>JAQPPZ010017101.1:3772500-5030000 GCA_028583015.1 Wollemia nobilis | reverse complement strand
GGGATGATCCTGTCAGATCAGAGACGATCCTGTCAAATTCCAGACGATCTGGACTGCTTCAAAAATTAGAACCTCCATCAGACATCCAGATCAGGTATGGCTTTTCTAATCTAGTATATTTCTTGTATTTTTTGTTTAATTCTATTTTCTATATTCATATAATCAGCATTTCATATAGCTTAGCTTAGATTCATTTGGCCAAACCTAGGACTTGGATGATTAAAGCATAAAAATGAACACATCAAACACATTCCCAACCTAGGCGTGGAAACTGCCATTCAAAATTTTCCTGGTGAACCCACCATCCATCAAAAATTCACCCTTATACACCTCCCCCGAGAGGCGGGACCTTCAAAGGGCCTCTCAGTCCGAGGTATTGTCCCATCCTTTTCACATCCCCCTTTCGGGCATGGATCCTATAGCCTGAAGGTAAGGGTGCAAAAAATTTGAAGTGATACAGCATGTCTATGAAAGCACTGGCATACCGGGTGTGATGCAAACAAAAGTAGATATATTAAGGAAACACTAAGTCCTACGAAGATGAGAACTTAAAGTGCATGAAAAGGGAAAACGAACAAAATGGAATGAGATGTAAAGAAAAAGCAAAGGTGTAGCCTCTTTTATTAATCTTTATTGAGATTAGGTTACAATATGTCTCCCCCCTTTTCATGGGCTAGGAGCATTCGATACAATTTTTTTACACCAATGTACAACACGCTTCCCTTCGGGATCTTCCGCATGCCCACATTCAAAATGGGTGGGCCAAACATCATCGCCACTTGTGTGAGTGCATCCATCATTCCTTGTTGCACCTACAGTGTTGATATCCTACGTATAGAGAAATAGCAAACGATTAATAGCACATGCGGATGGAGGGAAACATGCAATCACCAAGGCCTCCGGTTAATGCATACATGAAATAATTAAAAAAATGATAAAAAAATATCAAAATGAAATGAAATTTGGACAGAAGCATGTAAACATCATCAGGGACACGATGCAAAAATAACAGTCAAGAAATATGTTGTATATTTCTAATCGCTCCGAGGTGGGACGATTAGGACTGTCATAAAATGTATAAAAGTGACCTCCCAAATGTCCCATCCAGGGGCCTCCAAAACACCTATAAAATTGGGGTTAGAAAAAAAGGGGAATTTTGATACGACCCAGAAGGTCAGATTTTGCATATTCTGCCCAGATTGCCCTGTATCCGAAAGCACTCCCTGTAGGTTAGTAAAAGCGTAAAACCATGAAAATACAGTCAAAACAAATCAAAATTCATTGAAATTTGAACCACAGTATATATGAAATACACAAAACATGATGCAAAATAAATAATGAAGAAATATTCTATATATTTCTAATCACTTTGGGGTGGGGCGATTAGGACTACAACAGTGTGGGGGGCACCCGAGGGTAGTACGCCCGCCGTTTGGGGCTTGATTTTGACACCAATCCACTTGGGATGGGTCCAAAACCTCCTAGGGGGTTGTGTCAAAAAATTGGGTGTGGTATTGTGGCCAATTTTTTGGGTTTTGGGTTCGGATTGCACTCCTAATGTTCACCCAATAACCTCCCTTCCAAAAGAGAGATAAAGGATGTAGGAAGCACAATGAGGGTGTGGGTATAATTCTACAGCACTCCATTGATTCAAATGCTCCTACTCTGTCCTCCCTCTTGGGGTGAGAAGACTCACCATTTTATAGACCTGAGGGTCTCCTTTGAATGTGCATGCAGGGGCACCACTTGGCCATCATGCATTCCCAAGGGAGAGAAGATTCCTCCCAGATTAAGGGCTCCATGACTGCCTCTATGACTGCCTCTTTGAGATCAAAAATGATCACTCACACTCCCATGCATTGAAGGTGGAGTTGAGTGGTAAATATGGGCTGTCATTTGTCAATGTTTGACCCTTTTTCCATCAAACCTGCTATTCACCCCACCTTGGAGCGATTGTTGTTAATCATCCCAGGGTGGGGCGAATAGCAGTCTAATCATCCTAGGATGGAACAAATAGGGAGCAAAGTGCTTGAAAGGTATCAAATTGACCTTTGACCTTCCAAAACTACTTTTGGAGTGGTTAGGACCACTGTTTAACCTCTGGGGGCTGTACTAGGGGCTATGTATGCCAATTTGGTCAGTGTTTGTCGTCACATAATCGGATTGGTGCTGTTTTGGTGTCTACAAATAGAGTCCCCTAGCTGAATTTATTCAAATAATTATGTAGTTGAGAGAACTGTTCATGTGAAGGTTCAATTTGAATCATGTGAACATCTAATGTGGTGTTATGCTCATCATGCTCAGTCATAGATTATGCTATCATTTTTACTTGAATAGTCATGATATCATCTGAAGGGTTTTATGGGCTGAGCGACCCTAAGGAAGACATTGTGTCTACAAAATGATTAGATGAATGAGGGAGTGCCTCAATATCATACCACTCAAAATATACCAAAATTTTGTCCACTAGGGCTTTTTAGGCTTGTAATATTGGAAACCTACACTGGAATATCCCTTTAACATAATTAACTATGAGTAAGGAATCGCTAAAAATTTTTTAGCTTAGTGATTTTCATGGTGATTGCCATTTGAAGTCCTATAATGAGGGCATCATACTCGGCCATGTTATTGGTACATGATGAATTACTTAGGGTCACTCAAGGGATAGCATTTCATGTCTTACTATTGTGTCTACCAATGCATCAATGTTTGGTAAGGGAAACTCATCCTTAGGACTCGCTTTATTGAGATCTCTAATTTTAGTGCAAATGTGAATCCTCCCATCAGGATTTCTGATGGGTACCATGTTCTAAACCCATGGTAGATAGTCTACTAAGATGATGAAATCAGCATCAAACAACTTTTGCAATTCATCTTTAACCATTAAGGCTATTGTTGGGTGCATATTATGAAAATTTTTCTTAATTGGTTTGATCTTGGGGTCTAATATAAGATTATGCATGGCTATATTTGGGTTTAGTCCTAGCATATATTTATAAGACCAAGCAAAAGCTTTTATCCTTACTTTCAATATGTTTCTTTTTCAACTAGAGACATACCTTCTCCTAGCTTGATAATATAGGGATTATTGAGATCTATACTGATATCCCTATCAATTGTTGGCTCAATTGACATATGAGACCCATATTCCAACTGATGTGGAGTGGGAATTAAGTGAATGTCATCAGCTGGGGTTGCTTCTTCCATAGCAAATTTAGGGTCAAGCTCCATCTAAAAAACATCTTGAGTAGTTCTTGGAGAAAAGTTAAATTGTTGTAACATTTCCTCGCAAGGCCAATACTCTAAGGGTGATTGGGGAGAATCTTCCTGATCAAATTTAATTGCCATGAGGTCGATATGCAATGGCTTTGATGGGTTATTTGGATCTATCAATGGTGTAGTTAAATATATGGAAATCATGTTTATGGACACATTATCTCTCATTTGAGGGTGAATGGATCTAGAGACTTGATGTTGTCTCGTAACTCGCAGGGGTGGCTCTGGTGGAAGTGGAATGAACGATGGTGGTTGTGGTAGAAGAGGGTGAGATTTCTCTTATTGTGGAAAAATATAGAATCAAATAGGGCCTTGGATGGGGAATAACATGTGAAGATAATATTCATCCCCATCATCCAAGGGGAACACTCTCTCATGTTCATCATATGAGCTAGGATGGTTTATGGGTGTGACACCATAATCATATTCATCATCACTCGTCCATTCATGAGGAGGACATTGATCCTCTTCCTCACTATCATATTTCAAGGTATGTTAGCTCTCCTCTACTTTATGAGGTTGAGCAACATCATTGTATAACCCTTGATCTATCCTATCTATGGGGAAATAATCCTCCAATAAATGAATGTTATTCGGATTTGCATATGGGTCACATGTAAGCTTATCCTGATAACCTAGACATAGGTGTTCTAGACTATCTATGATAACATCCAATGATACTAGCTTATTGTGTCCCAACCCATATTTATCATAAGGTAGCTATTATTGGGGTTGACATGGGACATGAGGACCCTGCTCATATAAGCCTAGACCAAAACCATACCAATTACAATGGTGTAAATATAGTAGTGCATAATATGGATTTGAAATATAGTTTATATCCTCAAAAAAGGGTTCATCATATTCTTCTCTATGAGGAGCTGACAATATTACATACTCTAAACCCCCATATACGAAATTAGTTTGATTGAGTGGTAAACCAAGAGGCATGATGCTACCTATGGAAAGATGAGGTCACCCCATATCTTACACCATCTCTATATATGGAACCATGATATTTCTCACTAGATATTCATCTATCCTTGTACTAGATATATTCATTGTGACCTAGGATGGTGAAGGTGGATGAGATGGAAGTGAGGTTTGAGGTGACTCAATGTGAACCTTTGGAGGTGATTCCTTTTTTATTAAACAAGGAATCTCTTTCATGGATATGGTGGAAACTAGAGGTGGGCTCTCATCAATTGACCTCTTTGACATATTTCTCAGTGGAGTATTTGATGATATCGAAGGTATCTCTGAAGCTACCAATGATGAGGATGGCATGGATGAAGATGTATATGGTGAAATGGAAGGTGATGATGAAGTGGGTAGACTCTGAATAGGTGTATTCAGTATAAAGTCTACATGAGTCAAAGGTAATGTCAAATCTGGCATCTATTACACCATATTGCAGTATTTAAAGTGCTCTAGATTTACAGAGACTACGTGCACCTACCCTTCATGAGTGTATTTGAGACATTGATGTGCAATGGATGAGACACACTTCATATCCTGTATCCAAGGTCTACCTAGAAAAAATTTATAGGCCATATTAGCTTCCAACACATGATACAATATTGATATGGTCTTGCATTCCACTTGGATGGGTAGGACTACAGTACCAACAATAGAGCATATTGTGTCATTGAATGCTCGAAGTGTGTAAGTGGATGCAACAACATGAGATGTTGGTAATCCTAGGTGTTTTATTGCTTTTTTTATGATAATATTACTCGAGGAACTAGTGTCTATGAGCACTCTTTTGTATGGTACATAATTTACACATGCAATGATGTGCAAAGGAGGATCTACCATGTCTCTTGCTATTTTCTTAAGCTCATGTTCATGAAACATTATTACTGGTTCCTTACTGTAGCACCCTAAAATTGGCGCAATAAAACCTTAATAATTACAATTACTCTAGTAAATATTCAAATTCAAATTTCAACCTCCAAAACCGCTCCCAAACCGCCGTTTAACCCGTTTCCTCCTTTCCCACGCCATTTTTAGAGTTTGTTTTGTCCGTTTGACGATATCGTCTCCGATAAGACGATATCGCCTCAGATCGGACGATTTCGTCTGGCGTAGGACGTCCAGACGATCTCGTCCCAAACTGATTTGTGCATAGTTGGACTCTGTTCCAACGGCGTCTCTAATCCGGGCAGAAGCGTGTCTGCGCCGTTAGAGACCTCCCCCATTGGAGATCTCCCAAATTGGGATGATCTCCAACCTCCCAACCTCTATCCTAAGCCTATTTAATCCTAGGCCCTCCCCTTAGCATCCCCCTGGCTGAAATTCCCTGTAACTCGAATTCTACACGCACTAGACCATCTTAAATCACTGTTTGCATTTGTATTTTTCCAAGTTTGTTTGCAGGAACTTCATTGTTTTTCAGCCGGAGCAAGCTCAATTCGTCTCAGACGATCTCGTACAATCTCGAACGATCTCGACCCAATTCGAGATGATTTCGACTGTAGTCCACATTGGGGGCAATCAGTGCCCAGAGTTTGCATTTTCTCCACTCTTTTCCACTGCATTATTCTGCATTTAGTTAATTCTATGGTTATTCTTTATTATTCTGCATCTTGGAGTTCACCCATGTAGCTTTAATGCATAATAAAAGCATAAATTGTCATTAGATCATTATAATGCATTCGTGTCTTAGTTTGTTATTATCATTTTAATGTTCTTACTACCATTTTACATCATTACCCTATGTTATCATAGTTGCATTCTCTATATTTTGCATCTATTTTTCTGTTTGCAGGTCTCTGACGAATTCATCAGATCTCATACGATCTTGTTAGATAGGAGACGATCCTGTCGAATTCCAGATGATCCTGACTACTTCAAAAATTAGAACCTTCATCAGACATCCGGATCAGGTATGGGTCTTTAATCCATCTTGTTCTTTCTATTTTTCTGTCCAAATCTATTTTTGTCTTCATTTAAATCTGCATTTCATATAGAATAGCTTAGATGCATTTTGGCCAAACCTAGGACTTGGATGATTAAAGCTAAAACTGAACACATCAAACACATTCCCAACCTAGGCGTGGAAACTGCCATTCAAACGTTTCCTGGTGAACCCACCATCCATCGAAAAATCACCATAATACACCTCCCCCGAGAGGCGGGACCTTCGCAAGGCCTCTCAGTCCGAGGTACCATGCCATCCTTTTCCCATCCTCCTTCCGGGCATGGATCCTATAGCCTGAAGGTAGGGATGCAAAAAATTTGGAGCGATACATTTTGGTGAACCCGACGTGAATGCATTTAAAACCTTTTGAAAACAAAAAAAAACAAAAAATAAAACAACCAAAACATAGATGCATTTCAAATCATTTAAAACTAATAAGTTGCATATCATGTTTAGATGGTAGCTCCTAAGAAAATATTAGCAAGTTACTATAAATGTTGAAAACCAATTGGCAGCCATAGAAATCAATTCTGTGCTTAGTGTGCCTGAAATAGATAGAAATCAACTTTTGTGGGACGAACTTGATAGAAGACTAAGTGTCATTTCATCTAGGTCAACAAAACTTAAACAAATCAAGAGGCTTGTCCTAGATAGAATCCTGGATCCTCATCAACTCATCTTTTATCATGAACTTCAGAGAGCCCGCCATAGATGGTTAGCTTATAGGAGAGCTCTTGTGTCTTCATAATTGTTCACCTTCGAGGAATACCTCGAGAACGCAGCCATTATACACCAGTTCCTAGGTCGTGTAGAAGACCAAGAGGTTGTTCTTACGGATAGGGAAATATGGAATAGAGTTCCTCGAGCTGTGTTATATCGAGAGTATTGCCACGAGCTTTACTTCTATCAACCAGAATCTGAGACAGATAATATCACTATAGCTCTTTTCATTAAATTTTTGAAAGAAAATTTTCAATTTGAAGAAGAACACTTCATGACTCCCGAAGAACTCGAGCCCATTAATGATATTTATAAATTGTTTATAGAAAACTAGATCATTACTTTCAATATTAGTTCTTGCATTTATTGTGTTGTTTGTTATCTTTACAATATTATTACAAAAACAAGAAAAACTAAAAAAAAAACATAACAAAAACCAAAACCTTTCATTTTAAATATTGTAGTAGGTATATAATTAATATATACCTCTTAAGCTTGTTGCATATATATATATATATATATATATATATATATATATATATATATATATATATATTGCTGAAATCTAAATTAAGCACAATGCCTAAACTTAGGAATGGTAAACAAACTGAAGGAGAAGAAGAAGATTGGTTAGAAGATAAAACTAGAAACCCAAATGTCCTTCCTGAAGATCCAATTCCGGAAGGAGAAACTCTAGATCAACCATAAGATGACCTAGGTGAAGACAATGAACAAGAAGAAAATGTTAAAGAGGATGGATCCTCATCCCCTAGAGTAGCTCCAGATGGAACTATTGCTTTTGACAACTTAGATCATTTCTGGAAATTTTTCAATAATAACATTGGCGCTCTTAATATGGCAGTTCATATTGATAAAGGGCAAATTAGTGACACTCAAGCAGCCATGGAACATATGTTTGATGTGCACACTAATCCCTTGTCTTTCATTGATCAAGAAAGTGATAAGGCCGGACCATCCAATAGAGATATGGTCACTATGATTCAGAACATGCCAAAACAACAGGTTACCCAACCTCCTAAGGAACCCGTTATTGAGCCTAAAATCATTCCCACACAAAAGAAAACTTCCTTCACCGCTTTACTTCGCCAAACTATTGATCAATATGCTTCAAGTAAACAAAAACCTAAAATGAAGCCAAACACCAATTTTCAACAATCTGGAATACAACATAATACAACTTCAAAATTCCTTCATAACACCTTTCCTACCAACAATTTACACAATAGCAACATAGCATCTAATCTTCATGTCCCTCCATCATATGCTCACAAATCCCATATCAATGCCCTACCGAACCAATATGGTGGGCAAACTAGTAATCTGGAAGCCATGGTGAAACAGCTTAGCTTCGCGTATGGACCAGATAGATCCTTACCGTCCCTCGTACAATTATCGAGAGATATGTAGTCAACCTTTGGATCCCATAGTTGTAGCACAACCGTACCCTAAGCATTTTCCCATGCCCATCCCGCCTATATATAAAGGAACCGAAGATCCCATAGAGCATCTTCGCATGTTTAGGATAGCATGTCATGATATATCACATGATGACTTGCTATTACTAAAAATGTTCCCAAAAAGTTTAGGTGGAATGGCATTAGAGTGGTACTATCAATTGCCCACTCATTCTTTGAGAAACTTTGAAGAAACAACTGAATCTTTTGTCCATCAATTTAGTGCCTACATCGAGAGGCATGTAACCATTAAAGATTTATACAACTTAAAACAAGACAAGGATGAATGTTTTGCCGATTTCTTAGCTAGATGGAGGCAGTTGATAGGAAAACTGCTACCTTATAGGGAAATGTTGGACATTTTTATTAATAATTTACAAGAACAAATATCTTATGAGCTATCAATTGCTACTTTAACTACCTTCGATCAAGCTATAGATTTAGCTCGAAGAGTAGAAGATGCCCTCATTAGGAGAGGCCAACTTAGGAAGAAGGATGATGAGAAAACATCCAAAAATCAGTATAAAAACAAACAAGTTGTAGGTGACGGAGTCACTGACAGCAGAAATGTTGCTAATATCAATGCAACGAAAACAACAAAAAAATTTATATTGAAACCGCTCGATAAGCCTCCTCGAGAATTTACTAGATTGAATCAACCATTATCAACTATTTTACCTCAATTACTCGAAAGAGGTTTGATCCAATTACCAACTATCCGGGAACCTGATCCAACTATACCCGGATACAGAGCCGACTTACACTGTGATTTCCATAGAGGGCCCGGACACTCTACCAACGCTTGTAAAAGGTTGAAACATAAAATACAGGATCTGATTGATAATAATGAAATGGAGGTGCAAGCCTTCCAACCTAAACAAAATGCTCCTAATAATCCTCAAAAGACCATTCCCCAAAATCAAAATCAAAATGCTAATCAATCATTAGACATATTTCAACACCCTTTACCAAGACATGGTAAAGAGGTGGCCAATCAAATCGAACATCATAATGTTCCTCCTCCTACCCGATATGTAGGAACTATTAGCGGACATTTACCTAATCATGATTTACAAAAATTTGACACAACTTTATCCATGGTCACAACCAGGCCCCTACATAATATTCAAACTCCTGATCCTAGTGATATAGAATCAGATACTCGAAAGTGAAATAGACATCACTTCAAACCAATCGAATAGTTCTGAAAATGAATCAGATCCTATTCAACCCATCACAGATGCTATGGTTCCAGAAGAACCATTTCCTAGAAGAGTTACTACTCGACCCTCTTCTAATCAATTCCTCCCAAATGAACAAGCCATAAACGCTCAACCGAGACCAGTTCAACGTCTTCAATATAACATTGTAGGTACCATTGGAGTCGTTACCCGACAACAGGCTCAAAATTCTCAACAAGAACCAAACCAGAATGATGGATCAGCTCCATTTGTTTTGAAAAATCCCAATAAAGGGAATCATGCTTCCAATGTTCAACTTAAACCCCTTACAATATTAATGAGCAATTATCCAATACTACAGCCATAATTTCCCTTTTGGATTTATTAAGATCTTCTCCTACCCATAGGGATGAGTTGATGCTTACATTAAGCCAAATGATGGTACCTCAAAATATTCAACCTGAAGCCATGGCCAATACTATCATCACTCGAGAAGTTGATTGTATTGACTTCCGGGATAAAGATATCCCACAACACAGTTTACATAAGGATAATCCCTTATATATTACTGCTCTAATTGGAGATGTAGCTGTTAAACGAGTCCTGATTGATAATGGTTCATCTCTAAACATTTGCACTTTTGACTTCTACCAACGATTTGGCTTTAGAAGTGATGAAATGAAGAAAACTGACATGATTATCAAAGCTTTCAATGACGAAACACAAGAAACGTGTGGAGTTATTACCATCCCATTGCAAGTTGGTCCTCGAACTCTAGATACCACCATGTTTATTGTACATTGCCCCGCATCGTACAATATACTCTTGGGTCATCCTTGGATCAATGCAATGCGGGCTGTCCCATCAACTTTACACCAATGTGTTAAATTCAAATTTAAAAATCAGTTGGTCACTATCCACGGTGATCCTAGACCCTTTGATATGTGTGCTTTGGCATAACCTCGTTGGAGTGCAATTTTGCCCTCGCTCTCGTCATCCACACATCCTAATTCTTATTTTTCATCTAAAACTATGAAACACACACCCATAGCTTCACCTATTTCCCCTCCATTAATTTCACCCTCATATATAGATCAACAATCTTCTAAACAAACCACTCTAGAACCTCAAAAAGATCTTCAATCTACAACCAATCCTTCATGTTCCATCCCTATAATTTCAAAACCTATAGACCCATCTATTAACACTTCCACATTATCAACATCTATCATACCTTCCACATCTAAAGATATAGGGAATGATCCTTCTACATCTTATGCTCTTTCTGATGAACTTTTACCAGATTTATCCACAATCTTAATATCAAAAAAACAAATGCTTTCATGCAAGATTCAATTCTTTTAAATAACTTGCCACCATCTCCTCGTACTTTGGGCCTCCCACAACCTATGGGAAGTACTTACCAAGTCGGGAGTTGTGCCTTCATTTATAAAGGATATGACTGGGGAAGAATCCCTCGAAATATCAAAACTCATCATGAGGGATATGCTCGATGTTATTTTACCAATGAATATATTAAAGCTAAACCCATAATGCTTAAAATGGGATATAAAGGGAAAGGCTTGGGACCTTTCCAAAATGGCATGAAAGAACCTTTCGAGGTAGAACCGTGGCCTCGCCCGCCGTGGTGTGGGCCTATTTCCTAGTAAGGGTCAACCCTTTCCTTTTGAAGATGATGATCAACTCATATGTTATCAAGATTATTTGGATAGGCGTGATGATTTGCCTCTAAAAAATCAGCCATTTACATGTAACATGCTATCCATAGCTTACCCTGAAATGATTGCCGACTCCGATGAGGAGTTGGAAGGAGATATCTTCCACGATGTCTCCGTTGAAGAGATGTTACACAATGGATTTTATTTTGATGGTTCTATACCAACTATAGCCCAACTTGAGACCACTAATCCTCAAGATGAATTATCCAACTTAACCTTACAAGAATTACAAGAATTGGGCGTTTCACCCGCCCCACCTAATTTTGAAAGAGATCTACACATGGAGGTAGAAAACGTCATTAAAATTAATATTGGAACTGAGGATAGTCCTCACATAATCAATATTGGATCAGAATTAAGTCAAGAAAAACAAGAGCAATACATTGCATTCCTTAAAGAATATGAAGATGTCTTCGCTTGGACATATGAAGATATGCCATGTCTAGACCCTTCTGTAGTCATGCATCACCTAGTGGTCCATCCGGATGCTAAACCCGTTAAACAAAAACTTAGAAAAATGCATCCCAAAGTGGCTTTGCTAGTCAAAGGGGAGTTAGAAAAACTCCTGAATGTTGTTTTTATACAAGCTATTGATTATGCTGAATGGATCTCAAATGTAGTTCCAGTTACCAAGAAAGAAGCCACCAAAGTTAGGGTTTGCACAGATTTTAGAGATATTAACGTTGCATGCCCTAAAGATGATTTTCCTCTTCCAAACATGGATCAAATCATTGACTTTACTGTCGGGAGTGGGATGATGTCCTTAATGGATGGATTCTCTGGTTATAATCAGATCAGGATAGCTCCTGAAGATCAGGCTAAAATAACCTTTATTACCCCTTGGGGTACCTTTTGTTGGAAAGTGATGCCATTTGGCTTAAAGAACGCAGGTGCAACCTATCAACGAGCTATGACTTATATTTTTCATGATATGATGCATGATATCCTACATGATTATGTAGATGATATTATAGCTCACTCTATTAATGAAGATAATCATTTAGATGATTTGAGAAAAGTTTTTAATCGATTACGAGAATATCTTATTCGATTAAATCCAGCCAAATGCATATTCGGAGTTAAGTCCGGTAAACTATTAGGGGTTTTAGTTTCTTTACGTGGTATCAAAATCGACCCTCTCAAGATTGCGGCTATCACTGATATGCCCGCACCTACTAATATATCTGAGTTACAAAGTTTACAAGGTAAGCTTCAAGCCATCCGTCGCTTCATCGATAAGCCAGCGGACAAAACCGGTCCCTTTCTTAAACTTCTTAAGAAGGATGTCCCTTTTAATTGGGACGACGAATGTAAAGAAGCTTTTGAACTTCTCAAACAATACCTCCTTAACCCACCCGTGCTTTCACCGCCTAGACCGGATCGCCCATTTCTCCTGTATATTTCAGCTTCAGATTCTGCCTTAGGAGCTATGTTAGCTCAGCTTGATGATGCGAAGAGAGAACGTGCTAATTATTATATTAGCCGAACCTTCATCAGTTATGAAACCCGCTACACAACATTAGAAAAACTATGTCTAGCAGTCATGTTTGCTATGCAAAAATTATGCCATTATATGCTTAATCAAAAAACTTATGTCATTGCTAAATATGATCCCTTGAGGTATCTCATGAGTCGACCTTATTTATCGGGTCGCACAGCCAAGTGGGTTCTTGCTCTAAGCGAGTTTGACCTCACGTTCATAGGACAAAAGTCTGTTAAGGGTCAAATCATAGCATATCAATTAGTTGTTGCACCCTTAGAGTCTACCCATCCCCTCATCATTGAGTTTCCTGATGAATGCCTTCAATTAGAGGCAGACCATATTGAACAATGGTCCTTATACTTTGATGGAGCCCGATGCATGAGTGGGGCTGGTGCGGGTATTATTTTAATATCCCCACAAAAACATCTTATTCCTCTCTCCTTCAAATTAACATTTGCTTGCACCAACAATACTATTGAATATGAAGCTCTAATCCTTGGATTACGAGCTGCCTTGGCGCTAAAAATTAAACATCTGTTAGTTTTTGGTGATTCTCAACTTGTTATAAACCAAATTAATGAAGTTTATCAGACTAGAGATGATAAACTATGCCCATATAAAGCCTATGTTTTACAATTAATGTCTCTATTTGATCAAGTTACCTTGGAAGCTATTCCTCGAACTTGCAACCGTGCAACTGATGCTATGGCCGCAGCTACATCTCTCCTGCCCTTGGAGTTAGATGACGAATATGCCACTATCATTATTCGTCGACTCCAGGAACCCACTTCAAATAAGTCATGCTTAGAACCTTTGGATGTGTTTCTAATCAATGAAACTACTCCTGAACCTTGGTATATGGATATATTTGATTTTCTTCAAAATGGGACTTTCCCTGCCAATTCTAATAGAAACCAAGCATCGGTTATTACGTAGACGAGCAAGTCGATTTGTAATAATTGGCAATACTTTATATAGGAGATCTTTTGAAGGTATCCTATTAAGATGTTTGAATTTAGAAGAATCCCAATCAGCCTTGAGTGAAGCCCACGATGGATCTTGTGGAGGACACTTCAATGGTAGTGTCATTGCTAAAAAGCTCCTTAGGATAGGATACTTTTGGCCTACCATGGAGAATGATGCACATGATTATGTGCGCCATTGCGACAAGTGCTAGAAACATGCCGACCTTGTCCATGCGCCTGCACAAGAACTACAGGCTATTTCATCTCCTTGGCCCTTTTCAAAATGGGGTTTAGATATTATTGGCAAAATCAATCCTGTGTCATCTGATGGACACAAATTCATCATAACCGCCCTCGAGTATTTCACGAAGTGGGTTGAAGCTATGCCTTTAGCTTCCCGCACCGGCACACAAGTCTCTAAATTTATTTTTAATCAAATCATTTGTAGGTTCGGAATTCCCGCAAATCTCATCTCTGATAATGGAACTTGTTTCAAAAATAAAGATGTTAAAAAATTATGCCAAAAATATAAGATTCAACATCGCTGGTCCACTCCCTATTATCCTCAGGGTAATGGTCAAGCAGAAGCATCTAACAAAACCTTAATCAAAATTCTCAAAATATTGGTAAATAAATCTGGCCGCGACTGGCACATTCAGTTATATCCAGCCTTGTGGGCCTATCGAACTAGTGTTCGAACCCCCATCGGAACTTCACCTTTTGTTTTGGTTTATGGTGCTGAAGCCATTTTTCCCTTTGAATTAGAAGTTCCTTCTTTGGCTCTACTACTTCAAGATACCGAAGTAGGAGATGAATATCGAATCTGGCAGACTCAGTCAGCTAGAACTCCTAGATGAAAAATGCATCAATGCTTTGGAGCATCTCCGTGCCTACCAAAACAAGCTTAAAAGATCATATGCTAAAAAGTTCGTCATCGATCCTTTGAGATCGACGACCTTGTTTTAAAAGAAAATAAAAAAAATACTAATGCAACTAAGGACCTTAAAGGTAAATTTGAGCCCAACCGGCTTGGACCATACATTATCACTGCTAAATTTGAATCAGGAGCATACAAATTATCTACCTTAGATGGTAAAGAACTTAAAGAACCCATGAACATTTTGCATCTTAAACGTTACTATGTATAAATTTGGTCATTTCATCCTTGTATATATTTGTTTAAAATATTTCAAAATCACTATCTTGTATTTCTTTCAATTTATAAATTCAAAAACACCAAAAACATTCATAATCATCAAAATATTCAAAACTACTTGTTGTATTTATTTATGGCACTTGTTAATTCTTTCAAAAACAAAAAAATAATAATAAAAATAAAAAAACAACAATATTCTTGACTCTTTCGAAACCAAAACAACATAAAGAAGAAAGAGAGAGTCAACATTCTCAAAACTTCTCAAAAAGTATTTATATATATCTTCTTACAAATGTTGCAGTTATATATTTCAAATTATTTTGGATAAATTAGCATTTATTTGGAATCCCTCACTTTCACAAACACAAAAATAAATATCTTGATTTTTATCTGACATGATTACTAATCTCTCTTATATCAAAGTCCACAAAATTCAATTAAATAAAGTTTGAGCACAGAGAATTGATCTTGTTATTTACTTAAACCAAGCACATCCTTTCACAATAAAATGATTATATTTGTAATGTCCATGCTATGCTACATAGTAGAAGTGGTTTCTTGAGCGAAAAGTTTCCCCGCTATCCTATCATGCACATGGTCTAGAATCTTTGAGAATTGGCAAAAGGACAAGCTCACCCCTACCCGAATAAAAATCCCTTGCTCTACAACCTAATCCGAGCAAGTATCCCTAGCATAGAAAAAAAAAAAAAGCAAAGTTCAAGAAAAAGAGAAAAAGAAAAATATTATTTTATATCATTACAAAATTATCAAGCAAAAATACAAAAGAAATGAAAGCAAAAGCAAAAGCAATAAAATCCCTTTCCCTACCCTTTGAAAAGAAAAGAAGGGTTGATGAGCTTGAATCCCTGGAATTCTCAATTATTCGAAAACCGTGAGGTAAGCCCCATAACAGGTGGTTTGTGCCCAACCTGCTTGGCCTTGGGTAACTCCTAGCGTGGCGATATGTCCGTCACATTAGCGACCTTCTTTTGTACAGACCTATGTCTCGCTTATGGATTAGCTAGCTCTTGATAATCCGACTTACATAGTAGTCTAGTATGGTTATATGCATCTACATCATGGTTAATGAACACTTATTTGGTTCATTCAAATCACTTGTATCATATTATCTTGCTCAAAACTGGTAAATGAACATAGCAATTGCACACACATTTGTATTTGAGAGATTTTGTGTATCATTATGATAAATCAAGATTGGAAATGAATTCACATATGCACATGGGATTCCTTATAAATCTAACTTTTGTCTTTAAGATACTTTGAAATATTTTTTTGCA
The DNA here is from genome assembly GCA_028583015.1 of Wollemia nobilis. NCBI lineage: Eukaryota > Viridiplantae > Streptophyta > Pinopsida > Araucariales > Araucariaceae > Wollemia > Wollemia nobilis. The sequence continues at coordinate 5,013,784 of JAQPPZ010017101.1, read as the reverse complement.
AATTGTCTGGAATAAATTCATTTTCTTCTTTAAAGTACAGTTGTTTAGTATAAAGACAACTACATACATAATAGAAAAAATCAAAATTTCTTTCAAAACCATACAATCAAAACACACACACATATATAAAAAAAAAAAAATATATATATATATATATATATATATATATATATATATATATTGTCGACTTTCACGACGATGGTATAGTTCCAAAACCAAAATTGGAATTTTATGCCTAGCGCAAGTCCTCATCTTCATATTTTCTATTTATTAAAAATCAACCATGCAATAAAACTATCTCTTTCTTTTTTGGATTTCGCGATGATGGTATAAGTCTATACCTACATATTCTATGCCTAGCGCAAACCATTGTACCAATTTTTATTCCCCATTTATTTGAAAAATCATGAAAACCATATGACTTAAATCATACTGTTATACAATTATGTTTTTTTAACAAAAAGCATGCACATTATCACTATTTCATGTCATTATGTCAACCTTCAATTTTGTAATGATGGTATAATTCCTAGGGAATTATCCAAAAATTTTATCACACTTAGGAATTTATGCCTAGCAAAAATCATTTTAACATTATTTCATGCATACTATTTTTATGAAACTCTGAAAACAAACCATCATCATCATCCTTTGCACCATTGCACCAAAGTCTTAAGACAGCCTCTTAAGCACGCTTTTACTTTTAAACAATATTTCTATACTCGGGATTAGCTTGACGACCGAGTGAGCGGCGACTCCATGAAATGGTCTATAATAGCGACAATGTCCTTTGAAATTATTGTTAAAAGTCCCTTTTATTTTTTTATCAAATCATCACATCACAAACAACCAATTTGTTCTATCGATTATTTCATTTAAATTTTTCAAGCATGACATTTCAACCATAATATTTCCAATGACGTAATTACATGAATCATCAAATCAATCAATCAAAACATTAAAAGCATCATAAAAATACATAAGACACAAGTCATATGATCAAAAATATCTCATCTATATCTGTATCAACCATAATATACATCATATCAAAATCGAATCGGTATGCCACAATCTGTACCTCGGCATACTCAATCCTCTATCAAAAATAATAAATACTATATATCAATCATGCAGTGCAATCTATAGTAGCTAGCCTCGAGAACCCCTCGAGCTCTCACCTCATCTCCTCCCCCGCCCTGAGGTGGACGAGGTGGCCCCATCGTAGTATGTGTGGTACTACGAGTCCTAGTCGTCGATCGAGATGAAGTCCTCGATGACCCAATCCCGATCGGGTCTGCAATGCTGGTCGGCAGCGGTACTCTCTCCCCTCCGGCACCATCTGGAAGTAGAGTACCCTAGTAGAATATGATCCGAGCAATAGACCGTGCTAGCTCCCCGAGTGCTCGCTCCTCCACCCCGTGCTCTGAGGCATGCAATCTCATCTCTGGAGCCGTGTCACCTCAGCTCGATGGCATGCAGCCTCATCCCCGCAATGTCTGCACCCGTGCCTCGGAGATGGACCGTCTCTGCTCGGAGAGTCACTGTCTCGCTGCTCTCCCTAGTGTCAACACCCTTGCCCTTATCGGGCGATGGTGGCCTCTCTCTCTGTGGAGAAGGGGGTCTCTCCTCCCTCCTCTCCCACCATCGCAGCCTCTACTACGCCTGTGGTCTCCTTTGCTCTCTCCCACCGTGACCCTGGGCCCCCTCAATGGCCGCCCGGCACCGCCTCCCCATCCGACGCACAACTACATGAATCAGACCTTGAGCCCTCGTCATCCGAGGAGGGCGGATGCCCGTGTACTAGGCATCATAGCCGTCGCCTACCCCAACGTCGTCCCCATCCACCGGCTGAATGGGGGCATCATCTACGTCCCGACTCCAGAAGCACTGCATATCTGGAGCCCCGCTAACTGTAGTGTTATCCCGGATAGTCCGAGAAAACTCGTAATCCCCGAGAGATGGGATCCCCTCCTGTAGACCGAACTATCACAAAACTCGGTCATAGCGATGGAGCTCCACCTCTCCCCTCTCCATCCTCAGCCAGCAGACTCGCCTGATGCGAGCCAGCTCCTGTCCATCCTCGGCCCACCCTGGATGATCCCTCCAAGGCCTCCAGGTGATCTGGTCGGAGACAAGGTCATCAAGTAGTCTCCGGGACATCGATAGATCTATCCGCCACTGTGACCCTCTTCGAAGCCACCAGTAGAAAGCTCGAGGCCTCTCCCCGTCAACCCCTATCAATGGAAGCCCTACCGGCCTCCGCACCGCAATGTGCTCCCAGCACCAAACCTGTAGTAGCGATGTCATAACCAGACATCGACCGCCCTTGTACACGACCCCATGCAGGATCCTGTACAATCGACATAGAACAAAGCTGCCCCAAGCAAACCTGTAGCCGTGGTCTCTCATGTCACAGACCACATCTGCCAGTACCCATGGTACCCTGCATCCACTCTGGTGGCACAGCAAAAGTCCACCTACCACCCCAGCCAAAACCCGTGTGAGTCTCGATGCCCTGGGCATCTGACGCAGCGACTCGATGTTCACTCCGCCCTTCTCCAGGGCGAAGCTCGGATCGCCACACAGCCGCATCATCGCGTGGCCTTGATTGGCCATAGGAGTGATCAATCGTCCTTGTATGGGGATCCTCAAAATCCTCCATACATCCTCTAGTGTGGGAGTCATCTCCCCTGTCGATAACCAAAAATAGGAAGAACCCGGATACCACCTCTCTGCTAGGGCTGTCAGTAGCCCCATATCTGTAGAAACTTGTGGCATCTCTGCCACATGCTGCAAGCCGACCTGTGCCACCGATCTCACTCTGCCTGAGATAGAGCGGCCAAGTCATCTCTCAACCCACCATATTTCCATTCTCTGCTCTTTAGTAATCCTCTCTGCAACATAAAAACAACACAATAAAAATCATTAATAAAAACTCATTAATTAATAATGCAAGTTAAAATTAGTTCAATTTTATATAAATGATGATATCGTCCACTATTGGACGATATCGTCCCAAATTTGAGCAAAATCGTCTCCGATTTTGCAAGCCGAAATCGTCCCTAATTTGACGAAATCGTCCCCCTTTCATCGATTTCGCCCTTAGACGAAATCGACGAACTTGAGACGATTTCGTCGAAATCGGGACGATTTCGTCCCGATGACGTCGACGGCCCAAAAATGGCCGTGATGCTCAAAAATTGCTCAAAATTCACCTAAAAAGCATGTAAATTCAACTTAAAGCATTCTAAACTAAGTTTAGACTCTTACCCGTAGCCCGCGTCGGACCTCTGTCGATCTGTGCGCTGTCTCGACCATTTTTGTCTCCAGAGCTCTAAAAACCAAAAAAATGAATAAAGAACAATGAATTAGGGTTTTACCCTATTTTTCTTAATTTTATTCAAAACATAATTAAAAACATTTTAAAATTTTGCTTTTCCGCGTTTTTACCTCAAACGTTCGATTTGGGTAAAAACACGAAGGGGGCACCATAGTAAGTCGTCGTACGATTCGACCAAGAATCGTCGCCTAAAAATGGGAATAATTTTTGCTTTCTCGTAGATCGAGAAGAACTCATCTTTAACGCATTTTCTTCAGAAAATTTGCTAAAGAGGGGGCAAAATGTAGCACCCTAAAATTGGCGTAGTAAAACCTTAATAATTACAATTACTCTAGTAAATATTCAAATTCAAATTTCAACCTCCAAAACCGCTCCCAAACCGCCGTTTAACCCGTTTCCTCCTTTCCCATGCCATTTTTAGAGTTTGTTTTGTCCGTTTGACGATATCGTCTCCGATAAGACGATATCGCCTCAGATCGGACGATTTCGTCTGGCGTAGGACGTCCAGACGATCTCGTCCCAAACTGATTTGTGCATAGTTGGACTCTGTTCCAACGACGTCTCTAATCCGGCGAAGCGTGTCTGCACCGTTAGAGACCTCCCCCATTGGAGATCTCCCAAATTGGGATGATCTCCAACCTCCCAACCTCTATCCTAAGCCTATTTAATCCTAGGCCCTCCCCTTAGCATCCCCCTAGCTGAAATTCCCTGTAACTCGAATTCTACACGCACTAGACCATCTTAAATCACTGTTTGCATTTGTATTTTTCCAAGTTTGTTTGCAGGAACTTCATTGTTTTTCAGCCGAAGCAAGCTCAATTCATCTCAGACGATCTCGTACAATCTCGGACGATCTCGACCCAATTCGAGACGATTTCGACTACAATCCACATTGGGGGCAATCAGTGCCCATAGTTTGCATTTTCTTCACTCTTTTTCGCTGCATTATTCTGCATTTAGTTAATTCTATGGTTATTCTTTATTATTCTGCATCTTGGAGTTCACCCATGTAGCTTTAATGCATAATAAAAGCATAAATTGTCATTAGATCATTATAATGCATTCGTGTCTTAGTTTGTTATTATCATTTTAATGTTCTTACTGTCATTTTACATCATTACCCTCTGTTATCATAGTTGCATTCTCTGTATTTTGCATCTATTTTTTTCGTTTGTATGTCTCTCACGAATTGTCTGATGAATTCATCAGATCTCATATGATCCTGTCAGATAGGAGACGATCCTGTCAAATTCCAGACGATCCCGACTACTTCAAAAATTAGAACCTTCATCAGACATCCGGATCAGGTATGGGTCTTTAATCCATCTTGTTCTTTCTATTTTTCTGTCCAAATCTATTTTTGTCTTCATTTAAATCTGCACTTTCATAATAGAACAACTTAGTTTCATTTGGCCAAACCTAGGACTTGGATGATTAAAGATAAAATTGAACACATCAAACACATTCCCAACCTAGGCGTGGAAACTGCCATTCAAACGTTTCCTGGTGAACCCACCATCCGTCAAAAAATCACCATAATACACCTCCCCCGAGAGGCGGGACCTTCGCAAGGCCTCTCAGTCCGAGGTACCGCGCCATCCTTTTCCCATCCTCCTTCCGGGCACGGATCCTATAGCCTAAAGGTAGGGATGCAAAAAATTTGGAGCGATACACTTACACTATTGCACATGACCTAAAAAAATCAATGAAGGAGCTAGAATATTGTGGTTGCAACTATATAGAGTTTAGGATATCCATCAAAGCTTCATTATGTAGAGGGGATTTCTAAATAAGCTCATAGATGGACAATACCACTGATGTTGTCTTCAAGATCTGTGCAAGCTTGTTCTTTATTGTTAATTTTGGCCTAGGTGGAAAGCCTTGTACTATAAGTGATGTAGGCTATGACATAATTGGAACATCACTCGAAGCTACAGGTGGTGCAACTTGGCTTGGATATATTCTATTCTTGGTCATAATACTCACCATTCCAAAATACCCTTGCAAAGGGGATATTGTCTTCACCTAATTCATTGGTTTATAAGGTGTTGCATGTACCTCATGAATTGGTAATGGGTCCTTATGTATACCCATTTGATAATTATTACGAGCTATTGGAGCATCTAATTGAAGCTCATTCCTATCAATCATGTCTTGTACTAGGTGTTTAAAACCATAGCATGTTGGTAAATCATAGCCACTTTACTGATGATATTTGCAATATTGATCTTCTCAGCATCCCATAGGCTTGGGTTTGCCTGTATCTGGATTTATGGGTTTGATATCTGGAAGATTAATTATTTTTTCAATCCAAAATTGATCGAATAGAGAATCCATGGATTCAGTGAAGGGAGTAAATTATCGCTTAGAGTGACACTGTTGGTTTTTTCCTTGATTCGCTTGACCATTACTATTATAGCTCAAAGAAGGAGGTTGGGTCTGATAATTCATATTTTTAGGAGGTGTCACTTGTGTAGGCCTAGGGATATTTATGGCCACTTGATTGACCATTACTGGCTTTGCAGGTACCAAGCTACTTTTAGGGTTCTTTTTCCACTCCTTACTATGAGGCTTGGCTATTTATCCCTCTTGGATTTTAATTTCCTCTATATTTCTAGCTTGTGCTAGAGCTTCTTCCAAGGTGGGGTATTGCTATAGTTGCAATATTAAAGAGATGGGTTTTAGGTAAATCTTTGAAAATAGTTGAGTTAACTCAAATGTTAGAAATAGGTAGGGTACCTTAGATAAAAGCATCCACCACCTATTTCCATAGTCAGTAATTGACTCATCATCGTACTGCTTTATCCTTGTGAGGTCAGTTAATGTCACATTTTTTATGGTATTAAAGGTAAAATATTCCAAAAATGCATCAGTGAATTATTAAAATGTGTAGACGCTATATTTTGGATGTTGGTTGAAACACTCAATGGCAGGGCCAGAGAGGGTACTTAAAAAAGTTCTTAGAAGAAATGGGTCATTGTCCTATATGCTAAAGCACATATTTAGAAATCTAGTAACATGCTCTTGAGCATCTTCTTCCCCCTTGAATCTATCCAATTTTGGCATTTTGAAATGATCAGGGTATATTTGGGAAGGAATGGATGGGTGTAATGGTTGACTCTTTAGCTGACGTAAGGTGGGTTTTTTAAGCCCATTCCCCATTGTCTTACCATCTAAATTTTCCAAGGCATTCAAGCAAAGCTTGATACACATCTGAGGATTTTATTTTCTCTTATTTATTTTTAACTCATGGAGGGGGATGAGCAATATTAAGTATATATTGGGGTGGTTGATTGAAATCATCCATATCTCCATATGGTGCTTCTACATAATCCTCATTTTATTCCAAGTCATCATAAGACCCATAAGGTGTATCGGGTATGGGCCTACAAGGAGGAATGAACACCTCTTGAAGGTGATCTATGTTTGGCCTATCATATACATTATGTTCAATACTAGGAGTTCTAGGAGGAAACATTGGATTAGGTCTAGCAGACATATCTTGTTGGAGGGTTGGTTTCCTCGGGCGAGCCTCCTGTCTATGCATATTTGGAGTAGAAGCTCCATTATGCAAAGTATCTTGAACTTGTTGTTCAAGTTTTTCTTTGTCTAACTACTTCCATTGCTCTAGGATATCTAGACGATGTTTATTAGACCTAAGTTGATTAAAATTGGCTTGGTAATCAACATACTTCTTTACCAACTAATTTATTTGATCAACTGTATTTGGTTTAAGTGCCATAGCACTGTTACCCTTATATCTATCTTGTTCTGTGGAGTTAATGAGATCGATTACAACTTTCTATCGATTGCGGGAGGCTACATTGACTTGAGACTCACCCCTAAACAAATTTTATTGATATGCTACTGGTTCAGAGGCACATCATGCTTGCATTGATATATTTGAATGATGATAATTTGGATGCTTCTCAGGTCTTCCCTTGTAAACAAAGAAAGGTAAGGTAGAATTAGGTCACTTATGGCAATGAGTATCATACTCATCATGATTATGACACCTTGGGGAAGGGTGGCTTGAAATCATAAGATGATCATTCAACCCTACCTTAGGTGAAAATTCATACTTCTGTATAGCAGTGCAAGGATTAGACCGAGCATGCATGTGAATGCTTGGGATTTCTCTATTAGGAAGCACTCCATTGCACGATGGCTCTTCTCGGAAGAAGATATTAGGCACATATATATGAGGTAAATAATTCCCTAAAGTGGGACTATTTCCTATGGGGGTACCCCATGTAGGAATCCCTTGTTGGCTAGGTTCCCTTATTGCTATTCTAGGACTGACCATCCACTCATCTGACACTCAACGATTAGGGATATGAATTCCTAAGTTGAGACCATTTCCTGTAGGGGTTCTCCATGTGGGAGTCCCTTGTTGGCTAGGTCTCCTTTTAGCCCATCTAGGGCCTAGAAGAGTAGGTGGTCTCCAAAAATGTACGATCATGTCCTTAGGATCAAGGTGAAGACGCTCTATGTTCTCTTCCCTACTCCCCATAACGTCCACCCTTAAATGGGCTTGGCTACAGGTATGAACCATATCTATGTACTCTAGATTGCTATCTGATTATATCCTTTACAATTTTTATGAATTTAAAATAAATAAATAATAGAAATACACAAGCATAGAAGTGATTATCTCTTTTAAGACTTATAGATGTGAATCCCTAATCTATTTGTTGTTGTTTCAAGATGTGTTACTTTGTAAAGAAAATACTTGGCATGTTTGATTTTTGTTGATGTAATACTCAAATTTTAAAGTGGTTTTCACATATACACTCATAGCTCGACAACCGACAATGAACTTCTAATCACGTAAACCAACCAAATTATGGTGATAAAATCCATACCTGATCAGGGAGCATAGGTCTTGCTGATCCTCACCCAGTACCCCATGTAGTGATACACCCCTTCGAAGAGGAATGCATGCTATTTTGCATGGTTAAGACATATATTGGAGTTGGTATTGGCCAATAAAATAGGGTACAAAGGATTTGAGTCAATGGATGGAGATGAAACCCACCATTATTGAACTTTATCAATGGTTGGGAATGAAGTCCAACTCACCAACATTTAAGAAGATCATGGTGTGTGTTTTTTCCCTTTAAAATGATTGAAAGAAAACAATAAAGCACTCAATGATGATTCAGTAAATGCATAAAATTATGTTTTCATTTCAGAATCATAAACTTATATATCAAAGGAAACTACAAAATTGATAAATATATGAAAACCTAACCCTTAGGTAGGTTCTACATAAGAAAACTAGACAAATGCATTTTATAAAGTTATTCTTTTTCCTGCTTTTCTTTGATTTTGTTAATGCAAAACTTAGAAATATGAAATATAACCTTCACATGCATACAAAAGACAAGAAAATTTGAAATTCATGCTTTCTAAAATAATCTAAATACAAATTGCAGGTTTGGAAGGTTACCTTTTTTGCCCTGAAAGTTGTTTCTGTCAATTTCTGCTAAAACTCCCTGGTTTTGTGGTTGTCCCTGGGTGGGATGGCTACAAATTTGGAGGTCATCCTTGGCAGTGCTAGATAGAGTTTTGGGGGTCGTTTATGCTCAAAATGGTCAGAACCTGCAACATACAAAGCAAAAAAAGGAGGTCAAAATGGCATTCAAAGGGGATAAATGACATTACATCCCCACCATGATCACCATTGAATAAGCAAAAATTACGGCATGCCTTTAGTGTTCTTTACTTAAATGTAAAAGTGTATTTATTGCAAGCATTCAAGGGAAATGTGCATAAATATGTAACTATGTAAATAACTAAAAAATATGGATTATTTGATATAAAAAATGGGGGTTTCTCCTTGTTTGTTATTAATCCAAAGTACTCAATAATATTACATTACATCCCCTTGAGGGCTTCATAACTTGATACATTTGAATATACAAATTTTCAAAGGGGTCAAATCCCTCCATGAGCTTTAATGGCATGTTCCAATGTTCTTCTCGCAACCCACACTTGAGATCTAGTCTTGGGCCTATAGTAGTGGGCCTCTTAGCTCCTCTCTCATGTCTGGAATACTTTCACCTACATACAAAATATTGAAATTGATTAAAAGCATATGTGTTTATTGATTGAAAACCTTGAAAACATAGAAAGCATGTATCTAGAATTCACAAAACTTATTTATAATAAACCAAAACAACTCCAAATGATACATATTTTAGTATGATGTTATCTATATGGTTTTGGAAATATTTGAGCATGAATTGAAGGGAAATTGTGAGCAAAAACTCTGACTATCCCTCGCAGGGACAATTAGACCTGCATTCACAAAACTTCTAATTAACCCATCAAAACAACTCCAAACTTGACCAAAATTTGATATGAGGCTAATATAAGAATTTAGAATTTGTCTATGGTGGAATTAGACTAAAATTCCTAACTATTTTGTAACCGTCATAGGTAGGGATGCTGGTGATTTTTATCTGTCCCAGTGTGGGATGATCACAAAACTAGGTGGAATTTACCACCAATTCCAAAGGGATTTGGTTGAAAACTCTCCTAATAGTTGTGTCATCAAATGGGGTCAAATTACTCTCCAATGTGATAGGTTTTGGAATAGGTTTGGTGTATTTGGGATTTCCCTAAAAGCATATTCAAATGAAGAGGGTTTCAAATGAATTCGATAGCAAAATCAAGGGTAGAATTGGGCAACACTTCGTGGTCAAATGGTTCAACTCCTCTTTTTGAAATTGGGTGAGCACACATCAATTTATAGCCAAAATAGGGCATATAGGGTAAAGATACAAGGTCTAGCATGCAATGCAGGTGCTACCAATTGTCAAAAACTTTGCTATGATTGGGTGGAAGAGGTTTCCCATTTGGGACCTCCAATTTGGAGTCCCTAATTTTAGTGACAGGCTCCAAATCAATTTAGGCTTATTGGGTGGAGAATATGGTAGTAATTGATTACCATTTATCTACCCATTTAAATTTTGGAGGGTATTTTTAGGTTTTATCCCACCTAGGTATTATTAGGAGTGATCGTACTTGGGTGGGACAATCACAACAAAGCCTATTTTGTGACCATCCCTGGGTGGGATGATCACAAAGCAGGTGACCCAAAACTTCCTAAAATTGATGGAAAGCTTCCCAAAAGTGTTTGGGAGCCCTATGTGACCCTAGAGGGTTTCCCAATGGGGCCATATAATGTTGATAAGAGTGGCATATGTGATGCATTAGCAGTCTTATCTGATTTACACAATTTTGATGTCTACAAAGATAAATAAGCATAATATGATTAAATGCAATGAAACTAATGAGAAACATGTGCATATATCAAGGAAAAATAATGTAAATGTATACAATATATAAGATTTATGCTAGAAATAAATGTTGAATTATAAATCAATTTAATCTAATGCTAAAACAAAGAAACTAATGTCTGTAGCATCCAAAAAGGCTTGCACCTAATATTAAAATTTCTAAAAATGATGCAAATAGGCATACACAAATTGACAAGAATGAAAAGAAAAAAATATAAATATATTTTATTAATTTTGAATCAAGTCAAGTTACAAATCTATCCCTCTTAGGGATACCCATTTGATACAACAATTACAATAGTTTGAAATCCCTCCTCAAGTGTAGGTGCATTCCAAATGCCTTTCAAAATGACATGAACTGCTCCAATGTTTATATGACCTTCTTCTCCATGATTAGAGGCATTTGCTACCTTGCATGTCAAAACCCTATTAGTCCTACATGAAATAAACAACACAAAGCATTAGTAATAAAGGATGTCTCTCTTGATGAGGCTTTTTGAGGAAATTACATGAAAATATGATATTAATCACATATAATCAAGGAAATCCAAGAAAGCTAGTAAATTTATGCAAAACATGAAAATATTCTATGAAACATGTAAAGGAAAATCATATGTGTCTATATAATGACATAATTATGAATTGGAAAGTATGGAAGCATGAAAAATATTTATTAGTATCCTAGTTACAATATTGAAAGCAAGACAACTAAACGACTAATTCTACCAATAAAAAATATCTAATAATGCAATTAAACCTAAATTATGCTTAATCTAATGCAATTAATAAATCCTATGGTGAGAAATCAAGGAAATTAGGGATGATACCCTAACCATGGATCTGTGGCATGGTGAGCACTATTAGCCATGGTGGAGCTTGAAGTGTGCTCGTCTTCCAATTCAAGGGCTAAATCTCTGAATCCTCTTGCCAAATTAATGGTCAAGGGTCGCCTCTGTGTTATTTGACATATTTAGTGGTTGAATTGATCTTATTGCACATGAAATGGACATAATTGTGTTTCTTGGCTCTTCTATACTCCTAGGACCTCCATGGCTTGAATTGCCATTTCAATCTTTCAATTAAGGACAAGAAAACAATATCACAATGCAATTAGGTGATTGTTGAATTTGACAAGGCTTCACTGCTCAAATTCACCTATGCATCTATCTCTCTCTCCCATTTGGATGGGGTTCTTATAGCACCTAGGAGGTCTATGTCCTAGCTTCATGAGGAAGACAAGATCAAGAATGGGCAGTTAGAGCAATATGAGGGAATTTTCTCGATCTTTCCACCCCCCAAATCGCTCATATCTGCAACCAATTGGTCGTTTGGAACCAAATTTGACTTGGTGAAAGGCCAATTGATTTTTGATGCTAGCCATAGCTCTGATGTATGGTCAGTACTGATAACCATGGGTTTCAACCGCGATTAACATTGATTAGGCCAAAATACCTAATTGAGTGGTTAAAACCACTACTATAGCTTGGTATTTGTCCAAGGTCTTTCATATGGTCTTCTAGCATGTCCCATATGAGTAGTTGTCTCGACATAACGTATTTTAGGTGTCTATAGATGCCCATTTTGAGATATGTTGTGAGATCAAACAACGTTGAGAAAAAATAAACCTCCTAAAATAATGACATAGGTTGGATTTTGATCATTAGTTTGTTCAAAATTAGATGCTTAGGGTCAAACAAATGGATGTGCATCCTAGAATCATTGCTTCCAACTAGATGGAAGGCTTAAATTTGCAAAGCTTTGGCAAGCTCCAGTGGCAATTGGGTAGCTCAGGGCTACGATAGGCTTCCATGTCATATAGATCCGAAAGGATGAGAGCTACTATCTTAATTATCATACTTGCTTTTTTCCCCTACAAAGGGTAATATTATGATAGTTGTTAGTAATGATTCATAAGACAAACACAATTTTGACAAGATCAAGAGATCTACAATCAAGGGATCTTCTGTTGACGTTGATTATAATTATGATATTATGACTACCCCCTCAAGCGATGAGTCAATGAGGGTAGGACAATTAAATGAAGTAATGAGTTGCTTGACCACTATAAAAGACTTTGAACAAAATAAGATTTAGCATTTGATAATTAATTAGGCCTAATCAGCTATGATTGTAACTATTAAGAGTAATTGTACATATCTATCCCATGGAGCGGTCTAGTCTTAATGGCCTTCCTAGGGAATCAAAATAATAACAATTCTAATTAGGCATGTGTTGAATCCTATTGTTTGATGATCTTCTAAAAGTGTCATAGAAGAAGTGATATAATTGCTCCATTCCCATGGAGCATTTTGGTTTCCTAGGCATTCTTAGGGTTTGAAATGAATCATATCAATTCATCGATGATGAATTTGCCCCAAATTTTCTTATGGTAATTTACTCATCTTGTTAGATTGTATGGAGTGCAAGTCACTGCAACTACCAAGTGTATAGGGTAAATTACTAGATACGAGGTGCATTTGGATTTTAGTTTATCTCATTTTTTTGTTATTTTATGATTTATTTTTTATAATTCTGGTCAGGTGGGTATTTTTAATTCATCATTTTTTAGCTCCTCACGATGGGATTTTTTAGCATTTATTGTGGGTTGCTAGCCGTGTTTGGCAACAACAGCTAGGTTTTCAAAATTTTATAGTCATGACTGATAGCCATGGTCAACAAACCCTAGTTCTGTACCCATGGGTTTCAGTTGCAGTCAGATGAAAAATAAGAAATATTTAAAAAAATTCCTTTTATTTTTGACATCATTTTTAGTTTGAAAACTTGCAAATCCTGAGCGCTCTGAGAGGTGATTCAAAATTTTTGACATGAAGTGTTGCTAAAAAATCAACCTCACTACCACCTAGATCAATGGCAGCCCAACCTGGAGGAGCCGATGCAACTAAGGTAGAAGCACACAAAACCCTCGACCATTTTTATTTTACCTATTTTAAAATTAACCTCACTAATTAATGGGTTAAATGAACCTCAATAAACTACTGGTAATAGGTCCAAGTTGTAGACCAATTGGTTCATCCAAACCCCATAAGGGGGGTGGAGGTCCAAGGTTCAAATATCGGGCCTCGCTGGACCGAACGCTTGTCCCTTTCTTGGTGCTTTTAGGGGCGTAAAAGGTTTAAAATGATTGTGGCATTGTGGTTATAGGGGTGAACCGTGCGAAGATCTATGTTGTGGCTTCAGGGGTGGATAGCACAGAATACTGTGGCGGCCATAAAAGCTAGACAACCTTCCTGGATTCGTGGTGGCTACTAATTCCACCATGTAAATTAAAAAAACAAGAAAACAAAAAGTAACCTGCTGGTAATGAAACTCACCCTAGTTAGGTTTATATTAGGTTAGCTTAAGGGGAGGGATTTTAAATTTTTTGATTTTATTCTTTTTGTTTTGTTTTTTTATTACTTTTTTGTTTTCTAGGGAATGTAGGGATGGGAAATGACCTAAAAATGTCATCCCGCCTAGCCACGACTGATAGGCATGGTCACCAATTGGCAAATTGGGGGCCATGACTGTCAGCCATGGCAGGATTCAAAATCCAATGGTTAAAAATTTGATAGCCTCCCTGATTGTGGGTCTAAGTCGTAGTTTGCAAACCTTTGAAAATTTTTCAATTTTTATTAGATTTAATTGATTTTTTTTATTTTTAAAGTGCTTTTTTCCATTATTTTTTGGTGTTTTGATTTTTTTAATTTGTTTGAATTTTTCAAGTTTTTTTTTATGTTTATGGTTTATTTTTATTTATTTTTACCTTATTATTCTACTTTCTATCATAACCTGACTGATAGGGCAAGGGAATCAAAGATCCTTCACAACCTATGTAGTGCCCTTTATTAGGTGGATCAGTCATGGTTTGGGGTTGTAGGATTTGGCTATGTATTATGCCTCCCCTCCATCGGAGCTGATTAGGCCTATATGACTACATTGGACCGATGTTGGGATGCATGAACCAATACCTTTCACTTGCCTATAGGTGAGATGACCATCACTTTGGAGGATGTCTACCGCATCTTCTAACTCCTTCTAGATGGTGAGGTCATCACATCTTCACTAATCAATGTGAAGAATGCAATATTTGATCATATTTTTGGCTACCACAGTGAGGTAGCACAACAACACTCAGACCATGGAGGGATCCACATTGAGCACCGACACAGATAGTGGGTTTTCATTGATTGAACAACCATCTTCATGCACCTGATTATGCATATCATCCTGCCTGACACATCTGGAGTGATGCTCCCATAGAACCTCCTATATAGGATGATGAAGATCCTAGTGAGTCATACTAATCATCCCATTATCCTATCTTGGAGGAGTGCCTTACTAGCATAGCTCTATAATGAGTTGTACCAGATTACTCAAAGGAGTAGAGTTGGCACCTATGGCTAAGGAGAAGTGTGAGGCACCATATGACAGTGAGATTGGGTAGCTCAGGGCCTAGGTTTCTAGCCTATAGACTCAAATAGGCTCTTTGTAGACATAAATCTTACACTGGGACACCACCATTGTTACCTTACAAGTAAAGGTTATGGATCTATAGTCTTGTATTATAGTAGGGTAGTCTTAGTGGTGTACCTACAAGGAGGAGAAGATCGCTATGCAGGCTAAGATTACCACATTAGATATAGAGATACAACAAGTTACAGGCTGGTGCATCCTCATCTAGTCTCAACTTGATGCTCTCAGGGTACAGTATGATGCACTGTGGGTTGAGAGGGAGGACAACTCCTCTTCATAGGTTGCTCTAGCACCTCTAGCTACTCTAGTAGCATAGGTAGCACAAGGAGTAGTAGGGATATATCATGGAGCAGAGATCAAGAGACTCTGGGTCCTAGTGTAGCAGCACATTGATGATGGAGCATAGAGTACTACCTACATCTCTACTTTAATAGGATCGATTGGGATACTCAAGGGTAAGATTCTAGAGATGCCCATGGCTTTAGGGTCTCAAAGGACTCATACTCGAGATACAAACTAGTCCTTGGCTAGCTCTCATCGTAGATCACACAGGTTAGAGATGACCTCTGGTGCCAACTCTAGGAGGGCTCACAGGGATAGTGGAGGTGATGGTGGGGCTTCTCAGGTTGGGGGCATAGGCAACACTACTTAGTACAAATCCTATAGATGCTATTGTACCATTTTTGTGTTTTAGGTAGAGGACCTACATAGATGTAGCCTATGAGCATTTTGGACACATGTCAGTGTACTTATTACTATTATTTTTTTGATACACATATATTATCTGACATTGAGACTCGTTATATGTGCAATTTATAATTTTTATTTTTTTATGTTTTATGAGATGCATATGGATGCAATGTTTAGATGTGATGTTTATTTTATGCTATATGATTTGATATATGGATGACATGCACTAAATAGATGATGAATGTATGATTTTAAATGCCATGATATATATGTTTAGGTGGACTACTTATGATGAATGTATAATAATACAATATATGATGTTAAATGCATGTTTGATTTACTATACTTGTATGCATTTAATTTATGCTTTTATGACAATCTATACCATGAATGTATTGCATATATATACTTTATTTTTGCTGATAATTTTTTGTAAGTGGACATGTATGCTTTAATTATTTAAAACATAATGTATGCATGCAATATGAGTTTGTACAATCTAATGGATGGCACCACTGAATGTATAACAATCATGAATTGTAGTTGCTTTATATTTTTATGAAAATTGATCAATTGGACACCCATATGTGAGATGCAATGATATATTGTTTCTGTTCATAAGCTTTTGTAAATTACAATAATATGGATAACATAGTTAGTGGTTGTTTAAATATCATTTTTGACATCCATTCAGTATCTAGCATATATTATACTAATTCTAATAGACAAAATCTCATAAAATAAAATTGATATTTTGATGATTGCATTGAAAATTGTTTGTTTCTATTTGGGAATTTTTGAGGTTTTCCATAAAACTCAAACACCCTAGTTGACTTATCAAAAGTTGTATAGTGACCATACTAGACTTCTAAAACATAAGGCTTTCACTAGGATAGACCCTAACTATTTATTATCCCTGTGTGTGCAAATGAGTATATTTAGATAAGGTATAAGCATACCCCGATGTTAGGTGGGATTCTTTTAGCTCATTGCTAAGATTGGGGATCCTTAAAAGTCTATCCAATCCTAGGTTTACATTTTAGTTGGACTAGACTACTAGGTAATACAAGACACCTGAAGCTAGCTCTTCTATATTCAAACATTGGTCTGCATAAAAGAAAAATTCTAATGTATCAGATATATCATCATACATAAGGTTTAATAATGCTGACAATTCTAGGGATTCAAGCTGGCTTCCTTGTTTTATTTAATTTATCAGGATGATTGTTCATGTAAAGTGATAAGAATCACTATTTATTTTATACTTTTCTTTTAGTGATAAAAACCACTATTTATTTTATACTTTTTCTATTTTTTGTTTATATATATATATATATATTCTTTTATCAAGGGATTTGATACTAATAGGATTTCACTTTGAATTTGATCTTGATTTGATTTGATTTTATTTCTAAGGATTTAACTTTGGAATTTCACTTGGAAAAATAATTCTAGGATTTTGCTCCTTTATTTGTAAGCAAGGAATTTATTCAGGTAGGAGGCAAGCTTGTCCTTTTTCCAACTATAAACATTTCCCAAACTGTCCACACAGGGGGATAAGTAAGAATAAAATTTTCACCTTAGGATACTTGGTC
Organism: Wollemia nobilis; assembly: GCA_028583015.1. Lineage (NCBI taxonomy): Eukaryota > Viridiplantae > Streptophyta > Pinopsida > Araucariales > Araucariaceae > Wollemia > Wollemia nobilis. Next base: position 4,996,379 of record JAQPPZ010017101.1, on the reverse strand, counting down.
CCAATTTGTAGCATTCATATTCCCCTAGTCCTTATTAGGATTGTTTATTTTATTGATTAGTGATAGGATTTTGATATGATAAGGGCTATACAAACTAAACCTCATATATAAAATAAAAGCAATATTTCTACCAAACTTCTGATAAGACCACTAAGTATGGTTGAATGACCAAAAAACCTTAGTATATTCTTCATAGCAGCAAGAAGGGTTGTGTTGAAAAACACAATTACTCACAAGGGTGAATGGATCATAGATGATAGTGCAAATATGCATGATTGAAATACAAATGTGGTGTCATTTGTAAGATTGTAAACACAAACTATCCTAATGAAAGTGTGATGAATGGATATGCCTAATGTAATGCAATATGAAATGCATGTGGTAACTAGAATGTGATGATTCAAATGAAATGCAATAATCTTTTTGAATTTTGATATTTTCCCATTTTTTTTAGATTTTATTGCTTTTTTATTTGACCAAAGGGCTTACAAATGCCTTTGGAGCCTTTTACTATATGACCAAAGGGCTTACATATGCCTTTGGGGCATTTTTATGGTTTTAGGTATAGAACACTTTAAGGTGAAGGATGTTGAGAGGTTCATGCTCTTCAACCCCTTCCAATGATGTTAAGCGATATGTCCCAGGTCCAATTTTCTCAGAGATGATATAAGGACCTAGTCAATTAGCCGTAAAGTTATCTCACATTTATGGTGGAATATTTGAGTTCTATTGGTTCTCTTTTAGCACTAGATCATCAACCTCAAATTCTCTCAGATGGACTTTGTCATTGTAAGCTTGTTTTAAAAACTATTAATAAATACAAATATGATCAAGAGCATTCATGTGACATTCATAAAGTAGCATCAATTAATCTAGGTGAGCTTGCCATGTGGTGTCATCATCGATGAACTCTTTCAATATGACATGCAACATTGGAATTTCCAACTCTATGGGCATAATGGCCTCAACGCCATATACTAGTGAAAACAGAGTTGCCCCAATGGGTGTTCAAATACTAGTCCTGTAAGCCCATAATGCAAGGGGCAATTGTATGTGCCAATATTTGTGGTGTTCTCGTACCATATTTTTCAATATGGAAACCACTATCTTATTTTAAGCTTCAACCTACCCGTTTACCTATAAATAATATGAAGTCACAAAAATATGTTTGATCTTGTACTTAACATCAAAGCTCTCATAGTTTTGTTTTTGAATGACATTCCATTATAAAAAATTATCTTGGATGGTATCCCAAAATGACTTATGATATTGGTGAGTATGAACTCAGCAATATGTGCTCTAGTTGTCATTGTTAATGGGATTTCTTCCACCCACTTAGTAAATTACTCAGTAGCCATAATAATAAATGTATGTTAGCCAAATGATGGAGGAGAGATATTATCGATGAGATCCAAACCCCACTAAGCAAATGTCCAAGCCACTTGAATGGGTTGTAAGTCCTATGATAGTAGGTGTGCAATATTAGCATGATGCTAGCATTTAATGCATTTATTGATATACAAATTACAATCATAGTGGGCCAATAATAACCCATGCAAAGGATGCACTTGATGATAGCCATGCCATTGAAATGGCCACTGCATGTACCATCATGAGCTTGCAAAATTGTCCAAGATGATTCTTGGGGCTCAAGAAAATGGAGAACTCCATTGTAGCTTTGATGATACAAAATATATCCTAACAAGACATAGTTTGTTGCTTTCTATTTAACTGTACACTTTGTAGCACATGATAATCCTTGAGGGATTACACCAAGCTTAAGGAAGTCTTATATCTGTGACATACAGTTCTAATAGTTCTCAACCTCAATTGACAAGACAACATGTTCCCCCTATGGTTCAACATTTACAAATGCATACTAGAAAATAACATTATGGTGAATGGTAGTACCACTCCCCATAGTATCCTATGAGATCAAAGACCCCCAGGATGCTCCTTTAAGAAAATATTTGGCTCTGTAGAACCACTCATGATTTTTTTCTATTTGAATCATGTTGATTGAATCTTAGTTATCCAAAACTTTGTGTTGCATGGTAGAGTGTGACAATATTTTTACATGGATGGTAGTAAAATTAGCATATGGATTTTGAGGGATTAAGTATCGCAAAGATGCCATAGTATCTATAAAAATATGTTCAATGAATGAGGGATTATCTCAATGTTGTACAATTCCAACTGAGCTAAATATGTATCAACAAGATATTTGTATGACTTCAAGATAGGATATCAACACTAAAAAAGTCCCTTCACTTTGTTAACAATGAGAAGGAAATCACCTAATATATTTACCCTTTTAATCTTCATGGTGACAGTCATTTGGAGGCCCAAAATTAGGGTTTTATATTTGATGTTAGTACAAGGAAATTCCAATTTTAATTACAAGGGAATAGGAGCACCTTGCGATATGAAAAACACTATTCCTGCACCATCCCCTTTCTCACACTTCAAACCATCAAAGACCAAGGTCATATTAGCTTTGTTATCTAGTTATTCAGGTTTGGGTGCTTCTGATAAGGCAAAAATTCCATCATTAGAAAGCTCAATGGTGAGGGGTCTACTATTCTCAAGAGGCACCTTAGCCAGTTGATCATCTATGACCTGTCCCTTGATGGAATTTTGGCTAATGAATTCCAAATTTAATTCTATCAATAGCATGATCCAATTTTTAGTACATGTATTATGATACATCTTGGTCATCATGTACTACAAAGGACTTTGTTTTGATATGACATACATCGTATGATTTAACATATAATGTCATAATTTATTTGTAGCGAACACTACTGCTAAACACAATTTTTCCACATATGCATATCCTATCTCATAACTGACCAAGGTTCATCTAATGTAATATATGGCCTGATTTTTGTCTTGCACATTATTTTGGGATAACATCGTCCCTAGTGCAAATTCATTTGTCTATATATATATATATATATATATATATCACATAAAGAGCTCATATGGTCTTGGTAGATCTAGCACTGGTGGCATTGCCAAATATTGCTTAATATCAACAAAGGCTTCTTGTCAGTCCTCATCCCACTTGAATGAGACCCCTTGTATAGTAGTTGACTCATGGGTTGACATTTATCTGATAATTATGCGATAAATCGCTTTATGGATGCTATTTTACCCTATAGGCTTCTTAATTCCTTGATATTCATGGGAGGACACATTTCTAAAATTACCTTGATCTTTGTTGGATCAAATTTGATGCCTCACTTTGAAATTATGAATCCCAAGATCTTTCTTGAAGTTACACAAAATATGCACTTCTTAGGATTCAACCTAACTTTATGGTCTATTAGGTGATTGAAGACCTTCCATAGGACCTTTGTATGCTTTGAACATAGTAATGACTTTGCCAACAAGTCATCGATGTAAAATTCCATGATATTATGCATGTAGTCATGAAAGATATATGTCATAGCCTACTGATATGTATAACCAATATTTGTAAGACCATAGTGTACACTTATGGATCCTTATATAAGGTTTTCCTAAAGGCACCATGTTTGATACCCATTCTAGATAGTCAATGGAAATGACAAAATCAACATCTAATAGCTTCTAAAATTCATCTTTAACAATTAAGGCTACTATAGGATGCATATTCTTGAGTTTCTTCTTAACTATATTCTTTGATATATCTAGTGAAAGGTTATGAGTAATCAATTTTGGATCTAGACCTAGCATGTCCTAGAAAGTCCAAGAAAAAATATCAGGTCTCTCTTTCAGCAGAGGGATGAGGTTGGCACTCTCATAAGGAGATAAAATTTCTCTAAATTTAACCTTACTTTTATTGGTGGGATCATTACTTATATCCACTTCAAAAGTTTCCTCTACTGACATGTGGGATCCCTCCTCAAGTTGATGAGGCGTAGGGATCAAGTGGATGCCATATTTTGGATTTATGGATTTCGCATTGGAAGCATCCTCAACATGATAAACATCATGTGCATAGTCAAGAAAAAAGTGAAAAGGTTGCAATATTTCTTCGTTAGGGAAGAAATCCTCAAGCTCTAGTGGTGAGTTAGCATGATCCCAATCAATAGCATCTACATTCACACACAATGTCTTGGAAGGATTAGCTAGGTTGTGAAGTGGAGTGGTCAAGTCAATGGAGATCATATTGATGGAATGGATCATATATCCAAGACCACATGCATGTGACTCTAAATTTGTATAGCTTCCATCCTCGATATGTGGTTTTGGGGTATGTGGATCTTTGAATCCAGTCTATGGGCAGAATCAAACACATGATAGATCAAGGAAGACCATATGATAAATCCTATCCAAATTATGTGATCTTCCTTTTAGTCAAGGATGAATATTGATATCTCTGTACATATCCTCTACATTGTACGGTGCAATACAATGACATAAGTAAGGAGATCCTAAATAGGCTCTCTCAATTTCATCTTCATCATCACTATCATAATGAAATCCTTCACCGCTACCTACTAGTACTAGGTAATTAGGGAGAGGGGGTCGTATGTAAGTCAACTCCTGATAATTTCTATTGCTCATGGAGGATTTATCATCCTCGATGATTATTTCCAAAGATAATTGATGACGTAAATTAAGAGGGCCTAGATAGACCAACTCAGTATTTTCCTCATATTGCTCATCGTTTGAGGACTCACCATTGTCATCCATGCCATTTATGCAACTAGGTCCCCCTATCTTAGATATGGACTCTGTTATGTCCTCCTTAGAATGATATTATGACTTAGAGTCTACCACTATACCAGCATTGTGAACTCGTAGACCTATGTTGATGGCTGCTACATAGATTTTTTTATCCAAGTTATCTCTTGGGATATGCTCTGGACTGATCTCCACCAAGATATCTTCGTGATATGTCTCAGAAGGTTCCATAGTGACATAAGAAACTATCTAGTTTTCCTAATAAAATATGTAAGGATTGGGGAGATAATGATTAATATCAACTTCCTCCCCTAGGCTAAGGTATATATGGTCCAAAGATGCTATGAGTAGTTCATCCTATCCTCTAACATGATATCCTAACCCAAACCTATATGTAGGTAATTGATATTGTAGTTCATAAGGCATCCTAAGCCCTAGATTAGATAATTTGATACCATAACCATGCCAATGGTAGTGTTAAAATATTATACGGTGTACTCTAGGTTAGAGAGATAATGAACATTCATAGAGAATGGCTCATCATCATATTCATCCATGGGGGTGAGAGATGCAATCTGGTTGAGCCATTCATAAATAAAATTGGTTTGGTTAGGAGGTAACCCCAATGGTACCACCATCCCTATGGGAAGGCGATGGGCTCACAATTATCCCATATCCTGTGTAGTCTTGATGATTGGTGTAAACATCACATTCTGCATGATATACTCCCCCAATCTGAGGCTAACCAAATGAACTATCACCTATGGTGCAAATGACCCTACTGAAGACATAGGCGAAGCAGGTTGAGGTGCCTCTTCAAATTCTACTTGAGAATTCTCTACTTACATGGGAGTAGGAGCCTCAATCACAACTAGTTTGGGTGCTTGATTTATCTCTTTTTCACCCATTTTGGCTTTTAGCTTCCCATCATCTCGATGCATTATAGATGCAGATGGTTTCGTAGAAGTAGTTGTGTGCTCCAATCGTTGATATGTGGAAGTTGTAGGTTTGGAACACACTTATTTATTTTTACCTCATGGTTCCTTGATCAGTGATGTAGGTCGTATGTCTAGGTGCATTGAGGTGAGCATAAAATACCCAAGCAAATTAGCTAGATTCATGTATTTGAACGGTTCCTCATCTAAAGGTACTACATGAACCTATCCCTCATGAATGTATTTGATACATTAATGGATAATAGAGGGGATACAATGCATTTCTCTTATCCAAGGCTATACTAGAACTATAGTATATTGCATAACACCTTCAATCACATGACACATAATGGGGATGGTCTTTAGCCCCACCTAAAAAGGTAAGACTATCATGTTGATAGTTGAGCATATTGCATCGTTAAAATATCTCAACGTAAAAGCAGAAGGTATGATATGCATCTTTGGTAACTTTAGGTATGTTAATGCCTTGGTCATGATAATATTTATTGATGATCCTATATCAATAAAAACCCACTTGAAGGGTATGTTATTCACACACGTAAGAATGTAGAGTGGCAGGTCCACCATGAGAGTGGAAACCATCTTGATTTCATTATCATAAAATTGTATGAATAGCTCTTGATACTATTGCACATGTCTCATGAAGTGTGTAAATGCTTCAATATACTAGGATTGCACTTTTATGGACCTTAGAATATCCATAAGCATCTCCTTATTCTTGGGAGACTGTTGAATCAGCTCATAAATCATCAACTTTGTTGGAGTTATCTGTAGGTTTTGGACTAACCTACTCTTAATTATCACCAATAATCTAGTTGGTGGGCTTGGTACATGTTGGGATGGCCTTGGAGGAGGTGCATCATGGATTCTAATAAGATTTAGAGGTTGATTTGGTCTCTCATACCTTGCATGTTTTGTGATGACGTTGACCATTTTGATGAACCCATGGGTTGGTGGTTCAATTCGTACATGATTGACTTGACCAACATTGTTCCTTGGCACCTCATGGTTGGGTAGAGAATTTGTGTAAATACCCATATTATAATTATTTGGTGCGTGTGGATTGTCCACAAGAAGTGTACCTCTTTCAATCATGTTCTGCACTAAATTTTTGAAAGACCAACATACCTCTATGTCGTGACCTTTTATTTAATGAAATATGCAATATTGATCATCCTTATACCCCTTAGGCTTTGGTTGATTAGGGTCTATCATTTTGAACTCTGGTAAGTTTATTGCCTTTGCCTCACATAGCTAATAGAAAATCACTATCAATAATTTTGATAATTGTATGAATATGTGAGGAGGTCATATTTCTTTTTCCTTACCCCTCTAGTTGTTGCACTGCTCATATTGTGTAGGAGGAGGTTGGGTTTGATAATTTTGTTGTTGTTGCCCTTTATCTCCTTTTTGAATATTTAGAACCACCTACTTGATGTGAGTTAGCTTCACCTATTATTTCTTAGTTCTTTTCTTGTTCTATTCCTTCCTATTTTTGAGTTTCAAGTTACCCTCATGTAACTTGATATCCTCAATCACTTTGGCTTGCACCAAAGCCTCTTCAAACATTTGATACTGATGCAACTATAATAATAATGAAATGTGCTTTGCACAAATTTTTGTAAATATCCGTGTGTAGCCCAAAAATTCTTGCACTCCTTTCCTCAAGTTTTATGGATCTGTGCCTTAGAGGGAAATGAGAGAATGGGTGGTCTACACATCAAAAGAGAGGTACTTAATTATATCTTATATATGGTGATTTTTTGACGAATTATTTTGGGTTCACCAGGAAACATTTATGGCTATTTTTGGGCCTAGGTTTTGGGATTTGTTTTGATATGTTCCTTTTATTCAAATCACATATATACCTAGGTTTGGCCAATATGCAACTAAAATAACCTATATGCACTTTTAATTCCAATGTAGACAACAAAATACAGAAAACAGTATTAAAGGGACCATGCAATGCTTCAAAAGTGATTTTACAACCTTACCTATATCTGGATGTTTGATGAAGGTTTTGAATTTTGTACGTAGTCTAGTTCATACATTGTAGGTCAATATCATACTACAATTATACAAGATCATATTGCAATCTATAATATTGTACCATGATCATGTATTCGATCTACGATGATGTCCACCATTCTACAAAAATACTCTCTGATCCTGCAAGCAACAATGAGAAAAACCAAAACCAAAAATGCGAATTTGAGCAAAAGTATTCTAATTTTTCCAGGGGGAGTTTAAAGGAGGGAAGCTTGATTAAATAGGTAGGGAGAAGTAACTAGAATAGGGAGTGAATATTTGGTTTAGAATTTGCTTCCAAGCTGGGCAGGATTGAATGAATCCAATCCCGATTTTTATGCACGGTTATGCAGACAGGGATAAAAAATGTTGGGCTAAATTGGTCATTTTTCTAAGTTTGATTTTCTATTTCTAGGTATGATCCTATTACGATATGAAATATTGTATGATGATCATAAATATCAGATGACAGAAATCATGCTATGATTTTTTTGATCTTCGACCGATATTGCTCATCGTAGTACAATTTCTACATTTAAGAACAAACTTTGAGGTAATAAATGCAACAATTGTTGTTTTTCAATATTTTGTCTTTTTTATGCAAATGGGTCAATTTTAAGGTTCTACATTTTTCCCCCTCTTTAGTGCAATTTTGGAAGAAAATGCGTTAAATAAAAGTGTGGCGCATTTTATGAAAAACAAAAAATTTATTGCTAAAGAAGTGAATTTCATGGCATCGCCTTAAGGGCCTTCTATTGTAAAGAAAATGCAGTGTAAATGCATTCAAAGGAAAACAACATAAACTAGTAATCTAGATGGAACGAAGCAAGTGTATATCAAAATGATGGATTTCTCCTTATATTAATTCTTATATTGCTCCAAAATGAGATTACAATGTTCCCCTCGAGAGCATTTACAGACGATACATTCAACATTACAATCTTCAAGGGATCTAGTCCATTGGAAAGAGGCCTTTAAGGCGAAAATCAATGGTGTGAAAATATACTTCCCACACTCGAGAGCTAGTATTGGGCTGACAATATTATGCCTCTTTAGATCCTCCTCCTATCTAGCATTCTTGTACCTGAAGACAAGGGATTGAAATGGGGTTAATAGCACCTGTGTTATAGAAGAAAACCATAAAACCATGAAAATAGAGCTTCATATACAACATTAAAAACTGATCTACATGCATGGAAACTGATCTAAATAGAGCATAAATATATTATAAGATAATATACATGCAAATGAGAAGATTTGGAAGAAATATTAAAGGTGAAACTATGAAGAAATAGTGACCATCCCTAACAAGGACAACTAAACCTGCAACATTGGGGACCTCAAATATGGCATCAAAACTGCTCCAAATAACACCAAATTTGGACCAAAGGTTCATCTAGGCATCCCTAAGGGTTCTATGGAGGAATTTATCAAAAATTAAAACCTATTTTGTGATCTTTCCTAGGTGTGACACCTACATACTACTAATCATCCCCAGGTGGGACAGTCACAAAATTGGCTTAGTTTTATCACCTATGCCAATGGGATTTGGTCCAAAACTTAGTTAAGGGTGTTCTCGATATATGGGGCCAAATATTTCTTCAAATTGGACAATTTGAAATTGGTGGATCAAGCCTATTGCCCCTAAAATTTCCTTTGAATGAAGAGGGTTTCAACGCTAGGGTAGGACGAGTTTTGGGTTTGCAAAAGGTGAGGGTTGATTTGTGTAGCACTTCGTTGCATAAATTCTCCAATCCTCCTTTTTGAAATTGGGTGTTTACACCTCCTTTTATATCCTAAAATGGCATCTATGACAAAAGGGCATGTTTTTCCATGTGATGCAGGTGTCGCCATGTGTCCTAATATTGTTATTTATTGGTGAGGGAAGGTTGCCCATTTGGGGCTCCCAATATATTGCCTCACAGTCCATTTGTAGGTACCCAATCAATTTGAGGTGATTAGAAGCGTTAATGGAAATTTTTGATTGCCATTTAGCGTGTCCTTTGAATTTTTGGAGGGTTTTCTTGTGGGGTATCCCACCTAGGGATGGTTATGGATGGCCATCCCTAGGTGGGACGATCCCCAACTATGACTGCCCCTTGGTGGGATGGTTAGTAGTAGGAGCTCCAAAACTATTCCAAAATGCTAGGAACCCTCCAAAATATATTTTTTAGTCTTATGAAAGCCTTTTTATATCCTATAGAGGTGCCCAATAGGGCCATATATTGTCGATAAGAGGGCATATGTGATGCACTGATAGTCTTATATGATTTACACGATTTATGTGTCTATAAATGCCCCATTTTGGGATGTGTTGTGTGCAACAAAGCACTGAGAAAAAATAGATCACTAAATAATAAAATTATTAAGGTTTTTCATTAACCTAATAAAATTTGGATACCTCCATTATGGAAAGAGCATACATTCTTAGAATCCTTTCTATCGACATAGTCGAAGGATCAATTGCAGGTATACCTTTCAGCCATGTTGTAATGACAGTCTTATAGGGATTAGGGCATACTAGGTCTTGGTGCCTTGTATTCTTGTAAACATTTACATGGGTCAATTATTGATGTTTTAAGGATTTCAAGCCTATTTATTGCTTCTTATGCTGATTCTTTGCCCCAACATGGGCTTGAAAATTTATCTTTAGCCAAGATTCTTTTAAATGTATGCAATTTACACTTCTAAGTGTTTTAATGTTGATTCAATTTTTGAAATCATTATTATGACTACCCCTTCAAGATACGAGTCAATTAGGGCATGGAAAATACTAAAGTGATGATTCACTTGACACATATGACTTAATTGAGGTAACTCTTTGTTTTTCCCATGGTACTAAATACCTCTTTGGAGGTGATTTTTGACTATTTTGATGAATATTTTTGGAAGAAAAAGGTCAAATATCTCATTCCTGTGTAGAAATAAATCCATGGAGGCATTCTTGGGGACTAAAATAGAAACTTTCAATGCATCCAAAAATACTATGGGCACAGTCTTGATCCCTCATTTTTTCTTGACCATTCTGTCTTGTTTTTTGTGGGTTTTTTACCCATTTTTTGAGTTTTTTTATGTTTTTAGTGCAATTTTATTATGGTCATCCTTGGGGGATGAGGACAACATTTATGACCATACCAAGGTGGGATGACCAGCCAACTATGTTCTCATCCCACCTAGGGTCAGTCAGTTTCTTTTGGAGCTATATAAGGCCAAAATGGGCCATATGAGCTCATTTGTGCATCTTGCTTGGAGAAGTTGGAGAGGAGAGGGGTAGGAGAGGGATATTCTGAATCAGAGTGCTTTCAAAATCTTAACCCATAACATGAGCCAACCAGCGGATGCAACAAGCGATGGAGCCAGTGCAAAAATGGGTATGAACTAAATGCTTTTCTCTTCCTATTTTATTATGTTTTTGCAATTTTTGCTAAAATTTCATTACTAAAACCACACTAATGGTTAAAAAACCATAGGAGAACTGAAATTTATGAAATTTAACTTTTATTTATGTTTTATTTGCAAAAAACTAGGGTTAGATGCCTATATTTTTGTGTTTTTTAAGGTTTTTAGGGTAATTTTAAGGGTCAAAATGACCTTATTTTACCCATTTTTTGGGACCGTACCTATAAGAGATGGTCACTGGTGGCCATCCCTGGGTGGGATGGCTACCAAATTAGGGGTCATCCCTGGGTGGGACGACCAAAAACTGGGCCAAAAAGGGCCCATTTCTATGCATTTGTTTGGTGTTTTTAGAGAATTTTTTGCATTTTTAGGGTATTTTTGACACCCTACTTTACATGAGCAGATATTTAGGAGTCGGTAAAGAGTGTCAAGTATATTTCAGGTTAAAAGAGACCGTTTTACTTCTATATATTGGCATTGGCTTGATGCCATCAATATGAATCAAGTTACATGGTTAGATCCCATAGTGGGCGACCGTGCCTATCTGACTACACTGATAGACCTATGAGACCCTCATACTAATACTTTCCATTTAGCTATAGGGGAGATGATAGTGACACTAGAGTATGTATATTAGATAATACGTATTTTGATATAGGGTTGCTTGATAGTATCCTCTTTGACAGAGCAACGAGAGGTCATAGTGCAGAGGTACTTCAGATCACGCTAAGAGGATGTATTGATTGATCTTCTCAAAGGAGGAATTCTAGTGGCTACATGGTACCAGGATGGTGTGCTTGGTGTTAAGTACACTTTGTTGATGAAATTTATCAACAACATGTTGTTGCATGACTGTTCAAGAGCTAGGTTCCCATGGAACCTAATAGAGCTAGTTTTTATTCTGGTGGAGTGCATAGAGGACGAGCCCATAGTTATGGCTTGGGGTCCTACTTTATTGGCACAACTATATGATGAGTTGTATAAGATCCACTCTCATCAAAAAAAGGGCTTGGGCTCTAACTTCCTACTATAGGCTTGGGCTTGGAAGTATATTGTAGTTGAGATACCATGGGGACTACCATGGACCACTCGAGTAGAGCTACCAGACAGGGATATTGGCTATGGAGAGCTATGGAAGAAGTCGCATGAGGCAGGCTAGAGCCAATGATACATTGGGGATGTTGAGCACTATGCAGATAATTTTGCATGGATCAAGGTAGAAAAAATTGAGTGGAGACCCTATAGGGTTTATCTTGACTGAAGGGAGGCTGAGACACAACTATGCCGAGTTCAGTGAGGTAGATGGTTGATAGGGTGACATGGTATGGAGTGAGAGTACTTCCATTATGATCATGAGCTATGATAGTTTGGGCTATACCAGGGATTACCTAGGGATCTGATGGTCTACCATCATCACAGGGATGATAGGACTCTAGCATAGCCTATGGTAGAGGACTTGGGAGATGAGTCAGATCCTAAGGTGGTAGTTTCTAATTCAGATGATGCAGGCACTACAGAGGAGTATGACACATGGTGGGTCATACGGTAGTGGTGAGGGGAGGAACCACTAGGAGGTAATGTAGATGCCAGGGTAACGAATGCAGCTAGGGGTGCTCCAGATGAGGAGTTTTTTGGTGAGTCTCCAAATGATGTGGAGGTAGACATAGGTGAGCGAGTTGTACGTTAGTGTGTGTTAATGGATAGAGTAGAGCTGATAGATGTACAAGATCTAGTGGGATTTTATGAGGGAGAATTAGAATATCAGGGTCTGTAGGTATAGCTAGCAACATGGGATTCTAAGATTGTAGAGCTATAAAGTGATCAGGCTTTAATATAGGCATAGGTGTAGAGTGCATAGGTTGATATGGAGAGGTAGGTAGCAGTGATAGCTATGCTTTAGGAACTGATCACTAGACAGGGACCTAGCCATGAGGAGTCCAATAGTGGTGAGCTAGCCAAGATGCAAGAGGAGATAGCACATCTCCAGGGTTTGGTGGTGACCTATCAGACTAGATGTTGAGAGAAGCACACCTATATGGATATGATGGAGGATGAGATAATGCACTGTAAGGGGTGCAGACCATATCGGGTATTAGCCATTGGATCATAGCATAGCCAAGGGAGTGGGATGGTGTAGTCATTCTCTCGGATGAGGGTTCTAAGCTCTTCTTAGAGGATGTAGGTATGTGAAGGCAACAAATTAGGGGGTAGGAAGTCTAGGAGCTCACGACGTACTCATACTAAGAGAAGAGGAGAGATTCGAGGTACCAGTCCTATGTGACCATGGTCAACAGACTCTGATAGTTCTTTTTGGACTTTTTTGGGTTACAAAGTTGGATGACTCTCTTTTATTGTAGCCTACAGGAATTTTATGGACTATGATGTAGCTTTTCGGTATTTACATATGGACATATACATGTATGAATTTTTTTTGATAATTATATCTTTTTTTTACTGCTTTATGATATAAATGTTATGCTTATGATGTTATGATGAATGTCTAACATGGATGCATGTATTTATCCTATGATGTGATTCGATGATATGTAGATGTGGATGCTTTATTTATATGCTTTTGTAAATTAAAATATATGCATAAAATAGTCAGTGGCCATCTAAATATTATTGCTAATATTTAACCGATATCTATCCTAGCTCATGAACATCACTTAATGAATAAAATTTTAAATATGTATGATTGGATGTAATGATTGATTGGATTTAATTTTGTATGATGGATTTGTGATGACTATTTGACGCATTAGATTCTAGCACCATAGACTGTACAAAATGTATCTTTGTTATTTTCATGTTATTATAACACTTTATTTAATGGACTTTGTAATTTTGATAAACATGTGACAACATGATGTAAAATGAAATGGATAATGTAATGTGATATGATATTATTTGATAGTTTTGAAGAGACTCAAACACTCTAATTACCTAATAAAATGTCATATAATCACTATGCAAGATATTTTGACAAAGTATGCACCTACTAAGATAACCAAGATAATCAACATCCCTGTGTGCGCATGTGAGTTCATTACCATTATAACACATAATATTATCCTAGTATATATGGGATTCACTCAGCCCATTGGCACTAGAGATCATTCTATGAGTCTCATTATCTTGAGTTTTGTAATTAGTTGGATTAGACTACTAGGTAATATAGGTTACAACAAGCTAGCTCATCCACATTGAAACATTGGTCTATACCTAAGCAAGTTGCTTAAGTGACAGACATATCATCATGCGGGAGGATACCACCATTGGCAAGTAGGCTATCCACCAAACATGTAATGAGGATCATCTTATGGTTCTCTAATGTTGAGAATTCCAAGGATTCAAGTTCAAGATTCCCTTATTTTCTTTAAATTTAACTTTATCAAGTGAGTTGCTCATTTTTATTTGGTGAGAAAGGGATTTTAGTAGTGGTGAGAACCAATGTTTCTTTGTGCTTTTCCTAGTGATAATAATCATTGTTTATTTTGCATATTTTGAAGTGATAATAATCACTATTTCTTGTTGGAGTACTTTGAAGGGATAATAATCACTATTGATTTTTATATTTGGGATACTTGCCTCAATGTAGGGCAAGGTATTTTTGGGTAAGGAGTAACTTGTCCTTTTGTCAATTCTCAGCATCTTTGAACCATTTGCATGGGGGGATGAGCAAGATAATATTTTCACTTGAAAGTAACCTAGACCACTTTGTAATTTCACCTTTCCTCTCGCTAAATATGGATTTATTAATGTGAAAATGTGTTAGTATTTTTATGTATACCAAGCATTATCCTAGCAGGATTCTACCTTCTAAAGATCATGATAGCTTTCTACAAAATTTGAGAAGATAACTAGATATGGCTGAGTGATCGAAAGCTTTAACTATGTTTTAATAACAATGACTAGGTGACGGGAAAACAAACATATAATATGGAATGTGAATGCAAATGGTATATGTAATGTAAATAGGTGGTAATATTTATTCATAATAAAAATTATTTGAACAGATGCCTAGTGTATAGACCTGGTGCTAGACATGTATGATCAATTTGGAATGGTGCATAATGCAATGATGAGTATGTCTAATGCAAATTAGATGAAGTACAATGAAGCAATATTTTTGTATTTTGATGATATTTTTTTTATTTTTGATATATATGTATATACAGGTTGACCAATGGATTTAATGAATGTCATTGGGGCTTTTGGGTGACCAAAGGGCTTATAGATGCCTTTGGAGCATTTTGGAATGACCTAGGTAGATTGCCTAAGAACATTTTATTTTGACCTATATAGGCATAGACCGCCTAGGTACATTTTATGGATACCAAAGAGCTTATAAGTGCCTTTGGGAATTTTAGGGTTGACCTAGATGATCATAGATAGTCTAGGAGATTTTTATTTTGACCTAGATGGTCATTGATTGTCAAGGAGCATTTTGGGTGACCTAGATGGTCATTGACACTAAGGAAATGCCATAGAATTCCTAGGGTATTTTGTTGTGACCAAAGGGCTTATAGATGCCTTTGGGGCATTTTGGGTTAACCAAGATGATCGTAGATTGTCTAGGAGTGTTTTTATTTGACCTAGATGGTCATTGATTGCTAGGAGCATTTTAGGCAACCTAGACAGTCATTGACACTAAAGAAATGCCATAGACTACCTAGGGAAATTTCATTGTGACCAAAGGGCTTATATATGTCTTTGGGGACTTTAAGGTTGACCTAGATAATCATAGATTGTCTAGGGGTATTTTTATTTGACCTAGATGGTCATTGACCACTAGGAGAATTTTGGGTGACCTAGACGATCATTGGCACTAAGGAAATTCCATAGAATACCTAGGGGCATTTCATTGTGACAAAAGGTTTTATATATGCCTTTGGGGCCTTTAAGGTTGACCTAAATGATCATAGATTGTCTAGGGGTATTTTTATTTGGCCTAGATGATCATTGACCACTAGGAGTATTTTGGGTGACCTAAACGGTCATTGACACTAAGGAAATGCCATAGACTTCCTAGGGGTATTTAATTGTGACAAAATATCTTATATATGCCTTTGGGGACTTTAAGATTGACTTTGATCGTAGATTGTCTAGGGGTATTTTTATTTGACCTAGACGGTCATTGATCGCTAGGAGCATTTTGAGTGACCTAGACGGTCATCAAAACTAAGGAAATGCCATAGAATGCCTAGGGGTATTTTATTGTGACCAAAGAGCTTATAGATACCATTAGAGCATTTAAGGTTGACCTAGATGATCATAGATTATCTAGGGGTATTTTTATTTGACCTAGATGGTCATTCATCGCTAGGAGTGTTTTGGGTGACCTAGACGATCATTGGAACTAAGGAAATGCCATAGAATACCTAGGGGAATTTCATTGTGACCAAAGGGCTTATATATGCCTTTGGGGAATTTAAGGTTGAACTAGATGATCGTATATTGTCTAGGGGTATTTTTATTTGACCTAGATGGTCATTGACCGCTAGGAGCATGTTGGGTGACCTAGATGGTCATTGGCACTAAGGAAATGCCATAGACTTCCTAGGGGTATTTTTATGGTGCTCTAAGCATGAAATTATTGTACTGACTTACATTCATGGGTTCAGTATCTTCACTTCCTTCGATGGATGCTAAGTGATAAGTTTCAAGTTAAATATGGCTTGTAATGATGAATGGGCCTAACCAGTTGGCCACAAATTTGTCTCACAAATTGGAGGGAAAATGAGTTTTGTTGGTTCTCTTTTAGAATTAAATCACCAACTTGAAAGTCTCTCTAGTGTACTTTCAAGTTGTAAGCTCTCTTAATAAACTCTTGATAAACACGTAGATGCTTAATAGCATTCACATGTCATCCATAAAGTAACGTTAACTGATCTAAATGAGCTTGCCTAGCTGTATCATCATCGATGAATTACTACATGCAGCAATGGAATATCTAACTCCAGAGGCATGATGGCTTCAGAACCATACACTAGTAAAAATGGAGTTTCCCAGTGGGCGTCCGAATGCTAGTGCAATAAGCCCAAAGGGCAAGAGGTAATTGATTATACCAATATTTATAATTTTCCTTGACTGCTTTCTTCAAGATGGCTACTAATATTTTATTTGATGCCTCTGCTTGCCCATTGGCTTGTGGATAATAGGGCATGGAAAAGCTATGCTTTATGTTATAATTTTTTGTTAACACATGCACATATTTATTTTTAAAGGTTGTTCCATTATTCGATATTATTTTGGATGGAATACCAAAATGACATATGATATTATGTAGCATGAACTCCGCAATGCAAGGTCTAGTCATTATGGTAAGGAGAATTGCTTCCATAAATTTTATGAAATACTCGGTTGTCGTTATGATAAACGTGTGATGACTTGATGGGGCAGGTGATATTTTTCTAATTAAATCAAACCCCCATTGTGCAAATGGCTAGACTGATTGAATTGGTTGTAAGGCCTGTGAAGGTACGTGCATCAAATTTGCATGATATTGACACTTCACACACTTCTTAACATAAGCACAACAATATTGCTCTAAAGTTTTCAAATAATAGCCCATGTGAAGAATGAACTTAGCGATGGCCATGCCACTAAAGTTGCCACCACATGTATCATTGTGTGCTTGGGTGATGGCCCAAACTGACTATTGTGAGTCTTATCAATGAAGGAGGATACCTTCATAACTCTGATGATACATTCTAATAAGACATATTTTGTTACCTTTTGTTTGAATTATCACTTTGTGATATGCAATAATCCAGGTGGAATATTACCCAGCTTAAGATAATATTTAATCTAGATGGCCCAATATTGCTTTGAAGAAACCTCAATATTATTAATCATGCTATCCTTTTGATGTTTGTCTTGTGCGAATGTTGATTGAGAGTGAACTTGGAGATATAGCGTTGTACTAGTATCAAAAGGATTATGAGGGAACAAAGGCCCCCAGTTAGAGTTATCCAAATATTGGTGTAATTGAAAGAACATTTCATGGGAAGGCTCAATCTGAGTCATGTGAACAACTGGTATAGCATTATGCTCATCACACTCAGTCACAAATTATGCTAGCATTTTTACTTGGATAGGTATGATATCATTTGAAGGATCATGTAGGATTAGTGACCCTAAGGAAGCCATTGTGTTTTCAAAATGATTAGATGAATGAGGGAGTGCCTCTATATCATACCATTCAAATTTGACCAGGAGTTTGTCCACTAGGGCTTTTTAGGCTTGCAATATGGGACATCGACACTGGAAAATCCCTTTAACCTAATTAACTATGAGCAAGGAATTGCTAAAAATGTTTAACTTTGTTATTTTCATGGTGATCACCATTTGAAGGCCTATGATAAGGGCTTCATACTCGACATTGTTTTTGGTGCATGAGAAATTGAGTTTAAAAAAAATAGGTATGGGATCCCCTTGCGGTGTAAAAAATATGATACCTGAACCACCACCTTGCTCACATTTAAAACCATCGAAGAATATATTTATGTCCACCTGTGACTTAGGCTCGGCAAAATCAGGTGATTTTGAGATATGAAATACTCCATCATAAGGAATTTCTACATTTAGAGGTTGATCATCCTGTAGAGGAGCCTCTGCTAGTTGATTGGCTATGACCTATCCTTTAATATATTTTTTTCCAATGAACTCTAGGTCAAATTCCATCAACAACATTATCCATTTCACCATGCGACTATTATGATATGTTCTACTCATCATGTAACACAATGGGTTTTATTAGATACAACATATGTGGTATGATTGAGCATATAATTTCATAGCTTTTTGGTGGCAAAGACCACTGCTAAGCATAGCTTCTCGATGTATGCATACATAATTTCATAGCTGACCAGTATGTGGCTAATGTAATAGGTAGCCTGTTATTTGTGGAATTCATTCTTTTGGGACAACATGGTGCCTAAATCCAACTCAGTAGCTGAGATGTATAAATAGAATGACACTCCTAGTCGTGTTGGATATAATACAGGTGACAAAGCTAGGTATTGTTTAATTTTATCAAAGGCATTTTGACATTCTTAATCCCATTGACATGAGACCCTCTTGTGTAGCAACCTATTCATGGGTTGACACTTATTCGATAATTGCGCTATAAAGCATTTTATGAATGTGACCTTTCCTTGCAAACTGTATAGTTTCTTAATGGTTGTGGGGGGAGGAATTTATAATATTACCTTGACCTTGTTTGGATCTACCTTTATGCCTCGTTTAGAGACTATGAATCCCAAAAGTTTACCATATGTGACACCAAATACACAATTTTTGGGATTAATCCTGACATTGTGCTCAATGAGGCAATCTAGGACCTTACATAGTACACTGATATGCTCATGACGTAATAAAGATTTCACCAATAAGTTGTCCATGTAATCTTTTAGAATCTTATGCATATAGTCATTGAAGATGTATGCAATGGCTCATTGATAGGTGACGCCAGCGTTCTTAAGGCCAAAATGGATGACCTTATAATAGAATGTCCCCCAAGGCATTGTGAATGCCATTTTGATATGATCTTATAGATTGATGCAAATCTAATTATTTACAGAGAAACCATCCATAAGGGAAATCATTTCATGTCCTGCTATAGCATCTACCAATGTATCAATGCTAGGTAAAGGAAATTCATCCTTAGGACTCTCTTTTTTAAGATCTGTAAAGTTAGTGCAAATGTAAATCCTCCCATCAGGCTTCTTGATGGGAACCATGTTTGAAACCCATGGCGTATAATCTACTGAGATGATGAATTGAGCATCCAACAACTTTTGTAATTCATCTTTCACCACTAATATAATGTTGGGTGCATTTTACACAACTTTTGCTTGACTGGTTTGATCTTTAGGTCTAGTGCAAGATTATGCATGACTATATTAGGGTCTAGTCCTGGCATATCTTTATATGATCAATAAAAAACTTTTATCCTTTCTTTTAGCACTCTTGTGAAATCATATCTTTCAACTAGGGATAGACCTTCCCTTAGTTTGATAATGCAAGGATTATCGAGATCTGTACCGATATCAAGTTTTTGCATAGTGGTGAATTTCATAATTTAGCATGAATATTGGGATTTTCAAAATGTTAATTTTATGAATTTTGGGGCCATAGACGTCGACCCATTCACCCAAAAATTTTGGGATCAAAACTTTTAAGGGTAATTTTTCCCTATTTTCATAAGGTTTCCTGCCTAATTTTCATCCTAAATTTATTAAAAATAAGAAATATTCCACCCAACTCACTCCTTGTACCCCTATATATATAGCTAACCCTGACAGCGACTCCCATACAATTATAATATTTTTTTTGAATAGTGAGTGATACAAAGTAGAATGTGATTGGCATAAGGCAACCGATATAAGGCGACTGACATAAGGTGAGTGGCATAAGGTGAGTGACATAAGGTGAGTGGCATAAGGTGATTGACATAAGATGACTACCATAAGGTGATTGGTAGAAGGCGACTAGCAAAATGCGACTGGAAGAAGGTGATCGGCATAAGGTGATCGATATAAGGTGACCAACATAAGGTGAATGACAGAAGGTGAGTGGCACAAGGTGATTGGCATAAGGAGACTGACATAAGGTGATTGGTAGAAGGTGATTGGAAGTAGGCAATTGGAATAAGGTGATCGATATAAGTTGACTGGCAGACGACGACTGGCAATAGGCAACTGGCATAAGGAAATCGACATAAGGTGAGTGGCATAAGACAAGTTTCATAAGGTGACTAGTAGAAGGTGACTGGTATAAGGTGACTAGCATAAGGCAAGTGTCATAAGGTGAGTGGTAGAAGGTGAGTGGTAGAAGGCAACTAGAATAAGGTGACTGGATGAATGCGAGTGGCATAAGGCGACTGAATTTATTGATATGTTTCTTTTACCATTAAATTTCATTTAAAATTTTATTTATGGACACTCAATAAGGAGGTTTATTCTGCTTGAGAACGATATTCTTGGGGCAGATATTCTACTATCTCTAGAAGTAGTATTTTTTATACCAGTTATTTATATTTTTAATAATGATGTTCTTTGTTCATGTTATTCTTCTGTTCATATAGGTAAAATGTCAACTATAGGTAGTGGAAAGAAGGGAGGCTAGTATTCCAATAAAATGAGTATCCTCAAATACTTTCATAATATTTCTAAACTTGGTCAGCCATCAACATCTGCACAAATTGAAGGTATGAACACCTTTACTCACTAGTTAATTTTTTTACTTTGTTAATTTTAAATATAATGTCTTCATTCATAAAGAAGTGTTATTTTTGGTTGATGGCTTTGTCTATTTTTATCTATATAAGATATACTTTTAAATTCCATGGTGATAATGAACATACTATTGACACTAGTATTATCTCTATAGAAAACATTGTTAACCCTAGTATACCTCCACTTTCACATATCCAAGTTAATGAAGAGTCCACAGATGAAAATATTCTCAATCAAATAAAACAACAACATGAAGATATTTCTAAATCTAACATGTCAAGTGGAAAATAAACTAATAGTTCTTATGCAGTCCCTACTTTTGGAGAATATTCATAAAAAAAATAAACGTGCAAGGTTATTTAGGTGGATAATTAATAGATCATTTTAGCCTGATTGGATATCAAAATTTCCATTTATTGAGCCAGTGCTTCCAGAGAATAGTAGTAATGCTATAATAGAATTGGGATGCATAATTTGTAG
This sequence comes from Wollemia nobilis, assembly GCA_028583015.1. Taxonomy (NCBI): domain Eukaryota; kingdom Viridiplantae; phylum Streptophyta; class Pinopsida; order Araucariales; family Araucariaceae; genus Wollemia; species Wollemia nobilis. The sequence goes on along the minus strand of JAQPPZ010017101.1, from coordinate 4,974,598 downwards.
TTGGAAACACAGAAAGGAGCATAGATTACAAATTAAGAAATATACAGTAGAAAAACATTGTGGAAAGGTTTATATAAAAAAAAAGAAGGTGATCCACCAACACCAAAAACTTATTGGTGGAAGAATACATCAGAGTGCACACATATAAGAAATGCATAAGAATATGGTAAAGAATGAAACAAAAGCAAACATTGGTTGAGAAAGGTGCAATTATTCAAGCCCAATTTTTAAAAATGAATAAGTTAAATTTAGCTTCAAAAAGTTTGTAGTTTGTTGTTGTGTTCTTTATTCTTAATATGGGTAGACCTATGTTTGATTTCATGAATTATAAATCTCTATTTTGACTAGCTAATGTGCAGAACTTACTCAGTTCCCATTGGTCAGATCAAAGTGGTTGGGAAATGGTAAAATGTCTCTCATTGGTTGAGCAGGATGACCTCAGAGAGAAATTAAAAAAAAAAAAATTCAGTTCACTTTCAATTGATGAGGTGACTATTGTTGATAATACATATTGGATTTGCATGCATGTTTACACATTGAAAAATCATTTAAGGCAACCTCATTTACTTGGAATACACAAAATGGTGGAAAATTGTAATGCAAAAAACATTTACAATGTTGTTGTAACTAGTTTAAAAGAAGCAATAATGAATGAAATTGAAATAGACACTAAGTTAATATGTGTAGGAGTTGATGGTGCTGCTACAATGCAAGGACATATGAATGGTATTTTTTTTAGACTACAAACATCGGTTACCCCATATTTGATCCCTATTCATTGCATGGCTCATAGAATGAATCTTGCATGCAAAATTGTGGATACATTTACAAATGTTGCGAGAGTGGAAGAACTTGTTCGTGAAATTCATGAATATTTTTTATGTAGTCCAAAAATATTTTCAAAGTTTCAATAGTTTGCACTAGGACTTATCGAAGGTAAAAATTTATTGAAAGATGTGGATACTAGGTGGATTTCGATGTATCAACCATCATTTAGAGTTTTCAAAGAATATCAATCCTTGATAGGGTTTATGTATGCAAATCGTAGGGCAGTTGATAAGGCAAAAATATTTAGTTTTTCGAATGAGTGACTTTGAAACTCTTCTCACATTGTGTGGAATTCTTCCAATGTTGGAAAAAATGAATAATTTGATAAAAATTGCACAAGAAAGATCAATTTATATTGTGGATTATACAAATTTGCATGCATATTGATATGATGTATGCATCTGGTCAAAATTTTATGGATTCCATGTTTGATATTTGGAGAGCATTAACAAATGTGAATGGTCCTTAGAGTTTTTTGAAGTTCAATATAAACAATCATCTATGTATTAATGTCCGTGGAAAGGAAATACCTTTATATTGTTATGGTGTGCAAATGGATATAGCTACAAATGAAGTTGAGAAAATGCCCATAACCTACAATAGATTTCATGTAGTTGTAAATGATATAAAACTTAAATTGAAATAAATAGCAGAATCATTGACAAAAGAAATAAGAGACCGTTTTCAAAGATATGAATTACTAGAGGCTATGGGTGTGGTTAATCTGATGTTTTGGGACCCTTGTAATGAATACCAGAATATAAATTCTTTATTTCTCAAATACATGGGTAGTCTTGCTAGCCATTTTAGTAAAAGTGTTGTAGTCAATGGTATTGAAATCAATGGCATTCTCAATAGAGATCTTTTGACGAAAAAATCAAACTATTTTGGAACAACAATGTCTACTCAAGTTTCACAGCTCTTTAACCATCATGAAGCAGGTTTTATTTCACATTTGTGGAGATTATTATAACCAAGTACTATCTTACAAAATACTATGAGTGAATATTTTCATTTATATGAATTATGTCAAATGATGATTTTGGGATCCGTGGAAGATGAAAGGGTGTTCAGTGCACTATCATATACAAAATCTAAATTTTGGAATAGGTTGGACAAAAAATTGAAGAATTGTTTGAGATTATATGTGTCGACCTATGAGGTGGAGGAGTTTCCTTATGAAAGAGCAATGTCACATTAGAATTCTTTGGTAGAGAGAAGAGGTGTAAAGAATATTGATGATGATGAGGATGATAGTAACACTGGTCATATTGTGATGATAAATTTTTTTGGAATGAGTGCAGAACATTTTGTACAATATGAAAAGAGTTTGTTCCAGCTTCCAAGACTATGATGCAAGGATGCATTCATTTGATTTGATTTGATTTGAGTTCACATATTATAATCTGATTTTATTTCACATATTATCATTTGATTTGATTTCACATATCAGAATGAAATGATGCTTTCATTTGATTTGATTTGAGTTCACATATTATTATTTGATTTGATTTCATATATTATCATTTGATTTGATTTCACATATTATCATTTGATTTGATTTCACATATTAGAATGAAAGGATGCTTTCATTTTATTTGATTTGAGTTCACATATTATTAATTTATTTTATTTCACATATTATCATTTAATTTGATTTCACATATTATCATTTGATTTTATTTCACATATCAGAATGAAAGGATGCTTTCATTTGATTTGATTTGAGTTCTCATATTATTATTTGATTTAATTTCACATATTATAATTTGATTTGATTTCATATATTGGAATGTTTGAGTTCACATATTATTATTTGAAATTTTGATTTGATTTCACATATTATCATTTGATTTGATTTCACATATCAGAATGAATGGATGCCATTGGATACTCTGTATAGCATAGCCCTCTGATTTGATTATGTATTATTTGATTACACATGATTTGATTATTGGATTATCTGAAATGTGTTACTGGATATTTTATATATCATTTTACAATAGCCTTGTTATTGAAGTATTAGTCTAAAGTTTCTATTTTTCTTGTAGATTTTTAATGTATAAATCGTTATAGGCAACTTATGAAAGTAAATTTCTATACTACATTTTATGTCATTTTAAATTAATTCATATAACATAAAAGAATATCTTACTACATCCACATACTTCAAAATTACTTAATATATCAACAAAAACAATCAAAACATAACAACATTCAAAACAAAGTTTCCTAGAGATAACACTTTTTTTTGGAAATGTTCTCTTTCAAAAAATTTACCATTCATTCACAATTTACAAAATATATCAAACATTATTTCTTCCACTTCAAATTAAAAACAACAAACTTCTACATCATCATAAATAATCAAAACATAGTAATAATTAAAACAAAATAGTCTCTTTCATTGAATTCAATTTTTAAAGAAGATACCATTCGTTCGTAAATTACAAAAACTATCAAACATTATTTCTTCCACTTCAATTTACTTAATACATTAAAACATATAATAATAACATAACAATATTCAAAACAAAATTTCCAACAGATAACATATTTTTCAGAAATAGTCTCATTCATTGATTTCAGTTTTTAAAAAGGATACCATTCATTCGATATTTATAAAAGATATCAAACATTATTTCTTCCACTTAAAATTAAAACATAACAATAATTAAAAATAAAATTTCAAAATGATAATACGAATTTTTCAAAAATTGCCTCTATCATTGATTTCAAATTTAAAAAAAAAATACCAGTCTTAATAATTTATAAAAATATAAAGAGTTTTTGTTTCACTTCAAATGCAACACAACAAACTTCTATTATTTTCCAATGTTTCCTGAAGGTCTACCCACATATACCTCAATATAATTTTCTTCTAATGTCCCAATCCTAACCAAAATTTATGCTGTAGTGTTGATCCTCGATTACAAGGCACCCTCTTCCTTTGTTGGATCTTCTTTGAAAGGTGAATTTAGATCCTTGTCATTTGCTTTCAGTTTAGCCTCGATATCCAGTCCCCCATCTCTGATAACCTTCTTCAAAAAATTATTTTCTCTAACCATCTGTTGTAACCTCTTCTTCAATTCAATAGCATTATTAATGCTAATTTTTGCAGTCTTAATCAAAATTTTCATGGCACCGACTTGTTGCTTTAGGTGCTGGAAATTAGACTATAAAACATAAATGAAAAAGGTTAATATTTATAAATAAAACATATTTAACAAAAAAAAAAATAGTTAGATATAAAACTTACATCAGTTGTAAGTCGTGTTGTTTTTGCAACTGCTACTTTGTTCTGATCTATTGCCCATTCATTGAAATATGCTTGAGCTTATGCATTGAGGTTTTCCAAACAATTCAAAACAATGGCTAGAATTTCATCTCTATATGTAGACTCAACCTCCATAGTGTCAGATTCAGCTCTATGTAGCAAGGCATCGAGATTTTGGGGCTTATTCTCAATATTTAAAATTAACTCTTTTATTTTTGAAAAAATCTTATATCGGCCATTGATGGTTTTAATCAAAACCTTGGCCCGATATTCCCATTATTTCAATTTATCAATATCCAAAAGAAGAGTATTATGAACTACAATTTTACATTTATCGACTAATAACACATTTTCAAAAAAGTTTAGGATATCATCTTCTGTAACACTATGGGTGATGACTTACTGTGGGGAGGAGGGGGAAACTTTGGTGGCATCTACATTGACATCATATTCTCCATCAATGCCCTCTTCATCCTCAAGAATATCACTTGCCTTTAAAGGGTAATTTTTAGGATTCATACCCTGATAAATAAAGTCACATTCTAGAGTTCCCGAGGGCATTTGAGATGCACTCTCAACATTTGAAAAATTCTCCAAGGTTAATATCGATACAATAGAAACATCAGATGATGACACATTTTGTGTCTCTGTAGCACTTCTTTATTTATGATTTGGTGGTGTGAGGAACACTTTACCACTCATGCATGATTGGTTCCTCATATGTGGAACCTATTGTGGATGGACAAGAACTTGCATTGAATGGATAGAAAATGGAACCTACTGTGGATGGACAGGAACTGGCTGTGGCCATGGCTGATCAGATGGTGGAGCCATCTTTTTTTTTAGCCTTTTGAATCTAGCAGTCCCCTCTATTAAATTTCACACAAAAACATAAAATTAATCTTGTGTAAATAACAATAGCATTAAAAAATATTTATTTAAACCATACATACCAGAACCAGAATCTACATCCACTAATTTTTCAACCATTTGTCATTTGTTTGAAAAATCCATAAAACACATTAAAAAATATAATTTTAAGTCATTAAAATAAATCATTTAAAAAAACATTTTTGAACAATGAAGAGTAAGGTTACCTTGTGGGTAGGAGGTAACCTCTTTGACATCGACAGTAATTGTTTCTCCAGTAAAAGGTGTCACAGGTGTATACTGAATCTGATCACCATGAGACCTCACACGTTTGGTGGGAGTTATTGGTGATGACTATGAATGTGTGTTAGAATCAATTGATACTTCCTGAATCCTAAATGCAACATCCCTTTTATTTGAATACTGTGATACTCTTCTCTATTTTCAAAATAAAATTAGAGAATAAAAATATAGAATGAAAAAAAAAGAAAACAAAGATATTTCAACAAATATGTTTACCTGTATCTCATCATCAAACATGCCAATAGACAATAAATTGGAGTGCAATGCAGTGGGAGGACTGTTTTGTTGAAGGTTGAAATAAGATTCCTGAAATAAACAAAAATAAAATTGCTGGTAGTCACTATATAAGCAAAAGATTGAATTTTTTGGGCACTCAAAAGGTCGTGTTCCAGGTGGTTTGAAATGTGCATGGACCAATTAAATCTACCACCACCAATACAATGAAGCAATAAATAAAGTACCCAAAAAGGTATTTCTGTAGGTCACCCCTACAAAATAAGCCTTGCCTAAAAAAATTCAATGCAAGCATATAGAAATTTGTCTCAAAAATTTGAAATGTTTAAGCCCCTTTTGGACTAAAAAGAATTAATTGAAAAAAGAGACAAAATTATTAGAAAAAAAAAGTAAAACAAGGAGAACATTTTTAGAGAAATGAAACTACAACAAAATAATTTTTAATGTTAAATAAAAATAAATTTTCAAATTATACATTTTAGATTGTCAGAATGAATAGAGTAAACGGTTCCTAGGGTGGATTTATCATCGTCGATTAAGGCGTAGTGGTTGTTCACCAGTACACCATCTAAAAATGGCAGCCCTGTTATTCGCTACACATTAGAGGGTTTAATCAAAAAAACAATATCCTTGTTATCCAAATGCATCAAAACAGTGGACTCGTCATGGTTGTAACAAGAAACAATCCATTGCATCAACTGAATGTTAATGTTCAACTATGGCATCTTCAACACACCAGCAAGTCCAGTGGTGTAAACCCATTGGGAATCTCTATCAAGAGTGTTGAAAATGCTCTTGAGATTGGAGCAGAATATGTACTTGAAATGCACTTTAGAGGGAAGAGGAGAGGAACAACTAGCCATCTCTAAAAATAAGTAGGAAAACACTAAAAAATACTCTGAAAAACACTTCCAAAACCTTCTGTAAATGCAGCCAAAACCTTATAAAAATACTTCTAGAATGCTCTGAAAATGATGCTAAAAGGGTGCCAAAATGTTGTCAAAACACTCTAAAAATACTGCCAAAATGCTCTAAAAACGTTGCCAAAATGCTCTGAAAATGCTTTGAAACCGCTGTGGAAAATGCCCTGAAAATACTGGAAAAAGGTTTAAAATTGCTCTGGAAAACATTGTGGAAGAGGAAAAAATGACCATGCAAATGAATTTATATATTTTTGCATGGCAGAATTTAACCAGTGAATGACATGTGGTAGAAGGGAGGACACGTGGTGTCATCTAGTTGATAAATTATTGTGGTCATCTTACACCACTTGCCATCTTCCAGTCGCCACGTGCAACATGACATCTGCCAGTCACCACCTACCACATGACATCTGCCAGTCACCTTGTGCCACTCGCCATCTACCAATAATATTTTGCCACTCACCATCAACCAATCACCTTCTATCAGTTGCCTTCTATGAGTCACCTTCTGCCAGTTGCCTTCAGCCAGTCACCTTCTTCCAGTCACCTTCTGTCAGTCACCTACTACCAGTTGCCATCTTCCAGTTACCTTCTACCACTCACCTTCTATCAGTCATATTTTACCACTGGCCTTCTACCAATCACCTTATTCTAGTTGCCTTCTGCAACTCACCTTTTGCCTATCACCTTTTGTCACATGCCTTATGATAATTTTAGTGGGAACAAAAGAAAAAATTGCCATGTTTTGAAAAATTTTCTTCGAAAATATGAAATATTTTCCCCAAAGTTTATATAATTTTCATGTTGATTCACCCCAATTTGATAAATACTTTTTTGGTACTACCCCTTATGCATAACCATGACCGATATCCTTGTAAATTGTTGGCTCAATTGACATATGAGATCCGTCTTCCAACTGGTTTGGAGTGGGAATCAAATGAATGTCATTAGCGAGGTTTGCTTTGTCCATAGGAAATTTAGGATCAACCTCGACTTGATAAACATCCTGAGTAGTTCTTGGAGAAAATTGAAATGGCTATAACATTTTCTTGTAAGGCCTCTACTATGAGGGTGATGGGGGTGAATCTCCCTGATCAAAGTCAATTGCCTCAACGTCGAGAGCCAAAGACTTTAATGGGTTATTTAGATCTATCAGTGGTGTATCTAAATATATGGAAATAATGTTGATGGATACATGATATCCTACTCTAGGGTTAGTGGGTCCAGATACCTGATGTTGTCTCATGACTCGCGGGTGTGGCTCTAGTGGAAATGGAATGAATGGTGGTGGCCTATGCGAAAGAGGGTGAGTCTGCTCTCCATGCGATAAAAATTGGCATCAGATGGGTCCTTGGATGGGAAATAACATATGAAGATAATATCCATCCTTGTCATCCAAATGGAACATGCGCTCGTATTCATCATTTGAGCTAGGGAAGTTAATTGGTGCAACACCATAGTCATCATTGTCATCACTCATCCATTCATGAGGAGGACCTTGGTCTTGTTCCCCACTGTCAAATTGTAAGGTGTGTGAGCTCTCTCCCACTTCATGGGGTTAGGCAACATCACTGGATAGACCTTGATCTATCATTTATATGGGGAAATAATACCCAAGGAATGAACGTATTTTGTATTAGCATATGGGTCACGGGCGAGCTTATCCTAATAACCTAGACATAGGTGTTTGTGACTCTCAATGAGGACATCCAATGGTACCAGTTTATTGTGTCCCAACCTAGATTTATCATATGGAAGTTGATATTGGGGTTGACACAGAATATGAGTACCTTGATCATATAGGCCAAGACCAAACCCATGCCAATTGCAATGATATAAGTACCACAATTCATAGTCTGGATTTGATAAATAGTTTACATTCTCAGAAAAGGGTTCATCATCATCTTCCTTCTAAGGAATGGGTAGAGCTCCATACTCTAAACCTCCATATATTAAATTTTTTTGATTAGGAGGTAGACCAAGAGGTACAATGCTACTTATGGGAAGATGAGGTCTCCCCATATCTTGCACTATCTCCAGCGATGGAACTGTCATGACATTTTTCACTAGATATTCCCCTATCCCTGTACTAGACATCTAGACTGTGACATGGGATGGTGAAGATGGATGAGATAGAATGGAGGTTTGAGGTGATTCAATTTTCACCTTTGAGGTAATTCCTCATTAATGACACAAGGAACCTCCTCCATGAATATGGTGGAAACTAATGGTGGGCTTTCATCAATAGGCCTCTTTGACATGTTCCTCGATGGAGGGTTTGACGATGTTGAAGCCTTCTCTAAAGGTGTTGATGATGAGTATGGAGTGGATGACAATGAAGGTGGTGGAATAGAAGGTTATGGTGGAATGGGTAGACTCTAAATAGGTGTATTCAATTATAATTCTATGTGAGTCGAAGGTAATGTTGACTCTGGCATCTACTGCAACATGTTGTAGTACTTGAAGGGCTCTACATCGGTAGAAACTACATGCACTTGCCCTTCATGAGTGTATTTAAGACATTGATGCACAATAGAGGGGACACACTTCATATCCTGTATCCAAGGTCTACCTAGTAAAATTTTATAGGCCATATCACCTTCTAGCACATGATACAACATCGATATAGTCTTTTGCCCCAGCTGAATGGGTAAAACTATGGTACCGACAGTAGAGCATATCATGTCATTGAAAGCACAAATAGTGTAAGTTGATGCCACAATATAAGATGCTAGAAATTTAAGGTGCTTTAGTGCTTTATTTGTTATGATATTACTCGAGTAACCAGCATCTATGAGCACTCTCTTGTATAGTATCTCATTTATACATGCAATGATGTGTAAAGGAGGATCTACCACGTCACTAGCTATTGTCTTAAGCTCATGCTCATGAAACTATATGATTGATTCCTTGCACTGTTGCACATGAACCATAAAATCTATGAAGGATTTGGACTCCTGTGGTTGCAACTCTATTGACTTTAGAATGTCCATCAAGGCATCCCTATGTGGAGGTGATTTTTGGATCAACTCATAGATGGAAAATCATGCTAATGTGGTCCTCAAGCTTTATGTAATATTGCTCTTAATTGTCACTCTTGGCATAGAAGGAAGGCCCTGTACCACAAGTAGTGTATTTTACGATGTAGTTATAATATCATTCAAAGTTGTAGGCCATGCAACTTGACTTGGATATCTTTTGTTCCTAGTCACAATACTCACCATCCCAACATACCCTTGAATAGGATGTTTTATCTGTGTCTCATTCATAGGTTTAGCAGGTGCTACCTGTACCTCGTGGGTTGGTAAGGGATATTTGTATATACCCATATGCTGATTGGTAGGAGCTAATGGAGTATCCACTTGAAGCTCATTCCTCTCAATCATGTCTTGTACTATGCATTTAAAACCATAGCATGATTGTAAATCATGGCCATCTTGTCAATGAAATTTATAATATTGATCCTCTCGGTGTCCCATAGGCTTGGGTTTGCTCATTTTTGGATCATTGGGTTTAAGATCTGGTAAATTAACCATATTTGCAGCCCACAATAGATCAAAAAGAGAATCCATGGATTCAATGATGGGAGTAAATTATTGTTGAGGGCGATGTTGTTTCCATACCTGATTCATTGTACCATTAGTGTTGTAACTCGCAGGAGGAGTTTGGGCCTGATAGTTCACCTTTTGAGGAGGCATCGCTTGAGTAGGCCCAAGGACATTTATGGCCACTTGATTGACTATAGTTGGCTTTGTAGATGTCGAGCTATTCTTAGGATTATTTATCCACTCCTTATTTTTATTTCCTCTATGTTTCTAGCCTATGCTAGAGCTTCTTCCAAGGTAGGGTATTGATGTAATTGCAATGCCAAAGAGATGGGTTTCAAGCAGCTCTTTGAAAATAAATGAGTTAATTCAGTTACTGGTAATAGATAGGGTAGCTTATCCAAAAGCATTTGCCACATATTTCCATAGTTATTAATTGACTCATCCTCAGTTTGTTTCATCCTTGTGAGGTCAGTTAATGTCACATTCCTTTTGGTGTTAAAGGCAAAATGTTCCAAAAATGCATCAATGAATTGTTTAAATGTGTACATGCTATGTTTTGGAAGTTGGTTGAACCACTCAATGTTAGGTCCAGATAGGGTACTCAAGAAAGTTCTTAGGAGCAATGCATCATTGTCCTATATGTTAAAGCACAAATTTAGAAATCTAGTGACATGCTCTTGAGCATCTTCTTCGCCCTTGAATCTATCAAATTTAGAAATTTTGAAATGCTTAGGATAGGCCAAGGAAGGAATGGATGGATGTAAAAGTTGGTTTTTTATCTTATTTAAAGTAGAATTTTGAAGTCCATTGCCAGCTATCTTACCTTCTACAGTTTCTAAACATGCAAGAAAAGCTTGATACGCATCTGAGGATTTTATCTCCTCTTCCTTGTTTTGAAATCATAGATGTGGGCGAGGAATATTAAGCCTAGGTTGGGGTGGTTGATTGATGTCATCCACACCTCCATAAGGTGCTTCTACATAATCCTTATTCTGTTCCAAATCATCGTAAGCCCCATAATGTGTTTTAGGTATGGGCCTACAAGGAGGAACAAATGCTTTTTGAAGGTGATCTATGTTTGGCCTATCATATACATTTTTTTCAAGCCTATGATGTCTAGGAGGTAACATTTTATTAGGTCTTGGAGAACTATCTTGTTGGAAATTTGGTTGCCTCGGGTGAGCCTCTTCTTTATGCATGCTTGGAGTTACAACTCCATGATGCAAAGTTTCTTGAATTTGTCATTCAAGCTTTTCTTTCTCTAATTGCTGCCACTACTCTAAAGTATCTAGGTAATGTTTATCCAACCTAAGTCAATTAAACTCAGCCTAGCAATCAACATATATCTAGACCAAATTATTAGTTCGATCAATTGTATTAGGTCTAAGTGCCTTATCACTATTTCTTTGTTGTCTATCATGTTGAAGAGGATCTATGATATCAATTACGTGCTTCCCTCAATCGAGGTCAATTGCATTGACTTAAGGTTCTCTCCTAAACAAGTCTTTCTAAGAGACTACTAGCATAGAGGCACAATGTACTTGCATTGACACATTTTCATGAGGATAATATGGATGTTCCTTAGGTCTTCCCTTGTAAACAAGGAAATGTAAGGTAGAATAAGGTTGCCTAGGTTGACAAGTATCATACTCATCGTTATTTTGATACCTTGGAGTAGGGTGACTCAAAATATTGAGATGATCATTCAACCCTACTCGAGGTGTGAGCGCTTGCTCATGTGTATGAACATAAGTAGAGGATCAAGTAGGCACATGAACTCATGGTATTTCTCTATGGAGGCACCTCATTACACGGTGACTCTTCTTGAAAGAAGGTATTTTTAGCATGTGAATTAGGGATATATTTTCCCAAACTAGGACTATGACCTACAGGGGTACCCTGTGAAGGGGTCCCTTGTAAGCTAAGACTTCTAGTTGACACTATAGTACTAACCATCCACTCATATATCGGTCTATGACTAGGGAGAGCAGCTTATTTCCAGGGAGGAATGATCATATCCCTAGGCTCAACATGAGGACGTTCTATATCCTCTTCTCTATTACCCATAACTTCTACCCCTAAATGGGCTTGGCTACGGGTATGTAACATAGCTATATAATCTAACTACTATGTGTTTATCTTCTTTACAATTTCTATGAATTTGAAACAAACAAACAAACAATAGAGACACGCAAGCATAGAAGCAATTATCTCATTTAAAATTTTTTAAATGTGAACCCCTAAACTATTTATTGTGTTTCAATGATGTGTTGCTTTGTAAAGAAAAATATTTTCTCATGTTTGATATTTAGTTGGATGATATTCTCAAATTTTAAAGGATTTCACCTATACACTCATAGCTCGACAATCGGTATGGTGATAAATTCCATATTATTTTGGTCACGTAAACCAATCTAAGATACAATGATTAATTCCATATCCCAATCAGGGAGCATAGGTCCTGTCGATCCTCACCCAACACCCCGTGCGTAGCGATACACCCCTCCGAAGAGGAATCTATGATATTTTGCACGGTTAGGACAGATCTTGGAGTTGTTATTGGCCAGTAAGTCGGGTCCCGATGATACTCTTTCAAGCTATCCAATCAAGTGGTAATTACATCCACTATTGCAACTGATGTTAAAATACATCATGGTGTGTGTGGTTACTTTTAAATATTGAAATAAAATAAGGGAGAACTCAATTATAATTCACTAAATGCATGTAATGAAATTTCTCTTTAAGAAGCATTAGTAGCATAAAAGGAAATCACTGAAATTGAAAGCCTATATGAACATAAAATTTTGGTAAGTTTTAATCAAGAAAACTAGACAAAAAACAACAACTTATACTATGATTTTCATCTATTTTTTCTGAGCTAATTAATGCATGATTTAGAAAATAAATAATCTAACATTTCTATGCAAAGAAGAAGCAAGAATACATGAAATTTGGTCATTTTGGACAGTAGAAATGCAAATTGATAGTGCAGAAATGTGTAAAATTGAACCTAAAAGTTGTTGTTTCTGCAAATTTGTGCAAAAAACCTCTATTTTCATGGCCTTCCCTATCAGTGATGGTGTCATATTGGGGTCCGTCCCACCCAATGCCACCTAGCTAGTCGTTTCACCTAATGCCACCTAGCAACAAAGGGATCATTTTTGATCAGAACGATCAGTACCTGCAACCTGCAAAACCACAAATGGAGGTCCAAATTAGCACCATCCAAAGGGAATAAATAAAAATATCATATATCATGATCACCACTTAAGAAGTGAATTTTACAACATTGCCTTAAGGGCCTTCTATTGTAATGAAAAAGCAGTGTAAATGCATTCAAAGGAAAACAACATAAACTAGTAATCTAGATGGAATGAAGCAAGCGTATATCAAAATGATGGATTTATCCTTATATTAATTCTTATATTTCTCCAAAATGAGATTACAATGTTCCCCTCGAGGGCATTTACATACTTGATACATTCAACATTACAATCTTCAAGGGATCTAGTCCCTTGGAAAGAGGACTTTAAAGCAAAAATCAATGGTGTGAAACTCTGCTTCCCACACTCGAGAGGTAGTATTGGGATGACAAGCTTATGTCTCTTTAGATCATCCTCCTATCTAGAATTCCTGTACCTGAAGACAAGGAATTGAAATGGGGTTAATAGCACGTGTTATAGAAGAAAACCATAAAACCATGAAAAGGGACCTTCATCTACAACATTAAAAACTGATCTACATGCATGGAAACTGATCTAACTAGAGCATAAACATATTATAAGATAATATACATGCAAATGAGAAGATTTGGAAGCAATATTAAAGGTGAAACTATGCAAAAATAGTGATCGTCCCTGATAGGGACAACTAAACCTGCAACATTAGGGACCTAAAAGTGGGCATCAAAACTACTCCAAATTGCACCAAATGTGGAACAAAGGTTCATATAGGTATCCATAAGGGGTTTGTGGAGAAATTTATCTCAAATTACAACCTATTTGGTGACCATCGTTCCTAAGTGTGAAACCTATAGACTACTAACCATCCCTAGGTGGGACGGTCACAAAAATGGCTTAGTTTTGTCACCTATGCCAATGGGATTTGGTCCAAAACTTGGTTAATGGTGTTGTCTAAATATGAGGCCAAATATTTATTCAATTTGGTTGGTTTGGAATTGGTGGATCAAGCCTATTGCCCCTAAAATCACCTTTGAATGAAGAGGGTTTCAAGGCTAGGGTAGGGCAAGTTTTGGGTTTGCAAAAGGTGAGGGTTGATTTGTGCAGCAATTAGTTGCATAAATTCTCCAATCCTCATTTTTGAAATTGGATGTTTGCACCTCCTTTTATAGCCTAAAATGGCATATAGGGCAAAAGGGCATGTTTTTCCATGCGAGGTAGGTGCCGCCATGTGTCCTAATCTTGTCATTGATTGGTGAGGTAAGGTTACCCATTTGGGGCTCCCAATATACTGCCTCACAGTCCATTTGTAGGTCCCCAATCAATTTGGGGTGATTGGACACATTAATGGCAGTTTTTGATTACCATTTATCACATCCTTTGACTTTTTAGAGGGTCTTCTTGGGGGTTGTCCCACTCAGGGATGATTATGTATGTTTGTCCCTAGGTGGGATGGTCACCAACTATGATCGTCCCTTGGTGGGACAGTCACCAATAGGAGCCCCAAAACTGCCCCAAACTGCTAGGAACCCTCCAAACTAAGTTTTGGAGCCTTATGCAAGCCTTTTTCCAGCCTAGAGGGGTTCCCAATAGGGCCATATGTTGTTGATAAGAGGGCATATGCGATGCACTGATAGTCTTATCTGATTTACGTGATTTAGGTGTCTACAATTGCAATTTCTGTTGATGATTTTAAGTTTTAATGTAATTTATTTTAAGATTTATATTTATGGTGCCCCCTTGAAGTTTTTACACCAAATTCTATGTTTGGTGGAAAAGTCAATTCTTTTTATATAAATTGATCTTCTTTGTTTTATGTGACTTTGTATGATTTATTGGATGATTTATTATATTTTCTTATGATGGTTGTGTTACATAATTTATTGTAGTCATGCTTTTATTTTTGAACATTTTGATCATGCTTAACATAAAAGGAAAATGATTTTGTAAAGTTTGTTTTGAGAAAGATGTTTTTGTGTGATGATAAATTTGAGGGATTAGAAATGAACCTCGAAGGATGTTGTGTTGTTATATGACCATTGGTGGAGGTCGATGCTCACTAGGTCATGAAGTGGATCCTGTTATGAGAAAGTTTTGTATTGCTAATACCAAACTATTGTGTGCTTAAGAATAATATTAAGGCTTTATGATGAGAAATAAATGTTTGATGCTGTTTTGGGACAAGATTTTTGATAGATGTAAAAATATATGAATTTAAGCATGAAAAATTCAAAAGATAATTTACGCTAAGCATATAATTCCTAAGTGTGAAATTATATAAAATACTTACTTAGGAATTATACCATCATCACAAAAATCAAAATGAAATGTATGATGATATGAAATTATTTGTTCTTTTTAAAATGCAAAGTAATGTAATATAAATCATTGTGTCACATGTTCCAAAGAGATTATGTAATTTTTATGAAAATATATGGACTAATTTTGGGCATGAAAAATTTATAAAGATGACTTGCACTAGACATAAAATTCCTAAGTGTGAAATTTGAAGAGAAATAGTTACTTAGGAACTATACCATCATCCTAAAAATCAAAATGAAATGCATGATGATTATGTTTAATTTTGAAATATTATTTGAGATAAATTAGTGTGCTATGATGATAAAATAATTTGTAGGAACTAATGCAAAGGATTGAAATTAATTATCTAACAAAATTCCAAAGAAATATTTTAACTTATTTCAAAGACAAATTCAAATTTATCTAGAACTAGTGTGTGAAATGGTGAATTCATTATTTTTTTTTATTGTTATGATGATACAAAATCTCTCAAGTAACAAATGTGTGTGCTTTAGTGAGGTTAATTTACCAATTTTGAGTGAGTTAATGATAAAGTGAACTTAAATGAACCAATGTGTGTGCAAGTGAAATGCTCATTTGACCATGATTTGTGCATGCATTGGTACTGAACTACTATGTAAATAAAATTACCAAAATCTATCTAATCCAAATGCGGACATTGGTCTATAAAAAATAAGGTTTCTAATGTGACATACATATCGCTATGTGAAAGGAATTGCCTAATTTCAAACAAGTTGGGCACAAATCACCTGTTATGCGGTTTACCTCATGATTTTAGAATAACTGAGAAATTCCAAAGATTCAAGTTCAATACCCCCTTCTTTTCTTCAAATTTTTGGAATAGGGATTTCTTGTCCATTTCTGAACAAGGGGATTTTATTGCTTTGTAATGGAACATTTTTCTTGATTTTTCTCTTTTTATTATTCTTTTTTTCTTTCTTTTTTTCCTTTCTTTTTTTTTCTTTCTTTTTTTTCCTTTTTTTTTTTTTTCTTTCTTTTTTTCCTTTATTTTTCTTTCGGGATAATTTATCATATTAGATGTAGAGCAAGGGATTTAATTTAGGTAGGGATGAGATTATCCTTTTGCCAATTTCTCATTATTCTAGACCATGCACATGATAGGATAGCAAGGGAAACTTTTTGCTTAAGGTATTAAGACTTACTATGTAGTATCACTTTCGAATTTGCAACAAATCATTTTAATATGTGAAAGTGTGTTCTTGGTTCAAGAAGTAGCAAGATCATTCTCAAAACTCAAAATTATTTAATGAAGTCATAGTGTTTTTTTTTGGTACAAGAGAGATTTATAATCAAAACAACGAAATAAAAATTTATTCAATATGTGAATTTTAGTGTGTGGTTCAAGATAACTTGGGAATTTATCTGAAATAAACTAAAATATAATTTGCAATCTTAGCAAATAATAAATGAAGAGATAGTGATCTAATAATTCTTTGGAAATATATATGTATATTTTTTTGTAACTTTTCAGATTTTGTAATTTTTTGGTTGTTTTTGATAATATATTGAAATGCATGAGAAAATTATTTACAACTATGTACAATGATGAGATTTTTAATTTTATGCATAATATCTTTTCCGATGTATTTTATTCAGGGGTTCCTTGAGATATTTTCCATCCAAGGTAGCCAATCTATATGCACCTGATCCAAATTTAGCAGTGATGATAAATGGTCTAAGACAATTTGGTTGGAATTTTCCTTTGAGATCTTTTCTTGCATTAGTATTTTTTTATTTTATTTTAAGACTAGATCACCAATTTCAAAATATCGATTATGAGCTTTCTTTGAATATGCTCTTTTAAATTTGTCTTGATAGGCACGAAAGTACTCTAAAGAACGAATGCATTTTTCGTATAGAAGTTCCAGATGACTCAACCTGCCAGTGCGATATTCATATCCTACTTTGGAATATTGAAGTAGAAGAGCTAAATAAAGAACTTCTAATTCAAATGGAAAAACTGCTTCGACACCATAAACCAAAACAAAAGGTGAAGCGACAGTGGGAGTATGAACACTAGTTTGATAAGCCCACAAAGTGGGATATAATTGTATATGCCAGTCACGACCTATTTTATTAACTAATATTTTTAGGATTTTGATCAATGTTTTATTAGATGCTTTAGCTTGGCCATTTCCTTGTGGATAATAAGGAGTAGACCATCTATGTTGTATTTTATATTTTTGACATAATTTCTTAACATATTTATTCTTAAAACATGTACCATTATTAGAGATGAGATTATATGGAATTCCAAATCTGCAAATAATTTGATTGAAAATAAATTTATAAATTTGAACTCCTATGCAAGAAGCTAAAGGCATAGCTTCTACCAATTTTGTAAAATATTTTGTTGTTGTTATTATGAATTTTTGACCATCAGAAGAAAAAGGATTTATTTTACCAATAATATCTAAACCCCATTTAGATAAGGGCCAAGGAGATGCTATGTATTGGAGTTCCTGAGTTCGAGCATGGACAAGGTCAACATGTCTTTGAAACTTGTTACAATGACACACATAATCATTGGCATATTTTTAAATGGAAGGCCAAAAATATCCCATTCTAAGGAGCTTTTTAGCAATGGCACTTCCACTAAAGTGTCCCCCATAGGATCCATCATGGGCTTCACTTAAAGCTTTTTTAGACTCTTCTAGGTTAAGACATATTAACAATATACCCTCAAAAGATCTTATATATAAAGTGTTACCAAAAATTACAAAGTGGATGGCTCGCTTGCATAATAACCTACATAGGTTTCTATCTTGTTCTTCGGGGAAGGTCCCATTTTGTAGAAATTTAAAGATATCTATATACCAAGGCTCTGGGGCAATATCATTTATTAAGAACATATATAATGGTTCTAAGCAAGACTTAGAAGAAGCAGGTTCTTGGATTTTATGAATAATGATAGTAACATATTCATCATCTAACTCCAAAGGCAACAAAGAAGCAATCATGACCATAGCATTGGCAGCACGGTTGCTACTTCTAGGGATAGCTTCTAAAGTTACCTTTTCAAACAATGATATGAGTTTAAGCACATATTATTTATAAGGGTGAAGTTTTTCATCTCGTGTCTAATAAAATTCATTGATTTGATTTATCATGAGCTGAGAATCTCCAAAAACTAACAATATTTTAATTTTTAAAGCTAAAGCGGCTCGTAATACAAGGATGAGAGCCTAATATTCTATAATATTATAAGCTAATTGTAATTTAAAAGATAAAAAGATAAGGTACTTTTGAGGAGATATTAATATAATACCTGAATCTGCACCACTCATAAATCTAGCTCCATCAAAAAATAATATCCAAGTTTTAGAATGATCTTCTTCTAAATTAAGGCACTTGTCAAGAAATTCAATATTCATAGGATGAGTAGACTCTAAAGGTGCAGCAACTAACTTATCTGCTATAACTTGGTATTTTATGGATTTTTGGCTGATAAATATGAGTTCAAACTCACTAAGATCTATATTCCACTTAGTTGTGCACCTTGATAAATAAGGTTTACTCATCAAGTACCTTAATGGATCGAATTTAGCAATGACATATGTTTTTTGACTAAGCATATAATGATGCAACTTTTGTGTAGCAAACACACTGCTAGACAAAGCTTTTCTAATGGAGTATATCTTTTTTCATAACTTATTAAAGTTCTACTTATATAGTATGTGGCTCGTTATTTTTTTTCATCATCAATTTGAGCCAACATAGCTCCATGTGCAAGTTTTGAAGCATAAATATATAAAATGAAAGGATGATATGGTCTAGGTGAAACAAGCACTATAGGGTTGAGAAGATATTATTTAATGCTATCAAAATATTCTTGAAATTCTTGATCCCATTGAAAAGAAATGTTTTTCTTGAGCAATTTAAGAAAATATTTTGTTCTATCTGCCAATTTTTCAATGAAGTGACGAATAGCTTGTAATTTTCCTTGTATGCTTCTTAATTATGATATGTTTTTAGGAGGTGGCATATCATAGATAGCATTAATATTTAAAGGATCTATCTCTATGCCTCACATAGAAATAATAACTCCTAATAATTTCCTAGATTTTACTCCAAATACACATTTAGCTAGGATAAAACGGTTAAGGTATTCCCCTTAACCGATCAAATACTTTTCTTAAATAATTTATGTGATCATCCTCTTTAGCTGAGCAAGCTATGATGTCATCTACATAATCATGTAGAATATCATACATCATATCATGAAAGATATATGTCATAGTTCTCTGATATGTTGTGCCTACGTTATTTTAAGCCAAAAGGCATTACCTTCCAAAAAAATGTCCCCCAAGGGGTGATGAAAGCTATTTTAGGTTGGTCTTCAACAACTATTCTAATTTGATTATATCCTAAAAAGCCATCCATAAGGGATAAAATTCCACTTATAGCTGTAAAATCAATGATTTGATCCATATTAGGAAGAGGAAAATCATATTTAGGGCATGCAACATTAATGTCTCTAAAATCCGTGCAAACCCTAATATTGGTAGCTTCTTTCTTAGTTACAGGAACAACATTGGAAATCCAATCAGCATAGTCAATGGCTTGAATAAAACTCACATCAAGGAGTTTTTGTAACTCACTTTTGACTAGTAGGGCAACCTTAGGATGCATATTTCTAAGTTTTTGTTTAACCGGTTTCGCATCCGGATGCACTACTATGGTGCATAACCATAGAAGGATCTAAGCTAGGCATATCTACATATGTCCAAGAAAATACATCACTATATTCTGTGAGAAATGCAATATACTGTTTTTGTTTTTCTTCATTTAATTCTAATCCAATATTGACTATGCAAGGGTTTTATTTCGTACCAATATTGACTTCCAAAATATTTTTCACTTCAATATTTAGATCTCTTTCAAAATTAGGTGGAGCGGGTGAAACATCCATTTCTTGCAATTCTTCCAAGGATAAATTGGATAATTTTTCTTGAGGGGTTATAGCATCTAGATGGGCTATACGTGGTATAGAGCCATAAAAATAAAACCCATTATGTAATATTTCTTCAACATAAATGTCATGGAAGATATCTCCTTCCAATTGTTCATTTGGTTCAATAATAATTTTTGGATAAGCTATGGATAGCATATTACAAGAAAACATCCTACCCATAGGTTTAAGGTATTCTTGTTGATCTAGGTAGTATTGATATTATATTAAATACTCATCATCCTCAAATGGGAATGGTTGACACTTCCTAGGAAAAAACCTATTGCACATCTGGTAGGCCATTATTCTATCTCTCAGGGTTATTTTATACCATTTTGGAAAGGTCCTAAACCTTTACCTTTATATCCTAGTTTAAGCATCATAGGTTTTGATTTTTCATATTTATCAAAAAAATAACACCTAGAAAATCCATCATGATCGATTATGATAGCCATGGGTCTTATTATACCCCAAACATATCCCTTAAAAATAAATGCACAACTCCCAACATGATATACGCTTTCCATATGTTGTGGTAAGCCCAATGTCCGAGGATATGGTGGTAATTGAGTTAAGGCAAGAGAATCTTACATGAAGAATTTTTCTTCTTCTGATGTTGTAATAATTGTGGATAAATATGGTAAATACTCATCTGTAAGAGAATATGAAGTAGAAGGAGTGTCTTCTATAGTTTTAGATGCTATAAATATAAATTTTGTAGATGTATATGGAAGAGATATTGATGTAGATTAAGAATATGTAGGTTCAGAAGATGTGGATGTATAACTAGATGGAGGTGTAGATTGTGTAGAATATGGAGGTGTTAAATATGTAGGTGGTGAAGATGGAAATATAATTAATGGAAGTGAATATGATGATGGTTGAGGTGATATTTTTGTATGTTTAGAAGATGTAACTGAATTAGGGTGAGTGGCAGACAAAGCGGGGCAAAATTGAATCCTAGTCAGTCTTGCCAAAGCACACATGTCAAATGGTCTAGGATCACCGTGAATGGTAACCAATTGATTTTTAAATTCAAATTTAATACATTATTGCAAGGTGGAAGGTACAAATATCATTTCATTGATCCAAGGATAACCTAAGAGTATGTTGTACAATGCAGGGAAATGTACAACAAACATAGTCGTATACAAAATTCTTGGACCAACCTACAATAGAATTGATATTACTCCACATGTTTCTTGCATCTCATCATTAAAATATTTGATGATCATATCAGTTCTCTTCATTTCATAACTTCTAAATCCAACTATTTTGTAGAAATCAAAAGTGCAAATTTTTAGGGATGAACCATTATCAATTAGAACTCTTTTGACTATTACATCTCCAATCAATGTTGTAATATATAAAGGATTGTCTTTATGCATACTATGAAGAGGAATATATTTGTCTCGAAAATCAATACAATCTATTTCATGAGGCATAATAGTATTTATAACAGCCTTAGGTTTTATATCTTGGATACCATCATTTTACTCAATGTATGCATCAATTCTTCTCTGTGTATATAAGAAGTCTATAAAATATCCAAGAGAGAAATCCTTGTTGTAATGTTAGCAAGCTTCTCATTAATATCAGAAGGAGGTTTTGGTTATGTACTTTATGTATTATTCCCTTTTGTAGGAGCTTTTAATATGAATGTATTTTATTTATCATTTTTATTTTGATCTTGTGTTTGATAATTTTGTGTTTGTTGTCTAGTAATAGCTCTGATGGTACCTAAAACATTATTATGTTCAAAATAGATAGGCTGAGGTCTAGCATTCACTGCTTAATCATTAGAGAGTAATTTTGTGATGAAGGTCATGTTGTGACCCTCTTAGGAAATGGTTCTCCCAGGACCATCAATTTTGTGACAGGAAGAATAACCTCTGATTCATTTTCAAAGCTATTCGATTTGTTGGATGTAATATCCAAATCACTTTCTGTCTCACTCTTTGTATCATCTAGATATGGAAGTTGTATGTTATGCATGGGTCTACTTGTGACTATAGATACTGTAGTTCCAAATGGTGTTTCTAAATTTTTATTAGGTATGAAAGCACTAATAGTTCCCACACACCTAGTTGGATGAGGAACATTATGATGTTCAACTTGATTTACTGCTTCTTTACCATGCTTAGGTAAAGGATGTTGGAAAATATCCAAGGTCTGATTTGCATTCTGAGTTTGATTTTATTGTGTATTATTCTGAGCATTATTTTGAACACTCTATTTTTGTGGGAAAATTTCCACTAACATTTTACTATTATCAATCAAATATTGTATCATATGTTTCAATATTTTGCAAGAATTTGTTGAATGTCCATCAACTCTATGGAAATTGCAATGCAAATTAGCTCTAAATCCAGCTGTGGTTGTATCTAGTTGTCATATGTTGGGCAACTAAATTAAACCTTGTTCCAAAATTTGAGGTAAAATTATGGTTAAAGGTTGATTTAACGTTTTAAACTCTCTTGGATATTTATCTAGAATTTTCAATACAAATTTGTTCATGGCTTCTGTAGTGTTGACAAGTATGGTATTTCTACTGTCAGTGACTCCATCACCTACCACTTGTTTATTCTTATATTTATTTTTAGAAGACTTATCTTCATATTTCTTCTTAAACTGACCTCTTCTAACAAGAGCATCTTCAACTCTCCTTGCTAAATCTATAGCTTGATCAAGAGTGCTTATTGTAGCTATAGAAAGTTCATAAGACAATTGCTCTTGCAAATTATCGATAAAAATGTCCAGTATCTCACGGTGAGGTAATGCAAAATTTAATTTTCCCAGCAATTGTCTCCACTTAGTCAAGAGTTCAGCAAATCTCTCATATTTGCCCTGCTTCAAGTTATATAAATCCTTAATGGTCACCTGCCTCTCTATGTAAGCACTAAATTGATGGACAAATATTTATGTTGTCTCTTCAATGTTTCTCAAAGAATTTATAGGCAACTGATAATACCACTCTAATTCTATGCCTCTGAGACTTTTAGAGAATATTTTTAGCAACAATAAGTCATCATATGACATATCATGAAAAACTATCCTAAACATACGAAGATGCTCAGTAGGATATTCAGTTCCTTTATATATCAAGAGAACATACATAGGGAAGTGTTTATGGTATGGTTGGGCAACCACCATAGGATCCAAGGGTTGGCTATACATATCTTGATAATTGTATGATGAATGGTAGGGATCTATCTACTCTAGGCGAGAAGCTAACTGTTTAACCGTAGCTTCAAG
Source organism: Wollemia nobilis (assembly GCA_028583015.1). NCBI lineage: Eukaryota > Viridiplantae > Streptophyta > Pinopsida > Araucariales > Araucariaceae > Wollemia > Wollemia nobilis. Next base: position 4,950,887 of record JAQPPZ010017101.1, on the reverse strand, counting down.
GCCATGTGGTTGTCCAACAAGTTGATTCTGCTGCATCATATTATTAGGTATTTGAAGATAATATTATGTCACATAAGGATTTCCAATTGAAACACTATTATGTAAATTGCTTGTAGGAATGGTGTTATAATATGGAATTGTGTTATGTTGAACCTTTTGTTGATTCTTGTTAGGATTTGGTATTTTTCTAACCTTTTGTGGTATAGAATTATTTTGATTTGTAGTAGAAGTTTGTAATTTTTGTTGAGGATTTAGATTTGTTGTAGGTTTTGATTGATCGATGTTTTGAGTTGGAGTTTGATTCACATTTTGATATGGGTCAACTTGTATATGTTTTACGTATGGCATCGATCTTCCATTCAATTGAAGAGCAACTTCTAAAGTAGCCTCCATAGAGTAATCTCCAGGGGAAGTTGACCTTCTGTTGCTATTACTTGATTGATGACTTCTATGTTATTCTTTATGATTTCGATAAAATGTTGTGGATTTAAAGATGAGATTATCTTATTCATCCATTTGAGGTTTAATAATTCATTGTCCCTCTTCTTATGTATTTATGTCTTCCTTTTCTGATTCTAAAGTTACATAATCTTCAACAATTGGTCTATCAAGATCACCCTAGGTGGGCTCTTCCTGAGGTGGTTCTTGTATAAACTCATCTTCTATTTGTTTACCATTCCTTAAAATTCTAGGTATTTTTATATATTAGGTTTTCACAAATATATATATATATATATATATATATATATATATATATATATATATATATATATATATATATATATATATATATATATATATGCGTTCAAATTTTGGGGGTATATATTTTATATATATACCTAATTAATATAATATTATTTTTGGATTTTTGTAGTTTTTAAATTGCAAAGAATGACGAAAGCATAATAGAAGATATTATAGTGTAGATATTATATCTTAATTTTCTTGAAATTTTTTATGAATATCATTAATAGGTTCCAACTCTCCAGGTGTCATATAATGTTCTTATTCAAATTGGAAATTTGTTTTCAAGAAATTTATGAAGTGAGTTATGGTGATACATTCAACTTTGTAATCAGGCATACAAAAGTATAGCTCATGGCGATAGTCATGATAGAGCACAGCTCTAGGAACTCTATTAAATCTTATTTTATCTTCTAAGATAGCTTCTAGATACTCTACACGAGACAATAACTTGTGTACTAGTATTACATTCTCAAGATAGTCTTCAAAAGAATATAGGCTTAGGGAAATAATGACTCTCTTATCTGCTAACCATATCTCACAAGCTCTTCTAATATCATTATAAAAGGGTAATCTATCAGGATCCAAGATTCTAGATAGATCAAACCTTATGATTTGTTTAAGTTCAGATTTTTTGGCTTCTATAATATCTAATCTTCTATCAAGTTCATTCCAATGTTCTTGAGATGTTAAGTTAGGACTGCCAACTATTGAAGAGATTTCCTGGATTGAAAATAATGTACTAACATTAATTAGAATGGATCTTCTTTTGTTATAATATACCATCTATGTGATTTGACTAATGTTTTTTATTTGATTTTGTTTTATTTTGTTTTATTTTGTGACTATTTAAAAAATCAGAAGAAATGCTTATGTTTCACGTCGGGTTCACCAAAGAATGTAGCCCAAAAATTCTCGCACTCCTTTCCTCAAGGCTGATGGATCCATGCCTTAGAGGAGAATGGGAGAATGGGTGGCCTACACTTCAAACTAGAGGTACTTAATTGTACCTTCTATATGGTGATTTTTTGACAAATTATTTTGGGTTCACCAAGAAACATTTATGGCTATTTTTGGGCCTAGGTTTTAGGATTTGTTTTGATATGTTTATTTTATTCAAATTGCATATATACTTAGGTTTGGACAATATGCAACTAAAACAACCTATATGCAATTTTAATTCCAATGCAAACAATAAAATACAGAAAATAGTATTAAAGGGACCATGCAATGCTTCAAAAGTGATTTTACAACCTTACCTGTATCCAAATATTTTATGAAGGTTCTAAATTTTGTATGTAGTCCAGTTCATACATTGTAGGTCAATATCGTACTATGATTATACAATATCATATTGCATTATGTAATATTATACCATTATTGTGTCTTTGATCTATGATGATGTCCACTGATCTACAAAAATACTCTCTGATCCTGCAAGCAACAGTGAGAAAAACAAAACCAAAAATGCAAATTTGAGTGAAAGTATTCTAATTTTTCCACTAGGAGTTTAAATGAGGGAAGCCTGATTAAATAGGTAGGGAGGAGTAACCAGAATAGGGAGTGAATATTTGGTTTAGAATTTACTTCCAAGTTGGGCAAGATCGAATGAATCCAATCCCAATTTTTGCACGCGGTTACGCAAACAGGGATAAAAAACATTGGGCTAAATTGATCATTTTTCTAAGTTTGATTTTCTATTTTTGGGCATGATCATATTATGATTTGCAATATCGTATGATGATCGTATATATTAGATTATGGAAATCGTGCTATGATTTTACTGATCGTCGATCAATATTGTTGATCGTAGTATGATTTATACAGCTAAGAATTAATTTCAAGGTAATAAATGCAACAATTGTTGTTTTTCAATATTTTGTCTTTTTTATACAAATGGGTCAATTTTAAGGTGCTACACCATGTTATTTCAGTATTAGGGATGGAAAAAAATAGCTTTGCCATAATATTTCTCCATCATTTCTTGTAATTCATAACTGGCTCATCATCATGTTGCCTTAAAGCATCTAGCTCGAATAAGTTTACCTTCTTCTTGATGCCAAAGGAGAAGCGTTCAAGAAATGCATCAACCAGTTTCTCAAAATGGGTGATATTGTACCTCTTGAGTTGATTAAACCACTTCCAGGATGGGCCTGAGAGGGTCATGATGAAAGTACACAGGAGCAGGGCATTTTTGCTTCCAATTTGAAAGCACATGTCTGAAAAGCTCATGATGTGCTCCTAAGCATCTTCCTCTCATCTAAAAACTTACATATTAGGCATTTCAAAATGATTGGGATAAGCCAAAAAAGGGACTGATGGGAATAAAGGTTCATTATGAATCTTATTCAAGTTAGGCTTTTGATAAGTCATCCATTGTTTTTCTATAGCTTTGAAATTTTCTGCCAAGACTTTATAAGATTGCAAAGATAAGAATTCCTCTTCTATGGATTACGTTGGAAGCACGTTTGGAGGTGCGTTCCCCTATGGTCGAGGTGAAGGAATAGGCTCCTCCTCCTCCTTGACTTGGGATATTTTAGGATATTCTTTATCTAATTTGTCTTCCACTTCTTCTTCATAATACCTATGCCCACGGTACTCAGGCGAAGGACACCCATCTCTATGTTGATATGTGTAGTGAGTACGAGTATCTATATACTAAGGGTGCAAATCGGGTTGCAAAGCAACTCGTCTATCAATGTGCTCCCTATGCTCACTACGAGGATGTAAAAAAATACTAGCTAGTTGATCCTCCCTCTCAACATACTACTTTTTTAATCAAGGATTCATTGTTCATGCATGCGTTGCTCATATAAGCATTGTCTTATGAACCTTTGCCTCTGAGTGTTCTCATTTTTGAGGTATTATTGCTCTACGTGAACATACTACAATTTGTCTTGGAGGATCTAATGTCTCTACTATAACACCATCTTATGATATTTATCTACGTGATAAACCATGTGAGGCCTCTAGTGTGTGTGCTCTATTCGAGCAGATTTATGGGTGTATCCCACAATGGACTAATATTCTATGCTCTTACTCTTATCTATGAAGATGGCATTCATATCCAACTATTATCTAAAATTTATTATTGTATGAGATGTAGGGGCACACATATCTTAAGAATACTTGGAGTTCTTTGATAGTCCTAATGGTACTACCGCTATGCACACTTATGGAGTGAGAAGGCACAGGAGTAGGCTTGTAATATAGTTTACCTAGAACCTTACCCAAACCATCCAATTGTTTACTATGCCATGGCTCATAAGGTGGCATACCATTGGCTCCCACTTTAAATATATCTATGGTTATCCTATAAGGCTCACCCTTATTGGGAGTTTGAGTGAACCTATTCTCAGAAGTGGCCCTCTCCGTTTGCCCCTAGATGGGTGGATCCTAAACTTGTCTATACTTAGATGTTAGGGGACTCAAGCCTCCCTTAGATATAGGATGGAGGGGTACCAATATGGATCCCTCAATGAAAAACTTTGTAGTAGATACCATGGATGCTCATGGAATGCAATCACAATAAATAATATGTTCAAAACTCCCATGTTGGGAAGCTTCATGCTCTGATCTATGTATCAAGGAGCATCTAATAGCTCCTCATATTGGGGTAGTCTCAGCAAGATACCCATGCATAGAATTGTCCCTTATAATACTCGTTGAATGATTTTTTGGAGGATTCTATGGTTGAGCTTCAGCCTTGACCTTGGATTTATGCCCAATTTAACCTCTCCATGTATCTGTAGATACTAAAATTGCATAAATTATATAATACTACTAATGCATCACATGTGCCAATCTTATAGACATCATATGGATCCATTAGGTAGCCCTATAGGGTAATAGAGAGATCCATAGCAATTTTTGGAAGGTTTAGGGTCATATTCTTATGATCATCCCACCCTGGGATGGTCACAGATGGTGATCGTCCCACTCAAGGATGACCAATCCTAACTATCCCTGGGTGGGACGGTCCCTAAATAGACACCTCAAAAGTTAAAGGGGTAAATAAATGGCAATAAATTACTACCATATTCTCTACCCAATCACCAAAAATTGATTGAGAGCCTATCATGGAGACCAATAAATCCCAATTAGATGTCCCAAATGGGTAACATCTTCTACCCAATCATGGCAAGGGTTTTGAAAAAGTGGTGACACTTGCATTACATGCCAATAATTTCCCCTTTGCCCTAGATGCCCTATTTGGGCTATAAAAAGAGGTGTATTCACCCAATTTGAAAGAGAAGAGTTGAAGCATTTTGACAACGAAGTGCTGCCCAATTCTACCCTCACTTTTGCCATTGCTTTTGCCCTCACATTTCCTTGAAACCCTCTTCATTCGAAGGCACTTTTAGGGGCATCCCAAATCCACTAAATCCATTCCAAAACCAGTCATATTGGAGAGAAATTTGATCCCATTTTTTGATAACACCTTTATGACTGTTTCAGACTAGATCCCATTAGAATTGGTGACAAATTCCAAGCAAATTTGTAACCATCCCACCTAGGGATGGTTAGCAGTAGGTGGTTGCACATGTTAGGGATGGTTAGCAGTAGGTGGTTGCACATGTTAGGGATGGTTAGAAAATAGTAGAGAATTTTTGTTCAATTCCATTGTATACCTCTTATGAATGTCTAGATTATCCTTGTGGTCAATTTTGGTGAGTTTTGGAGTAGTTATGATGGTCTATTTGGAGGTTTCATTGTTGCAGGTCTAGTTGTCCCTGTTAGGTACGATCATAGTTTCTACTAACATTTACTTTCATTTATTGCTTAGATCATTCAAAACTCATCTGGATAACATTATGCTTGCATTATATATCAATTAGAGTAGTTTTGATTTGTTATAGATAAGTTTTTTTATTGCTAGATTAATGCATTTCTATGTTTACAAGGCTTTAAATCTATAACGCATATCCTATTAAACCATTTTCAATCTCTTGTTTGTAGGTGCAGGTATGCTAGATATGATGGAGGAGATAATATGCATAGAAGGATAGGCCCAAGACTAGCTCTCAAGTGTGGGATGTGATATAAACAGTAGAACATCACCATTAGGGCCCCTTGGAAGGATTAGATCCTTGTGTTGTGTAATGTTGAAATGTATCATTTTGAGCAACTCTAAATGGGAGTGCATTTGTAACCCTTTGAAATGATTTACTCATGAATACAAATAAGGATTAGATCCTTTTAATTATTGTTATTTAGTCTTCATTTCATTAGTTTACTTGTTATGATGCATTCTTCCCATTTTGCAAAGTTTACTTCAGCTATAGATTACATCTCAGTAACACACCCCTAGTGGCAATGTCATAAATTTTGGTTCTTTAGTGGAAATCATAGTATTTGAGAATATTTATCTCTCCCCTTTGAATGTGTCAATTTTGACCTCCATTTTCTATTTTGCAAGTTGTAGGTTTTGAACATTTTGAGCAGAAATGACCCCTTTTCTACTAGGTGATACAAGGTGGGATGACTAGCTAGGTGACACTGCCAGGGATGGCCCCCAAATTTCTAACCATCCCTACTAGGGATGGTTAAAAAACTAGATATTTTCTAGAAAAATTTGCAGAAATAAAAAGTTCCAGGTCAGAAATTACACCTCTCTAAACCTTCAATTTGCATTAATACTATTCAAATTAGCTTAAATTTCAAATTTTCTTGTCTTCTTTGTGCATATGAAGGATAGATGTCATATTTCCCAATTTTGCATTAATCAAATCAGAGAAAATAGGAAAAAATAATAGTAGTTTATATGCTTTTTGATTGGTTTGCTTGCTTGCAACTTACCCAAAAGAGGCTAAGTTCATATAGGGTGTCAATTTTGTAGTTTCCTTTTATTAATACTAACAAGTTTGAATATAAAATGTAATTTCATGCATATTAGTGAATCATCATTGTATGTTGTATTATTTTATTTCAAATTTTTTAAAAGGAACACATACACACCACGATCTTCTTAAACTTTGGTGAGTTGGACTTAATTTCCAACCACTGATTCCTACGAACCTTGTTCTATTTGCCAATAATGACTCCAAGATCTGTCCTAACCATGCAAAATAGTATGCATCCCTCTTCGAATGGGTGTATCACTATGCATAAGATACTGGGTTAGGATCGTTTGGACCTATGCTCCCTGATCAGGTATAGAATTCATCACCATACTTTATATTGGTTTACATGACCAGAAGACTATGAAATTAATCACCATACTGGTTATCAAGTTGTGAGTATATAGGTGAAACCACTTAAAATTTTGAGTATTACATCAACAAAATCAAAGACACCAAGTATTTTATTTACAAAGCAACATATATTGAAACAACAACAAATAGTTTAGGGATTCACATCTAAAATATTTAAAAGAGATAATCACTTCTATGCTTGTGTGTTTCTATTGTTTATTTATTTCAAATTCATAAAAATTGTAAAGAATATAAACATATAGTAGTCTAGAGTACATAGATATGGTACATACCCATATATAAGCCCATTTAAGGGTGGAAGTTGTGGGGAGTAGGTAAGAGGATGTATAACATCTTTGCCTAGATCCCAAGGACATGGTAATACCTCCTTGGAGACCACCTACTCTTCTTAGCCCTAGAGGGGCTGAAAGGAGACCTAGCCAACAAGGGATTCCTACATGGTGCACCTCCATAGGTGATGGTCCCAACTTAGGAAGTCATATGCCTAATCATCGAGGGGTAGATGAATGTATGGTTACTCCTAGAGTAGCAAGAAAGGGACCTAGCCAATAAGGTACTCCTACATGGGGTACCCCCATAGGCAATAGCCCCATTTCAAGAAATTATTTCCATAATATAGATGTTTCTAATGTTTTATTTTGAGAAGAGTCACCACGCAATGAGGTGCTTCCAAATAGAGAAATCCCACACATTCGTGTGCCTGCTCGATCTACTCCTTGCATTGTTGTGCAGGAGTATGACTTGTCACCTAAGGTAGGGTTGAATGATCATCTTATTATTTATAACCACCCTTCCCCATGGTGCCATGATCGCAATGAGGATAATACTCATCACCATAGGTGACATTATTTTGCCTTACCTTTCCTTGTTTACAAGGGAAGACATGAGGAACATCTAGATTATCCTCATTCAAATGTGTCAATGCAAGCACATTGTGCCTCTACACTCGTAGATTATCAAGAACATATATTTAGTGGTGAGCCTCAAGTCAATGCATCGTCCCTCAATCAAGGGAAAGTTGTAATAGATCTCATGAACCCCATTGAAAAAAATAGATATCAGAGTAACAATGCTAAGGCACTTAGACCTAATACAGTTGATTAGATCAATCAGTTGGTAAAAAAGTATACTGACTGCTAGGTCATGTTTAATCAACTTAGGTATAATGAACATAACCTAGATATTTTAGAGCAGCGAAAGTAATTATAGAAAGAAAAAATTGAATGCCAAATTAAACAAATTTTTCATAATGGATCTTCTAACCCAAATACGCGTAGACAGGAGGCTCGCCTGAGGCAACCAAACCTCCAACAAGATAGGTCTCCTAGAACTAATCCAATGTTACCTCCTAGAAATTATAGGTCTAAACATAATATACATGATAGGCCAAACATAGATCGCCTTCAAGAGGATTTCATTCCTCCTTGTAGGCCCATACCTAAAATACCCTATGAGGCTTATGATGACTTGGAACAAAATGAGGATTATGTAGAAGCACCTTATGTAGGTTTGGATGATGTCAATAAACCACCCCAATCTATGCTTAATATTCCTCGTCCACATCTATGAGTTAAAAACAAGGAAGAGCAAATAAAAGCCTCAGATGCATATCAAGATTTTCTTGCAAGATTAGAAATTGTAGAAGGTAGGACAATTGGCAATGGGCTTCAAAAACTCACTTTGCATCAGCTAAAGAATCAACCATTGCATACATCCATTCCTTCCTCGATATACCCTAAGTATTTCAAATTACCATAATTGGATAGATTCAAGGGGGAAGAAGATGCTCAAGAGCACGTTACTATATTTTTAAATTTGTGCTTTAACATATAGGACAATGATGCATTTCTCCTTAGAAATTTTCTAAGTACCCTCTCTGGTCCTACCATTGAGTGGTTCAACCAACTTCCAAAAAATAGCGTCTATACATTTGAACAATTTGCTGATGTATTTTTTGAATGTTTCACCTTTAACACCAAAAGGAAGGTGACATTAACAGACCTCACGAGGTTAAAACAAACCGATGATGAGTCGATTACTGATTATGGAAATAGGTGGTGAACGCTTTTGGCTAAGCTACCTAATTTGTTGCTAGTGACTGAGTTAACTCGGTTATTTTCAAAGATTTGCTTAAAACCCGTCTCTTTAATATTGTAATTACAACAATACCCTATCTTGGAAGAAGCTCTAGAATAGGCTAGAAATATAGAAGAAGTAAAAAACCAAGAGGGAGAGATATCCAAACCTTGCAAGGAGTGGACAAAGAACCCTAAAATTAGGTCGGCACCTACAAAGCCAACACCGGTCAATCAAGTGGCTATAAATATCCATGGGCCTACACAAGTGATGCCTCCTCAAAAGGTGAACTATCAGGCCTAACCTCCTCATGTGAGCTATAATAGTAGTGGTCAAGTGAATGAGGGAAAAAACCAATAGCGTCACCCTAAGAAAAAATTTACTCCCTTCGCTAAATCCATGGATTCCCTATTCGATCGATTGTGGGTTGCATAAATGATAATCTACCAGATATCAAACCCATCAATTTGGAAATAAGAAAATCCAAGTCTATGGGATACTGAGAGGATCAATATTACAAATTTCATTGGTAAGGTGGCCATGATTTACCAATGTTCTATGGTTTTAAACACCTAGTACAAGATATGATTAAGAGGAATGAGCTTCAAGTCAATGCTCCACTAGAATCTACCAATCAGCATATGGGTATATACAAATACCCATTACCAACGCATGAGGTATAGGAAGTGCCTGCTAAACTAATGAATGAGGTGAAGACAACACCTCCTATCCAAGGGTATGTTGGTATGGTGAGTATTGTGACCAAGAACAAAAGATATCCAAGCCAAGTTGCACCAATTGCAGCTTCAAGTTATGTTCTAGCTAAATTATAAACTACACCACCTGTAGTACAGGGCCTTCCATCTAGGCCAACATTAACAATAAAGAACAAGCTTGCACAAAGCTTGAGGATAACTTCAGCATTATTTTCCATATATAAGCTAATCCAACAATCACCGCCATATTGGGATGCTTTTATGGATATTTTAAAGTCAATAGAGTTGTAACCATAGGAGGCCAACTCTTTCATTGATTTTGTGGGTCATGTGCAAATAGTGCAAGGAACTAGTAAAAACATTTCATGAGCATGAGCTTAAAGAAATATCCAATGACATGGTAGATCCTCCTTTTCACATCATACATGTGTAAATTAGGTACCGTACAAGAGATGGCTCATAGACATTGTTTCCACGAGTAATATCATCACAACCACAATATTAAAACACTTAAAATTGCCAGCATATAATGTTGTTGTGTCAACTTACACTCTTCATGCATTCAATGACACAATATGATGAGGCCTGGAAATGCCTCAATCATAACATGTTTTGAACACTAAAAATGCCTATAAACTCTTATGTTTTATCTGATATGTTAGTTAAGTTGATTAAATATGTTGTATATTAACTATTTTGCATGATCAATGTATTTGAAATATTATATGCTGATTTTACAGACTTTTTGCATAGTTTTGTGTTCTTTTTGCTATGATTTGCTACAATGGGATATGCTTAGAATAATAGCAGCATTTCACTAATCATGTTTTGATTTGTCTCAAGCATTTATTTCACCTAAATCTGGCAAAAGTGCAAGCAAACTATTGTTGTGCAACAAAAATTGGTCTTTCCCATGTAAATTCCAGCCAGCTGTCCATAAATAGCAAGGCATGGAATTCACATGAGGAAAGGGATGAAGACCATTGGAATTTGATCTTAGGAGATAACCCACCTGAGAGATGCAGAAGAAATCATGGAAAAAGCATACATTTGTTCATTCTGAAGTATCTTCGAAATGAACAGATATCTTCGAAATGAAAGAACACAACATCTTCGAAATGAGCGGATCTTCGAAATGAAGAATGCAGCATCTTCGAAATGAGCGGATCTTCGGAATGAAGAATGCAGTATCTTCGGAATGAGCGATCTTCGGAATGAGAATGCAGTATCTTCGAAATGAGCGATCTTCGGAATGAGAATTGCATTGTCTTCGGAATGAAGCCACTTATCTTCGGAATGAAGAACATAATGGTTTCTTTGACTTGTTGACCGATTTTTGAAGCCAAAAAAAGGGAAATAAAGGTTGGAAAAGGTAAAGGGAAAGATCTTCCATCTGTCTTTGCCGTCATTGCCGACCAAAGCCATCATTAAGGGAAAGATCAAGTTTTAGTCCTCTTCTAGGATAAAACCAGAATTTGTTGCAACATTGTAGGATTAGATCTTTTGAGATATTCTTTGTTTGTAATCAGATCATAGGATAGCTATAAATATTGCTCCCATTCAGGTTGAGCCTAGTAGAGAGGAAGTAGATAGTAAAGGAAATAGAAAATAGTGTAAGGAAGCTAGCAAGAAATACAGAGTATAGCTAGAAATTGACTGTTACAGTCCTGTAATAGTTTTTCAACAGAATTCTTGTAATCATGTCTTTTGATCAATAAAGTGCACCAGTTCTATTTCATATTGCTTGTAAATGAGTGTGATTAAGATTTAGAAAGAGAGAGAGACTTACACCTTCTTCTGGACAAAGAGGCTGGCCACTTCCAGACCTAGGAGGAGGACTAACAAAGCAGGTTTTTATTCTGATTTTGCTGCAGCAGAATGAGTTGTAGAACTTGTTATTTCAATTGCTTGTAAACAGTTGACAATATTTGCAGTATTAGTTTATTTATGCTTAGATTAACCTTGTGCTTAATGTTTTAGTTGCAATCTTACTTTCAGCAAAGCTTCCACTTTATTTCAGACTGTTATTTCTAGAATTTACTATTTTTTAGCAATTCCTTGCATTTTTATGTTTTGTTGTTAAAACCTGAACGTAAGATTGACAACCTTCTGTTACAGAACTTTGATAGTTTTTATTTCCACATTAGATCTAGACTTTCATTACTGCAAAAGTAATTAGATTTCCTTTCTGCAATTAGGATCAGACTTTCAATTCTGCAACTGTTATTTCTGCAATATAATTAGGTCTTATTCTGCAATTGTAATTAGGACTTCATTTCTGCAGTTAATGATTAGTTTCCAATTCTGCAACTTAGATTAAGATTTAATTCATGCAATTTAGAGATAGGAATGTTCCAAAACCCCCCACACAACCGGATCCACCAATAAGACTTGTTGCTCTAGATTGACCTAAGTTATAGCTGTTTCACTTCTTCTTTCGTAGATAGCCTTGTACACTGCCCTGGATTGATAGATTCATTGAGAATTAATGATGGTATAACGACTACGCATCATTTTGGCACCGTTGCTAGGGAATAGTGTTGTCAGAAGAAAACAAATAGTCCAATAGCTGTAATCAGACTAAACTGTGAGAATTCAGGTTAAAATCTGAATACAACAGTTAAGGAAGATAACAACTATTGACTTAATTTATGTCATTTAAGAGTAAACATGAATGAGTAAGTCTAGGGATGAAAAAGGTAGAACTACCCCAAAGGATCCCTGGCTTGTCCCATTAAGGAGATCTTCACGCCTAAGGGGTGAATCACCTGTGTTTGAATTACCTGAAAGATTGATAGAAAAATCACCAGTCTCACCATCATTAGAACATTCTGAGATAGGAAAATCACCAATTTTATCATCATCAAAATATCTTAAGAAAGACAATTCATCAGACTCATCATCAACAGAGAGGCTTGGACCTCTTGAGAGAACAATTTGGGAAGCTTTAACTTCTCCCAACAAACAGGAAACTATGGCAGAAGGAGGCAATATAGATGGCCAACATGGCTATGTTCATAATGAAGGAGATGATCAGGATATACTCCAACCGTCCAGAACATTTGAATATCCTATTCGTCTGAATCCAACACAAAACTCTCCCATGAAGACCATTTCACCTTCAGTACTTCCAACCTTTCGAGGTGTTGTATCTGAAGATCCTGACCAATTTTTGTTTGAATTCAAGGTAGTGTGTCAGACCTATGATTATATAAATGACAATCAAAAACTTAAGGTTTTTCCCTCAACTCTCAAGGATTCAGCATTGCGCTGGTTCATGAGCTTAGAGCCAAATTCCATAAGAACCTGGGATCAAATGGAGATTGTCTTTTTAGACAAATATCAGGAATATTGCCATGTAAGGAATAGAAAAGATGAGTTATTCAGAATCAAGCAGGAAGATGATGAGACCTTGGAAGATTATCTTGATAGGTTCTCCTTTGTTCAAAGGAGATGTGGACTTGTAGAACCAAAATTATGTAAAACCATATTTTTGAGAGGATTGCAAGATGAATCCAGAGAAGTTCTAGATTTGATGGGAAAAGGGGATGTAACCACTCTCAGTAATGAGGAAATTATGGATCTCTACAGGAATTACTCTCGCACTAAGCAGAGAAGAAGAAAAAGCCGCACAAATGGCACTGATGTAAAGGACCTGATAGAGGAACTTGCAAATTTCAAAACTGATATCCTAGTGCATCTAAACACTACTTTGGGGGAAATGTCTGCAAAAGCAAAAAACATAGAACCTTTGGCAATTTATTGCCCAAGATGTAGAAATAAACATGCTTTGCAGGAATGTCCTTTGAATAAAACATCTATCTCACCCATTTGTAGTATCTGTTCAAAAAGGCATTCAACTGATCAATGCCACCTGCTACCACAACTCAAAACTGTGTTAGAAAACCAGACTGAGGAACTCAACTATATTGGACCAAAACAAGGGGGAAATTTCTCTCAATATCAAAATCCCCCTCGTTTTCCTACAAATTGGGGGCATAATCCTAGTACTATGCCTTGGGGACAATCAGAACCACCCCAACGTCCTTGGAATTATCCTCAATGGACAAATTCCCAAGAATGGCCACAATCAAATTGGAGTAACCCGCCTGGAATCAGAATCAAAACAACCCCTCATGGAATCAAAACAACCCATCTTGGAATCAAAACAATCCAACTTGGAATCAAAATCAGGCTAATCCACATTGGATGCAAAACCAACCATAGTGGAATCAAGCAATACCAGTCCTATCCAAGGCAACAAAGGAATCAAGGTCAAACTCAGCATTTGTTGCCTGCACCTAATCAAAATTTTCAAGAAAAACAACAGCAAACACAGCAAGTGAAACAACCTCAATTGCCAGCTTAGCCAATCACTAATCCAAATAGTGTGAGATAGACACCTCCTGTCTATGTGGCTAAAGCTGAAGAAAATATTGAAATTAATGTTCTTGATTGTAGTGACATCCAACTTCGTTCAGGGAAAGTTGTACCTGAACCAGTTTCAATTGAAGTCAAAGAAAATGAAGAGCAAGAATCATCAAAACCAGAGAGAATCCAACCAACAATAGAAATAGAAAAATTGGAACCAACAATAGAGAAAGAGACACAAGCAGAACAATTACCAAGGATAATTCCATATCCTGAAAGACTTAATGCAATACCAAAAAATTTTGAGTCAGAATTGGTCAAAGAACTCAAAAAGTTGACTATCTCATTGCCCTTATTGCAAGCTATTAAGGAAATACCAGAGATTAACAGTACTGTCCAAAATTTGTGCATTAAAAGAGCAGGAAGAAAGAAGAAAGCATTTCCCAAAACTGTGCAGGTTGAAGGAAAGATAGCTGATCTCTTATCTGGAAAACTACTACCTCCAAAGTATAGTGATCCAGGAAGCCCAGTTATCACAGTCACCATAGGTTCAGTACCAATATCAAATGTTTTAGTGGATCTAGGAGCTGCAATAAATGTCATGACCAAAGATACAATGGAACAATTACAACTCAAACATCTCAGCCCCACATTTACAGTTTTAGAAATGGCTGATAGGTCAGTTGCAAAACCTAAAGGAATCATTGAAGATGTCCCTATAGAAGTTTCTTCTTGGGAATTCCCTGCAGATTTTTTGGTTTTACAACCAAGAAATTCAGCACATGGATATCCCATTATTTTGGGAAGACCTTGGCTTGCAACTGTAGCAGCCTTCATAGACTACAGATCTGGAAATATGACTATTTCAAATGGTATTGATCTGAAACAGATTTCTTTATATCCTCCTGCAAAACCATCTAGCAAATTTTTAGGTCAGTTATGGTTTTCTGACTCAGAGGAAGAACTAGAAGAGGTCATTTCTACACTAGCTACCTTAGTAGTAAGAGAACACACAGAAGACCTCAATGACACAGAAAACTTAGAAAATGAAACAATCTTGATGAATGTTCTGCATGAACAAGGTTTAGAAGGGGAAGCAACAAATATCCAACAGTTGATAAGTAATGAGGAGAATCAAAAATCTGAAGATGAACCATCTGTGCTATCACAGGGAAACTCTGTTTCACTACCACATGGATGGCACCATCATCTGATTTTTCCTTCTCACTGTTCCATACAAGATATGCTTCCCTCAAGCAGCAATAAAATAGAAACTGCTTCTTTTCTCCCATCTCAGCAATGTCCTCTTAATCCCTTAATTACCAAGTATGAAGGAGTGAATTCAGTCCTTCTAAATACAAAACAAATAGAAGTCCAGCCAGGCAAATTTTTGAACATCTACAGCCAGCTTACTAGGGAAGAGGAAGAAAAACTGATAGTTGTCTTGCAGAAGCATGTTCATGCTTTTGCTTGGAACTACAAAGATATGTCAGGAGTTCATCCTGATATATGTACCCATAGAATCTATACTGAAGAAGTCAAGCCAATCAGACAACCTCAAAGAAGATTGAATCCTGCCTTAAGAGATATTGTGAAAGAAGAAATTGAAAAACTCCTGGAAGTAGGATTCATTTACCCAATTTCTGATAGCCAATGGGTTTCTCCATTGGTAATAGTTCCTAAGAAAAATGGAAAAATGAGAGTATGTGTAGACTATAGAGAGTTGAATAAGGTGACATACAAAGACCATTTTCCATTACCTTTCATAGATCAAGTGTTAGATACTCTTGCTGGAAAAAGATACTTTTGTTTTCTTGATGGATTTAGTGGATATAATCAAATTCAGATTGCACTTGAAGATCAAGAAAAGACAACTTTTACATGTCCATGGGGAACATTTGCCTATAGGGTTTTACCTTTTGGTTTGTGTAATGCCCCAACAACTTTTCAGCGAGCAGTCCTAGCAATTTTTGCTGATCTGACCACCAAAAGTGTTGAAATATACATGGATGATTTCACAGTATGTGGACAAACTTTTGATTTTACATTGGAAAATCTTGACAAAGTCTTAACTCATTGTGAAACATACCACTTATCCTTAAATCCAGATAAATGCTTCATGATGATGAAGGAAGGGATAGTTCTTGGTCATCACATCTCTCCTGAAGGGATCCAAGTTGACCCAAAGAAGGTTGAAATTATCAAGAATCTCCTTCCTCCTAAAACTCAGACTAATGTCAGAAGCTTCCTAGGACACATTGGTTTTTACCGTAGGTTTATTCCCAACTTTAGTACAATAGCCAGTCCTATGTTTGCCCTATTGACTAAAGATTCTGAATTCTCCTGGACTGCAAAGTGTCAAGAAGCATTTGAAGCTCTGAAAGAGAAATTGATAACTCCACCTGTGCTCAGAGGACCTAATTGGACATTACCATTTCACATACAGACTGATGCCTCCAATACAACAATTGGAGCAACATTAGGACAAATTGATAATGGTGAACATTATACCATCTACAACATTAGCAAGAACTTGACAGGAGCCGAGAAAAATTATACAACAACTGAGAAGGAATTCCTAGCAGTAATTTATGCCATCAACAAATTTAGGCATTATATCACAGGTTATCAAATATTTATTCACACAGATCATACAACCATTAAGTATTTGATGAATAAACCTATGGTAAGTGCAAGAATTATTCGTTGGTTGTTGTTACTGCAAGAATTTGATATCACTATAATCAACAAACCAGGAAAAGCTAATGTTGTAGCAGATTTCTTGTCCAGGTTGCAGAACACAGATGAAGGGGAATTAGTTGATGACACTTTTCCCGATGAAAAACTATTTGCTATATCAGTCCAATCACCTTGGTTTGCGGATATAGCCAATTATTTGGTCACAGGGAAAGTTCCTCCACATTTCACTTCAAAACAGAAAAAACAATTGATCAAACAGAGTTCTTCTTTTGAATGGATTAAGGGTATGCTTTTTAAGTGCAGTCCTGACCATGTGTTACGTAGGTGCATCCGAAAGGATGAAGTGTATGATATCCTTAGAGCTTGTCATGATGAACCCTCAGGTGGACACTATTCTATAAAAAGCACAGTTAGGAAAATCTTAGGGATAGGATATTATTGGCCATCTCTTCACAAGGATGTGAAAAAGTACATCAGGCATTGTGATGCATGCCAAAGAATGGGGAAACCCACTCATACAAATGAGATGCCACTGCAGCCTCAAATGGTTTTAGAACCATTTGAGAGGTGGGGGCTTGATTTTGTAGGACCTATTGATCCACCTTCTCAAGGAAAGGTGCATATTCTAGTATGCACTGATTACCTGACAAAGTGGGTAGAGGTGCGTGCTTTCAAACATGCTCGTGAAGAGAAGGTCGTTGATTTCTTGTATACTCAGATTTTTCAAAGATTTGGAGCTCCACGGTCTATCACCACAGACCAAGGACCCCAATTTGCATCCAAAGTCATAAAAGCATTTACAGAATTGTATGAAATCAAACATAGGAAATCATCACCTTACCACCCACAAGCAAATGGCCAGGTTGAAGTAACAAACAGGGAACTAGAACGCATCTTGACAAAAATAGTAGCTTTTCATAGGAAAAATTGGCTAGATAAATTACCTGAAGCGAGTTTGGGCCTACAATACTACTTGGAAGTCCACTACTGGATTCACACCTTATGAACTAGTCTTTGGTAAAAAGCCTCTCTTACCTATTGAATTTGAGCTACTAACATTGCGCACAGCACTGGAAATTGGAATTGAATTGTCGCAGGCACAGACAGACAGGATTCTACAGCTGAATGCATTGGATGAACTTAGATTGGATGCTCTGCACCAAACTGAGGTAATTCAGGAGCAGAGGAAGTTGTGGCATGACAGTCACATTCAGCAGAGGAAACTTCAACAAGGAGATTGGGCTTTACTGTTTGATTCTCAATATGAAGACTTCCCTGGAAAACTAAGAACTAGATGGTTGGGACCTTACTGGATTGAGGAGGTATTTAACAATGGAGCAGCTCGTTTATCCCCTATTGATGGGTCACGAAGAAAGTTGGTAGTGAATGGACATCGCCTCAGGGTATACCATACACCTCTGACTAAAGAAGAATTCTTGCAGCAACTTGATAGTTTGGATACACAGCAGGTGGAAGAGATTCCCTCTTCCACTTCAAAACAATCAACATGATCAGTGGATTTCAAGAAAAAAATAGAAAATACAAAAAAATCAGAAAATAGAAAACAAAAAGATGAATAAATTCTGAGTATGAATTCCTTCACGGGCATGGTTTCAGGGGAAATCATGAAATTCCTTCATGGGCATAGTCAGGATCAAGAAAAAAAAAAAAGAGAGAAAAGGAGAGGTAAAAAAAAAAAAAAAGGGAAAATCAAGAAAAAAAGAAGAGAAAAATGAATAACTCAGCAGTGAAAACCTTTTCTTAAGGCACTACTGAGTTGGTGTGCATGAAAACCAGTTTTCTGGCATGCATAACCTTGAGAAATTTCTGAACCATCATTGTACAAATTCACCAAGTGCACTTGTTTTGAAATGTTGCAGAAAATCTCAACAGAATATCAACAAAGGCAGTCATTCTTCAAAACTGGCATTAACTGTTTTTATCAGGTATATATTTCTTACATTTCTTCATTGTAAAATGATTAGTATATAGTATGTGACAATTGACCATTAGCATAAAAGGTATTCATAAGAGTTGGCATACTTAAAAACATGTTTTGAGAATGAAAATATTGATTTCTGCCTAATCTTCGGAACAAGAATGCCAAAAATAGTGCCTGCTGTATTATCTTCGGATTGAAATTGTCTTCAGAATGACAGCAAAATGAATGTTGCACTTTGTCTTCAGAAAGAAACTTTGTCTTCGAAATGACAATTTGTCTTCAGAATGAAACTTGGTCTTCGGAATGACGACTTGCTGCATCATCTTCGAAATGAAGATCTATCTTCGAAATGAAGATCTGTCTTCGAAATGAAGATCTATCTTCAGAATGAAGATCTATCTTTGGAATGAGGATCTATCTTCGGAATGAGGATTTATCTTCGGAATGACGATTTACCTTCGCAATACAGATTGATCTTCGAAATGAGGATTAATCTTCGGAATGAAAATTTTGCAAAGAAGATTTGTCTTCGGAATGAAGACCTGTCTTTGGAATGAAGTCATAATCTTCGAAATGAGGATTTGTCTTCGGAATGAAGACTTGTCTTCGGAATGAGGTCATAATCTTCGGAATGAAATTTTGTCTGCGCAATAAGTTATAATCTTCGGAAAGAGCATTTCCACATGGCAAGGTACGACAAAATCAATTTTTTTTAATTGCATGCGAGGAAGGAACACGTGTCAGTCAGCACATGGTCTGTTTTTGCACTCATTAGAAATACGGAGAATGTGACCAACCATATGCCACCAGTTTTTAATGCCAATTAACATGCACGTGAGAATCTGCAAAACTAATGAGGTGGATCTGATGGCAAGGACATCCATGCAATTATCAACGAACAGGTGTACAGTGCAAAAGTAGAAATGTGTGCCACCTTTCTTTTCGAAGACGTGTTGTGAAGTACAGTGCACAGGTTACGGTTCATTTCGAAGAAGCAGACGAGAAACAGGGCAATGAAGGTTTCAAACTAAAACTCTGCAAATTTGCAACAGAAAATAGCCAAAAATCTAGCAGAAGAACAACAGCCACAGTGTACGATTTTTAAACAGAAAAATGGGGCGAAAGATCAGAACAGAGCCTGTAGATACCACTTACCTCCGAGAAAATCTGGCAGTTGTGCAGATTTTTGAAGACGGAGGGTTTATGCCATTTCTGGATAAATTCAATGGGTCTTCTGAAGATTTGGCTGGCATGTTCGCCCATACATTCGAAACAACCGAGCACATGTTAACGACATGACTATTGAGGTAAGCCCTAAAATTTTAAGTCGGATTACAGAGCTGCCATTAGAAGGGATTTCAATTTCTAGATCTGGCAAGAACACATTGGCAAATGTAGTTAATCAATTTGTAGAAGAGAATGATAGAGAACCAGAGTACTTAACCCATAACAACACATGCAAAGGGTTAAAAAGGGCCAGCCTGCAGGAACCCTGGGATGAAGTAGCCACTTGGGTAATTAAATTTTTAACCTGTGAAGGGCAGTATGTGCTGTTATCAGGGCATCATCTGAGAATTTTGAACCATCTCAGACATGGTGGGCAACAACCAGAGGTTAGGGTAAATCTTCCCCTGTATCTGTATCAAGAGTTAAAGAACATGGCAAAGAGATATCAGGAGGGTAAAGGAAGCCTTCGCCATCATGGCCTCATCAAATTAGTTTGCCAACACCATTTTAGAGGAAACCCTAGGAGTTTTGATAGGTTTTACTCTACCCTAAATGATGTCATTTTTGGGGATGAAAGTGAGGAAGAAGAAGAACCAAATGCTGTTGATGTTGTTGTAGAAGAGGAAATAACTGCTGTAAAAAATGTTGCAGAGGATGCTGTAGAAGAAACTGTAGAAGGTGCCCCTAAAGCTGTTACAGAACTACACCCCACAACAACAGCAGAAAACCTTGCTCCTGAACCTTCAACTTCAAGAGCTAAGAAACAAAAGAGAAGAGGATCTGGAACTAGTAGCAGAGCAGAAAAACAAAAGAAGGTTCATTTTGCTAAAGCTGCAACTGATTTGTCAGAACAGAGAAGTGAAGCACTTAACCAAACAGAGGTAGAAACAACAAGGGAAATAGAGGTATCTGAAACTGACCCCATGACCCCTACTGTCACCAAAAAATAGAGCAAAAAGAAGAAGTTTGCATCTGGAACTAGGAGGTCTACAAGAATCCATTTGAAAGAAACTACAGAACAGGTCATGGAGGAAGAAGATAGACCAAGTAGCCCAGATGTCACAGAGATACAACCAGCATCTGAAAACTTTCCAGAATTCCTTGAATAGATAGCTGAGGTAGAAATTGAGCAGGATGGTTTGGAGGAGGCTACAGTTCAACAGGCTATAGATATGGTAGATACCCTTATAGACAGTCTCATAGAGCCTCCTGAACAAGAACAAACTATTGTAGAAGAAGAAGAAAATTTGGTTGAACAGCCAACTGCAACTGATTTGTCTGCATCAGCTTCTGAAGCAGAAATAGAAGTGGAAGACATCACAGAGCAGCTGAGAGCAGCAAGGAGATGTATTTCAGAGAAAGAAAGCATCATTGAAATACAAGAAAGAAAAATTGCAAAGCTTCAGCAGGAAGTGGCAGAATTGAGAAAATTGTTGTCACAATCATATTGTCAAAGACAGTCCTTTTGAACAGGGATGATATAAAGAGAATGTACTTGAACAATTTAAGGGACTGTGTGGCCAGATTTAACAATTTTTGTGATCACAATTTCTTCCCAGCATTGTCAGTATGCAGAGACAGATGGAATGAACTTTCCATGTCTTTGAGGAAAAGAGAACCTATCTCCCCCATCAACTTAGAATGGTCCAGAAGAAGAGCAGAAGGTGTAGTCCAGCTGATTCAGATCATGCAACATAACTGGATAGGTCTCAGGTTCAGGCCTCCGACCATCATTACTCCAGTTCCATTCTACTTTGAGGAAGATGCCCAGCCTGATGAACAATTTGAAGATTGGCTCAGAAACATTCAGGAAAACAGGGGGTATTACATAGGCAAGAAATTATTCTACAGGTCATGGAATCTAAACATGGACATATGTGATTCCATAGCCCAACAGAATGCATGAGGGCATGCATTAATATAAGTTGGGGGGAAAATGATGAGGCCTGGAAATGCCTCAATCATAACATGTTTTGAACACTAAAAATGCCTATAAACTCTTATGTTTTATCTGATATGTTAGTTAAGTTGATTAAATATGTTGTATATTAACTATTTTGCATGATCAATGTATTTGAAATATTATATGCTGATTTTATAGATTTTTGCATAGTTTTGTGTTCTTTTTGCTATGATTTGCTACAATGGGATATGCTTAGAATAATAGCAGCATTTCACTAATCATGTTTTGATTTGTCTCAAGCATTTATTTCACCTAAATCTGGCAACAGTGCAAGCAAACTGTTGTTGTGCAGCAAAAATCTGGTCTTTCCCATGTAAATTCCAGCCAGCTGTCCATAAATAGCAAGGCATGGAATTCACATGAGGAAAGGGATGAAGACCATTGGAATTTGATCTTAGGAGATAACCCACCTGAGAGATGCAGAAGAAATCATGGAAAAAGCATACATTTGTTCATTCTAAAGTATCTTCGAAATGAACAGATATCTTCGAAATGAAAGAACACAACATCTTCGAAATGAGCGGATCTTCGGAATGAAGAATGCAGTATCTTCGAAATGAGCGGATCTTCGGAATGAAGAATGCAGTATCTTCGAAATGAGCGATCTTCGAAATGAGAATGCAGTATCTTCGGAATGAGCGATCTTCGGAATGAGAATTGCATTGTCTTTGGAATGAAGCCACTTATCTTCGGAATGAAGAACAGAATGGTTTCTTTGACTTGTTGACCGATTTTTGAAGCCAAAAAAAGGGAAATAAAGGTTGGAAAAGGTAAAGGGAAATATCTTCCATCTGTCTTTGCCGTCATTGCCGACCAAAGCCATCATTAAGGGAAAGATCAAGTTTTAGTCCTCTTCTAGGATAAAACCAGAATTTGTTGCAACATTGTAGGATTAGATCTTTTGAGATATTCTTTGTTTGTAATCAGATCATAGGATAGCTATAAATATTGCTCCCATTCAGGTTGAGCCTAGTAGAGATGAAATAGTAGAAAGAAAATAGAAAATAGAGTAAGGAAGCTAGCAAAAAATACAGAGTATAGCTAGAAATTGACTGTTACAGTCCTGTAACAGTTTTTCAACAGAATTCTTGTAATCATGTCTTTTGATCAATAAAGTGCACCAGTTCTATTTCATATTGCTTGTAAATGAGTGTGATTAAGATTTAGAAAGAGAGAGAGACTTACACCTTCTTCTGGACAAAGAGGCTGGCCACTTCCAGACCTAGGAGGAGGACTAACAAAGCAGGTTTTTATTCTGATTTTGCTGCAGCAGAATGAGTTGTAGAACTTGTTATTTCAATTGCTTGTAAATAGTTGACAATATTTGCAGTATTAGTTTATTTATGCTTAGATTAACCTTGTGCTTAATGTTTTAGTTGCAATCTTACTTTCAGCAAAGCTTCCACTTTATTTCAGATTGTTATTTCTAGAATTTACTATTTTTCAACAATTTCTTGCATTTTATGTTTTGTTGTTAAAACCTGAACAGAAGATTGACAACCTTCTGTTACAGAACTTTGATAGTTTTTATTTCCACATTAGATCTAGACTTTCATTACTGCAAAAGTAATTAGATTTCCTTTCTGCAATTAGGATCAGACTTTCAATTCTAACTGTTATTTTTGCAATATAATTAGGTCTTATTCTGCAATTGTAATTAGGACTTCATTTCTACAGTTAATGATTAGTTTCCAATTCTGCAACTTAGATTAAGATTTAATTCATGCAATTTAGAGATAGGAATGTTCCAAAACCCCCCACACAACCGGTTCCACCAATAAGACCTGTTGCTCTAGATTGACCTAAGTTATAGTTGTTTCACTTCTTCTTCCGCAGATAGCCTTGTACACTGCCCTGGATTGATAGATTCATTGAGAATTAATGATGGTATAATGACTACGCATCACAATATGCTCTATCATTGGTACCATAGTCTTACCCATAAAAATGGGGCACAAGACTATACCGACATTGTGTCATGTGTCGGATGGTGAGATGGCCTATAACATTTTTCTAGGTAGACCTTGGATACGGGATATGAAGTGTGTCCCATCCATTGCACATCAATGTCTCAAATACACTCATGAAGGGAAAGTGCATGTAGTCTCTACAGATCTAGAGCCCTTCAAATACTACAACATGGTGCAGCAGATGCTAGAGTCAACATTACCTTCAAATCATGTAGACTTCCAATTGAATACACCTATTTAGGGTCTACCCATTTCACCATCACCTTCAATTTCACCATCTACATCTTCATCCATTGCATCCTCATAATCGGTAGTTGCAGATATGCCTTTGACATCATCATATCCTCCATAGAGGAACATGTCAAAAAGGCCAATTTATGAGAGCCCACCTCTAGTTTCCACCATATCCACGAAGGATATTCCTTGTGTAATAGATGAGGAATCACTTCCAAAGGTTCACATTGATTCACCTTAAATATCACTTCCATATCATTCACCTTTGCCATCGTAGACCATAGTGCATATGTCTAGTATAGATATAGGAGAATATCTAGTGAGAAATGTCACAACAATTCCATCTATAGATATAGCGGAAGATATGGGTATGGGGTGACATCATCTTCCCATAGGTAGCATCGTACCTCTTGGTCTACCTCCCAATCAAACTAATTTTGTATATGGAGGTTTATAGTATCGAGCTCTGCCAATTCCTCTGAAATAAGAAGAAGAACCTTTTTTGGAGGATGTAAACTATTTTTTGAATCTAGATTATGCATTGTGGTACTTAGATCAGTTTAATTGGTATGGTTTTGGTTTAGGCCTATAGGATAAGGGTGCTCATGTTCCATATTAGCCCCAATATCAACTACCTTATGATAAATTTGGGTTAGGACACAATAAGCCAGTACTATTGGATGTCCTCACAAATGGTCTAGAACACCTATGTCTAGGTTATTAGGATAAGATTACACGTGACCCATATACCAATCCGAATCATATTCATTTCTTGGGGGATTATTTCCCCATAGATATGATAGATCAAGGACTATCCAATGATGTTGTCCAACCCCATGAAGTGGGGGAAAGCTCACATACCTTGAAATATGATAGTGAGGAAGAGGATCTAGGTCCTCCTCATGAATGGACAAGTTATGATGAATATGACTATGGCATTGCACCAATAAACTATCCTAGCTCAAATGATGAACACGAGTGAGTGTTCCCCTTGGATGACAAGGATGAGTATTATCTTTGCATGTTATTCCCTGTCCAAGGCCTCATCTGACACTAGCTCTTGCCACATGAAGAGTAAGTTTGTCCTCTTCTGCATAGGCCACCACTAGTTATTCTACTTCCACCAAAGCCACCCTCGTGAGTTATGAGACAACATCAGGTCTCTAGACCCTCTCATCCTAGAATGGAATATCATGTATCTATCAACATGGTTTCCATAGATTTAACCACACCACTATGAGATCCAAATAACCCATCAAAGCCATTACATCTCAATATTGAAGCAATTAAATTTGATCAGGGAGATTCTACTCCATCGCCATCAGAGTATTGGCCTTGCGAGGAAATGTTACAACCATTTCAATAATCTCCAAGAAATACTCAAGATGTTTTTCATGCTGAGGTTGATCCTAAATTTTCTATGGATGAAGCAAACCCAACTGATGACATTCACTTGATTCCCACTCCACATAAGTTGGAATATGGGTCTCATATGTCAATTGAGCCAAAAATTGACAAGTATATCGGTACAAATCCTGATAATCCTTGCATTATCAAAATAGGGGAAGTCTATCCCTTATTGAACAAGATGATTTCACAAGAGCATTGAAAGAAAGGATGAATGCTTTTTATTGGTCTTATAAAGATATGTCAGGACTGGACCCAAATCTAGTCATGCATAATCTTACATTGAACCCAAAGATACCAGTCAAGCAAAATTTATGTAAGATGCACCCAACAGTAGCCTTAATGGTGAAAGATGAATTGCAAAAGCTATTGGACACTAATTTCATCATCTTAGTAGAATATATTCCATGGGTTTCAAACATGGTTTCCATCAAAAATCTTGATGGGAGGATTCACATTTTCACTAACTTTAGAGATCTCAACAAAATAAGTCCTAAGGATGATTTTTTTTTACCAAACATTGATGTGTTGGTAAACGCTACAACAGGACATGAAATGCTATCCCTTATGGATGGTTTCTCCAGATATAATCAAATTATATTAATCTAGAAGACCAAATCAAAATGGTGTTTACAATACCTTAGGGGATATTATGTTATAAGGTCATACCTTTTGGCCTTAATAACACTGGTGCCATCTATCAACGAGCCATGACATATATCTTCCATGACTACATGCATAATATTTTAGAATATTAGATGTATGACTTATTGGTGAAATCCTTATTGCACCATGAGCATATCGATGTATTATGTAAGGTTCTAGATCACCTCATTGAGCACAATGTTAGGCTTAATCCCAAGAAGTGTGTCTTCGATGTCACATATGGTAAAATTTTGGGATTCATAGTCACCAAGTGAGGCATAGATGTAGATCCAAAAAAGGTCAAGGTAATATTATAAATACCTCATCCTATAACCATTAAGAAGCTATGCATCTTGCAAGGAAATGTCGCATCCATAAAATGCTTCATAGCATAATTATCGGATAAGTATCGACCCATGAATAGGTTGCTGCACAAGGGGGTCTCATTTCATTGGGATGAAGAATGTCAAAATGTAATTGATGAAATTAAGCAATACCTAGATTTTCAACCCATATTGGCTCCTCCATGGCTAGGAGTTTCATTCTATTTATACATCTCAGCTACTTAGTTGGCATTGGGCACCATGTTATCCCAAAAGAATGAATTTCGTAAAGAACAACCTATATATTATTTCAGTTGCACATTGGTCAGCTATGAAATCAAGTATGCATATGTTGAGAAGCTATGCTTAGTAGTGGTATTTACCACTAAAAATCTATGTCATTACATGCTCAATCATAGCACGTATGTCATATATAAGTAAAATCCATTGTGATATATGATGAGTCAAACATATCACAATAGTCGCATGGTGAAAAGGATAATATTTTTGATAGAATTTGACCTAGAGTTCATTGGACAAAAATCAATCAAAGGATAGGTCGTAGCCAATCAACTAGCAGAAGCTCCTCTCTAGGATGACCAGCCTCTAAATGTAGATCTTCCCGATGATGGAGTGTTTTATATCTCAGAATCACCTGATTCTGTAGAGCCTGAGTCATAGGTAGACATAACTCTATTCTTCGATGGTTCTAAATGCAAGGGGTGGCATAGGTATCATGTTTTCATACTACAAGGGGCTCCAATACCTCTTTTATTTAAACTCAATTTCATATTTACCAACAACAATGTCGAGCATGAAACCCTCATTATAGGCCTTCAAACGATAATCACCATGAAAATAACTAAGCTAAACATTTTCGATGATTCCTTGCTCATAGTTAATTAGGTTAAAGGGATATACCAATTTAGGTGTCCATCTTGCAAGCCTACAAAACCTTAGTGGACAAAATTTTGGTACAATTTTAATGGTATGATATTGAGGCACTCCTTCAATCATCTAATCATTTTGCAGATATAATGGCTTTCTTAGGGTCACTAATCCCATAAAATCCTTCAGGTCATATTAATACTATTCAAGTAAAAATGCTAGTGCAATCTGTGATTGAGCGTGATGAGCATAATGCCATACTAGTTGTTCACATGATTCATATTGAGCCTTCACATGAATGTTTCTCTCAACTACACAATTATTTGGATAACGCCCGATGGGGGACTCTATTCCCTCAAAATTATTTTGATACTAGCACAACGCTATATCTTCAACTTAATTCTCAATCAACATTCGCACGAGATAAACATCAAAAGGATTGCACGATTCATAATATTAAGGCTTCTTCAAAGAAATATTGGGCCATACAGATCAAATATTACTTCAAACTAGGTAATACTCTACCTGTATTATCACATGTCGTAAAGTGAGTATTTAAGAAAAAAGTTTCGTAAAATATGTCTTATTAGGAGACATAATGTATCGTCGAAGCTATGAGGGTATCCTTCTTCATTACTTAGACTCACAAGAGTCAGCTTGGGCCATTGCCCAAGCCCATGATGGTACATATGGTGGTCATTTTAGCGACTTAGCCATCTCTAAGGTCATTCTTCACATGGGCTATTACTGGACAAATTTAGAGCAATATTACTACGCTTATGTAAAGAGGTGCGTGAGGTGTCAAAATTATGAAAATTTGACACACTTACCTTCACAGGACTTACAACCGATTCAATCAGTCTGGTCATTTGCATAATGGGGGTTTGATTTAATTGGAAAAATCTCACCTACCTCTTTAGGCTATCACACATTTATCATAACGGCAACCGAATACTTCACCAAATGGGTGGAAGTGATTACCCTTACCACTATGACTGGACCTCACATCGTGGAGTTCATACTACATGTAGCACCCTAAAATTGGCACGGTTAAAACCTTAGTAAAATATAAAAGATAAAAATTTAAATTTTAACCCCAAAACTGCTCCAAAATCGCTTGTTACCCGTTTCCTCATTTTTCGTGCCATTTTTAGGATTTTTTTTTACCGTTGGATGATATCGTCATAGATTAGATGAGATTGTCCTAGATCTGACGAAATCATCATGGACAGAAGGTCTAGATGATTTTGTCCCAAAACCAAATTTTCATAATTAGCTTCTGTTTCAATAGCATCTCCAACTTGGGTAGAAGCGCATCTACACAGTTGGAGATTTCCCCGTTGGAGATCTCCTAGATTGGGATGATCCCCAACCTCCTAGCCTCCCCCTAATCCTATATAAACTAGGATTTTTCTAGTTTATCCCCCTGACTTCCCCTGATTTTGATTCCCCTGAACCCCTTAGATGACTGATTCAGATCCTTATTCACCAGAGCATCCTCGTACTACTGTTTGTATGCTGCATTTCACATTTTATTGTAGGAACTCTATTTTTTTTCAGTCGAAGATAGCTCGGATTGTCGCAAACGATCTCGGATGATTACAGAAAATTTTGTCGAGGAGCACAGACGATCACGTACGATTGGAGGCAATCCTGACTGTAGTCCAGATTGGGGGTAATCCGAGTCCATAGTTTGCATCTTCTTAATTTTTTTACATTTTTCCATTATAATTCTGCATTATCTTAGGTTATTATGTTTATGCATCTTGGAGTTCACCTCATCTAGTATAAATGCATGATAAAATCAAAATAGATTGTGAAGTTGATGCTTGTCCTCTCTAATTACTGTTTGGATCTATCATTCAGACAAATTTATAGTTATTTCTATCATTTCCCTTTGCTTCTGTAGTTGCATCTTGGGTATTTTGTATCTATTTCTATGATTGCAGGTTTTTTATGAATTCGTCAGTTATCAGACGATCCTATCTAATCTCAGACGATTACGTATGAACTGAGGTGATCTGGATTGCTACAAAACTTAGAATCCTCATTAAACATCTGGAATTAGGTATGATCTATCCTAATTTGCCTATTCTCTGTGTTTAGCAGCCATTTCTATTTTTTGTATCCATTTAAATCATTATTGGCATATAGAATAGTTTAGATTCATTTTGGCCAAACCTAGGAGCTGAATGATTGAGTATAAAATGAACACATCAAACCCATTCCCAACCTAGGCATGGAAACTACCACTCAAAATTTTCTTGGTGAACCCACCATCCATCGAAAATTCACCCTTATACTCCTCCCCCGAGAGGCGAGACCTTCAAAGGGCCTCTCAGTCTGAGGTATTGTCCCATCCTTCTCGCATCCCCCTTATGGGTGTGGATCCTATAGATTGAGGGTAAGGATGCAAAAAATATGGAGCGTTACATTTTTGTGAACCCGATGTGAATAACATAGGCATATTTTTGATTCAAAAAAATAAAAAAAAATAAATAAATAAATAAATAAATATATATATATATATATATATATATATATATATATATATATATATATATATATATATATATATATGTATGTATACAAGAAAAACAAAAACAAAATCATCATTTCAAGTTTGTATGTTTTAGATTCAATTCTAAATAATAGATACTAAATATTAATTTTAGAATTACTAAAGAAACCATGAGTTTTTACTCAAATCAATATGAGCCCATCAGTAATGTTGGAAGAATTCAGCCAAATACATTTATTGATTATGACCAACCTCATCCCTATTTAACATCACCTCCATCACACTTTTCTCATCTTTCATCATTACCCCAATAGGGCAATCCCTTTTCCAATCCTCTTCATAACGATATTATCTAGTCTCCCATATATCCATATTATGTCTATCAATCCACATACAATCCTCCACCCTTTCAATATTCTTCTTTCAATACAACACATCCATTTCAACAAGCAAATACTTATTCTTCCAATCCTACCATGCACTCACATCATACTTCCTGTAGCACCCTAAAATTGGTGTAGTAAAATTGTCATAATTACATTCACCTTAGTAAATAATTTAAAATTCAAATTTAACCCCCCAAACCACCTATTAATCATCGGGTAATCCGTTTCCCCCTTTTTCGTGCCATTTTTAGAGGTTGTTTTGACCGTTTGACGATATCGTTGCCGATTAGATGATATCGCCCCAGATCTGACAATTTCGTCTGGGCTAGGACGTCCAGATGATCTTGTCACAAAACTAATTTTGCAAAATTAGCTTATGTTCTAACGGGCCTCTAATCTGGGCAGAAGCATGTCTACGCCATTAGAGACCCTCCCCCGTTGGAGATCTCCCAAATAGGGATGATCTCCAACCTCCTAACTGCTCCCCTAAGCCTATTTAGTCCCTAGGACCTTCCATTCCCAACCCCTGGCTGAAATTCTCTGTAACTTCACTTCATGCACGTTAAATCATCCTAAGTTTTCATTTGCAGTAGTCCTATATCAATTTTGTTGCAGGTATCATCTTGTTTTTCAATCGGAGAAAGCATACATCGTCACCGACGAACCTGTTCAGATCGGAGGCAATCTTGTCGAATCAGAGATGATTTTGTACTGATGCGAGATGATCTCGACTACAGTCCACATTGAGGCAATCAGTGCCATAAGTTTGCATTTATTCACCTTTTCTTTGTTGTTTTATTCTGCAAATTAGCTAGTTTATTTGATATTTTATGTTATATTGGATTTTGGAGTTCACCCATCTAGATCAAAGGCATAATTAATCCATAATTGTGATTTAATTAGCATCATTCATACATGTTTCATTCTTTAAGTTTCAGTTCAGTATTGTCATTGTTATTTTGCACAGTTTCCCTCAACTAGAACAGTAGTATTCTCTATATTTTGCATCTGTTCTTCTATTTGCAGGTCTTTGATGGTTTCGTCTGACAAATTCGTTAGATCTCAGATGATCTTGTCTGATCTCAGATGATTCTATCAAATTCCAGACGATCTTGACTGCTTCAAACATCAGAATCTTCATCAGACATCCGGATCAGGTATTCTTATTATTCTTCCTTAATTTTTTTGTTTTTTATGTCTTAAATTTGTTCTCTGTATTCATTAAATCTACACTTTCATATAGATTAATTTAGACTCATTTGGTCAAACCTAGGATATGAATGCTTAAAGTTAAAAACGAACACATAAAAACACATTCCAAACCTAGGCATGGAAATTGCCATTAAATGTTTCTTGGTGAACCCACCATCCGTCGAAAAATCATCAAAATACACCTCCCTTGAGATGCGGGACCTTCACAAAGTCCTATCAGTCCGAGGTACCATGACATCCTTTTCCCATCCCCATTACAAGCATGGATCCTATAGCCTGAAGGTAAGGATGCAAAAAATTTGGAGCAATACATTTTGGTGAACCCGACGTGAATGCATCATAACCTTTTGAAAAAAAAAACAAAGAAAACAAAACAAAAAGAAAAAAAAATAGAACAACTAAAACATAGATGCATTTTAAAACATTTAAAGTTTAAAATCATGTTTAGATGGTAGCTCCTAAGAAAAGATTAGCAGTTACTATAAATGTAGAAAACCAATTGGCAGCCGTAGAAATCAATTCTATGCTTAATGTTCCTGAAACAAGTAGAAATAAATTCCTATGGAACGAACTTGATAGAAGACTTAGTCTCATCTCATCTAGGTCCACACAACTTAAGCAAATCAAGAGGCTAGTCCTAGATAGAATCCTGGATCCTCATCAACTAGTTTTTTATCATGAACTTCGGAGAGCCTCGCCATAGATGGTTAGATTATAGGAGAGCTCTAGTATCTTCAGAATTGTTCACCTTCGAGGAATACCTCGAGAACGTAGCCATTATGCACCAGTTCCTAGGTTGTGTAGAAGACCAAGAGGTTGTTCTTACAGATAGGGAAATATGGAATAGAGTTTCACGAGTTGTGTTATATCGAGAGTATTTCCATGAGCTTTATTTTTATCAACCAAAGATCTGAGACAGATAATATCACTATAGCTCTTTTCATCAAATTTTAAAAAGAAAACTTTCAATTTGAAGAAGAACACTTCATGACTTCTGAACAACTCGAGCCTATTAATGATATTTATAGAAAACTAGATTATTACTTTCAGTCTTATTTCTTGCATTTATTGTGTTGATTGTCTTTACAATATTATTTCAAAAACAAAGAAAAACTAAAAAACTAAAAAACTAAAAAAACTAAAAAACATAGCAAAAACTTAAACATTTCATTTCAAATATTGTAGTAGGTATATAGTAAATATATACCTCTTAATTTTTTGCATATATATATATATATATATTTGCTGAAATCAAAATTTAGCACCATGCCTAAACTTAGGAATGGTAAAGAAACTTTAGGAGAAGAAGAAGATTGGTTACAAGATACAACTGGAAACCCAAATGTCCTTCTTGAAGATCCAACCTCGGAAGGAAAAACTCTAGTTCAACCAGAAGATGACCTAGGTGAAGATAAGGAACAAGAAGGAAGTGTTAAAGAGGATGGATCCTCATCCCCTAGAGTAGCTCCAAATGGAACTATTGCTTTTGACAACATAGATCATTTCAAGAAATTTCTTAGTGATAACATTGATGACCTTAATGTGGCAATTCGTATTGATAAAGGGAAAATTAGTGACACTCAGGCAGCTTTGGA
The DNA here is from genome assembly GCA_028583015.1 of Wollemia nobilis. NCBI lineage: Eukaryota > Viridiplantae > Streptophyta > Pinopsida > Araucariales > Araucariaceae > Wollemia > Wollemia nobilis. The sequence goes on along the minus strand of JAQPPZ010017101.1, from coordinate 4,917,752 downwards.
ACATATGTATGATGTGCGCATTAATCCCTTATCTTTCATTGATCAAGAAAGTGATAAGGCTGGACCATCCAATACGGAAATGGTCTCTATGATTCAAAACATGTCAAAACAACAGGCTATCCAACCTCCTAAGGAATATGTTATTCAACCTAAAATAATTCCCACACAAAAGAAACCTTCCTTCACTACTTTATTCCGCCAAACTATTGAGCAATATGCTTCAAGTAAACAAAAACCTAAAACGAAGCCAAATACAAATTTTCAACAATATGAAATACATCATAATACAACTTCAAAATTCCTTCATAATACTTTTCCTACCAATAATTTGCACAATAGTAACATGGCATCTAATCTTCATGTTCCGCCATCATATGCCCATAAAACCCATGTCAATGCCCTACCGAACCAATATGGGGGGCAAACTAGTAATCTGGAAGCCATGGTGAAACAGTTAGCTTCGTGTATGGACCAGATAGATCCCTACCGTCCCTTGTATAATTATTGAGAGATATGTAGTCAACCTTTGGATCCCATAGTTGTAGCTCAGCCATACCCTAAGCATTTTCCCATGCCTATCTTGCCTATATATAAAGGAACCAAAGATCCCATAGAGCATCTTCGCATGTTTAGGATCGCATGTCATGACATATCGCATGATGACTTGCTGTTATTAAAAATGTTCCCAAAAAGTTTAGGTGGAATGGCATTAGAGTGGTACTATCAATTGCCCACTCATTCTTTGAGAAACTTCAAAGAAACAACGAAATCATTTGTCCATCAATTTAGTGCCTACATCGAGAGGCATGTAACTATTAAAGATTTATACAATTTAAAACAAGACAAAGATGAATGTTTTGCCGATTTCTTAGCTAGATGGAGGCAATTGACAGAAAACTGCACTTTGTGCTACCTTATAGGGAAATGTTGGACATTTTCATCAACAATTTACAAGAACAAATATCTTATGAGCTATCGACTTCTACCTTAACTACCTTCGATCAAGCTATAGATTTAGCTCGAAGAGTAGAAGATGCCCTCATTAGGAGAGGCAAACTTAGGAATAAGGATGATGAGAAAACATCCAGAAATCAATATAAAAACAAACAAGTTGTCGGTGACGGAGTCACTGACAACAAAAATGTTGCTAATATCAATGCAACAAATACAACATAAAAATTTATATTGAAACCTCCTGACAAGCCTCCTTGAGAATTTACTAGATTAAACCAACCCTTATCAACTATTTTACCTCAATTACTCGAAAGATGTTTGATCAAATTACCAGCTATCCGGGAACCTGATCCAACTATACCAGGATACAGAGCTGACTTACACTGTGATTTCCATAGAGGACCTGGACATTCTACCAACGCTTGTAAAAGGTTGAAACATAAAATATAGGATTTGATTGACAATAATGAAATGGAAGTGCAAGCCTTCCAACCTAAACAAAACCCTCCTAATAATACTCAAAAGACCGTTCCCCAAAATCAAAATCAAAATGCCAATCAAACTCTAGACATATTTCAACACCCTTTACCACGACATGGTAAAGAGGTAGCCAATCAAATCAAACATCATAATGTTCCCCCTCCTACCCGATATGTAGGAACCATTAGCGGAAAATTACCTATTCAGGATCCTAAAATATTTGACACAACCTTATCCCTGGTTACGACCATGCCCTTACATAATTTTCAAACTTCTGATTCTAGTGATATAGAATCAGATAGTGAAAGTGAACTAGACATTACTTCAAACCAACCGAATAGTTTTGAAAATGAATTAGATCCTATTCAACCCATCACAGATGCTATGGTTCCAGAAGAACCATTTCCTAGACGAGTTACTACTCGACCTTCTTCTGATATATTCCTTTCTAATGAAAAATCCATCAATGCTCAATCGAGACCAGTTCAGCGTCTTCATTATAACATTGTAGGTACCATTGGAGTCGTCACCCGACAACAAGCCCACAATTCCCAACAAGAACCAAACCAGAACGATGGATCAACTCCATTCATTCTAAAAAACCCCAATAAAGGGAATCATGCTCCTAATGTTCAACCTAAACCTCCTTATAATATTAATGAGCAATTGTCCAACACTATGGCCAGAATTTCCCTTTTGGATTTATTAAGATCCTCTCCTACCCATAGGGATGAGTTGATGCTTACATTGAGCCAAATGATGGTACCTCAAAATATTCAACCTAAAGCTATGGCCAATAATATCATCACTCGAGATATTGATTGTATTGACTTCTAGGATAAAGATATCCCACAACACAGTTTACATAAGGATAATCCCTTATACATTACTGCTCTAATTGGAGATGTAGCTGTCAAAAGGGTTTTGATTGATAATGGCTCATCTCTAAACATTTGCACTTTTGACTTCTACCAACAATTTGGCTTTAGAAGTGATGAAATGAAGAAAACTGATATGATTATCAAAGCTTTTAATGATGAAACACAAGAAACGTGTGGAGTTATTACCCTCCCATTGCAAGTTGGTCCTAGAACCCTAGAAACAACCGTGTTTATTGTACATTGCCCAACATCATACAATATACTTTTAGGTCGCCCTTGGATCAACGCCATGCGAGCGGTCCCATCAACCTTACACCAATGTGTTAAATTTGAGTTTAAAAATCATTTGGTCACTATCCATGGTGACCCTAGACCTTTTGATATGTGTGCTTTGGCAGAACCCGTTGGAGTGCAATTTTGCCCTCGCTTCCGTCGTCCACACATCCTAGTTCTTATTTTTCATCTAAAACTATGAAACACACACCCATAACTTCACCTATTTCCCTTCCATTAATTTCATTCTCCTATATAGACCAACAACCCTCTAAACAAATCATTTTAGAACCTCAAAAAGATCTTAAATCTACAACCAATCCTTCAAGTTCTATCCCTATAAATTCAAAACCTATAGACACATCTATCATTCCTCCCACATCTAAAGATATAGGTAATAAGCCTTCTACATCTTATGCCCTTTCTGATGAACTTTTACCAGATTTATCCACAACCTTAATATAAAAAAAAACAAATGCTTTCATGCAAGCTTCAATTCTTTTAAATAAATTTCTGCCATATCCTCATACTTTGGGCCTCCCACAACCTATGGGAAGTACTTACCAAGTCGGGAGTTGTTCCTTCATTTATAAAGGATATCTTATTTGATTAAATCCAGCAAAATGTATATTCGAAGTTAAGTCCGATAAATTATTAGGGGTTTTAGTTTCTTTACGTGGTATTGAAATCGACCCTCTCAAGATTGCGGCCATCACTGATATGCCCGCACCTAATAATATATCTGAGTTACAAAGTTTACAAGATAAACTTCAAGCTATCCGTCGCTTCATTGATAAGCTGGCAAAAAAAATTGGTCCCTTTCTTAAACTCCTTAAGAAGGATGTCCCTTTTAATTGGGACACCGAATGTAGAGAAGCTTTTGAAATTCTCAAACAATACCTCCTTAATCCACCTATGCTTTCACCACCTAAACCTGATCGCCCATTTCTCTTATATATTTCAGCTTCAGATTCTGCCTTAGGAGCTATGTTAGCTCAACTTGATGATGAAAAGCGAGAACGTGCTAATTATTACATTAGCCGAACCTTCATCAGTTATGAAACCCATTACACAGCATTAGAAAAACTGTCTAGCCGTCATGTTTGCTACGCAAAAATTATGACACTATATGCTTAGTCAAAAAACTTATGTCATTGCTAAATATGATCCCTTGAGGTATCTCATGAGTCGACCTTATTTATCGGGTCGCACAGCCAAGTGGGTTCTTGATCTAAGCGAGTTTGATCTCACATTCATAGGACAGAAGTCTGTTAAGGGTCAAATCATAGCATATCAATTAGCTACTGCACCCTTAGAGTCTACCCATCCCCTCATCATCGAATTTCTTGATGAATGCCTTTAATTAGAGGCCGACCATACTGAAAAATGGTCCTTATACTTTGATGAAGCCCGATGCATGAGTGGGGTGCGGGTATTATTTTAATATCCTCACAAAAACATCTTATTCCTCTGTCCTTCAAATTGACATTTGCTTGCACCAACAATACTGTTGAGTATGAAGCTCTAATCCATTACGAGCTGCCCTGGCGCTAAAAATTAAACATATTTTAGTTTTTGGTGATTCTCAACTGGTTATAAACCAAATTAATGAAGTTTATCAAACCAGAGATGATAAACTGTGCCCATATAAGGCCTATGTTTTACAATTAATGTCTTTATTTCATCAAGTTACCTTGGAATCTATTCCTTGAACTAGCAACCGTGCAGCTGATGCTATGGTCGCAGCTGCATCTCTCTTGCCCTTGGAGTTAGATGATGAATATGCCACTATCATTATTCGTCGAATCTAGGAACCTGCTTCAAATAAGTCATGCTTAGAGCCTTTGGATGTGTTTATAATCAATGAAACTACTCCTGAACCTTGGTATACAGACATATTTGATTTTCTCCAAAATGGGACTTTCCCTACCAATTCTAATAGAAACCAACGTCGGTTATTACGTCGATGAGCAAGTTGCTTTGTAATAATTGGCAATAATTTATATAGGAGATCTTTTGAAGGTATCCTATTAAGATGTTTAAACTTAGAAGAGTCTAAATCAGCCTTGAGTGAAGCCCACGATGGATCTTGTGGAGGACACTTTAGTGGTAGTGTCATTGCTAAAAAGCTCCTTCGGATAGGATACTTTTGGCCTACCATGGAAATGGATGCACATGAGTATGTGTGCCATTGCGACAAGTGCCAGAAACATGTTGACCTTGTCCATGCACCTTCCCGAGAACTGCAGGCTATTTCATCTCCTTGGCCCTTTTCTAAATGGGGTTTAGACATTATTGGCAAAAGCAATCCGGTGTCATCTGATGGACACAAGTTCATCATAATCGCCACTGAGTATTTCATGAAGTGGGTCAAAGCTATGCCTTTAGCTTCCTGCACTGGCACACAAGTCTCTAAATTTATTTTTAATCAAATCATTTGTAGGTTCGAAATTCCTGCAAATCTCATCTCTGACAATGGAACTTGTTTCAAAATTAAAGATGTTAAAAAATTATGCCAAAAATATAAGATTCAACATCACTAGTCCACTCCCTATTATCCTCAGGGTCATGGTCAAGCAGAAGCATCTAACAAAACCTTAATCAAAATTCTCAAAATATTGGTCAATAAACCGGCCATGACTGGCACATTCAATTATACCCGACCTTTGTGGGCCTATCGAACTAGTGTTCGAACCCCCATGGGAACTTCACCATTTGTTTTGGTTTATGGTGCTGAAGCAGTTTTTCCATTTGAATTGGAAGTTCCTTCTTTGGCTCTGCTATTTCAAGATACCAAAGTAGGAGATGAATATTGAGCTGGCAGACTCAGTCAGCTGGAACTCCTAGATGAAAAACGCATCAATGCTTTGGATCATCTCTGTGCTTACCAAAACAAGCTTAAAAGATCCTATGCTAAGAAAGTTCATCATTGATCTTTTGAGATCGACGACCTTGTTTTAAACGAAAATAAAAAAAATACAAATGCAACTAAGGACCTTAAAGGTAAATTTGAGCCCAACTGGCTTGGACCATACATTATTACTACTAAATTTGAATCAAAAGCATATAAATTATCTACCTTAGATGGTAAAGAACTTAAAGAACCCATGAATATTTTGCATCTTAAACGTTACTATGCATAAATTTGGTCATTTCATCCTTGTATATATTTGTTTAAAATATTTCAAAATTACTATCTTGTATTTCTTTCAAATTTATAAAAATCCAAAAACATCAAAAACATTCATAATTATGAAAAATCTTCAAAACTATTTGTTGCATTTATTTATGGCACTTGTTAAATTTTTTTGCTCAAAAACAAAAATAAAACCAAAAATCACAATAATGATAAAAATATAAAAATAGCAATATGCTTGACTCTTTCAAAACCAAAACAATATAAAGAAGAAAGAGGGAGTCAACATTCTCAAAACTTCTCAAAAGTGTTTATATATATTTTCTTACAAATGTTGCAGTTATATGTTTCAAATTATTTTTGATAAATTAGCATTTATTTGGAATCCCTCACTTGCACACTCACAAAAATAAATAACTTGATTTTATCTGGCATGATTACTAATCTCTCTTATATCAAAGTCCACAAAATTCAATTAAATAAAGTTTGAGCATAGAGAATTGATCTTGTTATTTACTTAAACCAAGCACATCTTTTCACAATAAAATGATTATATTTGTAATTTCCATGTTTTGCTACATAGTAGATGTGATTTCTTGAGCGAAAAGTTTTCCCTGCTATCCTATCATGCACATGGTCTAAAATCTTTGAGAATTGGAAAAAGGACAAGCTCACCCCTACCCAGAATAAAAATCCCTTGCTCTACAGCTAATCCGAGCAAGTATCCCTAGCAAAGAAAAAGAAAAAGAAAGTTCAAGAAAAAGACAACTATATAATAGAAAAATAAAAATTTTCTTTCAAAATATACACTCAAAACATATATATCTGGTTGAATTTCGCGACGATGGTATAGTTCCAAAACCAAAATTGGAATTTTATGCCTAGCGCAAGTCCTCATTTTCATATTTTCTGTTTATCAAAAATCAACCATGCAATAAAACTATATTTTTTGGATTTTCGTGATGATGGTATAAGTCTATACCTACATATTCTATGCCTAGCGCAAACCATCGTAACAATTTTTATTCCCCATTTAAAATCATGAAAACCATATGACTTAAATCATTATTTTACACAAATTATGCTTTTAAAAAGCAAACCCATTTTCATTATTTCATGTCATTATGTCAACCTTCAATTTTGGAAAGATGGTATAATTCCTAAAGAATTATCCAAAATTTTATCACACTTAGGAATTTATGCCTAGTAAAAATCATTTTAACATTATTTCATGCATACTATTTTCATGAAAATCTGAAAACAAACCATCATCATCATCATCATTTGCACTATTGCACCAAAGTCTTAAGATAGTCTCTTAAGCACTCTTTTACTTTTAACAATATTTCTATAAATGGGACTAGCTTGACGACCGAGTGAGCAGTGAATCCATGAAATGGTCTATAATAGCGACAATGTCCTTTGAAATTATTGTTAGAAGTCTCTTTTTATTTATTATTACATCACATTTCATCACAAACAATCAATTTGTTACATCAGATTATTTCATTTAAAATATTATAGCATGACATCAAAGTTATAAATTTTCAAAACGACATAATTTTATGAATCCTCAATCCAATTATCAAATTAATCAATCAAACATAAAAGCATCATAAAGCATACACATAATACAAGTCATATGATCAATAACATATCATATATATGTCAACAGTATATATACATCATCAAAACTGGATTGGTATGCCACAATCTGTACCTCGGCATACTCAATCCTCTATCAACAAAAAAAAAAATAATAATACAATGTCAGTCTGTACAAATCTGTGCAGCCCTCTAGCCTTGAGAGCCCCTTGAGATCTCTGCCTCATCTCCTCCCCCACCCTGAGGTGGACGAGGTGGCCCCATCATAGTCTGAGTAGTCCTAGTCCTCGACCGGGACGTGGTCCTCGACGACCCGATCCTGATCGGATCTGCAATGTTGGCTGGCAGGGGTAGTCTATTCGCCTCTGGCACTAGCTGATAATATAATGTCTAATAGAAAGTGAGTTGGGCAATAGCCCGTGTCAACTCTCCAAAGCTCGTCCCTTCACCTCGTGCCCTGAGGCGTGTAATCTCGTCTCGTAGCTGTGCCACCTCAGCTCGGTGGCATGCAGCCTCATCCTATAGAGTCTGCACCTATGCTTGGAGATGATCTCTCTCTACCCAGAGAGTAACCATCTCACTACTCTCTCCTATGTCAACGCCCTTGCCCTTATCGGGTGATGGTGGCCTCTCCCTCTATGGAGATGGGGGTCTCACCTCCCTCCTCTCCCTCTGCCATGGCCTCTCCTGTGCCTGTGGCCTCCTTGCATCTCTCTTGCCATGACCCTGGGCCACCTCCATCATTGCATGGTTCTGCCTCCCTATCCAATGCATAATCACTTATATCAGACCCTACGCCCTCATCAATTGAGGAGGGCAGATGCCTGCATACCAGGCATCATAACCATCGGCTACCCCTACATCATCACCATCCACTGGTTGGATGGGGGCATCGTCTGTGTCCTGGATCTAGAACCGCTACATGTCTAGACCCTCACTAACTGTGGTGTTATCCTGGACAGTCTAGGAAAACTCATAATCCCTCAGAGATGGGATCCCCTGCTGCAGACCGAACTGACACAAAACTTGGTCATAGCGATGGAGCTCCACCTCTCCCCTCTCCATCCGTAGCTAGCAAACTCGCCTGATGTGAGCCAACTCTTGTTTGTCCTCGGCCCACCCTGGATGCTCCCTCCATGGCCTCCAGGTGATTTGGTCTGGGACTAAGTCATCCAATAGTCTTCGGGACATAGGTAGGTCGATCCACCACTGTGACCCTCTTCGGAGCCACCAGTAGAAGACTCGGGGCCTCTCCTCATCTACCCCTATCAAAGGAAGCCCTATCGGCCTTCGCACTACAATGTGCTCCCAGCACCAAACCTGTAGGAGCGATGTCATCACCAGACATCGGCCGCCCTTGTACATGACCCCATACAGGATCCTATACAATTAGCATAATACATAGTTGCCCCAAGAGAACCTATAGTCGTGGTATCGCATGTCGTAGATCACATCTGCTAGCATCCACGACACCCTGCACCCACTCTGGTGGCATAGCAAAAGTCCACCAACCACTCCAGCTAGCACTCATGTGAGTCTAGATGCCCCAGGCATCTCGTGCAATGCCTCGATATTAACTTTGCCCTTCTCCAGGGTGAAGCTCGGGTCACCACACAGTCGTCCCATAGCGTGGCCTTAATTGGCCGTAGGAGTGATCAATCGTCCTTGTATGGGGATTCTCAGAATCCTCCATACATCCTCTAGAGTGGGAGTCATCTCCTCTATCGATAGCTAAAAACATGAGAAACCCAGATACCATCTCTCTGCTAGGGCTGTTAGTAGCCCCATATCTGTGGACACCTGTGGCATATCTGTCACATGTCGCAAGCCGGCTGCGCCACTGATCTCGCTCTACCTGTGTGAGAGTGGCCAAGTCATCCCTCAAACCTCCATACTTCCATTCCCTACTCTTTAGCAAACCTCTCTACAAACATAAACAACAAAACAACAAACAATCATTAATAAACAATTCAAGTAATTAATAATGCAAGTTAAAATTTAATTTTATGCAATTGATGATATCACCCACTATTGGACGATATCGTCCCAAATTTAAGCAGAATCGTCTCCGATTTTGCAAGCCGAAATCGTCTCTAATTTGACGAAATCGTCCCCCTTTCACCGATTTTGCCCTTGGGCGAAATTGACAAAATTGAGACGATTTCGTCGAAATCGGGACGATTTCATCGAAATCGGGAGGATTTCGTCGAAATCGGGAGGATTTCGTCTCGACGACGTCGATGGCCCAAAAATAGCCGCGATGCTCAAAATTCATCTAAAAATTACCTACAAAACATGTAAAATTAAATTAAAGCATTCTAGTTAAGTCTAGACTCTTACCCGTAGACCGCACCGGACCTCTGTCGATCTGTGCATCATCTCCACCATTTTTGCTTCAGAGCTCTATAAAACCAGAAAATGAACAGTAAAAATGAATTAGGGTTTTACCCTATTTTTCTTAATTTTATTCAAAAATAATTTTTTGCTTTTCTACGTTTTTACCTCAAATGTTCGATTTGGGTAAAAACACGGAGGGGGCACCATAGTAAGCTGTCATACGATTCGACCAAGAATCGTCGCCTAAAAAATGGGAATAATTTTGCTTTCTCGTAGATCGAGAACTCATCTTTAACGCATTTTCTTTGAAAAATTCACTAAAGAGGGGGCAAAATGTCACACCCTAAAATTGGCGCAGTAAAATTTTCATAATTATATTCACCTTAGTAAATAATTTAAAATTCAAATTTAACCTTCCAAATTGCTCGTTAACCGTCGGGTAATCCATTTCCCCCTTTTTTGTGCCATTTTTAGAGGTTGTTTTGACCGTTTGATGATATCGTCGTCGATCAGACGATATCGCCCCAGATCTGATGATTTCGTCTGGGCTAGGACTTCCAGACGATCTTGTCGCAAAACTGATTTTGCAAAATTAGCCTCTATTCTAACGGGTCTCTAATCCTGGCAGAAGCATGTCTGTGCTGTTAAAGACCCTCCCCCGTTGGAGATCTCCCAAATAGGGATGATCTCCAACCTCCTAACTACTCCCCTAAGCCTATTTAGTCCCTAGGACCTTCCCTTCCCAACCCCTGGCTGAAATTCTTTGTAACTTCGCTTCATGCACATTAAATCATCCTAAGTTTTCATTTGCAGTAGTCTTATATCAATTTTGTTGTAGGTATCATCTTGTTTTTTAGTCGGAGCAAGCATACATCATCGTCGACGAACCTGTTCAGATCGAAGGTGATCCTGTCGAATCAGAGACAATTTCGTACTGATGCGAGATGATCTCGACCGCAGTCCACATTGAGGCAATCAGTGCCATAAGTTTGCATTTTTTCACCTTTTCTCTGTTGTTTTATTCTACAAATTAGCTAGTTTATTTGATATTTTATGTTATATTGCATTTTGGAGTTCACCCATCTAAATCAAAGGCATAATTAATCCATAATTGTGATTTAATTAGCATCATTCATACATGTTTCATTCTTTAAGTTTCAATCTAAGTATTGTCATTGTTATTTTGCACAGTTTCCCTCAACTAGAATAGTAGTATTCTCTGTATTTTGCATCTATTCTTCTGTTTGCAGGTCTCTGACAGATTCGTCTGACAAATTTGTCAGATCTCAGATGATCTTGTCTAATCTCAGACGATTCTGTCGAATTCCAGATGATCCTGATCGCTTCAAACATCAGAATCTTCATCAGACATCCGGATCAGGTATTCTTCTTATTCTTCCTTAATTTTTCTATTTTTTCTGTCTTAAATTTGTTCTCTGTATTCATTAAATCTACATTTTCATTTAGATTAATTTAGACTCATTTGGTCAAACCTAGGATATGAATGCTTAAAGTTAAAAATGAACACATAAAAACACATTCCAAACCTAGGCATGGAAACTGCCATTAAATGTTTCCTGGTGAACCCACCATCCGTTGAAAAATCATCAAAATACACCTCCCTTGAGAGGCGGGACCTTCGCAAAGTCCTCTCAGTCCGAGGTACCACGACATCCTTTTCCCATCCCCCTTCTGGGCACGGATCCTATAGCCTGAAGGTAAGGATGCAAAAAATTTGGAGCGATACACTTCCCAATCGTCCTATCATCATTCTACCCATAATAAAGAAAAGAGAGGTGAAAAACCATTAGGTCCTTTTATGACTGAACTCCTAAGGCACTTATCAAAAACCTCTCGAAAACCTTCATCACGTAAATTTACTAAGCTCAATCAACCAATGGATATAATTCTCAAGCATTTACTTGATACAAATAAGATTGAACTCCCTTCCATAAGACAACTTGATGCCACAGCAAATTGGTTTAAACTTGAGATACATTGTGAATATCATAGAGTAGATGGGCATATGACACAAAATTGTAAAGATTTAAGATGTGCAATTCAAGATTTGATTGATGAGGGTCTTTTTAATATAAAGGAATTACAATCTACAACTGATTATAAATCTCCAAGAAACTATCAAACTCCTACACAAAAAATACCAATAATCAATCAAGACATGGGGATCTCCCAAGAACCCCTATTCAATTATCAACAATAGGAAACCAATCAAATATTGCATGTTAATGCGTCCCATCATGATGATATTACTAATATTGTAACAGAAACTACAAATGAGTAACCTCAAGTTCAATCAACTCAATCTGATATTCAAGAGATGCATTCCTCATTTGACCAACCTTCAAATCTAAATTTGGCTCTAGAGAATGATCCAAAATGGAATGTAAGCATAGAAATCTCATATTTAGAATCAAAATCTCAATCTAAAATCCACTTTGATAGCCAAAAACAAGTGATTAATCCTCAAGCAAAGATATCCCTTTTAGAAGTATTACAAAGTTCTCATAAGGAAAATTTGTTCAAGATACCTAGCCAACAATTTGTTCCTCATCATATTTTCTCTAAGAACATAATTAATGGTGTAAACCCTCTTGAGGTTAACCATATTTCATTCTATGATGAGGAGATTCCTTCCTCTACTCCACAAGAAGACTCCTATCTTTACATTATAGGATCTAGTAAAGAAACACCTATCAAAACTATCATGGTAGATAACGGCTCCTCTCTTAATTTATGCACTTATCAATTATTCCAAAAATTCAAAATAAAGGAAGAAGATCTTAATGAATCAAATGTTATTATAAAATATTTTAACAATGAAATTCAAGAAGCTCAAGGTACTATAATTCTTCCCCTTAAGATTGGATCCAAGATCCTGGATACTTTGTTTTATGCAGCATATTGCCTTTCACCTTACAACCTACTTCTCAGAAGTCCTTGGATTCATACGATGAGGGTTGTCCCTTCCACTCTTCACCAATATTTGAAATTTGAACTTGCAAGTAAAATTGTTACCATACATAATGACCCAAAACCATTTGAAGAATATTTAATGGTTGAAACATCAAGTTCTATACATTCTCTATGGTCACAATTATCTTCTATCCATCACTTTTCTTCATTCATATATGATCATCCTTGTTTACCAAATAACACCCGTGCATATATTTCACATATACTCCCTCCATATTATCAAGACTTGGAAGATAGTGATAAGAATGAAGAACCTTCTTATCCTTCTGACATTTTATTTTGTAACATGATAAATTTTACACATATAAAAGTAAAATGTTTTGCTACATTATTCTACATTATAACAAAGCTTTTGTTATCACTACCTTTTATTCATCACCTTTTGTTCTTACCTTCAACACAACCAAATTATCCTTCAAAACCTCCTTTGATTTTGAAGCAACCTTAGATATGCTATACTCAAATAACCTTGTATAGTGTATATAGATCATCTTGTATATACCACCAATTCCATCATCAAAAAGAAAATAATAATAATAATAATAAAAATTTCAAAAAATAATCACATTGTGTATCTTCTCAATTCATCAAAAAAAAAAAATCAAAATATAAAAAAACATCAAAATCTTCAAAAACATCTTTTATTCATACTTATCAATTCTTGGAGTTTGTAGTTATATTTTTAATTATTTTGGATAAATGAGCATTAATTTGGAATCCCACACTTTCACACTCACATGAATAAATATCTTTATTTTATTTAGTATGATTATTAATCTCTCTTATATCAAAGTCCACATTGGCATTAAATAAAATTTTAAGCATAGAGAACTGATCTTGTTATTTACTTGAACCAAGTATATCTTTTCACATTAAAATGATTTCATTGCAAATTCAATATGATGCTACATAGTAGACGTGGTTTCTTGAGAAAAAAGTTTCCCCTGCTATCCTATCATGCACATGGTCTAGAATATTTGAGAATTGACAAAAGGACAAGCTCACCCCTACCCAGAATAAAAATCCCTTGATCTACAGCTAATCCGAGCAAGTATCCCTAGCATAGGAAGAAAAAGAAAAGTTCAATAAAAAGAGAAAAAGAAAAGTGTTATTTTGTATCATCACAGCAATGTTTTAGCATTATCTCAAATATCAAGCAAAAATACAAACAAATAAAAAGAGCAAAAGAGAAAAGCAAAAGCAAAATGCAATAAAATCCTTCCCCTACCCCTTGAAAAGAAAAGAAGGGTGAATGAGCTTGAATCCCTGGAATTATCAATTATTCAAAAACTATGAGGTAAGCCCCATAACAGGTGGTTTGTGCCCAACCCGCTTGGACTTGGGTAATTCCTAGCATGGTGATATGTCTGTCACATTAGCGACCTTCTTTTGTATAGACCTATGTCGGCTTATGGATTAGCTAGCTCTTGATAACCTAACTTGCACAGTAGTCTGGTACGGTTATATGCATATAAATCATGGTTAACGAACATTCATTTGGTTAAGGCAAATTGCTTGTATCAAATTATCTTGCTCAAAATTGGTGAATGAACAATACAATTGCACACACATTTGTATTTGAGAGATTTTGCATCATTATGATAAATAAAGATTGGTAATGAACTCACATTTGCACATGAGGATCCCTTATAAACCTACATTTGTTTTTGAGATAATTTAAAATATTTTTGTAATTATTTTCAGAACAATTTTATCCTCTTATTTCAGAATTTTGTTTTGTATAAAAACAATTATATACATTGTGTCACAAAATTGCAAAACGATTTCAAACAACATGTTCATCATATTATTATTTTTTGTTTATCAAAAATAAAAAATAAAAAAATCAATCATGCAATAAAACTAAAATATCTATTTTATCTTTGGATTTCACGATGATGGTATAAGTCTATACCTATAAATTCTATGCCTAGCACAAACCATTGTTCTAATTTTATTTTCCCATCCATTTAAAAAAAAAACACATATGGCTTACATAATTATGTTACACAATTGTGCTTCAAAATGAACGAACACTTATTCATGTCAAACATTCCATCTTGTAACCATGGTATAATTTCTAAGGAATTATTCAAAAATTTATCACACTTAGGAATTTATGCCTAGCAAAAATCACTTTTAAACATATTTCATGCATAATTTTGTGAAAAATCTGAAAACAAATCATCACCATCATCATTTTCATCATCACAACACCAAGTCTTAAGACAGTCTCTTAAGCACTCTTTTACTTTTAGCAATATTTCTATACTAGGATTAGCTTGACAACCTAGTGAGCGGCGACTCCATGAAACGGTCTATAACAGTGACAATGTCCTTTGAAATTATTGTTAGAAGTCTCTTTTATTTTTCATCACATCACACCAAAACAACCAATTTATGCACATCATATTATTTCATTTACAAATTTTATGGCATGACATAACATTATAATTTACTTCCAACGACATAATTACATGAATCAACAATTCAAGCATCATAATACAACATATACACAAGTCATATCATCAAAAATATAATATATATATATATATATATATATATATATATATATATATATATATATATATATTCAATGAATTATATACATCATCCGGATTGGTATGCCACAATCCATACTCTGGCATACTCAATCCCCTCAAAAGTAATAATAATACAATCGCACTCTGCAGTAGCTAGCCTCGAGAAGCCCTCGAGCTCTCAGCCTCATCTCCTCCCCCACCCTAACATGGAGGAGGTGGTCCCATAGAGGTCCATGTCGTATCTCGAGTCCTTGTTGTTGATCGTGAGGATGTCCTCGATGATCCCATCATGACCGACTCTGCAATGGGGGCTGGCAATAGTATCCTCTATCCCTCTGGGATCGCATGATAGTACAACCCTTGGTAGAATGCAGTCTGAGCAATAGACCATGCTAGATCTTGAGTGCTCACTCCTCCACCCCGAGGTCTAAGCCGTGTAGCCTCATCCTACAGTGTTTGCACCTGAGCCTAGATGCGGGCAACCTTAGCCCAGAGATCCATCGTCTCGCTGCTCTCCCCTACCTCAACACCCTTGCCCTTATTAGGTGATGGTGGTCTCTCTCCCTGCTATGAAGGGAATCTCTCCTCCCTCCGCTCTATCTCCCGTGGCCTCTACGGAGCCTGACCCATCCACTAGCGTCTCTCCTATGGGGACCACCATTGCTCTCTCCTACCGTGACCCCATGCTACCTCAATGGCAGCCTAGCATCACCTCCCCATCCATTGCACAACCACGTGCACCAGACCTTATGCCCTCATCATTCGAGGAGGGTGGATGCCTATGTACCAGTCATCATAGCCGTCTGCAACCCCAGCATCATCACCATCCACTAGTTGGATGGGGGCATTATCTACATCTTGACTCTAGAATTGCTACATATCTAGAGCCCCACTCAGCGTAGTACTATCCTAAACAGTCTGGGAGTACTTGTAATCCCTGAGATAAGGGATCCCCTATTGTAGACTGAACTGCCATAGTACCCAATCATAGTGGTGAAGCTCTACCTCTCCTCGCTCCATCCTTAGCCAGTAGACTTTCCTGATGCGATACAGATATTTCCCATCCTTTGCCCACCCAAGGTGCTCTCGCCATAGCCTCTAGGTGATCTGGTCTGGGATGATGTCATCCAACAAACTTTGAGACATCGATAGATCTATTCGTTGTTGTGACCCTCTTTGTAGCCACCAATATTAAACCCGGGGTCTCTGTCGGTCAACCCCTGTTAGTGGGAACCCTACCGGCCTCTGCATCGTAATGTGCTCCTAGCACCAAACCTGTAGTAGTGATGTCAAAACCATACATCGACCTCCCTTGTATACGACCCCATGCAAGATCCTATACAAGCGACAAAGTACAAAGTTGCCCCATGCAAACGTATACTCGTGGTCTCTCATGTTGTAAACTACATCTGAGAGGAGCCATGTTTTCCTGCACCCGCTCTAGTGGCACAATAGTAAGCCACCTACCACCCTTGCCAAAACCTGATTCAACCTAGATACCCCAGGCATCTACTGTAGAGACTCGATGTTCACCCTGCTCTTCTCCAGGGCAAATTTCGGGTCTCCATTCAGCCTCATCATCACCTAGCCCTGATTGGCCATAGGTGTCATGAGATGTCCCTATATGGGGATACTCATGATCCTCCATACGTCCTCTAGTGTGGGAGCCATCTCCCCTATCGATAGCCAAAAATGCGATGACCCTGAATACCATCTCTCTGCTAGGGCTGTCAGTAACCCCATGTCAGTCGGTACTTATTGCATCTCTACCACATGTTGTAGCCTGACTTGTCCTAGTCGGTCACACTCTGCCTGGTCAAGCGTGGCTATGTCATCTCTTAGTATACCATATTTCCATTCTTGGCTCTTTAGTAATCCCATCTACAAAACAAATAATAACAACAAAATTTATTAATTACCAATCATTAAAATCAAATTAAGCACATTTTAAAATCAAGTTAAAGTTGCTATCATCCACCATCGGATGATATCATCCCAAATTGGGCAAAATAGTCCTTTGTTAGGACTAAATCGTCTCTGATTTTGCAACTTGGGGATCGTCCCTTGTTGAACGAGATTGCCCCTAGTTCACCGATTTTGCCCTTAGACGAAATCGATGATTTAGAGACGATTTCAACAAAATAGGGATGATTTCGTCTGAACGTCGTCGATGGCCTAAAAATGGCCATGATGCCCCAAATAATCAAAATTTAAATCCACAAATTGCACAAAGCAAAATCAAACCTAATCTAATAGGATTAGATCCTTACTCGTAGCCCACACTAGACCTCTATCGCTCTGTGTGCTGTCTCCACCATTGTTTCTCTTTGTAGAGATCTGGAACAGTAAATATGAACAGTAAAAATGAATTAGGGTTTTACCCTATTTTCTTAATTTTATTTAAAAAATCAACATTTTAATTTTTTTGCCTTTTCGTGTTTTTACCTCAAATGTTCGATTTGGGTAAAAACACGGAGGGGGCACCATAGTCAGCAGTTGTACGATTCAACCAAGAATCATCGTCTAAAAAATTGAGTACATTTTTTCTTTCTCGTAAAACGAGAAAAACTCATATTTAACGCATTTTCTTTAGAAAATTCGCTAAAGAGGGGGCAAAATGTAGCACCCTAAAATTGGCACGGTTAAAACCTTAGTAAAAGATAAAAGATAAAAATTTGAATTTTAACCCCAAAAACTGCTCCAAAACCGCCTGTTACTTGTTTCCTCGTTTTCTATGCCATTTTTAGGATTTGTTTTGACCGTTGGACAATATCATCATAGATTAGATGATATCATCCCAGATCTGACAAAATCGTCATGGATAGAACATCCAGACGATTTTATCCCAAAACCAAATTTTCATAATTAGCTTATGTTTCAACAACCTATCCAACTTGGGTAGAAGCGCATCTGTGCAGTTGGAGATTTCCCTGTTAGATATCTCCCAAATTGGGATGATCCCCAACCTCCTAGTATCCCCCCTAATCCTATATAAACTAGGATTTTTCTAGTTTATCCCCTTGACTCCCCCTAATTTTTATTCCCCTGAACCCCTTAGCTGACTGATTCAGATCCTTATTCACTAGAGCATCCTCATACTACTATTTGTATGCTGCATTTCACATTTTTTTGTAGGAACTCTACTATTTTTCAATCGAAGATAGCTTGGATCGTCGCAAACGATCTCGAATTATTATAGACGATTTTTTTGAGGAGCACAGACGATCGCGTACGATTGGAGGTGATCCTAACTGTAGTCCAGATTAGGGGCAATCCGAGTCCAGAGTTTGCATCTTCTTAATTTTTTTGCATTTTCCATTATAATTCTACATTATCTTAGGTTATTATGTTTATGCATCTTGGAGTTCACCTCATCTAGTATAAATGCATGATAAAATCAAAATAGATTGTGAAGTTGATGCTTGTCCTCTCTAATTACTATTTGGATCTGTCATTCAGACAAATTTATAGTTATTTCTATCATTTCCCTTCACTTCTGTAGTTGCATATTGGGTATTTTGTATCTATTTCTATGATTGTAGGTTTCTAACAAATTCGTCTGACGAATTCATCAGTTATCAGATGATCTTGTCTGATCTCAGATGATTACGTATGAACTGAGGTGATCTGGATTTCTACAAAACTTAGAATCCTCATCAGACATCCAGAATCATGTATGATCTGTCCTAATTTGCCTATTCGTTGTGTTTAGCAGCCATTTCTATTTTATGTATCCATTTAAATCATTATTGGCATATAGAATAGTTTAGATTCATTTTGGCCAAACCTAGGAGCTGAATGATTGAGTATAAAATGAACACATCAAACCCATTCCCAACCTAGGCATGGAAACTGCCACTCAAAAGTTTCTTGGTGAACCCACCATCCATTGAAAATTCACCCTTATACTCCTCCCCCGAGAGGCAAGACCTTCAAAGGGCCTCTCAGTTCGAGGTATTGTCCCATCCTTCTCACATCCCCATTTTGGGGGTGGATCCTATAGCCTGAGGGTAAGGATACAAAAAATTTGGAGCGATACACTACATAACATCATATGTCATTTTGGTATTCCATCCAAAATAATATCGGATAATGGAACACCCTTTAAAAATAAGGATTTGTGTGTGTTAAAAACAAAGTATAACATAAAGCACAACTTTTCCATGCCCTATTATTCACAAGCCAATGGGAAATAAGAGGCATCAAATAAGATATTAGTAGCCATCTTGAAGAAAAATATTAAGAAATATCATAAATATTGGTATAATCAATTACCTCTTGCCCTCTGGGCCTACCACACTAGCATTCGGACACCCACTAGGGCAACTCTATTTTCACTAGTGTATGGTGCTGAAGCTATCATGCCTCTAGAGTTAGAGATTTTTTCGTTGTGCATTTCCATGCAGGAATCATCAATGATGATTCCACTAGGCAAGATCATTTAGATAAACTAATGTTACTTGATGAACAACATGTCAATGCCATTGAGCATCTACATGTTTATCAGGAATGCCTTAAGAGATCTTTGAACTTTAAAGTACACCAGAGAGACTTTCAAGTTGGTGATTTAGTTCTAAAGGAGAACTAGAAAAACTCAAATTTTCCATCCAATTTACGGGATAAATTTGTAGCAAACTGGTTGGGTCCATTCATTATTACAAATCATATTGGACCTAGAACTTATCACTTAGCATCCATATAAGAAAGTGAAGATCCTAAACCAATGAATGTTAGTCATATATGACCTTTTCATGCATAGAGCACCATTAAATGCTCCTAGGAGATCCATGACTGTCTAGGTCAACCTAAACTAGGTGGTATATGACCATCTAGATCAAAAGAAATTTTTTCTAGACTCTCTACAATCATCTATGTCAATCCAAAAAGCTCCAAAGGTGTTTATAAGCCCTTTGGTCACCCTAAAATGCTCCTAGGTAGTCCATGACTATCTAGGTCAACCCAAAATATCCCTAGGAAATCTATGGCTATCTAGATCAAAAAACAATGTTTCGAGACAATCTATAATCATCTAGGTCAATCCAAAAAGCTCCAAAGGCATCTATAAGCCCTTTGGTCACCATAAAACGCTCCTAGGTGGTCCATGATCATCTAGGTCAACCTAAAATACCCCTAGGTGGTCTATGACCATATAGATTAAAAGAAAATATTCCTAGACAATCCACGATCATCTAGGTCAATCCAAAAAGCTCCAAAGGAATTTATAAGCCCTTTGGTCACTCCAAAATGCTCCTAGGTGGTCCATGACCATCTAGGTAAACCTAAAATACTCTTAGATGGTCTATGACCATATATATCAAAAGAAAACATTCCTAGACTGTCTACGATCGTCTAGGTCAATCCAAAAAACTCCAAAGGCATCTATAAGCTCTTCGGTCACCCTTAAATACTCCTAGGTGGCCCATGACCATATAGGTCAACCTAAAATACCCCTAGGTGGTCTATGACCATCTAGGTCAAAATAAAATATTCCTAGATTATCTACAATCATCTAGGTTAATCCAAAAAGCTCCAAAGGAATATATAAGCCCTTTGGTCACCCTTAAATGCTCTTAGGTGGTCCATGACCATCTAGGTCAACCTAAAACATCCCTAGGTGGTCTATGACCATCTAGGTCAAAAGAAAATATTTCTAGACAATCTATGATCATCTAGGTCAATCCAAAAAGCTCCAAAGGTGTCTATAAGTCCTTTGGTCACCCTTAAATTCTCCTAGGTGGTCCATAAACATCTAGGGCAACCCAAAATATCCCTAGGTAGTCTATGATCATCTAGGTAAAAATAAAATGTTCCTAGACTTTCTAGGATCATCTAAGTCAATCCAAAAATCTCCAAAGGTATCTATAATACCTTTGGTCATCCTTAAATGCTCCTAGGTGGTCCATGATCGTCTAGGTCAACCTAAAAATACCCTAGGCGGTCTATGACCATCTAGGTAAAAATAAAATGTTCCTAGACTATCTATAATCATCTAGGTCAATCCAAAAAGTACCAAAGGTTTCTATAAGCTCTTTGGTCCCCATAAAATACCCCTAGACAGTCTATGACCATCTAGGTCAAACTAAAATGTTCCTAGATAGTCTACACTTATCTAGGTCATCCCAAAATGATCCAAAGGCATCTATAAGACCTTTGGTCAACTAAAAAGCCCCAATGACATTAATTAAGTCCATTGGTCAACCTGTATATACCTATATATCATAAATACAAAAACATCATTAAAATCATAAAAATACAAAAATATTGCTTCATTGCACTTCATATAAATTGCATTAGGTATACTCATCATTACATATATGCATCGTTCAAAATTGATCATACATGTCTAGCACTAGGTTCATACACTAGGTATCTATTACAATAATTTTTATTATATGTCAATATTACCACCTGTTTATATTACATACACCATTTACATTTACATCTCCATATTATATGTCTGTTTCCTGTCACTTAGCCACTGTTAGTAAAACATAGTTAAGGTTTTTTGGTCACTCAGCTATATCTACTTTTATTTTCAGATTTTGTAGAAATATATCATGATTTTTTATAAGGTAGAATCCTGCTTAGATTATACCTTGTATACATAAAAATACCAACACATTTTCGCATTAATAAATCCAAGTCTAGCACAAGGAAAGATGAAATTATAAAGTGGTCTAGGTTACTTTAATTGAAAAATATTATCTCGCACATCCCTCTATGTGAATGGTTCAAGGATGCTAAGAATTGACAAAAGGACAAGTTTCTCCTTACCCATAAATCCCTTGCTCTACACTGGGGAAAGTATCCAAAAGAGAAATATCAAATAGTGATTATCATCACTTCAAAATATGCAAAAAGAAACAATTATTATTATCACTAGAAAAAATCGAAATAAACAGTGGTTATCACCACTACAAAAATCCCTTGCTCAACAAATAAAAAAGAGCAACTCCCTTGTAAAATTCAAAGTTAAAATAAAATAAGGGGGTCTTGAACTTGAATCCCTAGAATTATTAGCATTAGAGAACCATAAGTTGATCCTCATTACATGTTTGGTGGATAGCCTACTTGTCAATGGCAGTATCCTCCCATATGACAATATGTCTGTCACATAAGCAACTTGCTTAGGTACAGACCAATATTTTAATGTGGATGAGCTAGCTTGTTGTAGCCTATATTACCTAGTAGTCTAATCTAAACAAGTACAAAACTTAGGATAATAAGACTCACAGAGTGATCTCTAGTATATATGGGCTGAGTGAATCCCGTTTGCACTAGGATAACTTTATGCGTTATCATGTTAATGAACTCACATGCACACACATGGATGTTGATTATCTTGGTTATCTTAGTAGGTGCATACTTTGTCAAAAAGTTTTGCATAGTTATTATACAACTTTTGATTAGGTAACTGGAGTGTTTGAGTCTCCTAAAAACTACAAAATATATCATATAACATTACATTATCCATTTAATTTTACATTATATTGTCACATATTTATCTAAATTACAAAATCCATTACATAAGTGTTATAATAACATAAAAATAACAAAGATACATTTTGTATAGTCTATGGTGCTAGCATATAATGCATCAAATAGTCATCATAAATCCATCATATAAAATTAAATCACATCATCCATTTCATTATGCATTCACATTTGCATCCTACATCATCACATCATCACATCATAAACAACATATATGCATACATGATAGACATCCATCATAGCATCATAAAGCATAGCGTAGCATACATATCATAAAGTAGTAAAATATGACATAATGATCAAAGCAAATTCATACATATATATCCATATGTAAAATCCAAAAGCTACATCATAGTTCATAATTTTCTTGTATGCTACAAAAAATGTGAGTCCTCAGACTTCACACTCCAAAACAACCAAAAAGTCCAAAAGAACCATCAGAATCTCCTAGCCATGGTCACGCAGGACCGACACCTCGACTCTCTCTTCTGCTCTCAATCAGATTCCATCATGAGCTCCCAGACCTGCTCCCCCCAAACCTGCTACCCCTATATGTGTTCATCCTTCATGTAGAACTCAGTGCCCTCATCCATGCAGATGACTATCCTATCTTACTCCTCTAGCTATGTTATGATTCAATGTCCAATGTCAGATTTGGTCTATACCCCGTAAGGCACACTATCTCATCCTCCATCATATCCATATAGGTTCGATCCTCCCAACACTGATTTTGATAAGTCACAAAAAAACCATATATATGTACCATCTCCTCTCGCATCATGGCTACCTCACCACTTTTCAAATTCCCATGGCTAGGGCCCTGTACACCAACCTATTCCTAAAGAGTAGCTATCAAAGCTACCTGCCTCTTCATATTAGTCTATGCACTCTACACCTATGCCTGTAGAAAAGATCTCTCATCTACAAAATCCCATTGCACCCTACTGATATCACCCTATATCTCTATAATTGTAGCATCTCAAGCTACTAACTGTGACTGCATACCCTAATATCCAAGTTTCTCTCCATCAAATTCTAGTGTATCCTTTACATCAATCAGCTCCACCCTATCCATGGCCACATGACAATGCATAACCTACTCGTCTATGTCTACCTCCCCATCATATGGAGACTCATCCTAACCCTCCTCATTCAGAGCACCCCTAGATACATCCACTACTTTAGTAGCTACATCCCCTCATAGATGTCCCTCCCCATGCCACTACCATATGACCCACCAAGCATCATACTCCTCTGGCGTACCTACATCATCCAAATTAGAAACTACCACCACAGGATCTAACTCCTCTCCTAGTGCCTCCACAATAATCCATGCTAGTCCTCTCAACCCCATAATTATGATAGATCATTGAATCCCTAGGAAACCCCTAGGGTAGCCCAAACTATCATAAGACACGATCATAAGGGAAGTACTCTCGCTCCATCCCATGTCACCCTATCAACCACCTACCTCGTTGAACACAACATAGTTGTGCCTTAGCCTCCCTCCATGCGGGATAGTCTTGATAGGGTCTCCATATGATGTCTACCACTCTAAACCATTCAAAAGCCTCTACATAGTACTCAATATACTTGGCATGATGATGGCTCTGGCCTATCTTATGTGACCTCTACTATAACACCCTATAACCAATATCCCTATCTGGTAGCTCTTCTCGAGTAGTCCATGGTAGTACCCATGGTCATTCTACAATAATATGTTGCCAACCCCAAACATATAGTAGGAAGCTGCAGCCCAATATATTCCACCCACAAGAGAGTATCTCATATAACTCCTCATACAACTGAGATAACAACATAGGACCCCAAGCCATCACTATTGGCTCATCCTCTATACACTCCACAAGAGTAAACACCAGCTCTATAAGGTTCCATGGGAATATGGAACCTAAAGAGTTAGAAAGTAACATGTTTTTGATCAATGTCATCAATAAAGCATGCTTAATATTAAGCACATCATCCTAAAACCATGAGACCACTAATACCCCTCCACTAAGAATATCAATCGTTGCATCCTCCCAGCATGACCTAAAGTACCTTCGTAGTACAACCTCTCATCGCTATATAGGAGTAGATACTATGGGATGCCCTCCTATAATATTATGTAGTATATGATATACATCCCCTAAAATCAATGTCATCCCCCCCATAGCTAAATGGAAATTATTAGTCCGAGGGTCCCATAAATCTATCAGTGCAGACAGATAGGCGCAATCGCTCACTATGAGATCTAACCACGTAACATGCTTCAAGACAATGGCATCAAGCCATTGCCAGTATGCAGAATTCAATAGGTCTATATTGACCTGAAATAGATTCAGAACCCTATACCGATTCTTCACTATTTGATAATGTAAATTAACTTGTCAATAATGCACTAAAAATGCAAAAAAATGCTCTAAAAATACCCAAAAAATGCATAATAAAGGGTCCTTTTTGGCCTAGTTTTTGGCTGTCCCACCCAGGGAAGACCCCCAATTTTGTAACCTTACCACCCATGGATGGCCACCAGTGACCATCCCTTATAGGGACGTTCCCCAAAAATGACTAAAAATGGTCATTTTGACCCCTGAAATAGCCCTAAAAAGGCTTAAAAATCATAAAAAAAATCACATAAAAAGCAAAATTTAAAGCATGTAAAAGTCTAATAAAAATTAAATATAATATATTACATTATTATTAGGGTTCCTTAACCTTAATTTAATGTGTATTAAGAAAATTATAGCAGAATTTACAATTTCACAATAAAATAGGGAAGAGAAGGAAATGTGTTCCATACACGTTTCTCACAAGATCCTCTGCCCATCGCATCTGCTAGCTAGATCATGTTGTTGGGTAGATATTTTGGCAGCACTCTACTTCATAAAATCACCCTCATACCTCTCTCCTCTCCAAACTCCTCCAAGAATAATGCACAAATGAGCCTTTTTGCCCCATTTTGGGCTTATATAGCTTGTAAATAAGTTGACCGCCTCAAGGTGGGAAGAAAGCACATTTGTCTTGATATAACACCCTATTATGGTTATAAAATGTGTAAATATCCCTACCTAGGATGGTCACCAAAAAATTTGACAAAAACAACTCAAAAACCCCAAAAATAGGGTAAAAAACCCACCAAAAATAAGGCAAAATGGTCTAAAAATTTGTAGGGATCAAGATTAAAAAAATAGTATTTATGGATGTCTTAAAAGTATTTATTTTATTCCCCAAGAAGGCCTTCATGGCTGTAATTATCCATGGGAATGAAGTGTCAGCCTTTTACTTCCAAAAATGCTCATCAAAATGATCAAAACTCCCCTCCAAACAGGTATATAGTACCATGGGAAAAACAGAGAGTTATCCCAATTCAGTCATATGCGTCAAGTGAATCATCACTTTATCATTGGTCATGCCCTCATAAAATCATTACTTGAGGGGGTAGTCATAATAATGATTTCATAAATCAAATCAACAATAAAACACTCAAAAGTGTAATTTCCATGCATTCAAAAGAATATTTACAAAAGATAAATTTTCAAGCCCATGCTGGGGCAAATAATTAGCATAAGCAATACAATAGGCTTGAACTCCTTTAAGCCTTGGTAATTCACCCATGTAAATTCTTACAAGAACACAAGGCACCAATACCTAGTATATTGTAAGCCCCTACAACTGTCATTACAACGTGGTTGAAAGGTATACCCAAATGAATCATTCGACTATGTCAAAAGCAAGGATTCCAAGAATGTATGCTCTTTCCACAATGGAGGCATCCAAAGTTTATTAGGTTAAATAATATTAACTAGTTAATTATTTAGTCATCTATTTTTTCTCAGCGCTTTGTTGCACATAGCGCATCTCAAAAAGGGGTATTTGTAGACACTAAAATCATGTAAATTGGATAAGACTGCTAATGCATCATATGTGACACTCTTATCAACATCATATGGCCCCATAGGGAAGAATTATAGGGTAATATAGAGCTCCGTAGCATTTTTTGGAAGGTTACCATGAGTTTTTGGAGGTTTAGGGTCATATTCTTATGACCATCCCACCCTGGGAGGGTCACAGATGGTGACCGTACCACCCTGGGATGACCACTCCTAACCATCCCTGGGTGGGATGGTCCCTAAAAAGATACCTTAAAAGTAAAATGGGTGGAGAAATGGTAATAAATTACTACCATATTCTCTGCCCAATCACTAAAAATTGATTGGGAGCCTGTCATGGAGACCAGGAACTCGTAATTAGAGGCCCGAAATGGGCAATCTCTTCTGCCCAATCATGGCAAGGGTTTTGACAAGTGGCAGCACCTACCTTGCATACCAAGACTTTCCCCTTTGCCCTAGATGCCCTATTTGGGCTATAAAAATAGGTGTATTCGCCCAATTTGAAAGAGAAGAATTGAAGCATTTTGACAATGAAGTGCTGCCCAATTATACCCTTGTTTTGCCATTGCTTTTGACCTCACATTTCCTTGAAAATATCTTCATTTGAAGGTGCTTTCAGGGGCATCCAAAATCCACTAAATCAATTCCAAAATTGTCAGATTTAAGAGAAATTTGACCCCATTTTCTAACAACACATTTAGGACAGTTTCAGACTAGATCCTATTGGAATTAGTGACAAATTCCACATAAATTTGTAACCATCCCATCTGGGAACGGTTAGCAGTAGGTGGTTGCACCTGTTAGGTACGATTAGAAAAAAATAGGGAATTTTGGTTCAATTCCATTGTAGACCTCTTAGTAATGTCTATATTAGCCTTGTGGTCAATTTTGGTGAGATTTGGAGCAGTTCTGATGGTCTATTTGGAGGTTTTATTGTTGCAGGTCTAGTTGTCCCTGTCAGGGATGGTCACAGTTTCTGCTAACATTTTCCTTTCATTTCCTACTTAGATCATTCCAAAATCATCTTTATAAAATTATGTTTACATTCTAGATCAATTAGAGTAGTTTTTATTTGTTATAGATAAGTTTTGTTATTGCTAGATTAATGAATTTCTATGTTTACAAGGCTTTAAATCTATAACACATATGCTATTAACCCATTTTCAATCCCTTGTGTGTAGGTGCAGGTATGCTAGATAGTATGGAGGAGCTAAGAGGCATAGAAGGATAGGCCCAATACTAGCTCTTGAGTGTGGGATGCAAGATGAATAGTAGAACATCACCATTAAGTCCCCTTGGAAGGATTAGATCCTTGTATTGTGTAATGTTGAAATGTATCATTTTGAGCAACCCTAAATGGGTGTGCATTTGTAACCCTTTGAAATGATTTAATTATGAATACAAAGAAGGATTATATCCATTTAATTATTGTTATTTAGTCTTCATTTCATTAGTTTACTTATTATGCTGCATTCTTCCCCTTTTGTAAAGTTTGCTTAAGCCATAGATTCCATCTCACTAACACACCCCTAGTGGCGATGTCATAAATTTCACTTCTTTAGTAGCCACCATAGTGCGTATCCTATTTCTAGATTCAAATTTTATTAGCACATAAAAAATACAATGGTGATTATCTCTTTTAAATCTTAAAGTGAACCCTAAACTATTTGATGTATTTTGCAATTTGTTGTATCAATAAGTAACTCTCATAGTTTTTTCAAATACGTTGATGATATACACAAATTTTAAAGGGATTTCACCTGTATACTCATAGCTCAACAACCTGGCTATGAAATCCAGGCTTTGTAATCCCACTAAAATGTGGAGATAAAACCCACACCTAATCAGGGAGCATAGGTCATGCATATCCTCACCCCGACACCCCATGTGCAGTGGTACACCCCTTCGAAAAGGAATGCATGCTATTTTGCATGGTTAGGATGGATATTGGAGTCGACATTGGTCTAGTAACAAAAGTTTCAAGGGAGTTGGACCAACGTATGGAAATGACTACCACCGTCATTGAAACACTACTAGTGGTTGGATGTGATTTCCAAATAACTAGAGTTTAAGTGTATTGTGGTGTGTATGGTTTATTTTATTTTGCATGAAAAATAAATGCATAAAACAACACTCATGACTCTTCTATATGTGATGCAAATTAAAAATAATGTTTAACTTTCAAAATTATGCATGATTAAGCTATATAACTTTCAAAACAAATGCACACTAATGATGATGATGAGATGGCCACTAGATGGACCTCACATAAGCAAACCAACATACAAGAAGGGCCTAGAACACTAGAGACTAGGGTGGACTGCACTTAGAGGTCCGTTGTTCCTAGAAGTGACTAGTAGAACCTAAGAAAAGACCTAGGAACTCCATGCATTTTATATTTTTGTCGCATTCCCTAATTATGCTAGTATTTTAATCATTCTGGAAAAACACAAATAGAGAATAGGGAAAATTAGATAAAAATGGATCCTACGTTAGATCCTCATATGATTAAGCTTCTCCCTACTGTATGGTATGTCAAATGCTGAACATGGGTCTTTGGTGTAGCTGTGATTGCTGCTTGTGGGTCTATGCCATGGTGACAAATTTTGACCGTGGATGTCAACCACGGTTAGCACCTATCATCACAAACCCTAATATTTAGTGGTTTGTGGCATTTAATACAAAAATCCCACCATGATCACATTTTGTAGCATCCAAAAAGGCTTTCACCTAATATTGAAATTGCTAAAAATGATGCAAATAGGCATACACAAATTGACAAGAATGAAAAGAACAAAATACAAAGATCTTTTATTAATTTTGAATCAAGTCAAGTTACAAATTCGTCCTTGTTAGGGATACCCATTTGATACAATAATTACAATAGTTTGAAATCCCCCCTTAGGGGTAGGTGCATTCCAAATGCCTTTCAAAATGACATGAACTACTCCAAGGTGTAGATGAACTTCTTCTCCATGATTAGAGGTATTTGTTGTCTAGCATGTCAAAACCCTATTAGGCATATGTGCAATAAACAACAAGAAGCATCAGTAATAAAGGATGCCTCTCTTGATGAGGATTTTTTAGGAAATTGCATGAAAAGATGTTAATAGCATATAATCAAGAAAATGCAAGAAAGCTAGTAAACCTATGCAAAACATGAAAATATTCTATGAAACATGTAAAGGAAAAGCATATGTGTCTATCTAATGGCCTAATTATGAATTGGAAAGCATGGAAGCATGGAAAAGATTCATTAGTATCCTAGTTACAATATTGAAAGCAAGACAACTAAATGACTAATTATCTTGGTTAGAAATATCTAATAATGTAATTAAACCTAAATTATGCTTAATCTAATGCTATTAACAAATCCTATGATGAGAAAGCAAGGAAATCAGGGATGATACCCTAACCGCAACTCTATGGCGCAATGAGCACTTTTAGCCATGGTTGAAAACCATGGTGGAGCTTGAAGTGTGCTTGTCCTCCAATTCAAGAGCTAAACCTCTAAATCCTCTTGCAAAATTGATGTTCAAGGGTTTCCTTTGTGTTCTCTAACAGACTTGGTAGTTTAATTGCTTCGATTGTGTGTGAAATGGGTATAATTGTGTTTCTTGGCTCTCCTAGCCTCCTAGGACATCCATGGCTTGAATTGCCATTTCAATCTCTCAATTAAGGATAAGAAAAAAATATCACAATACAATTAGGTGAGTGTTGAATTTTATAGGGATTCACTGCTCAAATTTTCCTATGCATATATCTCTCCCATTTGGATGGGGTTCTTATAGCACCTAGGAGGTCTATGTCCTAGCTTCATGAGGAATCCAAGATCAAGAATGGGTAGTTAGAGTAGTTGGAAGGAATATTATTGATCATTCTACCATCCAAACCACTCACATCTACAACCAATTGGCTGTTTGGAACCAACATAAAGGCCAACACATTTTTGATGCTAGCCGTAGCTCTAAGGCACGGTCAACACTGCTAACCATGGGTGTCAATCGTAGTTACCACTTATTAGGCCAAAATGCCTAATTGAGTGGTTAAAACAACTGCTATACCTTGGTATTTGTCCAAGGTCTTCCATATGGTCTTCTAGCATGTCCCATATTAGTAGTCACCTCGACATGATGCATTTTAGGTGTCTACAATGTCAAAACCCTAGGTTATGACTACAGGCCATTTTCCAGGATATTGGCCATTGAATAAACCTTCCTCCTCATGATACAAGGGTTGTAGCATCAGGTTCTCTTCTCTAATTATGGTAAGACCCGAAGGTCTTATTGTAAAATTAATAAATAATTTAATATAAATGTAATCGTAGGCCACTCAAAAGGGGGCTCCCTTGTAATCACTTTGCCACTATAGGGGGCTCCCTCCTTTAAATATTTAATACTACTTTTATTCTTCTTATTTGGATGATTTGTGTAAATGGCCAACCTAATATATATATCTACCCTAAAGCTACGTTGGTGAAGATACGTGATGGTTCACGTTATGAAGATATGTGATGGTTCACTTTATGAGTTAATAATATAATAATTAAATGATTAATAATACTAACTAATACTAACTAATAATGTTAGGATGGAGGATCCTAACATGCCACCCTCCTTAAAAAGATCTTTGTACTCAAAGCTCAAAGTGAGGAGCTTTATCCTTTGTTTTCCAAGAAGGATTTGCGTAAGTTCTTGGACTCTTTTAATGTCATCCTTCCGTAGGCAAGGATATCAAGAAGGATGAAGCGTTAGCATGGGGTTGCCAAAAAAATTAGTAAATGTGTGATGATGAGGGAAGGAAAACCCTTGGGGTTCTTTAAATTCCTTAAAATGATGCATAAAAAGAGGTGATAAAACTTCTACATTCTCCTATTGTTCCCTGGGAGAGGCACTGGAGGAGTGTACAGTCACCTTTCTACCTTATTTTTTAATAGGTTTGACCCTATGGTGATAACACACTGTTGGAGAGAAAATTGAGTGTAGTTATTGTAGAGTGCATGTTTGGCCATAATGAGTCACTTTAGGAATGTCTACCTCATCCTTGCCTAATGCATTGATCACTTCTGGCATATCAACCGTATTGCCTTCATCGTTGTGATCAGGTGCTTTGGGTATTGCTTGCTTATTTTTATCATTTTTCACACCTTCATTATATTTCTTAGCTTCCTTAGTTTTTACTTTGGTATTTATTAGATACTCGATATCGCTCAAAATACCATCAAAAAGTTCCATGCTTTTTTTATTGTGATCTTCATTGCATCTTCTAAAGTCCACAATGTGGCTTTTAATTTTCTTAATTTTGATCAACACACCCAACCTAACTGGGTCAAACATCATTGGGTTCAACATGGATCTGATACAAAATGGTAAGACCCCAAAGTATTACTGTAAAATTAATAAATAATTTAATATAAATGTAATCGCAGTCCACTCAAAAGGGGGCTCCCTTGTAATCACTTTGCCACTATAGGGGATCCCTCCTTTAAATATTTAATACTACTTATATTCTTCTTGTTTGGATAATTTGTGTAAATGGCCAACCTAATATATATATCTACCCTAAAGCTACGTTGGTGAAGCTACATGATGGTTCAAGTTATGAAGAGATGCAATGGTTCACTTTATGAGTTAGTAATATAATAATTAAATGATTAACAATACTAAATAATACTAACTAATAATGTTAGGATGGAGGATCCTAAAAAATTGATGTTCAAGGGTCACCGGATGTGTCAAATACATAGAATGATGATGAATAATAATAGATGTGAATAGCGGATGCATAGTCCCTCATCAACCAGATAGTACTTAGTTTCTCTTCAAGGGTGCATAGATTCGCTCTCCAATTTGATAGGGCTTTGCTGCATACTCTAAAAACTATGGATCTCTTTTGCTCTTTGTGGGAGAGTACATATGTAGACTTATCTCTCTTAGATCTAGACCTTGGCTTCTTGGAGAAGATTCAATCCAAATATCATGCGACTGGCCATCTTGGGTGGATAGCATTAGTCACAAAATAGCATTGAAAAAGCAGTTAGGAGGAACTCAGGTAGTTCCTCGCTAAGATATTCCTAAAAACAATGCAAGGTGTAGTTAGACATCGTGATCTAGGCCTGTATTCATAACCAGACTATGCATGGTGCTATCCACTATCAGGTTCAGCAACTAGGTGTGGTCATTGTAGTCTTTAGTGGCCAAATGTGGTGGTTGCTTTGCTTGAGAGTAGCCAAGCCTGGATGGGCTAGAACTACCCTTTTTGAGTGGTTAGAACCACTGCTTCCTCTTGGAGAGATCCAAGAGGATTCATATAGTCTGTGAATGTTTCCATATGGATAGTCTCCTAAACATGATGTATTTTAGGTGTCTACAGATGCCCCTTTTTGGGATGCGCTATGGGAAAACACAGTGCAAAGAAAAAATAGACTACCTAGGGTCATATTATAGGTTGCTTGATGATAATTTATTTGATCAATATTGGATTCCCCAATCATGTAGGAGGTACACATCCTATAATCATTGCTTCCAATAGGGTGGAAGGCTTAAATTTATTGAAGTTTGCACTTGTTCATCAGGCGACCGGGTAGCTTTAGTACTACTATAGGTCCAAAGGAAGGAGAGCTACAAACTTAACTATCATGTTTGCTTTTTTCCTCAGTAAAGGGTAATATTATGATAGTTTGTGGAAATGATTCGTAAGTTGAATGCAATTTGACATGATCGATTGATCCTTTTTTTACTTTGATTATGATTGTTTAAAAATTTTGACTACCCCCTCAAGTGATGAGTTGATGAGGAAAGGACAATTATTAAAGCAATGAGTCACTTGACCAAGATGAATGATTTGGACCTATTTAGAGGGTTGCTTTTGTTGTTATAGGGTTATTCCCATATAGGTGTGATTTCAACCATTTTGGTAATTGCACGTTCCAAAGGTGGTCTAGCCACTATGGCCTTCTTAGGAAATTAAGATGACAACAATTCTATTTTAGCTTGTTCAATCACTATTTGTTATAGAAAAATGAGATGGATCCTCACTCTCATGGGGTTGTCCAACCGTCATGGCCTTCTTTGGGTTTGATGTGAAGCGTCTCAATTTTTCCTTAACTATTTTACCCCAAGTGGCCTTATGGTAATTTATTCATCTTTCCAAATTGCATGGAGTGCTAGTCATTGCAATCAGTAAGTGTATATAGCAAATAACTAAATACAAGACTCACTTGAGATTTTATTTATTTGATTTTTTTGTGTTAATTTGATTTTACAATGTTTTTGGATTCTACTTTATGTTATTTTTTTGGGTTTTTGTGCACATTTTGGTTGTTCTTGGATTGATAGATGTGCTTAGTGACTTATTTTGAGGTGCTTTATGGTGAGAAATTGAGTTAATTTCTCCTTGCTTCTTGGTTGCTATTAGGTTTAGCAACCCCCAATTGCCGCTTCATGGCCACTATTAGGTCCAATGGCCAGAAAGTGTGGGCCACTAATGTCATTAGTGGTCAAGGCTTGAGTTGAATATATAAAAGTAAATTCTAGGGTTTTTACCCTTCATTATTTCTAGCTGGCAATTTGCACTTTTGAGCTCTAAAGTGAGAAAGTGCAATTATGACAAGGAGTGATACCAAATTTTCTTTTGATTTGGATGATATGACTGAGCAGGGGGAGGCATATACAAGTAGAGGAGCTAGAGCTTCATGGGTACTCTGCTAACCCTGACTTGCTATTTAATTTTGTAAAATGAACCTAATTAATTAATTGGTAAATAAAACTCATTAAACTTATTGGAAACAAACCGAAACCATCAATAGGTCTAGGCTAGGTTTAGCTTTAGTGGGTCCAGGCTAGTTTTAGGAATTTTGAATTTTTTTGTGCTTTTTGGCCCAAGGGGGAATGTTGTTGGTGTGTCACCCACTGGCCGCTACCATCCAGAGTAGCTAGCCTGGCCTGATGTTGGCTACTATCACCATTAGTGACCAATTTAAAATTCAACAATTGAATTTTTGACCGTTGGAAACTGGCCGCTACCGAATTCAGTGGCCGCTTCATGGCCACTCATGGTATGAGTGACCAAGAGGCTTGTGACTTATTTTTTATTTATTTTTTAAATTTTGATGCTTTAATTGATGATTTTTGCAATTTTGAAGTGTATTTTTTTAATTTATTGGATGTTTAGGTGCACTTTATCATTGTTTAGGTGCACTTTATCTTAGATTACCTTGCACCATTTTTTTTTTATGCATTTATTAGTTTTTTAGTGCATTTTATTTAGGCATTTATTTTGTACTTCTAGATTTTATTTGCATGGGCTTGATACCTGAAGTTGCTTATGGATATTTTACCTAACATGGATACCACGAACTGGAGTTGGCTTGATGCTCATGGCCTCTAGTATATCACTAGGATTTTGACTATCATGTTGGATCAAGATTATATTATGGCCTTGGACCACTAATGGGACACCAGGACTAACACCTTCCACCTCCCTACCGATGAGATGACCATTACACTGGAGGATATGTACAAAATATTTAGGATCCCTTTTGATGGAGTGCCCATTGTTTCTTCTGCCACGAATGCTAGAGATGCAGTTTTTGCAAGGGTTTTTGGGAGACATGCCGCTGCTACTTTCCAGGATACCCAATCTGGTAAGTTTTCATGGCTTGATGGTACCTATAGGATATCTTCTCATGAAGATATGCTATCCTACTGATGGTAATTTGCAATATCTTATTGCCTAACTACTCTAGAGTGAGGTTCCCATGGAATTTATTGGCTATCATTTAGGACCTGGTGGATAGAATATAGCCTATCATCTATGCTTGGTGGAGCACACTACTTTCATAGTGTTATGATAAGCTATACTAAATTCAGTGCCACAGATAGGCCAACATTACTTATAACTTGCTCCTCTATATTTGGGGATGGGATCACATTAGGGTGGACCATTTAGGAGGTCTACTTATCAAGTTCACTGATATAGCAGAGGATGCTCAGTGCTATGGATCTAGATGGGCCTGAGAGTGTCAAGAGCATAAGATTCGGTGCCATGTATGAGAGCTATCTCACTACATGATATATTTTATTGGCTTGTAGGCCCATGACATCATCTGGAGGTCTTATTATGCATGTCCTACTTGGAGAGATCCAATTAGTTTCATTTCTTGGACTAGGTATGACCGATGGGTTATTGATCGTAAGGATGGTATCAAAGAGTTCTTCCATTATTCCAAGGTACTCTACCAGTTTAGCATTCAACAAGATATTCCCATTGAGCCAGTTATATACCACTAGATTTCCATAGAGAAGAACCTTCCACCACATTGAGCTACAATAGTTTTATAGGAGATTGACCCTTCTACGGTTGATCCTAGTGTGTTTGATATCAGGGTTATAGAGACGTATACCGGGTGGTGGTTTACGTGATTATGGTAGGGTGGTAGCTACTTGGGGCAATTTATGGATTAGGCAAAGGCTGAGGATCCTTATGGGTACCAAGTGTGAGCTTGAATAGAGGACTGGGGGTACATAGAGGAGAAGTTTTTAGAGGAGTAGTTCACCCTTAATGAGGAAGAGGAGTTAGCTCTTGAGGAGTAGGAGTTCCCTCCTCGAGCTTAGCTGCACTAGGTAGAGGTTGAGCTCTAGTAATATTAGATTTAGGTATAATAGTGGGTTGCTACTATTGATTCACTCTAGGTATAGGTTGCACAGGTCACTACTAAGTGATATGCCGCCCTAGACCAACTTGCAGTAGATGCTCCTACTATGCAAGGGCCTATAGGTTTGGATACAAGGGCCAAGGTGAGATGGCTTCAGGGGATCATAGAGGAGAATGAGGGCTAGATGGCATCCGATGTCACCTACATCATCACTCTAAGATCTTAGGTTCGGCTACTATGTGCCTCTCCTAGGGAGAGACCCACAATAGAGGGGTCATAGCATAGCATGTGGACTATGTCAGGGTAGTCTTTAGTCTAACCTAGCTATAAGACTAGGACTTGTACAAAGAGGACTATGGGGAATAGATTCCATTGTTTACATAGGGACAAATCCAATGATAGAGGTGAGGCAGGAGGCATAGGCCTAGGTTTATTGGTTTATTGTATTGGCTTTATTTTTTAGTGTAAGGTTAGGTGACCTACATAGTTGTAGCCTTATGGCAATTTTGTACCTACATGTACTTATTTGACACACATTTATATGATATCTAGACTTGAGACTCATTATGTGTATCTTTTATGATTTTTTTTATGTTTATGTGATGTGATTATGATGTTATGCTATATGATGTGATGTGATGCTTTAGATATTATGATGTGGTTGTGTAGGTGGACTACTTTATGATTTTATGCTACATGGTGTGGTTTATATGACTTATGCTTTATGATGCGTGGATGATTAGATGGCATTATCTATATGATGATGATGATGGATGCATATATGGATGCAATGCTTATTGTTAAATGTATGTTTACTTTTGGTCTATTGTATGCATCTAACTTATGTGTTATGATATGGTAAATGAAATGTGTTATGCAATATGTTGATGATCAAATGTGAATGAACCTGTATGCTTTAATCACTTAAAACATATGGTATGATGTGACATAGATTTTGAAAATCTAATGGATGAAACCATAGAATGTATAAAAATCATGAATAAATAATAACTCTTATAATAAGAATTAATAATTTAAACATCCAAATGTGATATGAGATGATGTGATATGTATGTACTTTCTTGATTAGCTTCTGTAGTTAAAAAATATGTACAAAATATATAGTGGCCATCTAAATATCATTACTAACATTTCTTTGGTATCTATCCTATTTCATGAACACCATTTAATGAAGAAAACCTCCTAAAGAAAGTTTATTGTAAGTGATGGTATGAATTGTTGCTATGAGAGGATTTTTGAGATTTTCCATGAGACTCAAACACCCTAGTTGCTCCATCCAAAGTTGTATATTGATCATACAGAGCTTCTAAAGGATAAAGTTTTGTTATGAAGACCTATATGATCATTATACATGTGTGTGTAAATGAATATATTAGATAAAACATAAGCATGCCCTAGTGCCAGATGGGATTCATTCAGCTCATTATTGTATTGGGGATCATCAAATGTTTATTTTGATCCTAAGTTGGACTTAGTTGGATTAGACCATTAGGCGTACATGATATCTAAAGCTAGCTCTTCCACATGCAAACATTGGTCTGTACAAAAGCAAGATGCTAATGTGACAGACATATCATCATGTGTAAGGATACCTTACGACTCATTCATGCTGATAATTCCAGGGATTCAAGTTCAATACTTTCTTCTTTTCTTCATATTTATTTGGGATGCTTACTCATGCTTAGTGATGAAAATCACTATTTATTTTGAATTTTTGTTTTTCCTTTGAGCAAGGAATTTATGTAGTGATGATAACCGCTATTTATTTTATTTTTTTTTGAATTTTTCTTTGTTAAGGATTTTGTTTATTTTTATTAAAGTAAGGGATTTATTTGGGTAGGGATGAAATTGTCCTTTTGCCAATTCTCAACATTTTTTAACCAGTCGTGCATGGGGATGAGCAAGATAAACTTTTCACCTCAGGATACCTAATACCACTTCACAATGTTCATATTTCCCTTGTTCCAACTAGGTTTTTAGTATTTTGATTAGTGAAAGGATTTTGAAATATACCAAGTGCTATCAAAACCAAACCTCATCTATTAAAATCTAATGTAACTTTCTACAAAGTTTGATAAAACCACTAGGTATGGCTGAGTGATTGGAAAACCCTAGTATATTTCTTATAGCAATAAGAGGATTTGTGTTGAAAAAAATAGTTACACACATGAGTGATGGATGCTGATGGATTTGATGATGCATTATTGATGTACAAATGTGGTGTCATTTGTAATATTGTGAACACATATGTATCTAAATGTAAATGCAATGGATGCAACATACCTAATGCAATGCAACTATGAATGCAAGTGTGAATGCATAATGTAAATATTTTTGTATTTTTAATGTTTTCCATTATTTTTAAGTTTTGATTATTCTGAATGTTTTTGAACTTTATGATTTTAAATTGTTTTGACCAAAGGGCCTTAAGATACCTTTGGAGTCTTTTGTGATTTGACCAAAGGGCGGTGAATATGCCTTTGGAGCCTTTTGTGATTTGATCAAAGGGATTTAATATACCTTTGGAGCCTTTTGTGATTTGACAAAAGGGCTTTAATATACCTTTGGAGATTTTTGTGATTTGACCAAAGTGCTTTAAGATACCTTTGGAGTTTCTTGCTTTTAAAGTTTTCTATTATTTTTGTAATTTTAAAATTTATTTGAATGTTTTTGATATTTTTCTGATTTATGTATGAAATGCCATTAAATAAATAATATTGAGAGGCTATGGCTCCTCAAAACCTTCTAGAATTGTTAGGTGATATGCCCCAGGCCCAATCCTCTCAGAGATGATATAGGGACCTATCCAATTGGAAATAAATTTGTCTCGCAGATGCGACAACATATTTGAGTTCTATTGGTTTTCTTTAAGCACAATATATCCAACCTTAAAGTCTCTTAGGTGGAATTTATTGTTATAAGCTCTTGTTAGATGATATTGGTAAATGCAAATATGCTCAAGAGTATTACTGTGATGTTCATCCAGAAGGATCAATTGATCCAAGGGAGCTTGTTGTGTAGTGTCATCATTGATGAACTCTTTCAATGTGATATGCAATGTTAGAATTTCCAACTCTAAGGGCATAATGGCCTCAATGCCATATACATGCAAAAACGATGTTGCCCCACTAGGTGTATGTACACTAGTCCTGTAAGACCATAATACCAGGAGCAATTACAAATACCAATCCTTGTGATTTTCTTTCACTATATTCTTTAAGATGGCTACTATTATCTATTTTGAGGCCTCTACTTGCCCATTTTACTGTGTATAGTATGGTGTCACAAAATTATACTAAATGTTGTATTTAGTCATTAAAGCTCACACATTTTTGTTTTTGAATGATGGACCATTATCCAAGATTATCTTGAAGGGTATCTTAAAATGATAGATGATGTTGTGAAGTATGAACTCCATAATTTGAGGTCCAATTATTGAGGTTAAGAGGACCAATTCCACCCATTTTGTGAAGTATTCAGTGGCTGTTAAGATAAATGTATGTCAACTCAAATATGGGGGAGAAATAGTTTTGATCATATAGATATCCCATTGAGAAAATGGCCATGCTACCTAAATGGGTTGTAAGGCCTGAGATGGCAAGTGCATCATATTTACATACTGTTGGAATTTAAGACATATCTTGATATACTCATAGCAATCCTTTTCCATGGTGGGCCAATAATAACCCATTCAAAGGATGCACTTGACAATGGCCATACCATTGAAATGGCCATCGTATGTATCATTGTGAGCTTTCAAAATCACCCAAGCTAGTTCTTGGAGATCTAAGAAATGAAGAAATCCATCATATATTTGATGATACAATATGACTCCTAGAAAGACATATTTTATCACTTTTTTCTTGAAAGCTCATCTTTTGGCATGTGATATACCTTGTGGTATGATTCCAATACTGATTAAATATTATAACTGGGAAAGTCAATACTAATAGGCTATGATCTCAAAAGATAAGATGACTTGTTCCTCCTACAATTCGATTTGTACAAATGTAGATTGAGAAACAACCTTGTGGTGAATGGTGGTACCATTCCTCATATAACCCTATGAGATCAAGAACACCCAAGGTACCTTATTTAAGAAGTATTTGACTTAGTCATGGTCTGGATATATATGGATCATGTTAACTGATTCCTTGTTATCAAAAGCCTCAAAATGCATCATTGAGTGTGAGAGCATTTTCACATGAATGGTAGTGAAATCAGTAGATGGATTCTGAGGGATTAAGGATACCAAAGATGCCATGATGTCCATAAATATTTTTGATGAATGAGGGATTGCCTTGATATCATACCATTATATTTTGGCTATATATGTGTCAAAAAGCTCCTTGTAAGCTTTCAATATTGGATTTTGACATTGAAATAGTCCCTTGACTTGGTTGACTATGAGGAGGGACTCATTGAAGATATTTAGCCTCTTAATTCTCATATTAATTGTTGTTATTAGTGCAAGAGAAGTCTTGTTTTAATGACAAGGGTATTGGAGCACCTTGTGGTATGAAAAGGACAATACCTACACCACCTCCTTGCTCACACTTTGAACCATCAAAGAACAAAGTCATGTCAGCTTCATTTTCCAATTCTTTGGGTTCGGGTGCTTATGATAATGCAAAAAAATCATCATCAAGAAGTTCTATGGTGAGGGGCCTACTATTCTAAAGAGGTGCCTTAGCTAGTTGATCATCTATGAATTACCCCTTGATGGACTTTTGGCTTATAAATTCCAAATCAAATTATATCAATAGCATGATCCACTTTGCAATACGTGTGTTATGATATGTCTTTCTCATCATATACTACAAAGGATTTTTTTTGGATATTACATATGTCATATGGCTCAGCATGTAGTGGTGTAATTTCTTGGTTGCAAAGACCACTGCTAAGCACAACTTTTCTACGTATGCATATCCTATTTTGTAGCTCACCAAGATGCAGCTAATGTAATATATCTCTTGTTCCTTATCTTACGTATTCTTTTGAGCCAACATGATGCCCAAAGAAAAGTCTGTAGTGAATATATATAGCAGGAATGACACATCCAGACTTGGTGGATCTAAGACTGGTGGTGTTATCAGGTACTCCTTTATTTCAACAAAGGCTTGTTGATATTCTTCATCCCACTGCAATGGGGCCCCTTTGTGTAGTAGTCAATTCATGGGTCAAAATTTTTCTGATAGTTGTGTGATAAATAACTTTATGGATGCTACTTTGCCCTGTAGGCTCCTTAGTTCTTTTATGTTTGTAGTCGGGGCCATTTTTAGGATAGCCTTTATCTTTGCTGGGTCTAACTCGATGCCTCATTTAAAAATGATGAATCCTAAGATTTTTCTCAAAGTTATGCCAAAGAAACATTTCTTGGGATTCAACCTAACTTTGTGCTCAATCAAGCGATTGGAGACCTTTATGAGGGTCTCAGTGTACTCCTCTCATAGAAATTACTTGGCTAGTAAGTCATCAATATAGTCTTCCAAGATATTGTACATGTTGTCATGAAAAATGTATGTCATAGCCCAATGATATGTGGTACCAATATTCTTAATATTGAATGGCATAACTTTGTAAAATAATGTTCCCCATGGGGTGGTGAACATGATTTTATGTTGGTCTTCAGGCTTAATCCAAATTTGATTGTAACCAAAAAAATCATCCTTTAGGGAGAGAATCTGAAGACCTATAGTTGCATCTACAAGAGCATCTATGTTGGGCAATGGGAATGAATCCTTTGGCGTTGCCTTGTTGAGATCCCATAAATATGTGCAAATGCATATTCTTCCATCAAATTTTCCTATGGATACCATGTTTGATACCCATTTTGGATAGTTAATGGGAACAATAAAGACTACATCCAACAATTTTTGCAACTCATTCTTAACCATAAAAGTGATGTTTGGATGCATATTTCTAAGCTTCTACTTGATCAATTTGTTCATAGGGTCTAGTGAAATTTTATGGATAACCAAATTTGTATATAGCCCCGGTATGTCTTTGTAGGTCCAAGCAAAGAGATTTGGTCTCTCTTTCAATATAGGAATTATGATGGCTTGTTATTTTGGAGATGAGTTTTCTCTAAATTGACTTTCTTTTGTTGAGAAGGATCATCGCTAATGTCCACTTTGAAATTCTCCTCTATTGCCATGTGACCCCTCCTCAAGCTAGTGAGGAGTGGGGATTAAATGAATATCATCTACTAGATTTATAGTTCCCACTGACTTAAGGTTGAGACCAGAATGATAGACATCATGTGCATATCCTGGTGCAAAATGGAATGGTTGTAACATATCTTCAATAGGGAAGAAATATTTAGGATCTAGGGGTGAATCAACATGATTCTAATCAATAGAATATAAGTTAAGAAACAATGGTTTTGAAGAATTTGTTGGGTTATGGAGTGGAGTGGTCAAATCAATGGATATCATGTTGATGTATGGAATGAAATATCTAGGACCACATGAGTGAATATCTACATCACGGGTGCACCCTCCATACTCATGGTGAGGCTCTATGGGTATAGGGATCTCAAGATCTAGTCTATGGATAGACAAGATGATGGGATTGTTAGGTAACAACTACTCTCTAAATTTTGGCACATCCGAGAAGACCATGTGATAGATGACATCTAGATTTGGTGGTCTTACCAGGAATAAAAGGTTAGGATCTATGGCATAGAGTGCCACTTCTCTCTCAACAAGTAGATTGACTGGATGCAAGTGATGAGGCCCAAGATAAGCCATCTCGGTCTCATC
Organism: Wollemia nobilis; assembly: GCA_028583015.1. Taxonomy (NCBI): domain Eukaryota; kingdom Viridiplantae; phylum Streptophyta; class Pinopsida; order Araucariales; family Araucariaceae; genus Wollemia; species Wollemia nobilis. Next base: position 4,874,725 of record JAQPPZ010017101.1, on the reverse strand, counting down.
CTTAAAGTCATAATTTCTTATAAAGAAACCATTGGAATTTTTTTGGCCCTAGGATGGGGTGTTGACTAGCCTACTAGTGCCCAATATAGGCCATCTCAGTATCATATTCATAGTAATCATAACTTATGAAGAATCCATTAGTATTTAATTTTGGCCCAATGATGTGGCTCACATGTCTAGGCCCCTACTAGGCTAGCTCTATTGAGTCCTCTGACTCATAGCCACTCTCATATGATATGTATACATCCTTGTTTGAGATGTACCCACTCTCTACGTGGCCTGTTCAAGTAAGATTTTGCACATACCTAGGCCCATGGTAGGCCAAGTAAGATTCATCTTCATTCTCACTTGGGACATAATCATACTCTTCTCGCTCATCTCCATGCATTGACTCTTCCTCCCATAGGATGGTTCCTGACAAGGTCACTTCAAGTGAGGATCAGGGTGATACTCATCATGTGGTGTGTTATTGATCACTGACATCGATCTATCACCTAGGTAGTTTATGCTAGGGTGTTGACAGGGGTTCCAATCAATGTCCTCCCCAAACCCAATTCTTAACCTATCCAAGGCTAATGCCAAAGAATCATTGTGACTTTTTATTTGATAGCCTAGACCACACCTATGAGTAGGTAGTTGGTACTATAGCTATAATGGAATCTGGTCCCCTTGCTCATATATACCTAGACCATAGCCATGCCAATGATATTTCTTAAAGTATCTCAGAGTGAACTAAGGATTCGACAAGTAATGAACATTCATGGTGAATGGTTCATCCTCATCCCTTTCTATATCAGGAGCAATATGGGTATAATATAAACCAACATATATAAATTTGGTTTGATTAGGGGGAACCCCTAATGGAACTACCATTTCTATTGGTAGATTTGGAACTCTTGGACATCCCATGTCTTGTGTAGACTCAATAATTGGTGTAAAATTCACATTCTACACAAGATATTCACCTAAACCTGTGTGGTCTAGGTGAACTATCACATGGGATGTAGATGGCATTGTTGATGATGCATGTGAGGCAAGTTGAGGTACCTCCTTAGATATTTATTGGGAATTTTCCTCCTCCATAGGAGTAGGAATTCTTACAACTACTATGGTCAGCATTTCATTTGGTCCTTCCTCCACTAGGGGTGCTTTCAACTTCTAGTTACATTTAGATTCAGATTAAAGTTGAAGATCAGCACAAAACTGTGTTTATAATGCCATGCGGGACATTTTACTATAAAGTTATTCCATTTTTCCTTAAAAATATTGGTGCCACATATCAGTGAGCCATGACATATATTTTTTATGACTACATGCATAAGATCTTGGATGATTATATCGATGATTTGTTGGTAAAGTTATTTTTATGAGAAGAGCATGTTGAGGTCATAAGGAAGGTCTTCAATCGCTTGATAGAGCATAATGTCAGGTTGAATCCCAAGAAGTGCATATTTGGTGTAACTTCAATAAATATCTTGGGGTTCATCATTTTAAAATGAGGCATCAAAGTTGACCTAGTGAAGGTCAAGGCCATTTTAGAAATGCGTCCTCCAATAAATATAAAGGAATTAAGAAGCCTTCAGGGAAAAGTAGAATCCATAAGTGATTTATCACCCAATTATCGAACAAATGTTGACCTAAGAATCAACTTCTACACAAGGGGGTCCCATTAAATTAGGATGAGGATTGTCAATAAGTGTTCGCTAAGATTAAGCAAAACCTTGCAACATCGCTAGTGCTAGCTCCACCAAGACTAGATGTGCCTTTGATGCTATATATCAAAGATTGAATTTGTATTGGAAACCATGTTAGCCCAAAATAATGTGTAAGGTAAAGAGCAAGAAATATATTACATTAGTCACACCTTGGTTAGTTATGAGCTCAGATATGCATATGTGGAGAAGCTGTGTTTAGCAGTAGTGTTCGCAATGAAGAAGTTACATCATTATATGCTAAGTAATACGATGTATGTGATATCAAAACAAAATTATTTGTAGTATATGATAAGCAATACATATCATAATACATGTACTGCAAAGTGGATCATACTATTGATAGAATTTAATTTGGAAATCATTAGCCAAAAGTCCATCAACGGACAGGTTATAGATGATAAACTGGTTAAGGTGCCTCTTAAGAATAGTAGGCCTCTCACCATAGAGCTTCCTGATGATGTGGTATTTGCATTATCAGAAGCACTCAAACCTGAAGAACCAGATAACAAAGCTAATATGACTATGTTCTTCAATGGTTCGAAGTGTGAGCAAGTGGGTGGTGTAGAAATTGTCTTTTTTATACCACAAGGTGCTCTGATGCTCTTGTCATTTAAGATAGAATTTCCTTGTACTAAAACTAATGTTGAATACAAAGCCCTAATCTTGGGCCTCCAAATATATATCACCATGAAGATTAAATGATTAAATATATTTGGTGATTCCCTTATCATAGTCAATCAAGTCAAGGGACTTTTTTAATGTAGGTGTCCCATTTTGAAAGTTTACAAGGATCTTGGTAACACATATCTAGCCTAGCTAGAGTGGTATGACATCAAGGCAATCCATTGTTCATCGAATAGATTCATATATACTATGGAATCTTTAGGATCCTTAATCCCTTAGATTCTGTCTACTGAATTTATTACCATTCATGTAAAGATGCTATCGCATCCTGCGATGCAATGCATAAATTTTGATAACAAGAAATCAGTTAATATGATTCATATAAAACCAAACCATGAGTGGTTCTATAGATCCAAATAATTTATAAATAATGTTTCCTAGGGGTATTTGATCTCGTAGGGTCCTGTGGGGAATGACACAACCATTAACTATAAGGTTGTATCCTAGTCTGCATTTGTGCACAACAAAATGCTAGGGGAACAAGTCATATTAATAGTCAAGGCATAAGCTTATCAGGATTGGATGTCACAATTACATGATTTCCTAAAACTTGGTTTGATCTCGTAGGGATTGTTGCATGCCATAAAATGTATATTTAGATAGAAAGTGACAAAGTATGTCTTGCTTGGAGATATCTTGTACTGCAGAAGTTACGATGGAGTTATCCTTTGTTGTCTTGAGCCCCAAGAATCATCTTGGGTAATTTTTGAAGATCATGATTGTACATGTGGTGGACATTTTAGTGGTATGTCCATTGTCCAGTGCATCCTTCGAATGCTTTATTATTGGCCCACGATGGATAAGGATTGCATCGAGTATGTCAAGAAATATGTTAAATGTTAGCATCATGCTAATATTATGCATTTACCATCATAGGCCTTACAACCCATTCAAGTGGCTTTGCTATTTGCTCAGTGGGGTTTGGATCTAATCGATAAGATCTATCCTTCGTCATTGGGAAAACATACATTTATTATAATGGCTACTAAGTATTTTACAAAGTGGGTGGAAGCCATTCCCTTAAAAATGATAACTAGAGCACGTATTATAGATTTTATACTTCATAATATCATTAGTCATTTTGGGATACCATCCAAGATAGTCTTGGAGAATGGAACATCATTCAAGAAAAAAACTATGAGAGATCTAATGTCTAAGTACAATATACAACATAGTTTTGCAACTCCATATTATTCACAAGCAAACAATCAAGTTAAGGCTTCAAATAAGATATTGGTATCCATATTGAAAAATATGGTACAAGAAAACCACAAATATTCACACATTTAGCTGCCCCTTGCGCTATGGGATTATAGGACTAGCATTTCGATGCCTGCTGGGGAAACTCTATTTTCACTAGTATATGGCATTGAGATCATTATGCCCTTATAGTTGGAGATTCCAATGATGTGCATCACATTGAAATAGTTCATCAATGATGACACTACATGAAAATCTCACCTAGATCAATTAATACTTCTTTATGAATGTCACATGAATTCCCTTGAGCATCTTTATGTTTACCAAGAATGCTTAAAACTAGCTTACATTAGTAAAGTCCACTTTAGAGACTTTAAGGTTGGTGATATTATGTTGAAAGAGAACCAACAGAACTCAAACCTGCCACCACACTTGCGAGATAAATTTATGACTAACTGGTTAGGTCCTTATATTATCTTAGAGTAGATTGGACCTAGAACATATCACTTGACATCAATTGAAGGGGTTGAAGAGCCTAAACATATAAACATCCTTCATATTAAGGAATTCCACACATAATAATTCAAAAAATTACAAATATGGAAAATTATAAAATCCATAAAAATCAAAGAGCCATAAAATCTAAAAATATTACACTTCATTTGCATAATGCATTTCATGTAATTGCATTACATTAGGCATTTCCATCCATCACACTTACATTAGAAAAGTTTGTGTTTGCAATATTATAAGAGACACCATGTTTGTATTCTAATCATGCATCTATACATTATCATCATCATCCATCACCCTTGTGAGTAATTATGTTTCTCAACACAACCCCTCCTCTTGCTATGAAGAATATACTAGGGTTTTTTAGTCATTCAGCCATACCTAGTGGTCTTCTCAAGATTTTGGTAGAAACGTTGTTTTGCTTTTGAATATGAGGTCTAGTTTTGATAGCACTTAGCATATCAGAATTCGATCACTAATTAACACATTAACAATCCTAATTAGGGTAAGGAAGGATGAGCACTACAAAAGTGGTTCGGGTCACCTTGGGTGAAAGGTTTTCTTACTTGCTCATTTTATGAGGAGCAATATTCTAGAGTAGATTTCATTGGTAAAAGGACAAGTTTACCCCCTACCTGAAGATATCCCTTGCTTACATCAAAAATATCAAAATCCTAGAGTCAAATCCTATCCCTTGCTCTCAAAAAACAAAAAAAATAAAAAGAGGGTTATTATAAAATAAACAATGATTTTCATCACTATATATGAGCAAGTATCCCAATAAATTGAAGAAAAAAAGGGGGTGAGCTTGAATCCTTGGAATGATCAATGCTTGAAAATCAAAGGGTGATCCCCGATACAACAATGGGCTGAATGAATCCCGCCTGGCATTGGGGTAGGTATAAGCAATTTATAAATGAGCTCTCTTTAGGTGGTTTGTGTTACCTAGTGGTCTAGTCTAACTAAATTCAAACTTAGGATTAGGTGGATATTTGAGTATCCCTAATACAACAATGGGCTGAATGAATCCCTCTTGGCACTAGGGTATGCTTATGTCTCATCTAATTTATTCATTTACACATAGGGGTAATGAATAACTTGGTATTTCAGAGCAAAAAAATTATTTTTCAGAAGTCTAGTATAGTCATTATACAACTTTTGATAATTCAACTAGGGTGTTTGAGTTTCATGGAAAACCTTAAAAATTCCCAAATAGCAACAACCATTTCAATCATTTGATTACCAATTTATTTTTATGAGAGTTTATTTATTAAGAATGTTCATAATATAGGTTAGATATCATATGGATATCAACAATGATATTTAGATGGCCACTGACTATGTTGTGCATATTCTTTTCATTTATAAAATCTTAAGAATAGAAAAAATACATCATTCTATAGCACATATGGATGTTTAATTTATTAATTCTTATGATAAGAAGTATCAATTACATGCATGATTTTTATATATTTTGTGCTATCGCCCATTATATTTTTAAACTCATATTGCATTCATTCCTTATATTTTAAGTGATTAAAGCATACAGGTTCATTTACATTGGATCATCATCATGTTTACCACATCATAAATTAAATGCATACAATCACATAAAATTAAACATGTATTTTAACATCAAATATTGCATCCATATGCATCCATCATAAGTAGTCAATCTACACATATATATCACTACATCTAATCATACATCACATAGCTATTTAGTGCATGTCATCCATACATCACATCATATAGCATCTAATCAATAAAAGCATTGCATCCATATGCATAAGCATAAACATAAAATAATACAAATAAAGTACACATGTAATGAGTTGTAAAGTCTGATCATATATATATGTGTGTCAAAAAGTACATAGGACTATGCCAAAATACATGTAGGCTACAACTGTGTAGGTCCTCGACCTTACACTCAAAAATGGTATAAGCTTATAATAAGATCTATACTAGGAACTGCCTATGCCCCTTGTCTGAGAGTCTCCCCCACTGTATCCTCTCTCTCAATGAGTCTCCCTAAAGCTGGTACCAGTGGACCTCTCTAACCTGTGAGTCCTACAATTGGGTGATACTGATGACTACCTCATCTCCTATGTTATGGTTTAGTGTGACCCTGTAGTTATGGTTTTCTCTAGCACGTCACCCACAAGTAGTCTAATATCTCCCTCTAGGAGAGCAATGTGAGCCATATCTATGGAGTGCTAGGTGTTACCCTCTTGAATGAGGGAACACAATCGATGCATCTCTACACCTAAATCAAACCCTACTAGTCTTGGTACAGTTGGAGTGGCAAGAGTAGCCAATGAATATGAGGGACCTCTCCTCACACCTCTGAGTAGATCCCTCTCTGTTGTAATGAAGTATCATTGAGACTCGAGAAAATAATGATCAAGTGTAAGCTTCTCTATACTTATCATAGTAGAATTGATCTATGTTGGGTGAGTAGTCTACTTCTCTTGGTAGCCCCTCCATTGAGTCTATCCTACTAACAACTATACCTATAGCTCACTCATCTGAGCTTGTAGGGTCATAATGGAGGTGTCTCTCCATAAGATCTGAGTTTGTAAGGTCCCCACTTGTGTCTGCAAGCCGATAACCTAGGCCTAGAGCTCTATGACCTCACTATCAGACTCTACCTCATCCTCCTCCATATCTTGGGGCTCCTCCTCTATGGTTGTACCCTCAACCTATCCACCCTTAGTCCTCTACTAGAATTGGTGCCCTTGAGGATCAACCTCCACCTCCTCTGTTGCTACACCATATACTTGCCTACCTAACGAGCCATCACCCTACCATAACCTAGTCATCAACCAGATGTCATAGTCTACAATGGTACCTATATTTGCTAGCCTAGACTCTTACCAATCATCATCCTCATCCCCTACTAGATTCACTTGAGGCCATGCTAAATCCCTCTCTACTATGAGGTAAAAATAGATAGTAGGCATAGAATGGATATCCTGTTGAATAAAAAACTATCTGGTAACATGGGAGAAGTAGAAGAACTCTCGTGTTCTAGGATTACACCTGAGAAGTCATTTATCTCTCCATGCCCATTGTAGATATTTGTCAACCTTTGCCATTGTAAGGTAGTCTAGGTAGGGCCTCCACAAAACCTTACTTGGTCACAACCATGCAAACTTCTCAATATAGTTCTAGAGGTCCTCTGTGTAAGACCTATTATGAAACCCCTAGAAATCCTATGGCCAACATACTACGTAGCACTATCGCTCGATGTTAATGATATTAATCCATAGGGATAATCCTATCGGGTGCTCAATAGTAATGTGATAATATCCCCAAACCTGAAGGAGTAGAATCTAGCTTATCCCCACATGATCCCTCTATGTAATCTGATACAACTCGTTATAGATCTATGCAAGTAGGGAACTCCCCAAAGATAATATCAATGGCTCATATGTAGTACTAACTATGATGTTATATGTCTAGGTCAGGAGGTTCCAATGGAACCTCATCCCTGATGTATCAGGAATAACTATCTGCACTATCAGATGCATGAGAACCACTGTCCACCATGAGAAGACATGCTCACAGTACCAATGCTCTATGTGGACCCCATCGTGATCCAAGTCAAGTTGCACCTCATCAATCCGAGAACCGAAGATCCTCTAAAAAACTCCATCACTCATCATTTTCAATGAATATGTGATGGTCTCACCATATATGGGAAGCTGAAAGATGTGGTAGATATCCTCCAAAGTCATAATAATATCACCTATCGAAAGGTGGAAGGTATTGGTCCTTGCATACCAACGATAGGTCAACGTAGTCATATAGGTCTGGTCAGCCTGGATAGTAGGTAGTCACAGTACATAGCCAAATACTATAACTGTGAACCAATCCTACTCAGTGTCATAAAGGTTACCACATAGCTTGTGAAGGATCTCAAATTTTGTCTCCTTGGAAATCAAAGTCTGATTGGAGGAATAATAAATGATTAAAAATCAACCAAAAACATCAAAAATGACCTAAAAAGTCAAACAAAATCACAAAATATTTAACAAACACAAAAATATTCAAAAATATAATCAAAAAATTAAAAAAACATCAAATAATCAAAATAATCAATTAAATCCCTCAAAAATTATAAAAATTTGAAAAATTATAAAAAAATTTCCTAAGGTTGGGTAACCGCGGTTCAGACCCATGTTTGGAGAGGTGGTCAATTTTGTGACCATTAGGATTTGAATCCCACTACAGTTGATAGCCATACCCCCAATTTGCTAATTGGGGACCGCACTTGCCACCTGCAACTGAGGGAAACATCCTTTTCAAGGCTATTTCCCATCCTGAGAAACCCAAAAATTAAACCCAACCCTTCTAATCTAACCTAGACTAATCGAAAGCTAATATGTGGTTCATTATCAATAGTTCAATGTGTTCAATTAACCCAATACTTAATGAGGTTCAATTTTATCTAGTAATTGTAATAAATATGATGGTTTGTGTACTACCTTAGTAGCACTGATGCCTCCACTGGTGGATTCTTCTGGTTGGTCTACCATCAGTCTAGGTTTTAGTGAGGTCGAGTTGGCGGTCGCATTCTATGTCAAATTTTATAACTCACCTCTTAGAGCTCTCAGGTTTGCAAGATAGCAATAGGAAATAATGAAATTTAAAATTGCTAATATTTATTTTATATTTACTAATTAGCCCCAACCGCACTTGGCACTCGTGGACGCAGAACTATGGTTTGCAAACCATGTGTCGAAACTACAGCTAGGAAAATTTGCAAAATCAGCTATGTCTATCACACACGGGTAGTAGATAGCAATAAATACGCTAAAATACAATCGTGAGGAGCCTTAAAAGGTTAAATAAAAAAATTTAAATTGTCCAAAAATTGTAAAACTAAAAAAAAAATCAATAAATCAAAATTCAAATGTGCCTTGTATCCAGTTATTTACCCTATACACTTGGCGGTTGAAGTGACTGGCATTCCATGTAATCTAGCAAGATGAGAAAATTACCATAAGGAAATTTTGGGTAAATTAGTCATAATTGAATTTATATGCTTCCTTTCAAATCTCGAAGAAGGCCTAGATGATCAGACTGCTCCACAGGAATGAAGTGTTCATGTCAATTCTTCTATGACATTTTTAGTAGATCATCAAACAATATGATTCAATATAAGACTAATTGGAATTGCTATAATTTCTATTCCATAAGAAGACCATAACAATTGGACTGCTCCACAGGATAGAGATGTACAATTACTATTCATAGTTGCAATCATGGTTGAATTAGGCCTTGCCAAGTAATATCAAAGTGCTAAAATATTCAACTATTCAAATCACTCATAGTGGTCAAGCGACTCATCACTTTAGTCAATTGTCCTGAGGTCAAGGACTGAGCATCTAATGTTGATCATATCAATGATCATCATTCAACCTACGACATCATTTTAGGAGGTCTATTTTTTCTCAACATTGTTCATTATCACAACACATCCCAAAAGGGGCATTTGTAGACACCTAAAATGCATCATGTCAAGGTGAATACTCATATGGGATATGTTAGAGGACCATATGAAGGATCTTGGATAGATTCCAAGGTGAATTAGTGGTTCTCACTAGTCAATTTAGGCATCTTGGCCTAATAAATCTTAACCGCAGCTGACACCCATAGTTAACAAAGCTGGTCATACCTCAGAGCCATATCTAGCCTTCAAATTGATTTGAATCTTGGCCGAACCAAATTTGGTTACAATGGCCAGAGCATTGGAGATTTAGACAGTTTTGGGCATGAAAGGTTCTAGAATATTCTATCCAACTGCCCTAACTGAAGGTTCTTGATCTTGGCTTCTCCATGAAGCCAAGGCAAGGCCTTCCCAAGTGCTATAAGATCCCCCTTTGAATTGGGGAAGAATAAGAGGAAGAGTGCCAATTGAAAGTAGTGAAGCCCTGTCGAATTACATACTCACTTGTTACCACTTGAGAGAGCTTTCTTGCTACCCAATTAGAGATCAAAATGGTATTTGAAGCTATGGAGGCCCTAGAGCTCTAGGAGAATCAAGAAACATAATTGAGGACCTTCCATCACAAATTTGAATGATCCAAACCACCAATCCATTAGAGGATATCAAGGTGAACCTTGATCATCAATTCAACAAGGAGAATTGGAGATCCAAATCCTGATTTACCACAACTATCAACCGTGGCTAACAATGCTCACCATGCATCAGACCCATCGTGAGGGTTTGATCCTTGTTTTCCCTTGTTTTAGCCATATATTTACAGTTTTATGCATTTAATTTGGTAGATTCACCATAGATTAATATTCTTTGATGCATTTGTATAGTTAGACTTAGAGATTTAGGCTAGATCACCTTCATTTCTTAGTATTTTAGCAATTAGACTAGTTGTTGCTATTTCCATGTATTTTGAAGTTATTAATGCTTAATTAGATTGCTTCATAGATAGATTTGTGCTTCTTTTGCATGTTTTATTATGATTTCATCATTTCTTGCATAGATTGATAGTTTTACATGCTTTCTTGATTTTATGTCATTCATTATACAAGATTCCTTTAAAAGCCTCATCAAGAGAGGCATCCTTTGCTTTTAATATTTTCTTGTTGTTTCTTGAACATAGGGTTTTTAGGACTCCATCGTCAAAGCATTCAAGGCAACAAATACCTCTTCCAAGGAGAGAAGAAGGTCACCATAGATATTGAGCAGTTCATGTCTATTTAGAGAGTCTATGGATTATACCAACCCCATTGTGGGGCTCAAATGATTGTATTAATTGTATCACAAATTTGGTATCCCTAAGAGGGACAGAATTGTAATCAATTGACATCAATTTAATACAAATAAATCCTTCTTTATTGTCAAATTTGTATCTCATGTGATTTTATGCTTTAAATATTTTTTAATTGGTACAATAGCTTAGGTATATACTATCTAGATGGCTACACTTTCTTTCTCCATACTTGCTATCGCTCCCAGCCTTCTTCCCCATGATATCTAGGTAACTCTAGAAAGTGATTACATTTTTGAATTCTTCAGCTCTACACTCATATTCTACAAATAGGGCATCCAATTCATCAGTATCTTGGCATACATTACGTTCTTGCCTGGGTAAAAACATGGGTTTTTTCTGCCCTAGGCAAAGAAGAATGAATGTATCTCATAAATATCTCACTCCCTTGGTCCCAAATATCCATCCTATTTGATGTCTATCCCTAATATGGTGGTAGATGAGGGTTAGGGTTTGCTCCCTGGTTTGGTGGTGGCTAAACTCTACCCTGATCCATCTTGGTCCCAAAATGAGTTAGTAACTCAAGCATGGTGTTAAATATTTGCTCAATAGGATCCCTTTGCTCATCTACCATATCCACCAGCTCCCTTTGTTTAAATTTTGGTTCTAGAATTTTTTTCCCCTGGTTGAGGTTAGGGTTTGAATTATTTATCCTCAGATAGTACCTATTTGGATGCATAAAGAGCTCTCATAGGCTAGCTGGAAACTAGCTTTGATACCATTGTAATAACCCTAACTCAAGAAACTAGGGTTTAAACAAATAAAAATTAGATTTTTGTAAAATAGATAAGATCTACAATTATTACTCATAAATTACTCCAAAAACCCTAAAAAATGGACATTCCAACCATACAGATTTTTTATTAATTTTCTCAAAGTGCAAATAGAACAAAAAACTATCCAACAACACAAATCAACCCTCAAAACTAGCTAGAAAAATTCCCAAATCTAGGTGATCCTCCTATTAGGGAAAAATGGGTCATAAAACATGCACAAATGGCCTCCCAAAGTTGTACAACCCACTCCCAAAATCCAACACACTAAAATATGCAAAAAAATTGTGAATACTTAAATAGATCCACTGAATCTCCAATTGAGAACAAGGGCACATCACCTTGTCTACAAGATTGGCTATTTTTGAAGACTTAAGCCACACCACCTAAGTAGTAGAAGGTGAGGAAGGTTTCAACCCTCTCTCTTACAATTCACAAGATGAAAATGATATAATGAAATCCTAAAAGTGACTTTCCAAGACTATATACCTAGTTGTCCCACTAGAGGCTTCTAATTATTCATTAAGTGAGGGTTACATCAACATTAATCCCCAAAACTTAATTTTTATTATGTAAAATACCTATTGTCCTAGTAAAAAGGGGATGTCTCACTTCCTTGTCCATAAATGATAAAAATAAAATATTACAATGTGTGAGATCCACATAGTATTCAAAATGGGACATTACAACAACACATAAATTTTTTTATGGTAACAATAGCAGTGAGCATGGGCGATGGCAGTAATAGTTGTGAGGATGGAGATGCAATAAACACAGGTGATGGTAGTAATGGTGGTGTGGGTCCTCCACCAATTAATGTAGATCATGGATCTGGTCTAAAAAATGTGAAAGAAAGCATCATTGTTACACTTGGTGGAAACTCCCACTCCTTCAAAGTCATTGGTGGGTTTGAGAGGAACAAATCTACACTGTATCTTGAGCTTACAAATGAGACAAGCCCTGTCATGTTTTTTTGAAGTGGACCCCTCTATTGAGGATCTATGGTGGGATTCGATAGTCTAGTTGGAGGTGATATTTATGATGGAAAACCATTCGTGGTACCCCTTGAGTCTTGAAAATTCAAATCTATAAATTTGAGTGATATTCATGAGTGGATTGCATCTAGTGAAATCAGATCTATGGGTCTGATCGGATTGATGGCTAATGGAAAAATGAATGTATAGTCCATGTTGGTTTGGTAGGTTGTGGAGATTAAGATCTTACATTGTCCATCATATGTGAGGCTCTAGGATGTCTTGAAACTCTAGTTCCTACTGAACCAATGGATTTTGGAGGAAGTGGATCTACGATAGTGGTAGAAGCGAAAGAAGATAGATCTAAAGTTTCTAAATCACAATCCACTTTTATAGACATGTTGAAGAGTAAACCTTCCAAAATCCCAAGGGTTGAGTTGCACCCTTATAAGGATCTCCTAATATCTCATCTAATCTTATGTCCTTTGTTTTTACTCAAGACTACCACTCTATAGTGGGTAAATTTCTAGGATCACGACCTGATATGAAGTTGATTTGAATATGGATGATATGCAGTTGGCATCCCTTAGGGTATTTATATTTGGTCACCCTTCCAAGGGTTTTCTTCCTTATCTATCTTAATATCTCCAGTGATTAAATTTGGATCCTCATAGGTGGGCCTTGGTTTTTATATGGAAAGGACTATTCCTAAGGAAATGGAGTGTTTATTTTGATCTAGTGAACCAAAATATTAATTATGCACCTATTTAGGTTCACCTCCTGGGTCTCCTAGTGTAGTTCTAGCATTATGACATTCTTAGAGGGATTTCATGAAATATTGGAGACCTAATAGCTTTTGAACTAGCCATAAAAGTTAGAACCCACATGGTCCATGCTCTTATGTGCGTTAATGCAAATATTGATTCTACCCTTCCTTCCTTAATAAATCTCATTTTTGATGTCAACACCATATATCCTATAATAAAATATGAAAATAAACCTACATTCTATGGTAAATGTTCCAAACAAGGCCACCTTAGTTCGCAGTGCCCCAACGTTTCCAAGAAGCATCTTGATAATATTATTCATAAATATGGGCATCAACACTTCAGCCTTTCCATTTTGACTAATCCCCTTTTCAAATATCCACTCTCGTTGAGTGGTGCTAAGGACATTCTAAATCTAGGGCCTTTTGAGGAGGAGTCATTGGCTACGGTAGCCAATGCAACATCCATAAATTTACTAAGTCATCCTCTAAAGAAGCTATTTTTTGAGGATGTTGCAACCTCCATTGAACCTCCCTTGGTGCATGTTGAGATATCTTCCTCTCTCAAGGTATGTACCCTTATTCTTGTTTCTAATCATTTCTATTCTTTGTCTATTGATGAGCATACCCTTGCTTCTAAGAATTCCACCCTTAATATTCCTCTGAGTCCCCCCATTAATCCAAGAGTCTCCTTGGCTCCCCCACCTACAAACCCCTTACCTACAACCTTTTCTCCCTTAGCCTTCTTTGTTTACCAAAAATTAAAAAAATCTCCATGTTGATGTTGGCTCTGGTAAGAAGCGAGGTTGCCCTTCTACCCAAGACATTAAAAATAAAAAATGCTCTAAGGAGATTGCTAATGGCATCTATCTTACCCTTCGTGCCTCTTCCATATCAACCTCTTCTTTAGATCCACATGTTTATAGTAGATCAAAATTCTCCCCTTCTCAAGGAAGGGGGAATAAAATCTTCTCACGAAGTAGTAAATGAATATCCTCTCATGGAACGTGAGAGGCCTCAATGGATGCAACAATTAATGTTTTGTAAATTCCATGAGAAAATATCTAAGGCCTACCATATTTTTATTGCAAGAGATAAAAATGGATATAGAGAATACCACTTGCATCTCCAAATACATCTAGAAGAATTTTGATTTCCTTGTTAGTCCTATAAATGGAGTATCTGGTGGACTATTATGTTTGTGGGATCCCAATAAAGTTGATGGTACTCTTATATCTACTATTGAGAATTTTTTGAATGTACTATTCTTTAGCAAAAATGATAGATATCATTAGGTTTTGTCAAACATTTATACCCAAAATTCCCCTTCTATAAGGTCCCATCTATGGAGTACCTTAGTCAAATGTGGGAGGTATTCTCTATGAAATGTTGGATGTTGGTTGGAGACTTCAACTCTCCTCTATTCCCAACTGACAAGAAAGGAGGTTCCCAAATCATAGAAAATTATTACAAACACTTTGCAGTATTTGTGGATGATAATGAACTCATTAAAATTGGTATGACAGGACCTATATTCACTTGGATTAGCCACAAAAATATGACCAACTCATCCAATTAAGGCTTGATAGATTTCTCATATCCACCAATGCTATCTCCAGATTTGGTGATGTAGTTCTCCGTTCTTTGCCTAGAATCGGTTTTGATCACAATCCCCTTATTCTAGACTACTCATTACAAAATTCTAGATTTGAGATAATGTGGCTTCATTATCCTAACCTCAATTCACTCATATCTCTTTGGTGGTCCCACAGATTTCTTGGATATTTGGTATCCCAAGTTAGCAATAAACTATGATTTGTTAAAGCAAACTTGAAGAGATGGAACAAAGATATTTTTTGAAATATTTTCTATAAAATGCAACACATTCAGTCTTAAATTACTAACATTGAGCTTTTAGTCCAAGAAGGGGACCCTAACCCTACTCTTTGGGATGTTGAGAAGATGCTCTTGTTAGAATACCACAACATTCTCATAAGTGAGGAAGTTTTATGGAAGTAGAAATGATGAGTACTATGGTTGAAGGAGGGCAATTCAAATACCAAAATTTTCCATGCCATAACCATGAGACATAGCGGAAGTAACAATATCATAGATTTAACTAAGGAATATAGGATAGTGACATAGGATATCTCTAAAATTTAGAATGAGGTAGTTGGGTTTTTTGAATATTTGCTTAGACAAAGCCAAGAATGTGATCAAAAAATGTCTAAAGATCTTTTGAAAAATATTCCAAGACTAGTAACTCAAGAGCATAATAAAATGTTGCTTAAACCTCTATATTTTAAAGAAATATGTACTACAATTTTCTCAATGCAAGGTGGGAAATCCCCAGGTTCTAATGGTTTTCCACCTATTTTCTTCCAGTATTTTTGGGATATTATGGGTATTGAATGTTTTCTCAACCATCAAACATATGCAAAACCATAGAAAAATTCCTAGGGATATTAATTCTACTTTCCTAGCCCTTATTCCAAAGGTTAAAAATGTTAGAACCCTTGCTGAATTTCATCCTATCAACCTATGGAATGTTCATTATAAAATCCTCACCAAAGAATTAGCCATTAGACTTAAGCCCATTCTTCCCCACATAATTGATCCCAACCAATGCATTTTAGTCTAGGGAAGACTTATCACTAATAGTATCATTACCATACATGAACTTATCCACTCAGTGTCCAAAAGTGGTAAGGCAGGCCTCCTTCTCAAATTAGACATGAACAAGGCTTTTGATAGAGTGTCCTGGAGTTTCCTCTTTTCCATAATTTCTAGGTTTGGTTTCCATTCTAATTGGATAGATATCATCAAAGAGTGCATCTCAACCATAAATTTCTCCATTCTTGTCAATGGTTCTATTTTTGGTTACTTTTTGAGCTTCAAGGGTTTAAGATAGGGTGATTTGTTATCTATGTTCCTTTTCATTATTGTTGTTGAAGCCTTAGGAATAACCTTGAGGTCATCCTATTCCATCGGAGAAATTTTTGGCATCAAACCAACTTCTTCCCTCCAACCCATCTCTCACCAATAATTTGTTGATGATACCATCCTTGCAACTCTTGCTTCTATTCCCCAAGCTAAAACCACTAAGTCAATCCTTATATTAGGGTTATGCATAAGGTATTGGAATCAAAATTTACTTGTAAAAAAATGGTGAATCCTAATTAAAATCAAGGTGAATCAAGGTAAATCCTAAGCAAATCAAATCAATCATCTTCACACCAAAATTTGGGGTATTTTAAGCCCTAAAAAGTAAGGTCATATTTGGGGAAAATTTTAACCTATTAAATCACCTTATAACTTCATAAAAACACCACCATTAGATCAGGCTCAAAAGTATATTTCCAACAAGTACAAATATACCTATGTTTGGATATATATTTTGGTGAATTGACCCTAAGAAAAAAGTGGTCCCAAAAGTTCCTAAGTGAATTGGCTGATGTTAAGGGTCCTCATATTCGTCAATTTCTAATTTTAGAAATCCTAATATTCACCCAATTTATGATTATTTACCACTATGCATAACCCTACGACTGCTCTCCTTTGAGGCTACTATCGGGTAAAAAGTAAACTTTGCTAAGAGTAATATCTACTTCATCAAAAATATCATAAAACATGAAGTGCAAATAGCTAACATCCTCGACTGCACCATTGCTGAGCTTCCTACAACATATCTTGGGTTTCTTCTCTTTGAAGGATCTACCAAAAAGTCCTTATGGAACTCTGTCATCAAGAGAATCCACAAAAAACTAGCTAGATGGAAAGGGAGGCTCCTCAGTCAAGTAGTCAAGGCCACCTTAGTCAAAGCAACTCTCCAAAGCATCCCTATATTTTTCCTCTCCATATTCCAAATCCTAATAGAATTTTGTAATAAAATTGAACAAATCTAGAGAAAATTCATAGGACTCAGGAAGGTCAAAAACATGAATTTATCTCTCATTGACAAGTAGGTGTGGTGAGTCCTCAAAAAGAAAATTCTCTTGGATATTTATCATTAAAGCAAAGTATCTCTAGCATCATAGAAATTTATTGGATGATCCTTATCCCATCCCAAGATCTATAGTGTGGAACTCCATTTTAAATTCGAGAGAAATTATCAATAAAGGTATTCGATGGAGATTGGACGATGATCAGAAGATAAGTTTTTGGGAGGATTATTGGCTCAGTGACAGTCCTATTCAGACCTATGTGAACCTAATATATTTAAAGGCTATCACTGATACTCTGTTTGGACCAAAGGTATGTAACTTTATTAACTTCAATAACAAATCTTGGAAATCCTGTCCCCTTGCCAACCTAGATGAAGAGCAAAGACAAGTTAGCTCTTTTTTTTCTAATATGTTACATCTTTATATCATTCCCAATAATCTCCTTGAATATAAAGTCCTTTGGGCTCCTACCACCAATGGCATTTTCACTATCAAATCCACTTACTATCTTACTATAATTCCAAACATCCCATGGTTTCCATCAAAGATCATCTAGAACAAGCTCCTTATACCCAAAGTTAGTTTTTTTTCTTTTTTCTTGTTTTCCAAGATAAAATACTTACCATCCCAAACCTCCAACATTGAGGTCTTCATATTACCAATTGCTACTACCTGTATAATTAGCATTATGAATCAATGCATCATATTTTCCTAACCTATTATTTTTCCCCAAACATTGTGTCTTCATTATTCTCAGTAGTTGATATTACTTGGGCTCCTTCCTCTACCCTAAGTGACTTGTGTGTTTAATGACCCAATCCTTTCAGAAGCTTCCATTTATAAATATTTTGGTCCTTATATATCTCTCATTTTCTATGGGATATTTAGTGTCAATGTAACTTCTGAGCTTTCAACAATTTCATTCATGACTACCAATTTGTTCTTTTTAGAGTTCTCCACATGACTATTGAGAACCTCTTTTTTACTTAGGGAGATGATGATATTTAACCCCCATATTAAAACTTATTGGTCAGATCTCTAAATATTATTTGTTGTGCTTCTCCTCCTTATTCCACCAAGCCTTGTCACTCACTTTTCACTTGGTCTCCTCCCCCTCTAGGATGGTTAAAATTTAATTTTTATGGAGCAACCAAAGGTAACTCTAGCTCGGCTGGTGATGGTTAAAATTTAATTATAGAAAGAGACTCAAGGAATATCATATAGAGCATTGCAAGAACCTTTTCTATATCTTGGAACATTTCTAATCTAATTGCCAAAGCCAAATTTTTTCTTAGCTCCTCCACCAATACTACTTTCTAACATGTCTTTCATGAAGGTAATTATATGGTATATCTCCTTGCTAACCTAGGTATTTCAAATACCGATGTCATAATTTGGACTAAAAATTCTCTCCTATTCTTTATGGAAATCCCCCACCTATATCTTTCTTTTTATCCCACTGTGCATGATTAAGGAAATTGATGGGGTCTCCCTATCGTGTTTCTTTCATGGAAATCGGCCAATGATGTCTTTTTTTGGTCTTCCTATTTTCCAAACATTGAGAAATTTTATTTTCCACCTGGAGTGATGCATAAGTATTCACCATGACTCAAAGATCTTAAAAGCCCATAGATATCATGTGTAGAAGGCCCATCATACCCACAAGAAGGTCACATGTGTCAACCACTATTAATACCAATGGTGATGTCATAGGTTGGCTTTAGCATTTGTTAGTTGATGCCATGTATGGAGGACCTCTTTCAGTGAGGGTGATGTACGTATCAATGAATGACAAAATTACATTTGGGTGAACGTTAATTACAGCCACTCATGGTAACATTGGCATTCATTAAATCATCATAGAAAGTAGAGATCATGAAGAGAGAATTTTGAGGATCATCCATGATAGGTTGAAACCCAAAGTCCTCATATTGTACCTTGTGTGAACTACTTAAAGTCACATGGGATGGTTGGATTTACTATGGAATATATTGTAGCATGATAGTCCAACATGGTTTTCTATTTTTATTTCCCAATCCTATGTGGACCTATAGGATATTATCTTTGATCACCTTGCATGGAATGTCAATACTTTTGCTTCTAACCAAGATAACAATTTTTCCAATATCATAAAATATAGAGATTTTATTAGACATGGAATATATGTAGAGAATAAGTAACCTAAAAACATGCCTCTCCATGTAATTGGTAGTAAGTTGTATTCTCATAATCATGAATGGGAAATCTTCTTACTATTGGTAGTAATATTTGCTTTTGAATCTAGTGTCTTCTCCTTGTTTTCTCAAATCCTCGAGTTGAAATCCACAACATAAAACTTTGCCTACTCATTGGATACATCATGATTGAGTCACCCCCTATGCTGATTGGTACCTTCTTGATGGAAATTATACACCTTTTTTTTTCTTACCTAGAAAATATGTTTTTGATTCCCTGTGGTTTGAGGTTGTCCTAGGCTTTTTATTTTTTAATTTTAGAACTTTTATCTATCTTTCAAATGCCAAGCCTCCTACTTACCCCTCTGTCTTCCATATCTTCTACCATCTATGAGTCCTTTAATTCATTTCTAGTTCTTCTTTTGCATCCAAATATCAAGACCATGGCCAAATTAAAACCTTCTTCCCTTCATCTCAATGCCCTTGTCAAAGAAATTTTTTAGTACCACAACCTTCTCAATTTTCTATAGTAGTTTAGTGGTAATGACTCATAGTTATCAATGGAGTTCATCTAGACATGGCATGGGGGCCACATTTTTGTTTTTGGTTTGATTTGTATTATAATTACCTATCTTCTAGGTAAGATAATTAGACTATAGAATGATGGTGAGATCATTCACAGGGAGAAACACTCCCTTTAGAGCGAATTATTGCTTTTTAAAGACTATGGGGAGAATTTGGATAGGGAAAAAGAGAGAATTATCAAAGAAACTCTGTCCAAGCCCTGGGATATCATCATGATCATAATTTTGTAGTATTTTACTATGGATAGTCTTGGTGTGATTTTGAGGAGTTTTCACCTGGAGTTCCTTAATCGCTTGAGCAGGAAGAAAACTATCAATATTCGGAAGTATATTTTCAGGTTGGTCAAACACTTAGTGGTGAATTTCAAGAGGATATTTTCTTCCTTCCCCCTTAACTAAGGACTCTACATGGTCATGTACAGTTACATGCTTGAGAGGTAAATCATAAGAGAGAAGCCTTCAGTTACTAGGCCTGTGGATGACATTGGTGGTGATGGCCCTTCGTCTCCTAGAATTTAATTATGCATTGGATTATGATGTGAAAGTTGGGGGGAATCTAAATTATCTAAAATATAAACCTTGGTGCTATACAACTAGAATAAATAATGGTAGTAGCAAGTGCAAATCTCCAATTATCCTTGACAACAATGACATTTTTGATGATTCTCTATCTTTCCACGTTAGGCCTAAAAGTGTGTCCAAAAAAAGCCACCTCATGGAAGGTATATAATGAACCTCTACGTAGTCACCCCTGTCGGCATCCCAAGTTTCTTACTGGCCAAATATTTCTGATCAAGGCCATCTCCAAGACCTCCATGATATTATGAAATCTCTCAAGTAGGCTACCAAGATGACGTCTTCTCTCCTGTCATAGGTGAAATATATTTTGGATGAATACAAGTACCAATATGAAAACCTAGAATAATTCAAGAGCTTGGTAGGCACTGAGCATTGATGTAGGGTGTGACAATGAAAATACTAGCAACTAATCGTGCAATCTTTGATTGCGGGTTTTTTGTTTTTGTTTTTTCTAGGAGGCATGTTTATCATAGTTCCATTTCCTTGTCTACTCCTACATGTGTTTCTTATATGGCAAATTAAGGTTTTCTCTTCAGCAATTGCATGGGCTTATTTTCCTTTTTTTATAGTTTCTCTTGATGACCCATAGAGGGTTCTTGGTAATGTTGGATACCCTTTGCTTAAGATAACATCTCCTATCTCTATTTTGTAAAAGGTTATGGTATCCTTTCAAAATCCTTTTTACCAATAAAAAATGGAAGTCAATATTTTTAAATACTAGTTTAATTAAATTTTCTTTTTGATAAAAGCTTATTCCTTTTAGATGGATGCACTAAATTATTAAAAATAAGCTTAAATTATTTTATGTGGTAGTTAAATAAAATATATATACAAAGGAATATTTATAAATAGAATTTATAAAAAGAGATTTTTATATTCCTTATCTATAGTTGAATAAAATGTATAAAAATGGATGATGAGCACAAAAAATGCTCATATTTTTTTATGGATTCATAACATATAGTGCGGCATTATTTTGATAGAATGTAATTTTTATTTAAGGTTTTATATATAATTAATAGGAAATTGTGTATATTATATAATATGTGTTTTTAGTGTGATTTGTGTGTAGATTCAATGATTTTGCTACATTTTATACATATTTACATCAAGGTCCCATCTGGACCTAGCACTTCATGTTTTATGGTCGAAATATAAGGACAATTATGACTGCAACAAAGGATACGTACGTTGAGTCAACACTGCATAACTCCTAAATTCGAGATTAAAGATGCTTGAATACCAACTTTAGGATGAACTCCATGGTACTTGACTATTAAATTCAGGATCAATGTCACCTAACTTCTAATTTCAAGATCAAAGGCACCTGAATCCCATCCTTGGGGTCAATGGTGCCTGACTCCCAAATTTAGAGTCAAAAACACTAATTTCTAGTGAAAGGTTGGATGGTACCTGTTGGGCACTAAATTACAACAAGTTTTACTCAATACTATGGCTGTCTATCTTCCTACTTTTTGTCCAGGCTTGCACCCAATAGCTATATCTCAACACTCAACCTTGGATGGACCAAAACAAAGTTTTCGATACAACCTCCAAAGTAGGTTGGTTCCTTGTCAACTTAAACAAGATGTTGACACAATTATTCTCACTTAGGATTTGGAGATTAGGGTAATAAAAGGTTAGGGTTAGAGATATGTGAAAAATAGTGGACGAATAGGTGAACAACATTTCACTATAGTAAAAAGCTCCAAAAAAATCACTTAAAGACACATTACTCAGATCAACATTATCTCAAATTAAATGTATTTCCATTCATTAATGAATAGTAGAGAAATATTGCAGACATCAATTTTAGTATCCAAACAATGATAATCCAAATAACAGAATTCACCACCATCTAGATTTTACAGAAATGTAATCCCCAAAAATAAAGATCAAATCCAAAAGCAAATTTCAATTACCCTCATAGCTAGTAATCCATTAATTTGGCACAAACTAACCATTTAAGTATTCACAAAAATGCAACTAAAGAATTTTAACCTCTGATATCAAATATGAAGATACAATATTTGAGGTGAAGATCAATGTAATACTCCTTTCATTAGTCCTTGGTAATATTTACAGTAGCACAGGCAAACACACTAGAGCTGACCCTTTAAAAATGAGATTTCAACCTCTACTTATAGTTTTGCAAAATAAAAAATAACAAGGAACATTACAAAGATTAAAATTTGATAGCTTAGTAGAGAGTTCTTTCTGGTATTCTCTTACTTGTTCATATTTTGGGAAACCCAATGCAAGTGGAACACCATGGTAGCCTAAAGCCTCTACAACTTACTGGCCGCTTGTTGCTAACTAGAGTTATGGCCATTGGAGATTGCACACTCATTATCAATCCTTCTTGGGAGACTTCTACTACCATTGATCTATAACCATCTATGGTCCTATCTTCTTGAAACCCTTGATACTTTGGCTTCCTCCTCTAACTAACTGTTACAACTCTGGTGAAGAAATACCTTTATATTCTTCAAGATTTTTTAGCAAAATCTCCACCGTCGATCTCTTCCATTGTATGGCTACAATTAAATCTGATATCAACTTGGTATAATGGCAGGGGAGAAATCGATGCCATTCCACTCTTAAAAACTAATGACATCATACTTAAAGCTTTAGAAACTATAAGACACCACCCTAGACTTAAGTGCTTTGGAAGTTAAGCAGGCTCAAATCTGCTCCTCGTCCTTTTGTTTTCTTTATTGGCTGTGAAATATTCACTAGTCCACACAAAAAAGTTGATGATATCATCTCTCCTTCAAAAATTTTGGGGATTCCATATCAGACCAAAGTAATAACCTTGGCCTATGAACACCATTTTGGACTTATTGCAATGTAAATTGACTCTTCCTCCAATACGCACTGACCTAAGAGTACATCGTTGCTTTTTGTCATTCCAAAAAAGAGTTAGTAAAAATAGCCTTCGTCATGGATTTGCATCTACTACGTTCATAGTATTCTGCTTTGTCACCATTTCAGGCAAACCCTATTCTATGCATTCTCTGAAATTAGGCCTTTCAACACTTAGTTGCTCGTAAGGTATTCAAAATAGCAAGTGGTCACCAATTCACACTTATTTTCAGCTGATGTCATATTTCTCCAAAAAGTTTTACGGATTCATGATGCGTCACTAGTTAGGAGCCAAGAATATGGGAAATATTCTGTAATCGCTCCAAGTGCAAAAATTGACCAAGTGTTAAGCGGACTCGTGGATTTTGTTGTGGATCTGCTCAAAAATACATTCATGACTTAGACAAAATTTTCAAAATCTTTCTCAAGTATGTGGCTATTTTGGGCATACATTCTGGTGCCTCCAGCGTGGGTTTTATTGCAAAGCCATTGAACTCAGAGTCTTATCCATTGGGCCTTGGGAGTAAAAAAATACTCATCTTCAAAAATATGCTTTAAATAATAACTTCCATATAAATACTACCCTCTCTCTAAAATTACAAAAATCTGCTTAGAGGGTAAAGGTTCATATATAAATCATGCCAAAAACATCATGGATCATCCTCCTTATAATGAGACTATACAAAAAATACAGGTCTATTGCCATTATCTTCAAAAATTATGTATGAATCTACTCCTCTTATAAGGCATTATTACAAAATGCCTTCACACAAAATCTGCTACTCTCTATGCCTCTGTAGACTTCATGCATTTATTGTTTACTTCTAACAATTTTCAGAGCAAAAAATAAAAATGCAAAACTCATGCATATGTACAAAAACAAAAATAAACTAAGTGTGAGCCCCTTCTGGGCCTGTAACCACTCCATCCTGCTCTTCTTCATTCTCTTTTTATTCTTCTTATGGAGAAGGTGGTTTCTTATTCCTTCCTCTAGAAGAATCACCAAATAGTTGAATCATCAATTTTAGAGATTGTAAAGCCTATTTCTAGGCTGCTTCAGAGGGGTTTGATGTCTCTTTGAGCTACTTATAAACATATTGTAATTCTCCAATGTCCTCATAATTAGCAGCATTCCCTATGTTAACTATATCTTCCATGAGATCTCTTAATCTGGTAAAATTAACAATTAATTGGATAGCTTGTTCGTAGGGTAGTGGCTCTTCAAGATAATCAATTCTAGATTCATTCTTCAAATCTTCATCAATGCTTTTTTCGGTAAATATTTCATGGATAGCAAGATATGATCCTCCATCCATAGGCCTTTGAATCCATATTGAATCGTTTCTTTATTTACATTGAAAACATCCCTAATCACACCTTAAATCTTGTTAAACAATAGCCATGATCTTTGAAGTGCCATGAGCTTCTTGTATCACTCCAATTTTTTCACATCCTTACCTTCAGGCTATAGGATCAGCGTGTCGAAATGGGGATGGGAAAAGGATGGGACAATACCTCGGACTGAGAGGCTCTTTGAAGGTCCCACCTCTCGGGGGAGGTTTTTAAGGGTGAATTTTCGATGGATGGTGGGTTCACCAAGAAACTTTTGAATGGTAGTTTCCATGCCTAGGTTGATAGTGTGTTTGATGTGTTCATTTTTATGCTTGATAACTCAACTCCTAGGTTAGGCCGATATGAATCTAAACTATTCTATATGCCAAAGTGAATTTCAATGAATATAGAAAATAGAAATAGATGCAAATTATAGAGAATATGCTAACCAGAAGAATTCATACCTGATTTAGGATGTTTGATGAAGATTCTGAGTCTTGTAGCAGTTCAGATCATCTTAGTTTGCACATTATCATTTGATATTTCTCGGGATTGTCTCAAATCATAGAAGGTCATCTGAAATAGGATAGAATCGCCTGAAATCTGACGAATTCGTCAGACGAATCAGTCAGAAACCTGCAATCACAAAAATAGACACAAAATACCAAATATGCAAATGCAAAAGCAAGGGATAATGATAGAAATAATAGCAAACATGTCTAAATAATAGTGTATTATAAAAAATGAGGAAATACAATAAATTTAATGATTGATTTTACCTTTATCATGCAATTATGCTAAATGAGGTGAACTCCAAGATGCATAAAACATAATAACTTAAAATAGTGCAAAAATATGTTATGGAAAATATAGAAAAGCTTAAGAAAATGTGAACTCTAAACTTGGACTGCCCCCAATATGGACTACAGTTAGGATCGCTTCCAATCATACGAAATCGTCCGTAATCATCTGAGATCATCTGCGACGATCCAAGCTAGCTTCAACTGAAAAACAGTAGAATTCCTGCAATAAAAAAAATGCAAAATACCAAAATGCAAGCAATAATGCGAGGGAATAAGGAGCTAACTCTACAATGAAATCCTATCAACAAAGGGGTTGGGGGTTCAGGGAGAATCAACAAGAATTAGGCAGGGAGGTAGGGGGGTAAACTAGAAAATCCTAGTTTATATAGGCTTAGAAAGAGGTTTGGGAGGTTGGGGATCATCCCAATCTGGGAGATCTCCAACAAGGAAATCTCCAACTGTGCAGACACGCTTCTGCCCGAGTTGGAGAGGCTGTTGAAACATAATCTAATTATGAAAATTTAGTTTTGGGAAAAAATCATCTGGACGTTCTATTGCAGATGAATTTGTCAGATAGGGGACGTTTTCATCTACTCTGAGACGATATCATCCAACGGTCAAAACAAATCCTAAAAATGGCACGAAAAACGGGGAAAGCGGGTAAAATGCGGTTTAACGGGCAGTTTGGGGTTGAAATTCAAATTTTAATATTTTATATTTTTACTAATGTTTTAACCATGCCAATTTTAGGGTGCTACATTTTTCCCCCTCTTTAGCGAATTTTCCAAAGAAAATGCGTTAAAGACGAGTTTTTCCCATTTTACGAGAAATAAAAAATGTACTCAATTTTTTAGACGATGATTCTTGGTCGAATCGTATGAATACTGACTATGGTGCCCCCTTCATGTTTTTACCCAAATCAAACGTTTGAGGTAAAAACATGAAAAAGCAAAATTTAAAATGCTGATCTTTTTAAATAAAATTAAGAAAATAGGGTAAAACCCTAGTTCATTTTTACTATTCCAAAGTTCTGTAGAGAGAAAAAAAAATGGTGGAGACAACGCACAGAGCGACAGAGGTCCGGCGCGAGCTACGGGTAAGGATCTAATCCTAGTAGATTAGGTTTAATGGAAATTTATGCAAGTTGTTTTGATTTAAATTTGATTGTTTGGGGCATCACGACCATTTTTAGGCCGTCAACGTCGTTGGGACAAAATTGTCTCGATTTCGTCGAAATCGTCCTTAGATCGTTGATTTCGTCTAACGATGAAATCGGTGAAGTAGGGGCGATTTCGTCCAACAAGGGGCGATTCCCAAGTTGCAAAATAGGAGATGATTTTGTCCTCACAAAAGACAATTTCGCCCAATTGGGGATGATATCATACAATGGTGGACGATATCATTTTGAACTTAATTTTAATTTTTTTAATTTGCATGCTTGAGTTATTAATGATTTTGTTGTTTTATTGTTTGTTTTATAGAAGGGATTACTAAAGAGTTAGGAATGGAAATACGGTGGGCTAAGAGATGACATAGCCGCGCTTGACCAGGCAGAGCATGATTGACTTGGACTGGTTGGCCTATAGCATGTGGCAGGGATGCCATAAGTACCGACTGACATAGGGCTATTGACAGCCCTAGCAGAGATGTGGTATCTGGGGTCTTCCTGCTTCCAGTTACCTACAGGGGATATGGCTCCCACTCTAGAGGACGTATGGAGGATCATGAGGATCCCCATATAGGGATGGATGATGACGCCTGCGGCCAATCAGGGCCAGGTGATGATGAGGCTCACTGGAGACCCTAGCTTCGCCCTGGAGAAGGGCAAAGTGAACATCGAGTCTCTACGATAGATGCCTAGGGCATCTAGGCTGACTCGAGTTTTGGCAAGAGTTTTTGGTGGCTTATTGATGTGCCACTAGAGCAGATGCAGACTACCGTTGGTGCTCTCAGACATAGTCTACAACATGAGAGACCATGGGTATAGATTTTCATGGGGCAGCTTTGTTCTTTGCCACTTGTATAGGATCCTGCACGGGGTCATATACAAGGGAGGTCGATGTATGGTTTTAAAATTGTTGTTGCAGGTTTGGTGCTAGGAGCACATTGCGATGCAAAGGCCGATAGGGCTCCCATTGATAGGGGTTGACCGAGAGAGACCTCGGGTTTTCTATTAGTGGCTACAGAGAGGGTCATAGTGGTGGATATATTTTTCGATGTCACGGAGGTTGCTAGACAACCTCATCCCAGACCAGATCACCTAGAGGCCATGGTGAGAGCACCCTAGGTGGGCAGAGTATGGGCAAGAGCTGGCTCGCATCAGGCGAGTCTATTTGCTGAGGATGTAATGGGGAGAGGTAGAGCTCCACCGCTACGACTGGGTACTGTGACAGTTCAGTACAATAGGGGATCCCATATCTCAGGGATTATGAGTACTCTCAAACTGTTCAAGATAGTACTACACTGAGTGGGGATCTAGATATACAGTGATTCTGGAGTCAGGATGTGGATGATACCCCCATCTAGCCAGTGGATGGTGACAACATTGGGGTTGTAGATGGGTACGATGCTTGGTACATAGGCATCCACCCTCCTCGAATGATGAGGGCATAGGGTCCAGTGCATGCTATGGTGCACCAGATGGGGAGGTGGTGGTAGGCTGCTATTGAGGCAACACGGGGTCACTGGGGAAGAGAGCAGTGGTGGATCCCACAAGAGAGATTCCAGAGGATGGCACGGGATCCATAGAGGCCATGGGAGATAGAGCAGAGGGAGGAGAGGCTTCCTTCATAGCAGAGGGAGAGACCACCATCACCTAATAAGGGCAAGGGTGTTGACACAGGGGAAAATAGTGAGACATTGGCTCTCCAGGCTGAGGTTGCCCGCCTTCGAGCTCAAGTGTAGACACTACAGGATGAGGCTACACGACTCAGAGCTCAGGGTGGAGGGGTGAGCAGGGATGATCTATCATGGTCTATTGCTCAGACCACATTATACTAGGGGTTATACTATCACATGGTTCCAGAGAACTAGAGGGTACCACTACCAGCCCCTATTGCAGAGCCAGTCATAATGGGATCGTCGAGGACATCCTCGCAATCGACGAAGAGGACCCAAGATATAGCCTAGACCTCTATGGGACCACCTCCTCTATGTCAGGGTGGGGGAGGAGATGAAGCTAAGAGCTCAAGGGCTTCTCGAGGCTAGGTGTCTATGGACTATAAATTTTGTAGAGATTGTTGAGAGGATTGAGTATGCCAGGGTATAGATTGTGGCATACCAATCCAGTATTGATATGATGTAAATAATTTTTGGATATATATATATGATCTTGTTTCTAATGATATGACTTGTTCATATGTTTTTATGATGCTTTAATGTTTGAATTGTTTGCTTATTGGATTGAGGATTCATATAATTATGTCATTTTGAAATATTATAATTTTGATGTCATGCTGTAAGATTTTAAATGAAATAATCTGATGTAAAAAATTGGTTGTGGTGGTGTGATTTGATAAAAAGAGACTTCTAACAATAATTTCAAAGGACATTATCATTGTTATAGACCATTTCATGGAGTCACTGCTCACTCGGTCATCAAGCTAATCCCAGTATAGAAATATTGTTAAAAGTAAAAGAGTGCTTAAGAGACTGTCTTAAGACTTGGTGTTGTAATGATGGAGATAATGATGGTTTGATGATTTGTTTTCAGATTTTCATAAAAATAGTATGCATGAAAATATGATTTTGCTAGGCATAAATTCCTAAGTGTGATAAAATTGTGAAAAATTCCTTTAGAATTTATACCATGGGTGCAATATTGAATTTTGAACATAATGTCATGAAATAGAATAGGTGTTTGTTTGTTTGTAAAGCATAATTGTGTAACATAATGATGCAAGTCACATGTTTTGATGAATTTGGTTTTAAAATAAATGGAAAATAAAATTAGAACAATGGTTTGCGCTAGGCATAGAATTATAGGTATAGACTTATACCATCATCGCGAAATCCAAAGAAGAAAATAAATTGTTGGTTTTATTGCAAGATGAATTTTTGACCTTTGATAAATAGAAAAATAATAATATGAAAATTTTGTTTGAAATTATTTTTGAGATTTTATGAGAAGATGTATGTAATTGCTTTTATACAAAACAAAAATTCTGAAATAAAAGGATAAAATTATTCCGAAAAGAATTATAGAAACATTTTAAATTATCTCAAAACAAATGTAGATTTATAAGGGATCCGCATGTGCAAATGTGAGTTCATTGCCGATCTTGATTTATCATAATGATACAAAATCTCTCAAATACAAATGTGTGTGCGATTGTATTTTTCATTCACCAATTTTGAGCAAGATAATTTGATACAAGTAATTTACCGTAACCAAATGAATTTTCGTTGACCATGATTTATATGCATATAACCATACCAGACTACTATGTAAGTTAGGTTATCAAGAGCTAGCTAATCCATAAGCTAACAAAGGTCTGTACAAAAGAAGGTCGCTAATGTGACAGACATATCACCATGCTAGGGATTACCCAAGGCCAAGCGGGTTGGGCACAAACCACCTGTTATGGGGCTTACCTCACGGTTTTTGAATAATTGAGAATTCTAGGGATTCAAGCTCATTCACATTTCTTTTCTTTTCAAGGGGTAGGGAAAGGAGTTTATTGTATTTTGCTTTTGCTTTCCTCTTTTGCTCTTTTTTGTTGTTTTTTTTTTTGTATTTTTGCTTGATACTTGGAGAAAATACTGAAATATTGCTGTGATGATACAAAATAACCTTTTTATTTTTCTTGAAATTTTCTTTTTCTTCCTATGCTAGGGATACTTGCTCGGATTAGTTGTAGAGCAAGGGATTTTTATTCTGGGTAGGGGTGAGCTTGTCCTTTTGTCAATTCTCAAAGATTCTAGACCATGTGCATGATAGGATAGCAGGGGAAACTTTTCACTCAAGAAACCACTTCTACTATGTAGCATCATATTGAATGTGCAATGAAATCATTTTAATGTGAAAAGATATACTTGGTTCAAGTAAATGACAAGATCAGTTCTCTATGCTCAAAATTTTATTTAATGCCAATGTGAACTTTGATATAAGAGAGATTAATAATCATAAAATAAAATCAAGATATTTATTCATGTGAGTGTGAAAGTGCAGGATTCCAAATAAATTCTCATTTTTCTAAAATAATTGAAAATATAACTGCAAACTCTAAGAATTGATAGGTATAAAAAAGATGTTTTTGAAGATTTTGACACTTTTGATGTTTTTGTATTTGATTGTAATTGATGATTTGCAATAAGAAATACTATTACTGTTCTTTAAAAAAAATATTTTGATAGAAATGGCTAAAAATGAAACAATATGCAAAATACAATATATACAAATGATGAGATGACCCAATGTTTTATGCATAGTAGCATTTGAGATGCATAATGTTCATAGGTTCTTTAAGTTCTTTACCATATAAGGTAGATAATTTGTATGCTCCTGATCCAAATGTAGCAGTGATGACATATGGTCCAAGCCAGTTGGGCTCAAATTTACCTTTAAGGTTTGTAGTTGCATTAGTATTTTTTTGATTTTCTTTTAAGACAAAGTCACCGATCTCAAAGGATCGAGGATTAAATTTCTTAAGATATGCTCTCTTAAGCTTGTTTTGGTAGGTGTGAAGATGCTCCAAAGCATTGATGCGCTTTTCATCCAGAATTTCTAGCTGACTAAATATGCCAGCACGATATTCATCCCCTACTTTAGTATCTTGAAGTAGTAGAGCTAAAGAAGGAAATTCTAATTCAAAAGGAAAAACGGCTTCAGCACAATAAACCAAGACAAAAGGTGAAGTTCTAGTGGGGGTTTGAACACTAGTTCGATAGGCCCACAAAGCAGGATATAACTGAATGTGCCAGTCTCGACCAGTTTTATTGACCAATTTTTTGAGAATTTTGATTAACATTTTATTAGATGCTTCTGCTTGACCATTACCCTAAGGATAATAGGGAGTGGACCAGTGATGCTGAATTTTATATTTTTGACATAATTTCTTGACATATTTATTTTTGAAACAAGTTCCATTATCAAAAATGAGATTGGCAGGAATTCCAAACCTACAAATAATTTGATTAAATAAACACTTGGAAACTTGTGTTCCAGTGCAAGAAGCTAATGGCATAGCTTCAACCCACTTCGTGAAATACTCAGTGGCAGTTATGATGAATTTGTGTCCATCGGATGACACAGGGTTGATTTTTCCAATGATGTTTAGGCCCCATTTTGAGATGAAATAGCCTGCAGCTCTTGTGTAGGCTCATGGACAAGGTCAGCGTGTTTCTGGCACTTGTTGCAATGTCGCACATAATTATGTGCATCATTTTACATGGTAGGCCAAAAATATCCTATTCGAAGGAGTTTCTTAGCAATGGTGTTACCACTAAAATGTCCCCCACAAGATCCATTGTGGGCTTCATTCAAAGTTGATCTAGATTCCTCTAGATTCAAACATCTCAGTAAGATGCCTTTAAAAGATCTTCTGTATAAGGTATTACCAATAATCACAAAGTGACTTGCTTGTCTACGTAATAACCTATGCTGGTTGCTAGTACAACCATCAGGGAAGGTTCCTTTCTACAAAAAATTAAATATATCAGTATACCATGGTTCAGGAGTTGTTTCATTGATGAGAAACACATCCAAAGGTTCTAAAAATGATTTGCTTGAAGCAGGTTCCTGGAGTCGAAAAATAATGATGGTAGCATATTCATCGTCTAACTCCAAGGGTAAAAGAGATGCAACTGCAGCCATAGCATCAGCCGCATGATTGCTAGTTCGAGGAATAGCTTCCAAAGTAACTTTATCAAACAAGGATAACAACTACAAAACATATGGTTTATATGGGCATAATTTATCATCTTTGGTATGATAAACATCATTGATTTAATTTATGACAAGTTGGGAGTCACCGAAAACCAATAAAATTTTGATTTTCAATGCCAAGGCAGCTCGTAATCCAAGGATAAGAGCTTCATATTCAGCAGTGTTATTGGTGCAAGCAAATGTTAATTTGAAGGACAGAGGAATAAGATTTTTTTGTGGAGATATTAAAATAATACCCGCACTAGCCCCACTCATGCATCGGGCTCCGTCAAAGTATAAGGACCATTGCTCTGAATGGTCTGCCTCTAGTTTAAGGCATTCATCAGGAAACTCAATGATGAGGGGATGAGTAGATTCTAAGGGTGCAACAGCTAATTGATCTACTATGATTTGACCCTTAACAAATTTTTTTCCTATAAACGTGAGTTCAAAATCACTTAGCGCAAGAATCCACTTGGCTATGTGACTAGATAAATACGGTCGACTCATGAGATATCACAAAGGGTCGAATTTGGCAATAACATACGTTTTTTGACTGAGCATATAATGTCGTAGCTTCTATGTAGAAAATATGACTACTAGACATAATTTCTCTAATATGGTATAACGAGTTTCATAACTGATTAAGGTTCTGCTAATGTAATAATTAGCATGTTCTTTCTTCTCATCATCAAGTTGAGCTAACATAGCTCCTAAGGCAGAATCAGAAGAAAAAATGTACAAGATAAAAGGATGATCAGATCTAGGTGGGGAAAGCACTGGAGGTTTGAGGAGATATTGCTTAAGGAGTTCAAATGCTTCTTGGAATTTGTCGTCCCAATGAAAAGAGACATATTTCTTAAGAAGCTTAATAAAGGGTCTAGTTTTGTCTGCCAACTTGTCGATGAAGTGGCGAATAGCTTGAAGCTTACCTTGTAAAATTCATAATTTTGATATATTTGTGGGTGCGGGCATATCTATGATAGCCACGATCTTGAGAGGGTCAATTTCAATGCCACGTAAAGAAACTATAACCCCTAATAATTTACTGGACTTAACTTCGAATATGCATTTAGTAGGATTTAGTTAGATAAGATATTCCCTTAACCGATCAAATACTTTCCTTAAGTCATTTAAATGATCATCTTCTTTGATGAAACGATCTATGATATCATCTACATAATCATGTAGGATGTCATGCATCATGTCATGAAAAATATAAGTCATAGCTCGTTGATAGGTTGCACCTGCATTATTTAAGCCAAATGGCATCACTTTCCAAAAAAAATTTCCCCAAGGGGTAATAAAGGTTGTTTTGGCCTGATCTTCGGGAGCTATCTTGATCTGATTATAACCAGAAAATCCATCCATTAAGGATATCATTCCACTTCCAATAGTAAATTCAATGATTTGATCCATGTTGGGAAGAGGAAAATCACCTTTAGGGCATGCAACATTAATGTCTTTGAAATCGATGCAAACCCTAACTTTAGTGGCTTCTTTCTTAGTTACTGGAACTACATTTGAGATCCATTCAGCATAGTCAATGGCTTGTATAAAAATGACTTTCAACAGTTTTTCTAGTTCTCCCTTGACTAGTAAGGCCACTTTAGGATGCATTTTTCAAAGTTTCTGTTTAACAAGTTTAGCATCTGGATGGAATACTAGATGATGCATAACTATGGAAGGGTCCAAACCTGGCATGTCTTCATATGTCCAAGCAAAGACATCTTCATAGTCTTTAAGAAATGAAATGTATTTATCTTATTTTTCTTGACTCAATTCTGATCCAATATTAATTAGGTGAGGGTTATGTTCGGTTCCAATGTTAATTTTTATAACGTTTTCAAATTCCATATGTAAATCTCTCTCAAAATTAGGTGGGGCAGATGAAACACCTAATTCTTGTAATTCTTCTAAGGTTAACTTGGATAATTCGTCTTGAGGACTCGAGGCCTCAAGCTAGGCTATACTAGGTATAGATCCATCAAAATAAAATTAATTATATAACAATTCCTCAACGGAAACATCATGGAAGATATCCCTTTTCAACTCATCATTGGATTTGGCAATCATCTCAGGGTAGGCTATGGATAGCATATTGCAGGTAAAAGAATTATTCTTTAGACACAAAGAATCTTGTTTATCTAGATAATCTTGATAACATACGAGATGGTCATCATCCTCAAATGGAAAGGGCTGACATTTACTAGAAAATAGGCCCACGCCACAGCGGGCAGGCCATGGTTCTACCTCAAAAGGTTCTTTCATACCATTTTGGAAAGGTCCCAAACCTTTCCCTTTATATCCCAATTTAAGCATTATGGGATTAGCTTTAAGATAATCATTAGCAAAATAGCATCTAGCATACCCATCACAATATGTCTTAATGTTTCTAGGTATTCTTCCCCAATCATATCCTTTATAAATGAAAGCACAACTCCCGAATTTGTAGATACTTCCCATAGGTTGTGGGAGGCCCAAGGTATGAGGAGAGGGTGGGAGTTTATTTAAAATGAGGGAAGTTTGCATAGCAGTGTTGGTTTCTTTTGATATAAGAATTTTAGATAAATCAGGTAAGAGCTCATCAGTAAGAGCATAAGAGGTAGAAGGAACATTTCCTACATCGTCGGGTGTAGAAAGGATGCCAGTAGTGGATGTAGATGTCATAGGGATATTGACGGGTGAATCTAGAGGTATGGAAGATATAGGAGTAAAACAGGAAGCATTGGGTGTAGGTTTAGGCTCTTTTTGAGGTCCTAATGTGGTTTTTTTAGAATATGGTTGAGTTAAATGTATAGGTGTAGTTGAAAGAGTAGATGATGTTATGGGTGTGTGTTTCACATGTTTGGACAAATGATAAGAATTAGGATGTGTGGATGATAGGGCAGGGCAAAATTGCACTCCAACAGGTTCTGCCAAAGCGCACATATCAAAGGGTCTAGGATCACCATGAATGGTAACCAACTGGTTTTTAAATTTGAATTTAACACACTGATGTAAAGTGGATGGAACCGCTCACATCGTGTTGATCCAAGGGTGACCCAAAAGTATATTGTACGATGCTGGGCAGTGTACAATAAACACGATTGTATCTAGGGTTCTAGGACCAACTTGCAAGGGTATAGTAATGACTCCACACATTTCTTGTGTCTCGTCATTGAAGGCTTTTATAATCATATCAGTTCTTTTCATTTCGTCACTTCTAAAGCCAAATCTTTGGTAGAAGTCAAAAGTGCATATGTTTAAAGATGAACCATTATCAATCAAGACTTGTTTAACAGCTACATCTCTAATTAGGGCAGTAATATATAAGGGATTATCCTTATGTAAACTATGTTGTGGTATATATCTATCTCGGAAGTCAATACAATCGAATTCTTAAGTGATGATAGTATTGGTCATGGCTTTAGGCTGAATATTTTGTGGTACCATAATTTGGCTTAATTTGAGCATTAATTCATCCCTATGGGTAGGAGAAGATCTTAAAATATCCAAAAGGGAAATTCTAGCTGTAGTGTTGGATAATTGGTCATGAATATTATACGAAGGCTTAGGTTGAACATTAGACATATGATTCCATTTATTGGGATTTTTCAAAATAAATGGAGCTGATCCATCATTCTGAGTTTGATCCTATTGAGAATTTTGAGCCTGTTGTCTGGTAACGACTCCGATGGTACCTACAATGTTATGTTGAGGACGATGAATTGGTCTTGGTATAGCATTTATGGCTTGTTCATTAGAAAGGAACTGATGAGAAGAGGGTCGAGTAGTAACTCTTCTAGGAAATGGTTCTTTCGAAACCATAGAATCTGTGATAGGTTGAATAGGATCTGATTCATTTTTAGAACTATTCGATTGATTTGAGGTGATTTCTATTTCACTTTCAGTATCTGATTCTACATCACTAAGATCCAGTGTTTGATTATTATATAGGGGTTTGGACGTAACCATGGATAAATTTGTGTCAAATATTTCTAAATTATGAATAGGTAAATGCCCACTAATGGCTCCTACATATCGGGTAGGAGGGGGAACATTATGATGTTCAATTTTATTAGCCACCTCTTTACCATGCTTTGGTAAAGGATGTTGAAATATGTCCAATGATTGATTGGCATTCTGATTCTGACTTTGAGGGGTGCTCTTTTGAGCGTTATTAGAAGCATTTTTTTTAGGTTGGAAGGCTTGCACCTCCATCTCATTATTATCAATCAGATATTGTATTTTATGTTTTAATATTTTGCAAGAGTTGGTAGCATGTCCAGGTCCTCTATGGAAATCACAATGCAAATCAGCTCTGTATCCGGGTATAGTTGGATCAGGTTCCTAGATAGCTGGTAATTAGATCAAGCCTCGTGCTAGTAATTGGGGGAGAATGGTTGATAAAGGTTGATTTAACCTAGTAAATTCTCGGGTGGTTTATCAGGAGGTTTCAATATGAACTTCTATGTTGTTTTCGTAGTGTTGACATTGGCAATATTTCTGCTATCAATGACTCCGTCACCCACAACTTGTTTATTTTTATATTGATTTCTGGATGTTTTCTCATCATCTTTCTTTTTGAGCTGACCTCTTCTAATGAGAGCATCTTCCACCCTTCGAGCTAAGTCTATATATTGATCGAAGGTGGTCAAGGTAGCAGTTGATAATTCATAGGATAATTTTTCTTGTAAATTATTGATAAAAATATCCAACATCTCCTGGTAAGGTAACACAAAGTGTAGTTTTCATATCAACTATCTCCATCGAGCTAAAAATTCAGCAAAAAACTCATATTTGTCTTGTTTTAGGTTGTACAAATCTTTAATGGTTACATGCCTTTCGATATAGGCACTAAATTGATGCACAAAATATTCAACATTCTCTTCAAAATTTCTCAAATAATGAGTTGGTAGTTGATAATACCACTCCAATGCCATCCCCCCTAAGCTTTTCGGAAACATTTTTAGTAATAGAAAATCATCATGTGATATGTCATGATAGGCTATCCTAAACATACGAAGATGCTCTATGGGATCTTCAGTTCCTTTATATATAGGTAGGACAGGCATAGGAAGTGTTTGGGATATGGTTGTGCTACAACTATAGGATCTAGAGGTTGACTACACATCTCTCGGTAATTGTACGAGGGACGGTAGGGATCTATTTGGTCCATATGGGAGGTTAACTATTTCACCATGGCTTCCAGATTGCTAGCTTGCCCACCATATTGGTTTGGTGGTACATGAGCATGGGATTTGTGAGCGTAAGAAGGTAGAACATAAGGATTCAATTATATGTTACTATTATGCAAATGATTGGTAGGAATAGTATTATGAAGAAGATTTGTGGTAGCATTATGTTGTATCCTAGATTTTTGGAAATTGGTATTTGGCTTTGTTTTAGGCTTTAGTTGATTTGAGGTATATTGATCAATATTTTGGCAAAATAAAGTAGTGAATGAAGGTTTATTTTGTGTGGGAATAACCCTTGGCTTGGTAATAGACACTCTAGGTGGTTGGGTAGCCTGTTGTTGTTGCATGTTTTGGATTATAGCAGCCATGTCCAAATTGGACGGTCCAGCTTGATCACTTTCTTGATCAACAAAGGACAAAGGATTAGTGCGTGTGTGATATATGTCTTCTAGGGTTGCTTGAGTGTCACTAATTTGATCTTTGTCCATATGAACTGCTCTATTAAGGGTGCCCATATTATCATGCAGGAATTTCCAAAAATGGTCTATGTTCTCAAAAGTAACAGCTCCTTCTAGAGTTATTTTAGGAGATGAGGATCCTTCCTCTCTATCATTTTATTGTTGTTCATTTGCATCCACAAATTCTTCTTCTTGTTGGTTTAAGGTTACTTCTTCCTGAATTGGGTCTTCAAGAAGGGCATCTGGTTTATTGGTGTTTTTTCCTAACCAATCTTCTTCTACTTCAATTTGTTTTCCATTCTTGAGTTTAGTCATTATGTCTAAATTTATATTTTAGCAAATATATTAATATATTTGCAATAGATTTGGGAAGTATATATTTTAATTATATACCTACTATAATGCTAAAAAATAAAATGTTTTGATTTTTTTTTGTTTTGTTTTTGTATTTTTATGCTTATAAAGACAATAAATAGCACACTAAATACAAGAAATAACAATAATAAAATAATAGCTTAGTTTTCTAAAAAGAGTTTATGAATATCATTGATAGGATCAAGTTCATCAGGAGTCATAAAATGCTCCTCTTCAAATTGGAAATGGTTTTTTAGGAACTTGATAAAGTGTGCTATAGTAATATTATTTGTTTCAGATTCTGTATTGTAAAAATAAATCTCATGGGAATACTCTCGATACAACACAGCTCTAGGAACTCTATTCCATATTTGTATATCTGTAATAACGACCTCTTGGTCCTCTATATGAGACATAAATTTATGTACTACAATTGCATTCTCAAGGTATTCCTCAAAGGTATATAACTCAGAAGACACAAGGGCTCTTTTATCTGCTAACCACCTATGGCAAGCTATCTGAAGTTCATGGTACAAAATCACTTGATCAGGATCCAGGATTCTATCTAGGACAAACCTCTTGATTTGCCTAAGTTTAGTTGCTCTAGATGAAATGAGATCTAATATGCTATTAAGTTCATCCCACAAAGGTTGAACCCTATTTTTTTGAGGTACTCTAAGCACATAATTAATATCTATAGCTACTAATTGATTTTCAACATTAATGGTGACAACTAATCTTTTATTACAATCTACCATCTAAATATGACATGCAATATTTGATTCTAAATGCATTTATGTTTTGTTTTCTTATTATTTTTTTCTTTTAAAAGGTTTTTGTTTTCAAAAGGTTTTTTTTTGTTTTCATGTCGGGTTCACAAAAATGTATCGCTCCAAATTTTTCACATCCTTACCTTCAGGCTATAGGATCCACACCCGGAAGGGGGATGGGAAA
Source organism: Wollemia nobilis (assembly GCA_028583015.1). NCBI lineage: Eukaryota > Viridiplantae > Streptophyta > Pinopsida > Araucariales > Araucariaceae > Wollemia > Wollemia nobilis. The sequence continues at coordinate 4,835,208 of JAQPPZ010017101.1, read as the reverse complement.
AGGATGGGACAATACCTCGGACTGAGAGGCTCTTTGAAGGTCCTGCCTCTTGGGGGAGGTGTTTAAGGGTGAATTTTTGATGGATGGTGGGTTCACTAGGAAACTTTTGAATGGCAGTTTCCACACCTAGGTTGATAGTGTGATGTGTTCATTTTTATGCTTGATCATTCAACTCCTACGTTAGGCCGATATGAATCTAAACAATTCTATATGCCAAAGCAGATTTCAATGAATATAGAAAATAGAAATAGATGCAAATTACAGAGAATATGCTAACCAAAAGAATTCATACCTGATTCTGGATGTCTGATGGAGATTTTGAGTCTTGTAGTAGTTCAGATCATCTTAGTTTGCACATTATCATTTGATATTTCTCAGGATCATCTCAAATCACAGAAGGTCGTCTGAAATAGGACAGAATCGCTTGAAATTTGATGAATTCATCATACGAATTCGTTAAAAACCTGTAATCACAGAAACAGACACAAATTACCAAATATGCAAATGCAAAAGCAAGGGATAATGATAGAAATAACAACAAACATGCCTAAAAAATAGTGTCTAATAACAAATGAGGAAATGCAGCAAATTTAATGATTGATTTTACCTCTATCATGCAATTATGCTAAATGAGGTGAACTCTAAGATGCATAAAACATAATAACTTAAAACTGTGCAGAAATATGTTATGGAAAATACAGAAAAGCTTAAGAAAATGCGAACTCTAAATTTGGACTACCCCCAATATGGACTACAGTCAAGATCGCCTCCAATCATACGAAATCGTCCGCAATCATTCGAGATCATCTGCGACAATCCAAGCTAGCTTCGACTAAAAAATAGTAGAATTCTTGCAATAAAAAAAATGCAAAATACCAAAATGCAAGCAATAATGCGAGGGAATAAGGAGCTAACTCTGCAATGAAATCTTGTCAACAAAGGGGTTGGGGGTTCAGGGAGAATCAACAAGAATTAGGCAGGGAGGCAGGGGGTAAACTAGAAAATCCTAGTTTATATAGGCTTAGAAAGAGGTTTGGGAGGTTGGGGATCATCCCAATCTGGGAGATATCCAACAGGGAAATCTCCAACTACACAGACACGCTTTTGCCCGAGTTAGAGAGGCTGTTGAAATAGAAGCTAATTATGAAATTTTGGTTTTGGGACAAAATCGTCTGGACGTTCTATTCTAGATGAATTAGTTAGATAGGGGATGATTTCGTCTACTCTAAGACGATATCATCCAATGGTCAAAAAAAATCCTAAAAATAGCATGGAAAATGGGGAAAGCGGGTAAAAGGCGGTTTAACGAGCAGTTTGGGGTTGAAATTCAAATTTTAATATTTTATATTTTTACTAATGTTTTAACCATGCCAATTTTAGGGTGCTACACTTCTTAACCATGATTTTGGTAGCAACTCTAGCGAGATTCCATTCTTTATTAGGAATGAGTTTGGAAAAATCACTGAGTCTGCTATCAACCAACCTATACTTTTTTTTTGACAAAATCACCATAGGTTGCAACTCTCCGGTGATCTGATCTAGGTCTTTCTTAACATTGGGAAGTAGGCGACTAGCCTCATCAAGAAAATCAATCATGAATTGAAGCCCTAAACATTTCTCTTGGACTTCGGAGAGCATCTCTTTTCTAATCCTTTTCAGTTTAGTTTTAGAAAATCTAGAGGCCTTAGCCTTCTCTATTTGAAGTTGTTGCTTTAAAATCTGAATTTCTTTCGCTTGTTCTTCATTCAACTTCTTTTGCTCTCCTAGTTGATCCTTGAGTTTATTGGCCTCTTGAAATTTTTCTTGCCAGCCCTTGACCTCCTTTTTTAGAGCCTTTTCAACTTCCTTTTTATTTCTTAGAGTCTTCTAAATATTTTCAATTCATTTCTCAAGTTTTCTCACCTTCTCTCTAAATATATCATTTTTCACATAGAAGGTGTCTAAATGGGCTCTGGCCATAATCAGTTCATCCTCTTTAGGAAGCTTATCAATATCTTCTGTGACCTCCTCCACTCGATAATATTGGACAGTCATTTCATTTTTGGGCTTATTTACAAGTGGAGTCATAGATCTAGATACTCTTTTCCTAGCCACTGGATCAACATACATACTTCTTCTTGTGATAGCCATCCTGCTGGAAGGCTTAGAAAGCTTCTCTACCCAAAAATAATTTTCTCTCTGTGTGGCTGCCTACTCTTTTGGCAAAGTGATAGGACTTGAAAAACTAGTAGCCAGGGGAGATGAAGATACCAAAAATGATAGGGCAGACTAAAATATTGACAATGGGGGTGTGGGAGTACTCACAACAACCTTTGTAATGACAATGGACTCTGTGACTACTGTTGTTGTTGCTATTGGTAAACTCATAGAAACCGACACAAGACTAACAATTGGATGAATGGTGGTACTTGGAATGTTGTGTCCCATTGATGGTGGTGGTAATGATGAAGATGAAATTATGGGAGATGATGAAGTGGGAACCTCAGATGTTGGAAGTGGGATTTGGGGTGACTGTGGGGGAAAATAGAAGTGACTTGTTCTTCAGTGACAACCAATGAAACATGGGGTGGACTATGAGAGGGAGAAGGTACCTTTGTCACATTTTCTTGACCAAAAATGGAGGGATACTTATTTGGGGATTTAGGAGGATGTAGAGGAGAAGAGGGATTAGAAATCATACCTTCACCTATAGATGTAGGGTGCTCCTGCTCTATTTCTATTTCTTGCTACTGCTCTTGGTGAGTCAATTCTTCTATAGTAGAAATAACTACCTCTTTTGCAATCTCCTCCATATCCAATCTCTACTTATTTGAAACTTCCTTTTCCCTTCTCTTTGGGGCTCTTTTAGTTCTTCTATGGATTAATTGAAAGGAAGCCATCTCACTCTCAGAGTCTTCTTCTGATATATCTCCTTGTACTACTCCAAAAAGCAGAACTTGCTTAGAAATAGGACGTAATTCTACTGATGCTGCAGGGGTAAAAGAAAGGGGGGTGAACTTGAAACTCTCATCCTTCTTCTTCTAGTCAATATCTGTGTCTGGAGGCTGACCCCCTAGAGCTAAGCGTTTAGGCCTAGATATTGCTTCAATAACTGGAGTACTGACAACTTTTTCATTGGAATATTGCATTTTGCTCATAAGTTGAGCTCCCTTAGGAAACTTCTCCACTTGTTCAGTGGTAGGATGAAAAGTTTTCAATACTTTAGCTATTGTCAAAGGAGTCTCCTACTCCTCTACTAGAGCTTCTTGGTCTATGGGTGGAGAGAGAGATTCAAAACTAGTTTGGGACTTTTGAACTATCAACACTATGTCCCTGATGTCCTTTTACCTCTAGGTTCTGATATTTTCATTATATCTCTTTGAAAACTCCTTATCAATCTTCATTCCAAACCTGGACTTAGTTTTTCCAATATCAATCCTCATTCTCCACCAATATGATATCTTCGCTACATTCCACTATTCTTCTTCCTCAGCTTCTTCAGCAGCATCCTCCTTAGGCTGAGGGTCCTTTTTATTTGAGGTTTTTCCTTCAATGTCACTGATGGTGGCTTCTGTAAGCCGATGACTCTTCTTCTTGTCAGGGTCATAATCAACAATCTGCTCATAGAAATCCAACCATGGAGGTAGTTGACCCATTTTTGACACATTCCACTCCAAAAGAGCGGTCTCATCATTATTTCTTCCTTGTTCAAAATGAGCCCTAGGCCTCTTTTCAAATTTATAAGCCTTTTCTCCATTTAGGGCTACATTTCTTGTAGTGAAGATACCATCAGGGTCATAACTCCATCTTTGGGGATATAAAATAGACCTAACCTATCAAGGTATTGGTCGATTTTCTGACTCTACCCCTTCTTAGTGATGGTAATATCCTCCACAGTGCGGTGTGTAAGCAAATATTTTTTCTTTCTCCCAGAACCATAATTCAAATCAATATATTCTGCCTGCCTCAAATATTCTAAGGCAAAAAGCCTTTCTGTAACAAAATGGGGTAGGAGAAAAGGTTTACCCATGAAACCATACAATCTAATAATTGTACCCTCGGTCAAAAAATACCAATCTCCTTCCTCAGCACCCTCTGCTCTCAGAATTTGCTTAGCCAGGGGTGGCAATCTAGGGCACTCTCCATACATTATTTTCAAGGTAGGTCCAAGAAATTCTAAGTTGAATCTATAATAAGACTCACTGCTTCTCAAGTGACTTGTCCAGTAATAAACCGATAAGGGTTCCCCATCATTGGTTTTGTCCTTGACCGAAATCCAAGGCATTCTGTCCTTAATGGTAGCATAAAACATCCATACCAGACTTGAGCAATGCCTAAAACTAGGAGCATTAGAGCCCCTTTTCATACTTACCAATTGTTCATGTATCCTCTGTGCAAGAAAAGTTGGCCAGTCAAAATAAATCACCCTAGTCCCTCTTTCCTCCATGCCTTTCTCATACATTCTTTCGTTAGAAATACAATAGGCCACAATAATTTTCCAGTCGTATACCATTCTATCAGAGTCTAAACCCTCCATACAGGCCAACATAGAAAATAGCACAGGGTTTGTAAATTTATCAATAGAGATTGGGACCTCAGGTAATTTCTTCCTGGGCTTTGTATCAAGTTGTTTATAAACCCATCTCTTAAATGACTCTCCATCATTGGCTCGCTTCTCCAAGGAGTAAAACCCATCCTGGTCAGTCACCTTAAATGTTTTTGGCCTCACTGATGGTTCGGACCCTAGGGCAAAAATATTATGATAAAAAGAGGCGGTGACACTAAAAAGGGTTTCACCCTCAGAGGTTTTTACTACTTTGGCCAATGGGTCATAAAATTTAACTATTGCAGCTATTAACTCTGGATAGGGATGAACAGAATCACAGATGTAAAAAGAGAGATAAGAAAGGACAACACATCTACCTTCCATAGACAGAGCAACTTTCTTCTTGTATCTATCATTGACGCTCCTTCTGAGCCTTGTTCTCTCTATGAGGACCATTTCAGTATCCGCCACAGCTTCTGCTCTATCGATGTATGGTTCCACCACCATTTTCTCTAGGGTTTCGAACTCTTGGACATCCTCTGAAGCCATTTTGATAGCAATAAGACTTTGTTCTCTCTGTAATTCGTAGCAAAAAACTTTAGAGTATCGTTTCACCCTTTACTGCTTTGTGGATGCAATTAGCTACTAAATGAACTTCGTGTGTGCTTTTTTGGTTCTTTTATTTCTTGGAGCGTGTGTATCTTCCACCATTAATGCGGCTGCTGCGTGATCTACCCACTGGCACACTTTCCAACTTCCACTCATTCCTTTTGGTGGCTCAACGATGGCATTCTAAATTTTCATTGGCCAAAAATTCAAACTATGCTGCCACCTCACTGCGCCTCTTCGACTACTCTTTGGTTCGAGTGAGAGTTCATTAGCATTGATTGTGGGGTATTTCTTGTATCTCCACGTGGCACGGTCACGAAATCGCTGCTCGACTTCCCCTTAGTTTTTGAAACCTGGCAGGTCGAAGACATTTTAATTCCGCCGACACTTAGCAAATTCCACGCGTGAATTATCACCTTGGTTCCGCTCCATCATACTTTAGCTTTGAAAGGCCTCATATTGGAGATGCCCTTGTTTCTTTTGATACTTGGCTCTCTTCATCACACGGGATAAGAACATTTGCACCAATCCACGGGGATCTTAGTGTATTTTGATGCGGATTCAGAAACGCTCACCATTCTAGAAGAATTTACATACATTCGAGTGCAGAATGGAACATTGTTGGATACTTTGTCAACACTTAGTCATTTTTGAAAAAAAATTCCTTTTCCAAGATTTTTCAAAGAAGACTGATTACAAAGTGCAGAAAGAAGTTAAAATACAAAGTGCAAAAATAAGGGGAAATAATAATACAATGTATATACATATGTTACAGTGAGCTCATATTTTACACATAGTAGAGCTTGAGATGAAAACCATTCACTGGAATCGGTTGTATGTTCCCCTCTGGATCTTCCAGCTGAAACACATTGGACTCCTTGGCTTCTACTATTTTGAAAGGACCATCCCAAAAAGAATCAAACTTTTCATGCTTTCCTGGCTTTGCTCTATCAACATTCCACCTGAGAACTGAGTCTCCAACTCGGAATTTTTTGAATCTGGCTTTCTTATCAAACCATGCCTTGATATCTGAGGAATGCTTTTGAAAATTGTCATATGCCTGAGCTCTATTCTCTTCTAATTGTAGTAAGTGAGTCAGCTTGGTTTTTACTAGATCTTCTTCTGATTCCTCCTCTGTATTGACAAGCTTAAGTGTTGGAATCTCCAAATGGATGGGTAACACTACCTCCTTGCCATATACTAGTGCATAAGGGGAAGTCTTAATGGAATTTTTTATAGTAATCCTGTCTACCCACAGAGCTTGGTCCAGCAACAGATGCCAACTTCTTTTATTTCCTTCAAGTGATTTCCTCAAAATTCTTAACAGGTTTTTGTTGGTGGATTCTGCAAGTCCATTACCCTATGGATAATAATTTGAAGTATTCTTAAGAGTGATGCCATACTTGCTAGAAAACTCAATATACTTGGCTCCTATGAAAGTTGGGCCATTATCACTTACCAAGGCTTCTGGAACCCCAAACCTTGAAATCAAATTTTCCATAAAATTGATCACAACATCTTGATCTGATTTCTTGGTAGGAATAGCCTCTACCCATCTGGTGAGATAATCTGTGGTAGTTAGGATAAACTTATGTTCTATTGAGGAATTGGGGTTGATGACCCCTATGAAGTCCAGTCCCCATTGTTGAAAAGGTTCTTCAACTTGTATGGGCTTGAGGGGGAATGAAGCATTCCTTGTCCTTCCAACATATCTCTGACATTTGTCATAGGCCCTGGTGATCCTGAAAGCATCAGTAAATATAATAGGCCAATAATAGCCTACTCTTATGATTTTCAAAGTTGTAACTCTACCTGAGCTATGTCCACCAGCTGGTCCTCCATGGAACTCTTCCATGACCTTCTTTTGCTGATCATATTTTAAGCACTTTAGAAGAACTCCATCCAAATTTCTTTTGTACAGGCCTTCTGGTAGTAATACATATTTTAAAGCATGAAGCCTATATCTCCTCCTTTGGGAAGTATTTATATTGGGGGGCATACTCCAGTTTGGAAATACTTGATCATCTGGTCAACCCAATCAGAGTCTACTATTTGTGCTTCTTCCACCTGATCTTCATCTGTTGTTTGGCAAGCTATCATTTCTGCTAATGTTGTAGCCTCTGTTAGACCTTGGCATAGGGCTCTACCTCTTACCAACTTGGTGGGATGTATCTCTACATCATATTCTTGGATTTTAGTAATCCAACCAACCCTTTTATCTCCTAGTTCACCCTAAAGGATAAAACTTCTTACATCTGGATGAACCACATATACCAGGGTCTTACTCTGTACCAAGTACTGCTGAAACTTCTTCAGTGATTTCATCACAACAAACACTTGTATTTCAATGAAGTTATATTTGACCTGGTAATCATGGAGTGTCTGGCTCCAAAAGAATACAGGATGCTCTTCACCTTGATCATCCTTTTGAGTAAGCACTGAGGCATAACTTTCTTCAACTCCATATGCATAAAGGATAAAATATTTACTAAAATATGGATTTACCAATATTGGGGCTATTGCAATGGATTTCTTGATAATTTGAAAAGCTTATTTTCTGACTTCAGTCCATTTGAACTCAGCATTCTTCTTGAGTAGCTCAGATATAGGCCTTACTTTCTATGCAAAATTAGAAATGAATTTCTTGATAAAATTGATTTGGCCTAGAAAATACTGTAAGGTCTTCTTGTTTGTAGGCAAAGGGAGAGCAAGAATGGATCTGATTCTATCTGGATCTATGGCCATACCTTCTTTTGAGACCACATGACCTAGCAAATTTCCTTCATGAACTGCAAAGAATGACTTCTTAGGATTGAGTGAAATACCAAATTCTCTACACTTCTGAAAAACTTGCTCTAGGTGTGATAGGTGATCTTTCTTATCATGGGAAAACATAGTCATATCATCCAAATAAATCAGAATGACTTTGTTTATTAGTGCACCAAAGGCATAATCCATGGCTCTCTGAAATGTGGCTCCCGCATTGGATAGCCCAAAAGGCATTCTCTGGTAGGCAAATGTGCCCCATTTTGTGGTGAATGTTGTCTTATACTGATCTTCATATTTCACCCAAATCTGATTGTATCTAGAGTAACCATCTAGTAATGAGAACCTCTCTACCCCTACCACTATCTATAATATCTGATCAATCTATGGGAGGGGATAGTGATCTTTGAGGGATGCTTGGTTAAGATTTCTAAAATCTACACACAAGCGTATATCACCATTCTTTTTTCTTATGGGTACCAAGTTAGCTACCTAGGTAGAATATTTTATTGGATATATGATCTTAGCCTTTAATAACTTTAAGATCTCCTCTCTCATGATGGCCTCGATCCTTGGATTCATGGGCCTTTGCTTCTACCTAAAAGGCTTTGCATCAGGCTCTAGCTCAATAGTATGTTGGATAACCTTTTTGTCATACACCTTGAGGTCTTCATATGACCAAGCCACAATATCTTGGTATTTTAAGCATAAGGCTTTGATATCTTCAGCTTCCTCTAGTGAACATTTAATCCCAACATTGAGCTTCTTTTCAATACCGACTTCAACTTCTTTATAGATTTTTTCATCGACTTTCATTGCTTTGGTCTTTTTCCTATCCTCATTATCAAATAAGCTCTCTAGGGTGACCAATCCTCTAGGGATGTGGTTGTTCCTTAGTTGAATAACATCTTGTTGATCAATTTATTCTATATTTTCTTCTTGGATAGTAGAGAGACATGCTTCTCTTACCAAAAAGTCAATTATTTGTTCATCACTTTCAAAAACCTACCAAAAAATCTGCTTGTCTAGTACTGCAGGTCTGAAAATAATTTTGATTCCCTTGGCCTTCTTGATTCTATAGTCTACAGAAGGGTTGAAGTTAGCTCCCTTTGTTTCTAAGGAATCTGCTAGAGTGTTCTTTTCTCTGGGAACAAAATTTAAATTCAGGGCATCAAAGGATTCCATCAGATCCCATACCCTATTTCTGTAAGATTTTAGGTAATGGTGCTTATTGCTGCACCTATTTCTTACCTGATGGACTATTAACTCAGAATCACCATATATGTTCAAAATATTAATGCCCATGCTTTCTTCTTGAATCAATCCAAGACACAAGGCCTCATATTCTACAACATTATTAGTACATGACCATGTTAGTCTATAGGCAAAATTCTTTGTCCCTTCTGATTGGGACTGTAGAACTACACCAGCTCCTACACCATTTCTGCATTTAGCACCATCAAAGTGCATGATCCATGTTTCTTTCTCTCTCAGATATTGATTGGATATAGCAGGGATTTTCTTTTCTGATTCAGTTGAGATGCTATATGTTCCCATACCAGTTCCAAACTGACTGTAATCCTCTCTGAAAGGTAACTCATCCTCAATATCCAACTCCTCAATGTTTTCCACTAGCTCAAATTCTTCAAGGGGATTAAGATTACACATGTCTTCCTCAATATTTTCAATATGATAAGCTACTAGTTTTTTAGGTGTTATCCTTATTCTCTTTCCTTTGAAAGGAATTACCATACTAGAATAATCCATGTACATACATCCACCTAGTTTTGTAGTAAACTCCCTTGAAAGGCATAATCCAAAGTAGGGTTCTAGGTCAACCACAACTATTTCTTGTACTATTGTCACCTCAGGGGCTCTGTGTAGCCTCATAAAAACATCTTTTATGACTCCAACTATCTTAACAGGGGTCCCATCCAATTGTAATACTCCAGGACAAGATCGGGTATACTCCATACCCATCTCTTCACAGACTGCTTTAGGCATAACTGTAGTTGATGCTCCTGAATCTATCATACAATTTTGGACTACCCAACCTTCCATCCTCAGGGATATATAGAAAGGAGGGGGCTTATTCTTTAAAACAGTAGGTGACATTTCTTTCTTTTCTGATGGCATACTAAGGATGGTGGTGGCCTACTTATCTTGTGGATACTTGTTGAGGGAAGCTTTAAGCAGATCAATCTGACCAGGAATGAACAGAGTGTCATACAGGCTAGCTTTTGATGGAATATTTTTCATCTCTTCAACAATATTATACTCAGATTTGGTCAGGGTAGGTCTTTCAAACCTTCTTTCTGGCTCACCATATTTCCTTTTATACTATTGAGTGGCTTCCATTCTCTACCTTTTAGTAATAGAGGGGAATCTAAGTCTTTCTTGAGCCTCATATTTAGATTTTATTTGGTCTCTTTCATTTTCCTTATCCCACCTCTTAGGAAGACTATCTGTTTTCTCTTTTCCCTTAGCTTGGGGAATTGGGAAAGTATCACTGCTTTGAGGAAGGGGATCTATTCTTTTTTGAGAAGGGACTTGGAATTGCCCCATATTTTGGGGATCCACTTGCAAGGCTTTCTTTCCAGACCTTGTCATAACAACAATTGGGCTTTCTTCATCTAGTTCCTTCCCAACCATGATTTGGTCAGACTGCCATAACATATTAACTCTCCCATTTTGATTCCTTTCAGCTTGATCCATAGCTTGTTGAACATGGTGTTGGTACATCACACAAGACTGTGAGTCATGGGGATCATTGCATACTAAACACCAAATATTTGCAAGAGTAGTATCTGAAGAACATTCTGGCTCCTCATATGCTGCATTCACTCTAACCCCAATACTATTACTAGGACCAGGTCTCTGATATTTGTTCACATATGGAAATCTCCTCTGTTGTGACCTTTCTTGGTCTCTCTTTTCCATTGAATTCATTCTATTACTCAGAGTTTTTAGAGTATTTTGTATATCAAGAATAGCAGAAAACTCTTGAGATGGCTGAGAAGGGAGGGGAGGGAAAGGAGTCATAGAGGATAATGGCTTTGGTTGAGGGATTGCATTCATTTGTGGAGATGGAGATGATAAAGAAAGGGGATCCATGTAAGAGGGGTTTGTGGATTGAATTTGGCTATTGGTGGTTTCTGAGTTGTAAGGCAACACAGTTTTGGGGGGTAGTCTTCCCACATTAATTAGGATATTTTTGGCATGAACTACTACATTATAAACTTGGGGGAAGGCTTCTACTCCATATTGTTGTGTCTGCAAGCCTAGATCTGATCCAAGGGCTCTAATGTAATACATATAGGCCAAACATGTAGCTGGTCTAGTTGTGGGAGGTATTCTCTTCCATGTTCTGCTGAATCTCAAATTAAAATCTGAGACAGTTTCCTACTGAGATTTCTGCATGGATGTAAATTGGTTAAGCAGGGAGAAAGGATCAGCAGATTCATTAAATTCTTCTATAAATGGCTCAGCTAATGCTTGCCATGAAGTGATAGTGTTATCTTCCAGAGTTCTAAACCAATGTAATATCTTTCCTCTAAAGGACAGGGCTAGAATTCTTACAATAATATCCTCCTCTTTTATGTTGTGAATTGCTGCCAGATTCAAGATATCCTGACAATGCTCATAAGTTGTCTTCCCAGATCCATCATAAGTGGGGATAGCCTTGGATACAACTTAGGGGATGGCATTCATTTGGGCTAATATTAGGGGACCAACTGTATTCCAGCTAGGGTATTTCTGTAATGGCTGATTAGGAGCCGCATTTTGTGCCATATTTCCAGTTGTAGGTCCTATTGAAGGTCCTATTGGATTAACTATAGGATTTTCCTCAGGAAGCTCTTCTTCTGAGAGGAAATATTGGTTTAAACTTTGGGCAACAACAGACCCTCTATAAGGTAATTCACAATAGAAATAGGAGTTAGGGTTATTCCTTTTGAAAGACCTGGTATACATGAAAGGACACTGGTCTACAGGGATAATTTTTTTTCTGGGTTTAAGGACCAGGGAGTCGCCAGGTGAACTTGCTCTTCTCCGCTTACAAGGTCAAGATAATTCACCAAATCTTGATTCCTCCGGGTTGAGATAAAAATAACTCATATGATGGGTTTTCGTGTTCCTTGTGAACTGGTCCCACCGAGCATGCCAAAAACTATTGGGCACTGAATTGCATCAAGTTTTACTCAATACTATGGTTGTCTATCTTCCTACTTTCTGTCTAGGCTTGCACCCGATAGCTATAGCTCAACACTCAATATTGGATGGACCAAAATAGAGTTTCCGATCCAACCTCTAGAGTAGGTTGGTTCCTTGTCAACTTAAACAAGATGTTGACACAATTATGCTCACTTAGGGTTTGGAGATTAGGGTAAGAAAAGGTTAGGGTTAGAGATATGTGAACAATAGTGGATGGATAGGCTAACAACATTGCACTACAACAAAAAGCTCCAAAAAACTGACTTAAAGACACATTACTCAGATCAACATTATCTCAAATTAAATGTATTTCCATTCATTAATGAATAGTAGAGAAATATTGTAGACAACAATTTCAATATCCAAATAATGATAATCCAAATAACAAAATTCACCACTATCTAGATTTTATAGAAATGTACTCCCCAACAATAAATATCAAATCCAAAAGTAGATTTCAATTACCCTAACAACTAGTAATCCATTAATTTGGCACAAACTAACCATTTAAGTATTCACAAAAATGCAACTAAAGAATTTGAACCTCTGATATCAAATATGAAGATACAAGCTTTGAGGTGAAGATCAATGTAATGCTCCTTTCATTAGTCCTTGGGAATATTTACAGTAGCATAGGCAAACACACTAGAGCCGACCCTTTAAAAATGAGGGTTCGACCTCTACTTATAGTTTTGCAAAATTAAAAATAACAAGGAACATTACAAAGATTAAAATTTGACAACTCAATAGAGAGTTCTTGTTGGCATTCTCTTACTAGTTCATCTTTCAAGAAACCCACTGCAAGTGGACCACCATGGTAGCTCAAAGCCTCTACAACTTGCTAGTTGCTTATTTCTAACTGGAGTTCTGGCCATTGGAGATTGCGTATTCATCATCGATCCTTCTTGGGAGCCTTCTACCATCGTCGATCTGTAACCATCTTTGGTCCTATCTTCTTGAAACCCTCGATGCTTCGACTTCCTCCTCCAACTGACTGTTACAACTCTGGTGAAGAAATACCTTTATATACTTCATATTCCTTAGCAAAATCTCCATCATCGATCTCCCTCATTGTATGGCTATGATTAAATCTGATATAAGCTTGGTATAATGGTGAGGGAGAACTCAACACCATTCCACTCTTAAAAATTGATGACATCATCCTTAAAGCTTTAGAAACTATGGGACACCACCCCGACCTTAAGTGCTTTGGAAGTTAAGCGGGATCGAATCCACTCCTCATCCTTTCATTTTCTTTATTGGCCATGAAACATTCACCAATCCGCACAAAAAAGTTGATGATGTCATCTCTCCTTCAAAACTTTTGCGGATTCCATTCGAACCGAAGCAAGAACCTTGGCCTGTGAACACCATTCTGGACTTATTGCAATGCAAAGTGACTCTTCCTCCAATCCGCACTGACCTTAGAGTACATCACTGCTTTTCATCATTCCAGAAAAGAGTTAGTCAAAATAGCCTTCGTCATGGATCCGCATCTACTACGTTCATAGCATTCCACCTTGTCACCATTCTGGGCAAAAATATTCTGTGCATTCTCCGAAATCGGGCCTTCCAACACTTAGCCACTCGTAAGGTATTCAAAATATCAAGCGGTCACCAATCCACACTTATTTTCTACTGACGTCATCCTTCTCCAAAATTTTTGTGGATTTGGGATGCATCGCCAGTCCGGAGCCAAGAATATGGGAAATCTTGCGGAATCGCTCCAAGTGTAAAAATTTACCAAGTGTTGAGTGGACTCATGGCTTTTGTTGCGGATCCACTCCAAAATACATAGCAAAGTGTGCGGAATGAGAACTTCATGACTTAGACAAAATTTTCAAAATATTTCTCAAGTATGTGGCCATTTTGGGCATATAGTACCTAACTCCCATGACATAGAAGTACAACAAGAACCCTGTTTTTAGAAGAAATAGAATGGTAGTTTCCAATGATATATGTGGATGAAAGACAATAGGATGAACCAGAAAATATTATCCATTTCTCATTAATGGCTAAACAAATATGTAAATTGAGCAAACACGCAAATCGATTATATAAAACTAATTGATATTGATTTGCGATGTAATTATAGACATATTATGTCGATAAATAGAACACGCCTAATTTATCCTATGAAGGATAAAATTAGTACATGTTCATTGTCTATGATTATTTTTTGCATGTTTGTTGTAATGACAAAGTCTAAAATAGACTTGCCTAAGCTTGTAATCGAGGATGGTCGTGCACTATATAAATGCATAGACCACCCCTAAAAAGGGATCTTAGATATTTTTACATGTAATATATTTTTGAAGCTACAATTAATTTATTTGAGTGTTCATATCAATATTTCTCAGCATCCAGTGTGCATGATTTGATCTGGGTAGAATCTATTGGAAGCCTGGGCCCACTCTCAATAGTATTCCACCCCTTTCCCCTATTTTTTATAATTAATTTATACATTATTTATTTACTATTTTTATTCTTTGCTATAGTCATTTAATTTTTGTACTTCCCTATTTTCTCTGTATTTTCTAGCAAGTTTATGTTTTATTTTCTATAGTTTATTTCTAGTCATGTGTTTGATAATATAGGCTAATTTAATGGTTTGGACAAGAAAACAAATCTACACCACAACCACCCCCAAAACCTTAAGAAGTATTGGACTCATCTCATTGGTTTTATAGGCATAAACTATGCATGGTACTTCATAAAGTTTATGAGCTTTCCTAGGTTTGACAATTTAAATGGAGGTAATAAATCAACTGTAGATATAACCAATGTTTTACCCAACATTTTGGCACCATTTTCGAGGAAGTACCAACTATAAAAACTTGTTATGTAGCAAGTCAATCTAAAAATTTTAGGTTAACTTATCTACATAATCTTTCCACCTAATCTTGTATGAGTCCACCAAGAATCAGAGGACCAAATGATCATTTTCTTAAGAGTAAAAATATTGTTTCATAAGAAGCCCCTGAATCAGTTATACCAGATTCTAAAATTGAAATTTCTTCACCTCCATCACCTCCACCTGTGCATTGGAGTCAACATCCAATTTTTGCACAGAGTCCTCTACCAAAATAACCAAATCTTGAAGAGTTGGTAGGAGATAATAGAATACTTAGAAGAACCCAATATGAGGAGGAATTGTTGTACAACCAATGTTGGAAGGTAGTAGAGGATGGAACTATATCAATAGCTGAGTTAGAGATTCTTGTACAGAATACTCTAAATGATAGAAGAGCTTTAGAGACTACTTTAGAAGTAGCAGGTGTAGAGACCCCATTTTCTAAAAATATGGTTGAAAATGAAGAGACATCCACCAGTTTTAACTTTCCAATAGGAGAGGCAATAGGAGACACAAGAATGAAACACATCTCCCCTACCCATATTCCTATTTTTAGAGGATTTCAGACTGAAGATCCTGACCTATTCCTTTTCAAGTTTGATGTCCTATGCAGGTCAGTAGATTATAAGATCGATGCCCAAAAACTAAAGTTGTTTCCCTCAACCTTAGATGATTCAGCCCTATACTGGTTCATTAGTTTAGGAAATAAATAGATTACTACCTGGGAAGATATGAAAAGACTCTTCCTAGAATAATACCAAGACTTTGGTAGGGCACAAGATTCTAGAGAAGAAATATTTGATATGACTCAGAAGGAAGATGAATCATTGGAGGAATACTGGGATAGATTTAGCTTTAACCTACAAAGATCTCCCCATGCAAGACTGAGTGATAGGTCCTTGAGAGGTATATTCTTAAAAGGACTCACTAATGAGTCTCTTGAAGCACTCAACATGATATCTGGAGGAGACGTTTACCAACAACAAATGGTAGATATCCGATGATTATGTTAGAATTATTCAAGAAGGAAAGGTAAACCAACCTCCAAAAATATCAAACCAATAACCACAGTCACAAAAATAGAAATAGGTAACATGTTAGAAGACCTAAAAAGTGAGATGTTGTCATCTCTTGCACTTCATATGGATACTCTTCTGCTTCAGAAAAAGAAGCAGGAGAATGAGGCTACATTAGCCTATTTCTATCCCAAATGTAGAGGGAAGCACCCCAAAAATGCATGTCCAGAAAACAAGGTTAGAGTATGTGTTGTTTGTCAAAAATATCATAAGATAAAGTTGTGTCCACAATTACCAAAATCTAGGGAAAATCCTGAAGTAGAGGAAGTATATTTCATGGGAAATAGGAGAAACTGGCAATAGTCTCCTATGGGAAACAACATGCCAATTGGAATGCCACCCTATGGAGGAGGTAATTACATGAATCAAGGTCAAGTTCAGCCACCCAATATGGGTTGGTGGGGACAACCACCTTGGACAAACACTCCCCAAGGAAACACTCCTTATAATCCATACCCATGGATGCCATATCAACAACCTGCACCCTAGTGGAGAAACTATAATGCATGGAGTTCAACTCCATAGAATGCAACACAAGCTCCACTACAATAGAGTTTGCTAACTCCCCCTACTTTGAGACCTGCACAACTTCCTACATAACCCACATCAAATCCCAACAACAAAACCAATCAACCAACATACCAAGTGGAAAATGAGATGTTTCCAATGTACAATATTAGAGTAGGATGTAATCCTATACAGTTAAGATCAGGTAGACAAGTAGGAGTAGAAATAGCTCCTTTGGTAGAAGAGGAGGAAAATGTAGAAGTAGAAAGTGAGAAATCACCTAGTGTAGAAGAAGTAGAAGAAGAACAAATTACTAAAAATGATCAAAGAAGAGGTTCCACCTTTTCCTCAAAGGTTACAGGAACCAAGAAAGCTAGTACAATCAAAGTTTGACATTTTATCCAATCTAAAAAATCTAACAATCACAATTCCTCTTTTCTAGGCTATAAGAGATGTTCCAATTTACACAAAAGCCATACGAGAATTATGTCTGAGAAAACCAGGTCAAAAACCAGCAAAAGCAATTAATGTGGTAGGTCAGTTAGCTGATCTCATGCTAGGAAACACCTACCACCAAAAATATTCTGACCCAAGAAGCCCTATTTTAACTATCAAAATTGAAGGCTATCCATTACCCAACACACTAGTGGATCTAGGGGCAGCCATTAATGTCATGCCCAAGGATACTATGCTGAAACTCAAACTCACAAATCTGAAACCAACTAAAATTGTTCTTCAATTGGTTGATAGGTCTATAGTGCTCCCTGAAGGAATGTTGGAAGACATTGTAGTTACAGTAGATGCATGGGAATATCCAATAGATTTCCTAGTATTACAATCAAATTCTAGATTGGGTGGTTATCCACTCATCTTAGGTAGACCCTGGCTGGCAATAGTTGATGCCTACATAAGCTATAGGAATGGACAAATGACCATTTCTAATGGTTAGAATGTTAAAAATATGATTATTTCTCCACCTACCCAATCCATTGATTTGTTGGGAGAACTTGATTATGAAAATTAGAATGCTAGTGATTTATCAATGATTCAATCCATAATGGCATTGGATGAGCTTGAGGATGAAAATTATGAGGAGAAAGTTATAACAAAATTTTTCCAAGGAGAATCCTCCTACCCTCCTCTAGAATCACCACTTGTTGGAATTAAATATCACCACATTAAACAAATTGAGGTTGAACCTAGGAGAATATTGAATGTAAATAATGAGTTGACACTTGTTCAATAGGACACCCTAAAAGAGATATTAGTCAAACATCAAAATACTTTTGCTTGGGACTATTTAGACATGAGGGGAATTGCTCCTAAAGTCTGTACTCATCGTATATATCTGGAAGAACAAGTAAGATTGGTAAGATAACCACAATGTAGGATGAACCCAGCCATGAAGGAGATTGTTAAAACTGAATTGCAGAAACTCCTAATAGTTGGATTTATCTACCCCATATCTGATAGTGAGTGGGTATCACCTTTGGTGGTGGTGCCCAAGAAAAATGGAAAGTGGTGTATCTATGTTGATTACAGAATGCTCAACACAGCAACAAAGAAAGACCACTTCCCCTTACCCTTTATAGATCAGGTCCTTGATACCTTAGTAGGAAGAAAGTACTTTTCTTTCTTGGATGGGTTTAGTGGATACAATCAGATACAGATTGGGGAAGAGGATCAAGATAAAATAACATTCACTTGTCCATGGGGAACCTTTGCTTATCGAGTCTTACCCTTTGGTTTATGTAATGCACCTACCACT
Source organism: Wollemia nobilis (assembly GCA_028583015.1). Classification (NCBI taxonomy): domain Eukaryota; kingdom Viridiplantae; phylum Streptophyta; class Pinopsida; order Araucariales; family Araucariaceae; genus Wollemia; species Wollemia nobilis. The sequence goes on along the minus strand of JAQPPZ010017101.1, from coordinate 4,816,891 downwards.
TTTCAAAGGGTAGTATTGAGTATTTTTTCTGATATGATTGGAGAAACTATGGAAGTATATATGGATGACTTCACCATTTATGGTGAGACTTTTGAGGAAGCCACAACAAATTTGGAAAAAGTACTTCAATAGTGTGAAGAAACTAATCTATCCTTGAGTAATGAAAAATATTTTATGCTAATGTAGGAGGGGATAGTATTAGGACATCATATTTCTGGAGATGGGATAAAGGTAGATAAAAAGAAAATTGAGGTAATAAAAAATCTGCCCACTCCTAAAACTCAGAGAGATGTCCGAAGTTTCCTTGGCTCTATTGGATACTATAGGAGATTTATATCAGATTTCAGCAAAATTTCTAAACCTTTGAACACATTGTTATCAAAATATGTAGAATTTGTCTGGATAGATGAATATGAATAAGCATTTCAAACTTTGAAAGAAAGACTGACCACTGCTCTAGTATTGAGAGGTCCAAATTGGACCATTCCCTTTCACATATATGCGGATGCATCCAATAATGTGATAGGGGTAGTACTAGGATAGAAATATGGTGAAGAATTTTATGCCATTTATTATGTCAGTAAACATCTTATAGGTGTTGAGTTTAATTACACTATCATAGAGAAAGAATTTCTTGTAGTTGTTCATGCTATTAACAAATTTTACCATTATATTATAGGTTATAAGGTTTTTGTGCATATTGATCATGCAACCATCAGATACCTGATGAACAAACCTACAATTAGTGGTAGAATTATTAGATGGCTTTTAATTTTGCAAGAATTTGATATTACAATTATTGATAAACTAGGTAAAGACAATGTGGTTGCAGATTTTCTTTCCAGATTGACACCTCCAGATCATACAACCATGAAAGATCAATTTCTAGATGAGCATCTCTTTGCTCTTGATGAACAAATATCATGGTATGCAGATATGGCTAATTACTTAGCCATTGGTAAAGTATCCCCTGCACTCTCACCACATGAAAAATAGATATTAATAGAGAAGAGTGTAGCCTTTTCATGGATTGATGGTTGCCTATTTAAAACTAGGCCTGATCAAATCATGAGAAGGTGTGTTGCTGAAAATGACATTGCAACAATTCTTAAAGCTTGCCATGATGAACCTTGTGGTGGCCATTTTGTAGGTAAAAGGACTACATTTAAAGTATTGCAGGCTGGTTATTTTTGGCCTGCACTATTTAAGGATGCAACCAAACATGTGAGTCAATGTGACCAGTGTCAGAGGATGGGTAGACCAACTCTTCGAGATGAAATACCCCTTCAACCACATGTGCACATTGAGCCATTTGACAAATGGGGAATGGATTTTGTAGGACCCATTAATCCACAGTCAGTAGGTAAGAGATATATCTTAGTTTACACTGACTATGTGACTAAATGGGTTGAAGTGCAGGCATTACATGATTCCAAGGAGAAAACTATAGTAGAGTTCCTATTTGCATCCATCTTCACATGATTTGGTGTTCCAAGAGAGATCACTACTGATCAAGGACCCCAATTCACTTCGAATTTGATCTAAGAAATAATGCAATAGTACAAAATCAGGCACAATAAGACCACTCCTTACCATCCTCAAGAAAATGGGTAAGTAGAAGTCACTAACCATGAGTTGGAAAATATTCTAACAAAAATGGTGCAACAACATAGGAAAGACTAGGCTATGAGATTACCAGAAGTAGTCTAGGCTTACAGAACTACCTGGAAAACTACCACTAGTTTTACACCATTCCAGTTGGTATATGGGAAGAATGCTATGATGCCTATAGAGTTTGAAATTAGAACTCTTAGAACTATAGTAGAACTAAATTTGAATCTGGATGAAGCATAGAAATAATGGATTCAATAGCTTAACCAATTGGATGAGTATTGATGTGATGCTTTGCATCGAATAGAAGTCATTCAAAAATAGAGAACTTGGTGGCATGATCATCACATTAGGCCAAAATAGTTCAAGGTGGGAGAATGGGCATTATTGTATGATTCTCGGTTCTAGGAGAGGAAGGGAAAGCTCATGCAATGTTGGATGGGGCCATATGAGGTGATTGAACTAATCAACAATGGTGTTGTTCATGTCAGAACTATTGATGGGAGCAACACTATGTTGATAGTCAATGGCCATAGATTGCGGCCATATCATGCATCTGAAAATTATGTGATTGAGGCTAGAATAGGCATGGGGGAAACCCCATTTGATTGAATTTTTGAAACATTTTTAGTAATATGTGGACACATGTTTGTCCACATGATCCAAAAATAATTTATTCTTTTATAAGTCCTGCATTTTTCTTTCTTTAGTTGTGTTTTTGTTTTGTAGGAATGATGCCCTGAATGCAATCTGTAGGTATCTTAGGAAACCTAGGCCTATCAGGCATAGGATCCATGAACCTGCACATTTCTAGCTTTCTAGGAGGTTAATTTTAGTAGAAGTACACTCATCCCCATCCGAAGGGGGATAACCATGCTTGGACGTGTATGTGGGTGTTTTTGTCTTCATGGAGAAAAATACCCAAATGCTAGTTCACATAGTGGATGATGATGTTGTCCTTGAATGATGAATGCTGATAGTCTGATCAATCGAAAGTGCTCAACTATGGACACACCAACAAACATTGACTGTTCAAATGATGGGGAGGTGCTTGACTCCCAAATATCATAAAGGTGCCTGACTCCCATTATTGAAGAAAAAATGGGTACCTAATTTCTAGAGAAAAGGTACATGTATTCTATTCTAAAGGTGCCTGATTTCTAGTGACAAGGTGCTTGTATTTTGTTCAATAAGGTGTATTTTCAGCTTTATTAAGGTGCTTGATTTCTAGTGAAAAGGTACCTAACTTCAGTTCTAATGGGTGCATGTATCCTTTATAGGAGTAAGGCACCTGATTTCCAAAAAGGTGCCTGAATCTTATTCTAATGGGTGCCTGTGTTCTGTGTATTGAAGTAAGGCACCTAATTTCCAGCAAAAAGGTGCCTGACTTCCATTCTAATAAGTGCCTAATTTCCAGTATACAAAATAAACCTTCGACATCAAGAAGCGGTTAAAGCCACATCAACATTTTATCCACGTGATCAAAAGTCAAACTTCTCATGGATAAAAACATTTTTTTTATTGGATATTTGTGCACATTCCAAGACAATCAACAAATGACTTCCAAGGAGGGATGTGTGTCATCCCATGGAAAAATATTAATTTAATATTTTTCTTGCATTGTTTTTTAGCAGGGAACCTCGAATGAAATAAATTGCAGCACCCAAGAATGAATTGTTCAAAAAAGCATTTCCTCACATGGGAAATACACATGCCATTATTTGATTTGGTAATCATAGTCATCATGAGACAACCAATCCGTCTATGCCATGAGTGTCTACATATCATGCATGCATGAAATACTAATTAGGTATGTACTCAATTTTCTATTTTATATGTATATAATTTTCATTAGAAATACATTCCTATCAATAGTGTCATCACATTATTTGAAAAATATCCATCCAATCATCATACCCAACTCTGCATTTTTCCACGTGCTAGCAAGTAGTTGGGTAAAAAGTTATAACAATCATCCATTTAGAAATCTGGCACATGATTTTACGATGTTTGCACAAATCATCATAATTATTTCTAATTATGGTGCAAAGGCGCCTGATTGCATGGATACGGTTGCATTGAAATGATATGTTAAAATGAACCTGTGAGCTAGGGTAAGTTGTAGAGAAAAACCAAAAAATATAAAAAATTATAGATGAAAATAGAGAGTAATTTGCCATGGGAGGAAAATCCACAAATCATCTGCTTAAGAAAAATGAACCCAAAGACCTTTCAGGGGTTAATGAAGATGTTTAGAGGTAATTTGAAGTGGTCGGTTGGATGGATTACTATCGCCTAGTTAGTCAGAACCAGGATGTTGAGGCAACCAAGGAATTCATAGAATCTTTGAGGGATGAGGTTGTTCGAATGAGAGGACTAGAAATTCTAGTCATAGAAGCCCATATCTGTGGTCATCGATCTCCCTCAAATAGGGGACCATGTATATAAAGATGATAACTCTATGAATTGTGCATAGAGGTTTTTTGGGCAACCAATGATATACTTGATGTGTTCTGGACTATCGAGGTAGTACCTCCTAGATCTCTGGAGCCAAGTTTTTGAGCAGATCACTAGATTCTTCACCTACATTGGTAGGTACTCATGGCTCAATGTAAATCATTTCCATTTTTTGAATCATCTATTACATGGGGATAAAATCAATGTCCTTTATTATTTAGCATGTGCCCTAAGGGATGAGGCTAGGTGGTATCAGGTTAGGACAACTACTACCCTGGCACACCATGGGTTGATTTCAGCCCTAATCAGGCATGTAGAGGCACATAAGGAGGCACCAATTGAAGAAGATATTGCTATTCTAGAATAATAGGAGATGGTAGAGGTGCTTGACTCCCATGGTCAATCAATTTAAGGGCATCAGGGCCAATAGAGTCGGTGCCTACCTCCCATCATGATCAATTAATAGGGAGGTAGGGAAAATTCTATCCCTTGTTTTAGTGTTTTAATGAGGAAGCAAGACCAAGCTTGTCAAGACCTGTTCATACAATAAACTACCCAAGGACTAGAAGTAGGATAAAGAAAGTATCCTTGGTTACCCCTAGTATATCCAATGATGAAGATGTCATTGGCATAATTGAGGATGAATTTGCTGCTCAAGTGCTGTAGAACATGGTTAGTGGTGAACCTTCTCACCTAGAAGTCCAAGAAGGAGATCTACACAAATAGTTGTAGATATTGAAGGAGTAAGCCTTCATTTGGGAAGGCAAGTACAAAATAGAGTAGACTCTCTTTGAGGTGTCTAGAAAAGTTATTATAGAAAAATAATTGGAGATGTACAACACCATCCACCAGTTGTAGAACATAGTGCAATAATTGAAATCATAGGTTCAAAGAATGGAGGCTGGTCAGCCAACCAAGGTTGATGTTGTAGTTCAAATATATTGGGCAATGGAGGTGCCTACGACTTCTCCAGATTTTGAGGAAAATATTGCTTCTTCTAGTTAGATTTGGTCTGATGCTAGAAAAGAAGCCAACTTAATAGCTAAAGTAGGGGATCTTTTTGAAGCCTCTACTAAAATAAATTGTGAAGAATAAGAGGGCCCAATTCTACAAATAGAGCCCCCTGTAGTGGATATTGAAGATAGTGAGGCTAAGGAGTCATTTGGAATGTCTGATGCTACCTAGTCATATGGTCAGCTACTATATGACCAACTAGGAGTGGCATAGTTAACTAGAGAATCTGAAGCACAATTGGGTGCCACTCAATTGGTTGATGACACATAGATATTTGACCTTACTATCTAGATAGAAGTAGGGCAAGGGAAAGGCTCTAAAAAGGTTCACTCATAGGGGTCAGTTAGTCCCATAGGGGATGCATAATCAATTGGTCAGCCATTGGTTGACCAAACCAAGGCTGAATAGTTGGATGAGTAGACCAAGATTGGACCAATTGAGAACACACCAAGGGCCCAAGAAAAGCAAGATGTAGAGTCCTTTGAGGTCTAGGAGATACCACCCCTATAGAAGGAAGAGGAGGTTGATCCTTTGACTTCCATAATTGAGGCAGCAACACCTAGAGCATCAAGGAAATTGTGGCCTAAAAGGAAAGTTAAGAGGGCACCATAGAAAAGGCTAAACACAAGGGCTAGAATAGTAAAGGAACCAAAGTAGAAGGCCACCCAATAAAAATTGAAGGTGCATCTAGACCCCAAATCATATGAAGAGTGGGTTGCATCCATGAAAGCCTTTACTAGCTATAAGGAGTAGTTTCAAGAGCTCCAAAAGAACCTAAAGGAGGCCAAAAAGGAGTAGAAGGCTTACAAGAAAATGGCTCGAGAGCCAGGTATTTATGTTAACCCTACCCGGTCAAAATAATTCTGGAACCTATATGGTTCAAAATATGGCAATCCCTCAAGGATGAGGGAATATCTAGACAAGATGGGTATATTCAGCAAAGAGCCAATGATGCCACCACTGGTTAGAACATCTGAGTCTCTACCCCCTGAAGATGTCGAGGATAATGCTACAAAGGATGACTTGGAGGTGGAAAATTTGCCAAAGGCTCAAGTACATGACACATCCCATTATCCACCATGGGATAAGCTTGATTTTCTAGTGGTAGTCTAGCTACCCTCAAACCATCAGTATTGGAAGTAGGTTGAGCCTACATTCTAGAAGTATGCCACTATATTTATAAGATTTTATGTAGATGAAGTAGTAGGTAAAAAGAGGTGGAGTAGAATAAGGCCGCATATAGAAGTAGGACCTAGTCAACCCCTACGGTGTAGTCCATGAAAGAAGGTACCCAAAATAGCAATAGGTCCCAGTCAGCCAAAATAGGGTGGCAAAAAAAATGTGATAAGGAATGAGATAAAGTCACCACCCGGGAAAGAAAATAAAGAAATAGGGCATACTGGAAGGTTGTTGATAGAATAGGGGATTACCAATAGAAGGTGCCATGAGGGCATGGCAACATCTAAGCATGGGGGGATGATGAGCACCAAAAATGCTCATATTTTTGTATGGATTCATAACATATAGTGCAACATTATTTTGATAGAATGTACTTTTTAATGAAGGTTTTATATATATTTAATAGGAAATTGTGTATATTCTCTAATATGTGTTTTAAGTGTGATTTGTGTGTAGATTCAATGATTTTGCTACATTTTTTGCATATTTACGTCAAGGTCCCATGTGGACCTGGCACTTCATGTTTTATGGTGGAAACATAAGGACAACGGTGACCACAACAAAGGATACGTACGCTGAGTTAAGGCACTTGACTCCCGACTTCGGGATCAAAGGCGCCTAACTCCCAACTTCGAGGTCGATGGCACCTAACTCCCGACTTCAGGGTCAAAGGTGCCTAACTCCCGACTTTGGGATCAAAGGCGCCTGACTCCCAACCTTGGGGTCAACGGTGCCTAACTCCCGACTTCAGAGTCAACAACACCTAATTTCCAGTGATAGGCTGGATGGCACCTGACTCCCATGAAGCAGAAGTATAACAAGAACCCTATTTTTAGAAGAAATAGAATGGCGGTTTCCAGCGATATATACAGATGAAAGACAATAGGATGAACCAAAAAAATTATCCATTTCTCATTAATGGCTAAACAAACATGTAAATTGAGAAAACACGCAAATCGATTATATGAAACTAATTGATATCGATTTGCGGTGTAATTATAGATATATTCTGTTCGATAAATAGAACACGCCTAATTTATCTTACGAAGGATAAAATTAGCGCGTGTTCATTGTCTATGATTATTTTGTGCATGTTTGTTGTAATGACAAGTCTGAAATAGACTTGCTTGAGCTTGTAATAGAGGATGGTCGTGCACTATATAAATGCACAGACCACCCCTAAAAAGGGATCCTAGACATTTTTACATGTAATATATTTCTGAAGCTGCAATTAATTTATTCGAGTGTTCATATCAAGATTTCTCAACGTCCAGTGTGCGTGATTTGATCTGGGTAGAATCTGCTAGAAGCTTGGGCCCACTCTCAACAGTATTCCACCCCTTTTCCCTATTTTTTGTAATTAATTTCTGCATTATTTATTTACTATTTTCATTCTTTGCTGCAGTCATTTAGTTTTTGCACTTCCCCTATTTTCTCTGTATTTTCTAGCAAGTTTATGTTTTGTTTTCTATAGCTATTTCCAGTCATGTGTTTGATAATATAGGCTAATTTAATGGTTTGGACAAGAAAAAAAGCTACACCACAACCACCCCCCAAACCTTAAGACGTATTGGACTCATCTCACTGGTGTTACAGGCATAAATTGTGCATGGTACTTCATAAGTTTACGAGCTTTCCCAGGTTTGACAATTTAAATGGAGGCAATAAATCAACTGTAGATATAACCAATGTTTTGCCCAACAAGGGAAAGGTTTACATTCTTTATTATTATTGATTCATTCAATATTTAGAAAATGAAAGAATTTAAGGAATGTGGAAATTGTTTTTTTAAGGGAAGGAAAAGAGTTTAATAATTTCTCATTGTTTGATAATGAATTATTTATGCTAGATTAAGTATTTAATTGATTAAGGTTTATGGAACCTTAATTAGTTAGACAAATGGATAATTTAATTATTTAATTAATTAGGGTTTATGGGGTCTTGATTAATTAAGGAAACAAATGAGATTAATTGATAATCAAATCTAAGGGAGGGCTTTTATGTTTAAAAATAAAATATGACCTCCCTAGATTTTGAGTGAATGATTTGTAAATATGTATTGGTTATTGTATAGTTGCAATTTGGCATTTTAGATACACTAGATTAAATGATCATCTAGTAGATGCATGATTCATAGTTCCATGAGCTATCTTGATCCCTTACTACCATAAATTGAGTGATGGGCAAGCTAAAGGACCAAGAGAACATTAGGATACAAGATAGATACTTATATTATGAATGAATTATTTCCAGAGTAACCTTTGTATAGCTAATTGAAATGTTCTATTCTTTAAGGTATGGATTATTTTATCATGATCAAACTATGTAATTATTTATGGACAGAAGGAAATGTATCTCCTAATTATAATTTTATGATGCATATTATTCATTAGATATGTTAACCATTTATTATGCATATTCTAGTTAGATTTATCTCCTTCAAGCATCTATTTTATATTTCTTTATTTCATCATGTTCCATGCTTGTTTAAATTGATAGACTTAGTGTTTCTTCTCCTATAATGATTTTAATGTGCTTAGAGTAGTTAAGTAGATTCTTTAGATAAAAATGAGTGCTTATGTGTTAAATAGAGTAGGAGAACCTAAGGGATTATGGGATCCTTTAGGATCACATGGGTTAAATTAGAAAGTATACTTGTTTTACTTATACAACCTAGCAATTTAAAATGAGATAAACTATTTGTGATAGGATTGGACTACCCTATCATAAGAATAAGATGAGAAGCCTATTTGTAGTACACATTGTATATCCATATAGATAAACTTGTGTAGGGTATAGATATGAATGTACCCTTCGATTGATCGAAGGAGATAAGCTAATCATAACTGATATGTGGTTAATAACTCATTGTAATAGACATAGTATGCCTACATAGATGGATTTGTGCATGGCATGGAGATGGACATATCTTAATTGGATGATAGATATATGGTTGGTGATAAGGATAATGATAGATAACTTGAAATTAGAGTTAACTTGATATCTTTATAGTCACACGTACTGAGTGAGAAAAGGATCTCTCTTTGTATGTGCTAGTTTGTAGTGTTGTTTGTGTTTGTCAAAAAATTAATAATAACAACCACTGAGTTAGATTTTAGATTTTTACAGAAGTTGAGGGGATTTAAGGTGGCCTCAAAAATAGATTCAATATCTCATCATCAATTTGTTGATGATATATTTATTGTTTCAAAATCTTCAATCCCTTAAGCTCAAGAAATTAAAGGAATCCTAGATAAATATGAACAGGTGGCTGGTAAGAATGTGATTTTTACAAAGAGTAAGATCTACTTTATCAATACCCCAATGGTGAGAAAAGAGGAATCTCCTAAATTTTTAGCTATGAGATAGGGTATCTCCTAGCCTTCTACCTAGGGATGCCACTGTTTAAGGGAAGAATGGAATTAGAATTATGGAACCCAATCATTGAGCAGTTTGCAAAAACATTGAAATATTGGAAAGGAAATTTGTTAAGTCTGGCTAGAAAGCTCAACTAGTCCAATACACACTACAAAGCATACCCATTAATTTCATTCTAGTGTTTAAAATCCTTGCAAAAACTAGAAATAAGTTGAAACAAATACAATGATCCTTACAATGGTTTGGTTTTAAGGACATGAAGAGACTCCCTTTGGTGGATTGGGAGCAAGTGTGTTCGAACGAGTATGGAGAATTAGATTTCAAATACCTAAAAATGATGAATGAGGCCCTCATAGGTAAGATGGGATGGAAGATGATAAGACAAAAAATATCTCATTATTTAAGTGTTATTTCACATAAAAATGTCTATTTTACCTAAAATACTATAATTAATTCTAAGTAGTTTAATTATTATTTATGTTTATGTTGAATTTAATAAGGTAAATTACAGAAAAGGATATATTTTTTGGATAGGTTTTATGTAGATTTTATGGTTATTTTGCATGATTTTAGCATTTATTAATCTTGTCATAAAGTGCAATAAAAAGTGTCATAAGTAGAAGTTTTGGTTGTTAGGTTGAAATTCTAATTTGCTTCCATGTTCAATTTTTTTTCACCTTTATTTTGCAATAAAACGTCAACATTTTGCAAACTGCAAATTTGCTAAAAAATTGTAGGAAAACTGTAGGTGGCTCTAGAACATCAAGGCAACAATCTGCAAGAAAATAGGAAAAGATGGTTGCACATCTAATTGGGGCTCTGAAAAAAATTGGGAGCATAGAATAAGTAAAATTAGATAATACCAGCCACCTAGTCTCCTAGAGTTGACTTAGCACCAATTTTCTAACTCATTTGGGCAAATCACATTTTCAGCTTGATCTTCCATAATAGTTGTAGGTTTTATTGCATATTAAAACCAGAATTGATTTTTGACCTGTTTGAACATGCAAATGATGAGCTAGCAATTTGCGATTCGGAATAAATATATCTAAGAATATTTCAAAGCATCCCATAACATTTGGAATTGCAAAAATGAGGGAATCTATCTATTGTAGTTTACTATTTTAAATATGGAAATTGCAAGAATTTTAGCACAATTAGCTGAAAATAACTTTTTGGCCAAAGTTTCTGGAGAATAAGATATCTAGTGTATGGATGGATGTAAAAAAGTATATTCCACCTATTTATAGCCATTTTCTCATCATTTTGAAGATGATAAAAATAAGAAAATTGGTTGCAAATAAGATTATGTCCCAATTCTAGACTGATTTTACTGTAGCAAGTCAACAAATTAGGAATTGACAACAAGAATATTAGTTGTATTTGTCAAATGTAGGTTGGGAATGTAGAAAATATTGTATAAATAATTCCACCCACCTTTGTTGAAGGAGTTAGAAAGTTAGTAAATAGTCATAGCATTTTTTTGAATTTATTGGAAACTTTTGTAAGAATGATTTATCATATGTTCTTGGACATTCCCAAAAAATATGCTTAATCAAGCAAACACCTTCAACTGCATAGAAACCTGGAACATCCACACCGAGACACTTCTTCCATTTTTTGCAAGAACAACAAACCATCAACTGATAAATGTTGTTCAGGGGAAACTAAGGTGGAAGGCAGTGTTGTTTGGAGACTCCATTGACTGTGCGAGCTATAGAAGGATATTTTGGCACATTATCAGACTCTCTATCTTGTTTAATATTTGGAAAGATATATGTAGTCTAATTTTTAAAAATAAGGAGATGTCAGTTTTTGTTACTATTAGCAAAGCTGCTAAGTTTATTTCTAGTCAACTTAAGGTGTTTAGGTCTGAGATTATTCAGGACTGTATTAGAATTGATAAAAATTTTAGATCTAATTATTTGATGCTCATTCGCAAACTGTTGTAGTGTTGTTATGATGATTTATTATCTGATTATTCATTAATATGAAGTATTTTTCAATAATAATAAAAAAAAATGATTTATCATCAAATAAAGTGTAGTCTTCATTTTAGCATATGTTTTATGCATGATTGCATAGTTAGGACTTAGTATTTGGTGAATTAGACCTTCTACTAGATCTAGAAGCAAGGTCCCACTCTTAGGGTTAGTGTAAGGAGTGCTAATAACTTTTTACATGTTTTTTTTTTCATTCATTGTTATTTTCTATCATTTTTCTAAAAGGTTGTAAATTCAAAATTTGCTCTTTTTCCGTTCTATTTTTACTCGATTTTCAAATGTGCATATTTTTGTGTGGATTACGGCTAGTTGAAACTTTTATTTTATTTATTTTTCCACTTTCATTAATACCATTTAATTTCTATTTTTAGCAGTAAAATCATGTTTTAGTATTTTTAGTTAAATAGCTTCATTTTCTAGCATTTTCCAATTCAATTTTTTACATTTCAGCATTTTCATTTTAATCATTTCAATTTAACAAACATAAAATAGATTTTTCCTTCCTTCAAAAATGTTCAATTCTGTAATTAAATAGTTCTTATGCAAAAGGGTGCAAAGTGACATTGTTTCCTTTTTGTAAAGATTTCCAACTTTCATAGAATAGTCTAGTGTCTTGATACCTAAATTGTAGTTTCAAGGTCTCTAATGTATACATCCTTAGGAAACCTATGAGTATTAATGACACATTATTTTTGGTGTCGTTACCAAGGAGAAAATTGGTATTGTTAGAGAACAAAAAAGTTGCTCAATGTTAATTATTTTCTTGTAAAATTGATGACTTCACATAAAAAATAGTTGCATTGCTTGGGATTACATTTTGGACATTAATAAACTAGAATAAGAGTGTTATTTTAAGAATCATGAATAGGCTTATAAAAAAAAAATATTTCACAAACCATAAGAATAAGACATTCATGACAAGAGGTTGAACCTATGCCAAAGTTGTTTGAATTAATGATTCTCAAAAATGTTAGAATTTTTCAAGAATCACAATCATCCACTTCAAGAAGTGTAAAATCCCTTGAGAAAGAATTACAAGGAGAAAAAATTAGTAGTTCAACACCACTTTCCCTTGACAAATCTATATGATCAATATTATTTGAAATAATTTATAATTGGTGTTCGGAACACATAATGGTAATATTACAAGAGAATCTAGAAAGAGTTAGTAATATGCTCCACCCTAGTATAACTAGTACATCTACCAAAACTTTTCAAAACCCAATTCAATTAGACCTAATCAAAACTCTTCCATGAAAGTCATTTCACCTTCTATATTACCAACTTTTATAGGAGATATATTTGAAGATCCTAATCTATTTATATTTGAGTTTAAGATTGTATGCAAAACTTATGACTATACCAATGATAATAAAAATCTCAAATTATTTCCTTCCACTATTAGAGAATCAACTCTATGATGGTTCATAACCTTAAAACTTGATTCGATTTGAACTTGGAATGAAATGGAAAATATATTTTTGGAGAGATACCAAGAATATTGTCAAGTAAAGAATCAACAGGATGAATTACTTAAAATTAAATAAGAGGAAGAGGAAAATGTAGAAGACTATCTAGAAAAATTTTCTTTTGTTCTTAGAAAAACTATTTTCTTGAGAGAGCTACAAGATGAATTAAGAGATGTATTGGATATTATGGAAAAATGAGATGCGAATACACTTAAATTTAAAGAAATCATTGAACTTTGTAAGAATTATTCCCATAGAAGATATAGAAAATGCAAAAATGGTAGCAATAAAAATTCTTTAAAAGAATCGATGGAAGAGTTTACCAATATTGAAATTGGTATCCTAGTGCATATGAATACAACATTAGGAGAATTGAATGCAAAGGCTAAATATACTAAAAAATTATCTATTAATTGTTTAAGATGTAAAAATAAGCATGCTCTCCATGAGTGTCCTTTGATAAAAACTTCCATATCTATTAGGAACAAAGGACACCCCATATATTAGTGTCAGTTGTTACCAGGACTTTGGAATGTTTTTGAGAAATATTCTCAAGAACTTTACTTTGTAGGACAAAGACAAAGGGGTAATTTTCTTAAATATCCATATTAAAATACTTCTTAATTTCCTACAAATTAGGAAGATAATTCTTGGTATATACCATGGTATGCTTTAAATCCACTTCAACAACATTGGAGTCAACCACTATTGGTGTATTTACAAAATGGTATCAACCTAGATGAATGAGTCAACAATCAAATCAATAGTATCCACCATGGTTGTATCCATAAATGTAGGTACAATAATAATTACAACAATAATAATCGTACCAAAGGCAACATCAGTATCAAAACTAAAAACAAAATTTATTGCCGACTCCTACTCATATTTTCCCTCAAGGAAAACAACAATAAAAAGCAAAACAACCTCCACTTCTGGCTCAACATGTGGCTAATCCTAGTAATGTTAAACAAGAAACCAACCCCTATCTATATGACTAAATTGAAAGATATATCCATGATAAATATCATTTATTATGACAAAATTCAATCGTATTCATGAAAAAACACTTTTTGAACCTATTCCACATATCATTGTAGAAATGGGAGCTATTGAGAATAAACAAGAAGATGCATCTACATTGAAACAACAAAAACAACAACAAAAAGAAAAATAAAACCTTTCTCAAAATGATTTAACAAAGAAAATACCATATCTTGAACGATGTGATATATCAAAATAACATCTTCAAAACTAGATTTAGTAAATAAATTAAAATATTTAAATGTTACAATCCCTTTACTATATGTTTTTAAAGATGTATCTACAATTAATCACATTGTTTAGAAAATGTGTATTAATCAACCAAGAAGAAATAAAAAAGTATATCCTAAAATCATATAAGTAGGTGGAAAAATTGTAAAATTATTTTTAGAAAAACGTATTACTCCATCTAAGTATGATGATCCAAGAAGCCTATGGCTTCTTGAATTAGATGAGGGAAATAAAAAGAAAATATTTTTCTAATTGAGTTTTAATTTCTAATATTTCATATATGTTTGGAAGATGGCATTAGGTTGTTTTAGGTACAACAAGAGAGAATTTTGTATTTGAATGCATTGGATGAAATTTGGTTGGAGGTACTTCATAAAATGGAGATCATTCAACAAATACAAGAAATGTGTCATGATAGTCACATTAGGAGCAATAAAACTTGCATATGATAGAAGAAGTCTCCTCTTTTAACAAATATTTTGAATGATTTGATCTTTGAATCATGGAAAAAAAGAGAAAAAAGAGAAAAAATTGTAACACAAGGCACATGCCACAAAATAAGAATGCATGAAGACATGCATCAATTTCAGTGAGGAGGAGGAAAAATGAAGTCAATACTTCATTTTGAGCAATAAGGAGGAAATGATGACATGAGAGGATTATTATTGCTCATACGAGAAAAAAAGTTGATGATCATTGTTGTTGTTTTCATGAAAAAGATAGATGTATTTTTTGTAAAATAAGGATTGTTCTTATCCAAATAAAATGAGAGACATTCTCTCTCATTGAAGCTCCTAAAAAAAAAGAGAAGAAAAAATAAGAAAAAATAATATCTATTATGAAAATCCTTTATGGATGCAATTGAGATTGAAATTGGTTGAAACCCAGAAATGGCAGCCTCTTTTGAAAAAAAAACAAAACAAAATAAAATCAAATGAATAATTCAATGGTGAAAACCTCCTTGAGGTGATATTGAATTAAGGCTTACATGAAAACCAAATTTTGGTATTTGCCTTGAAGATTTTTTAGCATCTGTATAAAGTCTAATTACTCCATCTATGTACTTTTTAGATTTTAGAAATCATAAGTGTGTGATCAACAAATAATCCAAGAGGGTGCATGAAATCTCTTCAATAGCAAGGTATGCATTTTTTTCAATTTTACTATTAGTTAGCCTTAACATTGCATGAATAGTAATTAAATGCTTGGCACACTTATGTATATAAATGGTAAACTTAAAAGACATACAAAGTACTACAAAATGTTGTTCTGATATACCTTTGATTATGGGAATTTAATGTTTGAATGGTTTGAAAATGAGAAAAAGAGTTTCTCAAGATGCTTCAGTATAATAGTTGTGTAAGAAAGGGTTGCAAATAAGGGCATAGAAGAACTCAACATAATTGTGCATGAATAGGAGTGTTTAAAAAAAATGAACTATATAACTTTCTAGCCAATTTTCTATGTTGCTATAACAATCTAGCACAAAGTAATGTATTTTAACCATGTTTTAGAACATACAGGTTTAAAAACAGAATTGTAGGTAGAGCCCAGAAACATCATAGGTGCATTCTATCCAAGCTCAAGAACACACAATATTGTAAACAAAGTTACAAGCAGAGCTCTAGAATATCATAATGTATATTCTGCTAAAGCTCTAGAACATATAGACTTGAACACAAAATTGCAGGTAAGTGCTTCAAAACATATAGAACTGCAAAATAATAAAAGTGCAGTTTGTTCTTGAACAACAAGCTAGGAAATTACAGAATCAGTACAACTAAAAAATTGTAACAAAATAATATAATTTGTTCCACAATAGCAACATGAAAAACTGTAGAAGAAATGCAGCTAGAAAATTATAAAAAAAATACAATTGTAATTTTTATTTTTCAAAAATTACAACATTTTTAGCAAATTTAGAAATTTTATAATTTCAGCATTTTTCAACAATTTTTAGCAATTTCAAAATTTTAGCAATTTTCAGCAATTTCAGCAGTTTTAAACAATTTTTAGCATGTTTCAAAAATTGCATTAATTTCAATAATTGTAACATTTTCAACATTTTTCAAAAATTGCAGCAATTTCAACATTTTCAACATTTTTCAAAAATTGTGGTAATTTTAGCATTTTAACCATTTCAACCATTTCAGAAATTTCATAATTAGGTTGAAATAAATCAAAAGAAACAAAGAGATTTGGACTTAAAAGTTGTTATGGCCCATTAGGATGCATGAGAACATGAATTAGGATAAGTAGGGGGGAATAATGAGACAAAAATATCTCATTATTTTAGTGTTATTTCACATAAAAATATCTATTTTTTCTAAAATGCTATAGTTAATGCCAAATAGTTTAATTATTATTTATGTTAATTTTGAGTTTAACAATGTAAATTATGAAAATAATATGTTGTTGTTTAGATGGGGTTTCCACAATTTTTATGGTTATTTTGCATGATTTTAGCATTTATTAGGCATGTAATAAAGTGACATAAAAAATTTCATAAGTAGAAGTTATTGTTGTTAGGTTGAAATTCCAATTTGCCTCCATGTTCAAAAAAAAAAATTGTTTTTATTTTGCAATAAAAAGTCAACATTTTGCAAATTGCACATTTTTTGAAAAACTATAGGTGGCTCCAAAACATCGGGGTAACAACCTACAATAAAATGGGAAAATGTGGTTGCATATCCAATTGGGACTATGAAACAATTTGGGAGCATAGAATAAGTAAAATAAGATATTACCAGCCATATGGAGTTGACTTGGCAGCAATTTTCCAACTCATTTGGACAAATCACATTTTGAGCTTGATCTTACGGAGTTGTTGCAAGTTTTTTTTGCATATTTAAACAAGAATTGATTTTTGACCTATTTGAACTTGCAAATGATGAGTTGGAAAGTTGGGATTTGGCAAAAATATCTCTAAGAATATTTCAAAGCATCCCACAACATTTGGAAATGCAAAAAATGAGGGAATCTCTATTGTAGTTTACTGTTTTAAATATGGAAATTGTAAGAATTTTTACAAAAATAGTTGAAAATCACTTTTTGGTTAATTTTTTGGGGAAAATAAGAGATTTGGCATGTGGATGGATATAACCAATTATATTACACCTACTTTTATTCCCTTTTATATCATTTTGGATATGAGAAAAATAGGACAATTGACTGCAAATAATATTATGTCCCAATTATAGTCTAAGTTTGTTGCAACAAGTTACCAAATCAGGAGTTGACAACAAGAAGATTCATTGTATTTATCAAACATAGGCTAGGAATGTGGAAAATATTGTATAAATAATTCCACCCACCTATGTTGAAAGAGTTAGAAAAATAGAAAATAGTCAAAACATTTTTTTGAATTTGTCGACAACTTTTATAAGAATAGTTTTTCATCAAATACAGTGTAGTATTCATTTCAACATATGTTTCATGGATGATTGGATAGCTAAAACTTAGGATTTTATGAATTAGACCTTCTATTATACCTAGGAGCAAGGACCCACTCTCAGGGCTAATGGAAGAAGTGGTATTAACATTTTATAGGTTTTTTTCATTTATTCTTGTTTTCTATCAGTTTGCTAAAAAGTTGTAAATTCAAATTTTGCTTTGTTGTACATATATTTGTGTGGATTGCAACTAGCAGAAACTTTTATTTTATGTATTTTTTCGTTTTCATTAATACCATTTACTTTCAGCATTTTATTTATGTTTTTAGTAGTAAAATCATGTTTCAATATTTTTAGTTAAATAGCTTTATTTTTTAGCATTTTCTAATTCTATTATTTACATTTCAACATTTTCATTTCAGTCATTTCAATTTAGCAAACTTAAAGTAGTTTTTTCTTCCTTCAAAAAAGTTTAATTCTATAATTAAATAGTTTTTATGCAAAAGGGTGCAAAGTGACATTGTTTCCTTTCTATAAAGATTTCTAGCTTTCATAAAATAATCTAGTGTCTTGATACCTAAATTGCAGTTTCAAAGTCTCTAATGTATACAACCTTAGGATGCCTCCCTATATTTGATAAATTAGATTAAATTAAATTAAATTAAATGATAAGCATTAACAATACTCATCAGAAGCTCATGATGAATGATCAACTAAGCTAGATCAAGATCCTCAAGGAAAAATATTTAAGAAATAGAAATGATTTCCTAAGCACATAGGAGCTACCAAAATTTTTTACCTTTTGGAACAACTTAGTCAAGTGCAAGGATCTCCTAAGAAAATGTGTAAGGTGGAGGATTGGAAATGGAGAGAAAATAAATTTTTGGAAAGATAGATGGTTGAAGGATGACCCTTTAAAGGATGATTTAGATTTAAAGATCCTAAAACCAAAACTCATAGAATATTTGGAGAATAGGGTTAAGAAGTTTTTAGTAATCAAATATGGTGGACTGAGCTAGAAGGAAGTTAGGGTGGCTAGTCTAAATGATGGCTAGATGAAATAAGTAAATAAGTTATCTAATTTTCTCAAAGTGTTTCCCATAAACCATTTGCATAGAGGTGATTTTATGGTTTGGAGCAAGGAAAGTAAGAGCTTGCACTCTATTAAAATAGGCTACTTGATGATAGATAAGGAGGGTTTTAGATAAAATCCTATTAAGAAGGTGTGGATAAAAATTTTGATACCCAAAATCACCTTATTTTGCTAGCTAGTAGTTCAAAATAATATTCTAACCATTCATAATCTATACAAAAGAGAATTCCAAATTGTCAATAGATGCTCCTTATGTGAAAGAGTAGATGAGACCATCCAACACCTATTCATAGGATGTGAGTTTTCTTGGTGTTCTTAGTCATATTATTAATAAATTTATGGATTTCTAGGTTGTTTTCCCTCATAATATGGTGGATGTGTACCTCTAGTGGAACTCCCATTTTAAGAGAAAGTATTTAAATACCCTATGGAAACTATGTCTTGCTAATTTTCTATGGGATCTACGGAAATAATGCAACAAAAAAATTTTTAAGGATAAGAAGAGGGATGCTACCTCTATTAGTACCCAAATTGGTAATGTAATTATTAAAAAATTTAAAGTAACCAAACACCAATAGGAAAGAGAACCTAACCAAGAAATATTTGTGTTACAAGAATGGGGTCTACCCATTGTAAATCCTCAATGTGTACCCAAGACATCCTAGAGATAAAATGAAATTGGAATCGCCCTAAGTGGGTTAGGTGAAGCTCAACTTTTATGGAGCAGTTAAAGGTAATACCAAATTAAATGGAGCTATAGGGGTGGTCAGAGATGAAAAATAAAATATTCTTTTGGTACGTGCAGAACCGTTAGGAAGCCATATGAATAATTTTGTTGAGGTAAGAGCACTATTTATAGGAACCTAATTTATCCTACAAATAGGGGCTGTGAATGTCAATATTGAGGGTGACTCATTATATATTATCAAGATCTTGAAATAATAATAATAAGTGATTTGGTCAATTACAAAAATGATTCTGGAAAGGAATGAATCTCAAAAAGTTGAGGAATATTAAAATTCAACATATCTACCAAGAGGGGAATAAAGCAACTAATTTCATGGTAAATATGAGATTCTTACTAGAGGAGAGATAGTCTTGGATTTATGTCTTCCCTTCTCAAATGATAAAATATCTAATAAGGAACGATGAAAGAATATTCTCCTATTGCAACAATAGGTGAAGGTATGGAATGCTAATGATAATAAAGATGAAGAAATTTGAGGATCATAGAACATATCAAATTTGGCATACCATGGAGGCAAGAGGAAAGTGACATAAGTACCTTGGATATCATATAAGAATATTGGAAAGTATAGTCAAAACCTTCTCCCCTAAAAATTATAGGACTTTTGATGAGTATCTAGGGGTAAGATTGGTGATGGGAGTGGCTTCTAGTTCCAAGGCATATTATCAGTATTTCATCAGAACAACTTATGTGTATTTTTATGGGATGATATGCATAGTTGGATGCCTCCAAACAACAAAAATCTTGAGCCACTCATGTTAGGATAGGGTGGATATTTTGCTCGTATGTGCTGATCATTTTATCTTGGAGTGGGAAGTGGCCCAAGATGTGAATAAAATATATCATTTACATGTGAAGCACCAAGTGGTTGATTATATGCATATATTTTTAGCCATGTAGAGGGTGACCGAATTTAAGTGGAAGAACAATATGGGAGGATATCCAATTAAAATAGAACCCTTGGTGATGAAAATTTATGAGGGGGTTATGAAAATTTTGAAGAAAGATGGTTTTTGGAAGACTCTAAGAGAGGGTTGTGAACACTTAAAATGAAGGAATCGATGGATATGGTCAATTTCTTATATTGAGTTTGTTAGAATTGGAATTTTGTCTTAGCTAAGTTTTTTATTACTGATTTCTATGTTTTGTTCTAGTTTGTTTTTTTATTATGTTTGGGTGGTAGCTAAAATTGTTTTAAGTTTCTATTTTGAAAGTGGTCTAGTAATTTGTCATATTTTGGAAGTTGTTTTTTCAATATACAATATTCTAAGGTTTAACCATAATAGTAAGTGGATGATAGTATTTTTTAGGTTGTTGCAATAAATTGTATTATCTTACACAACTTGATGTATGGTTTTGGGGAGCCTTAAATCCCTTCTTCCCTTAATCAAATTTTTAAAGGTATATAAAAAAAAAGATACAAAAATACCTATTCAACTTAAAACAAAAATCAACAACTAACATAAAACCTATGAAAATAAACATACTAAACTCTAGGGACTTCAAATGGAATGGAAATACCTCAAAATATCAATTCACATTGGTTTCAAAAAATATTGGTAGAAAAAAGGGATATCTCATACAATTACATGAATTAATACAAGAAATACCAAACTACTTAAACTAAGACAATAAAAAATAATCATACAATAATTAAGTTAAAAATATCTTGATCTAAGTAGAAATTAATGAATAATAAATAAAATCTTACTACACTAAGAACATTCATAACTGCATAAGTAAAACTAAATACTACTACATAAAATAAAATACTTAATAACCTAAGGCATCAAGTATCATAACATCTACAAATAAATATAATGTAGAAATCACTTTTATTTTATCTTGCTTGCAATGTCACCAATAAATAAAGGAGATATCACACCTAGAATTGGTATAAGGGACTCAAAGTTCCTGGAAAAATGATCCTTGAGTAGTAGATTTGATATTTAACTACAAATCCTTATGGGGTGAGTCATCCTCCTCCATGGAAGGCAACAAACTAGGGATTGATGGATTTGATTGTACCTAATAGGAAAAAAAATATAAAAATATTAAGGTCATATCCTATGGTAGTCATAGAGGCAATAAATGTAGGCTAAAAGAATTCTTAGTAATATCATAAGCACTTAGATTATATATGAATGGTGTTATGGTGACTAAATGAGAAGATGAAATAGGTATTTATAACAAGTAAAAAATACAACATTTTCTTTTTAGATTGATGACTAGACTAGAATGTTGTTAGAGCTACAAAAATTACAACTATCAATCCAAATGACCTACTATCTTAACCCTAGGTACAAAAACATTCTAGAATCACCACCATATATAAAAAAATCTTAAAAACAATCAACGATATTGATCACCATTTAAAGTGACAATATTGTCACTATTGATTTTAGGATGTGTGCTTTGGGGGACACATAAACATGTTCCTTAATCAAGACACTATTTTTTTAAGAGTTTTGGGAAGGTTTGCAAGTGAAAATAACAAGAAAAAGGTGATACAATGTGACAACTAGGTAGGAAAAGGAACCACAACCATTGACCAATATGGATCATCCTTATCCTACCCAAGGAATAACAAATTTAGTCTACCCCTATCCCATATGTAGGAGGAGGAGACTCTCCACCACTTGCAAATTCAATTGCTAATGCTCTTTTTATAAATACAGTGAGACATAGTATTTTAATAATTTATTGTAGATATTTTCCCCTTTTTTACATATAAGAACATAAATGTTACTCTAAGACTCTCAAAATTATATCATATTGTTTTGCAATTGACTTACTATTTGATTACAATTTATTCTACTCCTAGTAAAATCCAATGGCATGAAAGACCAACAAAATTCCCATAAACATAGCAAGCTAGAAATTGTAAAATTTATTAAACTTTTGAAACTAAAAACAATTCTAATATATTATTAATAATAAAACTAATTGGAAATGATATATCATGACTTATTCAACTTGTTCTATTTAATTGAAAGTTTGTAATTTACTAATGATATATTAGCAACCAATTTTAAGATATTTTAGAGAACTGATGTGGAAGTAAAAACCTTATTTTTTATAGGCACAAAGCTACAATAAAGGCATTGAAAAACTCAAAATTCTTATTCACTATCTTTGTTTGAATCAACGTATAAGTAATGAGAACTGGAAAAGTCTACTAGCCAGTCCATCCCTCGTATATGTCATATATTTTTATTTTTACACTTAAATTGCAATAAAAATTTGATATAGAAATAACTATAAATATTACATGCTTTAGAGTGTACTAATGAAGAATGTATTGTTTCCCAACACATATATATAGTTTATATTTGTTATATAAAGAATATATTTTTTGTTCGTTTAAAAATTATACATATTTTTATATATAAATTAATTATAAGTTAATACACATCTTGGTAATTAAGGTTCAAGGTTCAAGCATGTTATTAGATTTTTTTTTTTAATACATAGGGAGAATGCTATTAGAACTTATCTAAGGTATGAAACAAGTTTGTTCACCAGTACTAAAAACATTATTAATATAATAGTGAATTTTAACTCATAATTAAATATATTCATTCAGTTCATCAATGAGAGGATTCTTCTTTATGGAATCCATATTCAATTCTTTGAAATGTAACTTAGTTTAGTGTAGGTTTAATACAATGTTGTAACGACCATGAAATGATGATTTGTTTTGTCACCGTATTTAACTTCTAATCCATAACTTTAACCTTATAGATTTAAAAAAAAAAAAAACCACAAGTTGTCTACGCATCTGAAAATTCCTATCTGAAGTCGCATCATATCAAAGCTAACATATTATAGAATGGGTTGCCACAATTATTTATTCCAGATTGATGTAATGTAATTCACATGTTTGGCTCTTTATCATTTAAGATAATGTTTTCACGAGTCATGGCAGTAGTCTGCAATGGGCCCAACGAATATGAAACATATGATAAGATAATGTTTTCACGAGTCATGGCAGTAGTCTGCCAGTAGTCTGCAATGGGCCCAACGAATATGAAACATATTTTGGGTGTAGAATCTGATAACAAGAAAAGTTGAGACGTTTTAAATTTTAATGCTTGTTTTCAATCTGATTTAGTGTAATGTAAGATGAAAATTATTAAAAAGAAAAGGTCATTTAATATATCTTAATATTTTTAATTTGGTTAGAAAAAAGATGTTTATAATTATTTTTTAAAATTAATATTAACATTATATTTATGATAACTAAAATTAAAGTTAAAATAATTTATTTTTTATTATTTTTAAATATGAGAACTTATAATTATTAACTGTATAATTAAAAGTTTTACATGTTTTAATTAAAATATTATATTTTAATTTAAATTTTATTATAAACGATGAATACTTAAAATTTAATATGTTGATTATATTATGTTTTTAACCGTAGAAAGAATTTTACAATAAAATAATAAATTTAATTATATATACAGTTTAATATTATAAATTAGATTATAATATATATTACATTAATTAATTAACTTTTATAATTATATATATATACATGTGGGTAATGGTTTAAAATATTGTCCACAAAAATTTAATTTACCAAAAAAAAATTAATATGTCTTCTTTTTCAACTTTTAAGATATCAAATATTTAAAAGAAAAAAAACATTAATTTATATAAAAAAATTTGATTAATAATGAAGTTTTAAGAAGATTTCTAAACTTATACAACTAGAAAAATGAAAAGAATGGAAAAAAAACTTTCACTTTTCTTAAAAACAAAAAATCTCAGCAAAGGAAAATCTTTTACGTTCCATAAAGACAAAAACCAGAACTTAGAAGGGTAATCGCCAGAAATTAGAAGGGTAATAGCCATAGTAGCCTAATGAAACAAAAAAAGGATCAGACTAAAAAACGAACAGCAAAAACACATGCATAAAGGTTTAAGGCCTACAAAAGTAAGATAGTAAAAACAAAAACGAGAGCTTAGAAGGGTAATCACCATAGTCGCCTAATTAAACAAAAAATAATAATCACCATAGTCGCCTAATGAAACAAAAAAAAATCAGATTAGAAACGAACAGCAAAAACACATGCATAAGGGTCCAAGGCCTACAAAAAGAAAATAAGATAGTAAAAATAAAAACCAGAGCTTAGAAGACTAATCGTCATAGTCGTTTAATGAAACAAAAAAGATCACATGCATAAGGGTCCAAGGCCTACAAATCGTCATAGTCGTCCAATAAAACAAAAAAATCAGACTGGAAACGAACAGCAAAAACACATGTATAAGGGTACAAGGCCTACAAAAGGAAATAAGACAGGTAAGACCCAGAAAAGAAGCCTGAAAACCCAATAGCCAGATATCGTCCCACCTAAGCAGACACGTAAATCTTGTCTAGGAGCTCATAAAGAAAATAAGACAGGAAAGGCCCACAAAAAAACCTAAGAACCCAGTAACCAGAGATCATCTTACCAGTCAAAGACGTAAATCTGGTGCAAGAGCTCATATTCGCCATTAGTCTTGTCCTCAGTCTACCCGTTTTGCCAACTTGTCAAGACACATACAAAACTTAGGCATGTTGTCTTCCGCCGCCCATTATTTTATTTTACCCATTATTTTATATAAATTTTGACCAAACAAGGATAGTGGTATTTGAGACTTTTTGCTAAACGCGCTAATATGTTATCTGAAAATTCCTATCTGAAGTCATAGTACGCATAGGTGGTGGTCCGTAGCTTGAGATTCTGTGGATAAAAACGAAGCCAGTTCGTTGACGTCTCCCATTTTTAACTTTTCTATAAAGTCATCCTCTGGCAGGCACTATTCTCGGATCTTTTATCGGTAAGCATTTGAAATCGAGTTCGTATTAACCATGAGTCACATCTTCGAAAATCAGCTGGCACAAGTTGTTCATTGCAGGTACGAAGGCGGAAAACATGTGTATTGTACAAAATATTTGCATGAACTCTGACTAGGCTTCTTCAATTTGCATGTGGTTTCCTGCTCCGTAAGACGTATTTTAGTGTGATAATCTCTGAATATTTGCATGTGATTTCCTGCTCAGAGAGACGTATTTCAGTGTGATAATTTCTGAATATTTGCATGTGATTTCCTGCTACGTAAGACGTATTTCAGTGTGATAATTACTGAATATTTGCATGTGATTTACTGCTCCGTAAGACGTATTTCAGTGTGATATTAACTTTACATCTGACTCTGATGTGCTCTACTCTTCTGTCTCGTACCACTTGAGCACTCTTCTGTCTCGTACCACTTGAGTATATTCTGATCAACTAAGGAATTGGGAGCTGGAAGTAGGTATAAATTGATAATTTCTGACACCAGCATCTATACGGTTGAAAAGTTGATGCAGAGCGGTGACAATTTGCTGGGAATTCAATCCAATTTCGTTATTAAAGGCGACATCATTGGGTTTGCTAGACTAGGTAAGGAATGATCTAATTTAGGTGCACCTATTACTTCAGTTGGAATTTAAGCGCACCAAAATAAGGTGAACCTGTCATGACGGGTACCTCAACTGGTTGCAATTTAGTTTATTTTACACTGACCTAATTAGTAGAGTTTAGTTATGCGATTAATTTGTTTGGAACTGGGAATCATACATGTGAAATTGAGTTCATATGAAAAGAGCAAACCAGGGTCAAGAACTAACTTTTCAAGATCATTGCACCACACCTAGATACTATAATTTGGTTCCCCTCGAAGGATTTTACTTATCATTTCATTATCTAAATATGATAGAATTTTAGTTAGGAAATAAATTTGTGTATACTTTTTTAAAATACACCATTTGATAGAATATGATTAAAATTTGTAATATTATTAGCATTAAGTTGTCATAAATGTGTAGTCCACAGTTGTGATAGAAATTATGTTTAATTGTAGTAGTTTTATGTATATTCAAGTTTGGCTAATAATCTGTTTTTTTTTTTTTCTTATAAAATATATATTTTATTGGACTAAAAGTAAATGATAATAATATGTTTTATTTATTTTGAATATATTTATAGTTAGTAAATTTATATGATAAACCAAAAATAAGTAGAGTTTTTTTTTTTTTTAACATGGTGGAATTCGTAATCGCCATGAATCTGGGTAGGTTGTCCAGCTTTTATAGCAGCCACAGTATTCTGCGCTGTCCACCCCGGAAACTGCTACACATATCTCTATAACCACCATGCCACAATAATTTTAAACCTTTTATACCGCTGAAAGCACCAGGAAAGGGACAAGCGTTCAGTCCGGCGAGTCCCAATATTTGAACCTTGGACCTCCCTCCCCCATAAGGGGGTAAAAAATAAGTAGAGTTTTAAAGTTCATTATTAATTATATTTTAATAGTTGTGGAAATAAAACAAGAATGTAAATCTAAAAATTCTTGATAAAAGATAATCTTGAGAAACTAATAAAGAAAGGTTTAATACCTCCTCTTTCTCTCTTTCCAAAAAGCAATCATATTATAGAGCTGAAATCTCCATTTAAGACCAACTCTTATCAAACTTTGAGGTCTTCACAAAGTAGATTTGAATTTTTTTTTCAAGTGACAATGAGGAAGATCCTTCTTCTTCCCTATTTGAAATTTGATTTCTTTTTAGTTATATGCTAATTTAGTGAGGATGCCAATAGCCTAATATTGTCCCTATTTATATGGCTCCACTCTATATTAAAACTATTTAGAATAAATTTTGTCTTTCAAACATTCTCTCAATTGTTATTGTTCAGGTTAAGATGAAGATTTTTTTTGAAATGGTCCACTAAAGCCTTGGAATCTAATTCTAATTCAATTTTGGATTGGCTTATTTTGGCATCCATAATTGTTTGGGAAATTGACATTACCTATCCATAATTATTGATTTCTCTTCCTAAACTTCTTGTAAACCAAAAAATAATATTTCCATTATGGTCTAAACAAACACTTCTTATACTAACACTACATGGGTTTCTTTGAGAAGCACCACCAAAATTTATTTTAACATATATTGTAATAGTGTGCTTCCATTGAATCTTATTATTCCCTTGATTATTAAACTTGACATTGGAAGGACCAACATTATTATCCTATAAGTGACAAGATGGCTCAAGATGAATTCTAAGTGATGAATCTAAATTTTAATTAAGACCCTACCCATGTAGATTGTAGTTAGACTTGATAGTATTCCTTTAAATTTGCTACTATTATACCCCACACTTTCTTACTAGCTTACCTCCTATGAATATGCAATGATTATCCATGTAGATTGTAGCTAGACTTGATAGTTTTCCTTTAAATTTGCTACTATTATACCCCACACTTGCTTACTAGCCTACCTCCTACGAATATGCAATGATTTCACGCTAACAAAAAATTCTACCAAATCATGCATGGACTCGTATTTACCATAATTTTATGTCCCTTTAGACTTTTTGATGATAATTCATGGCTATAAAAAATCTTAAACATGTAGATATGGTTTCCAAGGAGCTCCCATCATATCTTGGTATAATTTATAAATAGAAGTAGTAAAAGGAAGAGTCATAAGATGGTGTTTCCCATCCTTCTTCCCTACAAAGCACAAGTCACACTTGCTAGATCATTCATATCCATGCTTTGTAACCATTTACCAATATAAAATTTGTTTAAAGTATCTAACCAGTTAAAAGTATTTATTTTTGGCCAACA
Organism: Wollemia nobilis; assembly: GCA_028583015.1. NCBI lineage: Eukaryota > Viridiplantae > Streptophyta > Pinopsida > Araucariales > Araucariaceae > Wollemia > Wollemia nobilis. Next base: position 4,788,605 of record JAQPPZ010017101.1, on the reverse strand, counting down.
CTTTGATGCCAAACCTTATTCAATTTTGTTTCCTCTCCTAGGTATTCCTCTTATACAATTTTATAAACTGCCTTTAAAGAGTAAATTCTATAACTTTTCAAACCCCATCCAATGTAATCATGGTGCCTATTCTAAGAGATCTTTAAACTAGCTATTTGTTCAAAAAAGTGTTATCCAAGCCATTTCTCCACATAGTAAAGTATTAATGGAAGCATCTCAGTAAATTAAATATAAAAGATATGCATAAAGTACTAGTGCACATCATCGTCCCACTTTTTTACTTGGTGGTAGGAGATATGAAAAATCTTATCCTATAATTTATTATAACTAGATTTTTGCAATTATCAAAAGTTAATAATTGATAAGCAACATTAGTATTTCTTAATCACATCATAGAAGCATCCATTATATACCAATTTTTGAAACCTCTAGACAAAGCTTTTGGTATTTTTGCCAATTTTGCCACTTAGATATCTTACATTCAACTCTTAATTTCTATTTACATTATCTATACATAGACTTTTATTTATTTATTTGTATTTACATTATTTATTTTTAATTTATTTATCAATATCTCTCCTTTGCTATTTATATTTTCATTCCACTTACATGAAACTTGAGAAGGTACATATGTCTTTTCATATTGTACAAATTCAAAATATAACTCATCTAGTCTCACTAGTTAAGGTAAATATTTATTATCATAGTTACTTTTAATGCTATTATTGTTATAGTTACTATCACTTGCTCTTGTTGTTTGTTAACTCCTTTTCCTAAATGTATTTCTTTTGATATGCTTCAACACTAGAGTCTACTTGTATATGCTCATGGTATCAAAAGTAAGGCATCACACCTAGTTTTATATTAAAGTACTTGGAAGAATATATTTCAAGTACAAAAATGATAAACTCTACAAAAGTTATGGAGCATAAGGCACCACGATTGAAGGATCCATTTATACAATAAATATTCAAACCCTTTAGTTATCTAGGACAAAGAAAATTTAAATTGGGAACTGAGTAGTGTAATCATCATATGATTCATATGGACAATAAATGTAATTATAGAGCATAGTAGAAGTATTTAATGGTATATATGTACCCTTGATTATGTTCATAAATGAGAGAGAAAAAATGAGTCATGCACCACTTTTTTGGGTGCTAGGACTCTATATACTCCTTGAGCTGGTAATTTTGAAAAATAATCTCTTCTTCAGGTTTGTTTACCAAAGGAGTGATAGAACTAGATGTTCTTTGCCTTGTGACTGGATCAATAGTCATTGTCTTCCTCTTCGTAGCCATTTTATTTGAATGTTTGGACAACTTCTCTGCCCAGAAAGCTTGAATATTCTAAGAAACATCTTTTCCCTTTTGCATGGAAGCCAACGTGGGATGACTTGTAGGAGGAGGGAAAGCTATGAGATATGGAAGTATGGAATCATAAGTTAATGATAGTGAAGTAGTAGTGACAATAATTGAATATGTATTTATTGTTGGAGTTGCAATTGGGAAAGACATGGGAATGAAAGCAAAATTTATGGAATGAGCGAGTGGGGATAAAATAACGTGTCCTTATGATGATACTAGGGGTTGTGAAGGTGAATATGGAACAAAAAGGGATGATATGACTAGAATTTTAGATGAATATGAAGGAATTGGACTAGTTTGACCCTCTATATTAGCTGATGAAATAGGTGGTGAGTTATGAGGGGGAGAGGGCACCTTTGATTTGACCTTTTCTTGAGAAGAGGAAGGGGATTTCTCTAGGGGAAGAGGAGGAGAAGGAGAAAAATAGATAGTAATAATACCTTCACCTACATATGTAGGATGTTTTGGAATCACCTCTGCACTTTGATGTTGCACTTGTTATACCAAATCCCCTGCAACTAAAACATGGTTCTTCTCAACACTATTCCTCTCTTTCGCTTTCATCTTCTTACAAACCACTTTTTGAGTTTTCCCCACTGCATATTTAGCCTTTATGTTAGAAACTTTAGACACTGTAGGCTTATCACTCTATGTATATCCCTCATATTGTTCTTCCTGCACTACATTTTCAACTATAGGATTCAACCTAGCTATGACCACAGTGGTGAAACTCATAGGTGTAAACACAAAATCATCATCCCTTTTCTTCCAACTTACTTTAGTCATAGGAGGCTCTCCACTTAAGGCTAGATGTTTGGGCCTCTTTGCTATCTGAATGACTTATGTATTTACTGCCCTAATAGTAGAGTAATGTATTTTACTCATAATTTGGGCCCCTTTAGAATATTTCTTCAGTTGTTCCTCTAAGGGCTCAAATATTTTAGCCACCTCTTTAGTAATTGGTGGGGTGTTAGTCTCTACTTCTTGCATTTCCTCTTGTGAAGGTGGGGAAGGAGAATCTGTCCCTTCTCGAGTCTTCTTATAAATCAATACCAGATTCTTAGGATCTTTAGCTTTCCAGGTCTTAATATACATATCAATCAGAAAACTCATCATCTATTTTTCAATCGAATATGGCCTTTTCTATACTAGTTTCTACTCTTATATTCCACTAGTATACACTTTTGCCCTCGTCCCATTTCTTTTTCTTTTCAATGTATTTGATTTTGGACTCCTTCAAATTATGGCTTTCATTTTTAGTAGAATCAAAATTGACTATTTTCTCATAGAAGTATAACCATGGGGGTAGTTGCTTCATTTTAACGACATTCCAATCCAATGGAGCACTTTCTTTGTTATTCCTCCTCTTTTCAAACTAAGGCCGCAAAGTCTTCCCATAATTGAGTGTTTTTTCTCCATTAAGGGAAATATTCCTCTTTAGGAACTTGTCATCAAGGTCATATCTCCACCTCTGTAGGATGTAAAATAGGCCCAGCCTATCCAAATATTGGTCGATTTATTCACCTTGATCCCTTATGACTATCATTATATCATCGATGTTATGATAGTAAGTCAACAAATATTTTATCCCTTTGCTAGAGTCATAATTCATGTTGATAAAATCTACTTGCCTCAAGTACTCCAAGGTCAACAACCTATTAGTCACAAAATGAGGTAGTAGAAAAGGCTTACTAGTGAAACCATAAAGCCTGATGACAGTGCTCTCTGTGAGGATATACCAATATCCTTCTCCGAAATCTGTTACTCTTAGAAATTATCTATCCAAATATGGCAATCTAGGGCATTTCCCATACATGATTTTCAATATTGGCCCTAGAAATTCTAAATTGAACCTGTAAAATGACTCTGTACTCCTCAAATGAGCGGTCCAATAATACACAAGGATAGAGTCTCTATTGATGTTCTTTTATTTTACCAGAATCTAGGGTATCATGTGTCTTACAACAACATAAAACATCTAAACCAATTTGAATAGTGTCGAAAAGAAGAAGCTTCTGAATATTTCTTCATCCTCACTAACTGCTCATGCATCCGCTTAGCGAGAAAGGCTGGCCAGTCAAAATAAAACACCTTGACACCCTCTTCCTCTACTTTATATTTATACATTCTCTCATTTGAAATACAATATACGATAGTTATATTGGGGACGAATTGGCCTCCCTTCGAAGTACCTAAACTCAAAATATCTCCTTAGCTTAGTTCTCCTTATTTGAGTCATTACAGTATCTGCTAGTCCTCTTGTCTATTTTACATAGCTTTCCAGATTTGTATTTCTTTGTTGCATATCCTCTAGGGTTATCTTAGGAGCCATTTTTTGTAAAAATTCTCAGAGCACTTATTCATTTTCTCTTTCTTCTAGGTGAGTGTCACTTCGTCTGTCTGTTCCTTTGGCTCTATCTTCTTGGAGAATGTTGCTCATGAAATTAATGGGCTTTGCACTTCGAGCCTTTTTAAATGTTCCCACGTGTATACCTTCCACCATTAATGTAACTGGTGAAAGAAAATATCCATTGCAAGCTTTTCAATTCAAATATATACATCTTGGTGACCGTAATTATTATGTCCATCATTGATTGGTTGTGGCATGAAGCACTCGCTAAACTCGTGGTATTTTTCATCACTTTTATTTCCTTAGAGCGGTAGAGATCAGATTTTGTAGTGCATGACTCTTTTTTCTCATTGAAGAGTAACACATGTTGCATTCCACTGCTATCTTCGCTTACTAAAGAGCAACGTGGAGCACATGTTATATTCTGCTACCACCCTTAGTTTATTAAAGATAAAAATGGAGCACATGTCATAGCCTGCTACCATACTTAGCTTATTTTTTCAACTTTGAACTTGTATTTTATTTTTAAGCAAAATTTTCTCTCTTTATGAAGTTTACAAAATGAAAAACTTTTAGTTAAAGAACAATATAATACAATATATGTACATATGTTACAAAAATGGTATGACTAATCAAAATAGAGTTTCATATGAAAAACATTGATCGATATTAGCTGCATGTTTACTTCTAGACCTTCAAGATGAAAATATTGCTTTATTTAACCTCTACCACTTTGAAAGGACCATCCCAAAGATAATTAAAACTTTTGAAGATACTATGGCTTGGCTATTTCCACATTCCACCTTAGGATAGAATCTCTAAATTTGAACTCTTTAAACCTAGATTTCTTGTCAAACCATCATTTGATATCAAATGAGTGCTTCTAGAAGTCCTCATATGCTTGAGTCGTATTCTCTTCTATCTGTAGCAAATGTATCAACCTATTTTCAACTGGATTTTTCTCAAGATTTTCCACTATATCTATAAACTTGAGAGCTGGAATTTCCAAGTGAATAGGTAATACTACTTCTTTGCCATACACCAGATCATAGGGAGAGGTTTTAATAGATTTTTTGATGGTGATTCTTTCTGCCCAAATATCTTGTTCTAACAGTAGGTGCTAGCTTATCTCAATATTCTTAGCATATTTATTTTACTTGATTATGCTAATCCATTCCCCTAGTGATAGTAGTTGGAGGTATTTTTTATAGTGATGTCATATTTGCTAGTAAAATCAATGTATTTATCTCCTATAAAAGCTAGGCCATTGTCACTTACTATAGCTTCTGGGACATCAAACCTCATGATTAATATTTCCATGAACTTAGTAACCATTTCTTGATCTGATTTCTTCGTGGGAATAGCCTCTATCTATATGGTGAGGTAGTTTGTGGTAGTCAAAATGTATTTATAATCCTATTGAGAAATTCATATTAATCACCCCAATGAAGTCTAGCCCCCATTGCTAAAAAGGCTCTTCAAATTGAATTGGCTTGAGGGAGAATTATGTATTCCTAGTTCTCCCAACCTACCATTGGCATTCATCACGAGCTCTTGTAACTTTGAATGTATCAACAAAAATAGTAGGCCAGTAATAACCTGACCTAATGATCTTCAAAGTCATTATTCTTCCTGAAAAGTGTCCTCCAGATAATCCTTCATGGAATTCTTCAATAACATTTTGCTTATGATCTTATTTCAAACATTTTAAAATGATTGCATCAAGATTTTTCTTGTATTTTCCCTCTAGTAGTAAGACATATTTCAAGGCCTGGATCTTATATCTTCTCCTTTGTTATGAATTGAGATTATGGGAATAGACTCCTATCTGAAGGTATTGGGTCATCTATTAAACCCAATTTGATTCTCCTAACTATAGTTCCTCAATCTGATATTCTATTGTTGACTGACAAGCTATCACTTCTACTATTGTTACTTCTATCAAACCTTAGCATAATGTTATACCTCTAACCAACCTAGTAGGATAAATTTACACACCATATTATTGGATTTTGGTAATACAACCAGCTCTTTTATCCCCTAGTTCACCTTGTATAATGAAACTTCTGACATTTGGATGAACTATGTATACCAGTGTTTTACTTTGAACTAAGTATTACCTAAATTTCTTCAATGACTTCATCACTACAAATACTTATTTATAAATAAAATTATACTTGACCTGATATTAATGGATATTCTGACTCCAAAATAATATGGGGTATTCTTCTCCCTCATTATTTTTCTGAGTGAGCATAGATTCATAGCTCTCTTCAGCTCCATAAGCATACAAAATGAAATCTTTGCTGAAGTCAGATTTTACTAGAACTGGAGTAGTGGTAATGGATTGTTTAATGATAGCAAATCTTATTTCATAACTTCAGTCCATTTCAAATATGCATTTTTCTTTAGTAATTCTGATATAGGTTTCACCTTTTGAGAAAAATCAAAGATGATTTTTTTGATAAAATTGATCTAGCCAAAGAAATACTGCAAAGCTTTCTTGTTCATAGGCAATGGAAGAGAAAGAATAAATTTGACTCTATTTGTATCAATATCCATCCTTTCTTTATAGACCACATGGCCTAACAACTTCCCTCATGGACTGCAAAAAATGACTTCTTTGAATTAAGAGAGATACCAAATTCCCTGCACTTTTTAAAAACTTGCTCTAAATGTGCCAGGTGATCTTGCTTCTCATGTGAGAATATAGTCATGTCATACAATTACATTAGAATGACTTTGTCGATTAGTTCTCCAAAGGCATAATCTATTGCTCTTTGGAATGTGGCTTCTACATTGGTTAGACGAAAAGGTATTCTCTAATAGGTAAAAGGATTGTATTTGGTGGTGAATATTTCTTTGAATTGATCCTCATCTTTCACCTAAATCTAGTTTTAACCAGAGAAGTTATCTAACAGTGACAACCTCTCCGCTCCTAAAAAAATATGTAAGATCTGATCAATTTAAGAGAGTGGATAGTGGTCTTTTAATGATTCTTGATTGATATTTCTAAAATCCACACACAAGAAAATATCACCATTTTTTCCTTACTGGGACTAAGTTAGCTACCCAAGTCGAATGCTTAATTGGATATATGATTTTAGCCTTAAACAACTTTAATGGTTCTTCCATCATTATGGCTTTAACTATGGGGTTCACAGGCCTTTATTTCTACCTGAAGGGTTTTGCATTTGGTTGTAGCTCAATTGCATGTTGGATCACCTTCTTATCATATACTTTAAGATTTTCATATGACCAAGCCACGATGTCTTGGTATTTCAGGTATAAAATTTTGATATCCTCCTCTTTTTCTAGAGAACATCGAACTCCAACTTTGAGCTTCTTTTCTCTTTTCATCTCAATTTCCTAGTAGATATTTTTATTGGTTTCCATATATTTGATCTTCTTCCTCTCTTTGTTGTCAAAAAGATTCTCCAAAGTGACCGAACCCTTAGGGATATTATTGTTCTTTAGTTGGATAACATCATGTTGGTCTATATCATCTATAATTTCCTCTTGAATGGTTGATAGAAAAGCTTCCCTTATTAGTAAATTAATGATTTGTTCATCACTTTCAAAAACCTTCTAGAAGATCTACTTTTTTGGTACTACAGGCCTAAAAATAATTTTGATCCCTTTATCTTTTGTGACTCCTATATCTACAGAAGGGTTGAAATTATCTCTCCTCACTGCCAAGGAATCAACCAAGGTGTTATATCTTGTAGGAATAAAATTAATATTTAGGACATAAAAGGATTCCATCAAATCTCATACCCTATTTTTGTATACCTTCATGTAATGGTGTTTGCTACTACACCTCTCTCTTACTTTATTAACAATTAGTTTAGAATTACATATATATTTAGTATCTTGATGCCCATACTCTTAGCCTGCATTAGTCTTAGAAACAAAGCCTCATACTCTACAACATTGTTGGTACAAGACCAAGTCAATATGTATGCAAAAATATTTGCACCTTCTGACTAAGACTGCAACAATATACTAGCACCAACTCCATTTCTGCATCTTGCACCATCAAAGTGCATGGTCCATGTCTCTATTTTCCTTAATGACTAATTGAATATGGTAGGGACTCTTTTCTCTGTTTCTAAGTAAATGCTATATGTACCCATGCCTGTTCCAAACTGACTGTAATATTGTTTGAATGACAATTCATCTTCAACGTCTAGTTCTTAAAAAAAATTGACCTGTTGGAACTCATCCGGAGGAGTGAGGTTACACATATCTTCTTTTATATTTTTAATATGATAAGACATGAGCTTCTTAGGAGTAATTCTTATTCTCTTTCCCTTAAAGGAAATCACCATACTAGAGTAATCCATGTACATGCATCCTCCCAATTTGGTAGTTAATTCCCTTGAAAGACATAGGCTGAAATAAGGTTCTAGATCTATTTTGGTTCACTCGAAGGATTTTACTTATTATCTCATTATGTAAATATGATAGAATTTCAGTGAGGAAATAAATTTTTGTATGCTTTTTAAAAATACACTATTTGATAGAATATTATTAATATTTATAATATTATTAGCATTAAGTTGTCATAAATGTGTAGTCCACATTTGTGATAGAAATTTTGTTTAATTGTAGTAGTTATATGTATATTCAAGTTTGGCTAATAATCTATTTTTTCTTACAAAATATATATTTTATTGGACTATAAATAAATGATAATAATATGTTTTATTTATTTTGAATATATTTATAGTTAGTAAATTTATATGATAAACCAAAAATAAGTAGAGTTTTAAAGTTCATTATTAATTATATTTTAATAATTGTGGAAATAAAACAAGAATGTAAATATAAAAATTCTTGATAAAAGATAATCTTGAGAAACTAATAAAGAAAGTTTGGATCCAGTTGTTCCTACAAAGTAATATATTTCCTCTTTCCAAAAATCAATCATATTATAGAGCTGAAATCTCCATTTAAGACCAACTCTTATCAAGCTTTGAGGTCTTCACAAAGTAGATTTGAACTTTTTTTTCCAAGTAACAATGAGGAAGATCCTTCTTCTTCCCTATTTGAAATTTGATTTCTTTTTAGTTATATGCTAATTTAGTGAGGATGCCAATAGCCTAATATTGTCCCTATTTATATGGATCCACTCTATATTAAAACTATTTAGAATAAATTTTGTCTTTCAAACATTCTCTCAATTGTTATTGTTCAGGTTAAGATGAAGATTTTTTTGAAATGGTCCACTAAAGCCTTGGAATCTAATTCTAATTCAATTTTGGGTTACCTTATTTTGGCATCCATAATTTCTTTGCAAATTGACATTACCTATTCATAATTATTGGTTTCTCTTCCTAAACCTCTTGTAAACCAAAAAATAATATTTCCATTATGGTCCAAACAAACACCTCTCATACTTACACTACATGGTTTTCTTTGAGAAGCACCACCAAAATTTATTTTAACATATATTGTAATAGTGTGCTTCCATTGGATCTTATTATTCCCTTGATTATTAAACTTGACATTGGAAGGACCAACATTATTATCCTATAACTGACATGATGGCTCAAGATGAATTCTAAGTGATGAATCTAAATTCTAATTAAGACCCTGCCCATGTAGATCGTAGTTATACTTGATAGTTTTCCTTTAAATTTGCTACTATTATACCCCACACTTTCTTAGTAGCCTACCTCCTATGAATATGCAATGATTTCACGCTAACCAAATATTCTACCAAATCATGCATGGACTCATCTTTGCCATAATTTTATGTCCCTTTAGACTTGTTGATGATAATTCTTGATTATAAAAAATATTAAACATGTAGATATGGATTCCAAGGAGTTCCCATCATATCTTGGTATAATTTATAAATTGAAGTAGTAAAAGGGAGAGTCATAAGATGGTTTTTCCCATCCTCCTCCTCTACAAAGCACAACTCACACTTGCTAGATCATTCATATCCATGCTTTGAAATCATTTACCAATATGAAATTTGTTCAAAGTAGCTAACCAATTAAAAGCCTTTATTTTTGGCCAACACTTTGATGCCACACCTTATTCCAATTTTTTTCCTCTCCTAGGTATTCCCCTTATACAATTTTATAAACTGCCTTTAAAGAGTAAATTCTATAACTTTTCAAACCCCATCCAATGTAATCATGGTGCCTATTCCGAGAGATCTTTATAATAGCTATTTTTTCAAAAAAGTGTCGTCCAAGCTATTTATCCGCATAGTAAAGTATTAATGAAAGCATCTTAGTAAATTAAACATAAAAGACATGCATCAAGTACTAGTGCACATCATCATCCCACTCTTTTACTTGGTGGTAGGAAGTATGCAAAATCTTATCCTATAATTTATTATAACTAGATTTTTGCAATTATAAAAAGTTAATAATTGATAAACAACATTAGTATTTCTTAATCACATCATAGAAGCATCCATTATAGACCAATGTTGAAACCTTTAGACCAAGATTTTGGTATTTTTGCTAATTTTACCACTTAGATACTTTACTTTCAAGTCTTAATTTCTAATTGTATTATCTATACATAGATTTATTTTTATTTATTTGTATTTACATTATTTATTTTTAATTTATTTATCAATATCTCTCCTTTGCTATTTATATTTTCATTCCACTTCCATGACACTTGATAAGGTACATATGTATTTTCATATTGTACAACTTTAAAATATAACTCATCCCGTCTCACTAGTTAAGGTAAATATTTATTATCGTAGTTACTTTTTATGCTATTATTGTTATAGTCACTATCGCTTGCTCTTGTTGTTTGTTAACTCCTTTTCCTATATGCATTTCTTTCAATATGCTTTAACACTAGAGTCTACTTGTATATGCTCATGGTATCAAAAGTAAGGCATCACACCTAGTTTTATATTAAAGTACTTGGAAGAATATATTTCAAGTACAAAAATGATAAATTCTACAAAAGTGATGGAGTGTAAGGTACCACGATTGAAGGGTCCATTTATAAAATAAATATTCAAACCCTTTAGTTATGTAGGACATAAAATTTAAATTGAGAACTGAGTAGTGTAATCATCATATGATTCATATGGACAATAAATGTAATTATAGAAAATAGTAGAAGTATTTAATGGTATATATGTACCTTTGATTTTGTTCATAAATGAGAGAGAAAAAATAAGTCATGCACCACTTTCTTGGGTTATATGACTCATTGGTTTGATAGTACCTCAACCTCAAATGCTTCTAAAGAATATGAATAGATGCACCAAACCTATTGTTAGAAATATGACAAGCTAATTTGTGTGATCATTATCTCTAAAAAATAGAAGAACATTATATATCAATATATTATCAAGTGTCTAATAAGTGAAGTGCATACTTCACCCTACTCCTTCATATGTTTATATTTAAAAACTGTTGTTGAGGTCTTTATTGGTAACATCCTACTTTTAAGTCCCCAACTCTTTTACCATAAAGTGATCAACTAGGACTACCCTTAGTAGTGATTTATGTGAACTAAGGACATAACCTATCATATCATATGATGATTTTCATAGAAACAGAAACTCTTCATTATGGTAAGTAGTATAATAAACTTACTTCTTATACTCAAAATATTTGTGATACTCATGATCCATCTAGAGTATACACATGTTAAAAATATTTATCTTACACCATATAGTATAACCACTTCTAAATGGTATTGATAAATGGATAAAGTGTTTTACTTCTCTTTATATATTTTTTAAAACCCATAGGTTGTACCTTTCCTCTATATCATGAAGCACTACATTTACCTGGTCCTAGGTTAACTACTACCCAACATTAGTCTCACTACCACATATGTCAACATCAAGTATAAGAGTTGATCGATAAAGTAACACCCAACCTATTTTATCTATAATTTAAAAACTTATGATTCTAACTTGTGAAATAAATGTGACTTTTGGTTCCAACCCATAGGCCATATTGCTCTTAATAAATTATCTTTGAATAATATCTCACATTACATAGTTGATCCTTTGGAGTAGCACTAAGGAGATGCTACTTCATCACATTGACCTCAACTTATATTTTAATTAGGTTCCCATAAAGATTGAAGATATCCATAAGATAAATTATAATATTTACAGATGAGGTTTTGAGTGGTTTTTTATACCTTTTAGTTTGAAAAATGTGATAAATATATCCATGTTCTTGATGATTGTTATTTTGTTACCCATTCATGAATCCCTTTGTTATTGTATACTTATATTCCATTATCATGTATAATAATATATGGGAGGATAATATTGGATGTGTAACACATTTGAAATGCATTATAATACTATATATACAAGTCAAAATGATCAATTTTGTTTATGTGTTGATCCATTTTAGGTTATGTGTATGTTCCCTAGTCCATAGTACATTGTTAAGATTAATTTTTTTTTTAGAACTATAGAGGAAATGTTCCAAGATAATCCTACTCTTAAATATCTTATAATAAAATAACAAGAACAAGTACTCTTAATATTACAAGGAAATATAATGATAAATCCCAAAAACTTAACATAGTAAAAAAATAATATTGACAATTAAAAAATCCACCTCTAACATCTCCTAATGATATAATGAATGAGGAGCTAAATACATTGGTAAAAATATTTTTTGTAATATTATTTAGCTCTGGGTTGAAAAATGGCAGAGAATGGGATCGCAAGCGAGACCGCAAGCAGGAGGCACTCTGGGAGCCCTCCGAGATCCACCTCTGGACCCGACGGTCCAGAGCCTGATCCACATGAGGAAGGGGAAATTCCCCCTTAGAAACCCCCCGATCCCTCTTCACCTTCCCAAGGATCATATGCGCACGTAGTTCCTAAAGGGACCCCAAACCCTCTTCCCTCTCAAACCCTGCTTCCCAACGGCTCCGACCTGGTGATCCCAGGGGCGTTGCTGGATAGCTATGCGGCTCAGGACCAATTCACCCTCATCGGCAAGTTCATCGGAGGTAGAGCAGACCAGATATGGAAACAATTCGTAAATGGGCGAGCAGCAAATGGTGCACTAGTGGGAGCTTGCAGCTTATAGCCCTGTCCAGGGGTTTTTTTGCGATCAGATTAAATAATGTAGAAGATTCATGCAATATCCTTGCTGGGGGGCCCTGGTTCCTAGGTAGGCGAAGCCTTTTCCTCTGCAGGTGGGGAGAGGACTTCAACCCAGACACTCAAAACATCAATGTGGCACCTATTTGGATTCGGCTTCCAAACCTACCCTTCCACTGCTGGCAAGAAGAAGTCCTGAGAGGAATTGCCTGCACGATTGGAGAGCTCGTTGCTGTAGATTCGTCTACTAAGGTACGCTCTCGCATGATCCATGCTCGCCTGTGTGTCAATGCCAATATAGAAACTGACCTTCCTTCATTTGTTAACCTGTTCAAGGATTCCATTCTCATCAAAAAGCAACCCATTGTTTATGAAAACAAACCCGCTTTCTATTCTGCATGCAATACCCAAGGGCATCTCATCAACCAATGTCCCCAAGCTCGAGTTTCGAAGCCTCCTTCGCAGGGCCCTCTTGGTAAAGGTGAGTATCTCAATGTTCATAGTCGTGGCAGGGAAGTCCCAATCTTGGAGGGGGAAACCCCCATCATCCCTTCAAAAATCCAAGGTCTGAGCTAGGAGGGGCTTCTGAAAGGCAAATCTCTGGATTCTACTTCAAACCCTAGCGCCAACCCTGAACCATCCCCAGAAGCCCTCAGAGCCTCTGCCATCAATTTAGAATCCTTAAACCCCATCCTCCAAGAAATTGAGAACTTCCTACCCCACCAGTCTTCGTCTGGGAAGTTCAGTACTATCAACACCAGAAGCAAAGGGCAAACCATGGATTTCAGAGCCGAGAGAAAAATAGGTCGACCTTATACAGTTGAATAGCATATCAGGGCAACGGAGGATGACTTAGCTAACGGCTCCCAGCGGACCCTGTTCCTAAACTCTGACGCATCCCTCTCCGATGATCCTAAAGTGTCTAAACCCCCCTTCCAGCAGGCGAAGGGAGGCAAGAAACCTCTCAAATATTCTAGATGAAAATCCTCTCCTGGAATGCGAGAGGGCTCAACAGTGCAGCCAAGCTTAGGCTGGCTACTAATATGCGCAAGGATATCCGACCCTCCATCTTCATTATGCAAGAAACCAAATGTGATGAGAAGTCCTCCAAGAAAGCTGCCAGGTCCATCTGGTCTCAAGGTGAAGCTCTTCACAGCCCCGCTCAAGGTTCCTGCGATGGACTTATTTGCTTTTGGGACCCATCCCAAGTGGAAGGTAGGCTCCTATCATCCTCCAGTAGAGTCATTAATATTCTCTTTCATTGCATCTCCAGTAATCAGTCTTGGATCCTGTCCAACCTGTACGCTCCAAATTCCCCTATCGAGAGAACTAAATTTTGGAAGTCCATCTCCCGGATGAGGGACTCCTTCAGCACTATCCCTTGGGTGGCTGCAGGGGATTTCAATAGCCCCCTATATCCAATGGAGAAAAAGGGAGGGTTGGCTGCCACTCACCATTCTACTGAGGATCTAAAGAATTTTGTGGATTCAAACGAGCTCATTGACATTCCTCTCAAAGGGACTCGCTATACGTGGAGCAACAGGAGAATTGGAGGTAACCTGATTCAGGTCAAATTGGATAGGTTCCTGATCTCCCAGGAAGCTATTCCTCTCTTTGGTGATGCTTCCCTTTTGGCTCTCCCCAAGATTGGTTCGGACCATAATCCCATTATCCTCCAGGTGGGCAAGTCTCCTGTGTTTCGAACCCCCTTTCGGTTTCAGGCTATGTGGCTCAATCACAAGGACTTCCGTGAAATGATGAGTCAGTGGTGGAGCCAGAATGTCCATGGATCTCCCATCTTCAGGATAACTCAGAAGCTCAAGTTCACCAAGGATAACTTGCAGATATGGAATAGAGAGGTGTTTGGCAACATTTTTAGCCAAAATAATCTTATTTCTGATCAACTCTGAGCCATTGAGAGAAGGATCGAAGAAGGGGATTTTGGGGATGATGTGAGGAAGGAGGAAGGGAAACTTCTTGCTGAATTCCACTCCATTCTTGCCAGTGATGAGTCCTTATGGAGGTAGAAATCTAGAGAACTATGGATCAAAGCGGGAGACTCCAACACCAGATTCTTCCATGCTTCAACCATGAGACACAAAGGCTCCAATAAGATTAGTAAAATTCAATGCAGCGATGGTTCCAGCACTGAAGATATCAACGAAATAAAAACTGAGGTTGTCTCTTTCTTTCAAAACCTCTTAGGAACCTCCCCAGAAAGCTCTGCCTCTGCCAAGGCCGCCCTTCTGGAGAACATCCCCAGTCTGGTTTCTGGAGACTCCAATTCTTCCCTCCTCAAGCCCTTCTTTGACTCAAAAATTAAGGAGGTGGTCTTCTCCATGCAACCCGATAAAGCTCCCGGGTCGGACGGATTTCCTCCCCGGTTCTACCAAGCCTACTGGGACCTGGTAGGACCGGACGTCTGCGCTGCCATTCGTGATCTCCAATCTCACCCCATCCCCCGGGCTGTTAACTCCACCTTCATTGCTTTGATCCCCAAGTCCCCTGATTGCCAGTCTATGGCTGATTATCGGCCCATTAGTCTCTACAACGTTCTCTTCAAGATCCTTTCCAAAGCCATGGCATCTAGGATGAAGCCCATCCTCCCCATAATTATTGACCCCCGCAAAGGAAGCTTGGTCAAAGGCAAAAACATTCTGGACGGAGTCATTTCCATTCATGAAACCCTTCATTCTGCGGTCCGAAACAAAAAAGCAGGTCTCTTTCTCAAACTTGATATGACCAAAGCAATTGATCGGGTTATTTGGGAGTTTCTCCGGGACGTCCTCTTGAAGTTCGGCTTCCACCCCAATTGGGTTCAGCTAATCCATAATTGCTTCTCCTCGGCCTGGTTCTCGGTGCTGGTCAATGGCTCCCCTACTGGTTTTTTTCCCAGCATTGGAGGACTCCGTCAAGGAGACCCTCTATCCCCTCTTTTGTTCATCATTCTGGCGGAATCCCTTGGAAGAACCCTTTCTGTGGCCAGAGTGGTTGGGAAGATCTCTGGAATCCCAGTGACGTCCAACTCCACTCCCACTACTCACCAGCAATTTGTTGATGACACCATCCTTTCTACGCAGGCGTCTATCTTTCAGGCAAGGAACATCAAGCATATCCTTTCCCTCTATGAGAAAGCGGCTGGGCAGCAGGTGAATTTCTCCAAAAGCAAGCTATTTTTCGTTCACACCCCCCTGGACCGTCAGGGCAGGATTGGGCGGATCCTTGGGTGCTCTGCTGGTGCTCTCCCTTCCTCCTATCTGGGGCTCCCCTTTTTCTGGGGAAGACCTAAAGAGAGTATGTGGAACAATGTTGTTGAAAGATTCCAACGCAAGCTGGCAGCCTGGAAAGGTAAACTTCTCTCCCAAGCGACAAAAGCAACCCTATCAAGTTCAACCCTCCAGAGCATCCCCATTTACTTCATGTCAGTGTTCCCTCTTCCCAAGTCAGTGTGCAAGCTCATTGAACGCATCCGAAAAAATTTTCTATGGTCAGGATCCGAAGACAAAGCTAAGATTCCCCTGGTGGCTTGGGACACTGTCTACAGAAGCAAGAAGCAAGGAGGGTTGGGTTTCAAAAAACTGTCAGACATGAACACAGCCTTGCTTAGTAATCAGGCTTGGAGGATTATCTCAAAAGACCCTGCGGAGTGGACCATGCTGGTGTGTAAGAAATACATGGGAAACCAATCTTTCCTTGATTCTGGCAACCACCCCAATGGATCTACCTTCTGGAAGGCTGTGACTCATTCCAAAGTGCTCATCCAGAATGGCCTCAGATGGGTTCTGGGGGACGGTCAGAGCATTGATTTTTGGAGCGACAGATGGTTGCTAGATGAACCCCTAAGCGGCAAAGCGGACCTCGCCATGCTTCAAACAGTCCCTGAATCTCGATTGGGAATGAAAGTTTTTGACTTCATAGTTTGGGAGGATGGCCATCCCCGTTGGAGGCTCCTCGCGGGCACCTCTCCTGAGGTTGCTGCTCTCAACATTTTGCTCCAAGCAACTACCATTCCCACTGAGCAGAAAGATGACAAGCCTGCCTAGGCTGGTTCCGACAAAGGGTTGTACACTGTTAAGTCTACCTTCTCCCTCCTGAAGGATCACCCTGTCTCCCCTTCCCATATTGTTTGGAAGAAGAACCTCATTCCGAAAGTGGCCTTCTTCTCATGGATTGCCTTCCAAAACAAACCCCTCACCACTGAGAACCTCATCAAAAGAGGCATCCCCCTTCCCAACAGATGTTACCTGTGCCTGTCCGGCTGGGAATCCATCGATCACTTGTTCCTCCACTGTGAGTTCACCTCGGCTGTGTTTGGGTTCATCCTGTCTACCTTTCAGATCCAATGGGTTCCTCCCAAGTCTTTGTGTGGTGCCTTCTACCAGTGGCCCCAACCCTTTGCTAATCTTAAGCTTCGTTTCCTCTGGGACATCTACCTTCACCACCTGATATGGCAAGTCTGGCTTGAGAGAAACTGTAGGATCTTTGGAAACTCTTCCCAGGATCCTCAATCGGTGGCCATCAGGGCTATGGCGTTCGCTTCTAAAAATGCTAATCTTATTCACTGTCCTAGCCCCTCTCCTCTGTCTCGGGAAGGACGTATCCTCTCTTCTCTTAATATTTCTGATTGTCCCCCCCTGGGGAACCCTCTACCTCATCCCCGTATCCTTGATAAATGGAGTCCTCCCCCTCCGGGATGGATCAAGCTTAACTTTTATGGGGCTTCCAAAGGGAACCTAGGAGCAACGGGGGCTGGTGGCACGGTCAGGGACCATCGGGGCATGGTCATCCTCGCTTTCTCTGAAGATCTTGGGGTTCAGACCAACCATGTCACGAAAGCTAGAGCCCTTTGGAGAGGTTTAGTCCTCATTGCGGAGGACTCTAGAGCTATCATCATTGAAGGTGACTCCATGAATATCATAAACTACTTGAACAAGGATAAGACCCCTGCCTGGAGGGTCCACAACACCATCGAAGAAATTCGAAGGATTCTCTGCAGCAGGACCCACAGATGCCAGCACATATTTAGGGAAGGAAATTCTTTGGCTGACCTCCTAGACAACAGAGGATCCTCCTTCAGTAGACTCACCACGTGGGATCTTGAAATCCCTCAAGATGTTACTGACGTGGCTGCGTCAGAATTCCAAAAAGCTCAATGAGTCTCGCCAGATCAGCTTGGTGGGACACGTCAAGCTTTCTTGGAAAGGTGGATAGTTGGCGTTTGGTTTTCTTGCGGCATCCAATTACTACCTGTGGTGAGTCTTTCCTCGGCATACCCGTCAGCACCCCTGACGTGGGCGACAGTCCCAAGTTGGCAATCAACTCTTTTTCTGTTCCTAACGCTTTGCTAGGCATGTTTTTCTTTAGTCTTCGGGACCGCACGAGCCTATCTTCTTCCTATCCGATGGCTCCCTTCTTTTTGCCTAGTTCCCATGCATGCGACTTCCGTGATTCGTCATCCTTTCGATGCAATCTCCCTATATTTTTATTCCAGGGTGGTGATACGGGTTTTTTTACCACAGCGTTCTCTTGCCTTCAGGCCCTCTTCTGTAGATCCCCTGCTCCTCCCATGGCTCCTCCCATGGATGTTCCATACATTGAGCCAAAAATCTCCTCCCTGTCTGAGGAGGATAAAATCTTCATGAAAGCCCTCGGGCTAATCCCTTTCCTCAGCAATTTTTAGGGCCCGGATGATGAAATCACGTCTGATTTCATGGAGACTTGGCAAGATGGGGAGGTCCGCGTGAAAGGTGTCCACCTAAAGGTCACATTTGATCTCTTGGTTTAGATTACTGGAATGTCGACCACTGGGCGTTTCATCCGACGAGACAAGCAAAACTGGCAGGAGGAATTGGACCAGTTTTTGGACAAAGGGAAAAGCTTGGGCTGGGACAAGTCCTCCCTCTTCAGAGAGGAGCTGGAAGAACCGTGGAGTTGGGCTTTAAATCCATTGATGTAGTTCATTTGCTGTGACGATCTGGATAAGCCTCTTCGTAGCTACCACATCACTCTCATGAACCACTTACGGGCGTCCAAGAAGCTGTGCTTCCTGGACTTCCTCAACTACTCCCTCGGGTGTTCCATCGAGGCCGCTCAAAATAACAAGGCCAAGCCGCGGCACCAGGGGCTTATGGGCATTATTTTCTGCCATTGTCTCTCTAACAGGGCCCCCCCTAGAGTGTCCCTCCCCTCTCTTCCAACCCGCCTGCTTCCCCGGACGCAGATGCTCCCAAGGCCGAGTCTCCCGACCAGGCTACCCCCAGCCGCAGTCGCTGTCGCAGGCGGGCCAAGGCTACTCCTCCGAGTGGCAGATCCTCCAGGCAGCTCAAGAGATCCAAGTCCAAAGTTGAGAATGAGTCTCCTCTGCACCTGAGCTTGGATTCTGAGTCGGTGCAGAAGAAGGAGCAGGAGAAAGTTCCCCTGAGCATGCTCATCGATCTGGCCATCGACGCTATGGGAAACATATCTAGGGCTGCTAATTCGGAAATCCTCTTCCTCCACAATCTCAAGGTGCATGTTGAAGGATCCTCTGGGATCCCGAAGAATCCTACTACCAATTAAGGGTGCTGGCATTTCCAGGCCGGTTGGGTTTTTGAGCTAGAGCAGCTTCTTTTTTCTATGCTATGGCAGCTTCTTTTTCCTGTCTTTCTGTTCAGGTCTGAGGCTCGCTTTGAGACCTCAACCTCGTGGCTGTAATGGGTTCATCCCATTTTTGTAATAAGGTTTTTGGGATCCTCTAGAAAAACCCACTTTTGTATATAAATGTTACTTATTAAAAACAAAATACATTGGTAAAAAAAATATGTCCTAAAGTTTAATCAATGAAGAATCAAGTGGTGCAAAATTTGACACATAAATTATGGAAATCATCATACTTCAACAAATTCAAATAGTAATGGCACCTTTAAAATACATAAAGCAAATATCAAATAAGGTAATCCAAATTAAGAGTACTCAAATAGAAAATAATGGCTCAATAATTTTTTTCTCCTCATACGTCAATTATTATATTACCTTCATATGCTTCTTATCCCTATGATGGGACCCAAGAAGCTAAAACATTTTTAAAAATATTTTGAAACAACTACAAAGATTTCCTAGATATAAATCTAGATTATATAATGAAGGGATTGGATAGATACTCTAGATAATATAATTTAGATTAGTAGGGTAATATTCCTAAAGGATCTATAACAAGTTTTAATCACTTAGTCATTCTTCTTAAATATGAATATAAGGATAGGACCACTCAAAATAATGTTATAAAAATTTTGAAACAAAATAATCTTAAGAAATTATATACATTGAAAAAACCTTGGGTATTAAGCTATATATAATAATTACAATAGGATTAACAAACTATCTATAAAATATTTCTTAAACAAACTTTTATTTTTTTTAAACAATAATATAAGGTTTCTAATTTATAATAGGCTATGACTTTATGAAGGATTGAATAAAAACATGTTATGCTAATATTTTAATTAAGAAAAATAGAATAGGAAAATATAGGAATAATTGAATCAAAACTAATCTAGGGTATACTTGGATACTCATTGGAGTTTTAAGTCATCCTAACGTATAATATCATGGTGCATAGAATTCAAATAATTTTCATAAATATTTCAAGATTAATTAAAATTTCCTCTCTATACTTATAAAAACATCTAAAAAAACATTTAATAATTTAGTTTAAGTAATATTTTTGTTTATAACTTTAATAAAGTATCTACATAATTTTAGATCAATCAATTATTTTAAAATTCCTTTAATTATTGGAAGAGAGAGAGAGGTAGTTGGATTCAAGTGCTTGAAACCCTAGCTATTGCTTGCTTTATCCTCATAGAAATAATTAATTACTTCAAATAAAACCTATGTGTAAAGAAATATAGTCCCACCTAGAACCATAAAATCCTTAATAGAAAAATCCATGACACAAAAAATCCCTTAGAGAGTAGGGATGATTTAAAAATGATCAAAATATGGAAAGAAGTTCCTATGATGGAGATAAAAAATGAACCTATTAGATAAAAAAATTATGGTCTCTTGATGTTGGCTCTTATATGTCAATTTATTGGTTCATGGTCTTTAGGGAAAACCATTGAAGGATGGATTGAAACAGAATGGATAAGTAAGGTAAGAGGGGGAATAAAATTCAATCTATGTGGAAGGGTTTTTATTGTCATCATCTTCACCTTTGAGGAGGATAAAAATATGATTTTTATATCTGGTCCATGGTTTATGGGTCCTTGTGGACTATACATAAATATGTGGAATCCTCACTTTGACCCCTTGGAAGAGAAATCCTTCTAAAGTCCTAATATGGTTTTGTCTTCCTTTCTTCATGTTACACTTTTTAAAGGAAGAAACATTGAAGGCCATTGGAAATGAGATTAGAATCTACAAAATGAAAGTTGAGTCAAAATATTAAAATTAAATTATAGCTCAAATATGTGTTAAAGTAAACCTATAGAAGGGGTATCAGAAGCCATCATTATATGATTAGAGGGCTACAACATACCCAAATTCTACACTATGACTAGATGCCTTTCAAGTGTTTCATATGTCATGAATATGGTAAATTATAAAAATGTTTCCCTACAAATCCTACAACTCAAGTTCAATAATAACAAGACTTTACAAAAATCCAAAGTAAAAGAGGAAAAAATGTCTATATCCCTGATAGTCAAAATTCTAAAAATAAAATACAAGTTTAGAATAAGTTTAGCCTAATGGAAGAATATTTGGAGGGAATAACAACAATTACTCTTGAATATCAATGAGCCTCCAAAAAAGACCCTCTACTAAATATTAAAATCCTAAAATAAGAGCAAGGTGAAGAGGAATCAATGCACTATAGCTTTGAAGAAGGGAAAGACATGGAAGAAAGAGTCTTAGAAATCCCAAGGCCAAAATAGACAACACATACCCAAGAAAATGAGGAAAACACCTCTTCTCCAATTTTCAAAATCAAAATAGAGTAGGACATGTTCCACACATAGATATCAAAGAGAAATAAGCTTAAAAAAATGTAGCAGAAGAGAAGCATGCCATAATCAAGGACACATTGAAGAAGACAACAAAAATAAATCTCAAAAGGAGGTAGTGTTGGGATCCAAATTGACATCAAGTAAAACTTGATGTTGTAATTGTCTATCTTCCATATTTTTTATTAGGCTTGCACCCACTAGTCATAACTTAGAACTCAACATTGGATGGACTAAATATTGCTCTAATTCAACCTCTAGAGTATGTTGGTTCCTTGTCAACTAACAGGGTGTTGACTCAATTAAGATTAGTAATTGTTTAAGAGATAGGGATAGAAAAGGGTTTAGGGTTAATAAATTATGACTGAAATAGTGGATATATAGAGCTAACAACATAGGTATCCATAGGGAAAACCTTTTAATAAATAATTTTTAGTGTCCCACACTTAGGATTAAAAACACCTAGAAAATAGAATAATCTTCATCAAGAAACACAAAATAGAGACATACTCCAAGAAGCTATTTCAACATCCACAATACTAATAATCCAATTTAGTAGAATAATATTAGTATCTATATTTAATAGAAATGAACTTCTTGCGAGCATATATTCAATTATGAAAATGTTTCAATTGCTCTAAATCTAGTAATTCAATATCAATAGAGTAAACTAACCATAGAAGTATTAGTAGAAAAGCAATTCACAACTTGAATATCTCAAAATAAATATTGAAGACACCAAATTCTGAGTTAAACATCCAAGTAATTCTTCTTCTATTGATTTGTAAAAGATGTTACATAGTAGGTCAAGCAAACACTCTAGAGCTGACCCTAAAAATTGAGGGTTCAATATTTATTAATAGTTTTACAATAAAATAAGAATATGGAACATTACAAGGAGAAAACCATGCGAGATCAATAGAATGTTGAGGTGGCATCATTTCATTCACCGTTGAAGTCCAAAAATCCATGTGATGCCGTATATCATAGCATTTCGACTCTACAACTTGCTCGTTCTGCAATGGTGGTTAGGATCCAAGTTGTTAGATTCTAATCTAAGTTGTTTATCTTTCTTGGGGACTTCATTTGGTTGTAGATTCATAAGTACCAGAGTTCTTGGTTCTTGGATCTAAGGATGCTTCACCTACTTGGTCAAAATGACTAGTTCTCATTTATAAATACTTCACTTTTGTATACCTAAGAAAGTGTCAGCATAAGCTTAACTGTTGATTCACTCATGAATGACTATGATTAAATCTCAACAATGGTTGGAGTTGAGTGGTGTAAAACATGTCTCTAGGTTTCTCTCCAAAAATGCTTGTTGCTTGAATTAATAATTTTGACTAGTGGCATGGAGAGTATATCAAAAAATACATTACAATTTGAATGGAATAGTGCATGTCGCCAGGTCGCTCGCTTTTATTCTTAAAATTGTTTAATTTTCTTTCTCATATATGGTGTAGAACACTTTGTTTGTAGCTTGCTCCTTGAAATATGCTCCTTCAATTTTTGACCAACTATAATCATGGAATAGAGCCTTGTTATACGTCACTCACTTGTGCTTCATTTTGAGCATCTTGATCTCTTTGACCAATGGCGTGGAACATGTGTTCAGATATGCTCTAAAATGAACATGAACCTTAGTGGAGTAGAACACATCAAAAAGTTAGTCATTTTATTTTGCAAGCTAGGGCAATGTGCATTGGGCCACTTATCATAGAACAATAATGCCAGCCTTGACCCAAGTTGATAGTAGAGTGGAACATGTTGTCTTGTTCCACTATAAAATACATTGTGTGTTGAGTGGCTGGGAACATATTCATGCCTTAGAAAATATTTTCAAAAATTTTCCAAGGATGTGGCCATTTTGGGCCTACATTCTAGTACCTCTCGGGTGGATTTGCT
Source organism: Wollemia nobilis (assembly GCA_028583015.1). NCBI lineage: Eukaryota > Viridiplantae > Streptophyta > Pinopsida > Araucariales > Araucariaceae > Wollemia > Wollemia nobilis. Next base: position 4,764,926 of record JAQPPZ010017101.1, on the reverse strand, counting down.
CTCAAATCCAACAAACTCAGAATCTTATCCATTGGGCATTATGAGTCAAAAAATCAAGTCCATGATAAATGCTTCATAGAATAATTTCTATATGATTATTACCCTCTAGAATGTTTGTGGAGGCATTCATAGGATAATGGTTCACATAGAAATCATGCTAAAAATAATGTTACTTGCAACTCCGTCAGACTAAAAATTACTTCAAGTCAAACAATATGGTGCTATGATCACTCTTATAAGCCTGATCAAAATGATCAAAATATCTTCATGAAATGTTCATTTTTTTCTCTTTTTCTTCATGCTTTTATAATTATTCTCTGACTGTGTTAGAATCAAAAATAATATACAACACTTTTTACAGGAACAAGTTACAGGAACTAAGCTCTTGCTTATTCTTTCATTGAATCTTGACCATTGAGCTCCTCCTTCTGTGTCTCCTCAAGGTTTTTGGTAACCTTTTCTAATTTTTCCTCCTCCTACCTAGTTTCTTCTTCATTGTTGCCTTCTTGCTCATGGTCGACGTCTTCTTCTTGATCAACTTCTTCTTCTGGTGAAACTTATTTTCGATCATTACGCTTTGCATCAGTTCTAAATAGTTGAATCATCAATTTTAGAGTATACAAATACTAAATCCAAACTATATCATAAGGTTTAGAAGTCTCCTTAAGATTATTATGGATATAATCTAACTTAGATGTCTCTTCATAATTCATAGAGCTACCTTTATTCACCAAGTTGTCCATTAAATTCTTGAGCCTGGTTAAATATTTTATCATCTAAGAGACTTGTTCTTGATCAATTGGCTCCTCCCAGGAATCTACCCCATATTCATCCTAGGTGATTGAAGTTACATTATTTTTTATCTCTTTATTAGACAATAAAGCTTTGTTTTTAACCCAGAGTCCTTGAAAACTATACTGAGTCATATCTTGGTTGATATCAACTACATCTTGGATCATGCCTTCCACTTTATCATATAACAACCAACCCTTTTGTAACAATCTATTCTTCTTTACTACAACTCTAGCAACTAGTCTAGAAATATTCCATGCCTTGTTTGGGATTGGCATAGTAGCCTCGTTGAACCTGTTGTTAGATAACTTATAAATTTATTCTACTAGAATCACCATAGGCTGCAGCTCCTGAGTGAACTTATCCAGGTCTTCTTTTATGTTTTGGAGTAGATGGCTAGCATCATCCATATAATCTATTATAGGTTGTATTTCAGAGCATTTCTCCAAGACTTTAGAACAAAGCTCTTTTCTTACCCTCTTCACTCCTTATTTTAAAAATCCTGAGGACTTGGTTTTATCAATCTAAATCTAATGTTTCGAATCTTGTATTTCCTTAGTTTGATCTTCATTTTTCTTTTTTTTCTCCTCAAATCGGTATTTAATCTTGATGGCCTCTTGATATTTGTTTTTCCAGCTCTTAACTTCATTTCTAACAATATTTTCTACCTACTTTTGATTGCTAACTATCTTCTCCATCTTCTCTATTTTATCCTCTAAATTTTCAACTTTCTCCCTATAGATATCAATTTTGACATAGAAAGTCTCCAAATGAGCTTTTTCTATAGCCATTTCATCCTCTACAGGAAGCTGCTCAATGTCTTTTATATACTCCTCGAGCTGGTAATCTTGAAAACCAATCTCTTCTTTAGGTTTGTTTACAAAAGGAGTGATAGACCTAGAATTTATTTGCCTTGTGACTAGATCAATAGTTATTGTCTTCCTCTTCGTAGTCATTTTTTTTGAAGGGTTGGACAACTTCTCTGCCTAGAAAGTGTAGCACCCTAAAATTGGCACAGTAAACCTTAGCAAATAATTAAAATTACTTTAGTAATAATTCAAATTCAAATTTTAACCCCGAACCTCCTATTAAACTGCTTTCCTTGTTTTCCATGCCATTTTTAGAGTTTGTTTTGACCTTTGGATGATATCGTCGCTGATCAGATGATATCGCCTCAGATCGGATGAATTCATCTGGAGAAGAACATCTAGACGATTTCATCCCAAAACTAATTTTTCATAATTAGCTTCTATTTCAACGACATCTCTAACCTAGGCAAAAGCGTGTCTACGTCATTAGAGACCTCCCCCATTGGAAATATTCCATATTAGTATGATCTCCAACCTACTAACATCCTTCCTATGCCTATTTAATCTTAGGCCCTCACCTTGACATTCCCCTGGCTGAATTTTACTGCACTTCGAGTTTTACATGCATTAGAATGTCTTAAACTACTATTTCCCTTTGTCCCTTTTCGAGTTTTCTTGTAGGAACTCTGTTATTCTTCAGTCGAAGCAATCTCAGATCGTCATAGACGATCTTGTACAATATCGGACAATCACACCCCAATTTAAGAGGATTTTGCACTCTATAGACGATTTCGACTGCAGTCAACATTGGGGGAAATTAGTGCCCAGAGTTTGCACTTTTCTCTTTTTGTCTGCTGTTTCATTTTGCATTTAGATCAATTTATTGTTATTTTTTGCTATTATACATTTTGGAGTTCACCCATATAGCTTAAGTGCATGATAATATCATAATTTTTCATTAGAATACTATGATTTACTTGAATTTATATTCGTAATTATCGTTTTAGTATCTATATTGTCATTTTACACCATTTTCCTCTGTTAGTATTACTGCATTTTCTATTTTCTGTGTCTATTTCTCTGATTGCAGGTCTCTGACAAATTTGTCTGATGAATTCATCAGATCTCAGATGATCTTGTCTGATTGCAGATAATCCTATCAGATCAGAGGTGATCTTGACTACTTCAAAAATCAAAACCTCCATCAGAAATCCGGATCAAGTATGAATTTTTCTAAACTAGTATATTTCCTGTATTCTCTATTTAATTTTGTTTCTGTATTCATTTAAACCTGCATTTCATGTACAACAGTTTAGATTCATTTGGCCAAACCTAGGATTTGAATGATTAAAGGTAAAACTGAACACATCAAACACATTCCCAACCTAGGCATGGAGACTGCCACTAAACATTTCCTGGTGAACCCACCATCTGTCAAAAATTCACCTTTCAAATTTGTCTAGAGAAGAACATCCAGACGATTTTGTTCCAAAATTGATTTTTCATATTTAGCTTCTATTTCAACGGTGTCTCTAACTTGGGCAAAAGCGTGTCTGCGCCGTTAGAGACCTTCCCCGTTGGAGATCTTCCAGATTAGGATGATCTCAAACCTCCTAACCTCCCTCCTAAGCCTATTTAATCTTAGGCCCTCCCCTTGACATTCCCCTGGCTGAAATTTTATGTACTTCAAGTTTTACATGCCTTAGAATTTCTTAGACTACTATTTGCCTTTGTCCCTTTTCAATTTTTCTTACAGGAACTTTGTTATTCTTCATTCGAAGCAAGCTCAGATTGTCGCAGATGATCTTGTACAATCTCAGACGATCACGCCATAATTCAAGATGATTTCATCTTCTCTAGATGATTTTGACTACAGCCGACATTGGGGGTAATCAGTGCCCAGAGTTTACACTTTTCCTATACATTTTTGCTATTTTATTCTGCATCTAGTTAGTTTTATTATTATTTCCTACTATTCTACATTTTGGAGTTCACCCATATATCTTAAGTGCATGATAAGATCATAATTTGTCATTAGAATACTATGATTTACTTGAATTTCTATTCGTAATTATCATTTTAGTATCTATATTGTCATTTTACATCGTTTTCCTCTGTTAGTATTGCTGCATTTTCTGTGTTCTATGTTTATTTCTCTGATTGTAGGTCTTTGACAAATTCGTCTGACAAATTCATTAGATCTTATATGATCTTGTCTGATTTCAGACGATCCTATCAGATCATAGGCGATCTTGATTGCTTCAAAAATTAGAACCTCCATCAGACATCTGAATCAGGTATGACTTTTTCTAAACTAGTACATTTCCTATATTCTCTGTTTAATTCTATTTTTGTATTCATTTAAACCTGCATTTCATGTAGAATAGTTTAGATTCATTTGGCCAAACCTAGGATTTGAATGATTAAAGATAAAACTAAACACATCAAACACATTCCCAACCTAGGCGTGGAGACTGCCACTAAACATTTCCTGGTGAACCCACCATCCGTCAAAAATTCACCCTTAAACACCTCCCCCGAGAGGCGGTATCTTCAAAGGGCCTCTCAGTCCAAGGTATTGTCCCATCCTTTTCACATCCCCCTTTTGGGCACGGATCCTATAGCCTGAAGGTCAGCCGACATTAGGGGCAATCAGTGCCCAGATTTTACGCTTTTCCTATACCTTTCTTCTATTTTATTCTACATCTAGTTAGTTTTATTATTATTTCTTGCTATTCTGCATTTTGGAGTTCACCCATGTAGCTTAAGTACATAATAAAATCATGATTAGTCTTTAAAATAGGATAATTTACTTGCATTTCTATTTGCAATTATCATCTTAACATCTTTATCACCATTTTACACCATTTTCCTCTGTCATCATAGCTGCATTTTCTGTATTCTGTGTCTATTTCTCTGATTGCAGGTCTCTGACGAATTCGTCAGATCTTAGACAATCCTGTCTGATTGCATATAATCCTGTCAGATCAGAGGTGATCTTGACTGCTTCAAAAATCAGAACCTCCATCAGACATCCGGATCAGGTATGACTTTTTCTAAACTAGTATATTTTCTGTATTCTCTATTTTATTCTATTTCTATATTCATTTAAACCTGTATTTCATGTAGAAAAATTTAGATTCATTTGGTCAAACCTAGGATTTGAATGATTAAAGGTAAAACTAAACACATCAAACACATTCCCAACCTAGGCATGGATACTGCCACTAAACATTTCCTGGTGAACCCACCATCCATAAAAAATTCACCCTTATACACCTCCCCCGAGAGGCGGGACCTTCAAAGGGCCTCTCAGTCCGAGGTATTGTCCCATCCTTTTCACATACCCATTTTGGGAATGGATCCTATATCCTGAAGGTAAGGATGCGAAAAATTTGGAGCGATACATTTTGGTGAACCCGACGTGAAACTAAAACCTTTTGAAAACAAAAAAAACATAGATGCATTTAAAATTTTTAAGTTGCATATCATGTTTAGATGGTAGCTCCTAAGAAAAGACTAGTTGTCACCATTAATTTTGAAAATCAAATAATAGCCATAGATTTTAATTCTTTGCTTAGACTATCTCACACATATAGAGTTCCACCTTTGTGGGACGAACTTAACAGGAGATTGGGTATTATTTCATCTAGATCAACCGAACTTAGGAAAATTAAGAGGTTTGCCCTAGATAGAATCCTGGATCCTCATCAACTCATTTTTTATCATGAACTTCAGAGAGCTTGCCATAGGTGGTTAGATTATAGGAGAGCTCTTGTGTCTTCAGAATTGTTTACCTTCGAGGAATACCTCGAGAATGCAACTATTATACACCAATTCCTAGGTCGTGTAGAATACCAAGAGGCCATTCTTACAGATAGGGAAAGGTGGAGGAGAGTTCCTAGAGCTGTGTTATATTGAGAGTATTGCCATGAACTTTATTTCTACCAACCAAAGTTTGAGACAGATAATATCACTATAGAACTTTTTGTCAAATTCTTAAAAGAAAATTTTCAATTTAAAGAAGAACATTTCATGACTCCTGAAGAACTTGAGCCCGTTAATGATATTTATAAATTGTTTATAGAAAATTAGATCATTGCTTTCATTATTATTATTTCTTGCATTTAGTGTGTTGTTTGTTATCTTTATAATATTGTTATAAAAAAACAAGAAAAACCAAAAACATAACAAAACCAAAACATTTTATTTTAAATACTATAGTAGGTATATAATTAAAATATATACCTCTCAAGCTTGTTGCATATATATATATATATATAAGTATATATATATATTTTCTGAAATCTAAATTTAAGCACAATGCCTAGACTTAGGAATGGTAAACAAACTGAAGAAGAAGAAGAAGAAGATTGGCTAGGAAACAAAACAAAAAACCCAAATGTCCTTCCTGAGGATTCAATTCCGGAAGGAGGAACTCTAGAACATCCAGAAGATGAGCTTGTTGTAGATGAACAAGAAGAAAATTTTAAAGAGGAAGGATCCTCATCCCCTAGAATGGCTCTAGGCGAAACTGTTACTTTTGATAACTTAGATAATTTTTGGAAATTCTTCAATAATAACATTGGTGCTCTTAATATGGCAGTTCGTATTGATAGAGGACAAATTAGTGACACTCAAGCAGCCATGGAAGATATGTTTAACATACACACTAATCCTTTGTCTTTTGTCGATCAAGAAAGTGATAAAGCTGGACCATCCAATATAGATATGGTCACTATGATTCAGAACATGCAAAAACAACAGGTTACCCAACCCCCTAAGGAACCTGTTATTGAGCCTAAAATCATTCCCACACAAAATAGACCTTCATTCACTACTTTATTTTGCCAAACTATTGATCAATATGCTTCAAATCGACAAAAACCTAAAATGAAGCCAAACACCAATTTTCAACAATCTGGGATACAACATAATACAACTTCAAGACTTCTTCATAACACCCTTCCTACCAACAATTTACACAATAGCAATATAGCATCTAATCTTCATGTCCCTCCATCATATTCTCACAAATCCCATATTAATGCCCTACCGAACCAATATGGTGGGCAAACCAATAATATGGAAGCCATGGTGAAACAGTTAGCTTCCCGCATGGACCAGATAGATCCCTACGGTCCCTCGTATAATTATCAAGAGATCTGTAGTTAGCCTTTGGATCCCATAGTTGTAGCACAACCATACCCTAAGCACTTTCCCATGCCCGTCCTGACTATATATAAAGGAACTAAAGATCCCATAGAGCATTTTCGCATGTTTAGGATAGCATGTCATGATATATCACATGATGACTTGCTATTACTAAAAATGTTCTCGAAAATTTTAGGAGGAATGGCATTATAGTGGTACTATCAATTGTCCACTCATTCTTTGAGGAATTTTGAAGAAACAGCTAAATCTTTTGTCCATCAATTTAGTGCCTACATCGAGAGACACGTGACCATTAAAGATTTATACAACTTATAACAAGACAAATATGAATGTTTTGCTGATTTCTTAGCTAGATGGAGGCAGTTGACAGGAAAACTACACTTTGTGCTACCTTATAGGGAAATGTTGGACATTTTTATTAATAATTTGCAAGAACAACTATCCTATGAATTATCAACTACTACCTTGACCACCTTCGATCAAGCTATAGACTTAGCTTGAAGGGTGGAAGATGCTCTCATTAGAAGAGGTCAGCTCAAAAAGAAAGATGATGAGAAAACATCCATAAATCAATATAAAAATAAACAAGTTGTAGGTGACGGAGTCACTGATAGTAGAAACATTGCTAATGTTAATACTACAAAAACAACAGAGAATTTTATATAAAACCTCTTGATAAACCACCTCGAGAGTTTACTAGATTGAATCAACCATTATCAACTATTCTACCCCAATTACTCGAAAGAGGTTTGATTCAATTACCAACTATCCGGGAACCTGATCCAACTATACCCGGATACAGAGCTGATTTACATTGTGATTTTCATAGAGGACCTGGACATGCTACAAACTCTTGCAAAAGATTAAAACATAAAATACAAGACTTTATTGATAATAATGAAATGGAGGTGCAGGCCTTTCAACCTAAACAAAATAGTCCTAGTAATACTCAAAAGAACATTCCCCAGAATCAAAATCAAAATTCTAATCAATCATTAGATATATTTCAACATTCTTTACCAAAACATGGTAAAGAGGTGGCCAATAAAATTGAACATCATAATGTTCCCCCTCCTACCCGATATGTAGGGACTATTAGCGGACAATTATCTGTTCAAGATCCTCAAATATTTGGCACAACTTTCTCCATGGTTATGTCCAGACCCCTATATAATACTCAAACACCGGATCCTAGTGATGTAGAATAAGATACTGAAAGTGAAATAGACATCACCTCAAACCAATCAAATAGTTCTAAAAATGAATCAGATCCGATTCAACCTATCACAGATGCTATGGTTTCGAAAGAACCATTTCCTAGAAGAGTTACTTTTCGACCCTCTTCTAATCAGTTCCTTCCTAATGAACAAGCCATAAACGCTAGAACGAGACCAATTCAGCGTCTTCAATATAACATTGTAGGTACCATCGGAGTTGTTACCAGACAACAGGCTCAAAACTCTCAAAAGGATTAAACTCAGAATGATGGATCAACTCCATTTATTTTGAAAAATCCCAATAAATGGAATCATATGTCTAATGTTCAACCTAAGCCTCCTTACAATATTAATGAACAATTATCCAATATTACAGCCAGAATTTCCCTGTTGTACTTATTAAGATCTTCTCCTACCCATAGGGATGAATTAATGCTCACATTAAGCCAAATGATGGTACCTCAAAATATTCAACCTGAAGCCATGTCCAATACTATCATCACTCGAGAAGTCGATTGTATTGAATTTCAAGATAAAGATATCCCACAACATAGTTTACATAAGGATAACCCCTTATATATTACTACCCTAATAGGAGATGTAGCAGTCAAAAGGGTCTTGATTGATAATGGTTCATCTCTAAACATTTGCACTTTTGACTTCTACTAAATATTTGGGTTTAGAAGTGATGAAATAAAGAAAACTAACATGATCATAAAAGCTTTCAATGATGAAACACAAGAAACGTGTGGAGTTATCACCATCCCATTGCAAGTTGGTCTAAGAACCTTAAAAACGATCGTGTTTATTGTACATTGCCCCACATCATACAATATACTCTTGGGTCATCCTTGGATCAATGCAATGCATGTTGTCCCATCAACTTTACACCAATGTGTTAAATTCGAATTTAAAAATCAGTTGGTCACTATCCATGGTGATCCTATACCCTTTGATATGTGTGCTTTGGCAGAACCTGTTGGAGTTCAATTTTGCCTTGCTTTGTCATCCACACATCCTAATTATTATTTTTCATCTAAACATGTGAAACACACACCCATAACTTCATCTATTTCTCCTCCATTAATTTCACCCTCATATATAGCTCAACAATCTTCTAAACAAACCACACTAGAACCTCAAAAAGATCTTAAATCCACAACCAATCCTTAATGTTCCATCCCTATAATTTCAAAACCTATAGACCCATTTATTAACACCTCCACATTATCTACATCTATCATACCTTCCACATCTAAAGATATAGGGAATGATCCTTCTACCTCTTATGCTCTTTCTGATGAGATCTTACCTGATTTATCTAAAATTATTATATCAAAAGAGATCAACACTACCATGCAGACTTCCCTCCTTTTAAATAAACTCCCACATTCTCCTCATACCTTGGGCCTCCCACAACCTATGGGAAGTATCTACCAAGTCAAAAGTTGTGCTTTTTTTATAAAGGATATGATTGGGGAAGAATACCCTGAAACATCAAGACGCATTGTGATGGATATGCTCGATGCTATTTTGCTAATGAATATATTAAAGCTAAACTCATAATTCTTAAATTGGGATATAAATGGAAAGGCTTGAGACCTCTCCAAGATGGTATGAAAGAACCCTTTGAGGTAGAACCATGGCCCGCCCGATGTGGTGTGGGCCTATTTCCTAGTAAGGATCAACCCTTCCATTTTGAAGATGATGATCAACTCATATGTTATCAAGATTATCTAGATAAACAAGATTCTTTGTATCCCAAGAATAATTCTTCTACCTACAATATGCTATCCAGAGCCTATCCTGAAATGATTGTTGAATCCGACGATGAGTTGGAAGGAGATATTTTCCATGATGTCTCCGTGGAAGAGATGTTATACAATGGTTTTTATTTTGATGGTTCTATACCTACTATAGCCCAACTTGAGGCCACGACTCCTCAAGATGAATTATCCAAGTTAACCTTAAAGGAATTACAAGAATTGGGTGTTTCACCTGCCCCACCTAATTTTGAAAGAGGTCTACACATGGAAGTAGAAAACATCATTAAGGTTAACATTGGAACTGAGGATAATCCTCACATCATCAGTATTGGATTAGAATTAAGTCAAGAAAAACAAGAGCTATTAAATAATATGAATATGTCTTCGCTTGAACATATGAAGATATGCCAGGTTTAGACCCTTCTGTAGTCATGCATCACCTAGTAGTCCATCCGGATGCTAAACTTGTTAAACAAAAACTTAGAAAAATGCATCCCAAAGTGGCCTTGCTATTCAAAGGGGAGTTAGAAAAACTCTTGAATGTTGTTTTTATACAAGCTATTGATTATGCTAAATGGATCTCGAATGTAGTTCTAGTCACCAAGAAAGAAGCTACCAAAGTTAGGGTTTGCACATACTTTAGAGATATTAATGTTGCATGCCCTAAAGATGATTTTACTCTTCCAAACATGGATCAAATCGTTGGTCCGACTTTCATACACACCCTATGAAGAATGAGCACAAAACTCTGATAACACTTATACGGGATAAATCCCACTCACTTTAGGATCTAGTTGGTTATCCAAGGTGTGAGTTACAGAGTCGGGTCGAATGTCAATTCACTCTTTTTCGCTTCCGGAATAGATTTCAATATGGACTATGTCTGTACCTTACAACGGGCTCACTTGAACTTGCTTAGTAATGTTCAGAAGTTGTCACTTGTTGACAATCAGATTTAAAATTAATTCTCTGATCTAGCTCTCATGGGTCGGCAGATTTAAATAAAAGACAAATAAAGAAAATAAAAATGGATCATTTCACGGTAAAACAAAGAGGGCAGGGTAAGGCAGAAAGAGAAGTTTATCCAATTTAACTGTAAAACAAAACTACCAATTTTATTTATACTATCAGCTTCACAACAGAACAAATCAAAGAAGAAAGTGTCCAGTTTTCTAAGATCACTTTCTACTAAGAGCAGAAGGCAGAGATGGAACAGATCTAACAGAAAAATTATAAACCGAAGGGAAGTCGGTTAAAATTGATATCTTTCATCGGCAGCCTAGCTCGCACAGTGAGGACAGAGCAATTAGAACAAACTTGAACCTTAAATCTGTAATTTTCCCTAGTATACAATAGAACAAATGAAGCCTAACAGCATATTTAATCTTGATAACACCGATTTACAACATATATCTAATAAACTTTAATGAAACGGATAACAAAAGAAAATGAACTTATCACAATCTGCAAAATATTAGGCTCCTGGCCATGCTATCACAGAAAACAAAAGCACATCAACTCCAAGTCCAGAAATAAAATATTTCACAGAATTTGCAAGAAATTGCTTCAATAGCCTTTTATTTCTAAGTTTTCGCCTCCTGCGATTACATTGAGAAGAAGTATTTATAGACTCAGGACAGACCCTGATCTTTTCAAAAATATCTTCTTCTCAAACCCTAAATCTTATCATCTTAAACCCTAGGACCCGGGTTTTACAATATAAAGCCATTTAAAACAAAGTCCGGATAAAACTTAACCATTACGCAAATCGGTGCAGTCAGTTGCCATAAATGGAGAAGATAGAATTCAAATGCCACTTGCATTCACCTGTAGCTATAAATAAATGCCCTCATTAATTCCCTCGGGTAAGCTGGATGAGTCACCACTTCTCCGAAATTTCATCTCTCGCGAGCCATCCGTGAGTTGAAAATATCTGCACGCCATTAATTCTGCCATAAATCTTCATTAAATGCATTCACCGGAAAAATCGCATAACTGTGTGCATATATTTTCATTTCCCGGCCAATTCTCGACATATTCCACTATGGGCAGGCTGCTTAGTCACCGTAAAGTCTCTTTGCAGCCAGATCTGAAAAAAATTGGATGACACAGCAATTTTCGGCATCTTTCCTTTCAATATGGCCGTCTTTGATTAATTTGCAGTAAGCTTTACCTTTATGGCCCTTTCTCGTTATCATGTAAGTGCCAGATGGCTTCCTGCATGAAAGAACAAAAGATGGATTAGTATTTTAAAAATATTAAATCAAAACTTTAATTATTAAATCAGATTAAAAACCCTAATGTTTACTTGCATGTCGGCCTTATTTATCTGATACGTGGCTTTGACACGTGTCACAAAATCGCGACACGTGTCCATTTCCAGTTGTCTTCCTTTACGTGCTCTTTTCGTCGGGGTCGCGAAAATGCGACATGTCACGATTTCGTGACATGTCGTGAAATCGCGACATCCCCTGCCCTTTAGCAACTTTCTGCTCATGCGTCGCGATTTCGTGACAGTCATGAAATCGCGACATGTCACGATTTCGTGAAACCCCTTTCTTGCCTTGGGCACTTCTTTCTTGTCTATCTTATACTTGCACTTGGGCATCCTTTGTTGACTTTCACCATGTCGCGATTTCGCGACATGGTGGCGTCTTTTTTCTTCACCATGTCGTGATTTGTGACATGGTGCGTCTTTCTTCTTCTCGTGTCAGATTTATGCGTCTTTCTTGTGTCGCGATTTCGTGACACCTTCCGTCCCCTTTCTCTCAACTTGTCATGATTTGCGACGTCGCAATCGTGACATGATTTCATGACACTCTTCATGCCTTAGACTTTTTTTCAACTTTGATTTCTTCTTTCTGCTTTGCTTCCTTGGACTGTCGCGATTTCGTGACATGTCACGAAATCATGACGAGTCCATACACCTGCGAGTCTCCTTCAAAAATGTGCGATTTCGTGACGTCGCGATTTCGCGACATTTTGACTTAGCAAATTTCTCCTTCATGGCGAAAAGTGACATGTCGTGAAATCACGACGTTTGTACTTTCTTCTCTCTCATGTCGCGATTTCGTGACATGTCGAAATCGTGACCATTTCATGCCTTAGTCAATTTTTCTCTCTCTCGCGAAAATGCGACATGTCGTGATTTCGTGACATGTCACAAAATCGTGACGTTCCGTACGATCTGCCTTTCTCTCTCCTGCGGTAGCGATATCGCGACATTTCCAAAAATGGAAATGTCGCGATATCGCGACATTTCCAAAAATGGAAAGTGTCGCGATTTCGCTACGCTTCTGGGACTTGGCGGATTTTCTGAAAACCTGTCGCGATTTCGCGACATTTCCATAAATGGAAGTGTCGCGATATCGTGACTTTGCCAAAAATGGAAAGTTTTGATTTTCAATGAATTTATCTATCTGTTTTCTGCATTTTTTTCGTACCGGTGTAAGATTTTCTTTATCCATGAATGATTCTAGCATGTAAAAAGTGAAGTCTGAGATAACAAAGCCAGAATGCAAGAAAACTTGGATAAAAAAACAAGCAAAACTTGAAGAAGAAAGAGGCAAGTAAAAATTGGAATTAAAACCTGAAAATCATCAAGAGGGTCCCTACTTTGCAAAATGAAAGCTCAATGTTTTCAAAGGATGGAAAATTATTTTTCAGTGGGGGTGTGTTGCTTCTCAACAAATGGCGATATCTACGGGTAAAATAGTAGCATTATTTTAGAACCCAGGACTCTAGTTTCAAAACAACATAGACCATGTATCTTGCCTTGCCACAGACATTCTTCACAATAAATTGACTACTAAGCGATAGTTGTTAAAATTTCCCAAGGACATACTAGGCTGAATTACTTAAGGAAGATTTCTGATGTGCAATTACAAGGGTATAAAACTTTCTTCAAGAATGATTGGATCGAATGTTGAACTCGGGATTGATCGGCTTTTCTAGATTGTAAAAATGGAAAACCGAGTAGAGCTCTATTTACTAGTTTAGCCTTTTATAGACCCGACAGAGTTACCCTTTAGATTTACACGACCCAAATTTACAACTGTAAGGTAGAATCTACAACTTGGTAGAAGAAAAACATCTTTTGAAATCTTGGCTGCCTCTTTCATTATATAACTCTTTTTTTTTTTTTTTTCTTTTTTATCTCTCTTTTCTTTTTTATATATATTGGAAATAACAGAGTGCCAATTCCAACTTACATCTCTTTCTTTTGAAATACATCAACATCTGAAAAGCCTTAGAAAGAATAACAATTTTCTTTTAACATTTCATCAATCTGGAACTGCTTCAGCCTAGGCATTGATAGCCTCTATGGATACTCAAATAATTACATGAATCATAGTCCCCTCTTATAACCAACTTTTCTTGGATTCCCCAGGAGTTCCTCCAACCAAACAACATAGCAGTTTCTTTATAATTAAAACAAGCGTGGCAAGCAAGACACAAAATCCAATCATCCTTCCATTGTTGTTCTGACTAAAAAAATAGTTCCACTATTCAGTTCAAACAGACTATCTCACAATTGTGATAATGAACACTGGATTGATCAGCTCAGAATAAAAACAATTTTTTGGAAGGCTGACTTCTTTTATGAATGCTCAGGCAAAGGTTAAAGAACAAATTTTTAAAAGCCAAAGAACTTTGTACAGACTTCCAAGGGTAAGCACAGGCCTCTAAAAACAAAATAAAATAAAAGCGCGAGACTTTAAAATAAAGCGTACGAGCGACAAAGAAAACAAAGCTGAGGGTTATTTACAAAGGAAACAAAATAAAACTGTACAGGCATTAAAGAAAATGAAATAAAAAAAGACTGCAGAGCTATTTACAAAGAAAATAAAATATACAAATTCAAGACAGACTAAAACTGCACCAGAGAATTAGGATTAAATAAAACAAAAGAACACTAAAAACTGTACAGGCAACTAAGCTAAAATTAAAACAACTGCACAGACATGAAAGTAAACTAAACTAAACAACTGTACAGACATTAAAAGTAAACTAAACTAAACAACTTTACAGACATGAAAGGTAAACTAAAACTAAAACAACTGTACAGACATGAAAGGTAAACTAAACTAAACAACTGTACAGACATTAAAAGTAAACTAAACTAAACAATAGAGTTATTTACAATGTATACACATGTTACAACTTCTTTATGACTCATTCAAATGATACATTGGACGGAACAACCAAGAAATAATGTTTTAAGTACTGACCATTAACAGGGAGGTCCAGAAAATTACCATCAAGGTCTTGTAATCGAAATGCATTGTTACCTAGAATCTCAGCAATCCGGTAGGGGCCTATCCACAGTGGTTGCAACTTTGTATGCTTACCCTTCTTCTCATGGGCCTTGTCCCATAGAAGCACCAAGTTTGCCGGTCTGAAAGCTTTCACTTTGGCCCTCTTGTCAAACCACCGCTTGACGGTTTCTTGGTGCCGATTGAAGTGTTCCGGGGCTTGGAGTCTTTCATCCTGCAAGTTAGTTAGATCTAAAACACGAGCCTCTGCATCATCTTGATCCTCAAAATAGTCTAAGACAAATTGGTAAGTAGGTAATTTCGGAGAGATGGGAACAATTGGTGGGTACCATACGACAAAGCAAAAGGAGAAGTTTTAAGAGCCACTTTATATTTTATCCGGTCAGCCCAAAGTGCATATTTCAATAATGTATGCCACTGCCTAGGTTTATCTGCTGCAGATTTCTTGATGGCATTCATTAAATTCTTGTTTGTGGACTCGGCCGAGTCCATTGCCTTGGGGATAATAGTTGGATGAGAATCTGATAACTATCCCCATATGGTATGCCCATTCTGCAAACTCCAATGATTGGAAGGCTGGTCCATTATCACACACCAAATTCAGAGGAACCCCAAACCTAGTTATGATATTTAATTCTAGAAATTCAATGACTTCATGAGTTGTACTTCTTGTGGTGGCTGTTGCTTCAACCCATCTTGTGTAGTAATCAGTAGCTGTCAGAACATACTTATGCCCTGCTTGAAGAATTTGGATTAATCACTCCCACAAAATCAAGTCCCCACTGCATGAAAGGTTTATTTATTACAACAGGTTGCAATGGGAGAGCCCGGTTGGCCTCTTTGGCTGCAAAAGTTTGGCATCGATGGCAGGTTCTTACATGCTTGATGTGCATCTTTAAATAGTGTAGGCCGATGATAGCTTTGCTCTCAATATTTTATGCGCGATAGCGAGATCTGATGAATGCCACTGCCCCTAACTTTTCATGAAAACTGGACATGACTTCATTGACTTCACTCGGAGAAATGCATCTTAGGAAAATGCCAGCATAATTCTCTCTGTACAAATTACTCCTTTGAGGATATAATGAGCAGCTTTCGGTTTTAATGCTCTCCTTTGGGTTCTGTTCAAGTGAGATGGGCAAATTTCAAATTGCAGCGAGATGAGTAATATCCCCATACCGGTCATCGATTCAGAATTTAAGCGATTAACTTCTTCCCGTACGGGTACTTCGGCAATGTGTCGGGACAAACCAAGTCCTCTGATCAATTTAGCAGGCCGAATCTCTAAGTCATACTCTTGCAGCCTTGTAACCCGATTACCCCTCAATTCACCCAATTCATTCTGACTTAGAAGGTATTTAACAGCTGGGTCTGGAACTATAGCATGAATTATGCTTCTTAATATATAGTGCCTGAACTGCTTAACCGCTCTCACCAAGGCATAAGCTTGTTTGTCTAAACGAGAATATTTCAGCTCAGCCCCCTTCAAATTGGTACTCTTGAAAGCAATTGGATGTTCTCCGGTTTCCCTCCGTTGGGTCAGAACTGCAGCAAGTGTATGTTCAGAAGAAAAGGTGTACAGATAAAAATCTGCACTGAAATCTGGGCTTACCAGAACTGGTGCTTGTTTTATGGTTGTCTTGATTTCTTGGAAGGCTGTCTTAGCTTCTGTGGTCCAGACAATCTGAGCAGTTTGCTTTAGCATGTCATTCATTGGCTTGACTATCTCTGCAAAACCGGAGATGAACTTCCTGACAAAGTTAATTTTTCCAAAGAAGGACCTCAACTCTTTCTTGGAGTTGGGAAATGGTATGCTAGATATGGCTTCAACTCTGCTCGGATCCATGGAAATGCCATCTTTTGTGACCAAGTGCCCAAGGAGCTTTCCTTCTGTTACACCAAAAATGCACTTCTTCGGATTCAAAGAAATGCCAAACTCCCTGCATTTATTAAACACGGACTCCAAGTGTTTTACATGGTCAAACCGAGATTTGGAGAAGACTGTTAAATCATCCATGTAAACAACAATACATTTACCCATAAGGCCCTTGAAGGCATGATCCATTGCTCGTTGAAATGTAGCTCCGGCATTTATTAATCCAAATGGCATCCTCTTGTAAGCAAAAGTTCCCCACTTAGTTGTGAAAGCAGTTTTCATTCTGTCTTCCTTCTCAACCAATATCTGATTGTACCCTGAGAAACCATCCGGGAAAGACATCATCTCCGAACCATTGACAATCTGAAGCACCTCATCCATGGAAGGTAGAGGGTAATTATCTTTCTCGGATGCCTTGTTTAAATTTCTAAAATCCAAACACAGGCGGATCTCTCCATTTTTCTTTCTGACTGGCACCAGATTGGCCACCCAAGTAGAATGCCTGATGGGAAAAATAATTGCAGCACTCAAGAGTTTTTCTACCTCTTTCTGGATGAGGGGCTCTAACAGAGCATTGACATGCCTCTGTTTTTGCTTGAAAGGTTTGCAGAATTCTTTTAAAGGTATAATGTGAGTGTAAACTTTAGGATCAAATACCTTTAAGTCTTTGTATGACCAGGCCATGACATCCTTGGACTCGTGAAGAAAATCAATCATACTTCTTTTTATTTTTGGATCACGGTTCTTAGCCAACTTGATGTGCACGGGATCTTCTTCGGTCCCTATGTTCGGGTCTTCGGTCTCACTATGCTGTGGCAGCCACATAATCCTCGAGAATTCACCTTTTGCTTGATTTTGTCAACATCAAAGAGCCGCTCTAGCTCCACCATTCCTTTTGGAATTTTGTTGTCCTTCAACCTCATTATTCCCCTGTCATCATCTAACTGTTCCAGTAGGGTATCCCTTTGGCCCTCATCAATTATAGCATTCTCAAATGTGTTAGTACTCTGCAAAAAATTTACAATCTGTTGATCATCAGAGAAAACTTGAAAATTATCTATATTGTTTGGGACCGAAGGACAAGGGACTAACTCAATTGAAAACTTGTTCCATTTAAATTCTTCCAATGGCTTTAAACTTGCAGCTGAAGAAGCCAAGACATATGCATGGGAGTTCTGCTCTCTGGGTATATGTGTCAGATTAAATGCATCAAAATCTTCTACAAGATCCCAAGCCCGATGTTTGTATCCTTTTAAATAAGATGCTTTACACTGGAATTTACCCTTGACTTGATTTGCCACCAATTCTGAATCAGTAAAAACTTGAATATTTCTTGCTCCTTTGTCCAAAGCAAATTTCAAACCTAAAATCAGAGCTTCATACTCTGCTAAATTATTTGTACAAGGGAACTGTAGGCGGTAAGACATAAAATATGTCTGACTTTCAGGCCCTTTGAGGACTGCCCCTATTCCAGAACCCTGTTTAGATCTAGCTCCATCCACATGAAGTGTCCAGACTTCATTAGTATGTACAGGATGAGCTTTATTAAACTTGTTATTTTGCCCGGTTGTTAAATTGTAGACTCCAATATCTACCTCTGCCAATATTTACAGTTTCATTCTCTGCATTGTATTCTGTAATTGTATGCTTGTACCTAGGTTCTCTTTCAACCCGTAATTGATTTGCCACTCCTTTCCACGGCAACCACATGTGTGAAAAATCTGTTGCCAAGTATCCGTTCAGAGATCTCGACCAATCTCTACTCAACAGCATCCCGTACCCCACAGGGATATCTACAACCTGAATTTCAATTTTATGTTGAGCCCTTGGCTCAGATGCTAATTGGATATGAATATTTTGAAGCTCTCCAACAACTTTAACCTCTGATTTGTCCAATTGGACAACTCTCCTTTCGAGACTTCATTGGGGTCGGACCCAGCTGTCGACAAATGGCCAAAGGCATAACATTTGCGAGATGCACTGAATCTACCAAACAATTATGTAAGTTCTTCCCAAAAATACGGACAGTCGGTAAAAAGGGGGAACTTCAGTTTTTTCTTTGTATATGGCTAGATTGGCATGTGCTATTTTCTTTCTTTTGTCCACAGGTTTTGTAGCGGGGCCAGAGTATGTTTTTATCAGATTGTCTCTCTGCTCTGAAATCTGTGCCAGCTCATGCAGAGTAATGTTGGCCTTAATATTTTTCATATCCTCCACTATGTTATATCCTTTGTTAAGTGGAGGGACAAAAGCATCTGGTCCTCTCAAATTCCCTCCCTTTGGTGGAGATGGATTATTGCTTGGAGAGGGGTCGGGAGGAACATTGTGAGAGTTGTCCGGAGGGGTTGATGTAGTATTAGGCTCCGGATTCTTGTTCCTTAGGTTGTAATTATCTCTTATGTACTGCTGGAAAGCCTGCACCTCATCCATAGGCATTTCAACTACATTCTCAGATTCATCCGGGAAAGTGAAAGAATCCGGGACCATAGCTGCACTTGTGGCCGGATGAACTTGGGCCATCGGCGGTTCTTTGATTTTTGGGGGAGATCAAATCTCCAGGACAAAGCTTCAAATGCATTGCAAAATTCCAGACAATCCAACTCCCCATGCTTTGTGAAGTGGCATGTATTCTGCACCGAGTTGGGCAGAGCTAAATCACAAATGTTCACATCATGGCCTTTGCCCTTGTAATCTTTATTAGGTTCATATGGGGGCCTGTTGAATCTGTTTGGTTGATATGAATATCTGTTGGAGTTGTCCCCAGTAGAAACTTGCCTTTTAAAACTCAAGAAATCATTGGCCAGCTTCTGAACAATCTTTGAGACTTCTTCCACTCTTGCATTGTCAGCCTCTTTCACTGGGTCTTGTACATTCTCAACAGGTGCTACAGCCAATGGATTTCTTGATGGTAGAGTCGACAAAGCGGCAACATTACCGATGTGGAATAGGATTGAACACGGGGGCAGCTTGTGCAACCGGAGGAACTTCCTTGAGCATTTAAAGGTTGGGGTCCCAAGCTGTCTTTCGAGAATCAAAGCTTCTTTATAAGCTTCCGTCAAATTAGTAACAGTGGGATCTCTCTTCAAAAAGACGAGAGGTCATTGGATCCAGAGAGTTTCTAAAGATCTCTAATGCCGAGTCTGCATTCGGTACATAATACCCAGTAAGTCTACCATAAGCTTTCTGGAATCTAACATTATAGGATCTGATAGATTCACTTAATTCTCTCTTGATGCCGAAAAACTGCTGGTACAATATACTAGGATCTATCACTTCTCCGAACTGTGACACAAAAACTTTTTCTAAGTCATTCCAGCTGGTGACAGAATCATTAGTGAGGTTTAGAAACCAATCATAAGCTCCCTCCTGGAGAGTGAACGGGAAGAGTCTGCAGGCAACATCCTCATGTTGTACATTTAATAATTTCAAAGCATTTTTGAATGCAACCAAATGTTCCTCTGCAGTTCTTGTCCCATCATGTTTATATACAGGGAGATATCTTTCCGGATTTCCGGGCAGGTCATGGGCAATACCCGGAATATTCAAAGCAGTGGAGCCCAACCAATTTGCCATCACTACTTGGTTGTCAGTGATATTATGAGTTGTGGTTGGGGTAACTATTAGCGGTGATAAAACTGTTTCTGACAGAGACTTAGCCCTTATGAGGCTACTTCTTCTCGGAGTTTCTAATTCGGGGACAAGGAGCTCTCCGGCTCTGGGGTGGGACCTTGTTACCCTGTATATAGAATCCAGCTTTTCACAGGTACTTACAAACTTACAGTCCTTAACGAGTCTTGAACTTGAGGTCTTCTTTTCGGCAATTTTAAAATTTATGCTGACAACTTACAATACTGATCGGAGTTCATGTGCCCTCCTTCTAGCGCCATTTTTAAATGTTGGTGTTAAGTCGTTTGGGAAAAACTCAAACAACAAAATTTAAAAGAGCTAAAGAGGAGGGAAAAGGATTCAAAAGATAAAATACCAGACTCAGCACATACAACTTACAATACTTGAACGGAGTTCAAAGGCCCTCCTTCTAGCGCCATTTTTAAATGTTGGTCCGACTTTCATACACACCCTGTGAAGAATGAGCACAAAACTCTGATAACACTTATACGGGATAAATCCCACTCACTTTAGGATCTAGCTGGTTATCCAAGGTGTGAGTTACTAGTCGGGTCGAATGTCAATTCACTCTTTTCCGCTTCGGAATAGATTTCAATATGGGTTGTCTATACCTTACAACGGGCTCACTGAACTTGCTCAGTAATGTTCGGAAGTTGTCACTTGTTGACAATCGGATTTAAAATTAATTCTTTGATCTAGCTCTCATGGGTCAGCAAATTTAAATGAAAGACAAATAAAGAAAATAAAAATGGATCATTTCACGATAAAACAAAGAGGGCGAGGGTAAGGCGAGGAAGAGAAGTTTATCCAACTTAAGCTGTAAAACAAAACTACCAATTTTATTTATACTATCGGCTTCACAACAGAACAAATCAAAGAAGAAAGTGTCCGGTTTTCTAAGATCACTTTCTACTAAGAGCACAAGGCAAGAGATGGAGCAGATCTAACGAGAAAATTATAAACCGAAGGGAAGTCGGTTAAAATTGATATCTTTCATCGGCGACCTAGCTCGCACAGTGAGGACAAAGCAATTAGAACAAACTTGAACCTTAAATCTATAATTTTCCCTAGTATACAATAGAACAAATGAAGCCTAACAGCATATTTAATCTTGATAACACCGATTTACAGCATATATCTAATAAACTTTAATGGAACGGATAACAAAAGAAAATGAACTTATCACAATCTGCAAAAGATTAGGCTCCTGGCCATGCTATCCACGAGAAAACAAAAGCACATCAACTCCAAGTCCGGAAATAAAATATTTCACAGAATCTGCAAGAAATTGCTTCAATAGCCTTTTATTTCTAAGTTTCCGCCTCCTGCGATTACATTGAGAAGTTGTATTTATAGACTCGGGACGGACCACGATCTTTTCAAAAATATCTTCTTCTCAAACCCTAAATCTTATCATCTTAAACCCTAGGACCCGGGTTTTACAATATAAAGCCATTTAAAACAAAGTCCGGATAAAACTTAACCATTATGCAAATCAGTGAAGTCAGCTGCCATAAATGGAGAAGATAGAATTCGAATGCCACTTGCATTCACCCACAACTGCAAATAAATGCCCTCATTAATTCCCTCGGGTAAGCTGGATGAGTCACCACTTCTCCGACATTTCATCTCCGCAGAGCCATCCGTGAGTTGAAAATATCTGCACGCCATTAATTCTGCCATAAATCTTCATTAAATGCATTCATCGGCAAAATTCGGCAACTGTGTGCAGATATTTTCATTTCCCGGCCAATTCTCGACATATTCCACTATGGGCAGCAGCTTAGTCACCGTAAAGTCTCTTTGCGGCCAGATCTGTAAAAATTGGATGAAACAGCAATTCCCGGCATCTTCTCCTTCAATATGGCCGTCTTTGATTAATTTGCATTAGACTTTGCCTTTATGGCCATTTCTCCGTTATCATGTAAGTGCCAGATGGCTTCTGCATGAAAGAACAAAAGATGGATTAGTATTTTAAAAATATTAAATCAAAACTTTAATTATTAAATTAGATTAAAAACCCTAATGTTTACTTGCATGTCGGCCTTATTTATCTGATATGTGCTTTGACACGTGTCACAAAATCATGACACGTCTAGCTGTCTTCCTTTACATGCTGTCTTTTCTGCCAAGGTCGCGAAAATGCGACATGTCGCGATTTCGCGACATGTCGCGAAATCGCGACATCCCCTGCCCTTTAGCAACTTTCTGCTCATGCGTCGCGATTTCGTGACACCCCTTTTCCTTTGCCTTGGGCACTTCTTTCTTTGTCTTATCTTGGAGCCTTACCTTGCACTCTTCTCTGCATTGTTCTTGTCTTCACCATGTCGCGAATTCGCGACATGGTGGCGTATTTTGTTGTTGCCCCTCCACCATGTCATGATTTCGCGACATGGTGGCGTCTTTTGTTGCTGCCCCTCCACCATGTCACGATTTCGCGACATTGTGGGTCTTTTTTTCCTCTCTTCTTGCGACACCTCCTTGGCTCCCTCCGTTGTCGTGATTTCGCGACGTCACGATTTCGTGACACCTTCCGGCGATTACCCCTTTCTCTCGACGTGTCGCGATTTCGCGACGTCGCGAAATCATGACATTGTGATTTCGTGACACTTTCATGCCTTAGACTTTTCTTTTGGCAACTTTGATTTCTTTCTTTGCTGGATTTGCTTCCTGACTTGGACCTGTCATGATTTCGTGACATGTCGCGAAATCGTGACAGTCCGTACACCCTCCGAGATTTCCTCCGAAAACGTCGTGATTTCGCGACACCTTCTTGCAATTTCTCCTTCATGTTGTGACTTGCTTTTCTTCTCTCTCCAGATTTGTCACGATTTCGCGACATGTCGCGAAATCGCGACCATTTCATGCCTTAGTCGATTTTTCTCTCTCAGCCGGAAAATGTGACATGTCGCGATTTCGTGACATGTCACGAAATCGCGACGTTCCGTACGATCTGCCTTTCTCTCTCCTAGCCGGTAGCGATTTCGCGACATTTCCAAAAATGGAAATGTCGCGATATCGTGACATTTCCAAAAATGGAAATGTCGCGATATCGCGACATTTCCAAAAATGGAAAGTGTCGCGATTTCGCTACGCTTCTGGGACTTGGCGGATTTTCTGAAAACCTGTCGCGATTTCGCGACATTTCCATAAATGGAAGTGTCGCGATATCGCGACTTTGCCAAAAAAAGAAAGTTTTGATTTTCAATGAATTTATCTATCTGTTTTCTGCATTTTTTTCGTACCGGTGTAAGATTTTCTTTATCCATGAATGATTCTAGCATGTAAAAAGTGAAGTCTGAGATAACAAAGCCAGAATGCAAGAAAACTTGGATAAAGAAACAGGCAAAACTTGAAGAAGAAAGAGGCAAGTAAAAATTGGAATTAAAACCTGAAAATCATCAAGAGGGTCCCTACTGCAAAATGAAAGCTCAATGTTTTCAAAGGATGGAAAATTATTTTTCAGTGGGGGTGTGTTGCTTCTCAACAAAATCATTGATTTTACTATGGGGAGTGGAATGATGTCCCTAATGTATGGATTTTTCGGTTATAATCAGATCAGGATAGCTCCTGAAGATCAGGCTAAAATAGCCTTTATTGCCCCTTGGGGTACCTTTTGTTGGAAAGTGATGCCATTTGGTTTAAAGAATGCAAGCGCAACCTATCAACGAGCTATGACTTATATTTTTCAGGACATGATGAATGATATCCTACATTATTATGTAGATGATATTATAGCTCGCTCTATTAATGAAGATGATCATTTAGATGATTTGAGAAAAGTATTTAATCGGTTAAGAGAATATCTTATTCGATTAAATCTAGCTAAATGCATATTCAGAGTCAAGTCCGATAAACTATTAGGGGTTTTAGTTTCTTTACGTGGTATCAAAATCGACCCTCTCAAGATTGTGGCTATCACTGATATGCCCACACCTACAAATATATCTGAGTTATGAAGTTTACAAGGTAAGCTTCAAGCTATCCGTCGCTTCATCGATAAGCTGGCGGACAAAACCGATCCCTTTCTTAAGCTTCTTAAGAAGGATGTCCCTTTTAATTGGGACGATGAATGTAAGGAAGCTTTTGAACTTCTCAAACAATACCTCCTTAACCCACCTGTGCTTTCACCACCTAGATCTGATCGTCCTTTTATCTTGTACATTTCTACTTCTGATTCTGCTTTAGGAGCTATGTTAGCTCAGCTGGATGATGAGAAGAAAGAACATACTAATTATTACATTAGCAAAACCTTAATCAGTTATGAAACTCGTTATACCATATTAGAGAAATTATGTCTAGCAGTCATATTTTCTACATAAAAACTATGAAATTATATGCTTAGTCAGAAAACCTATGATATTGCCAAATATGATCCCTTACGGTATCTCATGAGTCGACCTTATTTATCGGGTCGTACAACAAAGTGGGTTCTTGCTCTAAGAAAGTTTGAACTCACCTTCACAGGACAAAATTTTGTTAAAGGTCAAATCATAGCTGATCAATTAGTTGTTGCACCCTTAGAATCTACTCATCCCCTCCTCATTGAGTTTCTTGATGAATGCCTTAAACTAGAGGTAGATCATTCAGAGCAATGGTCCTTATACTTTGACGGAGCCTAATGCATGAGTGGGGCTGGTGCGGGTATTATTTTAATATCTCCGCAAAAAAATCTTATACCTTTGTCCTTCAAATTAACATTTGCTTGCACCAATAACACTTCCGAATATGAAGCTTTTATCCTTAGATTACGAGCTGCTTTGGCATTGAAAATCAAAAGTTTATTGGTTTTTGATGACTCACAACTTGTCATAAATCAAATCAATGAATTTTATCAGACCAGAGATGATAAATTATAACCATATAAAGCATATGTTTTACAATTAATATCTCTATTTGATCAAGTTACCTTGGAAGCTTTTCCTCGAACTAGCAATCGTGTGGCTGACGCTATGGCCGTAGCTGCATCTCTTTTACCCTTGGAGTTAGATGACAAATATGCCACCATAATTATTCATTGACTCCAAGAACCCACTTCAAATAATTCATGCTTAGAACCATTGGATGTGTTTCTAATCAATGAAACTACTCCTAAACCTTGGTATACGGATATATTTGATTTTCTTCACAATGGGACTTTCCCTGCCAGTTCTAATAGGAACCAACGTCAATCATTACATAGATGAGCAAGTCAATTTGTAATAATTGGCAATACTTCATATATGAGATCTTTTGAAGGTATCCTATTGAGATGTTTGAATCTAGAAGAATCCAAATTAGCTTTGAGTGAAGCCCACGATAGATCTTGTGGATGACACTTCAGTGGTAGTGTCATTGCTAAAAAGCTCCTTAGTATAGGCTACTTTTGGCCTACCATGGAGAATGATGCACAAGATTATGTGTGCCATTGTGACAAGTGCAAGAAACATGTTGACCTTGTCCATGCCCTTGCATAAGAACTGCAAGCTATTTCATCTCCTTGGCCATTTTCAAAATGGGGCTTAGACATTATTGGCAAAATTAATCCTGTGTCATCTGATGGACACAAATTCATCATAACCACCATTGAGTATTTTACGAAGTGGGTTGAAGCTATGCCTTTAGCTTCCTACACTAGAACACAAGTCTCTAAATTTATTTTTAATCAAATCATTTGTAGGTTCGAAATTTCTGCAAATCTCATCTCAGACAATGGAACTTGTTTCAAAAATAAAGATGTTAAGAAATTATGCCAAAAATATAATATTCAACATCGTTGGTCCACTCCCTATTATCCTCAGGGTAATGGCCAAGCAGAAGCATCTAATAAAACATTAATTAAAATCCTTAAAATATTGGTCAATAAATATAGCCGCGACTAGAACATTCAATTATATCCATCTTTGTGGGCATATCGCACTAGTGTGCGTACTCCCACAGGTACTTCACCTTTTATTTTGGTTTATGGCGCTGAAGCTATTTTTCCCTTTGAATTAGAAGTTCCTTATTTGGCTCTACTACTTCAATATACTAAAGTAGGAGATGAACATCAAGCTGGCAAACTCAGTTAGCTAGAACTCCTAGATGAAAAACACATCAATGCTTTGGAGCATCTTCATGCCTACCAAAACAAGCTTAAAAGATCATATGCTAAGAAAGTTCGTCATCGATCCTTTGAGGTCGGTGACCTTGTTTTAAAAGAAAATAAAAAAAATACTAATGCAACTAAAGACCTTAAAGGTAAATTTGAACCCAACTGGTTTGGACCATATATTATCACTGCTAAATTTGAATCGGGAGCATACAAATTAGCTACCTTAGATGGTAAATATTTAAAAGAACCTATGAATATTATGCATCTTAAACGTTACTATGCATAAAAATTTGGTCATTTCATCATTTGTATATATTTTGCATGTTGTCTCATTTTAAAAATATATATAAAACTGTTTCAACAAAAACAAACAAAAATAAAAGTACAAACAACAATATTATTGACTCTTTCGAAACCAAAAAAATAAAAAATAAAAAAATAGAGAAGAAAGAGTCAAAATTATCAAACTCCTCAAAAATATTTTTTATATATATTTCTTCTTAAAGTATTGCAGTTATATTTTAAAATTATTTTGGATAAATTAGCATTTATTTGGAATCTCTCACTTTTGCAAACACAAATATAAATATTTTGATTTTATCTGGCATGATTAATAATCTCTCTTATATCAAAGTCCACAAAATTCAATTAAATAAAGTTTGAGCACAGAGAATTGATCTTGTTATTTACTTAAACTAAGCATATCCTTTCACAATAAAATGATTATATTTGTAATGTCCATGCTATAGTAGAAGTGGTTTCTTGAGCGAAAAGTTTCCCCTGCTATCCTATCATGCGCATGGTCTAGAATATTTGAGAATTGACAAAAGGACAAGCTCACCCCTACCCATAATGAAAATCCCTTGCTCTACAGCTAATCCGAGCAAGTATCCCTAGAATAGGAAGCAAAAGAAACAAAAAAATCAAGCAAAATCATGAGAAAAAGAAGCATTATTTCAGAATCATTTTGTACTCTCTTAGCACTATTTCAGCATTATCTCAAATATCAAAGCAAAAGAAAAATACAAAAAAAAAAAGCAAAACAAGCAAAAGCAAAAGCAAAAGCAATAAAATCCCTTTCCCTACCCATTGAAAAGAAAAGAAGGGTTGATAAGCTTGAATCCCTAGAATTCTCAATTATTCGAAAACTGTGAGGTAAGCTCCATAATAGGTGGTTTGTG
This sequence comes from Wollemia nobilis, assembly GCA_028583015.1. Taxonomy (NCBI): domain Eukaryota; kingdom Viridiplantae; phylum Streptophyta; class Pinopsida; order Araucariales; family Araucariaceae; genus Wollemia; species Wollemia nobilis. The sequence goes on along the minus strand of JAQPPZ010017101.1, from coordinate 4,737,134 downwards.
CCCAACCCGCTTGGCCTTGGGTAACTCCTAGCGTGGTGATATGTCTGTCACATTAGCGACCTTCTTTTGTACGGACCTATGTCTCGCTTATGGATTAGCTAGCTCTTGATAACCCGACTTACATAGTAGTCTGGTATGGTTATATGCATCTACATCATGGTTAATGAACACTTATTTGGTACATTCAAATCACTTGTATCAAATTATCTTGCTCAAAACTGGTAAATGCACAAAGCAATTGCACACACATTTGTATTTGAGAGATTTTGTGTATCATTATGATAAATCAAGATCGGAAATGAACTCACATATGCACATGGGATTCCTTATAAATCTAACTTTTGTCTTTAAGATACTTCGAAATATTTTTGCAAATTGTCTGGAATAATTTCATTTTCTTATCTGAGAACCGTTTTTTAGTATAAATACAACTACATGCATTATCAAAAAAAAAAAATCAAAATCATTTTCAAAAAACATGCAATAAAGTTACATTTATATATAAATTTTTTACTTTCGCAACGATGGTATAGTTCCAAAACCAAAATTGGAATTTTATGCCTAGCGCAAGCCCTCATCTTTATATTTTCTGTTTATTTTCAAAAATTAAAAAATCAACCATACAATAAAACTATTATTTTCTTCTTTGGATTTCGCGATGATGGTATAATTTTATACCTAAATATTCTATGCCTAGCACAAACCATTGTACTAATTTTATTTCCCATTTATTTAAAATCATAAAAACACATGACTTAAATCATTATGTTACACAATTATGCTTTAAAACAATGCACATTGTTACTATTTCATATCCTTATGTCAAAACTTCAATTTTGCAATGATGGTATAATTCCTAGGGAATTATTCAACAATTTTATCACACTTAGGAATTTATGCCTAGAAAAAATCATTTTCTAATATATTTCATGCATAATATTTTCATGGAAATCTGAAAACAAATCACCATCATCATCATCATCATTTGCATCATCACAACAAAGTCTTAAGATAGTCTCTTAAGCACTCTTTTACTTTTAGCAATATTTCTATACCAGGATTAGCTTGACGACCTAGCGAGCGGCGACTCCATGAAATGGTCTATAATAGCGACAATGTCCTTTGAAATTATTGTTAAAAGTCCCTTTTTATTTTTTTATCCCACAAACAACCAATTTGTTTACATCAAATTATTTCATTTAAATTTTAAAAGCATGACATTCAAACCATAATATTTTCAAATGACATAATTACATGAATCATCAAATCAATCACATCAAAACATTAAAGTATCATACAAACACATAAGACAAGTCATATGATCAAAAATATCTCATCTATATATATATCAAAAATATATACATAATCTCAAAACTAGATCGGTATGCCATAATCTGTACCTCGGCATACTCAATCCCCTATCAAAAATAATAAACACTATGTATCAATCTATGCAGTACAGTCTATAGTAGCTAGCCTCGAGAACCCATCAAGCTCTCAGCCTCATCTCCTCCCCTACCCTGAGGTGGATGAGGTGGCCCCATCGTAGTTCGTGTGGTGCTATGAGTCCTAGACTCTAATCGTGATGATGTCCTCGATGACCTCATCATGATAGGCTCCGCAATGAGGGCCGACAATGGTAACCTCCACCCCTCTGGCACCATATGGTGGTATAGCGTCTGATAGAATGTGATCTGGGCAATATCCCATGCTAGGTCCCGAGTGCTCGCCCCTTTGCTCCGTGCTCTGAGGCGTGCGACCTCATCTCTGAGCTGTGTGGCCTCCTCTCGATGTCATGCATCCTCATCCTACAAGGACTGCACCTGAGCCTAGAGACGGATAGTCTCTGCCCGGAGAGTAGCCATCTTGCTACTCTCTCCTACCTCGACACCCTTGCCCTTATCGGGTGATGGTGGCCTCTCTCTCCATGGAGAAGGGGGTCTCTCCTCCCTCCTCTCCCACTACCACGACCTCTGCTGAGCTTGTGGCCTCCTCTACTCTCTCCTACTATGACCCTATGCTGCCTCAATGGCCTCCTGGCACCACCTCCCCATTCGATGCACAACTGCATGAATCGAACCCTGAGCCCTTGTCATTCGAGGAGGGTGAATGCCTACGTACCGAACATCATAGTCGTCAGCAACCCCTGCATCATCCCCATCCACTAGCTGAATGGGGGCATCGTCCACGTCCTCACTCTAGAAGCATTGCATATCTGGATCCCCGCTGACTATAGTGTTATCCTAGATGGTCCAGGAAAACTCATAGTCTCTGAGAGATGGGATCCCCTGCTGTAGACCGAACTACCTCAAAAATTGGTCATAGTGATGGAGCTCCACATCTTTCCTCTCCATCCTTAGCCAGCAGGTTTTCCTAATGCGATCTAGCTCCTATCCATCCTCGGCCCACCCTAGATGATCTCTCCAAGGCCTCCAGGTGATCTGGTCGGAGACAAGGTCGTCAAGTAGTCTCTGGGACAATGGCAGATCTATTTGTCGCTGTGACCCTCTTCGGAGCCACTAGTAGAAAACTTGGGGCCTCTCCCTGTCAATCCCTATTAGTGGGAGCCCTATCGGCCTCTGCACCATGATGTGCTCCCAGCACCAAACCTACAGTAGTGATGTCATGACCAGACATCGGTCACCCTTGTATACGATCCCATGCAGGATCCTATACAATCGACATAGTACAAAGCTCCCCCAAGAAAACCTGTACTCGTGGTCTCTCATGTTGCAGACCACATCTATCAGTAGCCATGGTAGTCTGCATCCACTATGATGGCATAGCAACAGACCACCTACCACCCCAACAAAAACCTGTGTCAGTCTAGATGCCCCAAGCATTTGGCGTAGTGACTCGATGTTCACTCCACCCTTCTCCAAGGCAAAAATCGGATCTCCACACAGTCGCATCATCATGTGGCCTTTATTGGTCATGGGAGTTATTAGTCGTCCTTGTATGGGGATCCTCAAAATCCTCCATACATCCTCTAATGTGGGAGTCATCTCCCCTGTCGGTAACTGAAAACAAGACGAACCCGGATACCACTCTCTGCTAGGGCTGTCAATAGCCCCATATCTATAGAAACCTGTGGCATATCTACCACATGCTGCAAGCCGACTTGAGCCAACTGATATCACTCTGCCTAAGATAGAGAGGCCAAGTCATCCCTCAGCCCACCGTATTTCCATTCCCGGCTCTTTAGTAATCCTCTCTGCAACATAAACAACAAAACAATAAAAATCATTAATAAAACAATGATTAAAAATGCAAGTAAAACAAGTTCAATTTCATACAAATGATGATATCATCCACTATTGGACGATATCGTCCAAAATTTGAGCAAGCTCATATCCAAATTTTCAAGAGGGAATCATCCCTTATTGTACAAAATTGTCCCCATATCACCAATTTCGCCCTTGGACGAAATTGGCGATATCGAGATGATTTCGTCCTAACGACGTCGATGGCCCAAAAATGGCCGTGATGCTCAAAAATCATTCAAAATTAATCTAAAAAGCATGAAATTCAAAATTAAAGCATTCGAAACTAAGTTTGGACCCTTACCCGTAGCCCGCGCTAGACCTCTGTTGATCTGTGCACTGTCTCGACCATCTTGTCTACAGAGCTCTAGAAACCAGGAAAATGAATAGTAACAATGAATTAGGGTTTTACCCTATTTTTCTTAATTTTTTCAAAAACACTTAACAACATTTTAAATTTTGTTTTTCCGCATTTTTACCTCAAACGTTCGATTTGGGTAAAAACACGGAGGGGGCACCATAGTAAGCTGTCGTACGATTCGACCTAGAATCATCGCCTAAAAATGGGAATAATTTTTGCTTTCTCGTAGATCGAGAAGAACTCATCCTTAACGCATTTTCTTCAAAAAATTTGCTAAAGAGGGGGCAAAATGTAGCACCCTAAAATTGGTGCAGTAAACCTTAGCAAATAATTAAAATTACCTTAGTAATAATTCAAATTCAAATTTTAACCCCGAACCACCCGTTAACCGCCTGTTAAACCACTTTCCTCATTTTTTGTGCCATTTTTAGAGTTTGTTTTTATCGTTGGACGATATCATCACTGATCAGATGATATCGTCTCATATTGAATGAATTCATCTAGAGAAGAATGTCCAGACGATTTTGTCCCAAAACTGATTTTTCATATTTAGCTTCTATTTCAACGGTGTCTGTAACTTGGGCAAAAGCATGTCTGCGCCATTAAAGACCTCCCCCATTGGAGATCTTCCAGATTAGGATGATCTCCAACCTCATAACCTCCCTCCTAAGCCTATTTAATTTTAGGCCCTCCCATTGACATTCCCCTGGCTGAAATTTTTTGTGCTTCAAGTTTTACATGCCTTAGAATGTCTTAGACTACTGTTTGCCTTTGTCCCTTTTCGAGTTTTCTTGCAGGAACTTTGTTATTCTTCAGTCGAAGCAAGATCAAATCTTTGTAGATGATATTGTACAATCTTGGATGATCACGCCATAATTTGAGATGATTTCATCTTCTCTAGATGATTTCAAATGCAATCGACATTGGGAGAAATCAGTGCCCAGAGTTTGCACTTTTTCTATACCTTTATGCTATTTTATTCTGCATCTAGTTAGTTTTATTATTATTTCCTGCTATTCTGCATTTTGGAGTTCACCCATATAGCTTAAATACATAATAAAATCATGATTAGCTATTAAAACATGATAATTTACTTGCATTTCTATTTGCAATTATCATCTTAACATCTTTATCGCCATTTTACACCATTTCCCTCTGTCATCATAGCTGCATTTTCTGTATTCTGTGTCTATTTCTCTGATTGCAGGTCTCTGACGAATTCATCTGATGAATTCATCAAATCTCAGATGATCCTGTATGATTACAGATGATCCTGTCAGATCAAAGGTGATCTTGACTGCTTCAAAAATTAGAACCTCCATCAGACATCCGGATCAGGTATGACTTTTTCTAAACTAGTATATTTCCTGTATTCTCTGTTTAATTTTATTTTTGTATTCATTTAAACTTACATTTTATGTAGAATAGTTTAGATTCATTTGGCCAAACCTAGGATTTGAATGATTAAAGGTAAAACTGAACACATCAAACACATTCCCAACCTAGGCATGGAGACTGCCACTAAACATTTCTTGGTGAACCCACCATCCATCAAAAATTCACCTTTATACACCTCCCCCGAGAGGCAGGAAATTCAAAGGGCCTCTTAGTCCGAGGTATTGTCCCATCCTTTTCACATCCCCCTTTTGGGAACAGATCCTATAGCCTGAAGGTAAGGGTGCAAAAAATTTGGAGCGATACAAAAATATTGAATCTTATAAGAAATATCTTTTCCATTTTGCAATGAAGCCAACGTGGGATGACTTGTAGGAGGAGGGGAAGCTATGAGATATGGAAGGAAGGACTTAGAAGCTTATGATAGTGAAGTATTAGTGACAACAATTGAATCTGTGTTTATTTTTGGAGTTGCAATTGGGAAAGACATGGAAATGGAAGTAAAATTCATGGAATGAGCTGATGGAGATGAAATAATGTGTCCTTCTGATGATACTAGGGGTTGTAAAGGCAAATATAGAATGATAGGGGATGATTTTATTGGAAATTTATATGAATATGGAGCGATTGGACCGGTTTGACCCTTTGTATTAGCTGATGAAATAGGTGGTGAGTTATGAGGGGGAGAAGGTACCTTTGGTTTGACATTTTCTTGAGAAGAGGAAGGGGATTTCTCTAGGGGAAGAGGAGGAGAAGGAGAAAAAGAGATAGTAATAATACCTTCACCTATAGATGTAGGATGTTCTGGAATCACCTCTACACTTTGGTATTGCACTTGTTGTACCGACTCCTCTGCAATTGAAACATGGGTCTTCTCAACACTCTTCCTCTCTTCCGCTTTCATCTTCTTACAAACCACTTTTTGAGTTTTCCCACTGCATATTTAGCCTTTATATTAAATACTTTAAACATTTTAGTCTTGTCACTCTATGTATATCCCTCATATTGTTCTTCCTACACTACATTTTTAGCAGTAGGATTCAACCTAGCTATGACCATAGTGGTGAAACTCATAGGTGTAAACATAAAATCAACATCCTTTTTTTCAAAATTACTTCAGTCATAGGAGGCTCTCCACCTAAGGCTAGATTTTTGGGCCTATTTTCTATCTAAATGAATTTTGTATTTACTGCCCTGCCATTAGAGTAATGTATTTTACTCATAATTTGGGCTCCTTTATAATATTTCTTTAGTTTTTCCTCTAAAGGCTCAAATATTTTAGCCATCTCTTCAGTAATTGGTGGGACATTATTCTCTGCTTCTTGCATTTCCTCTTGTGAATATGGGGAAGGAGAATCTATCCCTGCTCGAGTCTTCTTATAAATCAATACCAAATTCTTAGGATCTTTAGCTTTCCATGTCTTAAAAGACATATTGATCAGAAAACTCATCATCTATTGTTCAACCAAATTTGGCCTTTTTGTACTTGTTTCTACTCTCATATTCCACTAGTATACAATTTTACCTTCATCCCATTTCTTTTTATTTTTAATGTATTTGATTTTGGACTCCTTCAAATGATGGATTTCATTTTTAATAGAATCAATATCGACTCTTTTCTCATAGACGTATAACCACGGGAGTAGTTGCTTCATTTTAGCGACATTCCAATCCAATGGAGCACTTTCTTTGTTATTCCTTCTCTTTTCAAATTGAGGTCTCAAAGTCTTCTCATACTTGAGGGTTTTTCTCTATTAAGGGAAATATTCCTCTTTAGGAACTTGTCATTAGGGTCATATATCCACCTATGTGGGATGTAAAATAGGCCCTGCCTATCCAAATATTGGGTGATTTGTTCACCTTTATCCCTTTTGACTATCATTATATCATCGATGTTATGAGATTAAGTCAACAGATATTTCCTCCCTTTACCAGAGTCATAATTAATGTTGATAAAATCTACTTGCCTCAAGTACTTCAAGGTCAATAATCTATTAGTCACAAAATAAGGTAGCAAAAAAGGCTTACTAGTGAAACCATAAACCCTGATGACAGTGCCCTCCATGAGGATATACCAATCTCCTTCTTTGGCATCTATTACTTAGAAATTCTCTAGCCAAATATGGCAATCTAGGGCATTTCCCATACATGATTTTCAGCACTGGCCCTAGAAATTCCAAATTGAACCTGTAAAATGACTTTGTACTCCTCAAATGAGCAGTTCAATAATACATAGGGATAGGGTCTCTGTTGATGTTCTTTTTTGTTGATGTTCTTTTTTTTTTACCAGAATCCAAGGCATCATGTGCCTTACAACAATGTAGAACATCCAAACCAAATTTGACCAGTGTTTAAAATAAGAAGAATCTAAATATTTCTTCATCCTCACTAATTGATCATGCATCCGCTTAGTGAGAAAGACTGGCCAATCAAAATAAATCACCTTGGCATCCTCTTCCTCTACTTTAGGTTTGTACATTCTCTCATTTGAAATACAATATGCAGTAGCTATCTTGGGGATGAATTGACATACCTTCGAAGTACCTAAAGTCAAAATATATCCTTAGCTTGGTTCTTATTTACATCATTATGGTATCTTCTAGTCCTCTTGTCTATTTTACGCAGCTTTCCAACTCTATATTTCTTTGCTGCATATCCTATAGGGTTATCTTAGGAGCCATTTTTTGTGAAAATTCTCAGAGTTATTATTCTTTTTCTCTTTCTTCTAGGTGAGTGTCACTTCGTCTCTCTATTCCTTTGGCTCTCTCTTCTTGGATAATGTTTCTTATGAAATTAATGGGCTTTGCCATTCAAGCCTTTTTAAATGTTCCCACATGTATACCCTCCACCATTAATGCAACCGATACGATAAAATATATGGTGCATGCTTTTTAATTCAAAGACATGAATCTTGGCGATAAAATATATTATGTCCATAACTGATTGGTTGTGGCATGAAGCACTCGCTAAAATCATAGTGTTTTCATCAATTTTCTTTCCTTAGAGTAGCAAAAATTAGGTGTTGTAGAGCATGACTCCTTTTTGTCATTGAATATTGGCATGGAATACATGTTGCGCTTCGTTGCTATTTTCGCTTACTGGAGAGCAATGTAAAACACATGTTGTATGTCACTACCAACCTTAGTTTATTAGAGAGTGAAATGGAGCACATGTCATAGCATGCCACCATACTTAGCTTATTTTTTCAACTTTGAACTTGTATTTTATTTTTAAGTAAAATTTTCTCTCTTTTTGAAGTTTACAAAATGAAAAAGTTTAGTAAAAGAACAATATAATACAATATATGTGCATATGTTACAACAATGGTATGACTAATAAAAATAGAGTTTCAGATGAAAACCATTGATCGAGATCAGCTACATGTTTACCTCTAGATCTTCAAGATGAAAAACATTACTTTATTTAACCTCTACCACTTTGAAAGGACCATCCCAAAAAGAATAAAACTTCTGATGGTGACATGGCTTAGCTCTTTCCACATTCCACCTTAGGATAGAATATCCAAATTTGAACTCTCTAAACCTAGATTTTTTGTAAAACCATCCCTTGATATTAAATGAGTGCTTCTAGAAGTCCTGGTATGCTTGAGTCATATTCTCTTCTAGTTGTAGAAAATGTATCAACCTATTTTCAACTAGATTTTTCTTAGAATTTTCCTCTATATCTATCAACTTTAGATCTGGAATTTCCAAGTGAATAAGTAATACTGCTTCTTTGCCATACACCAAATAATAGGGAGAGGTCTTAATATATTTTTTTATGGTGATCCTATCTACCCATAGAGCTTTTTCTAATAGTAGGTGCCAGCTTATCTTGTTACATTCTAATGATCTCCTCAAGATTCTTAGTAGATTTTTGTTAGTTGATTATGCTAATCCATTCCCCTAGGCATAGTAGCTAGAGGTATTGTTTATAGTGATACCATATTTTCTAGAAAACTCAATGTATTTAGCTCATAATAAATTTGGGTCATTATTACTTACTATAGATTCTGGGACATAAAACCTCGTGATTAAGATTTCCATGAAGTCAATAACCACTTCTTGATATAATTTATTTATGGAAAAGGTGTCTATCCATATGGTGAGGTAGTTTGTGGTAGTCAAAATGTATTTATAAACCTATTGAGAAATTTATATTAATCACCCCAATGAAGTCTAGCTCCCATTGCTGAAAAGGCTCTTCAACCTGAATTGGCTTGAGGGGGAATGATGTATTCCTAGTTCTCCTAACATACCACTGGCATTCATCACAAGATCTTGTAACTTTGAAGGTATCAACAAAAATATTAGGCCACTAATAACCTTCCCTAATGATCTTCAAAGTCATGATCCTTCCTGAAAAGTTTCCTCTAGATAATCCTCCATGAAATTCTTCAATAACCTTTTGCTTCTGATCTTCTTTCAAATATTTTAAGAGGACTCCATCAATATTTTTCTTGTATAGTCCCTCTAGTAGTAATACATATTTCAAGTCCTGGAGCCTATATCTTCTCCTTTGTTATAGATTGAGGTTATGGGGCCAGACTCCTATCTAAAAGTATTGTGTCATCTATTTAAACCAATTTGATTCTCCTAACTATAGTTCCTCATTATGATCTTCTATTGTTGACTAACAAGCTATCACTTTTATTATAACTATTGCTTATGTAAAACTTTGGCATAATGCTTTGCCTCTGACCAATCTAGTAGGATGAATTTCCATATCATATCCTTGGATATTGGTAATACAACTAGCTCTTTTGTCCCCTAGTTCACCTTGTATAATGAAACTTATGACATCTAGATGAACTACGTATACCAGTGTTTTACTTTGAACCAAGTATTGCCTAAATTTCTTCAATGACTTCATCACTACAAATAATTATTTCTCAATAAAATTATACTTGACCTAATATTCATGGATATTCTGACTCCAAAATAATATGGGGTATTCTCCCTCATTTTTTTGAGTGAGCACAGATTCATATCTCTCTTCAGCTCCATAAACATACATAATGAAATATTTGTTGAAGTTAGAGTTCAATAGAAATGGAGTAATGACAATGGATTTTTTAATGATATCAAAGCTTATTTTCTCACTTCAATCAATTTGAAATATGTATATTTCTTTAGAAATTCTGATATAGGTTTCACCTTCTGTGAAAAATCTGAGATGAATTTTTTGATAAAATTGATCTAGCCAAAGAAATACTGCAAAGCTTTCTTGTTCATAGACAATGGAAGGGCAAGAATTATTTTGACTCTATTTGTATCAATATCCATCCCTTATTTAGAGACCACATGGCCTAACAAATTTCCCTCATGGACTGCAAAAAATGACTTCTTCAAATTAAGAGAGATGCCAAATTCCCTGCACTTTTTAAACACTTGCTCTAAATGTGCCAGGTGATCTTGCTTCTCATGTGAGAATACAATCATGTCATACATGTAGATTAGAATGACTTTGTTGATCAATTATACAAAGACATAATCTATTGCTCTTTTTAATGTGGCTTCTACGTTGGTCAGACCAAAAGGTATTATTTGATAGGAAAAAGTACTGTATTTGATGGTGAATGCTACTTTGAATTGATCCTCATCTTTTACCCAAATATAGTTTTAACCATAGAAGTTGTCTAACAATGAGAACCTCTCCACTCCTACAATAATATGTAATATCTGATCAATCTGTGAAAGTGGATAGTGGTATTTTAATGATTCTTGATTGAGATTCCTAAAATACACACACAAGCAAATGTCACCATTTTTTTCCTTACTAGGACCAAGTTAGCTACCCAGGTCGAATGCTTAATTGGATATATGATTTTAGCCTTCAAAAAATTTAACAATTCTTCCCTTGTTATGGCTTCAATTCTAGGGTTCACAGGCCTTTGTTTCTACCTGAAGGGTTTTACATTTTCTTCTAGCTCAATTGCATGTTGGATCATCTTCTTATAATATACTCTAAGATCTTCATATGACCAAGACACGATGTCTTGGTATTTCAGGCATAGAACTTTGATATCCTTCCCTTCTTCTATATAACATCAAACTCCAACTTTGAGCTTTTTTTCTTTTTTAATTTCAATTTCCTTGTAGATATTTTCATTGGTCTCCATAGATTTGATCTTCTTCCTCTCTTGATTGTCAAAAAGGCTCTCCAAAGTGACCAACCCCCTAGGGATATGGTTATTTTTTAGTTGGATAACATCTTGTTGGTATATCTCACCTAGAATTTCCTATTGAATGGTTGACATACAAGCTTCCCTTACTAGTAAATCAATGATCTCTTCATCACTTTCAAAAATAAGATAGAATATCTGCTTGTCTGGTACTACAGACCTGAAAATCATTTTGATCCCTTTATATTTTGTGACTCCTATATCTGCAAAAGGGTTGAAATTAGCTCCCCTCACTACCAAGGAATAAGCCAAGGTGTTCTGTCTTCTAGGAATAAAATTAATATTTAGGACATCAAAGGATTCCATCAAATCCCACAACCTATTTTTGTATGCCTTCAGGTAATGGTGTTTACTACTACACCTTTCTCTTACCTGATTAAAAATTAGTTTAGAATCACCATATAGATTTAGTATCTTGATACCCATACTCTTAACCTGCATTAGTCTTAGGCGCAAAGCCTCATACTCTATAATATTTTTGGTACAAGACCAATTCAATATGTATGCAAAACTCTTTGCACCTTTTGATTGAGACTGCAACAATATACTAGCACCAACTCCATTTTTGCATATTACACCATCAAAGTGCATGATCCAAGTCTCTGTTTCCCTTAATAACTAATTGAACATGGTAGGGACTCTTTTCTCTATTTCTAAGGAAATTTTATATGTACCCATTCCTGTTCCAAAATAACTGTAATATTCTTTGAACGACAATTCATCTTCAACCTCTAGTTCTTCAAAAAATTCCACCAGTTGAAACTCATCTATAGGAGTGAGGTTACACATGTCTTCTTTGATATTTTCAATACGATAAGACACGGCCTTCTCAGGAGTAATTATTATTCAATTTTCCTTAAATGGAATCACCATACTAGAGTAATCCATGTACATGCATCCTCCCAATTTGGTAGTGAATAAGATAGGCTAAAATAAGGTTCTAGATCTACAATGGCTATTTCTTGCACAATGGTTACTTTTGGAGCTCTATGCAACCTCATTAGAACATCCTTTATCATCCCTACCATATTTACTGGGGTTCCATCCAACTACAAAACTCTAGGACAAGATCTGGTATACTCCATTTCCATCTCCTCATAGACTACCTTGGGCATAACTATAGTGGAAGCCCTTGAGTCAATTATGCAGTTGCAGATGATCCACCCCTCCATGCTCAGAGAAATATAAAAGTAAGGGGGTTTGTTCTTCAGTGAAGTAGGGGACATCTTGTCTTTTTTAGAGTGTATGCTGAGGATTGTAGTCCTAATTTTCCTATGGATATTTTCTTAAAGAGACCTTCAACAGGTTTATTTGGATAGGGATAAAGAGAGTATCATAAAGGATAGCCTTTGAGGGTATTCTTTTCATATCCTCTACAATGTTATATTCTGATTTCACTAAAGAGGAATTATCAGGTCTTCTCTCTAACTCACCATACTTTTTTTTGTATTTTTGTGTAGCCTCGATCCTTTACCTCTTGGTTATGGAGGGGAATCTAATATTTTCTTGAGCTTCACTCTTGGACATCATCCCTTATTTATCATTTTTTATCATATATTCTAGGGAATCTGACCTCATTTTCTTGGCTCTTTGGGACCATATCCCTCTTTTCTTTGGATTGAGGAATAGGGAAAAGATCACTACCTTGAGGGAGGGCATATTTCTTCTTTTGGGAAGGAACTTGAAACTAACCCAATTTTTGTGGATCAACCTGCAATGTCTTCTTTCCTGATATTTTCATAAATTAAACTGGTCCTTCTTCATCTAGGTCCTATTAAATCATGATTTGGTTTGGTTTCCATAGCATATTTATCCTAACCTTCTGATTCCTTTCTACATTTTCCATATCCTATTACACATGATGTTGGTACATAACACATGATTCTGAATCATGGATATCATTGCACACTAGGCACCACACATTTACAAGGTTTGTTTCAAAGGAACATCCTAGATCTTCTTACATTATATTTACTTTGATTCTTATGCTATTATTGGTACCAGGTTTTTGATACCTATTGACATAGGAAAATATTCTTTGTTGAGATCTCTCCATCTCTCTTTTTTACCATTGAGTTCATCTTGTTACTGAGTGTCTTGAGGTATATCAAGAAGCACAGTGGATTCCTAACATGTTTAAACAGGAAGTGGTTGAAAAGTAACTATAGTATATGACACTTTGGAATGAGTAATATGGGTCATCTAAAGAAGCAAGGAGGATAAATGAGGATCCATATAAGAAGATGTAGTTGTATGGTTCTGAATATTGGAAATTTTTGAACAATAGTATATGAAAGTTTTAAGGGGTAATCTTCCCACATTAAGAAGAGTATTTTTAGTTTAAACAACTGCATTATGGACTTTAGGAAGGTACATATTATTGACTATTGATTTTACAAACCCGATTCAGATCCAAGGGCTCTAATGTAGTACATGAAAGTAAGGGTTGCAGCTGGCCTGGATTTAGGTGGAATTCTTTTCCAAGATCTAGTAAATCTCAAGTTGAAGTCTGAAACAAACTCCTACTGATGCTTTTGCATGGATGATAATTGATTGATTATGGATAAGGGATAAGTATACTCATTATACTCTTCTATAAAGGGTTATTCTAATGTTTCCCATTATGTAATGGTATTATCCTCTAAAGTCCTAAACCAGTACAAGATTTTTACCCTGAAGGACAGGGCTAGGATTTTGATGATGACATCTTCATTATTTATGTTATGTATGGATGCTAAATTCTTAATATCTTGGTAAAGTTCATATGTGGTCTTTCCTGATCCATCGTATGTACGAATGACTTTAGTTAAAACCTGGGGTATGTCATGCATATGGGCTAGTCTTAGGGGACCATCTGTATTCTAGTTAGGATATTTCTATAGGGGCTGATTAGGGGGCACTTTTTGAGCCATATTTACTTGTGTAGTTTTTACTAGAGGTGGCCTTGGGGGCCATACAACAAGTTGCTCAAGAGGATTTTCATCTAGAAATATTGGTTTAAATATATTATGATGGTATATCCTCTAAAATGGAGCTCATAGTAGATGAAATAACCAAGGTTATTCTTTGCAGATGACCTAGTATTCATGAAAAACTACAAGCTATAGGGATGGATTTTTGGTTTCTTGCATTTAGGAAGTCACCAGGTGAATTTACTACTCACATCTTAATAAGGTCAAGATAATTCACCAAATCTTGATTCCTTCAATAAAATATACAAAATAAATAAAGGGGTGGGTTAACTAGTGTTTCTTGTAAACAGGTCCCACCAAGGATACCAAAATTATTGGGATCCAAATTGACATCAAGAAAAACTTGATACTCTGATTGTCTATATTCCAAATTTCTAATTAGGATTGCACCTACTAGTCACAACTTAGAATTCAAAATTGGATGGACTAAATATTGCTATAATCCAACATCTAGAGTAGGCTAGTTCCTCGTCAACTAACAAGGTGTTGACTCAATTAAGATCAGTAATTTTTTAAGAGATAGGGATAGAAAAGGGTTTAGGGTTAAGAAATTGTGACTAAAATAGTGGTCAGATAGAGCTAACAACATAGGAATACATAGGAAAAACCTTTCAACAAATCATTTCTAGTGTCCCACACTCGAGATTAACAACACCCAGAAAATAGAATAATCTTCATCAAAAAAACACAAAATAGATACATACTCCAAGAAGCTATTTCAACATCCACAATACTAATAATCCAATTTAGAATAATAATATCGATATCTAGATTTAATAGAAATAAACTTCTTGTAAGCATAGATTCAATTATGAAAAGGTTTTAATTACTCTAAATCTAGTAATTCAATATCAGTAGAGTAAACTAACAATAACATCGTTAGCATAAAAGCAATTCATAGTTTGAATCTCTCAAAATGAATATTGAAGACACCAAATTTTGAGTCAAACATCCAATTAATGCTCCTGCTATTGATTTACAAAATATATTACATAGTAGGGCAAGCAAACACTCTAGATCCAACCCTAAAAATCAAATATTCAACCTCTATTAATAGTTTTACAATGTAACAAGAATATGAAACATTACAAGAAGAAAAGCATGCTAGATTGATAGAATGCTGAGGTGGCATCACTTCATTCACCTTTGAAGATAAAAAATCTATGTGATATCACATACCATAGTAGTTCGACTTTGTAACTTGCTCACTCTACAATAGCAATTAGGATCCAAGCTATTAGATTCTAGATTTAATCCATCTATCTCTCTTGGGGACTTCATCTGGACATAGATCTATAAGTGCTCGAGTTTTTGGTTCTTGGATCCATGGATGCTTCATCTGCCTGGTCGAAATGGTTGGTTCTCATTTACAAAGACTTTACTTTTGTATAATTGAGAATGTGTTAGCATAAACTCGATAATTTATTCACTTATGAATGACTATGATTAAACCTTAGCAATGCTTAGAGATGAGTAGCATAGAACATATCACTAGACCACTTTTTAGAAAGTCTATTCACTTGAATTAACCATTTTTACCAGCGATGTGGAGCATAGAAAAAAATACTACAATCTGAGTGAAATAGATCATATCACCAGGCCACTCAATTTTATTCTTAAAACTATTTAATTTGCTTCCACGTCCATGGTGTAGAACATTTTTTCATAGCCTACTCCTTGAAATATGCTCCTTCAAGTTTTTACCAAAGATGACCATGGAATAGAGCCTTGTTCTGTGCCGCTCACTTGTGCTTTATTTTGGGCATGTTGACCTTTGTAACCAGCGATGTGTAATATGTATTCCAATCCTCTCTAAAATGAATGTGAACCTTAGCGGCGTAGAACACATTAAAAAGTTAGTCATTTTATTACGTATGCTAGGGAAATGTGCACTGGGCCACTAATCGAAGAATGATGATGCTAGACTTGACCCAAGTTGATAGTGGCATGGAACATGTTGTGTTGTGCCATTGCAAAATACACTATGTTTTGAGCATCTGAGAACATCTTCATGCCTTAGAAAATATTTTCATAATTTTTCTATGTGGCCATTTTGGACCTACAGGTAGAATAATTTAACACTTTTTCTATGCATATTATCATTGATGAAATTTATTACTTGGAATATTATAGAGTTATGAAAAGAAAAAAATAAAATAGGAGTACAAAACTTGGTCATCCAAGAAAACATAGATGCACTTTGGTCCAAGAAACCAAACTACATAGAAATATTCAATACAACAATGGGCTTTTCTTGGTCTTTGTGTAAAAATTTAGCCATATTATCTATGGGAATTTTTGGAGGGGTTTTAACAACCTGGAATATTGAGTGGGATTTAATTTTGATAGAGGTATTAAAGCACTTACTAACAATAATGCTTAAAGCCCCTACTATTCAAGTTTATGCTATTACCAACATTTATGCTCCTAACAACCTGACTAAAAATTTTGGTGTTAGAAGACGTTACTTAATGTGTATTCTAACTCTAAGAAAGAAAATTGGGTATGTGGAGGAGATCTCAATTTAGTTTTAAAGCCCATAAAAAATTAGGGGTCTATAGAAGAGACCTAAATAGAGAGTTAGTAGAAGATCTCATACAATAGTACAACTTAATGGATATACAATTTACAAGGGGTAAATATACAGAAGCAAAATATCTTAAGAAATATTATCTAATGGTCATTCTAACCATAGACTAGTTCTTATAGGGTTTAAAAAAATCCAATTGGCTCTCTACCTTTTAAATATAACTTTATTTGATCTATAAAGGGTGAATATAAAGAGTTGGTTTAATAATTATGGGAAGAAAATATAAAAAGTGGAATTTATACACAAAGGTAGGTCAAAAAGATAAAAACATTAAAGTAGTAGATAAAATTTTAGGTATAAAAGAAATCCAAGGACACACACTACTCCATATTGATAGTAAACTAAATTAATTTCACATCACAATGAAAAATAGAGGAATATATAATATTTTAATACAGGAACAATAATATCTCACAACCCAAATATTAAAATTGAAAAGAGAAGAATAAAATGATTAGCATATAAAACCTATAATGTTATGGCTTAAAGAAGGTGAAAAAATCACCAAATTATTTCACAAGAAAACACAATAAATAAATATGTACAACACCACAACAAAGATAAAAATGGAATATGGGACAATATCAAGTGATGTGTAGCAAATGAAAAATATATTTTTGATTACTTCAAATATTTATTGAGCAAATATGGAGAAATCAATGTAGCCAATCATCAAGAACTTTTAAATCTAATTTTATACTCTTTGAATTAAGAGAAAAATGAGAAATTGACCCAACCTATCACAATTCAAGAGCTCAAATAAGTGGTATTTTCTATACAATATGATAAATCACGATGTCCCAATGGATTCAATGTAAATTTTTATTAGGACTTTTAGAGCAACATCAAGATGGATCTTCTAGGGATAGTTGATGAAAGTAGAAACAAACAACAAATTCATGGGGGAATCAAATCCACCCTTTTGGATTTGATATTAAAATAAAATATTATGTATTCACTATAAGGATTCATGCCTATATCAGTTTTTAGCACATTGTATAAAGTATCCAAAATCATCAAAATAGAATGCTTTTGTTGTTTGATATAATCATCTATACCAAGAAAACTAGATTCATGAAAGAATTAATGATTCATGAAGGAATCATATTAGTTCAAGAAGCAATTCACTCTACTAGGGATGACAAATCCAATGACATGGCTCTCAAAGTAGATATGGCAATTATTATCGATAGAATTGATCATGACATGATTCTTAAAATAATAAGAAAGGTGATATTTCATGAATAGTTCATAAAATTGATAGAAATATGTCTTTCAAGATTCTAGATTGCTCCTTTACTTAATGGAAGACCCACTCCTTTATTATAGGCTTCTTAAGAAGTTAGATAAAGTTGTCACCTATTCCCATATTTATTCATTTTGATAATAGAGGACATATCCTAGTTACTAGAATAACAAAGGGGCTTACAAAAATTTCCAAGACTTCCAATCCATAAAAATATATAAAGAAGCAATAATACTTAAATTGTAAATGATCTAATCTTATTGATTAAAACCATAAAATTGTATGCCATAAGAAAAAATAAATTCTAGAAACATATCAAGAGGTAATAGTAAATAATATAAACCACTAGTCTATAATATTGTAGACACCCAACATTGACACACCTAGTCAACAACATCATCAAACCAAGCACTAAATAACATATTATCAAAACATATCAACCTCAAAAAAATGGACATCAAATTTGACACATATTTCCAATATTCAAATCTACTAAGATTCATCAATTAACCCTCACTCACAAGCCTTGTAATCAAGTGTATTGAATCAAACTTATTCATATATAAATTTGGGATTTTTTTGACACTTAAATTAGCATAATGTTTAGGGCATCATTTTCCCTATCAAATCTTCATAAAACTTCACAATAATACCACTAGTATATTAAGCTCAGTAAGAAATTTCCAATGAATTTAAACATACTTATACTTGCATAATTAGTAATACCTTAAATTATGATAAAACTACACCTAGGTAGGAAAAAAGTAAAAGTATCACACTTTTCAAAAACACCAGTGTTTTTTTCTAAACAACATTTGTTTAGCATTTTGACCAATCAATATGAGTGCTTGTAAAAAATGCAACTCAATCAAATATACCACTCATATTTGATGTCACTTTTACAACACAAATAAAATCTCTTGGAAAAAACCAAAAACACATGAATTCCATAATTTCACTATTTGCTATGATCAAGCATGCTCAAACCACTCCTCAAGTATCTAAAATTCAATTTTGGTCCTTTCTTTAATGGCATCTTTGAACCTCCTTCCATCCAAGGATAAACCCTATAAAAATATTTAAATAGACCCATTGTCATGGGTATTTGATAAAATAATTAGTGATAGCAATACTATGCAAAAAAATTAGCTCAATCTTTCTCATTCCAATTTCTCTCATCTCTTGCATTTGGAGCTCTTCCATCAAGCATTTGGAGCATGTAGAGAAATTAAAATAGGCATTGGAGAAAGGAGATCATCTTGGTGCCAATATAAGGTCCTACTAGGTAGTAAAATCTCTAGTTCTCTTATCTTTCAATCTTCTTTCCTTTGATTTTATGCATTTTACCTCTTATTCATGCCTTGCTAATACTTGTATTTCTATTATGTAATCATTAATTTTCATGTTTATTGTGTCTAATCCTTATTTATAGAATTCTAAAAAGTTTTATTATACTCTATATTTAATTTGAAACATATTCTCATTTATTTTAATTTCTAATAGCTTTATGCATGGTTATTCACTTTGTTGTTAGAAATGGAGTCTATTCCATCATTTGGATTACGTAAATGTATCCTCCCAGATACATACTTAGATTACTTTATGTGCAAGTTATCTAGTTACTTCATGCAATATAATAAATGTACAAGTGTCAATGTGAAATTTGTCCCTTGCACATATAGATAGAGTGTTGGCCAAGTATCCTATTTTTACCATATAAGGATGGCCTCTTAAATAGATAGATATAGAGTCAAGGGACATAGTCAGATAGTGTAGCTTAGTGGATAGTACAGTTTTGTATGCCTCACCTTTCAATGGTGATGGATACAATGTACTTAAGTAGCTTTATTAATGAAGTGTTCATTTCCTCCATAGCTGCATTGTAATCTTTTATATGATTTCTATTTACAACATATTATAGTCATCTAGAAAATTTACTTTCTTTCATATTATTCTGCATCTTGTGATTTTTATCTGCCAAGGTGCATTCATCGAAATATAGCAATGGTATCAGATACACTGTAGATCTAGTATTTTTAGGTCAATAGGTAAACCACCATTATCATTTAGCCTAAGTTTTTTTTCAAACTGATGTGTCGTTGGACTAACCACTGTCAAAAGATCTCAGAAGAATCTAGGTGGTAGATTTAGGAAGATTCACAAAGTTAGGACTAAAGGAAATCTTAGTTTTAGAAAATATTAAGATCATTTTTGTCTAGATTCTTTTTCATAGAGTTTTTAGAAAAACTCGTGAAGACCAGGACTCAACATTCAATCCAGTAGATTGACAAATCATCTGGTGAACATCATCCAGGTTATCTGGAATTTACTAACTAGTGCCTCAAGTTTATTTTGTTGCAAAAAATTAATTCTCAAATGATTGGGACTCCTATGAAAAAATCTAGGAGACTCCAACTTCATTTCCCGAAGGTCGGCATGCCCTCATAATGCAAATATTTTTTCATTGTGTAAGAGGAGAAAACTACAGAAGAAGACTTCTAGTGAAGGATCATGGTGAATATAAGAGACTGAAGATATCTATTGTTGGATTGTAGAATTCTATAGTTGAAGAATATGCCATAGAATCCTTTAAGAAGAAGTCACAAAAGAAGTCACAAAATTCTTGATACTAAAAAGACCATATAAGCCTTGATATTAAAAAGGCCACATAAGCCTTGATACTAAAAAGGCCACATAAGCCTTGGTACTAAAAATGCCACAAAAGTCTTGATATTGAAAAAGGTTAGAGAATCCTTGATCTTGAAGAAGAATTCAAGAAGAATATATGATTTAAAATTAGACTAAATATTCTAGTATTAATATATTTATTACAGGGATAGAAAAGAAAGTTAGGAAGAGTATCTTCTTCAGAATCAACTCGACCCTAAAGCAAAAGCAAAGGGATCATGTGAAGATATAATTGAAGAACTCCCAATTTTGAAATAATAAGAAGAATAAGAACTAGGAGAGTCCTGCTCAAAGCCAAAATTAATAGAATCAGAAGATCTAGGATAAGATTTCACTACCAACAATTCTAGGAGCAAAAGGTTAAAGAAAAGGTCTTAAGGAAGACCATAAAAAGCTACCATATCAAAGACCTTGTGAAGGTCTCATTGAGTCCAAAAATGTCTAGGAGAGTCTTGCTAAATATCAAGAGAGTTGGAGAAATCCACTACCAAGGCGAAGTTCCTGATAGTGAAGGACTTGGGATAATTGTCACCATCTGACAACAAGCCCAAGAGGAGAATTTGGTAAGGAATGCTAAATATATGAAGGAGAATTTAGCAAGGAGTGCCAAATTCATGAAAAAGAATTTGGCAAGGAGTTCCAAATTCTTAAAGAAGATCCTGCTTGAAGTCATAAGTTCACAAGAAGACTTGAAGATAGACGAAGCTCACAAAATCTTGGAGATTTGAAGATTACCTCTCACAGAAAGAAGGCACCACTTTAGAGATAGACTTCTCCATGGTAAATTTAATATTGATATTCTTTTTAAGAACTAGGTTTAGGCTTATTTTGGTATTCTATTTTTACTTTCAGTAATCTTATTTCCTACACATCATAGAGCCTTTGAAATATGGTTGAATAAGGCTTCTAGAGTCATGTGTAATTATGAGGGTTCCTAGCAGGACACCTATTGTGGTTGTATATTTGTGGTTGATTTTTAAGTTGTGAAGGAGGTGGGGTGGTCTGGTATGAGGGTTACTAAGGCTGATATTGAATTTTTGGGGGTTTTTGAGGTGGTGGTTTATACTATTGTTGATTGGAACTACTTAGGATACTCAATACCACTTGATTAACTTGGTTGGATTTCGACTGGTTGTTGGAGGTACCTTTAGAATTTTTGTTAGGCCACTCTTTCTTCTTGAGTTTTATCTCTCCCTCTTGGATATTTATGTCCTTGATCATCTTGGTTTGTACTAGAGCTTCTTTTACTATGTGATATTTTTGGAGTTGTAATAATAGCAATATCAGTTTGGAACAACTCCTTGTAAATATTTGAGTAAGCTCTATGATGGGGAGAGGAAAGGGTAACTCTGTTATCATAGCTCTCCATATAGAACCATAATCTAATATAGGCTCATCATAAAATTATCAAATATTATATAGGTCTATAAATGTTGTGCTTATTAGCATTTAGAGATAAGTGTTTCATAAATAGGTTTGCCAATTTCTCAAAGTTATAGAGCCTATGTCTAGGAAAATGGTTATACCAATATAAATCTCCTTCCCCAAGGGATAATAGGAAGGTGCAAAATATAAGAGTATCAATTACATTGAGGAGATATCATGCATTGACAAAAAATTTCATGTGCTCTTAGAGATCCTCCTTCCCCTTGAATGTCTCAAATTTTGGTATTTCAAATAGAGGAGGATACGGTGGTGGTGGCACTAATGGATGGATAGGGAACTTTTGTAACTAGTCAAGTGTTGGATTTTGATACCTTGTATCAAAAAATTGCATTTATAAAGTATGGATATAATCAACCAACCATTTAAAAATATCTGAACTGGCTTGGGGGGCTATATGTGATGTACCAACTTGAAATATCAATTGGGGATATTCATGTTATTGGGTGAATTGCTAGTTTTTGTATGTGTTGGATGGTAGTTGTTGGATGAAGGGTTGTTGATAGGTTTGGTGTGATTTTTGTTGGTGTTGATGTTGAAGGGGTGGTTGCTGATGTCACTGTTGGATGAACTATTGTTGTGGAATGACTTTTTGTTGATAATTTTGTTGAACAATTTGCTGATGTTAATTTTTTTTTTATAATGATGTTGGGATGTGGGTGGTTTTTATTACTACAAAAAGTGTTGTTTTTGTTAATTGGGTAGTTGCTATTATTTTTAGGGTGTAGGTGGTGTAGGTGGTTGTTGTTGTTGATAGTACTACTGTAGTAGTTTCTACTAGTAGTACTATTATTGTGGTTGTTGATGTTGAGGTGTGGGTGGTTGTTGTTGTTGATAGTACTATTACAATGATGATTGTTAATAGTACTATTGTTTTTGTGGTTGCTGGTGTTGTTGGTATGGTGTTGAGGGGGTTGTTGATGTTGTTGGTATTATTATGGTGGGGGTTGTTGGTCATAGTCCTTAGCCTCTGGTGGTTTTTGGGTGGTGGTATATGAGGTTTGGTAGTATCTAGTTAGGGGTGGGGGTTGGCTTAATGGTAGTTAGGGGTAACTACAATAGGGATCCTATGGTTGCAAAGGTTTTAGTGCCTGAATGGTAGGTGATCGAGTTTCCTAGGATAGAGACTATGCAAAGATGTTATCTTGCACATATGTGGAAGGTGTAGGGTTTTGCCCTTGTGGTAGTGGTTGAGGCTGATGGGATGATGTGGGCTAAATGGATGCATGCAAGTGAGATGTTGCATTAACATGGGCCTGGGGGGTTTGGTTTGGATCTAGATCTATGGACATGACTCCTACGTTGGTTTGGGGATCAAAACATCCAAGTGGAAAAAATTGTAGGCATGCCAAAATAAGGATTTAGTTTGGTAGGACGGGTTGCACGGGTATAGACCTATTATTGGGGTTTATGGGAGATTTATTGGGATGGAATGGTTAATGGCAGTAGGGATAGATGTATTGAAACTAGTAGGAGAAACATGTCTTCCATGGTGTGAATGACATCAAGGTCAATTTGGGTAATATGACTCAAGGACACAGGGGTCCCTTGACCAGTGGTATCAAACTCTATCGTAGGGATGTTATGGTAGGTGATGTCCGAGTCTTGCAACCTGGGTGATGGGAAAGTAAGTTACTACATGTAGCTAGCCAAATTACATGGGTGTGGCTAGGATACTAGATCCTATTGATTTGGAGGAGCGATGGATGAATGGGAGACTTGATGAAATGGATCCATGGTGGTTTGGACTATGACTTAAGCTCAGTCTTGACTTTGAGTCAAGACCATAAGCTTGGAAATGGATGAGATGTTTTTATGAAGGTTTGGTTGTGATGGTGTGGTTATTATTTGGTAAACCTCTTTTTGTATTTTTCTCTTTTTATCTATCTACACAAACAAAAAAAGAATTTTTTTTTTGATTTTCTTCATTTTAATGTGCTAATGTTTGATTTGATGTGCTTGTGAGATCGTTGAAACTATTTTTTGTTTTTGTGTGTTTTTGAATTTATTTTAGATTTTGAAATGTTTTTGTTTTTTTTTAGTTTTGTGTGTTTTGATGTAACTTAACCTAAAAATACTGATGGTATGATGAAATACAAACTAATTGGGTGTGTTTATGTCCACCTATTTGAGAAAAAGTGGTACAACAATGACTAAAAATGGCTTCCTAAATGGATAGATGTAGTTGATGGTAATCTAGGGGGGCAAAATACCCCTTCAAGGTATCACGCTATCTATTGCCTTACTATTGGCCCATATGGGCTTTCACTTCACCCTCATGTGAGCTTGGGTATAAATGCTAGTTGTAGTTCCATACATTATTAAGCCCTAGGAATGAAGGGTGTCTAAACCTATCCTACTTCAGGATGCACCCAAAATTATGGATATTTTTAGTGATAAAATCTGAAAATCTACTCACAGGGGCCACTATGGTTACTAGGGTGTGAGCTAACGGGTGGAGATGAATTCCACCATCGCTAGGATTGATCGATGATTGGTGATAAAATCCAACTCAATGGTGTTTACAAAAACTATGCAATGTGTGGTTATTTTTATCTTTTTTTTAGGTTTTTTTGTACCCCTAAAATGTGATCTTTCTTTAAATACCTAATGCAACTATACTAATGCAAAGGCAATTCTAAATTGACCTTATTTGTTTCTTTCATTAAAATTCAACTATATTATTGCACATAAAAAGTTATCCTAGATTGTTATGCATTCTTATTCGAGATCAAATGGTTTCTATCTGAGACCATCCTTGTGTATATGATTGTGTTCTAAGATTGTTTGAGTCCAGACAATTTTGTTTCTATGTATCCTAGAACCTATGTAAAGGTAAAAAATAATAATTTGTCAAAAATATGAATACAATAAGCAAAAAATAGACTATAATAAACATAAAATCAACAACTTGAATCATTTCACAAATAAAAGCATATGGGATGGTCCCACCATGATCACCATATTGTAGATGACAAAATTACACACCATGTATTTAGAAAATAAATAAAAGCAATGAATTGATATTGAAATGTATGTTATATTTTCCTTTCCAAATATAATATATACCCACATAGGGATTTTACAAATATAAAGGGAATATTTCCCTTTTACAACTAATGATGGTTCAATGTGACTTTATGACTAGATAAAATGTGTGAGCATATTTTATGGTGATCACCAATAAATCAAGTGTGTAGGGGTTGTGTATGATGCTTTTGCATGATCATGTGTGTCCATTCCTACTGGATCTATGATAGGCTACTATCTAAATGGTGACAATCAATGTCTGGATGGTCAAGGTATGATATCATCTATGGTCTGAATGATTGCGATTGGCAGCCATCTAGGGTAGGATCATGTTGGATGGACTATCATGACCATAGGAAGTGTATTCTATGAACTCGAGTGACTTTAGATTGCTATCCGACTTTGGGTCTATGTATTGGGATCTAATTTATACCTAAAAAACTACACACAACCAATACTGCACTAGGTTAGTAATATATATTGGGCCTTCTGAAGTGAGGCTCAGATTCAATAAGTATTAAAACCAATGCAAATAGTCAAAATTAGGAACATACAAAAAGGGATTAAAATAGATTTATTTTTACCTTTTATGTGTGTCTTTGTTGTTGTAGTTGATATCATTGTGTTGTGTTCTAGCTATTACTACTATCATGGTCACATTATGCTACATTGAGAAGCTTCTACATGAGTTGGGATGGTTATGACCTATGGTGTTCAAAAGCTATTCAAAAGTTGATCTAGGCTTGCAGAAAGACACGATCAGGATTCTACAGGAGATGGGGATGGTGGAGTGATAAAACTTGGGTGATTGAATGCTCAAAGTCTCATTAGTGCTTTGATACTATTTCCATCCTCATGCTATAGAAATTAGGAGAGGTTTAATTTATAGAATCTTTAGAGGGAGGGGATAAGGATGTGGCTCCACCAATTAACTATTGTAACCAAGAGTTTTTTCCTTACATTGTTTTTATAATGAGGGGTGCATACAGATAATATTGCCTTATCATTATCAATAATTAATCTTGCGCATGCAAATTCGTGATTTGTGCACACTTAGAAATTTTTATCCAATGTGCATATTCAGTTAAATGAATGTGCATGGATAGATTGATTATGCAAATCATTTTAACTAATTTTGTTGATCATATGCATTTTATGCATGTTGAGTTAACTGATTTAGTTAATTGAGTGCATGATTAATATTCCTTTGTCTCTTGGATGTGCAACTACTAGTGACTTGATTTCACTTTTGGATAAGGATTTTTCTTGCATGTGATCAGTCTGGATGATGGGAGGTAGAGCTACCAGTTAAGTGGATGAGGTGGTCATGGGTGATGGATGCATGGATGCTCCCATAGGGAGGGGTGTATGTTTGTGCAACCTAAATACTTAATTAATTATTTATTTATTGAATTAATTAATTAATTAATCAATACTTAGGTGATGGATGCTTATTTACTATTAATTAAATTTAATTAATATTAAATATAATAATTAATATTGATTAATTAATTAATATTTATTATGCTAGATTTAGGTCTCTACACTTTTACAATTAGTCATCATCCTAATCAACTCACCTTGCTTGACCCATCCTAGCCAATCTATTTCCATCATCTACATGTGAATCAAATTCCTTGATTCAATTTTAGCCTCCCCTCTAAAGTAGTGGGTACACATGGGGTAAGGTAATATTAAATTATTCTTAAAAGGCAATCCTTAACATTACTTTAAAAATATATCTTCACACCAACACTCCTTCTTGATCTATAAATAGGCTAGGGGACATTCATCAATCATATTCTCTTCCTCATGTTGACAACAAGCATTTGATCATCATCATATTTTATTAGAAGCATGTGCAATAGTAGGACATGACTTCCAAGCCATATTTTCATATTTAAATCAATGCATCTACACAATTGCTTTATGAAACTTGAAGGAAACTCATTCCCCCAAGTTTCTATCAAATAAATTTCATCATTCAAACATCAGAATCCATAACCATCCTATATCATCTCCTCACTTGGGGAAAAATGTCAAAGCAAATATACAAATTACTTTTTAGTATTTTTTACAATTGCATCATGTATCATGCATAAACATCACATATCATAGATATTATCATGAGCATTTTTTACTAGTTCATGTACAAACACCATATACAAACATTTTTATTCTAGACATTGCATCATCTTAGATATTCGATTTATTCTATATCCCTTATGGTGTAGACATGAAAGTCCTTTAGGATATGTACCTTATGGTATAAGATATTTTTTAGATATGCTCAAACCACTTCTACGTCCCTTATGGGTTAGACTTGAAAGTTCTTTAAGCTATATCCCTTATGACATAAGACATTGCTTAGTAAAGTATTAGCTTTTGATAATGTTTAATATGTAAAATAAGCAAAAGATGTAAAGTAGAAAGAATAAGATAATAGACTTCTACAATAACTCTAAAATATTCTATTGATAGAAACTCGTGAAAATATGGAACTACTCTACTAATACATGATATGAGAAATGTACTTTTGATACCCATTACAATATTTTATCACACGTATATAACAGTATGTGACTCTTCATATGGTGCACTCTTGACCTTCACACTTCTAGACTATTCAGCTCCATATTCTATGGACTCATGTACACATGGACTAATGTGCACATTTACATTATTGAATATTATGCACACTTGTGCATTTATTACATTACATAAAGTAAAACATAATCTAAGATATGTACCAAATAATATAATATACTCCAACACCCCACCGTATTACATTATTTGGTTATTGAAGATTTTTTTTGGTAGATAAGATACTATAGCATTAATACCGGGTTTTACAGGTTGACCCAAAACCTTTTACAAAAATCAGCCCAGGGTTGTTGATGAACATGTCCTTACTAAGGATCCTATATATGTAAAATCTACATGCCGCCAAAGCCATTACATCCGGTAAGGCACATAGCCTATTATCAAAAAGAAACTTCCCATACAACATTTTGGGTATACCCCGAGAAAACACACCTGCATCATAATTACAAAAAAAGAAATAGACACGGATCCCTTCCTTGAAACAGTGGAGAAACAAAAAGTTGCAGACACACATAGCAGAGTACTAAAAAAACTCCCACAAGCTCTGTATTGATAGTTACTCTTAATAATTCTTTGGTAATTGCTTTCTTCCGTATATGACATGCTTTGGGACCACATCCCATCTTGGCCAATCAGCCTTGGAGAAGTGAACCTGTTGGCTAGATTTATGGCGGTGGCTATCTGGTGGTCCACGTGGCTCTGGTTCGAAGTCTTATATTGTCGTTTCTTTCCTGCCCTGTGATTATCAACCAACCTCAAATTACTAAGATGACTAGGAGCCATGTTATCTGACATGTGACTGTCCCCATTAGTCTTTGTGGTATTTCCAAGCAGCATCCACCAAGACTGACAGCTCGGATAATTTTTATTGTGAGTCCATTTCAAAAAAGAGACGGGAATACTCATAGCCTTCGAACTTACAGTGCCTTCCCTGTTGGTAAATTTGACTATCATTCTTGGCATTCTTGTTGAATAAGCTCCTCTACTTCACTCGGGACACCGTGTTCCCATTTGAAAAGTCCATCACCATCGACACCCAAATTGGCCAGCTTATCAGCAACTTTGTTAGCTTCCCGAAAGACATGTTGGGCTTTTCTGTCCTGTCTTCCCTGGAAAAGGATCCTAGCCTCTTCAACAATTGTTTTAATCCTCCAAGGAGGTGTTTTCCAATTATTGAGGAGATTTATAACATGCATAGAGTCTCCTTCTATGATCAAATTGCCTTCTAAGTCTTGAGTCATTTGAAGGCCTCTCCACATAGCTCTAGCTTCAGCTTCATTGTTCGTCCTTGTTCCCAAATATTCAAAAAATGCAAGCATCATATTCCCATTATGATCTCGCACAATGCCACCAGTGCCTACTCTACCAGGATTGTCCTTAGCCGCTCCATAAAAATTAAGCTTAAACCAACCCGTAGGAGGTGGGGACCACTTAACATTGGCTCTAGGGTTGACTACCCTAGGCACAGACTCATCTAACAAGGTTAAGCTTAAATATTGAGCAATCGTGGTCTCCTGTGAGATGAGGTTTACGGCTATCAAAAGGGATAAGGTTCACATTCTCATTGGCAAAGGATAGGATCCTGGCAATGATAGTTTGATGATCATGGATAGACTCATTAAAGACTCTATGGTTCCTTTCTAACCACACCTGCCAAAGATAGTGATTGAGACAAATTTTCCACATGTATCTAAGTCTTTGGCTTGAAAAGGGGTAAGGCCACTGGACGAACAAATCAAGTACGATGGCTGGTTTAACCCAGGAAATATTGAAGGCCTGAAAAACCCCACTTAGGACAGTCAAGGAAAAAGGGCACTCAAGGAAAATGTGATAAATGGTCTCCCAATTAGCCCTGCACAGATAACAACGATTAGTGATACAAATACCTTTACGCATCATATTATCAATGGTTAGAATTCTTCCTTGGATAACCAGCCATGAAAAGACTACAATTTTTGGAATTAAATTTTTTATCCAAACTAAGTCCTTTTGGAGGACAAAATCCTCGTCATCAAGCGAGAAGCTTGTAAGCTGATTTAATAGTGAACTACCCATTTTCCGTAGGAGCCCAGGTCACTTGATCTTCCTTGGGTCTCATGGGGATAAACTGTTGCTCGAGAATGTTACAAAGATCATTTGATTCCACTTGAAATCCCTGAATCCTTATTTGTTTCCACTTCATTCTGCCTCTGTCCTCAACCATATAATCGAAGACTTTTCTGCCAATGAGTTCTTCCGTGATATCTCTGATTCGGGCTAAGTTAGGATATTGCGTCAGTGGTTCGTCCTTAGCCCACCTATCATTCCAACAATTTATCCTCTCACCATTGCCTAAAACCCATCTTAAACCTTTTTTGATGATTTCCTTACAATTGAGAATTGCTTTCCAAAAAGCAGAACCTCTGATTGGAACTGAGTCACTTAGAAATTCCATATTTTGAAGATACTTTCGTTTGATGATAGTTGTCCATTCATTTTCTTCACCAGAAATGAGGTGCCATGCCTGCTTAGCTAGTAAAGCTAAATTCATATGAGCAATTCTCCTCAGACCTAAGCCCCCATTTTCCCTGGGTCTGCACACTTTGGTCCATCCTACAAGGTGTATCCTTTTTTTCTCCTCTGATCCAGTCCATAAAAATTATTTTTGGAGTTTCTCAATTTTATGGAAAACCTTCACAGGGGCTTTGAAAATGGAGAGGAAATAGACTGGAATGCTCTGAAGAGAGGCCTTAGTGAGGGTCAGCTTTCCTGCTTGAGATAGAAGATGACCTTTCCATCCAGCAAGTTTTTTTTGAATTCTTTCAATAACCCTGTCCCACATTGACTCTCTCGGAGAACCAATGAAAAGAGGGAGACCAAGATACGAAGTGGGGAGGTTTGCTATATCACACCCTAAAATTTTTGCAATCCTTCCTTGCCTCTGAATGGGGGTGTTCAAGAAATATAACTTGCTTTTACTGAAATTAACTTTCTGACCAACAGCGTCCTCGTAGAGTTGCAGGATGTATTTAATTCTTTTGGCCTCAACCACCGATGCCTTAGTCAATAGAAGGGTATCATCGATGAATTGTTGGTGAGAAACAGCCCTAGTGAGAGATGTTGCCTTGATTCCTGATATTAGCCTTGAACTGCAAGCATTTTTTATGGTTCTACCTAAAGCTTCTGCCACAATGATGAATAACATGGGGCTGATAGGGTCCCCTTGCCGAATTCCTCTACGACTTTGAAAGTAACCAACAGTTGTTCCATTAACCAGAATCGAGAACCATGCTTTAGAAATGCATTCTTTGATCAAATTAACCCATTGGTGGTGAAAACCAAACTTAAGGAGGACAACAATCAGAAAGTCCCAATTTAGCCTATCAAATGCTTTGTTCATATCAAGCTTGAGGGCAAAAATAGACCTGTTAGTCTTATGAGCAGAGTGCAGAGCTTCATGAACTATGATAACTCCATCCAAGATTGACCTGCCCTGGACAGAGCTTCCCTGGCATGGATCTATGATGTGGGGTAGAACATCTCTCATTCTATTTGCAATGGCTTTAGTTAGGATCTTGTAAGAAACATTGCACAGACTGATTGGCCTGAAGTCAGCCATAGATTCAGGGGTTTGCTTCTTAGGAATTAGAGAAATAAAAGTAGAGTTGAGACCTTTTGGGATATGATTGCTTGCTTGGAATTCTCTGATAGCAAAAATTACATCCTCACTTACGATGTCCCAAAAATCTTGATAGAAATGAGGGGGAAAGCCATCGGGTCCCGGGGCTTTGTCCGGCTCCATGCTAAACAAGGCTTCCTTAATTTCCTCATCAGAAAAGGGAGCTAGAAGCTTAAGGTTTATATCCTCATTTATTATGCTAGGAATGGATTGCAAGAGAATATCTTTGGCCTCCTCATTGCACTGTGATTCCTGACCAAGGATAGAATTGAAATAAGTTACTGCCTCCTTTTTGATTTCTGTTAAGTCCTGAGTAATAGAACCATCTGCTTTTTTAAAAATTTTATCTTGTTATTGCTTCTGTTTCTAAGCGTGGTGACGTGAAAAAACTTGGAATTTGAATCTCCATATTTCAACCAAAGAGCCCTTGATTTTTTCCTCCAATAGATTTCCTCACAGGCCAAAATGTTATGAAACTCTGCTAGTTTTGTCCGTTCCTCCTGCCTAGTAGTTTCATCAGCATCACCATGTTGAATCCTCTGATCAATTATCTTCAAACTTTCAACAACCTATTTTTTATTTTCAAAGAGGTTCCCAAAGACCTCTTTGTTCCAAGTTCGAAGCTTTTCCTTAACAAACTTTAATTTGCCAGCAAGTTTAAAAGTTGCACTACCCCTGACAGGTTCTTGCCACCACTGAATTAAGTTATCTCTGAAACTGGAATGTTTGATCCACATAGATTGAAATATGAAAGGTTTCTTGAAGGACAGAGAGTTAGGGATCTCCAAAAAAATGGGATTATGATCGGAGGCAATTTTAGGAAGGGCTTGCAGGGTAGAATCACCGAACAGAGTTGTAGCCTCCTTTGATAGAAAAAACCTGTCAAGCCTTTCTTGAATGAGATGACACCCTATCCACCGATTGCTCCAGGTATAATTCGCTCCTCTAAGTTTTACATCCATCAACATGTTGGAGTTCACAAAGTCATTGAACTCATCCATGCTCCTGATAGGTGGTCCATTTCCACCCATTTTGTCTGAAGGGTAAAGAGGAGTGTTAAAATCCCCAGCCAGAATCCAGGGGACATTATGGAAGATTTCACTCAGATTGCCTAAGTACTCCCACAGTAGAGCTCTCCCTTGAATTGAAGTCGGGGCATAAATATTTGAAAGGATCCACGACCTATTGTTGTTTATTTCCTTAAATAAAACACTAAGAACCCTATCATATTTCTGAATAATGGTGCCTTCTACTATCTGGGGATCCCACAAAGTCATAAGGCCTCCAGACGCTCCTCTGGATGATTTGCAAACCATCTCCCCTTGATTCCAGATTTTTTTTGCTACTTTTTTGATTGAATCTCATCAGTTTTTGTTTCTTGCAACATGATAATAGTTGGATTCACTTGATTTCTTATTGCACTGACTTCCCTGTGTTTGGGCAGGCCATTGAGGCCTCTCACGTTCCATGAGAGGAACTTCATTTAGATTGTTTGGGATTTCTTCCTCTCCCCCTCCCTTGAGGGGGTTTTCCTAATTTGTTGTCTTCAGAACCCGGAATAACCTGTTGAAACAAGGTTCTCTGTTTTCCATTGGCAATGTCATTATCAGTTTTAATTTTTTGATGCTCAGCATTTGATATTCTCCCTCTTCTTTTTTCACTGCCAAAATCTATAGGAGACTTCACAGTGCTCCTGGTTTGTTTAGGACTAAACTGGGGGAGGCAATTTGTTGCAGAACTAGACTGCCATATTCCTCAGTCTGAAGAGTTTCACATATCTCCACCCCTACATCCAAATATTCTCCTTTTTTCTTGTATTCCCCTAGTCTACGGGATGGCCCCTCAGTAGGATTCACCTGGCTCCTAGTGATGATGTTAGGGAGATGAGATTTTTTATTTTCCAATGCCTCAACTTTCTTCCTAAGTTCTTCAGCATTAGGGTTTGGCTTTGGGATGCCCACTGGGCTTGAAGTATTTTCAGCATTGGGGTTTAAGGATCCCGACTTGGATGGGGATTCTAGAGATCGGGCATTAGGGTTTGGCTTTGTGATGCCCATGGGGCTTACAGTAATTTCAGCATTAGGGTTTGAGGATCCTGACTTGGATGGGGATTCTAGAGAGTCAAAAGGTTAGCTTGAAGGTTCCGGGCTTCCATGTCTTTCGATAATCCTCCTACTCCCATATTGGATAGAATTGAAAATTTATTTGAAACTAGAGGATTGGAACTTACCTGAGTATTTTGGTTGCCAACAACCTATTGTTTTCCTTTTTCTTGTTGGGACCCTGCACCCTCTCTTGGTAGACATAGTTTACCTGATTGAAATCACCTCTACCAGGGAAATTCCTCAAATTTCCTCTGTCTAGCATTCCCTGCTTTTGATTTTCTCTATTCATTTTCAGGTTAGGGCAATTCATTATCCAAATTAGCATTTACATAGATTCATGCATGAATCATCCTTATCCTGGCCAAGTTCGCATGGTCAATGGACATCAGGTCCCCTATAATTTTGGCTATGCCCTGCAGCCAATATTAATTGAATAACTAGGCAGGTAGACTCAGGAGACAAACCCAAATAGGGGAAATATTAATATTTTTCTTTTCAGGGTTGAAATCTTCACCCCATCATATGATAAAAAAGTTCCTTTTGCCCAGAAACCAAGGACCTCCTATTAAAATGTGGTTAGCATCCTCCATATTGTTAAAATGAATAATGAAGAACCCTTGAGTTAGAGCTACCAACTCCAAGTTGCCTATCGATCACCATTTACCCATCGCCCAAGCCCTGATAGTCTCCATGTTTGTCCTACCTCCCAAAATATTGCCTACCAAGGAGAATTCTTCCATTGAAATAAAATGGATCATGGAACTTTTCGCGGCCAAAATTTTATTATTTACTAGAACTAGGGGCAAAATAGAGAGAACCTCCTTTCTTTTTCCTCTAAGAGTCTCAACAAAAGACAGCCACTTCTTGGGCCCCGCATTGTCCTTCGTATCTTTTTTGTCAAGGTCTTTCTAAGGAGAGTCAGACCCTCACATGATGCCCGCATCCAAATCTACTACAACCTGATCGCCTTCCTCTAGATCCTTGCTTTATCCATGCTCAAGGTTCCCACCCACCCCTTTCGTACCTGATCTACCTCTACCGTCTTGGCTAATATTCCTACCCATAAAATTCAAACACTCACTCCCATCACACCCATTAAACCTCAGCTCACTCATGGTGATATCCTTTGTGGCCAATCTCAAGTCTTCCCTATCATAGACCTTGTTTTCCTTCTACCCATTTCCTAAAAAACTTATGATGAATAATAATGGAGAACCAAAGTTGTGCAACAATGAGAAGAAAATTTCATAAGTAGTGTTATCAGAGCAATAAGTTAGAAATTTAATTATGGTTATTGAAGAATTTAGTCTCCAATATGTTTCTTCATTCTCTAACTCACTTTCCACTGTATATATTTTTGGTCATGCTCTTTCTTCTCTTGTTTCTCTTCATCATTAATATCACTTTGTAAGTCTTTAGATGATACTATATTGTTAGGTGATTCCTACAAAACAACTTTCTCTTTGCCTTTGTCCTTGTAATCTTTCAAGTATCTTTGATTAATTATAAATCTCATAATTTTGCAAGTCATTAGAGGATAAAGATTTATAAATTCTCTTTCCTTTAATTATTTGAGCATCCTATCTTTGTGATATTCAAAAATATCCATCTTGAATTCATAATTAGTAGATGCTTCAAAAATGAGAACTTGAAATAAACAATCTAGTATGAATACCAACTTTTCTTCAAATATTTTATAGAACCTATCTTTATAATAACAAGCGAAAGGTGGATGAGTTTTTCCTCCACAATATTTGCATGGATGGAATTTCTAGCAATTTGCTTTTTCATGACCAGATTTATTGCAGTATGTACATTGTAAGATTACCCCAACTTCTTTATCAATTGACTTGGAAGAATCAAGTTTATCCAATTCCTTGATAAGATAATCAAACCAACTTCATACAACTAAAGTAATTCTTTCTTTGCTTCTTTTATTGATTTGTAAAATACCTTCATTAATATATATCATCAACTCCTTTTATTATCTCATTAGAAACTAACTCTTTAGTAGCTAGTTTATCCATACTATTAGGTTGTAAGTTTTTAGAAATATTTCTAGGCCATATTGATTCTCCTTTTGCATTTTCCTTCTTCTTGCTTCTAGAATCAAGTATGTCTTTGTACCATATCCAATCCTTGAACCTTGTATATTTAATAATTATTTCCATCTTGTAATTGTTGGAAATATGTTGAATATTTTCCATGTTATTCAGGTTCGGGCTATATTTAGACAAGATATTTATAGATATATTATTTATAAACAAGTTATTTATAGACATGTACTGGACACTCCAAATGTTTTTAGGGTTTAAGCTATTTGTAGATAGGCTATTTTTAGTTGTGCTATTTTTAGATATATATGGGATTTTAGGGTTCCTATATTTGAACCTTTGCATTATTCACCCATGATATTGTAAAAATCCATGCATGTGCTTTTGTTATATATATCACACTTGCATGAGGATTTAATAGATATAAAAGAAGAATATTATTGCATTGGAGATGATCAAGTTAATGCAATAATAAAATAATACCATGATATTATAAAATTCTATGCATGAGATTTTGTTATATATATTGCACTTGCATAAGGGTTTGGAGAGAAAGAGACATACATAGACATAAATAGAACATTATTGTATTGGAGAAGGTGAAATTAATTCTTGAGTGAGAGTTGTACGTGACAGGATCCAAGAAAAAGGACAAATATGGGAAGCACATGAATAGAGATTGAAAAATTTAATGGAAAGAATTTTGAGTTGTGGAAACTCAAGATGGAGGATCTGTTGGTTGATGGAGGATCTGTTGGTATTGTTGAATGTATCTACAGAGACCACAAAAAAGTTATTATGGGATAAGTTGAGAAATCTATATCAAATAAAGTCACTGGTAAATAAATTCTTTCTTCAAAAAAAAATGTATTTGCTTCGGATGAATGATGGTGACTCTATGGCTGAACATCTAAATGCTTTTAATATTGTGGTAAGTCAATTAACCTTTGTAGAAGTAAAAATGGATGAAGAGGAAAAATGTATTACTTTACTTTGTTTATTACCTGATTCATGGGATAACCTTGTTATGGCTATCACCAATACTACATCTACATTAAACATAGAGGATATAGTAGGAAATTTGTTGTCTGAGGATATGAGATGAAAATTTTCTAAGAATTATCATCAAAAGGAAGCCTTGATGGTGAGAGGTCATTCTCAAGAAAGAAGCAAAAAGAAATCAAGAGAAAAGAAATCAAAATCAAGGGGTAAATTTGTTGCCCCAGAAAAGAGAAAATGTTGGAATTATGGTAAAGCAAGGCATTATAAAAGAGACTGCAGATCTAAAAAGGCAAAGAACAACTCTGTATACTTCAAAACAAAATATGGTTGCAGGAATGGATGAGTAGGACATTGATGGATAAGGCTAGAAGCATGTTAAGAGGTGCAGGGTTAGAAAAGAAGATATGGGAAAAAGTTGTGTTAATAGCTTGTTATCTCATCAATAGATATCCTACCTTAGCTTTGGTGGACAAGACTCCATAGGAAGTATGGACTGGTAAGAAACCCTCTCTCAAAAATCTAAGGGTTTTTGGTTGTGATGCTTATATGTATGTCCCAAAAGAGAAAAGGACTAAGCTAGACTATAAATTTGAAAAATACATATTTGTGGGTTATAGTACTAGTGTTAATGGATATAAGTTGTGGAACCCAAAAACACAAAACGTTGTTTACATTCATAATATGATATTTATAGAAACAAAAGGGGTTTTAAAATAGGAAATGCAACCAAGCAAATAACTAGAAATACTGTAGGTAAAACTGGAATAGGAGGAAGAACCAGTGGTAGAACCTGAATTATAGAGAGATTTTGAAGAGGAATATTTAGAGGAAGAAGGTGAGGAGGAAGTTGAAGATGTAGAACCTAGAAATCCAATTTTGAGGAGATCGTATCGAGATAGAAGACTTTCAGACATGTATAGTCCTTCAAATTTTTATTTTACATTTAATTTATCAGTTACTGATGAAGAACCCAAGACTATAAAGGATGCACTTCAGTCAAGTGATAATAAGTCTTGGAAAAGGGCTTTAGAAGAAGCAATGGAGTCCTTGGATAAAAATAAGACATGGGACTTGGTGAAATTACCTCATTGTAGAAAACATGTTTTTTTAAGTGGTTATTCAATAATAAGTATAATGTATAAGGAAATTTGGAGAAGTACAAGTCTTGCTTGGTAGCAAAAGGATTTTCTTAGGTTAAGGGAATTGACTTTGGAAAGGAACATTATACTGTTGTGGAGAGGATCTTCATATACTTACATGGAACTATAGATTATACTATTTATTAAGGAGGAAATTCTGAAGGTAATAATACTATAAATCTACAAGGGTTTATGGATAATTATTGGGCTGAGATATTGATAAGAGAAGATCCACATGTGCTTATGTGTTTAGGATGTTTGGAGGGGTAGTAAGTTGGATGAGTAAAAAGTAACCAGTTGTTGCTTTATCCACTATAGAAGTAGAGTACATTGCAGTAACTCATGCTAGTAAATAAGCAGTGTGGCTACAAAGGTTGTGTTCAATAGTTGGCATTAAATAGAAGGTTGTGAGAATTAATAGTGACAGTCAAAGTGCAATATTTTTGGCCAATAATCCTAGTTTTCATGATCGATCAAAACATATTGATATCAAGTACCATTTTGTGAGGGATATGGTTGAAGAGAACCGAGTGATATTGGAGAAAGTTGACACAGAGAAGAATATTGTTGATTCGTTAACAAAGGTTGTACCTGCTCAAAAATTTTCTTGGTGTAGAAGATCTATGGGCATGGTTGCCCTTGACAATTGACAATGGCAGTTTTTGGCCCCTATGGAAAGTATTCAACAAGTGGGAGAATGTTGGAAATATGTTGAATATTTTCCATATTATTTAGTTTCGGGCTATTTTTAGACAAGCTATTTATAGACGTGCTATTTATAGAAAAGCTATTTATAGACATGTACTGGACACTCCAAATGTTTTTAGGGTTTAACTATTTTTAGATATGTTATTTTTAGTTGTGCTATTTTTATATCTATATGGGCTTTTAGGGTTACTATATTTGAACCCTTGCATTACTCACCCATGATATTGTAAAAATCCATACATGTGCTTTGGTTATATATATCACACTTGCATGAGGGTTTGGAGAGATAAAAGGAGAATAGTATTGCATTGGAAACAGTCAAGTTAATGCAATAATAAAATAATACCATGATATTGTAAAAATCCATGCATTGCTTTTGTTATATATATTGCACTTGCATGAGGATTTAATAGAGATAAAATTATAAAATTATTACATTGGAGATGGTCAAGTTAATGCAATAATAAAATAATACCATGATATTGTAAAAATCTATGCATGTGCTTTTGTTATATATATTGCACTTGCATAAGGGTTTGGAGAGACAGATACAGACAGAGATAGAAAGAGAATATTATTGTATTGGAGATGATGAAGTTAATACAATAATAATACTATGTTGGCTTTTCCTGGTTGAGGGTTTCCAGGACAAATATTGTGTAATGTATGAATCTGTTATCTTCTTCTTTTGATTCTATTATTACTACTTTTTCAGTTTTAAGTTTATTGGGGTTGTTTATTTATCTTTATTTGGAAATCCCATATAGATCTAAAAATAGCACAACTAAAAATAGTCTGTCTAAAAATAGGTTAAACCCTAAAAAAATTTGGAGTGTCCAGTACATGTCTATAAATAGCTTGTCAATTTTTAGATCTACATGGGCTTTCCAAATAAAAAGAAATAAACAGCCCCAATAAACTTAAAACTAAAAAAGCAATAATAATATAATAAAAATAAGAAGATAACAGATTCACACATTACACAATATTTATCTTGGAAACCCTCAACCAGGAAAAACCAGCACAATATTATTATTGTATTAACTTCACCATCTCCAATACAATAATATTCTCTCTCTGTCTTTCTCTATCTCATCAAACCCTTATGCAAGTGCAATATATATAACAAAAGCACATGCATAGATTTTTACAATATCATGGTATTATTTTATTATTGCATTAACTTGACCATCTCCAATGCAATAATATTCTCCTTTTATCTCTATTAAATCCTCATGCAAGTGTGATATATATAACAAAAGCACATGCATGGATTTTTACAATATCATGGTATTATTTTATTATTGCATTAACTTGACCGTTTCCAATGCAATAATATTCTCCTTTTATCTCTCCAAACCCTCATGCAAGTGTGATATATATAACAAAAGCACATGCATGGATTTTTACAATATCATGGTATTATTTTATTATTGTATTAACTTGACCGTCTCCAATGCAATAATATTCTCCTTTTATCTCTATTAAATCCTCATGCAAGTGCGATATATATAACAAAAGCACATGCATAGATTTTTACAATATCATGGTATTATTTTATTATTGCATTAACTTGACCGTTTCCAATGCAATAATATTCTCATTTTATCTCTCCAAACCCTCATGCAAGTGTGATATATATAACAAAAGCACATGCATGGATTTTTATAATATCATGGGTGAATAATGCAAGGGTTCAAATATAGTAACCCTAAAAGCCCATATGGGTCTAAAAATAGCACAACTAAAAATAGCCTGTCTAAAAATAGCTTAAACCCTAAAAACATTTGGAGTGTCCAATACATGTCTATAAATAGCTTGTCTATAAATAACATGTCTATAAATAGCTTGTCTAAAAATAGCCCGAACTTGAATAACATGGAAAATATTCAACATATTTCCAACATTATCCCACTTGTTGAATACTTTTCATAGGGGCCAAAAACTGCCATTGTCAACTGTCAAGGGCAACCATGCCCATAGATCTTCTACACCAAGAAAATTTCTGAGCAGGTACAACCTTTGTTAACAAATCAATAGTATTCTTCTCTGTGTCAACTTTCTCCAATATCACCCAGTTCTCTTCAACCATATTCCTCACAAAATGGTACTTGATATTAATATGTTTTGACCAATCATGAAAACCAGGATTATTGGCCAACA
The DNA here is from genome assembly GCA_028583015.1 of Wollemia nobilis. Lineage (NCBI taxonomy): Eukaryota > Viridiplantae > Streptophyta > Pinopsida > Araucariales > Araucariaceae > Wollemia > Wollemia nobilis. The sequence goes on along the minus strand of JAQPPZ010017101.1, from coordinate 4,696,529 downwards.
ATATTGCACTTTGACTATCATTTTTAATTATCATAGCCTTTTGTTTAATTCCAAATTTTGAACACAACCTTTGTAGCCACACTATTTTTTTACTGGCATGAGTTGTTGCAATGTACTTTGCTTCTATAGTGGATAAAGCAAAAACTGGTTGCTTTTTACTCATCCAACTTACTGCCCCTCCAAATAGCCTGAACACATAAGCACCTGTGGATCTTATCTTATAAAGATCTCCAGCCCAGTCAGCATCCACAAACCCTTGTAGATTTATAGTATTATTACCTTCATTTCTCCATAATAGATATCATAATATGTAGTTCCACGTAAGTATCTGAAGATCATATTGATAGCAGTCCAATGTTCCTTTCCTAGATTTGACATATATCTTCTCACTACTCTCACTGCATGTGGAATATCAAGTCTAGTACAGGCCATTGCACACATCAAACTGCTCACAACACTAGCATAAGAAACATGATGCATTTCTTCAATTTCCTCATCTATTTTAGGACATTGTTCAACAGATAACTTTTGACCAACTGATTCTTCTTCCTGTTCCAATTTTACCTGCACTATTTTTGGTTCTTTGCTTGGTTGCATTTCCTATTTTAAAACCCCTTTTGTTTCTCTAAAGATCACATTACGACTGTAAAAAACCTTCTATGTTTATGGGTTCCACAACTTATATCCTTTAACACTAGTACTATAACCCACAAATATGCATTTTTTATATTTATAGTCTAGCTTAGTCCTTTTATATTTTGGGACATACATATAAGCATCACAACCAAAAACCCTTAGATGTCTAAGAAAGGGTTTCTTACTAGTCCATACTTCCTATGGAGTCTTGTCCACAAAATCTGAGGTAGGAGATCTATTGATGAGATAACAAGATTCGTTAACAAAGGCTAATCCACAGGGCTTCTAGAATAAAGTATGTCTTTGTACCATATCCAATCCTTGAACCTTGTATATTTAATAAATATTTCCATCTTGTAACCCTTGATTAATAATACACCTTTAGTCCCTTAAAATTGACTTCCCTTCTACTACCTTAGTCATAAAAATATAAACTCTAAATTTCTTAATTCTATGTTGATGTTGAATACCTTATATGTCCAAACTTAGAGTTTTAGATAGGTTATATTTGCAATTCTAAAGTCTAATTTGATGTAGAAACCCTTATTAATCCCTCTTTAATTAAATTGCAAATATCCCAAAATTGTCTTGTAACTTTAAATAATTTAAATTTCAAAACCTTGCAAATGCTTATTTAATATATTCCTTCCAAAATTTAATCTTCAATAATATATTTCTAAGGTTAAGTATTAGATTCCTTCTCTTAAAAATAATACTTTCAACCTTACGTATGCTCTTATCTCTCCTAATTCAATCTTATGAGAAAATAATAAAATGAATTACCTCCACTTTGAAACTGGTGATTTGTTGGTCAACTTGACCTCCTGTTGAATCTTCTCTCCTCCCTATACGTTGATGAATATTATTTGTAGAATTTGGGTGAACATTGAACTCTTTCAAATAATTATTTCCTCCTCTCTAAAATCAATGTATTATCCACCTTAATTCTCACTACAACAATAGGTTTCAACCTCCATGTTGGTGTCTTGGTATTCTACCTCAATCCTGCCAACTATTCCATTTCTATATCTGCACCCAATCGAATAACCTAGACTCTATTCTGCATCCAATCAAACAACCTGCACTTTGCACACTTTTATTTTATATTTCCTTTAATGGGCTTCTTAATGCTTGGCACCTTAGAGGAACATTTACCTTGACTTGGTGTAAAAATATCTTGACCTTCTAGCTTAAGCTTACCACTTGGCTCATTGGGGGCACTAGACCTTTCATATTCTACCTTGTATGTGCCACCTAGCACTCAACTTCTTCCACTACACTTGCAAGATGTTTCCTTTCTGGTGGATGATATTATTACAATGGGCATTACTTGTAATGCTTCCTTGATGCTTCTCCAAAATTCAAAAACATGGTGCATGCATGCAAAACCTTACTTCCTCCTTTGCTTGTTGTTTCCAATGCAAAATAATATTTCTCTAATTCATTTCATCCCTTGTCTTAATACATTTATCTCAATGTATTCCTGCGCTTAGTTCTCATAGCGGTAAGCTTCTACTTCAAGGATGGATGTCTACTTTTCTTTGATGTTTTCAATGGTATCTACATATATTCAATGGTGTGGATCTTCTATCCACATATTTTTTGTTGCTAGTGCACAACTCACCTCAATTTGGGAACCCACTTAAAATTTTGGTTTTAATTTGAAATTTTTACTTGCATCAAGATCTTTGAAAAATTGCTTACAGCAGGATTTTTAAAATGTTGATTGCATTGGAGTTTTGAAATTATTGGCATTTTAAATTTTTATTTTATTTTTGGTAAATAAAAGTCTTCATTAATTACTGGGTTTTGTAGGTTAACCCAAAACCTATTACAATATCCAACCTTCTATTGAGATTGTAGATCCTAGTCATCCTTGAAAATTTCTTACCAGAACTTGTATTGAATCCCCTACAATACCTTACTAACAAGGCACACCCATACCTAAACATAACTATAAACATTACTTACATTGACAAGAAATTGAAGTTTGGAACTTTGCACTTATGAAACCTATTACTTGCCCATTTCCTATTCTTTGTCGAAATCCTCCAAGGCTTACACCTGGTTACCTTCATTTCCAATTTGGTATAATTTAGAGGGAAACCCCATAGTTATTACAAGCTCCATGGGGAAAGAACACTCATTCATCTTTCTCCTTAATGGGTAGGTTTCTTTTCATGACTAATAATGTTTTCCACTTCACGTGGCACACCTTGTGTCCATGTCACCAAACTACCAACATCAACACCTATGTTGGCTAATTTGTTAGCTGACCTGTTGGCCTCACGGTACACGTGACGAGCCCTCTTGTTTTGTCTTGTCGCAAAAAGAATCCTCACTTCATGGATGACTCCCTCAATTCTCCATGGAGCTTTTTTGCCATTGGTTAACAGGTTGATGATGTTCATTGAATGACCTTCAATAATCAAGTTACCTTGAGTTGCTTAGGCTACTTGCAACCCTCTCCAAAGGGCTCTAGCTTCTGCTTCGTTATTAGTTCTGATTCCCAATGGTTCAGCAAAGGCCTTGACTAGATTTCCTTGATGATCCCTGATTACATTTTTGAAGATTGGGCTTTAGCTACATTGATCTGAATTCAATATCTTTAAATTTTTACATAAAACTTGCATTATTTTGGCTTGATTACTTCAAAAAAAATGAGTTTCAAAGGCTTTGTAAAGGTTCAAATAATTATATTTCATTTTAGGTTATTCAAATTTCATCTTTTTTCCTCTAAAATTGATGCAAATTAATATGGCCATAACTTGAGCTAGAAAACTTTGTTTAGGGTGATTCAAAAACTGGTGGAAATAGATTGATATCATCTTCACAATGGAACTAAATTTTCAAAGTTTTAGCTACCACATTTATAAAAAAAAAAAAATTAGTTTATAATAGCATCTTGTGAACTTTAAAATGATGTATATCATGAACCATGATAAATTGTTTGATGATTTCAATGTTTTTGAGTACCCATTTAGCCTATTTATATGCATGGAGTTTTTTATAAAATTTGGAGCACTTTGAATGATGCCCTATTTTTCATAAAATTAGTTCTTGGATGAATATAAAAATTACCATGATATTTTTAATTACCTCTTATTTGGTTGTGCAAATTTATCCATTTTAAATTGGTGCTAAAGTTTGTGGACTTAGATCTCGGGAGAGCTTATCATCGATAAACCAAAGCCATTGATGACAAATATATTCCATCAGCGAAAGGAATATCATGACTTCGATAAATTTTCATTGATAGACCTAGGCTATCACTCTTTCATCAGCAAAAAATATTTTATATCAATGACATGAATATAATAAATTTGATCCCCTTGTCGATTGTCCAAGACTATCGCTCTTGCATTAGTGACCATAATTTACATTAGAGAAATGAATATGAATGAATTGGAGGCCATCGTTGATTGACCAAGGCTATTGATTTTACATTAGTGACAAAGGCTTTACATGAGAAATAAATATTGTAATGGGTTATATAATGTTTTGTAAATGATTTCATGAATATTAAACCCTAGAACAATATTGTAGGAATTTTACATATGCCCAATGCTTAGGACATGTGATATACCTTCAAATCAATAACTAATCTAATACCATTGCTAAAAGAAGAGGACCATCACTGATGTATCTTCGACAGGAATTGCATATCATCGACAAAGGCTATTTTTACTAATAATCACCAATAAGAGCAACCTTGGAATTTTAATTAAATCTAAAGGTTTTGGCATAAATTTAATAATAAAAAATAACTCATTACTAATAGAAAGGAGTCATTACTCTTGCATTAGTGACAAAGTTTTTACATCAGTGACAACGGTTATAACGGGCTATTCGAGGCATTAATGATAAAAATAATATTATATGGATATGAGCAGATATAATGATTAATTAACCTTAATTTTAAGCACTTTCATAAAACCTAGGGAATGATTTGATTAATCTAAATACCTAGGGTATTTTAATTAGAAGGATGTCATGAGGATATTAATAGTAAAATATTGAGCATAATGATAAATAATTTAGCCAATAAAATTCCATCGCTCATGTTCATTGCCTCAATATAAACCTTTCACTTTTTAACCTCCTCTGATAGGATTTAGTCGCTTATAAAAGGGAACCATCGTAAATTACCAAAAGTCGTGCATTGTCAACATCCAATGAGAAATCATCACCCATATAACAAAGACGTCATAAAAAATGAATATTTTTTGAGGTATTAACTATAGAAATTATTTTAGCATGAAATATAAGATCGTCGGTATATTAATAATATGATGAAGAATTTTAAACATCCGAATTTAATATTTCAAACATTAAAATCAAGGAAGAGAACATTGATAATTTAGGAGATGGAATTAAAATGAGAACTAATACTTTGGAGATATTTGATATTAATGTTAATACTTTGATGTTGAAAATTAAAATGAAATATTAATGTTAGTACTTTGGTATGGAAAATCAAAATGGAATTCTAATGTCAAATTTAAAATTTTGACCACTAAACCTTAGTATTAATATTTCGGATATTAAAATATGAATAAAATAAATAAATAATACATGAACATTATAAATATTAACATAATAATAATAATTAACAAATAAAATAAAATTGAGTAATACATTAACATATAATATAAAATTTAAAATTTAAATTTAAACTACTGTTAGAACTTAGGAAATAATTTAATAATTTTGAAATCATTGAACTTAATATAAATAATGGTTAAAATGATTTTTTTATATCACAAAAATATTAATTCAGGTTTTATTTATGTGTTACAAGTGAATGGAAAGTGAAGTGTCAGACGAAAAGATGAAATGCTAGATCGAGAGGGTGAAATGCCAAATACATTGAAACTTCTAGAATGATTTCAAAATGAAACTCATATAATTAGAAACCATTAGGGTCAAACAAATTGCAGGAGTTAAACCATGAGAGATATTGGAAACTAAATAGAGAGAAGCAATGAAAGCCTAATTATGAAGAAGAGTTACAGGTGACCGAACCAGACCGTGAAAGACACCAAAATTCGAAGATTCAAGGCTACATTCAATGGACCTGGATAGGATTTTGAACCTCTCGTGCTTGACAACTATATTATATCAATAATTGGAGATTGATAGTCTAGATACGCAAATAATTGCAAAGATATATGACTGAAATTATAGATCAAAATCAGGAGGATGCACAGAATGCCATGTTAAGATAAGCCAATTAGCTAGAAGCTACTATAAATTATTAAAAATATTTGAATTTTGAGGCTATAAATAGTTGTTGAGACACCATTTCAAAGGGTTGGATGCCATTTTTAGAATAGATATTTAAGGATTTTCTCTTTCTTTAATTTTTTTATGAACATCTATACCCCTATCATTATGATTGGAGAATTTTATATTTTATAACCATTTGATGCAAGTGATTTTGAGAATTTTAATCATTGAATACCTTCATTAATACAAATTTTGGAGTTTCTTGGTGTATTTTGTGCATGTTGATGGTGTTTAAATATGAGATAATTCTAGTATTTTTCTTTCTTCTTTGAATATAGTACCACTTTTTTCTTGAATTATGCAAGTGTTGGTCAAGACAAAGCTAGTTGAATTCAAAATTCTTGCTTCTACAAATTCTGTATAAGACTTCAATTGCATTAGCTTGTTTTATTTTCTCTTTAACCCTATCCTTTTAATTTTTTTATGAAACTTGATTATATTAGGAGTATATTAGTTGAATTTTGGTTTCTAAAGATTATTCTTATGATTATGTGCTTTATTTATCTTTAAGCTTCAGAACAAACATTGCAATTGGCTATAAATAATATGATTATGATGCAATGAATGAATGTATGATTGATAATATTAAGGTAGCAAGCCTATAATATTGCTTTTATTTGATATTTTGAAGTAATTATGCTATTATGTTAATATATGATGATTAATTGAGTAATTAATATAGATATTTAGCTCTTCATGCTTAGATAGTGAAACAACACTCACCCTTGTAACAATTATATGTAACCTTGAGTGATCCACATGCTTTACATTCCTATATTATTTTGATTTAAGACTTGATAATTGACATATATTATCAACTAGGTTAGACCAAACTTACTTGAACCTTAGGGGATCAATGTTCCATTTCAAGAGAGGACACCTTGTCCTAGTTTTTGGTGTATGTTTGCAACTGGGCAAATGTATCGCTCAATAGTCTCTTCAATGGTGTAGAGTTTGATCACTTTTCCTCCTTAGAGCAATGGTAACACTCCTTTTGAGTTGTGGATCCTCTTGCTCTTTTGAGCAGTGATTCTTCTTCTACAATGATGCCTTCTCTTGATGCCTCTCAACACTTGTGCTCATCCAAGATGCTTATGCATGTCCTAGTGTCTTTAGACACTTAGAAATTTTGTCAAACTTTTAACCCTTTTCCGGTATTCACTTAAATTTATCTATTGCTTTCACTTTACTTCAGTAAATCTACTTTGCTTAAATACTATAACATAGCATCCATTAACAATACTATGTACTTCTTATTTTTCATTTATTTTGCTACTTTATTTTTACAAATCTTAAGGGGTTAATACTATCAACACCTTGGTTTAAAGAAATCCTTTAAGTTCTTATTTTCCATATTCCAATTAATGCAATGTAGATCACAAATAATAATATGGTGCTTCTTAAAACTTGATGTAATATTCAAATAATAAAATTTTATTGCACCAATATTATAACTTGTATTGAATACATTTCTATTATCTTTTAGCTAGTATATTTGGTGAATTGGTTCACCTCTGAATGTAATATGAATTTTGTAACCTTCATATCTTCACAAAACTTTATCAGATTTACAACTCTAATTGCTTCTCAAATTTCTTCTTTCTTGCTTCTAAACAACACTTCAGAAAACAATCCCAAAACTATCCAAATCTACAGCTCTCTATCTCCATCAAATGTTGTCCACAAAATATAATTTTGTGGCTTTGATTATATTATAAATTTATCTTCACAAATACTAAAACTAGTAGCTATTAATGCTGCCCCAAATGGTGTTCATAAAATTAAAATTGTACAGTCACATCCTTCCTTATTTCATTGGCTTAAACCTACAACGAGAGTCTCTGGAATGTTAACTTTTGTTACTATCTAAAAAATTTGAATATCCTATCCACATGCACTCCAATATATGACCAAAACTTCTCCAAACTATATCTCTAAGATAACTTCAATATACTCTCCTACAACCCTCCAATATCTACTACAAAACCTATAATATTCTCCTATCAAGTTAACCTTCAAAAATTTGTGGCTATCCTCAGATTTCCAAAAGCTTAGACTTTTCTATCTCCTCTTCTCCTGCAATCTTCTTTTTGAAATATGATTTCAAAAATAATATTCAACTATGTCTCCTTTTACAAGAATATAAATGTCTTGAGATATTCGAATCCTTCCTCCAAAATTTGGCAAACTTCTTGCCAAACACTTCTTTCTATTGGGCTTGTTGTCATATGGTGACAATTATTCCAAATCAAAAAATTCTCCTTGCTCATAATATCTAGTCATGAAATTTCTTCAAATATCCTCCATTGGTAACTTTTTCAACAAAGTTACTCCTCTCTACTTTTAATCTCCTACTTCTCGCTTTCTCCAATATGCCTTCAATGGCCACTTCTCCAAACCTTCAATAATATTTTCTCTAGCCTTATTCTTCTTAAAAATTTCTTGAGACAATTTCTCTTGGATCTTGTACTTATAAAACTCTTCAAATCCTCTATATGACTCTTCAACATCTCTTCTCAAATCTCTATTGAAACATTTTCCTAGTTTCGTCAATCTCCCAACTATGGAAATTTTGTAATGAGATCTCTCTACTAGATCTTTGTAGACATGGAAAATTGACCCACTTTGAGTGGGTAATATTCCTTAGTGCCTTTAAGAGGCCCCTCACCCCTCTTCACCACTCTATTTACCTTTTCTAGTATTTTAGCAAAATTATGCCCTATGTTCATGAGGCACGATTTCATGCAAGCAATATCACACCCTATTAGGATGGGGTATGACTATTATGAAATGCAACAACATTTTATTAATTAGAAGATAATTAAATAATACAAAAGATACCAATATTAGTCCATACTAGATGTAACTAATTAAACAACATCAACACAATAAGGACAAACGTTCTAACAACTTAGATACGTTGCCCTAATAATGTAATAACTAATAACAATATGCTAAACTAGCTACATATGCTAACATCCCCCCTTATTACATTATTTAGGTAATAATATAACTACTAGCTACACTATCATCCCCCCATACAACAATATTTGGGTAAAGTATATAACTGCCCCAATATAGTGAAGAAGAATAAGAGAAATGAAATAATGGTGGCTCGTGCTTTGTCTTCGGCTCTGGCTCTGGCTCATGGCTCTGGATCTAGCTCTAAGCATACCTTTGGATTTGTACCACTGTGTCTATCTATAGATCTTCTAGTGAATCTATCTTTGGATCATTACTTCTGGATCTACCTGTAGATCTACCTCTAAAACTTTGTCTCTAGGTCTATCTGTAGGTCTGTCTCTGGGTCATTATCTCTGGGACTGCCACTTGGTGTGTCACTGGATTTGCCTCAGGGTCTACCATAGGTTTTACCTTTTCGTTAGAAGTCATGCAACATTTCTTTCATCATGGTCCATTATGTGATATTTGTCCATCCACAATAAATATGAACCTTGTTGGCCATTTTCACTTTGTACCAACAACTGGAAGAAGAGTGATTCGTACATCCACATGAATCACAAGTATGTAATATTCAACACTTAGCTGCAACATTTCATGTTTTTCCACAATGACTAAAATAATTCTTTTTAGGATATGGAGGATATTTAGGGTTTACAAACATGGTTTTACTGGTACTTGCTTGTCTAGAATAGCCAAGGCCTTCATTCTTTGCCCTGACATTTAGCATTATAGGAGTTTTAATGCCTTGTTCTTGTTTACCTAATCTCTCACCATTGAATCCCATTTTCTTCATCAGTTTGGATCCATATCCTTTGGTGTGTTTTCAAAACACCCAATTTCATCATCTTCATAAATATTTTTAACAATATGGTATTTGTCATTATTGATGATATTATGGTTCTCTTTTTGAGGAGGTTCAGTTTTTAAGTCACTAGTGTCACAAGCAAAAATTGCTACTGTGATGACATTTCATGTGCTACAACTGATATCTACCATAGAAGGTAGGAGGTCACCTGTATCACAACAAGAATTGCCCATCATGGGCTCAAGGTCACATGTGTCACAACAAACATTCACTACCATGGGCTGAAGGTCACTTATGTCACTACAAGCATCAACCATTAGGGGCTTGACCTTTGTTTCTTCACTAATGTCCCTTTTCACTTTACTTTGAGCAATGTCAAGAGCAACAAATGACATGTATATGCCCATTATAGCGCCAATAGGGATTAGAACACCATTTTTTTGCATGTCTTCACAATACACATAATCATTGATTATGGCATCTACACCATTTCGTAGTGTGATAAATGTGCCATATTCATGATAATCTATCGCATCCATGAATGGAGAAAATTATGGACCTTTAACTGATTTAGCAACATCAATTGGTTTTGGGATAGATTTCTTCTTTGATCTACCCATATTTAAGGTGTCCATCTCTACTAAAAATGCACCTTTTACAATGAAATTTTGCAAAAAATAATTTGACTAAGGTGTCGGTCACTGTAAAAAATGCACCCTTATAAGTCTTCCCCCTTGTTTTTGCAAAATTATATCTCCCCTGTGTGCAATATAGGAGATAGTGGAGAAAAAATTTAATCCCCGCTTAGTGCAAAAAATTTGCAATTATGAAGCCTCAAAAAGGATTTTACAAGTGGAAGCAACAAAATTTGCAAAAAATAAGCCTCTTAGGCTTCTACAATTGGTTTTTTTTTTTTATTTCCTTGAAAATTTTTCTTTAATTTGAATGCAAATGTCTAATTAATTGATTGAATTTAAACACATTAAATTATTAAATAAATAAAAATATATATTAGAAAGAAAAACTTTTAATACCTTTGTGAGCAGTGGGTTTTGAACCTCTAATATCTCACTTCAAAGTGCCTTAGCGCTTAGCAGTAGACCACAAGAGCTATCACCACTCAATGAAAATAAAGGTAAGGCTCCCATTATTATCTGCTTTCGAGCCCACGTGAGCAGGTGGTGCACTAGTTGCTACCACCGGGCGGCTCTTCCTTTGCAGGGCAGTGCTACTATGAGCGGCAACGCTTTCGTCTGCCTGTTTAGTGGGTGAAACCATGCTCTCAGTGACACTGTCTTCAGCACTTGATTTGTCACTTGTGACACTATGATTGGGATGGGGTGGGATTTCTAGATCATCAACCAGTACGTCTTTTGATTGCAAGATTTTTTTGGCTGCAAAGTGATCTTTTGATTAATAAAAAAAATACAACTCCAGCAGTCATCTCCCAAACAAACATGTAGTCGTCTGTAACCTTGTTCAATAGTAATCACAGCATCACTGAAAATATTTTATGCTATGCCCAATTTTGTCTCTTGCAACTATCATGCATATTTATTGGCTATGCTATGCTGATTTATCGTCGACTTCTCATACAGATCGCCTGACAGTAAACTCCTACGACGACATCACTTCGTCTAAAACTTGTGTGTAGTAGGTCTGCACCGCTAAATATTAAAATTGTCCCTGGAAAATTGTTGAAGCAAAAAATATTACTGCTAGCCACTCAACAGTGCACCTTAATCAAACCAAAAATAGCACACCAGATCCTGCAAATTCACCTTTGGCAGCAAACTCCAGGGTGAGGGAGGTAATTCTCCTATAGGCTATGTGATCCAAAAGGGAAAATATAGATCAACTCCCTAAAATGTGATCGTCTTCTATTTAGAATCTGAATCTCCTTTCTTTGCTACCCAGAAATCAAATATTAGTAGTAGAATAGCACTGTGCATTGTGCTTGTCTACAACTATGTGTAAATCGTCATGGTGGTCTGCTGCTTGACGATGCTCGTGCTTCTCCACTCTATAGAAGGCATCCCAGATTCTGCACATCACACGTAGAAGTCACCAAAAACTAAACGGTAGATATTTGATGGATTTCCTTATCGAGAATTACTACAACCCAAGTTCAGATCTGTGATCCTCCAATTAATGTTTCTAAAATCTCAACAATCGATCTCAATGATGACAACAATGGAGACAATAACCTCATTTGCAAGGTTGTATTTTTAGCAACCATTTTAGACGGATTAGTTGCTAGATCGTGGGCCAAATGATCTCATTTTTTTAATCATCTACAAATTCGGCATTATAGGAGGTAAGTCGTATAGCATGAGATCGTTAATGTTGTCTATGAATCTATAGAAATAATACTTGAAGGTAATCACCTTCTATTGATGTTAAGCAGTGGTCACTGATTAGTCCATCACACTAGTGGTGAACAACTGAGCTGTCCTCAATGGTGCTGAGAGGAGATTCGAATAGGAATATTTGTGACTTGTTTACACAAAAATTCACCTATGAATTTTTTTAAAATAGCACAATATCCATAGTAAGTGAACAAAGTGAACTATGTTGAGAATGAAATCATCTTCAAAGCAAACACCTGCAAATTCATGTAGAACTGCAATGTGATCACCAATTATTGTTAGCACCTCTCATTTGGTTGCTGCAACTTCAATGGGCTATCGTTATGTGAAAATATCTCCAAACCTATGAGCACTCTGTGGAATGGCAGTGCCTTTTTTAGAAGTGTCGTAATTTTTTTTTATTCGTTGAGGGATAAAATCCCACATGGAGCATATAATAGAACTATAGGGATTTAAAAGAAAAAATCCATAGCTAATGAAATGACCACCTTCAGGTAGTAAACCGAACCATTGTTTTGCTCGCATGCGCCTAGGTGGTAACCCACATGTCCAATCTCCTCACATTTTTTGATGTGACAAATTTTTTTTCCCTTCTAAATTTGTACCCAAACCCTTGTTCACTAGTGGCTCCATCAGGTGTCTAGTATCTGGTGTAGGGGTATGATTTCCTACGACACATGTACAAGGTCCTTCTACAAAGTAGCTTCAACCATCCCTAGTAGGGTCTTCGGGCTATCACCATCATAGTTCTCGTAGGTAGTTCCTTCTACCTCATTAGGTATCCATAACCGTCCGTTGGCTCATGTTAGTTCCAGGTGGCCAAGATTAGTTCGTAGTAAACGAAACTAATTAAAGAACATCAACCCAATAAGGATAGAAACTAGTATCCGATGTAGGGGTCTAATTTCCTATGACACGTGTACAAGGTCCTTCTACAAAGTAGCTTCAACCATCCCTAGTAGGGTCTCCGGGCTATCACCATCATAGTTCTCGTAGGTAGTTCCTTCTACCTCATTAGGTATCCATAACTGTCCGTTGGCTCACGTTAGTTCCAGGTGGCCAAGATTAGTCCGTAGTAAACGAAACTAATTAAACAACATCAACCTAATAAGGATAGACGTTCTAAAAACTTAGATACGTTGCCCTAATAATGTAACAACTAATAACAATATGCTAAACTAGTTACATATGCTAACAATGACTTTTTTGTTTTAACCTAATTTTTAATTTAATTTTATATTTATTCTTTTGAGCCTACTTATACCTAGGTTTAAACCCTCTAACATGTTTTGGTTTCAGATTTGGGTTTATTTTTCTGACCTTTTTCCCTACGATTTCATCTATAAAAGGAAGAATGTTCTTCCCAAATAATAAGATGCGATTTTTTTTTAAGTGAATGTGATATACGAGTAATGTAAAATTCCAATTATTGAATTCGTTCTTCTTCATTTGTTTTCTATGCTGCAATTTAACCCTAAAGTACAAATTATGGATTTGATCTTTTATTGCATGAATTGGATTGATTTGTTGTGTGATTTAGTAGATCCGTGGTGTAGTTTGTAGAGATAGAGTGTCTGCTCAGATACTTCAATATTCTATGCCTACTTCTGTGACATCCATTAGGATTTTTTACTTTAATTTTGGCATTTGTTTCATCTTCTACACTCATATTTTATTTTTTATTTGTCTGCAGTGATATCACACCCAGCATTAGTGAGGCATGACTTTGCTTGCCCTAATTAGAGAAATTAGTCTATAGAAGCAAAATCATGCCCCGTCCAGGTAGGGTGTGACTTTGCTACTATGTTATTACACCTGCTCTAGGTGAGGTGCAATTTTTACCTAGGGCACATCGAGGGCAATTTCAAGATTCTATTTTTACTATTGTGTTCCATTCTACTTCTAGATCATATTGTTGCATTCTATTTTTTGTTCTCTATTATTGTATTTATATTTTATGATTAATTATCCAAGGTCAATTTTCACTTTTGCATTAAAAGGTCATCTAAAAGGACCTAGAGGGATTGAATTCTATGCCTCCAAGATCTTTTACATAGTGGCCTAAGCAGGCCTCCTAATGTTAATTCTATTTTTCAATGTTTCATGAGTGATCTTGCATAAACAAGTATCCTTAATATCATTGGATAAGAGGCAGAAAAAGCTAAATCAACTACTGGTCTAGATAAGTTTTCTAATCATTTTATTGGTTGAATATATGATTTAATTATTTATTCCTAGGCATCTAAAAGTGAAGGGCATTTAGTTTGCATATAGAAAAAAATTTTGTGCATCCATATTGTATATCTTTATTTTAAAGTTTTTTTGAAATAAACCCTAAGGTAGTGAGCATTCAAAAGATAGAATTATTTTAGGCTAGATCTTGTGTGCTTGCATTTTTTTCAGTTGTTATATTCTATTTTATGCAATGTCCTTTATATTTTCTAGCTTAGATCTAGAAAGGCCAAACTTAGGTGTTTGTCTTAAAACTGAATACATAAAACATTCTCAAATATCCTGAGGACTTGAAGTGAGTCCTTAAACCATTCTTGGTGAACCTCATCCCCTAGCACCGAGTGTAGATAACAACATAGTCCCCATGGTTCACCTCATAAGGCTTTTACATTTTGCAGATCTAACCTTTTTGGAAATTATACACGGTAGGATAGTTTTCCCCCTCTACATATTTGGTGAACATGACGTGAACACCTCATTTTATTTTTAAACAATAAGCAAGATCATTAAATTGTGTGCCAAATATTTAAAAAGATAAATCCTTTTGTGTGTGTAAGTGCATAGGTCATTTTTGGTCTTAGCTCTTCTTCTTGTCTGACTCCTTTCTCTCAATGGATTTTGACCTTGGGAAAGGACAAAGACTTCTTAAATTTAATGATATTTTTCATGAGAATGATCAAATTGATAGAGAAAATAATAACCTAGAAGAAGAGGTTGATAATAATCTTGATCCTATCCAATATTCCAATGGGAACATCATCTTTAAATCTTTTGATCATATATGGAATTTTTATAAGTATCATAAGCATGCTTTGGATATGGCCTTAGAGGAATAAGCATTACTTGAAAAGGACATCCCACTTCAATAAAATCCTTTGAATAAGCCTTTTAATCATAGTAATAAATCTTGTCAACCTACTTATGTCACTACTGTGACCACCAACATTGGAGTGAATCCGCCAATTCCTCCAACTAGTAGTAGCACCCAAATTGGTTCTCAATTTCCTCTTCAATATTCTAATATCAACATTCTTTCCTCTATTCCACCACAATTTAATTTTCCATTCTCACAAGGCACCACCTATAACAACAACCTTCTAATGTCTAACCTAAGTCAAGGGAATATTGGGAATATACATAATCAAGAAATGCAGAATTTGAAAAGTATTGTGAATCAATTGGTTTTAAGGATGGATATGATTCAGCCTTCAGGGTTTACATATAGCTATAAAGAAATGTGTAGTCAGCCATTGGATCCTATTATTGCTGCTAGACCTTATCCTAAGTATTTTCCTATGCAAGTATTGCCAATATATAAAGGTATTGAAGATCCAATAGAGCATTTGAGAGGATTCGGGATAGCTTGTCATGATCTTATTTATGATGATATACTCTATTGAAAACATTTTCAAAGAGTCTTTCTAGAATAGCACTGGAGTGGTATTATCATTTTTTCAACTATTATTTGAAAAGTTTTGAGAAGAGTGTAGAGATATTTGTTCATCAGTTTGGTGCTTATATTGAAAAGGAAGTAACAATGAGATATTTATATGATTTAAAGCAAAATAAGGAAGAATTTTTTTTAGAATTCTTAGCTCGTTGGATAAGTTTAGTTGGTTGATTAATACAACATATGTCTCAGAAAGATATGCTTGATATATTCATTGGTAATTTACAAGAATAGTTATCTTATGCATTAGAAACTACTACTATCACGTCTTTAGATCAAGCAATTAAATTAACAAGAAAAGTGTAACAAGCTCTCATCAGAAGAGGTCAACTCAAGATTAAAGAAGATAAGCCAACTAAGTCTCAACCTAAGAATAAGCATATGGGAGATAATAGTGATAGTAGGTCTATTAATAATTTCACTAACCTAAAAAATATTGTACTTCATAAACCTCCTCAAAGGAACTTCAAAAGACTTAATATCCTTATGGAAGTATTTTTGAAGCAACTATTGGATGCTAAAGCAATAGAATTACCTCCAGGAAGACATCCAAATACTACAACTCATTGGTATATTGTAGTTCAATATTACACTTATCATAGAGTAGAGATACATTGGAATAATTCTTGTAAAAGGTTGAAACATGTGGTTCAATATTTAATTGATGTTGATCACATTGACACTAGTAGTTTTCAGTCTTCCAACAACTAGCAGAATAAGAATAGAAAAATAAAAATCAACCAAGTATCCTATAAAAGTTTCCCACATCAGTATAATAACATGGTTGGAATGATAATAGATACTCCAGGAAAACTTGTACAGAATATGGATGATTCAGTGAATATTCCACTCTTAGAACTTCTACAAAATTCTTAAGACCATAAAGAAGCTATGATAAATGTTTTGAAGTAGCAGCCAGTACCTTCGAATATTTCTCCTAGTGATATGACAAAGGTTGGAGGCTTTCTCCAAAAACCTCATATAACATTTTAGATAATGATGTGGTTTCCTTAGGAGTGTAGTAAGACTCTAATCTATACACCACTGCTTAGATTAGGGATACTCTCATAAAAAGGGTTATGATTGATAATGGTTCTTCGCTTAATTTTTGTATACATCATTTATTTCAAATATTTGTATTGAAGAAGGAAGATTTGATTGCATCTAGTGACATCATTAAAACTTTCGGTAATTATTCTCAAGAATCTTGTGGCACTATATTACTCCCTCTTAGAGTTGGACCAAAAATTTTAAAAACAATGTTTTATGTGGTGTCTTCTCCTACATCTTTTAATCTTCTTCTTGGACATCCTTGGATTCTTGCAATGAAGGTTATACCTTCTACTTTTCACCAATGTGTAAAATTTAAATTTGAAAACCAAATCATTTCTATTATGGGAGATCCTCATCCATTTGAATTTTGTTCACCAAAGGATCTCACGGTTCACCCGAATCAATTCATCATAGTTTTTCTCTAGAGATTCTTCTACAAAATTTCCATCACTGGATCAAGATAACTCTTCTTGTTTAGATCTTCTTTTTGATGAATCTCATCAAGGTTTAGAATGTAGTGTTAATTATGAGGGTCCACCCTCTCCTAAGGTCTTGACCCTAAAGCTATATGTTATAGATGAGGCTTTATCTTAGAATGACATCACCTTTGATGGGTCTATCCCTTGTGTAGCGTAGGTTGAGTCTTCTAGCTCTCAAGTGGACTTTGGTTCTATTTCTCCTGAGGAACATGAGCAATTAGGAGTGATTCCTACCCTACCTCCTCTTGAGGATGAGTTGTCAATTATTATTGAGAATACCATAGATGTGAACATAGTTTCTGAGGAAGCCCCTAGAATATTTAAGTTAGGTAAATTCTTGACCATGGATGAGCAGGAGCAATTGACCAATTTATTGAAATAATATCAGGATATTTTTGCTTGGTCATATGCTAATATGCCAGGTATTGATTCCTCCCTTTTCATGCATAATTTGGTAGTTAAGCCTAGTGCTAAGCTTGTTAAGTAGAAACTTTGGAATATGCATCCGAAGGTCACCATTTCAGTCAAGGAGGAGCTTTGAAAACTCCTTGATGTTAGTTTCATAAAAGCCATCGACTATTCTGATTGGAACAATCATAGTATGTATCGACTTTTAGGACATTAACTTAGCATATCCCAAGGACAATTTTTCCTTGCCCAAAATAGACCAGATTGTAGATTTCACTACCAAATATGGAATGCTTTCACTTATAGATGGTTTCTCAGGTTACAATCAAATTATGATTGCTCCTGAGGACCAAGCCAAGATAGCATTCACTAATCCTTGGGGTACCTTCTACTGGAATATCATGCCGTTTGGCCTTAATAATGTAGGAGCTACCTATTAGCATGCCATGACTTATATTTTCCATGACATGATTCATGATATTTTCTAGGACTACATGGATGACCTTTTGGCTCATTTCTTAGAATGAAAGGATCATGTCCATGACCTAAGATGAATCTTTGAAAGGCTTCAGCAATATAAGGTTCATATTAAACCTACTAAATGTGTTCTCTGGGTCACATCTGGAAAGCTATTAGGTTTTATAATGTCTAAGCAAGGTATTAAAGTAGACCCTGCTAAATTAGCATCTATCATTGATATGCCTCCTCCTTGCACCCTTATCAAGCTACAAAGTCTGCAAGGTAAGTTGCAATCTATTTTTTAGTTTATTATCTAGTTAGCCAATAAGTTTCAGCCTTTCCTTCGACTCATTAAGAAGGATGTAGTTTTTTTATGGGATTTTGAATGTTAGAGAGATTTTGATGACCTCAAAATATATCTCACCTCCCCTCCTATTTTAGTTCCTCTTGTACCTATTAGACATTTGTTGTTGCATTTGTTGGAGTCATGCTGGCTCAACATGATGACAAAAACAAATAGAGAGCTATCTACTATATTAGAAGAAATTTGGTCAGCTATGAGACTAGGTACACTCTGTTAGAAAAGCTTTGCCTTGTCATAGTGTTTTCTTCCTAGAATTTAAGACACTACATGCTCAACCATAATATATTGGTGATTAAAAAGTTTTATCCTTTGTACTACTTGATGTCCAAGCCCCACATGTCAGGTTGAGTTGCTATGTGGGTATTATCCCTTAGTGAGTTTGTTTTGACTTTAATAGGTTATAATTCTATCAAGGGTCAAGTAATTGTTGATCAGTTATCCTCCACTCCCCTATAAGCTACCCATACTATAGTTGTCAAGTTCCCTAATGAGTGCTTCAATGTTGAAATTGAAGATTCTGAGTCTTGGACTTTGTTTTTTGATGGAACCTGATGCATGAAGGATGCTGGAGCTGGAGTCATTCTAGTTACACCTCAAAAATAACTCATCTCTTTGTCCTTCAATATTCATTTCTCCTACATAAATAATACTATAGAATATGAAGCTTTGATCCTTGGTCTTAGAGTAGCCTTAGCCTTGCAGGTTAAGGTCCTTTCGGTCTTTGGTGACTCAAAACTTGTGGTTAATCATATCAATTATGTTTATCAAACTCGAGATGATAAGATTAAACCCTATAAGGATATTTTTACCATGTTGTTGTCTTCTTTTGAATAGGTAACCATAGAGTCTGTCCCTAAATCCTCAAACTACCATGTGGATGTCATGGTTGTTGTTGCATCTTTGTTCCTTTGGAGTTAGAAGATGATCAAGCTTTGATTATCATTTGGTAACTCTGGGAACCCACATATTTGAGTTCTTGTTTGGATCCCCTAGAGTGTTTTACCATCGAATATTCCCCATATGAACTATGGTATAATGACATATTTAATTTTCTTAAAGATAGTTCAATACCTGATGGTTTAGATTACAATCAACATAAGCTATTACATAAAAGATCATGTTGATTTGTTATAATTGACAATACTTTATATCAATTTTATTTTGAAGGTATTCTCTTATGATACCTTAACTTTGATGAAGCACAACTTGATCTTAGTGATGCTGATGAAGGTTCATGTGGAGGCCATTTTAGCGGTAATGTTATTGCCAAAAAACTCCTTTGAATGGGGTATTATTGGCCCTCCATGGAGAAAGATGCATGCAATTATATTCAGTGCTACAACAAGTTTCAACACCATGATCATATTATTCATGCTCCTTCTCAATACCTTCGAGTGACATCTTCCCCTTGGAATTTCTCCATGTGGGGATTGGACATTATTAGGAAGCTTAACCCAGTGTTATCTGATGGTCACAAGTTTATCATTAATGCAACTGAGTATTTTACTAAATGGGTTGAAGCCATGCCTTTGGCTATGGTGATTGGAACTCAAGTTTTTAAGTTCATCTTCAAATAGATCGTTTGTAGGTTTGGGATTCCTTTGATGATTATTTTTGACAATGACACTCCTTTCAAGAATAAGGATATCCGTAATATTTGTGCTAAATACCAGATTCATTATAGATGGTCAACCTCTTATTACCCTCAAGATAATGGGTAATATGAAGCATCCAGTAAATCCTTGATTAGGATTTTGAAGAAGTTGGTTAATAAGATCAATCGTAACTAGCATACTCAACTTTATTCTACCTTATGGGCCCATCACACTAGCGTGCATATTCCTAAAGGGGCCTCACCATATGTCTTGGTATATGGGTCTAAGGTAGTATTCCTTTCGAGTTATATGTTCCTTATTTGCACATATTATTACAATATGTTGAGGTCAGTGATGAGTTTTATGCAAATCGTTTTCACCAATTAGAGCTATTGGATGAAAAGTGCATTCATGCCTTAAAGAATTTGTGAGCCTATTAGGACAGGCTTTGAAGATATTACTCTAAGAAGTTTTGCAACCATTATTTTAAGGTTGGAGACCTTATCCTCAAATAAAATCAAAAGAACACTAATGCTCATGTTGATCTTCAAGGTAATTTCCAACCCAACTAGTTAGGTCCTTTTGTCATAATAGCTAAATTTGGTTCTAGTTATTATAAGTTGGATTCTATGGATGGTAAATAACTTAAGTAACCAATGAATATAATACATTTAAAAATATATTATGCTCGACCCATTTTTCATATTGTATATACATTTAGTTAGATCATGTTGCATGTTTGCTTGACATATTCTGCACATTTATCTATCATATTATGCATGATTACCTATCATTATGTTCTTACATAATGCTTGTCATACATTGCATCCTTGCTTGTTCATTATTGCTTGTTCATATAACTTCTAGGGATTTGCAATAATGGCATGTGATGATACCTAGTTAGGTCATAGTTCACATGCATTGCACTTTCACTAGGGTTTTGATGATTAGCGAAGTCCCAACCTAGGGCCTAGGAATTTTCATCCCTTCTTCTCTTCTTTTATTCCTTTTATTTTATTCTCTTCTCTCTTCCTCTCATATTCCTTGAATTTGAAATTTTTTACAATTATCTTAATTTTTCCTCCAAGTCAAGGAATGCAATCCTATTTTGGTATATCCTTATATTTTTTGCATGATTCTTATTTCTCCTTTGTCTTTTTTTTTTAGATATATACATTCTTCTCTTATTTGATTACACATTTCCTCCCCTTTGAATTTTCACTAGTTGAAACTTCAAGCTGGAGGCACACACACATAAATTATTTGCTCCTCATTTTATTCGACTTATTTCTTCTAGAACATGCACACACTCGTCATGTTATGCTCATATTGATCGATCCATACATATATGTGCATACACCTTCTCTATTAGTACTAACATATACATTATATACATAATTATACATACATTATAACACCCCTAGAGGGTTATGTATCTCTTTGAATAAGTGGATCCAACACCCCATTACAGGATCATCTCCTTGGCCATTGATAGTAGGCCTCGACATACATCCTAGTGGGTAATAACTCCACAATAGTCACTAGTGAGCAACAACCCATAGTGGGTTACACTATACACTTCACTTATTGGTCCATATTTAATGAGTATTTCACCCATAGTGGGTTCTTAACTCCATATATGGACCATATTTTGAGCCTAACACCCTCTAATCAAGGTTTTGATTTAGCTTCCTTCTTGATTTTAGATGTTTGACCTTTGGAATTTTATCTTTTCCTTCTTCTTATTTTTCCACTTTATAGTTTCTTTTCTTACTCTTTCTTCTTCCTCCTTCTTCTCCTCCCTTCTTCCCCTCCTTTAATTCCATACATTTCATGCTATCTGCATTAGATTCATACTTTACCCAGTAATCTTTGTTTTGCTTTGCTTGTTTTTTCCTTTTGTATTTTCCTTTCACTCTTTTGCCTTTTTGATTTACTTTAGGAAGTTTTTTTCCTTTGAAAACTCGATGGGGAACCCTAGCCATAGAGGCATTAATGGTAGTAATGCCTCACCTAGTGTGTAAGGGTCTAGAGTATCTTTTGTGATACCCATATTACACCACCCCCTTTGCCTAAAACCCAACAACCCCTTCTTTGTGCCTATTGTATGATTTCCTGTAGGAGTCTACATCCTTCCTTTATGGATTTATTATGCCATAAATTCATCAAAGAAGGGGTAAAATATAGACACAAAAAATTGATTCACTTTGAGTGGGAAATATACCTTAGTGCCTTTAAGATGTTCCTCACTCCTCTTCACGCATATCTTTGCATTTTCTAGTATTTTATCAAAATCGTGCCCATATTCATGAGGCATGACTTTGCACAAGTGATAGCGCACTCCATATTCATGAGGTGTGACTTTGTACAACCGATTTTGTGCCCCATTAGGATGGGGTGCGAATTAGTTGTTTTAACCTAATTTTTAATTTAATTTTGTTTTTATTCTTTTAAGCCCGTTTAGACCCAGGTTTAAACCCTCTAGTGTGTTTTGGCATAAACTTTGGTTTTATTTTACCCACAATTTCCCTCTTATTTCATCTATAAAAGGAAGAATGTTCTTGCCAAATAATAGGATGCGAAAAAAATCTTTAAGTGTGATGTGATATGCGAGTAATGCAAAATTTTGATTATTGAATTCATTCTTCTTCCTTTGTTTTCTATGTTATAAGCTAACCCCAAAGTGTGAATTTTAGATTTGATATTTTTTTGCATAGATTGTATTGATTTGTTGTACGACTTGGTGGATCCATGGTTTAGTTCATAGAGATAGAGTGCCCTCTTAGATAATTCAATCTTCTATGCCTACTTCTGTGATGTCCATTAGGGTTTGCTTACTTTATTTTTGGTATTTATTTAATCTTATGTACTCACCTTTTAATTTTTTATTAGTCTATAGTAATATCACACTCGACATTAGAAAGGTATGACTTCACTTGCCCTAATTAGGGAGAATTAGTTTGTAGAAGCAAAATCACATCCCATCCAGGTAGGGCGCAACTTTGTTGTTGTGTTATCATGTCTACTCTAAAAAAGGCATGATTTTGTCCTAGGGCACATTGGGGGTAGTTTCAAGATATTTTTTTCTGTTGAATTTAATTCTGCTTCTAAATCATATTGTTGCATTCTATTTTCTATTCTTTGTTATTGTATTTCTATTTTATGATTAATTCTCCAAAGCTCAATTTTCACTTTTGTATTAAAAGGTCATCTAAAAGGATCTAGTGGGCTTGACTGCTGCACCTCTAAGATCTATTACATAGTAAACCTAAGTAGACCCCCTAATTATAAATCAACTACTGGTCTAGATAAGTGCTCTAATCATTTTATTGGTTGAAGATATTATTTAATTATTGATTTCTAGGCATCTAAAAGTGAAAGGCATTTCATTTGCATCAAGGGATAATTTCTATGCATCCATCTTGTATATATTTTCTTTAAAGGTTTTTCTAAAATAAACCCTAGGCTAGTGAGCATTCAAAATATAGAATCATTTTAGGCTAGCTCTTGTATTCTTGCATTTTGTTTTTAGTTGTTATATTCTATTTTTTGCATTGTCCTTTATCTTTTCTAGCTTAGATATTGAAAGGCCAAACTTAGATGTTTGTATTTAAAATGAATACATCAAACATTCCCAAATATCTTGAGGACTTGGAGAAAGTCCTTAAACCATTCCTTGTGAACCTCATCCCCTAAAACCAAGTGTAGATAGCAACATAGCCCCTGCGGTTCAACCCATAAGGATTTTTACCTTTTACGGATCTAACCTTTTTGGGAATTGTACGTGGTAGGGTTATTTTCCCTCTCTATAATCTTTAAATTCTACTACTCCCAATATCTTAAATCTTCAAAGTATTTTTCTCTTTGAATCTATAATAGGACCTATTCTTATGTCTTCTTTATCTCTAATATCCAATCTATAATGAGAACCTCTTGCATGGGTCTCTTCTATCTGTAGTCTTCAATCTTTCAAAATTGAAATTTCTTCAGTATAACCTCTTTTAGATCTCTTCAAATTCTCCAATATGTAGCTATATTAAATCTACAATATTCTTATGGGTACTTCCTTCTCGATTCTCCACAATCTTCAATCTCCAATAGGATATTTTCTTAGACCTCTTAAAACTCAAGCTTTATGCAAGAAAGAATTAATCCCTACACGAGGCAAGTACATATACTTTTAGGCAACGAAGGTGAAATTCTTCTCTATCCATTGTAGAAAGCTTCTCAACTTTGGGTGTTAATTTTTTGCAATCAAAAAATTAGATAGTAGTACCAAATATATTAGAATTTCCAAAAATTTTAAAATAAACAAACTTCACTAGTTATTCTAAAAAATAATGGAATAAATTCTATGATGAGTCCTAGTCTTCACAATCTTGTGGAAAGACTCTAGCCAATATGCAATTTGTAGTCTCCTTCAATATATCAACTCTCTTCAAAAGGATCTATTTCTTGGGTCTCTTAATCCACTCAATCTCCACAATATCCAGGTCTGACTTCAAGACCTGAAATATCCTTCTATTTCAAATTTGTTCTTGGAATAGAAATGATCCATTCTTCTCTGGTTTCACCTTCCATAGATAATATCCTCACATTAATTGGTTTCTCCTCTACAACTTCAAAAAAATCTACAATTTCAAACATTGCAATAACTCTCCCTATCTCCTGTTAAAGTCCCTTGTGGCTTTGATACCACAGTTAGCTTTTGATAATATTTAATATGTAAAATAACCACAATATGTAAAGTAGAATAATAAGATAATAGACTTATGCAATAACTCTAAATTATACCATTAATAGAAACTTGTGCAAATATGGAATTGCTCTACTAATGCATGCTATGAGCAATGCACCTTTGATACCCATTACAATACTTTTTCACACATATATAACAGTATGTAACTCTTCATAAGGTGCACTCTTAACCTTCACACTTCTAGACTATTCAAATCCCCATTCTATGGACTCATGTACACATGGACTAATGTGCACATTTACATTATTTAATATTATGCACACTTGTGCACTTATTACATTACATAAAGTAAAGTCTAATCTAAGACATATACCAAACAATGTAATATACTCCAACATCCCCCGTATTACATTATTTGGTTATTGAAAACTTTAGCCTTTGATATGGTTATTTATTCTATAACTCACTTTGCACTATATATCTTCTTGGTCATGCTCTTTCTCCTCTTGTTTTTCTTCATCATTAATGTCACTTTATGAGTCTTTAGATGATACCATACTATCAGGTGATTCTTGCAAAATAACTTTCTCTTTGCCTTTGTCCCTGTAATATTTTAAGTATCTTTGATGAACTATAGATCTCATAATTTTGCAAGTCATGATTGGATCAAGATTCATACATCTTATTTCCTTTAATTATATAAGCAACCTATCTTAATTATATTCAAAAATATCCAACTTGAATTCATCATTAGTAGATGCTTCAAAAATAAGAACTTGAAATAAACAATCTAGTCTAAATACCAATTTTTCTTCAAATATTTTATAGAACTTATATTTATAATAACAAGCAAAATGTGGATGAGTTTTACCTCCATAATATTTGCATGGATGGAAGTTCCAGTAATTTACTTTTTCATGACCATATTTATTGTAGTATGTACATTGTAAGACTATCCCAACTTCTTTATCAATTGACTTGGAAGAATCAAGTTTATCCAATTCTTTGATGAGATAATCAAACCAACTTCATATAACTGAAGTAATTCTTTAGTTGCTTATTTTTCTAATTTGTAAAATACCTTAATTAATATATATATATATATATATATATATATATCATCAACTCTTTTTATTATCTCATTAGAAACTAACTCTTTAGTAGCTAGTTTATCCATACTATTAGGTTGTAAGTTTTCAAAAATATTTCTAGGCCATATTGACTTTCCTTTTGGATATTCCTTCTTCTTTATTCTAGAATGAAGTATGTCTTTGTACCCTCTTGAATCCTTTAACCTTTTATATTTACTAAATATTTTCATATTGTAACCCTTGATTAATAATACACCTTTAGTCCCTTAAAATTGACTTCTCTTCTCTTCTTGGGTCTCTTAATATACTCAATCTCCACAATATCTAGGTCTGAATTCAAGACCTGAAATATCCTTCTATTTCAAATTTGTTCTTGGAATAGAAATTCTCCTATCTTCTCTGGTTTCACCTTATATAGATAATATCCTCGCCTTCACTAGTTTCTCCTCTACAACTTCAAAAAAAATCTATAATTCTAAACCTTGCAATAGCTCTCCCTATCTCCTGTCAAAGTCCCTTATGGCTTTGATACCACGGTTAGCTTTTGATAATATTTAATATGTAAAATAACCACAATATATAAAGTAGAAATAATAAGATAATAGACTTTTGCAATAACTCTAAATTATACCATTAATAGAATCTTGCAAAAATATGGAATTGCTCTACTAATGCATGCTATGAGCAATGCACCTTTGATACCCATTACAATACTTTGTCACACATATATAATAGTATGTGACTCTTCATATGGTGCACTCTTGACCTTCACACTTCTAGACTATTCAACTCCCTATTCTATGGACTCATGTACACATGGACTAATGTGTACATTTATATTATTGAATATTATGCACACTTGTGCACTTATTACATTACATAAAGTAAATACTAATCTAATAATTGTACCAACTAATGTAATATACTCCAACCCCCCCCCCCCCCATATTACATTATTTTTGTTATTGAAAAATTTAGTCTTTGATATGGTTATTTATTATCTAACTCACTTTGCATTGTATCCCTTCTTGGTCATGCTATTTCTCCTCTTGTTTCTCTTAATTATTAATTTCACTTTGTGAGTCTTTAGATGATACCATATCATCAGGTGATTCCTGTAAAACAAATTTATCTTTACCTTTGTCTCTATAATATTTTAATTATATTTGATGAACTATAGATCTCATAATTTTGCAAGTCATGAGTGGATCAAGATTCATACATTCTCTTTCCTTTAATTCTCTAAGAAACCTATCTTCGTGATCTTCAAAAATATCCATCTTGAATTTATAATTAGTAGATGCTTCAAAAATGAGAACTTGAAATAAACAATCTAGTCTAAATACCAACTTTTCTTCAAATATTTTATAGAACTTATCTTTATAATAACAAGCGAAATGTGGATGAGTTTTTCCTCCACAATATTTGCATGGATGGAAGTTCCAGCAATTTGCTTTTTCATGACCAGATTTATTGTAGTATGTACATTGTAATATTGTCCCAACTTCTTTATCAATTGACTTGGAAGAATCAAGTTTGTCCAATTCCTTGATGAGATAATCAAACCAACTTCATACAACTGAAGTAATTCTTTCTTTGTTTCTTTTCCTAATTTTTAAAATACCTTCATTAATATATATCATCAACTCCTTTTATTATCTCATTAGAAACTAACTCTTTAGTAGCTATTTTATCCATACTATTAGGCTATAAGTTTTTAGAAATATTTCTAGGCCATATTGACTCTACTTTTGGATATTCCTTCTTGCTTCTAGAATCAAGTATGTATTTGTACCATCTCCAATCCTTGAACCTTTTATATTTAATAAATATTTCCATCTTGTAACCCTTGATTAATAATACACCTTTAGTCCCTTAAAATTGACTTCCCTTCTACTACCTTAGTCACAAAAATATAAACTCTAAATTTTTATATTCTATGTTGATGTTGAATACCTTATATCTCCAAACTTAGAAATTTATATAAATTATATTGACAATTATACATGTATAATTTGATGTAGAAACCCTTATTACTCCCTCTTTAATTAATTTGTAAATATCCCAAAATTATTTTGTAACTTCAAATTATTTAAATTACAAAACCTTGCAAATGCTTCTTTAATATCTTCCTTCCAAAATTTAATCTTCAATAATATATGTCTAAGGTTAAGTATTAGATTCCTTCTCTTAAAAATAATACTTTCAACCTTATGTATGCTCTTATCTCTCCTAATTCAATCTTATGACCATATTTAATAACATGCATTACCTCCACTTTGAAATTGGTGATTCGTTGGTCAACTTGAACTCCTTTTGAATCTTCTCTTCTCCACGTACATTGATGAATATTATTTTTGGACTTTGGGTGAATTTTGAACTCTTTGGAGTATTGTTTTCCTCCTCTCTTGCTTCAATGTATTATCCACCTTAATTCTCACTACAACAATAGGTTTCAACCTCCACACTAGTCTCTTGGTAGTCTGCCTCAATATTACCAATTATTCCCTTGCTATATCTACACCCAATTGAACAACCTACACTCTATTCTATGTCTAATCAAACAACCTGCACTCTGCACATATTTTTTAATATTTTATTTAATGGTCTTCTTAATTATTGGCATCTTAGAGGAATTTTTACCTTGATTTGGTGCAAGAATCTCTTGACCTTTTATCTTAAGCTTATCACTTGGCTCACCAGGCACTAGACGTTTCACATTCTACATTTTATGCCACCTTGCAATCAAATTATTTCACTATGCTTGCAATATATTTCCTTTCCTGGTGGATGGTATTATGACAATGGTTTTTACAATGTGTTCATGCATGCAAAACCTTGCTTCCTTATTTTCTTGTTGTTTCTAATACAAAATAATATTTCTCTAATTCATTTCATCCCTTGTCTTAATACATTTGTCTCAATGTATTCCTGTGCTCACTTCTCATAGTAGTAAGCTTCTACCTCAAGGATGGATGTCTACTTTTCTTTGACATTTTTAATGTTGTATATATCTCTTCAATGGTGTGGAGCTTTTTTCCATGTATATTTAGTGGTGTAGAGTTTGATCACTTTCCCTCCTTAGAACAATAGTAACACTCCTTTTGAGTTGTGATTCCTCTTTCTATTTTGATAGATGATTCTTCTTGTATAATTATGCCTTATCTCGATGCATCTCGATGCTTGTGTTCATCCAAGAGGCTTATGCATGTCCTAGTGTCTTTAGATACTTAAAAATTTTGTCAAAATTTTAATCCTTGTTTTGTCTTCACTTAGCTTAATCTTTTGCTTTCACTTTTCTTTAGTAAATCTACATTGCTTAAAGACAATAACATAACATCCATTAATAATACTATGCACTTCTTATTTTTCCTTTATTTTTCTACTTTATCTTTGCATATATTAAGGTGTAAATACTACGAACACATTTTTTTAAAGAATTCCTTTAAGTTCTTATTTTACAAATTCCAACTAATGTAATGTAGATCATAAATAATAATATGGTTCTACTTAAAACTTGTTGTAATGTTCAAATAATAAACTTATATTACACCAATATTATAACTTGTATTGCATACCTTTTTTTCTCTTTTATCTAGTATCTTTGGTGAACTGGTTCATCCCTGAATGTAATCTAAATTTTGTAAGCTCTGTATCTTCACAAAACTTTATCAAATTTGCAGCTCTAATTTCTACCCAACTTTCTCATTTCTTGTTGCTAAACAACGCTTCACAAAACTATCCCAAACCTCTCCAAATATAAAACTCTCTATCTCCATCAAAATTTGTCCACAAAATCTATTTGTGTGGCTTTGATTCTATTTTGAATCTATCTTCACAAATATTGAAACTAGCAACTATTAATATTTTCCCAAATGGTGTTCATAAGCCTACAAATCTACAGTCACCTCCTTCTATCTTTTGTTGGCTTAAACCTACAATGAGAGTCTTTGGAATTTTGTCTAGAAACCTTCAATATTATATCCATGGGTACTCCAAAATATACCCAAAAATTCTCCAAACTGTAGCTCTAGGCTAACTTAAATCTATTGTCTTGCAACCCTCCAATATCTACTATAAAACTTGTAATCTTCTCCTATCAAGTTAGCCTTCAAAACTTTGTGGCTATCCTCAGATTCCCAAGACCTTGGGCTTTTCTATCTCCTCTTCTCCTGCAATCTCCTTGTCAAATTTTGACTCAAAAATGATCTTCAACTCTATCTCCTTTCTCAATAATCTAAATATTTTGATATTTTCAAACCCTCCCTCTAAAATTTGGCAAACTTCTTGCCAAACACTTATTTCTATTGGGATTGTTGTCGGATGTTGATAATTATTCCAAATTACAAAATTCTCCTTGCTCGTAATCTCTTATCATGAAATTTCCTCAAATCTACTCCATTGGTAACTTTTTTAACAAATTTACTCCTCTCTACTTGCAATATCCTACTTCTTGCTTTCTCCAAGATGCCTTCAATGACCGCTTCTCCAAACCTGCAACAAGATTTTATCTAGCCTTCTTCAAAATTTCTTAAGACCACTTCTCTTGGGTCTTCTACTTCTGCAACTCTTCAACTCCTCTATATGAATATTCAAATTATCTTCTTGAATCTCTACTAAAATATTTTTCCAATTTTGTCAATCTTCCAACTATGGGAATTCTGCAATGAGATCTCTGTTGGATATTCAAAGTCTACTACTACCAATCTCCTAAATCTTTGAAATGTTTTGCTCTTCAAATCTACAATAGGACCTATTCTTAGGTCTTCTCTATATCCAATATCCAATTTGTAATGAGAACCTTCTGCATGAGACTCTTCAATATCTAATTTGCACTATTCAATCTGCACTCTCCTATCTCCAATATTCAATCTTCCAAAATTGGAAGTTCTTCAATATGACCTATTTCAAGTCTCTTCAACTTTTGTCATGACCCTTATAGATGGACCTTGTTGACATGGAAGATAGTGTATTAACTGATGATGCTTTAATACTTTATTATGTACAATTAAGTAACTATGAAATATTGATAGATATTGAAGAGCATGATATTGTTAATAAATTGCCAATATGTAGGACTAGGTGCACTCGTAAGTGGAAGAAGTTGAATCATCCACTAAAGACAATGATACTTGAGATTTAGGAAGTGATGACAAGGCAACATGAAGGTAACAAGGATTGATACCTTCATATAGGCATGCATTTGGTTAAGGGATAATCATCAATAACTAGTCACCTTGAGCCCCATATTGATAGCCTAGTAGCTATCGTAAGTTCTAGAGGCTGAGACAGGTGACTAGATTGATGGAAATACTCCCTCTTTGTTTGTTGCACATGCTTGATTTTATTTTACTTCAACACTATTTGCCTTAAAAATTGGTGAGATATGAATGAATAGGTTGTTTTCACAACTCCTTGCATTCCTGGTAAATAGATATCATTTTAAATAAATAGTAGATTTATTTAAATAGGAAATGGTTATCATTTTAAATAAATAATTGATTTATTTAAATAGTAAATGGATATCATTTTAAATAAATAGTTGATTTATTTAAATAGTAAATGGATATCATTTTAAAAAAATAGTTGATTTTTTAAATAGTAAATGGATATCATTTAAAAAAAATAGTTGATTTTTTAAATAGTAAATGGATACCATTTTAAATAAATAGTTAATTTATTTAAAATAATGAAGAGATCTCATTTTGAATAAATAATTAATTTATTTTGGAATGTTGTGGATATTCCATTTTTAAATAAACGATCGATTCATTTTATGATAATAAAGAGTTTCTATTTTGAATAAATATGTGATCTGTCTCAAATCAATTATGAAAACCTTTCCTATAGGGAAAAGGAACAATTGTTTTATAAAATAAAAGGATCATATCATAAGTGAATGTCCACTCTAATTCCTATGAAAAATGCATTTCATTGAAATTATGGATATTAGAATTTGGCTATCGAATTGATGGAGAATTTGCTTAATCAGATTGACCAACTAAAATTGGTATGAAATACGATAAGACCGTCTTCAGATGATTGAATTGAACCAGCTATGTGACGCTCCCTCTAATATGAAGGGATGACCCCTATTATGGAAAATATATTGGGAATATGGAGTAAGGAACATTTTCCCCTACCATATGATAGATGTATATGGGAAATTATGGCAAGTAGGTGGTGGACGAAATCCAATGTGAACAATGTGAGAGGTGTGTTGGGAAGAGGACGTATATGGAGGGAAAAAGGAAGAGAGTGCTAGGAAAAGGTATTCAGAGGAGAATTGGGGAATAGGGAGACACCACGAAGCTAAAGGAAGAGTCCAATGGGAAGTGGAGAAAGTAGACAATGGACATCCGAGTACAACTTAGATAACCAACCAACAATGAACAAAACTAGGTTGGACTTATGGAACTTTAGATAAAATATATTTAAATGTTTTCATTTGTTGGTCTACAATATTTTTGGACGGTGGGCTATCACTTGTTTGTGATATCTCCTTTAAGCTATGGTAAACCCACTTCCATAAGACCATCATGTCCATACTAGTATGGTGGTCTTTGGTTATTATTTGATTATCTATTTTGAAACCACTATGAGTTCACAACCATGTTGACCTCCTTGAAAAAAATTTAGTACCTTACCTCATGAATTAGTTATAGCATGGTCAATTGATTCATGATAAACCATGTTTGGTATTTTGGTTGTGCAACACCATGATCATGATCATTTTTATTATTATGAATGTTACCCAAGGTAGGTGAGTGTA
Source organism: Wollemia nobilis (assembly GCA_028583015.1). NCBI lineage: Eukaryota > Viridiplantae > Streptophyta > Pinopsida > Araucariales > Araucariaceae > Wollemia > Wollemia nobilis. The sequence continues at coordinate 4,663,864 of JAQPPZ010017101.1, read as the reverse complement.
GATAACATGGATTAGGAGGACCTCAAGGTAATTCATCTATTTTTTACCGGGATAACCTTTCCCAACATTTGTAGTACTATCTGGTTTGCATAGTAGATACTCATCCATTTGGTAATTACCCTCGGGCATAGCATCAATGGGCTACATCAACGTTGGTATATCTTCCTAGGTCATAGCTATAGGTAACACCATGAAGAACCTGAATGTCGCACTTGTATCCTGGCATTGTGGAACAGAACAATTTTAGGTTGCACCCTTGTCATCCTCTATTGTAAACCACTCCATAGTCGATCTACTCTCATTTAACTTGAGTCGACCACTAGTTTTCCATGACATAGGAGAGGGAGCATACGTTATGTTGGTTGAACCAAACCTATAATAGTTATTTCATTATCTACAATGGTAGATTTTAGGGTAATGAATATAAGCAATCTTTAATGTTATTTCATGATATAAAATGGTAAATTTTAGGGTAATGAATATAAAGAATATTTAATGTTATTTCAATATCTAAAATGGTAGATTTTAAGGTAATGAATATAAAGAATATTTTAATGTTATTTCATTATCTAAAATGGTATATTTTAGGGTAATTAATATAAAGAATATTTAATGTTATTTCATTATCTAAAACGGTAGATTTTAAGGTAATGAATATAAAGGATCTTTAATGTTATTTCATTATCTAAAATGGTAGATTTTAGGGTAATGAATGGAAAGAACCTTGAATGCTATTTTGTTATTTTAAAGGATGGAATTTGGATGATGCATGTAAAATATGGTTTATTTTGTAAATTAAGGGTATGGGACTTTAATTTATGAAATGAAGAAAATGTTTATTTCAAGATTAATTTAGTTGGCTTTAATCAGATAATGAATGTGAAATATGGTTTTTTTTTGTAAATTAAGGGTATGGGACTTTAATTTATGAAATGAAGGAAAAGTTTAATTTGAAGATTAAAGTAGTTGGCTTTAATTGGATAATGAATATGAAATATGGTTTATTTTGTAAATTAAGGGTATGGGGCTTTAATTTATGAAATAAAGGAAAAGGTTTATTTGAAGATTAAATTAGTTGTATTTAATTGGATAATGAATGTGAAATATGGTTTTTTTTTTTTAAATTAAGGGTATGGGACTTTAATTTATGAAATAAAGAAAAAATTTTAGTTGAAGATTAAAGTAGTTGGTTTTAATTGGATAATGAATGTGAAATATGGTTTGTTTTGTAAATTAAGGGTATGGGACTTTAATTTATGAAATGAAGGAAAAGGTTTATTTAAATATTAAAGTATTTGGATTTAATTGGATAATGAATGTGAAATATGGTTTGTTTTATAAATTAAGTGTATGGGACTTTAATTTATGAAATGAAGAAAAAAGTTTATTTGAATATTAAAGTAGTTGGCTTTCATTGGATGATAAAAGTGAAATATGTTTTATTTAGCAATTAGGGCTATGTGCCTTTAATTCCTAAATAAGGGTTAGACTATTATTACAAGTTGAGCATGTGATTTGATGCATGATTGAATAGCTCTGATGAGGATATGAGAGGGGAAATAGAAAGACTAGTTTTCTATGATGTTAACTATGCATTAGAATATTGAATTGCTTGGGTTATTTGTATAGTTTCTATTTGGTAATAAAATGAACAAATACATTTAGAAGCATGTCTATCCTGAACCATGAGTGTCTTGATCCTCTACTATCCTCACTTGATCGATGGAAGAGTGGGAGGACCAAATTCATGAGATGGACCGATGCACAATTTTGCTCTCTACTTTACATCTTGCTTATTTATGAAAATAGATTATATTGTGGGGATATTTCCCCAATGATAATGTATTATTGGAAGGTATGGGGTATACCATACATACTTATGTAATAAATGAACAACATGGTTGATGCACCTTGTATTCCAATAATTGATTGTGATTGTATTTATATCCTTTATATTGTATGTTATCATTTAATTGTTGCTTTATGTTTTTGTAGGAAAATACGGAACATCTCAGTATTATTCTGCAGGTGATTAAATAGCAATTACATTGCCGGGAATAGTCACCGGCGTAACAGAGAAACAGAACTGTTACACTGTTGTAACAGTACACTAAATGTCAAATAAAGACAATACAGTAAAGTACGCTAACATCCCCCTTTATTACATTATTTGGGTAATGTAATAACTAATAGCTATACTAGACTACTAACATCCCCTTACATTATTTTGCAATACAAAGTGAGCTGCGAAACAATTCAAATTTGACACGTCCAAGTGCCTTAGTGAAAATGTCTCCAACTTGAGCATCGGTGGGAATGTGTCGAAGCTGAATTCAGTGCTTTGGAACTTCATCTCGAATGAAATGACATTGTGTGTCAATGTGCTTTGTTCTTTCATGATGGACTGGATTCTTGACGAGGTTCATAACACCCTGATTGTCGCAAAACAAGTGTATTGGAGATTTTGATGGATGGCCCATACTTGTCAGAATGCGACGTAACCATATCACTTCGCACACAGCTTCACGTGCGGCGCGATATTCTGCCTCTGTTGATGAAATAGCAACCACCTGTTGCTTCTTGCTGTGCCAAGAGACAGGACCGGATCCCAGATGAAAAATGTATCCAGAAGTTGACTTGCGATCATCAAATGATCCGGCATAGTCGGAGTCCGTGTATCCTTGCAAGAAGAATTTGTTGTTCCTCTTGTATTCTAGGCCATATTCCATAGTACCATGGACATAGTGAAGAACACGTTTTGCCACTTTCCAATGAGTGGTCTTAGGCTCCTGCATGAACCTCGAAAGATAGTTGACAACGAAATACGAGATCTGGCCTAGTATTGGTCAGATATATGAGACTCCCAATCAACTGTCGATAGAGAGTACCATCTACCTGAGGTGAGTCATCATATCACGATAACTGAAGTCCATTCTCCATTGGAGTTGCCATTGGCTTGCAGTCAGTCATGCGATATTTATCCAAAGAATGTCTTGGCATACTTTTTCTGAGACACTTTGATGGAGTGCTCCTTCCGGCTGAATTCCGCACCAAGACAATAATGGAGAAGTCCGAGATCCGTCATCTCAAAAGATTTGCACAAGTTTCTTTTGACAAGAGAGATCATAGTTTCTGAACTCCCCGTAATGAGCAGATCATCCACATAGAGTACAAGCAACACTATCTCGTAACCCCGTTTCTTGAAATAGAGGTTTGCATCCGACGGACATCTCTTAAATCCATGCCGCATAAGGTGATTGTCCATTTTTATATACCAAGCTCGAGGAGCTTGTTTCAGTACCATACAAGGATTTGACCAATTTGCAAACTTTCTCGCTGTTGGCCTTCCACTTCAAATCCTTCAGGCCGAGTCATATAGACTTCTTCTTGGAGATCACCATTTAGAAAGGCACTTTTGACATCCATCTGGTGAACTTTCCACCCATATTGTGCTGCCATAGCACACATAACCCGAATTGTGGTCATCCGAGCAAGTAGGTGCAAAAGTTTCCTCATAGTCAATGCCTTCCTTTTGAGCATAGCCCTTTGCAACAAGACGGGCCTTATGCTTATCAATTGTTCCATCTGCCTTGTACTTGACTTTATATACCCATTTGCAGCCAATGGGTTTCTTTCCATGCGGTAGATCAACAAGCTTCCAAGTTTTATTCTTCATCAGAGACTCATACTCTGTATCCATAGCGGCCTTCCACTGAGGCTCACTGAGAGCATCTTGCACTGATGCAGGTTCAAGACTATCTATGGTAGACATGAATGCCCCGTCATCATCAATATCCATATCCTCTACTTCTGTACTTGGAGTCACAAAAAGTTCCTCAAAATATTGACAAAGATCATCAACCTCACCAGTTTCTCTGGCTTCTCTTTCCTTTTGAGCCATACTGCGTGTACGAGGTCTATCCAAATTCAAATTGGGAGGAGTGGATAAATTTGCATCTCTGATTGTATTTGTACACCATTTAGGATTCTTCTTCGATGGAGTTGAAGAAGATGTAGAAGGACCTCCCGTCTGTGTTGACGAAGGAATCTTCTCTTCCTTAGTTTCCACAATATCTTGGTGTACTTTAGATGTGCTCTGTGATGTGAAAGCTTCATCAAAGACAACATCTCCGCTGATATGAATTTTCTTGGTCAAAGGATCTATCAACCGATATCCTTTAGAGTGCTCATAATAACCAAGAAAAATACATCTCAGTGTTTTCTCATCTAGCTTCTTCCTTTTCTCTTTCGGTATGTGCATGAAAGCGTGACACCCAAAAATACGTAGATGAGATATGGAGGGTTTTCGACCACTCCATGCTTCCTGTGGAGTCATTCCTTTTAGGGCCTTTGTGGGTGCCCTATTCAACAGATACACTACAGTGGTGACAGCTTTTGCCCAATATTGTTGCCCAAGAGTAGCTCCTGTGAGCATACAACGAACCATTTCCATGATAGAACGGTTCCTTCTCTCAACAACTCCATTTTGCTGAGGAGTATAGGCAGTTTGTTAACCTGTCTCTTGATCCCATGCTTATCTAGGAATGCAAAAAATTCATTAGAGGTAAACTCTCCCCCTCGATCTGAGCGGAGGGTTTTAATAGAAGCCCCTGACTCCTTCTCAACGGATTTCTTGAATCGCTGGAAGAATGCGAAAGCTTCAGATTTCAGCTTGGAGAAAGAAAACCCACATCTTTCGTGAGTAGTCATCTACGAATAACTGAAAGTACCTCTTCCCTCCACAACTGTTGGGTGTGAAAGGACCGCACAGATCGGTGTGAATTAACTCCAGAGGTTTTCGTGCTCTTGTAGAGCTCTTCTCAAATGGTACTCTATGCTGCTTTCCTGCCAAGCAGTCAGAGCACACTGGCAATGTGGCAGAAAGGGAAGGAAGACCCTTTACCATCTCATACTTGCCGAGCTCAAGTAAGTAGCCGTAACTAAGATGCCCATATCTCTTGTGCCATAGGGAAGTTGCCTCCTTGGTAGAGAAAATCATGGCAACATGTGGAGTAGAGATAGCATCTAGTGCAAATAAGCCGTGCTTATATGAAGTCGTTGCAACTGCTTACCCTTCCTGGTAATGGTACAACACTTCTTTCCATTCTCAACACGAAAGTTGACAACCATATTTCTGTCCAGGATTTGTGTCACTGACAACAAATTGTTGGCCAATCCCGAAACATAGAGGACTTTGTCAATCTGACACTTGCCATCAGGAAGAGTGACTGAAACTGTACCCTCTCCCTGAACCCTGTAGGTTTTATCATCAGCAATGGTGACAGGTTTGCCCTCTTTGGCCACAAATGATTCAAACCACGATCTGTCGCCAGTCATATGTTTGCTAGCTCCAAAATCGACATACCAAATAGGATCCCTCTGTGTGGAATCTGTGGTAGTCATGAGCACCTTGTGTGCCCATTCAGAATCTGAGTCAGATTCTTCAACAACAACATTCACCTGGGGTTGCTTGTTTTTATTTTGTGGTTTGTTTTGGCCTTTCTCGCTTGTTCTTATGCCAACACCTGTTGGTGTCATGGTTGTCTTTCTCACAGATCTTGCACGCCTTTTCCTTTCGTATCCTGTTGAGAATTTCCTCCTTTCTAAAAGTTGCCTCCTTTTTGCCCATTACCTTTCTTCCTAGAACCCTGCCTGGTGTATAGGGCTGTATTGGAAGAATCATCCTTGTGAAATTGGCATGCCTCCCGTTGTTGAAGCAGATTGACCAACTCGATGTAGGTAATTTGTCGTTGAGACACCTGGATGGAGGTTATCAACATATCAAATGAAGAAGGTAAAGCTCTCATCACAAGTGAAATGAGAAGCTTTTCATCCACAGTATCTCCCAGAGAACTCAATTTCTCTTTCAACTCGTACACTCGCACGTAAAGAGTTCAACTGTTTCACCCTGCCTCAAACTCAGGTTATGAAGTTGTTGTTGAAGATGAAGAATGGTGGATTCATTCTTCCCCTCATAGATGGTTCTAAGGGCATCCCATGCCTCTTTACCACTTGCTTTGTCAGCTATATGAGGTTGCACTTCATCTGAAACAACAAACAAAATGAGCACCTTTGCTCTACTGTCTTTCTTGTCAAAAGCTATCTGATCTCGCCGAAGGACCCGTGGATCCCGCTCGTTGGTGAAGGCCTAGTTGCTACTCCAAGAAAAATATCCCACAAATCTTCCATTTGGAGAATAGCCTTCATCTTATGTTTCCATGGTGTATAATTTGGACCTTTCAATAACTGATGCGGATCACTCATCAACTTTGCAACAACGGCCATAGTGAAGGTTCCTTATATCACCAATTGGTCCCCCTTTCGATATACCTTTTGCTAGGCCAATATACCGTACAAAATACCCGCCCTTACGTGAGGGAAACTATAGGTATTTAGAAAGATCAACAAAAATCACCCGCCCTTACGTGAGGGAGACTATAGGTGAGTTTTAGAGATCATACGATACGTGGAACATAAGCGGTACCGAAAGGGAATCGCCTTGTTGATGGCACCTACCATAGAAGATTCTTCTCATGCGTGGGGCGTAACTTCCCCTAAACACTATGAAGAATACTTCGTCAGGATTTACGCCTAAACACAAGTGCGATAAAGGGTAGTGGATGGAGTAAAAAAATGCAAAAATGGCGTACTTATTCCTCCCCGACGATTTATAGAGAACAAGCTCAGACGTCGTTGTAGCAACTATATTAGGCGACGGATACAGTAGCCAAATCACGACAGCTTTACCTGTAAGTGCTGGCCAGAGGTATCACAAATACCGAACGTTGTAGTGCAATAAAATTGCACGGATGGGTTTTATATTCCGGGGACTTAGGGAGTGTTTTGATTTTAAGTTTTTAATGTTATAGTGCAAAAATGAAATATGCAACATACAACAAAAAAAATTGCCCACAAGAATAACCCACAAGGTGTCGGTCACAACTCGAAAATGCACCTTTTACAATTTGCCAAATTGCTATTTTTCGAAAAATTACTCACTATCCCCCTTTGATTTTTTGAAAAAAAATATCCCCCCTTAAAAGGCTTCTTTAACAAAGCATTTTAATAATTATTATATATTTAAAATTAAAATAAATAATTTTAATTTATATAGTTTTAAAACTTATAAAAAATAAATTAAAATTAAAATTTTAATTTATAAAGTTAAAAAACTATATTAAAAAAATTAAAATTAAAAATTTTAATTAAAAAAATAATAATTAAAAAATAACTTTGCAAAAAAAAATTATACCTTAGGGGGAGTCGGCGGGATTTGAACCCCCGACCTGCAGGCTCCCTGAGCCTTACCGCACGGCTCACGACCACGTGAGCCAGCGGGCTGATCCGAGAGGATCAATTGAACCCCTCTCCTTTATCCCCGTCCTCCACTGCTTCCCGCTTCCCGAGCCTCCTCTGCTACTGTCGCGTTTTAAAAAAATGCAGTCCACAATTCGTGCCTGTCTGCCTTCCCCGTCCGCGCAGGTCCACTGCCTGCTTTCCCGACGCTCGTTTTCCTCCCCGCTGCTCTTTTTTTTTTTTTAAATTCCGTCGCCGGGGGGAGCCCGACGCAAAGGGAGGGGGGAGGCTGCGCGACCGTGCGCAAAATATTGGGGGGTTTATACCCGGCGAGCTGGGGAGCGGGAATTTCCAATTTGAATTCCCGGAGGGGGGGGGTCTCTGGGGCGCGCGCGCAATTTGCGCGTCGCGTGGGGGGAGGGGGGTCTCGGGGGTGCGCGTGTAATTTGTGTGTCGCATGGGGGGGGGAGGGGGTGGGCTGTGTGTCCCACCTTCACCGATGCAGCCCGCCTACGACGCGGGGGGGGTGCTCCTCCCCGACGCACCGCGCCAACAGCTGCGCGCGACGTCACTGGATGTCCAACGGGCAAGGGGGGGCGGGACAACTTTCCCTCCTCCTTGCAGGATGTGACAGCACTCGACGCGCTGCATCCTACGGCTGGCGCTGCAAATGTGGTCGTCGCGTGCTGTCTGTTGTGCTGCATGTGGGGCCTACGTCGTGACGTGCGCGGGGCTCCCTTGCCTGCTGTGCTTCACGTCGCTCGCAGGTCTGCACTCCTTTTTTTTTTTTTTTTAATTCTTCTCCGGCTGTTATCGCGCGACAGAGAAATCACGTCGCCGAGAGAGAAATAAAAAAAAAAAAAAAAACGCACTCTCCTCCGCCTCTCACTGCTCCCTACTCGTCGCTGGCTCTGATGCCATGTAGGAAAATACGAAACATCTCAGTATTATTCTGCAGGTGATTAAATAGCAATTACATTGCCGGGAATAGTCACCGACGTAACAGAGAAACAGAACTGTTACACTGTTGTAACAGTACACTAAATGTCAAATAAAGACAATACAGTAACAGTACGCTAACAGTTTTAGGTATCATTTGCTTGTTTAATGATTCATGTTTTGTTAGATTTAGTATCTAGACCCAATATTTGTATTCTTGTTTGAATAAATTTCATAAAAGTTAGGAGTAAGTTCTAGGGTGAACTTAGAGGTTAACCTAAGGGCTTCAGACCCCCTTAGGGAGATTGGTACTAGATTTAGATGACCATACCTAATTTAAGATAGCTTGTCATAGGACAAGATTGATAGCTTAACTTGCAAAGCACTTAACATACCCATGCATAATAGTTTTTGTGGAATATGGAGATGCATGTACACCTTCTAATGATTGAAGGTGGTAAGTCTAGCTCTTAAATATCAATGGGAATGATGGACTTATGTGTATAACATGAGATATACCTATGTAGAAGGGACTTACTTGAGGGTAATATTGTGTGGTATAGTTCTTGAGAAACTTATGGGTTGCTAAACATTAAGTTGGTCTAAGGTTGGTTAGGGATTTATGAATCCCTTTGCTTAGTTTTAAATAATAATAATAAAAATTATTCTATCTTTGTGTGTTTTATTGTTTCTTGATTTTTGGATCATTACATTTGGTATCATAGCTCTAGGTATGAGGGTATAGATCTTATTATGTGCTAAAATAGAATTGGATGTCTCCAATGAAGGCTTGCTTAAGTATTAAGCTAATAGCTAGGATGACCTAGAGTCTCTACTATTTAGAATCTAATGGAGTTGACCCCAAGGGAAGATGAATGTTATGATACCTTAGTATGGGCTTTGGTATTAATGATACATCATAAAATTGAAACAATATCCTAGTTAATATTTCTAACCATTTGGAAAGAACAATGGAATGTGGTTTGAGTTAGTGATTCAGTTTAAGATGAAGTTGTAATCTAATTCTTTTCTTGGTTAGAATCAGATCAAGATGCCACCTAAGGCTAAGATAGAAATACCTCCACCTAAACAGACTCGACAAATTAATTTCAAATAAGGGATCCAAAATGAGGGTCCAAAAACTCCCAATATGATAATGGAAGATCTCACTACCATAGTTACTACATTACAAGATTAGTGAAGGCAAGTGCAAGAAACTATTACAAACCAAAATTTGCAAGCTAGATATTCATAAGTTAACCAAGATGAGGGGTTAACTACTAAATAGATACAAGTTAGAACCCTCTTGGATAAGGGGATGATAAGAGATATAAATAATATTTGTATCTCCAAGTTATATGGATAAGGAGAGGGAGATGCAACTAAGGCTTGGTTAAGGGAACTAGAAGTTTTCTTTACAATAAAGGGATATTCTTCAAGAACCCGAATGGTTTGGGCTACTATTTATCTTGAAGGAGCTACCCTATATTGGTGGGAGACTTACTATAAGGAAACTAAAATTAAACTAGTAGACATTCCATAGAAGGAATTTATGTTTATTTTCAAAAAAAGGTTCCTCATAGAGCATTTATACGCTCTAAAGTTTAAGGAGTTTATGTTAGGATTCTACTCCTAAAATTGGTTATTCACTTAATTATATTTTATATAATTCATAATATTAGATGATAATGGGTGTGTCTTTTGTATGGCACCCCATGCTGTGTATAAATAGGTCCTTGCAATGTAATTATCAATCATCCAAGAAATACATATTTATTTAAACATTCAATTGGTGTTTTCCTCTAATTAAAATAGTGATTTTTCAACTACGATTATATTCCTTCTCTGCATTCATTTATATTTACACCAGTGTTGTCTTAATATTTGGATCAGAACCATTCAACTTCAATTTTTTTTTAAAAGATTCCATTTTTTTAACCAGGCTTACCACCGTATTCATAACAGACACCGTGCTCTATTTTAAAATGTCATTATGGACAAGGAAACTCCTTATGGCAAAAAAAAAAGGTTTCTTTTTACAATCACCATCATAATCGTAAAAACTCACTATATTTACTACATCATCACCGGTGAACTCTTACGCCCATATCACAGATAAATTGTGCACAAAAAAAATAGTTTAACCTGGTAAAAATTTGAGTATATCTAGGCAAAAACGATGGAATCTAATTGGAAACAAAAAAATTGGTTAAATCCCTGTAGAACGAAGCAAAAATCACCACTATATCATTTTTCGGTGAAATACAGTGTTCACGATAGTCAAAAAAAAAATTGTTGGTATAAAGCATACAAAATAAATTATAACCTAAATTTAAGATGGTCGAGAAATAATTTAGTACACCATTTTTCATTTTCGACATCGGGGGAAGGAAATGTAAGTGAAGTTTAAAAAAATCAAATTGTTTTATCCCACACATCAGAGGAAGTGGGTAGTGAAGGGTTTAAAATGCTAAAGAGGCATGTAGACCAACGTGACTTCGGTCACACAAGCCAAATGCCTCGTGCGCAGAAGCCATACTTGTAGGATATTTTCTACAAAGCTGCCTTCTTGTGTCGGTCTTCCCTTCCACACATGTTGTAATGTCCCCATTTTTCATATTTTTATTATACATAGTTGTGGAGTGGAGTCTTGATGTGTTTTGGTGTGTTAAGAGTATTTTTGGTGAAATTTGGCAATTAAATAATAAAAAGGGGGAAATGAGGGTGTATGCCCCATTAGGAGAATAAATATCATTTTATTATTATTTTCTAAGGTATTATTAAGTGAAATCAAAAAGTGCCACCTCAATAAAGAATTAAAAGAATGTCTATATAAAGAGGAGTAGGGGGCTCATTTGAGGGATCTTGGATTATTTTATCTCTTCTACATTGTTGTATTTGGCTTTGCAGCTAATACACTTTTCTCTTGTGGACGAAACCCTACGAGAGAATTCTCTCTTGCGGACGAAACCCTGCAAGGGATAGCTTTGAGGACGAAAACCCTCTTGGCTAGAAACCTAGGACGAAAACCCTAGAGTTTCTTTGAGGTAAATCCAGCCAGGGTTTACAATTGGGTTTATTGAGACATTCTACATCATTTATTGAGGATTTCTTGGGCAGCATTCATATCAGATTTGGGGAGATCAGATTTGGGGTTTTGGGAACCCTTCTTGGTGTGGTATTTCAGATTTGGTGTGGCATTATAGTTTCAGATTTTTGCAGCAGAGTTTAGCAGTTTTGTGGCTGGGCATTTGTGAGTTGTTTTCATTCAATAATTTAGCAGAGGTTGTGTTGTTTGTTCAGCATCCAGGATTTTATATTAATGTTTTGGGTATGATCTATGTAATTGTGATTCCAGGAAAAATAATAAAAATATTGTGGTATGTTTGTGAGAAATCTTAGAGTTTTGTGGTGAACTTTTCTGGGTATTTGTAGACCTGATTGATATCTGCATGATTCAGTATTTTCTGGGTATTTGTAGATCTGATTGATATCTGCATGATTCAGAATTTTATTTGATATAAATTGCATAGTTAGGGTTTTTCCTTAGTTGGCACATTACAGTGGTATCAGAGCTTGTTTATCCTGCCATCCTGTTGGGGTTGCATTTGATGAGTGGACATCAATATTATACCAGAAGGAACAGGGCTCAGTTTGAAAGACAGGAAGAAGAAATCATGGGGGATAATAGGAATGATAATAGAGAAGCGAACAGGGGTAATGACAGGCAGCTTCCAGATGCCGATAGGCAAATGTTTCAGATGTTCCTACAGGGCCAGCAGCAGATTCAACAGACTATGGCACAGTTATTGGGGCTTATGACTCAACAAATGAACCTTAATGCACAGAACAATGTTGATCAGAATCAAAGAAATGAAGATGGTAAAACAAAAAATATTAAGAGCAATTCAAATTTGCTCAGTCCTGCTTTAATACCTAGCAATGGAGATTTCAGTGAAGAAGGCACAACTGAAATGGGTGAGGTATCTGCACTTAAATATGATAAATTTCCTTTGGCCTGCAAAAATTCATATTGTTTTGTGGATACTCCTCTGTTTGAAATGGATGCTACATCGAATAATAATAATCTTGTTTCTGAGTTGGACACCATTGAAGATGGTGAAGGTGAAGATAGCCATGGCAGTACATCTAGTCTTGAATACTATGAAGAAAATCAAGAATTTTCCCAACAAGTTTCAGGACCTCTATCAAATATGGATACAACAAATTCTGTTTTGCAGCAGAATAATATTTCTTCTGGATACCTTACAAGTTCAGCTCCTTTGTCTCAGATATTAGTACCAAATGCAATTGATGAAAAATTAGCAAGGCAACAAATTGATGGCATAGTACAACAGTATGAATATGAAGTAGACAGCTTTGTGGAATCAGATTCTGCTCTGGACATTGATGTGTTCAGTGAAACACAAGTGACATTCAAAGCCTTTGAAGAGCATGATGGAGAGTATGATGAGAGTGAACACATAGGAGTTTACAAATTAGATTTCAGTAATGATAGAGTTGGTGAGTATTGGTTTGATTTGGAAAATGAACATGAGATTTACAATAAGCATGCAACACCAAAAATACATCAGCCATTAGACGCATGGGATCCAAGTATTTCAGCACCTAGTTATGATGAGGAACCGGTTTGGGATGAATTTCATCTTGAACAAGGAGCTGCCCAAAATTTATTTCAAAAATCATGCAAAGGAAATGACATTGAGATGGCTGATCCTTGCATTAAAGACAAATCCAAACTGTTATTTCATAGGGCTGATTATGATCAAGAAGAAGAGGAGGTAAATTTTGAAGGAGTAACTATTTCAGCCTTAAAACAAGGAAACATGCCCATGGATTACATCACCAAATTGGCCAAAGATAGAGGTAACAATTATATGAGGGTTGTAATGAATGAATTTGCTCATTTCCCTATTGTTACAGTCGTCTTAACAACAATAGAGGAGTTTCATTTGTTCTTTGGAAGGGTGTGTAGATCTCATAGCATACATGGGGATATTGTGAATATTTGGGACAGCAGATTCACACCTTGGGATCCGGGTATATTGGCACCCAGATGTGAGGAAGTACCCATGGGGAATGAACGCCCTATTGACTTCAATACCATCCACATTTCATTTCAGAGTTCCAAAAACTCAGTTTTGAATTTCCAAGAAGTTCGTCCTATTTTTGAGAGTCTTTGGGTGAGCTTGGGAAACATCCCCCCCTTGGAGCCACTCTTGAGCCATGGGGAGGCACAAAGCAGCCTTAAGGAAGTTGCAAGAAGGTATGTTATCAGTTCTGATTTTTGTTGGCAATATAACAGTAGTTCTCCATTTATGGGCAGCATTAGCATTGTGGAAAAAGAGACATTGATGGCACCTATGGTTGCATTCTTGTTGAGACCTAAGACTGCATTTTTGGTAATGAATGAGGATGCATCTTTGATGATAGAATGGACTGAGTTTTTGTTCAAAATGACTACATCACTGATGGAGATTGAGGCTGCACATTTCATGTTCTATGAGGACATACACTTCTTGATAAAAGAGGCTGTGTTTGTGACTTCTGTGTCTAATCTTACCACTCTGTTTGAGACGCCTTGGTCTGCATCTTTCATAACTAATGAGGCTGTTTTTCTAAGGGCAAGCTTGGTTTTTTTGTTTGTGGGGGGGTTTTTTCTCTTTTTTTTGGGGGGGTGTTTTGGTTGGGGGGGGGGGGGGGGGGGGGGGGGGGGGGTGGGGGGGTGGGGGGGGGGGGGTTTTGGTGGGGGGGGGGGGGGGGGGGGGGGGGGGGGGGGGGGGGGGGGTTTTTTTGGGGGGGGGGGGGGGGTGTTTTGTTGGGGGGGGGGGGGGGGGGGGGGGGGGGGGGTTTTTTTTTTGGGGCCCCCCGGGGCGCTTGGCGTGCGCTGCGTGACATGAGTTTTGGGGCTACCTGTGACACATTGTTTGGGACAATTCCTCCCAAGCTAATTGAGATCTTCATGAGGTTTGAATTGGCACTTTACATGATGTATAAGAAGGTGTTTTGCATGTTGTTTAGGACTGTCTTTTCTTCAAAAATTAGAGTTGTGTTTCTTGAGGAGCTATTTTGGGCAGCATTGGTAAGGGCATTTGAGGTAAATGGCAAGTTTGGCATTGGTATTATCACATGGTGGGCCTTAGAAACATTCATAGGATGGAAAATAGGGACTGCAAACATTGGGAAGATAGACGTTGCATCCCGGGAGCCTTGGAAGGTTGCTAATGGCGTCCTGAAAGCAACCATAATTTATTCTGTTGATAACACATTGATGGCTGCCATTTCTATAAGAAGGACTGCAATTTTGATCAGCCATGGGACATTACATTCTGATCAGCCTTGCTTAGATTGTTTTGATAAGGAGGAGGAAGATACCATTTCATTCTTGGATAATCTTGGGAACACATCTTCAGTATTGGGGTGTTTGGGGGAAAACGTTCTTCTCTTGGGGTCACTTTTGCACCACTTGAAGACATGGATCAGCCATGATACTACTTACATAAGGTATGACATTCATTCTGATTTTTATGACAGCTGTTTGAAGAGTTTTGGCATTCATGAGTTGGTTACATTGATAAGTTATGGGAATGAAAGATTGATGATGGATGGAGCTGGTAATTGGTATGGCATAATCACGTCATGTGGAAGAAATTGGGCTGCATTATGGAGTATTTTTGAGAGCAGGACATTAGCATTTGGAGATGATATCTTGCTAATTCTCAGAACTGATTTTTGGGCAGCCATTGGAACTGTTTTTGGGAATAAAAAGTTGGCATCGCTGGTAATTCATTGGGATTCATTTTGCATTCAAACTATGACTGCACCTACAACACTTTGTGAGACAGAATTGGAAACAGTTTTCACTTTGTATAGGCTAATTGATGAGACATCAGGGGCTGCGCTTCATATCAGGTCTGATTTTCTCATATTTGTTGTGTTTTACTTGATTAGAAGGGCTGCTACATCACACCAAATTTCAGTTTTGATTGAGAGGGGGAATGAAATTGTTCATGATAGAAAGTGTGCAGGAATGTTTTTCATGATGTCAAAGACTGCTTTTCATTCAGAAATCAGAACTGAGTTTGTTTCGAAAAGGGAAATTGAGGAACATGAATTGGTAGACTTCATATACACTTATTTGCAAAACATGAAAGATGAAGCATATATGGCAAAGATAGTACTTCAGAAATCAGCATGTATGGACCTTGGAGTGGCCTTGATGGATACTTGGAGAATTGTGTCTCTACATGTTGATGCTGCCAAGAAGAAGACAGTGGCGCAACATCAGCATGATGGACCTACTCCTTTAACATTTATTTGGGATCCTGGAATCACCATTGGTTTCAGCTTGATGATGAGAAGATGGTGTTGGAATTGCTTGAGGACAAGCAATTTTGGGAGGGGTGGTATTGTAATGTCCCCATTTTTCATATTTTTATTATACATAGTTGTGGAGTGGAGTCTTGATGTGTTTTGGTGTGTTAAGAGTATTTTTGGTGAAATTTGGCAATTAAATAATAAAAAGGGGGAAATGAGGGTGTATGCCCCATTAGGAGAATAAATATCATTTTATTATTATTTTCTAAGGTATTATTAAGTGAAATCAAAAAGTGCCACCTCAATAAAGAATTAAAAGAATGTCTATATAAAGAGGAGTAGGGGGCTCATTTGAGGGATCTTGGATTATTTTATCTCTTCTACATTGTTGTATTTGGCTTTGCAGCTAATACACTTTTCTCTTGTGGACGAAACCCTACGAGAGAATTCTCTCTTGCGGACGAAACCCTGCAAGGGATAGCTTTGAGGACGAAAACCCTCTTGGCTAGAAACCTAGGACGAAAACCCTAGAGTTTCTTTGAGGTAAATCCAGCCAGGGTTTACAATTGGGTTTATTGAGACATTCTGCATCATTTATTGAGGATTTCTTGGGCAGCATTCATATCAGATTTGGGGAGATCAGATTTGGGGTTTTGGGAACCCTTCTTGGTGTGGTATTTCAGATTTGGTGTGGCATTATAGTTTCAGATTTTTGCAGCAGAGTTTAGCAGTTTTGTGGCTAGGGCATTTGTGAGTTGTTTTCATTCAATAATTTAGCAGAGGTTGTGTTGTTTGTTCAGCATCCAGGATTTTATATTAATGTTTTGGGTATGATCTATGTAATTGTGATTCCAGGAAAAATAATAAAAATATTGTGGTATGTTTGTGAGAAATCTTAGAGTTTTGTGGTGAACTTTTTTGGGTATTTGTAGACCTGATTGATATCTGCATGATTCAGTCTTTTCTGGGTATTTGTAGATCTGATTGATATCTGCATGATTCAAAATTTTATTTGATATAAATTGCATAGTTAGGGTTTTTCCTTAGTTGGCACATTACAGTGGTATCAAAGCTGAATACAGTAAACCCTTTTAAGCAAAATACACAAAAAAATAGCAAACACCCAAAACTCAGTAGGGGGTAGGACATTACACGTGCCATCCTCATTCTTCCTATTTGTCCCTCAATTAGCACATCATCCTCATGTCTAGTTCACCTCCATCACATATCTTCCACCCTATCAGCCTTACCATCATGTTATTCCATTCAAACTCGCTTCCCACCGTTGCTCCTTCTTGCACTGCCCTCGCCACTTCGCCTCAGTCTCTGCTTGCCTCCACTTGTTTTTGCCCCCACCACTCAGTGCTCTGATCTATACCTTGAATTTCACCTTGGTCTCACCTTGACAATCTCACTGCTCTCCAACCTAGTTTGTGCCTTTATTTTTGCTCTAGTTTCACCTCGACTATTGTATCGCTCTCTGTGCCTGATCTCACCTTGACTGCCACTCTCTATGCCTGGTTTCTCATTGACTACCACTCTCTGTGCCTTGGTTTCATCTGATGTGCATACCACTACCTACCTTATTATGGCATTTCATATATCAAATATTAAAAAGGGCATTTGCCCAAAAAAATTTACAAACAAATTGATGATAGCAAATTACAAGGTGAAAAAGTGCTAGCAATAAATTGACAATATATTCAAAAGTTGCTAAACTTTCTAAATAAACAAATTGCTAAAAAATAAGCAATTTTTGCACCCTCGACTGAGTTTTGTAATAATTTTTACAATGAAATATCACAAAGGCTATAAAATCACCGAAATAAAGAGAACCCTACCATGGCAGATGGCAGAAGATCATAGGATATCACGCTTGAGAAAATTTACCAAGAAATTTCTCCAAAGCAAAGAGGAGAGCATAGTTATGCAACAAGAATTTGAGAAAATAATATCAGCAATTGACTTAAAAATGGACACCTTCAATCAGAATATGGCACTCATTCAAACTAGCCAAACTACCGGAGGATCCAAATTATGTCAAACCACTTCGGTGCAAGAGTACCAAGCTCAATTCGAGAAATTAGCAAACCGCACCATAGGCCTAGACACCTCATTTTTTTAGGATTGTTTTATCAGTGGATTAAAGGAGGAGATCCGACTCGAGGTACAAAGGTTTAACCCTAGCACCATGATGCAGACTATTGGGTTGGCCAAATTAGCTGAAGACAAAATCAACAACCAATGTCAATTCAAAAACGAATCTACAATAGACTCCCAAAATACTTCCACCAACCAAAAACTAACTGAAGTCATGCCAATTAAATGCATTCGCCCTGAAGAAATCAAGGTCAAACTAGTGGAAGATATACCTAAAAATAAAACCTTGAGGTCCATTAGAATTTTCCTTCAATGCCCTCACCAAAAATTCATCCTCCCAAACTATGAAAATTTTGGGCTCCTTTAAACAAAAAAATTTGTGTTCTTATTGACTCCAGAAGTACACATAATCTCATCGGTCCACACATGGCAAAATAAATAGACTGTTTTATTCATCCTTGTAATAATTTTGAAATCATGATCGGTAATAGGAAAATAATCACTTGTAATAGAAAATGTCGTAATATTAAACTCACCTTAGGAAATTACACCATCAAACATGACATGTATGCAATTCCATTAGGAGATTGTGATATTGTTGTTAGCATAGATTTTTGGTTAATTACATTATTAGCTAATTGTTAATATTATTGTATTGTTACAACCACTATCTATTCGTGCCTCATTAGTTTCGTATTCATCGGACTATTCAGAGGTGACGAATGTGTTATTTAAACAAGCATTATCAATGAGAAGTCTGTTTTGTTCCACATGGTGTCAGAGCACAGAAGGAGACTCGGTCACTGGGCATGATTTTCGAGACTCACCTAGACCTGTATCTTAGGAATGATTCCTAAGGTTTTTGACTTTTACTGGGAGCAGTGGACTCAGGCACGATTCTTGAGGTCAACAGATCTGACCTTTGGAGGATGCATAGATTGGACCTGTCTAGATCTGAAATATCTGACCTCGACTAATGTGGGTGGGCTAACATACTTGACCTAACTAGGACATAGGCTAGACAAGCTGACTCGAACGTGATATAGGCCAGACAAGCTGACTCGAATGACACACGACATCCAAAAATTATGAATAATGACACGTGAAATAGAGGTAAACTACAACAAAGGGAGGAGAGCAATGACAGTAACCTCCCTAGCGTGGCAACCAAGGCGGCCCCACATGGGTGAAGCCCCGTCACCTTCTCAAGAATAGTATCCCTGAGAGGAGACACCCTCTTAGCTAAGGATTGCATGTTTTAAACCTCACATTATGCCCAACCCCATGCATGTGGAATAATTAGTATGCATTTTTTTTTGAAACTGCATCATCCTCCTCCCTGCGACGTCAACCTAAAACATACAATTGTATTTTTCATTAAGATCTGCATTGCTGAAATTGTTTTTTGATGCCATGGATGGATCTACCTTACTGTTGTGACCATTTTTGGTGGATTGAAATTTTGAACAAGCCCTCAAATCCCCTCATATTGGCCATTTCTTTTACCATCAGCCATCACATTATGCAGAGAAGCGTTCGATGTTCTTCCAGTAGAGAAGCGTTTGTGTCGCAAAGGTGAGGTTCTGAGCAGAAGAGTTCAAGGGTAGACATGTTCGAGGGTTGCAAAAGTTTTATAGAGGTATTTTTTTTTGCATAGAGGAAGGAAGCCACTGCCACCGCATCGCTTGTAGGGGAGTCACGACCGAGTGACGCTCTTCCAAGCCCGCCACCCCAAACGAGTAGAAGGAAGGGGTGCCTCCCCATTACTCTTGTTGAGTAGCCTAGCTCGACTAGCAGGCGACTCGAGCATAAGGCTGTTAGGCCCGAGGTCGAGGGATCGAATCCCTCCGACCCCCCATACCAAATAAGGTATTTTTTTTTATAAAGTTTGATTAAAAAAAAATTCTTTATTGTTTTTTTTAATTTTTGTCAATTTAATTAAATTTTTTTATTTCTTTGATAAAAAAAAATTAAATTAAATACAAAAAAAACTATTTGAATTTTTTTTTTTGATAAGAAATTCTTTAATTAAATTTTTTTTAAAACATTAGGAATTTTTTTTTCAAACTTATCAATGGGGAAATTTTTCAAAATCTATAAAATTCAGGGGCAGATATTGAGTACTTTCTTTAGCATTGAAAAAACAATTTGGCATATTGTACAAAGGTGCATTTTCGGCAGTGACCGACACCTTAGGTTCATTTTTTTGTGGGCATTTTTTTTATGTATGTTGCAATTTTCCCTTTCTATTTGCACTACTTCATTAAAAATAAAATCAATCTCCCTTAAGTCCCCAAAAAATAATTGAACCCATACGTGCAATTTATTACACTACAGTGTTTGGTATTTGTGATACCTCTGGTCTGCACCTACAGGTAATAATGTCGTGATCGGACTACTATATCCGCCGCCTAATATAGCTACCAAAATGACATTTGAGATTGATTTCTATCAATCATTGGGGAGATATAAGTTTTTCATTTTGCAATTTTTTTACTCCATTCCACTACCCTAATCCTTCTCGTGTTTAGGCATAAATCCTGATGAAAGTTTTGACATATAAATTTTTTAGGGGAAGTTACGCCCCACGCATAAGGATTGACGAATTTCTATGGTAGGTGCCATCAATGAGGCGATTGTTTTTCAGTACCGCCTAAATACCACGTATCGTATAATCTCTAAAATCATCTATAGTCTCCCTCACGTAAGGGCAGGTAATTTTTTTGATTTTTCAAAATACCTATAGTCTCCCTCATATAAGGGTAGGTATTTTGTGTGGTATAACAACCTGGCATAAAGGTATAAATAAATGGGGACCATTTGGTGTTATAAGGAACCCTCACAATGTTTGTAAAGTTAATGACTGATGCTCATAAGTTGTTGAAAGGTCCTAATTATACACCATGGAAGAACAATATGAATGTAATCCTAGCCATGGATGACTTATGGGATGTTTTTTATGGATCCACAACATGACCTTCACCTATTTTTGTATCAACAGTAGCCACAACTCCAACTACTGCTTAGCTAGACCTTGACAAGAAAGACAACAAGGCAAAAGTGCTCATCTTGCTTGCTGTTTCTGATGAAGTTCAACCTCACATTGCTGACTGTGAACATATTAAAGAGGCATGGGATGCCCTTAAAACTATATATGAGGGAAATAATTACTCCAATATTCTTTACCTTTAATATCAATTACATAGCCTGAGCATGAAGCAGGGAGAGACAGTTGAACTTTTTCTTTGTAGAGTGTCTGAGTTGAAAGTAAAATTGAATTCTTTAGGAGAACCTATTGATGACAAGCTCCTTACCTCCATTGTATTGAGAGCTTTACCTGATTCTTATAGGGTGTTTATCACCTCACTTTAGGTGTCACAAAGGAAAGTTACCTTTGTTGAGTTGGTTAATCTGCTTCAAGAAGAAGAGGCATGCCAAATTCAGAGAGATGATTCTTCTAACACAACCCTCTATTACAATAGGAAGGCTCCTAAGAAGAAGGGTAATTTTTTATAAAGGAGGAAATTCTAACAAAGATTCAAAATGGAAACAACCTCAACAAATGAAGAGATATTGCAAAATTTGTGACAAAGATAATCATGATACAAACAGATGTTGGCACAAGAATAAGCAACCTAAATAGAAAGGCCAAAACAAACCACAAAATAAGAACAAGCAACCCAAGGTGAATGTTGTTGTTGAAGAATATGACTATGATTCTGAGTGGGCACACAAGGTGCTCATGACTACCATATCCTCCAAGAAGAAGGATCCTATATGGTATGTCGATTCTAGCGCTAGTAAGCACATGACTAGTGACAAATCATGGTTTGAATTATTTTTGGCCAAAAAGGGTAAACCTATCACTATTGCTGATGATAAAACCTATAAGGTTCAAGGAGAAGGTACATTTTCAGTCACTCTTCCTGATGGCAAGTGTCATATTAAAAATTTCCTCTATGTTCCAAGATTGGCGAATAATTTATTGTCAGTCACACAAATTCTGGATAAGGATATGGTTGTGAACTTTCATGTTGAGGATGGTAGTAAGTGTTTTTCTATTACCAGGAGGGGTAAGAACATTGCAAAAAATTCATATAAGCATGGCTTATTTTCTTTAGGTGCTATCTCTACTCCCCATGTTGCCATGATAGTCTCTACCAATGAGGCAACTTCCCCATGGCACAAGAGATATGGGAATCTTAGTTCTGGCTACTTACTTGAGCTAAGTAAGTATGAGATGGTAAAGGGTATTCCTTCCCTTTATTCCACATTGCTAGTGTACTCTGACTGCTTGGTAGGAAAGCAACATAGAGTACCTTTTGAGAAGAGCTCTACAAGAGCAAAGAAACCTCTGGAGTTTATTCACACCAATCTGTGCAATCCTTTCACACCAATCAGTTGTGGGGGGAAGAGGTATTTTCAATTTTTTGTAGATGATTACTCACAAAATATGTGGGTGTTCTTTCTTAATCCAAAATTTGAAGCCTTTAGTTTCTTCCAGCAATTCAAGCAATTTGTTGAGGATTCAAGGACTTCTATAAAGATCCTCTGCTTAGATAGAGGGGGGGATTTTACCTCTAAATATTTTTCTACATTCTTGATCGTACATGGGATCATGAGACAGTTAACTACTACTTATACTCCTCGACAAAATGGAGTTGCTAAAAGGAAGAACCATTCTATCATGGAAATTGTTCGTTGTATGCTCACAGGAGCTAGTCTTGGGCAACAATATTGGGTAGAAGCTATCACCACAGCAATATATTTGTTGAATAGGGCACCCACAAAGGCCCTAAAAGGAATGAATCCACATGAATCATGGAGTGTCGAAAACCCTCCATCTCTCATATTCATATTTTTGGATGTAAAGCTTTCATGCACATACCAAAAGATAAAAGGAAGAAGCTAGATGAGAATATATTGAAGTGTATTCTTCTTGGCTATGATGAGTTCTCTAAGGGTTATCATTTGATTTATCCTTGACCAAGAAGATTCATGTCAATAGAGATGTTGTTTTTGATGGAGCTTTCACATCGCAAAGCACATCTGATGTATACCTAGATATTGTGGAAACTAAAGTTGAGAAGTCCCCTTCATCATCAAATATTGGAGGTCCTTCTACTTCTTCATATTTTTCATCACCACAGAAGAAGAACCCAAAATGGTGTACAAGTACAATCAAAGACTCCAAGTTATCCACTCCACCAAATTTGACTTTGGATAGACCTTGTACTCGCAGCATGGCTCAATAGGAGAGCAGCAACAAAGACTACTGAGGTTGATGATCTTTGTCAATATTTTGAGGAACTTTCTGTAGATCCTGAGAGAGAAATAGAGGATATGGATATAGATGATGACAGGGTGTTTATGTCTTCAATGAATGAACATGAACCTACTTTTGTACAAGATGCCCTTAGTGAGCCACAATGGAAGGCTGTTATGGATGTTGAGTATAAGTCTCTGAAAAAGAACAAAACTTAGGAGCTTGTCGATCTGCCACATGAAAATAGCCCATTGTCTTTATATGGGTGTATAAATTCAAGTACAAGGCATATGGGACAATTGATAAGCATAAATCCCACCTTGTTGCAAAGGGCTATGCACAAAAGGAAGGCATTGACTATGAGGAAACTTTTACACCTACTACTCGGATGACCACCATTCGAGTTCTTTGTGCTATGGCAACATAGTATGGGTGGAAAGTTCACCAGATGGATGTCAAGAGTGCCTTTTTGAATGGTGATATCCAAGAGGAATTCTACATGACACAACCTAAAGGATTTGAAGTGGAAGGCCAAGAGTAGAAAGTGTGCAAGTTGATCAAATCCTTATATGGTTTAAAACAAGCTCCTCGAGCTTGGTATATAAAAATGGATAATCACCTCCTGCAGCATGGATTTAAGAGATGTCCGTCAGATGTAAACCTCTATTTCAAGAAATAAGGTTCTAAGATAGTGTTTCTTGTACTCTATGTTGATGATCTACTCATTACAGGGAGTTCAAAAACTATGATCTCTATTGTCAAAAGAGACTTGTATAAATATTTTGAGATCACAGATCTCAAACTTCTCCATTATTGTCTTGGTCTGGAAGTGAGCCAGAAGGAGCACTACATCAAAGTGACTCATGAAAAATTATGCCAAGACACTGTTAGAAAAATATCGCATGACTGATTGCAAGTCGATGGTAACTCCAATGGAATTAGGACTTTAGTTATTGTGATATGATGATTCGTACTCTCTATCGATAGTTGATCGGGAGTCTCATATATATGACTAATACTAGGCTAGATATCGTATTTTTTGTCAACTATCTTTCGAGGTTCATGCAAGAACCTAAGACTACTCACTAGAAAGCAACAAAACGTGTTCTTCACTATGTCCGTGGCACAATGGAATATGGCCTAGAATACAAGAGGAATGACAAATTCTTCTTATAAGGATACATGGACTCTGACTATGTCGGGTCATATAATGATTGTAATTCAACATCAGGATATATATTTCATCTTGGATCTGGTCCTGTCTCTTGGCATAGCAAGAAGCAATAGGTGGTTTCTATCTCATCTACAGAGGCAGAGTATCGCATCACACATGAAGCCGTGTGTGAAGTGATATGGTTGCATCGCATTTTGACAAGTATGGATCATCCATAAAAATCTCTAATACACTTATTCTGTGACAACCAAGGTGTTTTGAACCTTGTTAATAATCTAGTGCATCATGAGAAAACCAAGCACATTGACACACAATATCATTTCATTCGATATGAAGTTACACGGCACCGAATTCAGCTTCAGTACATTCCCATCGATGCTCAAGTTGTAGACATTTTCACTAATGCACTTGCACATGTTAAATTTGAATTGTTTCGTAGCTCTATATGTATTGCAAAATAATGTAATAAATGGGGGATGTTAGCATAGCTTTCTGGTTAATTGCATTATTAACTAATTGTTAATATTGTTGTATTATTACAACCACTATCTATTCGTGCCTGGTTAGTTTTGTATTCATCAAACTATTTTGAGGTGTCGAATGTGTTATTTAACCAAGAATTATCAATGAGAAGTTGTTCATTTTATTCCATAATTATGTTATGTGCACAATGGCTACGAAGGCTCGACATAATTCAATGGAACCTTGATGACTTATGGATGAAGTTCACACAAAAGGATCACACATATACGCTTAAAGGGATGAAATTTAGCCCTGCTCTCCTAGCAAGCTCCCATCGCATGGTGAAAGTTATTCCTAGAGGAGGAAATGCAAGGGTTGCCCATTTAAATTCACTCCAAGCCATGACAAAGCCACCAACACTTCCACCTTTCCAATATCCTTGTTTGAGGAACACTGATATTAAAATGGTACAAGAACATGAGTGCATACTATTAGTGAAACAGAGGATGAAGCTTCTCACTCCGATATTTGAGGACAAAGCTCCTTTTAAGGAGGGTGGCATGTTAGGATTCTACTCCTAACATTGGTTATTCACTTAATTATATTTTATATAATTCACAATATTAGATGCTAATGGGTGTGTCTTTTGTATGGCACCCCATGCTACGTATAAATAGGTCCTTGCAATGTAATTATCAATAATACAAGAAATACATATTTTTTTTTGATTGGTTGAAAGGGTGTTGAAAGGTCCCTGAACCTTGTACACGAGGAAAGGTGTCACGAAATTGCGACCAAAATGGTGATGTCGCAAAATCATGAAAAGTTGCACCGTTGCTACCAAGAAAAGAAAGGATGTCACAAAATCGTGACAAGAAGCGCCAACGGAGCCGAAGGAGGAAAGGAGTCACAAAATCGTGACATTTTGCAAGGTTACTGCCAGAAGAGAGGAAGTGTCATGATATCACGACATGTTGTTAGGTTGGAGCCAGAAGAGAAGAAGAGTCACGAAATCGTGACATGAAGGAAAATCACGATCGGATAGAAAAGGTGTCACGAAATCATGACAAGAAGTAAGATCACTGCCGAAGAGAAGAGGTGTCACGAAATCGTGACAAGAAGGAAGACCGCAGCTGAAGTGAAAAAGTGTCGTGATATCATGACATTTATGGAAGACTACTGCCAAAGAGAAAAGGTGTCATGAAATCGTGACAATATGGAAGACCGCTACCGAAGAGAAAAAGTGTCGCGATATCGCGACATTATGGAAGACCGCAGTCGAAGAGAAAAAGTGTCACGATATCGTGACAAGATGGAAGACCGTAGCCAAATAAAAAAAGTGTCGTGATATCACGACAAGATGGAAGACCACTGCCAAAGAGAAAAATTGTCACGATATCGCGATAATATGGAAGACCGCAGCCGAAGAGAAAAAGTGTTGCGATATCACGACAAGATGCAAGAAAGAGAAAAAGTGTCACGATATCACGACAAGATGGAAGACCGCTACCAAGGAGAAAAAGTGTCGCGATATCGTGACAAAATGGAAGACCGCAGCCGAAGAGAAAAAATGTTGCGAAATCGCGACATGATGCAAGAAAGCGCCTAAAGAGAAAAAGTGTCGCGATATCATGACATGTTGCAAAAATGCACCTGAAGAGAAAAAGTGTCACGATATCACGACAATTTGCAAAAACGCACCCGAAGAGAAAAGGTGTCGCGATATCGCGACATGTTGCAAAATCGCAGCCAAAGAGAAAAAGTGTCGTGATATCGCGACATGTTGTAAAACTGCAGTCGGAGATAAAAAGTGTCGCGATATCATGACAAGTTGAAAGACCGCATCCGAAAGGAAAAAATTGTCATGATATCACGACAAGAAGCAACCTCGCAGCCAGAGGAAAAAGGGATGTCGCAATATCGCGACATGCTTAAATTTCATGGCCAACGGTGAAAAGTGTCGCGATATCACGACAAGTTGCCAAAACGTAGCCGAAGGGGGAGAAGAAGGAAGAAAGGACATGAAAACTCGACCAGTTCCAAGAGCAAACAAACTCGGTCCCCAGTTAACCTCTCACATTGTGCAGACATTGGAACTTGAAGAAGCATCCCTTAGGCCAATGGGAAAGGTGTCTCTCCAAACATGAATGTCCATTTCGCCAACTCCCTTGTTAGCAAGCCAGTCCATAGCTTTGTTTCCTTCTCGGTATTGATGCTTAATGACTAATTCTGGGTAAATGCCAATTAGTGCCTTGCATTCTTGGAAGATCAAAACAAGGGCCCAGGGCAGTGCAGAAGTCCCATTGAGCCAGTTGATGCAGTGCAGTGAGTCTCCTTCTATGATAAGTTTATTGATGTTCAAGCCTTCCAAGAGAATCAAGCTTTGGAGTAGAGCCCGAGCCTCTGCCATATTGTTAGATTGAATTCCCAGGTTCTAAGCAAAGGCCAAAATTATTTCTCCTCTATGATTTCTGAGAATTCCTCCTCCGCCATCCGCTCCTGGGTTGCCTTTGGCCACACCATCGAAATTAAGCTTGTGCCACCCTGTAGGAGGTAAGACCCACTTGATGACAGACCTGTCGATAGAAGTGCGGGGTGTGGCAGAGAAATTGGAAAGATTGAAAAGTTTTGTTAGGTCCGATTCAAGGCCAGGAGGGGGGTTTTGGAAGACGATACAAGAGAGGCATTCTCTGCAACAAGGGACAATATTTTGGCAACAACAATCTTCTTGTCAGTGGCTTAGTTTTTGAAAATTCTAGCATTTCTCTCAAGCCAAATCTGCCACAGGAAAATGTGGAGGCAATCTTGCCACATGAATTTAAGTTGATTGTTCTTGAAAGGTCGGGGCCATTATTGAAAAAGGAGGGGAATGGAATGAGGGAGGGCTATGGAGATGATGAAGGTGTTAAGAACCTGGTTGAGCACTGCAAGAGAGAAGGGACATTCTAGAAAAACATGCGAAGTTGACTCACAAGCATTTTTACATAGGATGCACCAATTGGGGATGAGTAACCCTTTGATTATCAAGTTTTTAGTGGTGAGAATTCTATTTTGGATGGCCAACCAGTAGAAGAATTTGACCTTGGGAATGATCTTGGGAACCCAAACCTGATTAGATAAGTCTCGACCATCATTGGGAGTTTCTTGACTATAGTAAGCTGATTTAACAATGAAATTCCCTGAATCTTCAAGGTTCCAGACCATGGAATCATCTTTGTGAGAGCTGGGGATGATGCAAGTCCTTAGCAAGTTTTGTAACCGCCTGAGTGCCTCGGTGATATGCCTAGGCCCATTAAGAGCTAGGTGTTTCCATTCAGGTCTTGTAATACCTGGGTTAATGAAATGACACACCTTATCTCCAAATGTGGCTTCGATAACCGTCTTGAGCACTGCAAGATGAGGATCTTGGCTGAGAGGTTTGTCACGGATCCACGGGTCATCCTAGAAACAAATGGTCGTTCTAGTTCCAAGACACCACCTTAAGCCTTCCATGATGATCTTCCTTGTTTTGGTGATGCCATTCCAGAAATGAGATCCGCTAGGAAGGTTGTGCTCTCCAAGAAAGGGAACCTAATGGAGTTACTTAGCTTTGAAGATGTCAATCCAAGTGGCTTTTTAATTTGTGCTAAGTCTCCAGGACTGCTTGGCAATGAGGGCCATGTTCATCTGCTTGATGTCCCTGAATCCAAGTCCTCCATCCTTTTTCTTGGAACAAACCCTGTCCCAGGCAACAAGAAATACATATTTATTTAAACATTCAATTGGTATTTTCCTCTAATTAAAACATCAATTTCTCAATTGTGATTCTATTCCTTCTTTACATTCATTTATATTTACACCGGTGGTGTCTTAAAAATTTACCAGTTTGATACAAGGAACTAATTTGGTGGAGATATACTATAGAAAATTTGTAAAATTATTGAAGTATGTACCCACCTATAATTAAAAAATGTGGTTTCATAAGTTTCTCATGGATTGCAATATAGGATAAAGCATGATGTAGAGATTCAGGAACCTAAATCATTGCAAAAGGTATATGACCTAGCAAAGAAAGTAGAGTCACATTTTCATTATAAAAATGAAACCTTGTCTAAGCAATATCGATAGGAACTAAATAATAAGAATAGCAATGGGATTATAAAATGGGAGTTCAAACAATATTGGAACGATAAAAACTTAAAATCTAGATAATAAATTTAATGGAAGCTAGAAGAAGTTCAAGAATAACTTTTATAAGAAAGATAGCAAATCCAATAACACTAAACCTCAACAACAAAAACTGCAAGTCTCATATCCAACAATCAAGGGAGAGGATTAGAAACTAGAAAATCAACAAGGGCCCAAGTATGGGTGTTACCATTGTAGAGGGCTGTATTTTCTAAAAAATACCCATACCAACCCAGGCCAAGTACACTTAGTATTAGAGGAAAGTGACCTATGCACATGATCTATGCTACAACTGGGAGTTAGAATTTTGAGGGATAAACCACCCCATTGATCATAAAAGGTAAGATTTTTGATAAGCAAGTAAATATATTAATTGATAGTGGAGCCACTGATAGCTTTATTTCTTGTAAGTTAGAAAAAGATATGCCAAAAATGCTAGGGTATTTGGCTCATGGATGGAAGGTTGAGTATGGTTCTGGATAGACCTACTCCATAAACCAATATTTCCCAATGATGGAAATTACTTTAGCTAGTGGAACCATGGAAGGTTGCTTATATGTAGCCCCACTTCATGCCTTTCATGTGATCCTAGGGATGGATTGGTTACAGGCCCATAAATCTATAATCAATTTCCAGGATAGATGGATCAAATATTTTGAAGAAGGCAAGGGAAGGCTATGAATCCATAGTGAACAAGGGGTATTCAAACCCCAAATGTTGTCAGCTATGTAGTTGAAGAAATCCCTCAGAAAAGGAGGGATAGTTTATGTAATAAAGATAAATGAAGTAGGAGAAGATCGAAAGAAGGAAGTACTAGAAACACATCCAATTTTGCAGGATTTCAAGGATGTATTCCTTGAGGATTTACCTGGGCTCCCTCCTATGTGGGAATTTGATTTCACTATTGATCTTATGCATGGAGTGGAACCAATTCATATATCTCGTATAGGATGTCACCCATTGAGATGTAGGAATTAAAGGTACAATTGCAAGGGTTATTAGAGAAAGGGTTGATAAAACCAAGTGTGTCACCTTGGGGTGCACCCATTTTATTTATGAAAAATAAAGATGACTCTTTAAGATTGTGTATTGATTACAGAATGCTGAACAAATATACAATAAAGAACCGATATCCCCTACCTAGAATCAAAGATTTATTTGATCAATTGAAGGATGCCATGGTGTTTACTAAGATAGATTTAAGGTTAGGGTATCACCAATTGAGAATTTATGAGGAGGATACTCACAAGATGACATTTAAGACTAGGTATGGGTATTATGAGTTTACAATCCTACCTTTTGGACTGACTAATACCCCAGTCACCTTCATGAATTTAATGAACAATGTGTTTAGAAGGCACCTGGACTAGTTTGTCCTTGTATTTCTAGATGATATCCTAATATACTCTTAGAATAGGAAAGAACATGATAAGCATCTCAAGATCATGCTAGAATTACTAAGGGAAAATCAACTCTATGAAAATCTATCCAAGAGAAATTTTTATGTTTTAGAGGTGTGTTATTTAGGGCATATCATATCAATAGAAGGAATTGTTATGGATCTAAAGAAAATCAAAGCCATATTAAATTGGCCACCCCCTTCTAATATTATCGAAGTAATAAGATTCATGGGGTTAACGAGACTATTATAGATGTTATATAAAGGATTTCTCAAATATTGCCTTGGCAATAACTAACCTTCAGAAGAAAGGAAAGGAGTTCAAATGGATGAAAAAATGTGAAATCACTTTTGCTTTGTTGAAGCAAAAACTCACTACCACACCAATATTGAAGATTCCATATCCTCAAGGAGATTTTTTAGTATGCACTGATGCCTCATTGGAAGGGTTAGGAGGAGTACTCATGCAAGAGGAATTAGTAGTAGCTTATACCTCAAGGAAACTTAAAAAGCATGAAGTCAATTATGCTACTCATGATTTAGAACTAGCTCATTGTGGTACACACCCTAAAGGTCTGGCACAATTATCTGGTAGGAAGACCTTTCGAGTTAAAATCAGACCATCAAAGTCTAAGGTACATATTTATCCAACCAATACTCAATGCGAGACAGAGAAGGTGGATCAAATTTCTTGTTGAGTATGACTTTGAAATTGAGTACATAAAGGGAAAAGAGAATAAGGCTGATGATGCCTTAGGTAGAAGGAGACACATAGCAGCCATAACCAGGAGCCACATAAAGCTCATGGACCAAGTGAGGTAGGAGCAACATCAAGATGAATATTACCAGGAAATTCAAACTAGAATGGACAAAGGCCTTGAGAGCAAAAAGGATTTTGGGGTGATAGATAATATGTTGTGCTAAAAAGGTAGAATCATCATACCAAAATCAGGGGATTTAAGAAAGCTAATAATGCAATAAGCCCATATATCTCCTTATACAACTCACCCCGAAGTGGCAAATATGAGGGAAATTTTGAAAATAACCTTCTTAAGGGTAGGGATGAAGAAGGATATTATAGATTTTGTTGCTCGATGCCTTGAATGTCAGACAATTAAAGAAAAATACAAGCATCCCATAGGAAATTTGTATCCACATAGTATACCTACACAAAAATGGTAGATCATATCTATGGATTTCATAGTAGGTTTACCTAAAACTAGGTACTAGCACGATGTAATCCTAGTAGTAGTAGAAAAATTGACTAAGGTTGCACATTTTATACCTGGGAGCACCAAGGACAATGCTCAAGTGGTGGCTAATAGATTTGCCAAGGAAGTATTCTGATTGCATGGATTTTTGAAGGTAATTATCTCGGATAGGGATTCCAAGTTCACTTTTAAATTTTGGAAAGCCCTTCACCAAGCAATAGGCATGAAGTTGAACATGATTTTGGCATACCACCCTAAAATAAATGGTCAAATAGAGTGGGTAAACCAAGTACTAGAAGATATGCTTCACATGTATTGTATGGATCACAAGTCTCACTGGGAAGACTACCTACCTTTGGTAGAGTTTACCTACAATAATGGGTATCACTCATCTTTGGGAATGACACCTTTTGATGCCTTGTATGGGTGAAAGTGTAGAACACCACTATCATGGGATAACCTAGAGGATAGAATTGTGATTGGACCAGAAATGGTTAGAGAAATGGAAGAGAAAATAAAGGTAATCATGCAAAGACTCAAGGAATTTATCGATAGGAAGAAGAGTTATGTTGATTTAAAGAGAACTCCAAGGGAGTACTCGATGGGAGATAAAGTGTTCCTAAGGGTAAAACCAATGAAAAGTGTGATCAAGTCCATAAAATTGGATCCATGATTTGTAGGATCCTTTGAGATCATTGAAAATATTAGTTTGGTTGCTTATCGACTCACTTTACCTCTTAATCTATCAAAAATCCATGACACTTTCCACATATCTTTGCTTAGAAAATATATTGCTGACCCTAAACATGTGTGGGATGTCTCTAATTTGCAGATGGTAAACCCAAAGCTAATTGAAGTAATTCTAGTAAGGATCCTCGAGTTCTACTCTAAGACTATGTGGAATCAGACCCTTGAGCAATGTAAGGTCCAGTGGGACCGATTCTTGAAAAGGAATGCCACTTGGGAGAAAGTGGTGGATATGCAAAAACATTTTCCTTTTTTGTTTAATGATCTCTAAGAATTGTAATAATTTGCTTTTGATTGAATATGCTTGTGTAAAACTAAAAAACACTTGGGATGGTGTTTAGTCCTAGTGGGGGAGGATGTCATGACCCTCCCAGATGGACCTTGTTGACATGGAAGATAATGTATTAACTGATGATGCTTTAATACTTGATTATGTGCAATTAAGCAGCTATGCGATATTGATAGATATTGAAGAGCATGATACTACTAACAAATTTCCAATGTGTAGGATCAAGTGCACTCGTAAGTGGAAGAAGTTGAGTCATCCACCGAAGACGAGGGTACTTGAGGTTGGGGAAGTGATGACAAGGCAACTCAGAGGTAACAATGATGGATACCTTCATATAGACATGCATTCGGTTAAGGGATAATCATCAATAGCTAGTCACCTTGAGCCCTAGACTGATAGCCTAGTAGCTATCGTAAGTTCTAGAGGTTGAGACAGGTGACTAGATTGATGGAAAGACTCCCTCTTTGTTTGCTACACATGCTTGATTATATTTTACTTCAACACTATTTGCCTTAATAATTTGTGAGCTATGAATGAATAGGTTGTCTTCACAACTCCTTGCATGCCCGGTAAATAGATATCATTTTAAATAAATAGTTGATTTATTTAAATAGTAAAAGATATCATTTTAAATAAATAGTTGATTTATTTAAATAGTAAATAGATATCATTTTAAATAAATAGTTGATTTATTTAAATAGTAAATAGATATCATTTTAAATAAATAGTTAATTTATTTAAATAATGAAGAGATCTCATTTTGAATAAATAATTAATTTATTTTGGAATGTTGAGGACATTCCATTTTAAATAAATGGTCGATTTATTTTATGATAATAAAGAGTTTCCATTTTGAATAAATATGTGATCTATTTCAGATTGATTATGAAAACCTTTTCTAAAGAGGAAAAGAAACAATTGTTTTATATAAATAAAAGAATCCCATCATAAGTGAATGACCACTCTAATTGCTATGAAAAATGCATTCCATTGAACTTATGGAGATTAGAATTTGGTTGTCGAATTGATAGAGAATTTGCTTAATCATATTGACCAACTAAAATTGGTATTAATTACGATAAGATCACCTTCAGATGATCAGATTGAACCAGCCATGTGAGGCTCCCTCTAATGTGAAGGGATGACCCATATTATGGCAAACATATTGGAAATATGGAAGAAGGAACATTTTCCCCTACCATATGACATAAGTATATGGGAAATTATGGCAAGTAGGTGGTGGAGTAAATCCAAGGTGAAAAATGTGAGAGGTGTGTTGGGAAGAGGACGTAGATGGAGGGAAAAAGGAAGAGAGTTCTAGGACAAGGTATACAGAGGAGAAATGGGGAAGAGGAGGAGACACCACGAAGCTAAGGGAGGAGTCCAGTGGGAGGAGGAGGAAGTAGATTATGGGCATACAAGTGTGACTCATATAATCAGCCAACAATGAATAAAACTAGGTTGGACTCATGGAACTCTAAATAAAATATGTTTAATGTTTTCATTCATTGGTTTAAACTGTTATTGGGTTGTGGACTCTCGTCTTTTCATGATGACTCCTTTAAGCTATGGTAAACCCACTTCCATAAGAGTGTAATGTTAAGACTAGTAAGGTGGCCTTTGGTCGTTATTCGGTTGTCTATTTTTGAAACCATTGTGAGTTCACGACCATGTTGACCTCCTTGACCAAGCCTTAGTACCTTACCTCCATGAATCAGATATTGCATGGTCAACCGATCCATGGTAAACCTTGTCTGGTATGTTGGTTGTGCAACACCATGCTCATGATCATTTTCATTATTATGGATGTTACCCAATGTAGGTGAGTGTAGATAGCATGGAGTAGGAGGACCTCAAGGTAAGTCATCTATTGTTCACTGGGATAACCTTTCTCGACATTTGCAGTAGTGTATGGTTTGTATAGTAGGTCCTCAGTCACACTTTGTAACCACCTTCGAGTATAGCTAGTGTAGTGTCATTGGGCTATGTCAATGTTGGGATGTATGACCATGTCGTAGCTATAGTTAACACCATGAAGACCCTTTGAATACTGCACTTGCAATCTAGCACTATGGAACAGAACCATTTTAGGTCGCACCCTTGTCATCCTCTATTGTAAACCACTCCATGGTGATCTACTCTCCTTTCACTTGAGTCGACCGCTAGTTTTCCATTGCGTAGGAGAGGGAGCATAGGTTATGTTGGTTGAACCGAACCCATAATAGTTATTTCATTATCTAAAATGGTAGATTTTAGGGTAATGAATATAAATAATATTTAATATTATTTCATGATATATAATGGTATATTTTAGGGTAATGAATATAAATAATATTTAATGTTATTTCATTATCTAAAATGGCAGATTTTAGGGTAATGAATAGAAAGAATATTTAATGTTATTTCATTATCTAAAATGGTAGATTTTAGGGTAATGAATATAAAGAATATTTAATGTTATTTCATTATCTAAAATGGTAGATTTTAGGGTAATGAATAGAAATAATCTTTAATGCTATTTCATTATCTAAAATGGTAGATTTTAGGGTAATGAATGGAAAAAACTTTAATGCTATTTCATTATTTAAAAGGATGGAATTTGGATAATGAATGTGAAATATGGTTTGTTTTGTAAATTAAGGGTATGGGACTTTAATTTATGAAATGAAGAAAAATGTTTATTTGAAGATTAAAGTAGTTGGATTTAATTGGATAATGAATGTGAAATATGGTTTGTTTTGTAAATTAAGGGTATGGGACTTTAATTTATGAAATGAAGAAAAATGTTTATTTGAAGATTAAAGTAGTTGGCTTTAATTGGATAATGAATGTGAAATATGGTTTGTTTTGTAAATTAAGGGTATGGGACTTTAATTTATGAAATGAAGAAAAATGTTTATTTGAAGATTAAAGTAGTTGGCTTTAATTGGATAATGAATGTGAAATATGGATTTATTTTGTAAATTAAGGGTATGGGACTTTAATTTATGAAATGAAGAAAAAGTTTATTTGAAGATTAAAGTAGTTGGCTTTAATTGGATAATGAATGTGAAATATGGTTTGTTTTGTAAATTAAGGGTATGGGACTTTAATTTATGAAATGAAGAAAAAGGTTTATTTGAAGATTAAAGTAGTTGGCTTTAATTGGATAATGAATGTGAAATATGGTTTGTTTTATTTTTATTTTTATTTTTTTTAAAGCGAAAAACCTCTTGCATTAAGTCGCCTTGGTTTTGGAGATGACCATGTGAAATATGGGTTCTACATTTTTAAAGTCACTCGAGAGTCGCACTTTTGACCCTGCCCACACCAATGTTATTTGAGATCAAGTGTTGGATATTAATTAGATACCCAATGTCAACTGTGTTTGTTGTATGGGTTGGGAGTTTATTTATGAACTGAAGACCAATGTCTCTTGGAAGATTAGCCCTCTCCTCTTCAACTCACCTACAACACCTGGGTGATATGGTTTGTTTTATAAATTAAGTGTATGGTACTTTAATTTATGAAATGAAGAAAAATGTTTATTTGAAGATTAAAGTAGTTGGCTTTAATTGGATGATGAATGTGAAATATGTTTTATTTAGCAATTAGGGGTATGAGACTTTGATTGCTAAATAAGGGTTAGACCATTTATTAAAATTAGAGCATGTGGTTTGATGCATGGTTGAATAGCTCTCATGAGGAGATGAGAGGGAAAATAGAAAGTTTAGTTTTCTATGATGTCAACTATGCATTAGAAAGTTGAATTGCTTGGGTTATTTGTATAGTTGCAATTTGGTAATAAAATGAACAAATGCATTTAGAAGCATGTCTATCCTAAACCATGAGTGTCTTGATCCCCTACTATCCTCACTTGATCGATGGAAGAGTGGGAGGACCAAATTCATGAGATGGACTGATGCACAAGTTTGCTCTCTACCTTACATCTTGCTTATTTATGCAAATAGATTAGATTGTGGGGATATTTCCATAATGATATTGATGTAATGTATTATTGGAAGGTATGGGGTGTACCATACATACTTATGTAATAAATGAACAACATGGTTGATGCACCTTGTATTCCATTAATTGATTATGATTGTATTTATATCCTTTCTATTGTATGTTATCCTTTAATCATTGCTTTATGTTTTAGTTATCCTTTGCTTGTTTAATGATTCATGTTTTGTTAGATTTAGTATCTAGACCCATTCTTTATATTCTTGTTTGAATAAATTTCATATAATTTAGTAGTAAGTTCTAGGGTGAACTTAGAGGTTAACCTAAGGGCTTGAGACCCCCTTAGGGAGATTGGTACTAGGTTTAGAAGATCATACCTAAGTTAAGATAGCTTGTCATAGGATAATATTGATAGCTTAACTTGCAAAGCACTTAGCATACCCATGCATAATGGTTTGTGTGGAATATGGAGATGCGTGTACACCTTCTAATGATTGAAGGTGGTAATTCTAGCTCATCAAGATTGATGGGAATGATGGACTTATGTGCATAACATGAGATATACCTACATAGAAGGGACTTTCTTGAGGGTAATATCATGTGGTATAGTTCTTGAGAAACTTATGGGTTGCTAAAAATTAAGTTGGTCTAAGGTTGGTTAGGGATTTATGAATCCCTCTACTTAGTTTTAAATAACAATAAAAAAATTTATTTCATCTGTGTGTGTTTTATTGTTTCTTGATTTTTGGGTCATTACATTTGGTATCAGAGATCTAGGTATAAGGGTATAAAGCTTATTATGTGCTAAAAGAGACTTGGAAATCTCCAACGAAGGCTTGCTTAAGTATTAAGCTAAAATATAGGATGGCCTAGATTCTATACTATTTAGAATCTAATGGAGTTGACCCCAAGGGAATATGAATGTTATGATACCTTAGTATGGGCTTTGGTATTAATGATACATCATAACCTTGGAACAATATCCTAGTTAATATTTCTAATAATTTGGCAAGAAGAACTCTGAAATGTGGTTTGAGTTAGTGATTTAGTTTAAGATGAAGTTGTAATCTAATTATTTTCTTGGTTAGAATCAGATCAAGATGCCACTTAAGGCTAAGATAGAAAGACCTCCACCTAGACAGACTTGAAAAATTAATGTCAAAGAAGGGATCCAAAATGTGGGTCCAAAAACTCCCAATACATGAATGGAAGATCTCACTACCATAATTACGGCATTACAAGATCATTTAAGGTAAGTGCAAGAAACTATTATGAACCAAAAATTTCAATCTAGATATCCAAAAATTTCAATCTAGATATTCAGAAGTTAACCAAGCTGAGGTGCTGACTACAAAATAGATACAATATAGAACCCTCTTATAGAAGGGGATGATAAGATATCTAAATAATGTTTGTATCTCCAAGTCAGATGGAGAAGGAAAGGGAGATGCAGTTGAGGCTTGGTTAAGGGAACTAGAAGTTTTCTTTGCAATAAAAGGATATTCTTTAGGAACCCGAATAGTTTAAGCTACTATTTACCTTGAAGGAGCTACCCTATATTGGTAGGAGACTTACTATTAGGAAACTAAAATTGAACCAATAGACATTCCATGGAAGGAATTTATGGTCATATTCAAGAAAATGTTCCTTACAAAGCATTTATACACTCTAAATTTTAAGGAGCTTACTAGTTTAAGACAGGGAACCAACTTGGTGAAGATATACTATAGGAATTTGGTAAAATTATTGAAGTATGTACCAACCTATAATTAGAAAATGTGGTTTCATAAGTTTAATCATGGATTGCAATCTAGCATAAAGCATGATGTAGAGATACAGGAACCTAAGTCCTTGAAAAAGGCATATTAGCTAGCAAAGAAAGTAGAGTCACATTTTTGTTATAAAAATGAAACCTTGTCTAAGCAATATCTACATGAACTAAATAAGAAGAATATAAATGGGATTATAAAATAGGAGTTTGAACAAGATTGCAAGGCTAAAACCCTCAAAATATAGATAAGAAATTTAATGGAAGCTAGAAGAAGTTCAAAAATAACTTTTTATAAGAAATATAGCAAACCCAATAACACTAAGCCTCAACAACAGAAACCGTAAGTCTCATCTCCAAAAATCAAGGAAGAGGAGAAGAAACTAGAAAAGTGACAAGGGCCTAAGGATGGGTGTTACCATTATAGAGGGCTGAATTTTTCTAACCAATACCCATACCGACCTGGGCCAAGTACACATAGCATTAAAGGAAAGGAACCTATGCATAGGATCTACGCTGCAACTAGGAGTTAGAAGTTTTAGCGGTAAACCACCCCATTGATCATAAAAGGTAAGATTATTGATAGTCAAGTAAATATCTTAATAGATAGTGGAACCACTGATAGTTATATTTCTTGTAAGTTAGAAAAAGATATGTCAAAAATGCCAAGGTATTTAGGTCATGGATGGAAAGTTGAGTATGGTCCTGGATAGACCTACTTCGTAAACCAATGCTTCCCAATGATGAAAATTACTTTAGCTAGTGGAACCATGAAAGTTTTCTTATATGTAGCCCTACCACAGCCATTTGATGTAATCATAGGGATGGATTGGTTACATGCCCATAAATTTGTAGTCAATTTCCAAGATAGATGAATCAAATACTTCAAATAAGGTAAGGTAAGACTATGAATTCAAGTGAACAAGGGGTATTCAAACCCCAAATGTTGTCAGCTATGTTGTTGAATATAGCCCTTAGAAAAGGAGGGATATTTTATGTAATAAAGATAAATAAAGTAGGATAATATCAAAAGAAGGAAGTACTAGAAAAATGTCCAATTTTGCAGGATTTCAAGGATGTATTTCTTGAGGATTTACCTGGGATCCCTCTTATGCAAGAATTTTATTTTACTATTGATCTTATGCCAGGAGTGAAACCAATTCATAGATCTTCATAAATGATGTCACCCATAGAGACGCAAAAATTAAAGGTACAATTGCAAGGGTTCTTAGAGAAAGGGTTGATAAAACCAAGTGTGTCACCTTGGGGTGCACCCTTTTTATTTATGAAAAATAAATATGACTCTTTAAGCTTGTGTATTGATTACATAATGCTAAATAAAGCTACAATCAAGAATAAATATCCCCTATCTAGAATCAGATATTTATTTAATAAATTTAAGGATTCCATGGTATTTACAAAGATAGATTTAAGGTTAGGGTATTACTAGTTGAGAATTAGTGAGGAGTATACTCACAAGATGGCATTTAAGACTAGGTACATGTATTATGAGTTTACATTCCTACCTTTTGGACTAACTAATGCACCAATAACCTTCATGAATTTAATGAATAGTATGTTTAGAATACACCTGGTCCAATTTTTCCTTGTTTTTCTAGATGATATCCTAATATACTCTCAGAATAGGAAAGAGCACGATAAGCATCTCAAGATCATGCTAGAATTACTAAGGGAAAATCAACTCTACGAGAATCTAGTCAAGAGAAATTTTCATGTTTTAGAGGTGTGTTATTTAGGGCATATAATATCAATAGAAGGAATTACTATGGATTTAAAGAAATTAAAAGCCATATTAAACTGGCCATCCCCTTCTAATGTTATCGAGGTAATAATATTCATGGGATTAATAGACTATTATAGACATTATATAAAGTATTTCTCAAATATTGCCTTGGCAATAACTAACCTTTAGAAGAAAGGAGAGGAGTTTAGATGGATGAAAAAGTGTGAAACCACTTTTGCTTTGTTAGAGTAAAAACTCACTATCGCACCAATATTGAAGATTCCAGATCCTCAAGGAGATTTTTTAGTATGCATTGATGCCTCATTGGAAGGGTTAGGAGTACTCATGTAAGGGAAATTAGTAGTAGCTTATATCTCAAGGAAACTTAAAAATCATGAAGTCAATTATGTACTCATTTTTTAGAACTAGCCACTACAGTACACACCCTAAAGGTATAACACCATTATCTAGTAGGAAGACCTTTCAAGTTAAAATCAGACCATCAAAGTCTAAGGCACATATTTATCCAACCAATACTCAATGCGAGATATATAAGGTAAATTGAATTTCTTGTTGAATATGACTTTGAAATTGAGTATATAAATGGAAATTATAATAAGGATGATGATGCCTTGAGGAGGAGACATAGCAACAATAACCAAGAGCCACATAAAGCTCATCATGGAACAAGTGAGGCAGAAACAACATCAAGATAAATATCACCATTAAATTCAATCTAGAATGGACAAAGGTCTTGAGAGAAAAAAAGAGTTTGGGATGATAGATAACTTGTTATGCTACAAAGGTAGAATCATCATACCAAAATTAGGGGATTTAAGAAATATAATAATGCAATAAGCCCATAGATATCAGTATACAACTCACCCCAAAAAGGCAAATATGAGGAAATTTTTTAAAAGAACCTTCTTCAAGGTAGGGATGAAGAAGGATATTATAGATTTTGTTGCTCGAT
Organism: Wollemia nobilis; assembly: GCA_028583015.1. Taxonomy (NCBI): domain Eukaryota; kingdom Viridiplantae; phylum Streptophyta; class Pinopsida; order Araucariales; family Araucariaceae; genus Wollemia; species Wollemia nobilis. The sequence goes on along the minus strand of JAQPPZ010017101.1, from coordinate 4,623,046 downwards.
GCCTTGAACATCAGAAGGTTAAAGCGGAACGTAAGTATCCCATAGGACATTTGTATCCACATAGTATACCCATCTATGGATTTCATAGTAGGTCTACTGAAAACTAGGTACTAGCATGATGCAATCCTATTAGTAGTCGATAAATTGACCAAGGTTGCACATTTTATACCTGGGAGCACCAAGGATGACACTCAAGTGGTGGATAATAGATTTTACAAGGAAGTATTTCGATTGCATGGATTTTTGAAGGTAATTATCTCGAATAGAGATTCCAAGTTCACTTCTAAATTTTTGAAATCCCTTCACCAGGAAATAGGTATGAAGTTGAACATGATTTTAATATACCACCTTGAAACAAATGGTAAAACATAGTGGTTATACCAAGTACTAGAATATATGCTTCACATGTATTGTATGGATCACAAGTCTTACTAGAAAGACTACCTATATTTGGTAGAGTTTACCTACAATAATGGGTATCATTCATCTTTGGGAATGGTACATTTTGATGCCTTGTATAAGCAAAAGTGTAGAACACCACTATCATAGGACAACCTAGAGGATAGAATTGTGATTGAATCATAAATGGTCAGAGAAATGGAAGAGCAAATAAAGGTAATCAGACAAAGACTCAAGGAAGTTTTCAATAGGTATAAGAGTTATGATGATTTAAAGAGAACCCCAATGGAGTACTTAGTGGGAGATAAATAATTCCTAAGGGTAAAACTAATGAAAAGTATGATCAAGTCCACAAATTTGGATCCATGATTTGTAGGACCCTTTGAGATCATTAAAAATATTAGTTTGGTTGCTTACCTACTTTCTTTACCTCTTAATTTATCAAAAATCCATGACACATTCCACAATTATTTGCTTATAAAATATATTGTTGACCTTGAAAATGTGTGGGATGTCTCTGATTTACATATGGTAAACCTAGAGGTAATTTAAGTAATTCTAGTAAGTATCCTCAAGTTCTGCTTTAAGACTATGTGGAATCAGACCCTTGAGTAATGTAAGGTCTAGTGGGACCAATTCTTGAAAAGGAATGCCACTTGGGAGAAAGTTACAGATATGCAAAAACAAAATTCCTTTTTTGTTTAATGATCTATAAGAATTGTAATAATTTTCTTTTGTTTGAATATGCTTTGTAAAACTAAAAAACACTTGGGATGGTGTTTAGTCCTAGTGGGGGAGGATGTCATGACCCTTAGAGATGGACCTTGTTGATATGGAAGACAATGTATTAACTGATGATGCTTTAATACTTGATTATGTGCAATGAAGCAGTTATGCGATATTGATATATATTGAAGAGCGTGATAATACTAACAAGTTTCCAATGTGTAGGATCAAGTGCACTCATAAGTGGAAGAATTTGAGTCATACATCGAAGATGAGGGCACTTGAGGTTGGGGAAGTGATGAAAAGGCAAATTAGAGGTAAATAGGATGGATACCTTCATATAGACATGCATTTGGTTAAGGTATAATCATCAATAGCTAGTCATCTTGAGCCCTAGGATTATAGCCTAGTAGCTATCGTATGTTCTAGACGTTGAGACAGGTGACTAGATTGATGGAAATACTTCCTCTTTGTTTGTTGCACATGCTTGATTACCTTTTACTTTAGCACTATTTGCCTTAATAATTGGTGAGATATGAAGGAATAGGTTGTTTTCATAACTCCTTGCATGCCTGGTAAATAGATATCATTTTAAATAAATAGTAGATTTATTTAAATAGTAAATGGATATCATTTTAAATAAATAGTTGATTTATTTAAATAGTAAATGGATATCATTTTAAATAAATAGTTGGTTTATTTAAATAGTAAATGGATACCATTTTAAATAAATAGTTAATTTATTTAAAATAATAAAGAGATATCATTTTGAACAAATAATAAATTTATATTGGAATGTTGTGGACATTCAATTTAAAATAAAGGATAGATTCATTTTATGATAATAAAGAGTTTCTATTATCTAAAATCGTAGATTTTAGGGTAATGAATATAAAGAATATTTATTGTTATTTCATTATCTATAATGGTAGATTTTAGGGTAATGAATATATAGAATATTTAATTTTATTTCATTATCTAAAATGGTAGATTTTTTTTTGGTAGGTAAAAACAAATTATTTTACTGATCGGGTTGAAGGGACCCGTCCCTGTTACATAGGGCATAAATAGTGCTAATATTACAAAAAAAACTAGTTATTGACCCATAGTCCAACCCTTCCATTCAAGGCAAAAAACAAAAGAGCAATCAACCAGTACAAATCTAAATAGACACTGATACAATCACCGACAATCCACCAGTCTGAAAATACCTTCCCAAGGCTACTGGGATGCCTATTTTCCATCATGGTCATCAACCTCTTTATGGTTAGGGTCAAGGAGGGCCTCAAGCATGCTAGGGAGCTCCTGAAATTCATAGATAGTGGTTGTTAGGCTGGTGTTGGCTTCCCTGAAGATATTGGCTACTGACTTCAGGAGGTCCACAGTTTTGTTGATGCAAGTGAGGGTGGCTATGTGCAACACATATTTAGCATTTATGGATACCTCTTGGTCTTCATCGATTATGACCTCAAGAATATATCCTGTAGCACTCATGCTATTTATCTACAATCGATGGGATTTCTTATTTTTCTGAGAGGGGAAGACTAATTTTTGTTTGTTTCTCAAGGACTGGATAGGGGGTGGTGATCAGTTGGAGCAGAGGTCTTGGGAGTGGGATCCAGGAAGGTCTTCTTACCACTAGAGTTATTGGAGGTGGAAGATATCGAGGGGTAGTCAGTGGGGAAAATAGACTATGAAAGGGTATCTATGGAAATTTGGGAGTGGGGGAACTTTCCTTATCCTTACAAAGTGACGTAGAGGAGGGCTCAGGGCTGGGAGAGTGATCCGGGATGCCACTAAATACCTGGTGTGTAATGGCATATTTATAAAGGACAAGGAACAGGTCCTTATGGCAAGGGAGATTGGAGGACATGATAAATTTTATATTGGCAATGGTGATGCAGATGGACCAAAAAATAAAGTCAAATAAATTCATAGGTTTGACATCACAAAGGTGTTTCACAAAAACAAGGTGGTAAGCATGTAAGGGGTGATTGGGATTGTTGACAGTAATGTATTGGATGACAGGGTCAATGAAAGTATCCCAAGTCCTAGGGAGAGATAAGTGTAGCACACCCCCCTTATCCAACTCCAAGTCTTTTCCCTTATCGAGGAAGTGCTCTATCTCTTCTTTGAAGTTATGCCTATCCCTTCAAACACTTCCACCACTAAGAGCTAAACCATAAAATTTAGTAGTGGAGTGGATACTTACCTCAAACCAAAGGCCATGGACTTGGACTTCACCTTTATTCCATGTACTAAAAAAATCCCTAGTCACTTGTTCATCCATGCTAGTGAAAAGCTTGAAGAAAGAGGTGAATTTCTTGGCTTCGAGTAAAGCTTCCATCCCTACCTTAAGCTAGAGGTTTATGGGCTCCATGATGGTCGTTGTGATGGGGGAGCTGATATGTATGGACTACAATTATGTCTACTACCTAGCAGAGAGAAAGTCCTCAAGTAAGTATACAAAGAAATCATAGGAATTTGGCTTAAAATACTAAACTTAATGCAAGTATGATATGCTATCACTCTAAATATTTTGAAGAGAAAAAGGGAGTAACGACCATGAAGAGTAATGATAACAGAGAATGATGGGGGGACAACCAGACCAAAAGGAAGAGGAGGGCGAGCATATAAGGTGATGTAAGAAATGGGGATGGGGACAAAATAAATGTGGTGGCGAGTGGTCTCAGTTGGAAGGGGGGAAATGAGGAGGAGGGTATGATGGTACAATGGAAGTGGAGGCAGCAGGAGGTGACTAGTCAAATTGACATGGGTTGTGTAGACCACACGAGTGGTCATGCTGGATACACATCAGGAAATGATGGATATTAGTGAGTTCCCAATGATCATGGTGTTAAGAGAACACCTTTCTAGCATTGAAGGAACACATTTGTGGCTTCTAGAACTACCATTTATGACATTATTTAGATTTGTTTTGGTGTTGAAAAAAATACCTTAGGTGTTAATGAAACACCATTGTGGCAACCAGTGCTACTTATTATGAATGCACCTTGCATCATGATTGGTTGTCATGCTGATTTCTTAGGGGAAGACATCTTCCCAAATGGTCAAGCTACTTTGATTGGTTGCTATGTTGGCCAAGAGATATGCCACCTTATTTGCTTCTCTAAACATGTGATTGGTCATGGTTTGGGGACTCTGTTGGAGGGAAGCCTAGAAATATTGTATTATACTGTGGATGTTCCAACCCCCATTACTGTTGTTTATGATATGGTTAACCACAATGATTAAATCATACTTGAAGATGATTGGATTGGCCATGGGTTTGCTAACATTAATACATCTCCAGAGAACCCAAGCTTCCACGTAGTTGTTAGTTTGAATCCCAAATTTTTTTGTAAAGGCCAAAATGATGTTACCCATATGGTCCCTGATGACTCCTATGACCCGTACATATCCCGGGTTACCTTTGGAGGACCCATAAAAATTGGCCTTGAGCCAACCTGGGGGGGAAATCCATTTGACATTACTCTGGGAGCTAGGGGATTCTGAGATCTTGAACACTTAGTACATATTCCTAGGCTCTTGATCAGTGAGGACTCCATTCTGCATGAAGGGGAGTCTATGCATAGGATGATGTTAGCATTTTATAGAGCAAAAGTCAATGCTTTGATAGCAAAAACTTTAGGGTTCCTGGGCTTGTCATTGAAGATGCGGTTGTTTCACTCTAGCAAAATTTACTAGAAGACATGGTGCAACAAGGCTTTCTAGAGAAACCTGAGTCTTAGTTTACTAAATATGTTGGGCCATTGGGTGACCAAGTCAGGGATGAACTTGGGCCAGGCCCAGCTTACTTGGAACTTACTTGTCATGGAGGAAGAAACCTTTATGGAGAAGGGCTAATCAATGAATAAGTGTTTCATGGACTCCGAAGCCTAGGTGTAGAGGTAGCATTTATTAGGGATGATGATGCCCATATTGATCAAGTTTTCTATGGTCAAAATTTTGTTGTGGACTATGAGCCAAAAAAAGTGAGTAATTTTTAGGACCAAATGCTTAAGCCAAATGGACCTTGCAATGGTGGGGTTTTTTGTGGAGTTGGATCACTTGGGAGGGGTGTCTATTAGCTGGTAGGTTAAATTCATTGAGAACTTCCCATCATTGGTGCCTTTCCAATAGATCTTGTTAGTTGTCTATGTTTGAGGGATGAAATTCATCTTGAGAATAGACTAGAGGGCAAACTTGGCTCTATCTAGCACATCATTTTTTACTCTAAAATAGATTACCTTCCATCTATGACTATCTTGAGTGGTTTTTATAAAATCAGTGACTCTGTAACCAATATTTTTGTCGATGAGGTGTTTAATTACTGCAATGTCGGGGTCTCTAATGAGAGGCTCATCCCTAGCCCATGGGTCATGCCAAAAGTCTATGTCCACTCCATTCCCAAGTAGCCACCTTGTTCCCTATTGAATAAGGTGCTTTTTTTAGGAAATTGATCGCTAGAAGTGGGACCCAATGCTAGGAGTCCCTTCATCCCTAAAAGAGTGTTTTTGGGGGTATTTATTTTGAATGATAGGGACCTAGTCTAAATTAGCATTGGTGGCCACCTTCCATGCTTTCTTAGCCAGGAGGGTCTGGTTCATGAGTCTGATTCTGCGCAAGCTGAGCCCACCTCCAAATTTCGAGGAGCAAACTTTATCCCAGGCCACTAGATGAAATTTCCATTGATTATCAATCCCTATCCACAAAAAGTGCTTCTATATTTTTTCTATGCTTTCTCCCATAGTATTTGGGATTTTGAAAATAGAAAGAAAAAACATAAAAATACTTTGAATAACAAACTTAACTAAGGTGGCTTTACCTACTTGTGATAGGAGGGCCCCTTTCCACCCTACCAAATTCTTATGAATTCTCTCAGTGAAACTATTCCACATGGTCTTGGTTGGCCTCCCTTGAAACATTTGGAGCCCAAGATAGGTGTTTGGAAGATTGGCAATTGTGCAACCCAAAATACCTATAATTTTAACTTGCCGCCTTGCATGGGTGTTGATGAAGTAGAGCTTGTTTTTACTATTATTAACTTTATGGCCAACAACTTCCTCATATAGATTGAGGATAGACTTGATGACCTTAGATTTAGATAGAGAGGTTGATGTGGCCATTAGGGTGTCATCCATGAAAATTTTATGGGTCGAGGGCTAAATATTGGAAGAAATCTTGATACCAAAAATCAATCTTCTTGAGCATGTATATTTGACAGCTCTTCCCAGGATTTCAACCAAGATGATGAATAGGATGGGGGATAGGGAGTAACCTTATCTCAATCGTCTAGAACTGGATAAGTACCCTACTACTTAACCATTAACCAAGAGAGAACCAAGGAGAGGATATGCAATTTGAAATCAGATTGAACCAATTATCATGGAACCCAAACTTGAAGAGGATTCTGGTTAGAAACTCTCGATCCACTCTATCAAATGCCTTGTTCATGTCAAGATTAAGGAAGAAGGCTGACTTGCTGGAATTTTGGGCCGAATGGATGAGTTCATGGATAGTGATGATTCCATAAATAATATTATAACCTTTGATAGTACTACCTTGGTAGGGGTCAATGATGGATGGGAGAATGATGGCCAGTCTGTTAGCCATGGCTTTGTACAAGATTTTGTAAATGACATTGCATAGGCTGATGGGGCGGTAATTGGATAGGGACTAGGAGTTGGTACCCTTGGTAATGAGAGCAAGGAAAGAGGAGTTTACATACCTAGGAATGAATCTGGTAGCTTGCATTTCAGAAATGGCTAGGCAATTATTAGGTCCCACGATGTCCCAGTAGGTTTTGAAGAACCTGGGAGAAAAACCATCAAGGCCTAGAGATTTGTCTGGCTACATGGATAAGAGGGTTTGGTGAATCACTTTAAGGGTGTGAGGATTGAGAAGATGTATATTCATGGCCTTAAGTATGGATTTAGGAATATTAAAGGAGTGTGTCCATAACCTGGCTAGGGGGGATGAGGGGACACCAAGGAGGGTTTTGAAATGGTTGACAACTTCATCCTGAATTTGGTGGATATCATACGTGCAAGAACCATATTTTTTGGTGAGTGTATTTATCCTATTGGCTCCTCTATGCTTAAGGGTGGAGATGTGGAAAAATTTGGAGTTGGAATCTCCTTCCTTAAGCCACATTTGTTTTGATTTTTGATGCTATAACATTTATTCCTTTCACAGAGTGTTGTGGTATTCTGCAAGCAAAATCCTCTCCTCTAATCTGAGATTGTCATCCCCCTACCCCTCATGGAATGTATCCTTAACATGGTTGAGTCTATTTTTTATGATATTTTTACTTTCAAATATGTTCCCTAAAGTCTCTTTGTTCCAAACCCTCAACTTACCCTTGATTGATTAGAGTTTTTACATTAGTTGGTTTATAACAGTCCTAGGGAAATTTTATTCCCCACCACTTTGAGATCTAGATGTTGGGTCCACATGGATTAAAAATGGAAAGGGGTTTTGAACTAATATTTCTTAGATATTTCAAACATTAGGGGGCTATGATCAGATCCAATTTTTGGGAGCACCTACAGACTGGAATCCCCAAAGAGGGAAAGTGCTTCTTGGGATATTAGGAAATGATCTAGTCTCTCTTTAATAAGATCTTTGCCTACCCTTATGTTACTCCAGGTTAACTAGGACCCTTTCAGTTGGGCATCCATAAGTTCTCTTGAGTCTACAAAATGAGTAAAGTCATATATGGCTTTGGAAGTAATGGAATTCCCACCACTCTTCTCAGAAGGGTGCAAAGGAGTATTGAAATCCCCTACTAAGATCTAGGGAATGCCACTGAAGGCTTATACTATATGGGAAATGTTGTTCCATAGGGTTATTTTTTCTTGCAGGGTGTTGAGAGCATACACATTGGTCAAGACTCAAGAGAGCTGGGTGTTAGAGTCAAGAAAGAGGATGTTGCCTAGGCATCCATCACCTGACATAACTCGCCCTTCAATATTTTTTGGATCCCAAAGGTAAATAAGTCTGCTTGAGGTACCCTGTGCTGGGGTGTAGACAAACTCACACTTCCTCTCGATGGTTTTGGAAACTCTTGGTGACCCATGCTCACCTAATTTGGTTTCTTGGATGAGGAAAATAGTAGGATTCATTTCCTTCTGCATGGAAACAACTAGTATTTGTTTGGCTACCCCATTTAGTCCTCTTGCATTCTAGGAGAGGACTTTCATTTGGAACTTTTGGATGGTTTTTTGCCCCATTTGCCTTGTTGAACGAGGGTTTTAGATCTCTTAGTTTCTTTCTTGTTTGTTATCCCTATCTCCTGGAACAAAGTTTTTTGAGTGCAATTGGCTATATCTTCAGCTGCATCTCTATTTTTTAGATCTGCCCCTGAGGGTCTTCCCTTTTTTCTATCGCCTCCCACAACAATCTGGGTCTTTCTAAAAATTTGAGTCTATTTTGGACTCCATTGTTTTAGGGACTCTTGGGAATAATTATCATTGTCAACCTCAACTTTGGAGGATATGGATGGGGATCAAGGTGTCTCAGTATTGCTGGGAGGGGAAGATGATGGTGGGGGAATGGGGGGTTGGGGAGGTCTAGGGGGATTTATGGAATTACAACTGTTTATGGGAATGGTGGAAGGGTATTGGGATGGGTATGGAATGGGGTTTTTTGGGGGATGGAATCAATAGCATCTGGTTGAATTATAGGGTTTAGATCAGGGGTTTCCTCATAAGGGATTTCCTTAAATTAGAATTTATCATTACGACCAGCATTGCTAAATCAAATTTGTTGGAGATGGTGAACAGATTACTTACATTTTTTTTATCACCACTTGGAGGGGGACAAGCCTATTGCTTGATCTTATGGTTCTAGTTTTATCCCATTCCAGCCTTCAACTTTTGATTTTCCCCCTAGACTACGTGGGCCACAATCTGCAACTATATCTATGTGTTTTTGTGGTTTAGGTATTGAGATGAAAGGTGCCCTTGTAGTTGACATTCAGAATAAAAAGTGGATTTGTTTTCATATTCCAGTGGTTGGATTCACTTGTAGTTTTCATAAATTAGGTTAACCTGGCTAGGGAGCTAGATTTCCAGGTTGACATTGATGCATATGTGAGCTTGCATCAGGAAAGTCCATCCAGAAGTTGTTGGATCAATGGATACTAGTTCCCCTATTGCTCGGGATATCACATGGAGTGCATATTCATAGAAGAAATGTGGTGGCAAGTTCAGGAGTTACACCTAAATGAGGGCATAATTTATGCTTTACGACTCTATTGAAGTCCTCTCCTCACTTTTATAGGAAGAGACTTCTCCTCCCAAAAAGCCATGATCCTCCTACTATGATTCGGTTAGTGTCTTCTTGTGTATTGAGGTGGACCATGAAGAACCCTCTGGACATGGATGATAGCTCTAGGCACCCTCTGGTTTTCCACTTGAGTACCGCCCAATGTCAAAGTGAGCCCATGTATGGTCTCCCTCCAAAAAATTTCCCTACAAGGGAAAATGAGTCTCGATTAGCGTATTCCATCATGACTTGCTCAGAACAGAGGACATTACATCCTTGGGTTATGAAGGTGTTCATCTCCAACGACCTAGGTTTAGGTTTTCCTTGAAGTGCTTCTATGAAAGAATATTGATTGGTCTTCTTGTCAATTATTTCATTTTTATTTGGTGGGTCTTTACCACTGCATCCTTCTTTCTCATCTCCTCCCATGCCTAGATTATTTTTGTTTGTTGGTTCATCCTCTGTCTAGTGGGAGTTGGATTCATCTTGTGATTGCAAGCTAGTCGTAGGGTGTCTATTCTCACCTCTCTACTTCCCATTCACTAACGTATCATCCCCTGAGTGATCGCTTTTACTCCCATCCCTCTACCTACCGCTAGTTGCTGACTCGATCATCGCACACTCGCTCACCTCTGCCTGTCTTTTGCTGGCCATCCATCGACTTAATGGTTTTTGAAAACTCAAGATGGAAAAAATCATACTCCCTTAAAAATGGTAGATTTTAGGGTAATGAATATAAAGAATATTTAATGTTATTTCATTATCTAAAATGGTAGATTTTAGGGTAATGAATGGAAAGAACCTTCAATGCTATTTCATTATTTTAAAGGATGAATTTTGGATGATGCATGTGAAATATGGTTTGTTTTGTACATTAAGGGTATGGGATTTTAATTTATGAAGTGAAGAAAAATGTTTATTTGAATATTAAAGTAGTTGGATTTAATTGGATAATGAATGTATAAGATGGTTTGTTTTGTAAATTAAGGGTATGGAACTTTAATTTATGAAATGAAGAAAAATATTTATTTGAAGTTTAAAATAGTTGGCTTTAATTGGATAATGAATGTGAAATATGGTTTGTTTTACAAATTAAGGGCATGGGACTCTAAATTATGAAATGAAGGAAAAAATTTATTTGAAAATAAAAGTAGTTGGCTTTAATTAGATAATGAATGTCAAATATGGTTTGTTTTGTAAATTAATGGTATGAAACTTTAATTTATGAAATGAAGAAAAAGGTTTATTTGAATATTAAAGTAGTTGGCTTTAATTGGATAATGAATGTGAAATATGGTTTGTTTTGTATATTAAAGGTGTGATACTTTAATTTATGAAAAGAAAGAAAAAAATTTATTTGAAGATTAAAGTAGTTGGCTTTAATTGGATAATGTATGTGAAATATGGTTTGTTTGTAAATTAAGGACATGAGACTTTAATTTATGAAATGAAGAAAAATGTTTATTTGAAGATTAAAATAGTTGGCTTTAATTGGATAATGAATGTGAAATATGGTTTGTTTTGTAAATTAAGGGTATGAGACTTTAATTTATAAAATGAAGGAAAAGGTTTATTTGAAGATTAAATAAGTTGGCTTTAATTAGATAATGAATGTGAAATATGTTTTTTTTTGTAAATTTAGGGTATGGGAATTTAATTTATAAAATTAAGGAAAAGGTTTATTTGAAGATTAAAGTAGTTGGCTTTAATTGGATAATGAATGTGAAATATGTTCTTTTGTAAATTAAGGGTATGGGACTTTAATTTATGAAATGAAGAAAAAGGTTTATTTGAAGATTAAAGTAGTTGGCTTTAATTGGATAATGAATGTGAAATATGTTTTTTTGTAAATTAAGGGTATGGGACTTTAATTTATGAAATGAAGAAAAATGTTTATTTGAAGATTAAAGTAGTTGGATTTAATTGGATGATGAAAGTGAAATATATTTTATTAAGAAATTATGGGTATGGGCCTTCAATTATTAAATAAGGGTTAGAATTTTATTACAAGTTGAGCATGTGGTTTGATGCATGGTTGAATAGCTCTCATGAGGATATGAGAGGGGAAATAGAAATATTAGTTTTCTATGATGTCAACTATGCATTAGAAAGTTCAATTGCTTGGGTTATTTGTATAGTTGCAATTTGACAATAAAATGAAGAAATGTATTTATATCCTTTCTATTGTATGTTATCGTTTAATAATTACTTTATGTTTTAGTTATCCCTTGCTTGTTTAATGATTCATGTTTTTTTTAGATTTAGTATCTAGACCCATTATTTATATTTTTGTCTAAATAACTTTCATAAAATTCAGGAGTAAGTTCTAGGGTGAACTTAGAGGTTAACCTAGGGGCTTGAGAATCCCTTAGGGATATTGGTACGAGGTTTATAAGATCGTACCTGATTTAAAATAACTTATCGGAGGACAATATTGATATCTTAACTCACATTGCACGTAGCATACCCATGCATAATGGCTTGTGTGGAATATAGATACGTGTGTATACCTTCTAATGATTGAAGGTGGTAAGTCTAGCTCATCAAGATCAATGGGAAGGATGGACTTATATGCATAACATGAGATATGCCCACGTACAAGGGACTTGTGTGAGGGAAATATCATGTGGTATAGTTATTGAGAAACTTAGGGGTTTCTAAACATTAAGTTAGTATACGGTTGGTTAGGGATTTATGAATCCCTCTCCTTAGTTTTAAATAATAATAAAGATGTTCTATATTTGTGTATTTTATTGTTTTTTGATTTTTGGGTCACTACAACTTCTCCAATCTACAACTATCTTAAATCTATAATATCCTTATGGGTACTTCCTTCTCGAGTCTTCAATATCTAATAGGATCTTTTCGTAGACCTCTTAAATATCAAGTTTTATGCAACAAAGAATTAATCCCTGCATGATAAAAGCACATATACTTTTAGGCAATGAAGGTGAAATTCCTCTCTATCCATTGTAGGAATATTCTCAACTTTTGGGTGTTAATTTTTTGCAATCAAAAACCCAGATAGTAGTACCAAATATGTTAGAATTTACAAAATAATTTAAATAAATAAACTTTACTAGTTATTCTAAAATCTAGTGGAATGTATTTTGTATTGAGTCATAGTCTTCACAATATTGTGGAAAGATTCTATCTAGTCTGCAATTTGCATTCTCCTTCAATCTATAAAATCTCTTTAATAGGACCTCTTTCTTGGGTCTCTTAATCTCCTCAATCTCCATAATATTTAGGTCTGACTTCAAGACCTAAAATATCATTCTATTCTAAATTTATTCTTGTAATAGAAATTCTCTAATCTTCTCTAGTTTCACCTTCCTGAGATAATATCCTCACCTTCACTATTTTCTCCTCTATAACTTCAAAAAAATTTATAAGTCCAAACCTTGAAATAGCTCTTTCTATCTCCTATCAAATTCCCTGGCTCTAATACCACTGTTAGCTTTTGATAATGCTTAACATGTAAAATAATCACAATATGTAAAGTAGAAAGAATAAGATACCAATATTTTTGTAATAAATATGAAATATTATATTAATAAAAACTCATGAAAATATGGATCTACTCTACTAATGCATGCTATGAGCAATGCACCTTCGACACCCATTAAAATACTTTATCATACATATATAACAATATGTGACTCTTAATATGGTGCACTCTTTACCTTCGCACTTCTAGATTATTCAGCTCCATAATCTATGGACTCATGTACATATGGACTAATGTGCACATATCTAACTCGCCCTTGTTTTGCTCAATGCTTTACAAAGCCTTTCCTTTTACCCAAGATATATATACATATACCTACTATTGGTCAGGCATCCATAGCCCTGATAGAGTTTATCTAGATCTTGTGACTGCTTTGATCAAGTTTTTCGATGCTCGTTCTTTCTCTTTTTTTTTATCTCTATTTTTTTTTTGTAAATTTTAGTTTTTTTCAAAAGATAAACCTTGCAAAGCTTCAAGCATCACTGGGGTAAGGAAGCCTACAAGTGAAGCATTTTAGATTTTTGCCTAGGGTTGCAAATCAAGATAACTTCATCCTTCATAATTCCAGAAATACCATTTAATGTGTGTGAGTCCCATGTGGATCTTTGGCTAATATTTTATTGTTCCACTTTCCATCATTCTAGTCCCAAAATCGAAGCATGATAACCAGATAAATAACCCCATTTTCTCAGGTTTACCTATTTTTATATTAGGTGCTCAAACCTACTAAGCAAAGAAACAACAACAACATGGTCAGAATCCCGATAGAATTTTTTTTTTTTTTTGGGTTCATCGATTTTCAACTCATGTACTCCAACTTACTAAACAAATAAAAACCAACATAGGCCAGATACCAAGAGTCAGCAACCTCGAAACATTGCCCCAAAACTAGGGAATAATCCAGCACCAAAACACCTTAACCACACTCTAAAACAAACTAAAAATAAACAAATGCTTGGAACAAAATGAAAACAACACACACAATCAAAGCCAAAAATACACCAAAACACAAAATGTATATACATATGGTACAATAATGTACACATTTTAGGCCTTAAAATAGTGCTTTAGATGCAACCTATTAATGGGCAAAGCCAAGTATTTCCCATCCAAGGTTTTTAGTTTAAAACTATTCTTACCTAGGATTTCATAAAATTGGTATGGACACAACCATAAATAATCAAATTTTTCATGATCTCCTTTATTTTCATGCCTTTTATCCCACAATAATACTAGATCTCAATTTTTGAATGTTTTCATCTTATACTTCTTATCAAACCATATTTTTACTATATCTTTATTTTTGTTGAAATGAAGCATAGCCTCATCTCTCCTCTAATTAAGATGCATTAAATGTGTCAATCTAGTTTCATTTTTATCATTGGTCCCAATGTATTCCTTCATGAAATGCAACATTTGTAATATTAAATTTATGGGAAAAATAGGATCTTATCCATAAACTAAGTGATACGAAGATGTTCCTATTGATTCTTTCGTTCTGATCCTATCAGCCCAAATGGAAAATTTTAGCTTGCTATGCCAATCCTTGGGATTATTTTCAATTAATTTTTTTTATTACACAAAAAAAATTTATTAGAGGATTCTGCTAAAACTTTACCTTGTGGGTAATAATTTTAGGATAATTTTAAGCTTACCATGTTATCATATGCCAAAGATGCAAATTGTAGAGAAGAAAAAGTAGAGTCGTTATCACTTAAAATTACATTGGGTATTATGAAACGGGTCACAATATTAATGTATAAAAATTTAATAACAACATATGTGGTAGCATGCTTAGTGGGAATGGCTTCAGTCCACCTTGTGTAGTAATCCATGGTAGTAAGGATATATTTATGAGAATCAGATGAGTTAGGATTGATAATACCAACAAAATCCAATCCCCATTGTGCAAAATGCCTTGCCTCTACCACAGTTTTTAATGGTGTTGCTACATTTATTTCTCTATCGACTGCCACTTGACATGTGTGGCATGATATTACATGAGCATGTGTATCCTCGAACAAATGGGGCCAATAGTATCTTGCCCTAAGGATTTGATGTGCCATTGCACTGGCCGACCCATGTCTAGTTCCATATTTACCATGGAAATCCTTAAGTACTTGGGTCACCTCTTATTGATTAACATAACTAAGGTAAATCCCTTCATAGTTTCTCCTATCCAAAACACCGATCTATTTATAAAATTTTCTTATTTTAAGCACAAATAATTATGTTGAGTAGAATTGAGTTGCAATAGGCACTTACCATTCAACAAGAAATACACTATATCACCATATCAATCATATTTAGTTATGTCTTCTACATTGTAATGTTGGCATGATATCAATGGATCAATTTATATGATTGACTTAAACAAACCTTGTCCATGAACTATTTTCATAGGCTGGATTTCTAGATCAAATTCTTGGAGGGTTGAAAACCATCCCTTCTTTCACCTAGTTTATTTTGCAAAAACATAGACTTAACAGTAGGGTCTGGAACCACAGAAAAAATCCTACTATGGACTATGTAATGCTTGAATTTTTTATTGGTCTTGAAAAACACATACATTTATTTATCTAAGATGGAATGTCTCAATTTTGTATCCTTTAAAGGAGCACTCAAGAAATAAATAGGATTTTCAATATTACCCTCACTCTTTTGGGTTAGGACACTCGCAAATAAATGATCTAAAGCAAATGTATAGACATAAAAAGGTTTAGTGTAATATGGAATAATTAAAATAGGGGCTGTGGAGATAGCATCTTTGATGCTTGTGAAAGCATCCCTATTTTTGTTTTTCAATTTAATTTGGGCATCCTTCTTTAAAATGTCATTCAACGGCTTGACAATTTCTACGAATCTTGAAATGAACATTCTTACAAAATTGATCGTGCCAAAGAAATATCTTAACACTTTCTTACTATTGGGTGGAGGAATGTCTTGTATAGCAGATATTATTTTTGGATCAATAGCAATCCCATCCTTCGAGATGACATGACCCAATATCTTACCTTCTATTACCCATTTTCTTATAAAAATAGGAATATCATCCTTGTAAACAATGATAGACTTAACAATGAGCCTTTTGAATGCAAAATCCATAGCTCTTTGGAAGGTGGCACCCGCATTCAATAATCTGAATGATATTCTTCTATATGTGAATGTACCGCATTTTGTTTTGAAGGCTATCTTCATTCTGTCATTTGGGTGTATAAGGATTTGATTATATCCTGAATAACCACCCAAGAATGACACCATTTTTGACCCATTAAACTTTTGAAAAATCTCATCGATGGAAGGTAATGGGTAATTATCCTTTTGGTGAGCCTTGTTCAAATTCCTAAAATCAATACACAACCTTATTTCTCCATTCTTATTTATTACCAGGATAATATTGGTAACCCATGTGGAATGCCTAATAGGAAAGATGATTTTTGTTTCTAGCAATCTCTTCACCTCTTTATCTATTAGGGGCTCTAATAATGAGTTGAAAACTTTTTATCTCTATCTAAAAGGTTTGGATTCTAGTTTTAACAGGATTGTATGCATTATCACATTCTGATAATACATTTTCAAATCCTTGTAACTCCATACTATGCAATCCACATACTCTCTTAGTGCATGAATGATAGACTTCATTTCTTGAGTTGTACATGCCTTAGAAATGAATATCTCTCACAAATTTTCTACACTCCCTATGTTGATCAAATCACATGCTTCTTTAGGGGTGGTACATTTTTACCTCTTTTTTCTTGATATCTGATATCAAATATCTTTTCTAGTGAAACCATATCATTTGGTATTTTATTCCTCATTTGGATTGTTTCACTTTCCATTTCTGTTTCTTCCTGTCCTTTCTTATCTTCATCTATAACCTGATTTTAAAAAATACCAAAAATAATGATGAAATTGAAAATATGTCTATCACTATCGAATACTTGTAAATTGGTAACGTTATCTGGTATTGAGGTATAGGGCACTAATTCAATTGAAAATTATTTTCATTTTTTATGGTCAACTGGTTTTAGCATACTTACGACATCGGCTAAAGAATCTGCTATTCAATTGGATTCCTAGAGATAAGGGTGATGTTGAAAGCATTGAACTCGTCTATCAAATCCCTAACTCTAGTCCTATACAAGCTTAATATTTTACCTTGACATGCATATTTCCCTTTTACATTTTTAACCACTAACTCTGAATCTCCCAAAAATTTGAGACATTTAACCTTATTCCTTAGGGCCAATTGAAGCCCGAAAATCAATGCTTCATATTTTGTTACATTATTGGTGGTTGGAAACTATAATCTATAGGCAGCTAATATAGGCTTGCTACTAGGACATGTAAGTTTGATACTAGCTCCAACACCTTGCTTTGACTTAGATCCATCAAATCTTAAAGTCCAAACCAAACTATCCTCTTCAAAAATGCCACAAGAAAGGCTTTCCTTTTGAGACTCTTCAAGAACTTCTTCTATGTCAAACGTGTAGGCCCCTAACTCAGTTTCAATGAATTGAATTTCATTGGGCCTATTATACTCTATTCTCATCTCTTTGAGCCTTGGCTCACTATCCACCCAGATTTGGTTTGCTACTCCTCTCTAAGGTAACCACATATCGAAAGAATCTATAATGATGTATCCATTCAAGTTTTTACTCCAATATATTTTCAAAACCATGTCGTATTTTGTGGGACTATTAAGCACCAGTATGTCCACATGATGTTGGACTCTAGGTTCTAAATTGATCTAAATTAGGACATCATTTAAAGTTCCAACCACATCCACCACCGATCTATCCAATTGTACCACTTTACTCTTAGAGGTAATTGGTGTGAATCCTAAATTTTGGTAAATCTCAAGGGGCATGATGTTACCCGAGGCACCCAGATCTATCAAACAATTATGTAGGTTTTTATCTACAATTATAATGGTTATGAGAAAAGGAGGCACTTCTCATTTTTCTCTTCTCAACACTACTCGAGATTTGATGCCTTTGGCCTCATGAATTTGACTTCATGGATTCAACCCTTTCATAAAAGATTCCTCTTGACCCAACAATTTAGCAACCTCACACATTGATATATTATCCTTGGTCCTTTTCATATACTCTTCTAAGTTGTAAGTGGACTTTTCCAAATTTAGCATATTTTACGTTGGTTTGGACACTTCAACAACCAAATGAGGTGGTGGATTAATGCCACCTTTTGCATCAGGAGGAAGTAAGGGATCACTCAGAGGAGCATAGGAAGTTTTAGAATACTTAGAAATTCTTGTTTAATACCCATGATTTCCTTTCCCAAAAAATCTAATGGCTTGGAATTCCAATGTTTCGTCATCTTCTTCTCCTAATATTTCAATGCCCTCCTCTTTCTCATTTTCTTGATAGTGGACAACTTCAGACACTAAAGCATCCTATTTCCCTTGGTAAAAATGGGGTAATTCCTCATCATAGGGCTCTAACTCACCATAATATTCCAAAGTATCTACCTTATTGGCTATAGGGTTGGGTATGCATCCATTATTGGGATGAGTATTATACGGTCCTTTTCCTCTATGATTATTATTTCAGTTGTGCCCAGAGGATTGTCTAGGGTTCTTTTACATGTGGCCCATTTGGTTGGTCATTTTGAAAACCTGCTTCTCTAATTCATCAATCCTAGAATTAGACCCTTGTGATTGGGGTACTGTAGTACCACATCCAAATGTATTTCTTGCATTAGCCTCATCTATATTGGGTATGATGGCTTGGTTATGAGCATTTTGGTCCCACCCAAGATTTATTCTTTGAAGAGATGTGACCGACGAATAGGTTGTCAGGCTTTGGGTATTGATTGTGTTGAATATAGGTATGGTTATCTAATTGTTTTCCAGCATGGATGTGGCAGGTGGAATGGATGCATTAGGATAGGTGGGCAAGGGTGAATATGTGGGCATGAATGGATATTTTTGATTACATGGTAAGGCATCCATCATTGGTACTTGCAGTGCCATAATCTTGTTCATCATAGAAAATTGACTGTAAGGACCAAACTATCCCATCATAGATAGCTGAGACAACCCCATGCCTTGCAATGTCATTTGTTGTTCAATGGTCATGGCTTCTACATAAGCTAGGGCAAGGGTTGTGACCTAAGGGTTTCTCCTCGAAAACATGGCTATCATAGTATCTATAGCTCCAAAGTATAGTTGAAGGGCCACAACAACATCCATCATAAAGTGGCGAGTTACATTCGAGTAAAGCTTCTGGAACCTAGCATTGAACATCCTAATAGGCTCATTAGGTAACATTTTATAGGACACAAACTGATTATAGATGATGGAAGGATCTAACAATGATCAAAATTGGTTAATGAAGGTTGCTTCTAATTGGTCCCATGAAGTAATGGACCCCGCAGGGAGATTCATGTACCATTAATGAGCCATATGGTCTAAAATTTTAGGAAATAGTTGACAAGCGATGTCTTTGTGATTAACTCATTGTCTAATCATATAGTACTTATAAATTTTGACATGCTCCTCAACTGTAATGGGACCATCATGAATAATTTTAGGTATAGACCTCTCAAGATTCCTGGGTATATCATGGATATCCTTGGGTATATTCAAGGGAATTCTTTGCACACCATACCAAGGAACTAGTTGTTGGGCCATGTTATTCAATGGTAGTGACCCTACGATTACAATACAAACCATTGAAATGATAGGAATAGATACACTTGATGTAGCTACCGTAATAGAAACCAGGGCATAGACCCACTAGATGTACTTAAATCTAAAGATGACCCTAGATCAAGTATGTTAGGTGGGATTTCAATCTCTTGAGTTTTGTTTCTTGGCATCCTAGAATTGGGAGAAAGACTTTGAAAAAAAAAATCCCCAGTGGTTTTAGACCTAGTAGAAATGTGCTCAGGTTGTGTCAGCTTGGGAAAATTAAAATTCTACAAGGCTTCTCACAAATTACTCACAGTAAAGCCTAGATAAATATTGTACCTACAAGAACAATAAGGTGGAATAAAACTACCCACATTAATTGTTAGAAAAACAAAGATCTATATCACAAAGCTATGAAATAAGGCACTCATTATAGCACCAAAATATTAAGTGAATATTTTTCCTATTGCAAAATAATCACCACAATTAGAGTATTGAATTGAAAACTCCCTCTTGCAAAGAAATTAAATGCAAACATAAGTTTATCCAAGGTTCTGATAGACAAACATTTCGTATACATACTTGTAATTGATAATGATTAAAATTAACATATGCTAGAATAGTCTCCCAATATGCAAGTGACAGTTAACAAGGGGCCTTGACAGTTTAATTCATACAATGCTTAGCGATCTTGGATCTTCAATCCTCAAAGTGCATGTGAACTTTGCTTGTGTGAAAGTGGTTCCTTTTAATGTTCTTAATATTAATCTGATTTACCTTGAACCCCAGTTAGTAAATCTATTTTATCTTCAAATTAAAGGTGTACAAATGCAAAAGTGTGTAGAATACTTCAATTTATTTTTAGATTCCATGCCTTTAATGTGAGATTCATTTTATAGTTAGTATATTTATTTTATCTTCATTATGAGCATTCTACTAAAGCTAAATAAAAATTTGGTGTTAGTACTTGTTATTAAGTTAGCATGTTAGTGTTCATTTAATTTATCTACCATTAAGGTCAATTTGGTACTAAGATTGATTTTATCTAAAAATTAAATTTAGTGTAATTTGGAGGGGAAAAAATTATGGATGAGGACAAGAATGGAAACAAATGAATAGAAGTGTGAAATGAAATTATGGAAAATGGACCAGAATAAAAGATTGAAACTAAATACAGAAATTTTGGAAATGACTATAATAGAAATGAAATTAAGTACATAAATTCTATAAAATGACCAAAATGGAAAGAAAACTAAGTACAAAAATTCTGGAAATGACCAGAACGGAAAAAAAATGAAAAACAAAAATTCTGGAAATGACTAGAATCAAAGAAAATGATGAGCAGAAATGAAAACAGATTAACCTAATTACAAAAAATAAACTAAAAAAAATTATTTATAGTAAATATGGAAAACAACTATAAAAATACCATTATATATTGGTATCACAATCCCCTCCCTGCAAAACCCCAAGTTATGAGATGAATCTAAAGGTAACCTGATATAAAAAAATTGCAAAAAAATACAATCCCATTAGACCAAGTGCAAGACTCAAAGGACAAAGAATATTTTCATCTTATTCCAATATTCACCTAGTATAACCCTCAATGGTATCAATACATAGATACAAATTGAAATAAAATGTAGTAAATATAAAGCAATAAGTTCAATAGCCTTAGACACAATCTTCTTTTGGTTTTTCTCACAAGGTTTGTATTTGCTAAAATGAATGTATTTGATTATTCAAAAGTGATATTGTTTACAAAATTTTCCATCCACTATACAATGCTCTCCTTGGGTATTTAAGGTTTCCATTTCCTGGTTCGTTTCATCTTCCCTATTCTTCATGATGTTAAAAGAAATAAAACAAAATAAAAAGAAAGTTATTTTGTTTTTCTCTATGACTCCCCTTTTAAAATCATAAAAGAAAAGAGAATCAACCTTATTTTCTTTTATATTATAATACCAAAACCTTAAATATTTTCAACATCCTTATGGTTCCCTTATACCATATGATATACATAAAAGAAATTTAAAATAAAAACTTTTATGACCAACCCTTATGCCTCTCGTGGACTGTGTGCCTACCATACCAACAAAATCCATTTAAACAACGAATTTTAAGCCCTGTAATGCATGCCATGATAATAATTTAATAAAACATTCCTTATGTTACTACGTTTGATATTAGGCATGGTCCCTATAACTTTATGAACAAATATGCTATTGGTGGGCTCCTAATCGACGTATAACTGCCATAATCTCAATGATTCACCCTCACCTTGGTAGCGCTACAAACTGTGGCATCTAAGATCTCTACTCTATTCTTCCTACCGAGACACCAATGGTTTCCTCTTGACATCATTACCTACTAATCAATTCAAACTCTAGAAATAGTAACAAAACAAATCCCCAGTGTTACTTCTCCATGTTATAACATGGCCTATTAGTTTTAGGGTTCCTTAAGTCTTTGTTTTGGTGAAAGACAATGTTTCCATACTGTGCTCTAACATTACCACATTTGTACATCAATTGTACCCATACTGTATCATTAGACTTGTAATATACCCCATGATGTTATCAAGGCATATCATACATGTCTTGCTAGCACTCTATTTAACCACACTCCATATTTGATTATCGATGATGCTTTCACAAAATTCTCGCTAATATTGTTGCTTATCCACACTTGAAATATCACACTATCCACAAAAATATCTAGCATCAATATGCCATCAATGTGTACTACATTATGTCAGGCTACCTATAAGTTTCTCCATGGTGATTATAGAGATACGCCTATGTGGCCTTCGTTGGTGGGTGTTTTCATATGTTCTTTTGTCAAAACCTATCTACATGTCAAACTGCATTCGTTGCATGATGGGTAGCCATGTCTCCTAGCCATGTCAATGTTTTCTCGAGGTCATAGCAGCATCTTAGACAACACTTGGAGCATATTCCTATTTTTTTGTATCTATCCCTATTAACATGAATCATGTTGATGCTACTATAGCTTGAAGATAGTGTGATTGCACCAATAATTTACATATCTTCATGGTTTATATGTTGTGCGATGACTAGTCTGATATTTCCAGGTCTTCAACATATCTCGATGATTTCCCAAAAACTAAATTAACCCACAAGTTGACATTATTCTCTTCAACAATGACATGGCTTAATATCCTAGGATGTCTATTTGATCCAGGTTTGTGGGGTCAGGTCGTCTACATTACCACCATCACATCGATAAGACCTTCCATTCTATAAAAGACTCCTCGACATAGTAGATGAACCAAATACATCCTCCACAACTATGCCTGCTACCCTTTCATCGATGCCACTTAATTTCATTACTGACATCTTCCTTATTTATCGTCTATCCATGAACATGTTGTCCAAATAATAATGCCCTTTTTAGTTTCTCATTGCTTTAGGTCACTGATTTTGGGTTGCCAAATCGACCGCCACATCTACTTCCATCAATACATCCATCTGATTTTCTCTCGATAATCACCACATCACGTTGTTACCCAATTACTGCTTGTTACTATCCACTAGGAAATATTGTATGTTTGTTCTTCTTGCTAGCATGTCTCCATGTTGTATTTGTCCATCCAAATGGTGGGTCCATTCTATGCGTCTACACCATCGGGTGTATGTTCATGTTGACTGCAACATCATGCCATATCGCATGTGAATACCATCAGTATACTCCCCAACTAATTATGCCATGCGATGCCTCGAAATCAATGCTATGGAGCATGCTCATTGTGCTATAGCACTGGCCTATCTACTTCATTCACCGTTGGTCCCAATGGGAAGTACCTTGGACCCTGCATATAACAGCATGGAGTTAATAATAATTCCAATAAAATTTAACTTAAAACCTCATATAAATGGAATTCAAATCCATTTTCTTAAAGTTTGAAACCAAAAACCTTAAAACAATAAACCTAGAAGCAAAAATAATAAAACCAAACCACCCTAAAACAATAAACCAAGATAAGTATATATATATATAGAATATTATATATATAAGATTATTATTATATATTTTTTATATATTTTATTCAAATTTGATTAATTTAAATAGTTGAATTTAAATTAACCAAATTTGAATGTTTATTTTAATATCAAACAAATCAAACCACACTAAAACTTAAACACAATATCAACACTATGAAATATATTAAGGTTGGCAAACTAATTCCAAGACACTAACCTAATGAAAACCACAAAAGCAATCCACCTCTACATTAATGGACTTACAAGCAAATTACAGTGACATTGATTACTCCCACGAATATCGAAAGAAAACAATCTCACTACAAAAACCAAGCACAAATAATTGAGACATTGAGATTCCAAATGATATGGCTTGCAATCACCTAGATGACACCTACTAAAGCTATGACTCAAAACAACCAAACAAATCTCAAAAAAAAAATTTAAAGTGGGTCCTCACTTTTTGGGGCTAGTTGTGGAGCATCCACAACAAATGGTGACTCTACTAGGAAATGCTCCTGAGCATTTCAGTAAGAACCCAACCTGAAATGAAAACACGTAAGATTAGAAAGACATCGATTATTTAGCAACGTATCAAGAAGGTGGGGGTAAATAGATTTAGAATGAAAATAACTAATCCATTTGCCTTTGCTCAGTGTGTGCAAAAGTGATTCATTCATGCATTTTTGAAAATCCTCCAGATTTCATCATCCCTTTCTATAGTAGGCTATGAGATATCACTCATAACGAAATGGCTATAGAAAGAGCCCCACTGCCTTTCAAGAATCTATAGCCCTGGTGAGCTTTATCTAACTCACCCTTGTTTTACTCAATGCTTTGCAAAGCCTTTCCTTTTACCCAAGCTATATCTATACAGAGCCCTACTTTTAGTTAGGCATCCATAGCCTCGGTAGAGTTTATCTAGATCTTGTGACTAATTTGATCAAGCTTTTCGATGCTCGTTCTTTCTCTTTCTTTTTTTTCAAAATACAAACCTTTAAAATCTTCATGCATCATTGGGGTAAGGCAGCCTACAAGTGAATCATTTTAGATTTTCACCTACGGTTGCAAATCAAGACAAATTCATCCTTCATAATTCCATAAATACCATTTAATGTGTGTGAGTCCCATGTGGAGCTCTGGCTAATATTTCATTGCTCCACATTCCACCATTCTAGTCCCAAAATATAAGCATGATAACCAAATAAGTAATCCCCATTTTCTCGGGTTTAAATTTTTTCATATTAGGTTCTCAAACCTACTAAGCAAAGAAACACCAACAATAGGGTCAAAATCCCGATAGAATTTTTTTTTGGGGGGGTTCATTGATTTTCAGCTCATGTACTCCAACCTACTAAACAAAGGAAAACCAACACAGGACAGATACCAAGAGTTAGCAACCTCGAAACATTACCCCAAAACAAGGGAATAACCCAACACCAAAACACCTTAACCACACTCTAAAACAAACTAAAAATCAGCAAATACTTGGAACAAAATGAAAACAACACACACAATCAAAGCCAAAAACACACCAAAATATAAAACGTATATACATATGGTACAATATTGTACACCTTTTAAGCCTTAAAATAGTGCTTTAGATGCAACCCATTAATGGGTAAAGCCAAGTATTTCCCATTCAAGGTTTTTAGTCTAAAACTGTTCTTACCTAAGATTTCAGAAACTTAGTATAGACCCAACCACAAATAATCAAAATTTTCATGATCTCCTCTCTTTTCATGCCCTTTATCCGACAATAATACTAGATCTCAAATTTTGAATGTTTTTATTTTATATTTCTTATCGAACCATATTTTTACTATATCTTGATTTTTGTTGAAATGAAGCATAGCCTCATCTCTCCTCTCATCAAGATGCATTAAATATGTCAATCTAGTTTCAAGTTTATCATTGGTCCCAATGTATTCATTCATGAAATGCAACATTTGTAATCTTAAATTTATGAGAAAAATAAGATCTTGTCCATAAAATAAGTGATACGGAGATGTTCCTGTTTATTCTTTTGTTCTGATCCTATCAACCCAAAGGGCACATTTTAGCTTGCTATGCCAATCCCTAGGATTCTTTTCAAGTATTTTTTTATTTCACATAGAAAATTTTTATTAGAGGATTCCGCAAAACCATTACCTTGTGAGTAATAATTTGAGGAGAATTTAATCTTACCATGTTATCATATGCCCAAGTTGTAAATTGCAAAGAAGAAAAAGTAGAGTCATTATCACTTACAATTGCGTTGGGAATTTAGAAACGGGTCACAATATTATCCTCTAAAAATTTAATAACAAAATTTGTGGTAGCATGCTTAGTGGGAATGGCTTCATTCCACCTTGTGCAATTATTTTATGGTAGTAAGGATATATTTATGAGAATCAGATGAGTTAGGTTTATAATCCCAATAAAATCCAATCCCCATTGTGTAAAAGGCCTTGCCTCTACCACAGTCTGTAATGGCATTACTACATTTCTTTCTCTATTGGTTTCCACTTGACATGTGTGGCATGATCTTACGTGAGCGTGTGCATCCTTGAACAAATGGAGCCAATAGTATCCTGCCCTAAGGATTTGATGTGTCGTTGCATTGGATGACCCATGTCCAGTTCCATATTTACCATGGAAATCCTTAAGTAATTGGGTCACCTCATATTGATTAACACAACGAAGGTAAATACCTTCATTTTTTCTCTTGTACAAAACACCAGATCTATTTAGAAATTTTTCTGATTTTAAGCATAAATATCTACATTGAGTAGAATTGAGATGCAATGGGCACTATCATTCAGCAAGAAATACACTATATCAACATACCAATCATTTTTAGTTATGTCTTCTACATTTTAACGTTGGCATGAGATCAATGGATAAATTTTTGTGATTGAATTAACCAAAACTTGTCCACGAACTATTTTCATAGGCTGTATTTCTAGATTCAATTATTGGAGGGTTGAAATTCATTTTCCCCTTATTTCACCTAGCTCATTTTGCAAAAACATAGACTTAATAGTAGGGTCTAGCACCATAGTAAAAATCCTACTATGGACTATGTAATGCCTGAATTTATTAATGGTCTTGGACAATGCATACATGTGTTTATCTAATATGGAATATCTCAATTTTACATCCTTCAAAGGATCACTCAAGAAAGCAATGTGATTTTCAATATTACCCTCGCTCTTTTGGTTAGGACACTCGTAAAGGAATTATCTGAAGCAAATGTATAGACATAAAAATGTTTAGCATAATATGGACTAGTTAAAATAGGGTATATGGAGATAGCATCTTTGATTATTTTGAAAGCATCCCTATTTTTCTTTGTCCATTTAATTTGAGCATCCTTCTTTAACATGTCATTCAATGACTTGACAATTTTTGTGAATCCTGAAATGAACTTTCTTACAAAATTGATCTTGCCAAAGAAATATCTTAACTCTTTCTTACTATTGGGTGGAGGAATTTCTTGTATAGCAGATATTATTTTTAGATCAATAGCAATCCCATCCTTCGAGATGACATGGCCCAATAGATTACCTTCTGTTACCCCAAAAATGTATTTTTTTGTATTAAGAGAGATCTTGTGTTCCCTACATCTTTGAAGTACTTTTCTCAGGTCCCTAACATGATCTTCCCTTTTCTTACAAAAATAGGAATATCATCCATGTAAACAATGATACACTTACCGATGATACCTTTGAATGCAAAATTCATAGCTCTTTGGAAGGAGGAACCCGCGTTCAATAATCCAAACGATATTATTCTATATGTGAACGTACATCATTTTGTTGTGAAGGTTATCTTCATTCTGTAATTTGGGTGAATAAGGATCTTATTATATCTTGAATAACCATCCAAGAATAAAATCATTTCTGACCCATTAACCTTTTGAATAATCTCATCGATAGAAGGTAATGGGTAATTATCCTTTTGGAAAGCCTTGTTCAAATTCTTGAAATCAATACACAACCTTATTTCTCCATTCTTCTTTCTTATCGAGATAATATTGGCAACCCATGTGGAATGCCTAACAGGAAAGATGATTTTTTCTTCTAGCAATATCTTCACCTCTTTCTCTATTAGGGCTCTAATAACGGGTTGATAGCTCTTTGTCTCTGTCTAAAAGGTTTGTATTATGGCTTTAACAGGATTGTATGCATTATCACATTCTGATCATACGTTTTCAAATCCTTGTAACTCCATGCTATGCAATCCACATACTCTCTTAGTGCATGAATGATAGACTTCCTTTCTTGAGTTGTACATGCCTTAGCAATGAATATCTCTCATGGATTTTCTACACTCCCTAAGTTGATCAAATCACATGCTTCTTTAGGGGGTGGTACCTTTTTGCCTCTTTTTTCTTGATATTCGATATCAAATATATTTTTGAGTGAAACCATATCATTTGGCATTTTGTTCCTAGTTTTGATTGTTTCACTTTCCATGTCCATTTCTTCCTGTCCTTTATTATCTTCATCTATAACCTGATTTTCAAAAATACCAAAATTAGTGATAAAATTGAAAATGTGTCTCACTATCGAATACTTGCAAATTGGTAATGTTATCTAGTATTAAGGGACAAGGCACTAATTCAATTAAAAATATTTTGCATTTTTTTATGGTCAACTGGTTTTAGCATACTTGCAGCAATGGCTAAAGAATTTGCTATTCGGTTGTGTTTCCTAGAGATAAGGGTGATGTTGAAAGCATAAAACTATCTATCAAATCCCTAAATCTAGTCCTATACAAGATTAATGTTTTATCCTAACATGCATATTTCCCTTTTACCTATTTAAAATCTAACTCCAAATATCCAAAAACATTGAGATATTTAACCTACTTCCTTAGGGCTAATTGAAGCCTGAAAATCAGTGCTTCGTATTCTGCCACATTATTGGTGGCTAGAAACTGTAATCTATAAGCAACCAACATAGGCTTACTTCTAGGAGATGTAAGTTTGATACCAGCTCCAACAACTTTCTTTGAATTAGATCAATCAAATCTTAAAGTCCAAACCAAACTATCCTCTTCGTAAATAACACAAGAAAGGATTTCCTTTTGAGACTCTTCAGGAATTTATTCTATGTGAAACGTGGAGGCCCCTGACTCAGTTTCAACGAGTTGAATTTCATTGGGCCTATTATACTCTTTTATCATCTCTTTGAGTCTTGGCTCACTATCCACCGGAATTTGGTTTGCTACTCCTCTCCAAGGTAACCACATATCGGAAGAATCTGTAACAATGTATCCTTTCAAATTTTTACTCCAATATCTTCCAAATACCATGCCATATTTGATGGGAATATTAAGCACCAGTATGTCCACATGATGTTGGACTATAGGTTCTGAATTGATCTAAATCATGACATCATTTAAAGTTCCAACCACATCCACCACCGATCTATATAATTGTACCACTTTACTCTTAGAGGTAATTGGTGTGAATCCTAACTTTTGGTAAATCTCTAAGGGTATGATGTTACCCGAGGCACCCAAATCTATCAGACAATTATGTAGGTTTTTGCCTACAATTCTAATGGTTATGATAAAAGGAGGCACTTCTCATTTTTCTCTTCTCAACACTACTTGAGATTCGATGCCTTTGGCCTCATGAATTCGACTTGATGGATTCAACCCTTTCACAAAATATTCCTCTTGACCCAAAATTTTAGCAACCTCAAACATTGAGATATTAGCCTTGGTCCTTTTCATATCCTCTTCTAAGTTGTAAGTGGACTTTTATGAATTTGGCATCTTTTGTGTTGATTCGAACACATTTTTTTTTGGTAGATAAGATACTATAGCATTAATACCGAGTTTTACAGGTTGACCCAAAATATTTTACAAAAATTAGCCTAGGGATTGTGATGAACATATCCTTACTAAGGATCCTATATATGTAAAATCTACATGCCACCAAAGCCATTACATCCGGTAAGGTGGATAGCCTGTTATCAAAAGAAAATTCCCATACAAAATTTTGGGTATACCCCAAGAAAACACATATGCATCATAATTACAAAAAAGAAACAGACACGGATCCCTTCCTTGAGACAATGGAGAAACAAAAAGTTGTAGACACACATAGCAGAGTACTAAAAAAACTCCCACAAGCTCTGCATTGACAGTTACTCTTAATAATTCTTTGGTAATTGCTTTCTTCCGTATATGACATGCTTTGGTACCACATACTATCTTGGCCAATTAGCCTTGGAGAAGTAAGCCTGCTGGCTGGATTTATGGCAGTGGCTATCTAGTGGTCCACGTGGCTTTGGTTCGAAGTCTTTCAACAACTAGAGGAGGCGGTGGATTAATGTCACCTTCTGCATCAGGAGGAAGTAAGGGGTTGTTCGGAGGAGTAGAGAAAGTTTTGGGATCCTTAGAAATTCTTGTGTAATACCCATGATTTCCTTTCCCAAAACGTCTAATGGCTTGGACTTCCAAATTTTTATCATCTTCTTCTCCTAATATTTCAATTTCCTCCCCCTCTTCCTCATTTTCTTGATAGTGGACAACTTTAGTCACTAAAGCATCATGTCTCCCTTAGAAAAAATGGGGTAATTCCTCATCATAAAGATCTAACTCACCATAATCTTCCAAAGTATCTGCTTGCTTGGCTATAGGGTTGGGTATGTGTCCATTATTAGGGTGAGTATTGTATGGTCCTAGCCTTGACCGTTGGTACTTCTCCAATTCATTGACCCTAGAATTAGACCCTTGTGATTGGGGTACTGTAGTACCACATCCAAATGCATTTCCTATGTTAGCCACCTTTGGACTGGGTATGATGGATTGGCTTTGAGCATTTTGGTTCCACTCTGTATTCATGCTTTAAAGGGATGTGTATCGCTTCAAATTTTTCACACCCTTACCTTCAGGCTATAGGATCCGTGCTCGAAAGGGGGATGTGAAAAGGATGTTGCGGTACCTCGGACTGAGAGGCCTTGCGAAGGTCCCGCCTCTCAAGGGAGGTGTATATTGGTGATTTTTCGACGGATGGTGGGTTCACCAGGAAACATTCAATGGCAGTTTCCACGCCTAGGTTGGGAATGCATTTTATGTTTTCATTTTAGCCTTAAGCATTCATGTCCTAGGTTTGGCCAAAATGCATCTAAGCTATTCTTTATGAAGATGTAGATTAAATGAATACAAAAAACAAAATTAAGACAGAAAACAGAGAAATTAAAGACTGTTAAAGGAAAATACCTAATTCAGATGTCTGATGAAGATTCTGATTCTTGAAGCAGTCAGGATCGCCTCTGATTTGACAGGATCGTCTGAGATCAGGCATTGATGAATTCGTCAGACAAATTCTTGAGAGACCTGCAAATAGAGAAATAGGTGCAAAACACAAAAAATACAACAATGCTAGCATAGGGAAACAGTGTAAATTGACACTAACAATATCAAACTGAAACTTATAAGTAGAAACATGAATGAATTATGATGATTTCATAATAATTATGACTTAATTATGCATTTAAAGCTATATGGGTGAACTCCAAAATGCATAATAGCATAAAACACTAAATAAACTAGCTAATTACATAATAAAACAACAGAAAAAGGGAAGAAGAAATGCAAACTTTAGGCACTGATTGCCTCAATGTTGACTGCAGTTGAAATCGTCTCGCATTGGTACGAAATCATCTTTGATTTGACAGGATCACCTCCGATCTGAACAGAATCGTCGACGACGATGTAAGCTTACTCCGGCTGAAAAACACTAAGGTACTTGCAACAAAATTGTATAGAACTAATGCAAAATAGAAACTTAGGATGTTTTAACATGTATGAAGTCGGTTTATAGGGAATTTCAGCCAGGGGGTGCTAAGGGGAGGGCTTAGGATTAAATAGGCTTAGGAGGGAGGTTAGGAGGTTGGAGATCATCCCTATTTGGGAGATGTCCAATGGGGGAGGGTCTCTAACGGCACAGACACGCTTCCGCCCAAATTAGAGGCCCGTTGGAACATAAGCTAATTATGCAAAATCAGTTTAGGGACAAGATCGTCTGGACGTCCTAGCCTAGACGAAATCGTCATATTTGGGGCGATATCGTCTGATCGGCGACAATATCATCAAATGGTCAAAACAAACTCTAAAAATGGCATAGAAAAGGGGGAAACGGATTACCCGGCGGTTAACGGGCGGTTTGGGAGGTTAAAATTTGAATTTAAATTATTTACTGGAGTGAATGTAATTATTAAGATTTCACTGCGCCAATTTTAGGGTGCTACATTTTGCCCCTCTTTAGCGAATTTTCTGAAGAAAATGCGTTAAATATGAGTTCTTCTCGATCTACAAGAAAGCAAAAATTATTCCCATTTTTAGGCGATGATTCTTGGTCGAATCATACGACAGCTTATTATGGTGCCCCCTGCGTGTTTTTACCCAAATCGAACGTTTGAGGTAAAAACGCAGACAAGCAAAATTTTAAAATGTTTTTAATTATGTTTTGAATAAAATTAAGAAAAATAGGGTAAAACCCTAATTCATTTTTACTGTTCATTTTTTTGGTTTTAGAGCTTTGAAAGCAAAAATGGTGGAGACGACGCACAGATCAATAGAGGTCCGACGCGGGCTACGGGTAAGAGTCTAGAATTGACTTAGAATGCTTGAATTGAATTTACATGCTTTTTAGGTGAATTTTAAATGAATTTTTGAGCATCGCGGCCATTTTTGGGCCATCGACGTTGTTGGGATGAAATCATCCCAATTTCAATGAAATCGTCTCAAGTTTGCCAATTTTGTTGAAGGGCGAAATCGACGAAAGGGGGACGATTTCATCAAATTAGGGACGATTTCGGCTTGTAAAATCGGATACAATTATGCTCAAATTTGGGACGATATCGTCCAATAGTGGACAATATCAACAATTGTATAAAATTGAACTTATTTTAACTTGCATTATTAATCACTTGAATTGTTTATTAATGATTGTTATTAATGATTTTTTGTTGTGTTGTTTATGTTGTAGAGAGGATTTCTAAAGAGTAGGGAATGGAAATATGGAGGTTTGAGAGATGACTTGGCCGCTCTAACATAGGTAGAGCAGGATCAGCTGGCACAGGCTAGCTTACAACATGTGGCAGAAATGCCACAAGTGTCTATAGACCTGGGGCTACTGACAGCCCTAGCAAAGAGGTGGTATCCGAGTTCTTCCTATTTTTGGCTATCGACAGGGGAGATGACTCCCACACTAGAGGATGTATGGAGGATTTTGAGGATCCCCATACAAGGACGGTTGATCACTCCTACAGAAAATCAGGGCCATGCTATGGGGCGATTGTGTGGTGACCCGAGTTTCACCCTAGAGAATTGTGGAGTAAACATCGAGGCACTGCATCAAATGCCTGGAGCATCTAGACTCACACAGGTTTTGGCTGGAGTGGTTGGTGGACTTCTGTTGTGCCACCAGAGCGGGTGTAGGGTACCATGGATGCTAGCAGATGTGATCTACGATATGCGAGACCATGGTTACAGATTCTCTTGGGGCAGCTTTGTGCTATGTCGGTTGTACAGGATCCTGCATGGGGTCGTGTACAAGGGCGACCGATGTCTAGTTATGACATTGCTCCTATAGGTTTGGTGCTGGGAGCACATTGTAGTGCAAAGGCCGATAGGGCTTCCTTTGACAGGGATTGATGGGGAGAGGCCCCGAGTTTTCTATTGGTGGCTCCAGAGAGGGTCACAGTGGTAGATTGACCTACAGATGTCTCAAAGACTACTGGATGACCTTGTCCCAGACCAGATCACCTAGAGGCCATGGCGAGAGCACCCAGTATGGGCTGAGGACAGACAGGAGTTAGATCGCATCAGGCAAGTTTTTTGGTTGAGGATGGAGAGGGGAGAGGTGGAGTTCCACCGCTACGACCAAGTTTTACGATAGTTTGGTCTACAGTAGGGGATCCCATCTCTCAGGGATTATGAGTTTTCTCAGACTATCTGAGATAACACTACAGTGAGCGAGGCTCTAGACATGCAACACTTCTGGAGTCAAGACTCGAATGATGCCCCCATTCAGCTAGTGGATGGGGATGACGTAGGGGTAGTCGATGGCTATGATGCCTGGTATGCAGGCATCTGCCCTCCTCATATGATGAGGGCTCAGGGTTCGATACATGTAGTTGTGCGTTGGATAGGGAGGCAATGCCAAGCAGCTATGGAGGTAGCCCAGGGTCATAGCAGGAGAGAGCTGAAGAGGCCACAGGCGTATGAGATGTCGTGACAATAGGAGAGGAGGGTGGAGAGACCCCCTTATCCATAAAGAGAGAGGCCACCATCGTATGATAAGGGTAAGGGTGTCAACACTAGGGAGAGCAGTGAGACAGTGACTCTCCAATCGAAGATGATCTGTCTCCAAGCATAGGTGCAAACCCTATAGGAGGAGCCTACACGACACCGAGCTGAGGTGACACAAATCAGAGATAAGATTGCATGCCTCAGAGCACAAGGTGGAGGGGCGAGCACACAGGAGCTGGCACGGTTTATTTTTTAGACCGCATTCTATTAGGGCATCTACTTCCAGATGGTGCCAGAGGGTCAGAGGGTACAGCTGCCAGCTGGCATTACAGAATCGATCAGGATTGGGTCATCGAGGACTTCATCCTGATCAAGGACTAGGACTCACAGTACTACACATACAACGATGGGGCCACCTCTTCCACCTCAGGGTGAGGGAGGAGATGAGGCTGAGAGCTCGAGGGGTTCTCGAGACACTGCATAGAGGACATTTTATTGAGAGGATTGAGTATGCCAAGATGTATATTGTGGCATACCAATCCAGGTTTTGATATGATGTACATATATTGTTGATATATATAGATGAGATATTTTTGATCATATGACTTGTGTTATGTATTTTTATAATGCTTTTATGTTTTATTGATTGATTGATTTGATGATTCATGTAATCATATCGTTGGAAATATTATAATTTTGATGTCATGCTATAAGATTTAAATGAAATAATCTGATGTAACAAAACTGGTTGTTTGTGATGTAATGTGATAAAAAATAAAAAGAGACTTCTAACAATAATTTCAAAGTACATTATCGCTATTATAGACCATTTCATGGAGTCGTCGCTCACTCGGTCGTCAAGCTAATCCCAGTATAGAAATATTGTTAAAAAGTAAAAGAGTGCTTAAGAGACTGTCTTAAGACTTTGGTGCAATGGTGCAAATGATGATGATGATAGTTTGTTTTTCAGATTTCCATGAAAATAATATGCATGAAATAATGTTAAAATGATTTTTGCTAGGCATAAATTCCAAACTGTGATAAAATTTTTAGATAATTCCCTAGGAATTATACCATCATTGCAAAATGGAAGGTTGACATAATGACATGAAATATTGATAATGTGTTTGTTTGTTTGTAAAGCATAATTGTATAATAGAATGATTTAAGTCATTGTTTTCATGAATTGATTTGAAATAGATGGGGAATAAAAATTGTTACGATGGTTTGTGCTAGGCATAGAATATGTAGGTATAGAATTATACCATCATCGCAAAATTCAAAAAGAGATAGTTTTATTGCATGATTGATTTTTAATAAACAGAAAATATGAAGATAAGGACTTGCGCTAGGCATAAAATTCCAATTTTGGTTGTCAAACTATACCATCGTCGCGAAAGTCGATAAGTTATATATATGTTAGCATACTATTTGTCTTTATTCATTATTAGATAGACTGTTGTTATACTGTTACAACTTCGTAACAGTGTTTCAGTTCAGCTGTTGCGCCGGTGACTATTCCCAACATTGTAAAACTTATTTATACCCTGCTGAATAATAAACAATATGTTCCTGATTTTTACATGGTATCAGAGCCAGTCGGGAGTTTTTTTTTGGGGCGAGGTGATTGCGATGTGATTTTTTTTCTTCACGCCATTGCGTGATATTAAAAAGAAAAAAATGCAGGGCTGGAACTGTGGAGAGGGCCAGCAGAACGCAGGAATTTTTTTTTTGTTCGAAAAAAGACGCAGAGCGCGTCTTTGAATTAAAAAAAAAAAAAAAGGACGCAGCCGCGTCCTTGGCCGACGCAGAGTGCAGACGCATCGGACGTCCTACACGTCCAGTCAGCCACAAAGCGCAGGTCTGTGCAGAGCGCAGACGTCAGCCTGCGCAGAGCGCAGACGGGTCCTTTGCGCAGACGTCCGACCTGCGCAGAGCGCAGACCGCGTTCTCTACGTGACTTCAGCGCAGACGGGTCCTCTGTGTAGAGCGCAGACCGTGTTCTCTGCACGATGTCAGCACAGACGGGAAGGAGGGGAAACACCTCCCCCCGTGTCGCGCGAAAGCGCGGCCCCCCCGCGCTCTGAGCGGGAATTTTGAAATTTAAAATTCCCCGTTGGGCGAGTATAAAATCCCCACCCCCTCCTCCCAAATGGGTGACGCGCAGTTGCAATGTGAAACGCGTGCCATGCGCCATCCCCCCCCGGGTGAAAATTTTTGAAAAAAAAAAAAAACCAGACTGCGGAATTTTTTTTTGAAAAGAACCAGAACGCTGCGGAGCGCAGACGCGAAGCAGCAGCGGCGCGATCAAGCAACCGGAGGCCGCAGCAGAGGAGGAGCATTCGGGTGTTGAAAAGGGAGGAGGTCCACTGATCCTCTCGGATCAGCCCGCTGGCTCACGTGGTCGTGAGCCGTGCGGTAAGGCTCAGGGAGCCTGCAGGTCGGGGGTTCAAATCCCGCCGACTCCCCCCAAGGTATAAATTTTTTTTTCAAACGTTTTTTAATTATTATTATTTTTAGTTAAATTTTTTAATTTTAATTTATTTTTTAATAGTTTTTAAACTTTATAAATTAAAATTTATTTTTAATTTATTTTTTTATAAGTTTTAAAAACTATATAAATTAAAATTATTTTTTTTAACTTTAAATAAATAATAATTATTAAAATGCTTTGTTAAAGAAAGCCTTTTAAGGGGGGATATTTTTTCAAAAAATCAAAGGGGGATAGTGAGTAATTTTTCGAAAAATAGCAATTTGGCAAATTGTAAAAGGTGCATTTTCGGTTGTGACCGACACCTTGTGGGTTATTCTTGTGGGCAGTTTTTTTATGTTGTATGTTGCATATTTCATTTTTGCACTATAACATTAAAAATTAAAATCAAACACTCCCTAAGTCCCCGGAATAATTAAAACCCATCCGTGCAATTTATTGCACTACGAGTGATCGGTATTTGTGATACCTCCGGCCAGCACTTACGAGGTAAAGCTGTCGTGATTTGGCCTACTTGTATCCGCCGCCTAATATAGTCTGCTACAACGACGTCTGAGCTTGTTCTCTATAAATCGTCGGGGAGAGATAAGTTAGCCATTTTTGCATTTTTTTACTCCATCCACTACCCTTTATCGCACTTGTGTTTAGGCGTAAATCCTGACGAAGTATTCTTCATAGTGTTTAGGGGAAGTTACGCCCCACGCATGAGAAGAATCTTCTATGGTAGGTGCCATCAACAAGGCGATTCCCTTTCGGTACCGCTTATGTTCCACGTATCGTATGATCTCTAAAACTCACCTATAGTCTCCCTCACGTAAGGGCGGGTGATTTTTGTTGATCTTTCTAAATACCTATAGTTTCCCTCACGTAAGGGCGGGTATTTTGTACGGTATATTGGCCTAGCAAAAGGTATATCGAAAGGGGGACCAATTGGTGATATAAGGAACCTTCACTATGGCCGTTGTTGCAAAGTTGATGACTGATCCGCATCAGTTATTGAAAGGTCCAAATTATACACCATGGAAACATAAGATGAAGGCAATTCTCCAAATGGAAGATTTGTGGGATATTATTCTTGGAGTAGCAACTAGGCCTTCACCAAGAGCAGGATCCACAGGTCCTTCCGCAGATCAGATAGCTTTTGACAAGAAAGACAGTCGAGCAAAGGTGCTCATTTTGTTTGCTATTTCAGATGAAGTGCAACCTCATATAGCTGACAAAGCAAGTGGTAAAGAGGCATGGGATGCCCTTAGAACCATCTATGAGGGAAAGAATGAATCCACCATTCTTCATCTTCAACAACAACTTCATAACCTGAGTTTGAGGCAGGGTGAAACAGTTGAACTCTTTTTGTGCGAGTGTACGAGTTGAAAGAGAAATTGAGTTCTTTGGGAGATACTGTGGATGAAAAGCTTCTCATTTCACTTGTGATGAGAGCTTTACCTTCTTCATTTGATATGTTGATAACCTCCATCCAGGTGTCTCAACGACAAATTACCTACATCGAGTTGGTCAATCTGCTTCAACAACTGGAGGCACGCCAACTTCACAAGGATGATTCTTCCAATACAGCCCTATACACCAACAGGCGGGGTTCTAGGAAGAAAGGTAATGGGCAAAAAGGAGGCAACTTTCGGAAAGGAGGAAATTCTCAACAGGATACGAAAGGAAAAGGCAAACAACCTCAAGAGAAGAAGAGGTGGTGCAAGAGCTGTGAGAAAGACAACCATGACACCAACGGGTGTTGGCATAAGAACAAGCAGAAAGGCCAAAACAAACCACAAAATAAAAACAAGCAACCCCGGGTGAATGTTGCTTGTTGAAGAATCGACTCGGATTACGAATGGGCACACAAGGTGCTCATGACTACCACAGATTCCACACGGAGGGATCCTGTTTGGTATGTCGATTACGGAGCTAGCAAACATATGGTCGGCGACGGATCGTGGTTTGAATCATTTGTGGCCAAAGAGGGCAAACCTGTCACCATTGTTGATGATAAAACCTACAGGGTTCAGGGAGAGGGTACAGTTTCAGTCACTCTTCCTGATGGCAAGTGTCAGATTGACAAAGTCCTCTATGTTTCGGGATTGGCCAACAATTTGTTGTCAGTGACACAAATCCTGGATAGAAATATGGTTGTCAACTTTCGTGTTGAGAATGGAAAGAAGTGTTGTACTATTACCAGGAAGGGTAAGCAGATTGCAACAACTTCATATAAGCACGGCTTATTTGCACTAGATGCTATCTCTACTCCACATGTTGCCATGGTTGTCTCTACCAAGGAGGCAACTTCCCTATGGCACAAGAGATATGGGCATCTTAGTTACGGCTACTTACTTGAGCTCGGCAAGTATGAGATGGTAAAGGGTCTTCCTTCCCTTTCTACCACATTGCCGGTGTGCTCTAGTCGCTTAGCGGGAAAGCGACATAGAGTACCATTTGAGAAGAGCTCTACAAGAGCACGAAAACCTCTGGAGTTAATTCACACCGATCCGTGCGGTCCTTTCACACCCAACGGTTGTGGAGGGAAGAGGTACTTTCAGTTATTCGTAGATGACTACTCACGAAAGATGTGGGTTTTCTTTCTCCAACTGAAATCTGAAGCTTTCGCATTCTTCCAGCAGTTCAAGAAATCCGTTGAGAAGGAGTCGGGAGCTTCTATTAAAACCCTCCGCTCAGATCGAGGGGGAGAGTTTACCTCTAATGAATTTTTTGCATTCCTAGATAAGCATGGAATCAAGAGACGGTTAACAACTGCCTATACTCCTCAGCAAAATGGAGTTGCTGAGAGAAGGAACCATTCTATCATGGAAATGGTTCGTTGTATGCTCACAGGAGCTACTCTTGGGCAACAATATTGGGCAGAAGATGTCACCACTGCGGTGTATCTGTTGAATAGGGCACCCACAAAGGCCCTAAAAGGAATGACTCCACAGGAAGCATGGAGTGGTCGAAAACCCTCCATATCTCATCTACGTATTTTTGGATGTCACGCTTTCATGCACATACCGAAAGAGAAAAGGAAGAAGCTAGATGAGAAAACACTGAGATGTATTTTTCTTGGTTATTATGAGCACTCTAAAGGATATCGGTTGATAGATCCTTTGACCAAGAAAATTCATATCAGCGAGAGATGTTGTCTTTGATGAAGCTTTCACATCACAGAGCACATCTAAAGTACACCAAGATATTGTGGAAACTAAGGAAGAGAAGATTCCTTCGTCAACACAGACGGGAGGTC
The DNA here is from genome assembly GCA_028583015.1 of Wollemia nobilis. Classification (NCBI taxonomy): domain Eukaryota; kingdom Viridiplantae; phylum Streptophyta; class Pinopsida; order Araucariales; family Araucariaceae; genus Wollemia; species Wollemia nobilis. The sequence continues at coordinate 4,583,488 of JAQPPZ010017101.1, read as the reverse complement.
CTTCTACATCTTCTTCAACTCCACCGAAGAAGAATCCTAAATGGTGTACAAATACAATCGAGAGATGCAAATTTATCCACTCCTCCCAATTTGAATTTGGATAGACCTCGTACACGCAGTATGGCTCAAAAGGAAAGAGAAGCCAGAGAAACTGGTGAGGTTGATGATCTTTGTCAATCTTTTGAGGAACTTTCTGTGACTCCAAGTACAGAAGTAGAGGATATGGATATTGATGATGACAGGGCGTTCATGTCTACCATAGATGGTCTTGAACCTGCATCAGTGCAAGATGCTCTTAGTGAGCCTCAGTGGAAGGCCGCTATGGATACAGAGTATGAGTCTTTGATGAAGAATAAAACTTGGAAGCTTGTTGATTTGCCGCATGGAAAGAAACCCATTGGCTGCAAATGGGTATATAAAGTCAAGTACAAGGGAGATGGAACAATTGATAAGCATAAGGCCCGTCTTGTTGCAAAGGGCTATGCTCAAAAAGAAGGCATTGACTACGAGGAAACTTTTGCACCTACTTCTCGGATGACCACAATTCGGGTTATGTGTGCTATGGCAGCACAATATGGGTGGAAAGTTCACCAGATGGATGTCAAAAGTGCCTTTCTAAATGGTGATCTCCAAGAAGAAGTCTATATGACTCAGCCTGGAAGGATTTGAAGTGGAAGGCCAAGAGCGAGAAGGTTTGCAAATTGGTCAAATCCTTGTATGGTCCGAAACAAGCTCCTCGAGCTTGGTATATAAAAATGGACAATCACCTTATGCGGCATGGATTTAAGAGATGTCCAGTCGGATGCAAACCTCTATTTCAAGAAACAGGGTTACGAGATAGTGTTGCTTGTACTCTATGTGGATGATCTGCTCATTACGGGGAGTTCAGAAACTATGATCTCTACTTGTCAAAAGAAACTTGTGCAAATATTTTGAGATGACGGATCTCGGACTTCTCCATTACTGTCTTGGTCTAGAATTCAGCCAAAAGGAGCACTCCATCAAAGTGTCTCAAAAAAAATATGCCAAGACATTCTTTGGAAAAATATCGCATGACTGATTGCAAGCCAATGGCAACTCCAATGGAGAATGGACTTCAGTTATCGCGATATGATGATTCACCTCAGGTAGATGGTACTCTCTATCGACAGTTGATTGGGAGTCTCATATATCTGACCAATACTAGGCCAGATCTCGTATTTGTTGTCAACTATCTTTCGAGGTTCATGCAGGAGCCTAAGACCACTCATTGGAAAGCAGCAAAACGTGTTCTTCACTATGTCCGTGGTACTATGGAATATGGCCTAGAATACAAGAGGAACAACAAATTCTTCTTGCAAGGATACACGGACTCCGACTATGCCGGATCATTTGATGATCGCAAGTCAACTTTTGGATACATTTTTCATCTGGGATCCGGTCCTGTCTCTTGGCACAGCAAGAAGCAATAGGTGGTTGCTATTTCATCAACAGAGGCAGAGTATCGCGCCGCACGTGAAGCTGTGTGCGAAGTGATATGGTTACGTCGCATTCTGACAAGTATGGGCCATCCATCAAAATCTCCAATACACTTGTTTTGCGACAATCAGGGTGTTCTGAACCTCGTCAAGAATCCAGTCCATCATGAAAGAACAAAGCACATTGACACACAATGTCATTTCATTCGAGATGAAGTTCCAAAGCACCGAATTCAGCTTCGACACATTCCCACCGATGCTCAAGTTGCAGACATTTTCACTAAGGCACTTGGACGTGTCAAATTTGAATTGTTTCGCAGCTCACTTTGTATTGCAAAATGATGTAAGGGGATGTTAGTAGTCTAGTATAGCTATTAGTTATTACATTACCCAAATAATGTAATAAAGGGGGATGTTAGCGTACTATTTGTCTTTATTCATTATTAGACAGATTGTTGTTATACTGTTACAACTTCGTAACAGTGTTTCAGTTCAGCTGTTGCGCTGGTGACTATTCTCGGCATTGTAAAACTTATTTATACCCTGTTGAATAATAAACAATATGTTCCTGATTTTTACAATATAAATGTAACTTGATTGCATGTTTTTTAAAAATGATTTTGATTTTTGATAATGCATGTAGTTGTCGTTATACTAAACAACTGTCCTTTCAAGAGAAAAAGAAAAAATAATTTCATTCCAAACAATTTGCAAGAAATATTTCCAAAGTATCTTAAAGACAAAAGTTAGGTTTATAAGGAATCCCATGTGCATATGTGAATTCATTTCCAATCTTGATTTATCATAATGATACACAAAATCTCTCAAATATGAAATGTGTATGCAATTGCTATGTTCATTTACTAGTTTTGAGCAAGGTACTATGATACAAGTGATTTGAATGAACCAAAGAAGTGTTCATTAACCATGATGTAGATGCATATAACCATACTAGACTACTATGTAGGTCGGATTATCAAGAGCTAGCTAATCCATAAGTAGACATAGGTCTATACAAAAGAAGGTCGCTAATGTGACAGACATATCGCCACGCTAGGAGTTACCCAAGGCCAAGAAGGTTGGGCACAAACCACCTGTTATGGGGCTTACCTCACAGTTTTTGAATAATTGAGAATTCCAGGGATTCAAGCTCATCAACCCTTCTTTTCTTTTCAAAGGGTAGGGAAAGGGATTTTATTGCTTTTGCTTTTTGCTTTATTTTGCTTTTCTTTTCTTTTTCTTTTTGTATTTTTTGCTTGATAATTGAGATAATGCTTGAAATATTGTTGTAATGATATAAAATAACATTTTATCTTTTTTCTCTTTTTCTTTTGAACTTTGCTTTTTCTTTCTGTGCTAGGGATACTTGCTCATATTAGTTGTAGAGCAAGGGATTTTTATTCCGGGTAGGGGTGAGCTTGTCCTTTTGCCAATTCTCAAAGATTCTAGACCATGTGCATGATAGGATAGCAGGGGAAACTTTTCGCTCAAGAAACCACTTCTACTATGTAGCAAAGCATGGAAATTACAAATATAATCATTTTATTGTGAAAAGATGTGCTTGGTTTAAGTAAATAACAAGATCAATTCTCTATGCTCAAACTTTATTTAATTGAATTTTGTGGACTTTGATATAAGAGAGATTAGTAATCATGCCAGATAAAATCAAGATATTTATTTTTGTGAGTGTGAAAGTGAGGGATTCCAAATAAATGCTAATTTATCCAAAATAATTTGAAACATATAATTGCAACATTTGTAAGAAGATATATATAAATACTTTTTGAGAAGTTTTGAGAATGTTGACTCTCTCTTTCTTCTTTATGTTGTTTTGGTTTTGAAAGAGTCAAGAATATTGCTATTTTTTTGATTTTTATTATTTTTTGAAAGAATTAACAAGTGCCATAAATAAATGTAACAAATAGTTTTGAAGATTTTGATGATTATGAATGTTTTTGGTGTTTTTGAATTTATAAATTGAAAGAAATACAAAATAGTGATTTTGAAATATTTTAAACAAATATATACAAGGATGAAATGACCAAATTTATACATAGTAACGTTTAAGATGCAAAATATTCATGGGTTCTTTAAGTTCTTTACCATCTAAGGTAGATAATTTGTATGCTCCTGATTCAAATTTAGCAGTGATAATGTATGGTCCAAGCCAGTTGGGCTCAAATTTACCTTTAAGGTCCTTAGTTGCATTTGTATTTTTTTTATTTTCTTTTAAAACAAGGTCGCCGATCTCAAAGGATCGATGACGAACTTTTTTAGCATATGATCTTTTAAGCTTGTTTTGGTAGGCACGGAGATGCTCCAAAGCATTGATGCATTTTTCATCTAGGAGTTCCAGCTGATCGAGTCTTCCAGCTCGATATTCATCTCCTACTTCGGTATCTTGAAGTAGCAGAGCCAAAGAAGGAACTTCTAATTCAAATGGAAAAACGGCTTCAGCACCATAAACCAAAACAAATGGTGAAGTTCCAGTGGGAGTTCGAACACTAGTTCGATAGGCCCACAAGGCTGGATATAATTGAATGTGCTAGTCACGGCCAGTTTTATTGACCAATATTTTGAGAATTTTGATTAAGGTTTTGTTAGATGCTTTTGCTTGACCATTACCCTGAGGATAATAGGGAGTGGACCAGCGATGTTGAATCTTATATTTTTGGCATAATTTTTTAACATCTTTATTTTTGAAACAAGTTCCATTGTCAGAGATGAGATTTGCAGGAATTTCAAACCTACAAATGATTTGATTAAAAATAAATTTAGAGACTTGTGTGCTAGTGCAGGAAGCTAAAGGCATAGCTTCAACCCACTTCGTGAAATACTCAATGGCGGTTATGATGAATTTGTGTCCATCAGATGACACAGGATTGATTTTGCCAATAATGTCTAAACCCCATTTTGAAAAGGGCCAAGGAGATGAAATAGCCTGCAGTTCTTGTGCAGGTGCATGGACAAGGTCAGCATGTTTTTGGCACTTGTCGCAATGGCGTACATAATCATGTGCGTCATTCTCCATGGTAGGAAAAAATTATCCTATCCTAAGGAGCTTTTTAGCAATGACACTACCACTAAAGTGTCCTCCACAAGATCCATCGTGGGCTTCACTCAAGGCTGATTTGGATTCTTCTAAATTCAAACATCTTAATAGGATACCTTCAAAAGATCTCCTATATAAAGTATTGCCAATTATTACAAATCGACTTGCTCGTCTACATAATAACCGACGCTGGTTTCTATTAGAATTGGCAGGAAAAGTCCCATTTTGGAGAAAATCAAATATATCTGTATACCAAGGTTCAGGAGTAGTTTCATTGATTAGAAACACATCCAAAGGTTCTAAGCATGACTTATTTGAAGCGGGTTCCTGGAGTCGACGAATAATGATAGTGGCATATTTGTCATCTAACTCCAAGGGCAGGAGAGATGCAGCTGTGGCCATAGCATCAGCTGCACGATTGCAAGTTCGAGGAATAGCTTCCAAGGTAACTTGATCAAATAGAGACATTAATTGTAAAACATAGGCCTTATATGGGCATAGTTTATCATCTCTGGTCTGATAAACTTCATTAATTTGGTTTATAACTAGTTGAGAATCACCAAAAACTAAAAGATGTTTAATTTTTAGCGCCAAGGCAGCTCGTAATCCAAGGATTAGAGCTTCATATTCAGCAGTATTGTTGGTGCAAGCAAATGTTAATTTGAAGGACAGAGGAATAAGATGTTTTTGTGGGGATATTAAAATAATACCCGCACTAGCCCCACTCATGCATCGGGCTCCATCAAAGTATAAGGACCATTGTTCGATATGGTCTGCCTCTAATTGAAGGCATTCATCAAGAAACTCGATGATGAGGGGATGGGTAGACTCTAAGGGTGCAACAACTAATTGATCTGCTATGATTTGACCCTTAACAGACTTCTGTCCTATGAATGTGAGATCAAACTCGCTTAGAGCAAGAACCCACTTGGTCGTGCGACCCGATAAATAAGGTTGACTCATGAGATACCTCAAGGGATCATATTTAGCAATGACATAAGTTTTCTGACTAAGCATATAATGTCATAATTTTTGCATAGCAAACACGACTGCTAGACATATTTTCTCTAATGCTGTATAGCGGGTTTCATAACTGATGAAGGTTCGGCTAATATAATAATTAGCCCATTCTCTCTTTTCATCATCAAGTTGAGCTAACATAGCTCCTAAGGCAAAATCTGAAGCTAAAATATATAGGAGAAATGGGCGATCAGGTTTAGGCGGTGAAAGCACAGGTGGATTAAGGAGGTATTGTTTGAGAAGTTCAAAAGCTTCTCTACATTCAGCGTCCCAATTAAAAGGGACATCCTTCTTAAGGAGTTTAAGAAAGGGACCAGTTTTGTCCGCCAGCTTATCGATGAAGCGACGGATGGCTTGAAGCTTACCTTGTAAACTTCGTAACTCAGATATATTAGTAGGTGCGGGCATATCAGTGATAGCCACAATCTTGAGAGGGTCGATTTCTATACCACGTAAAGAAACTAAAACCCCTAATAGTTTACCGGACTTAACTCCGAATATGCATTTTGTTGGATTTAATCGAATAAGATATTCTCGTAATCGATTAAAAACTTTTCTCAAATCATCTAAATGATTGTCTTCATTAATAGAGCGAGCTATAATATCATCTACATAATCATGTAGGATATCATGCATCATATCATGAAAAATATAAGTCATAGCTCGTTGATAGGTTGCACCTGCGTTCTTTAAGCCAAATGGCATCACTTTCCAACAAAAAGTACCCCAGGGGGTAATAAAGGTTGTTTTAGCCTGATCTTCAGGAGCTATCCTGATCTGATTATAACCAGAGAATCCATCCATTAAGGACATCATCCCACTCCCGACAGTAAAGTCAATGATTTGATCCATGTTTGGAAGAGGAAAATCATCTTTAGGGCATGCAACATTAATATCTCTAAAATCTATGCAAACCCTAACTTTGGTGGCTTCCTTTTTGGTAACTGGAACTACATTTGAGATCCATTCAAGCATAATCAATAGCTTGTATAAAGATAACATTCAGGAGTTTTTCTAACTCCCCTTTGACTAGCAGAGCCACTTTGGGATGCATTTTTCTAAGTTTTTGTTTAACAGGTTTAGCATCCGGATGGACCACTAGATGATGCATGACTACAGAAGGGTCTAGACCTGGCATATCTTCATATGTCCAAGCGAAGACATCTTCATACTCTTTAAGGAATGCAATGTATTGTTCTTGTTTTTCTTGACTTAATTCTGATCCAATATTGATTATGTGAGGATTATCCTCAGTTCCAATATTAATTTTAATGACGTTTTCTACCTCCATGTGTAGATCTCTTTCAAAATTAGGTGGGGCGGGTGAAACGCCCAATTATTGTAATTCTTGTAAGGTTAATTTGGATAATTCATCTTGAGGATTAGCGGTCTCAAGTTGGGCTATAGTTGGTATAGAACCATCAAAATAAAATCCATTGTGTAACATCTCTTCAACAGAGACATCATGGAAGATATCTCCTTCCAACTCTTCATCGGGGTCAGCAATCATTTCAGGGTAAGCTATGGATAGCATGTTACATGTAAACGACTGATTTTTTAGAGGCAAATCAACATGCCTATCCAAATAATCTTGATAACATATGAGGTGATCATCATCTTCAAAAGGAAAGGGTTGACCCTTACTAGGAAATAGGCCCACACCACAGTGGGTAGGCCACGGTTCTACCTCGAAAGGTTCTTTCATGCCATTTTGGAAAGGTCCCAAGCCTTTCCCTTTATATCCCATTTTAAGCATTATGGGTTTAGCTTTAATATATTCATTGGTAAAATAACATCGAGCATATCCCTCATGATGAGTTTTGATATTTCGAGGGATTCTTCCCCAATCATATCCTTTATAAATGAAGGCACAACTCCCGACTTGGTAAGTACTTCCCATAGGTTGTGGGAGGCCCAAAGTACGAGGAGATGGTGGCAATTTATTTAAAAGAATTGAATCTTGCATGAAAGCATTTGTTTTTTCTGATATTAAGGTTGTGGATAAATCTGGTAAAAGTTCATCAGAAAGAGCATAAGATGTAGAAGGATTATTCCCTATATCTTTAGATGTGGAAGGGATGATAGATGTTGATAATGTGGAAGGTATGATAGGTGTGTCTATAGGTTTTGAATTTATAGGGATAGAACATGAAGGATTGGTTGTAGATTGAAGATCTTTTTGAGGTTCTAGAGTGATTTTTTTAGAAGATTGTTGATCTATATAGGAGGATGAAATTAATGGAGGGAAAATAGGTGAAGTTATGGGTGTGTGTTTCACATTTTTAGATGAAAAATAAGAATTAGGATGTGTGGATGACAGAGCAGGGCAAAATTGCACTCCAACGGGTTCTGCCAAAGCACACATATCAAAGGGTCTAGGGTCACCATGGATAGTGACCAACTGATTTTTAAATTCGAATTTAACACATTGGTGTAAAGTTGATGGGACCTCCCGCATTGCATTGATCCAAGGATGACCCAAGAGTATATTGTACGATGCGGGGCAATGTACAATAAACATGGTTGTTTCTAGGGTTCTAGGACCAACTTGCAATGGGATGGTAATAACTCCACATGTTTCTTGTGTTTCGTCATTAAAAGCTTTGATAATCATATCAGTTTTCTTCATTTCATCACTTCTAAAGCCAAATCATTGGTAGAAGTCAAAAGTGCAAATGTTTAGAGATGAGCCATTATCAATCAGGACTCGTTTGACAACTACATCTCCAATTAGAGCAGTAATATATAAGGGATTATCCTTATGTAAACTGTGTTGTGGGATATCTTTATCCCGAAAATCAATACAATCAACCTCTCGAGTGATGATAGTATTGGCCATAGCTTCAGGTTGAATGTTTTGAGGTACCATCATTTGGCTTAATGTAAGCATCAACTCATCCCTATGGGTGGGAGAGGATCTTAATAAATCCAAAAGGGAAATTCTGGCCGTAGTATTGGATAATTGCTCATTAATATTGTAAGGGGGTTTAGGTTGAACATAGGAAGCATGATTCCCTTTATTGGGATTTTTCAAAATGAATGGAACTGATCCATCATTCTGGTTTGGTTCTTGTTGAGAATTTTGAGCCTATTGTCGGGTAACGACTCCAATGGTACCTACAATGTTATATTGAGGACGTTGAACTAGTCTCGGTCGAGCGTTTATGGCTTGTTCATTAGGGAGGAATTGATTAGAAGAAGGTCGAGTAGTAACTCTTCTAGGAAATGGTTCTTCTGGAACCATAGCATCTGTGATGGGTTGAATAGGATCTGATTCGTTTTCAAAACTATTCGATTGGTTTGAAGTGATGTCCATTTCACTTTCAGTATCTGATTCTACATCACTAGAATCAGGAGTTGGAATATTATGTAAGGGCCTGGTCGTAACCAGGGATAAGGTTGTGTCAAATATTTGAGGATCCTGAATAGGTAATTGTTCGCTAATGGTTCCTACATATCGGGTAGGAGGAGGAACATTATGATGTTCGATTTGATTGGCCACCTCTTTACCATGTCTTGGTAAAGGGTGTTGAAATATGTCTAATGTTTGATTAGCATTTTGATTTTGATTTTGGGGAATGGTCTTTTGAGGATTATTAGGAGCATTTTGTTTAGGTTGGAAGGCTTGCACCTCCATTTCATTATTATCAATCAAATCCTATATTTTATGTTTCAACCTTTTACAAGCGTTGGTAGAGTGTCCAGGTCCTCTATGGAAATCACAGTGTAAGTCAGCTTTGTATCCGGGTATAGTTGGATCAAGTTCCCGGATAGCTGGTAATTGGATCAAACCTCTTTCAAGTAATTGAGGTAAAATAGTTGATAATGGTTGATTCAATCTAGTAAATTCTTGAGGAGGCTTATCAGGAGGTTTCAATATAATTTTTTTTGTTGTCTTCGTTGCATTGATATTAGCAACATTTATGCTATTAGTGACTCCGTCATCGACAACTTGTTTGTTTTTATATTGATTTTTGGATGTTTTCTCATCATCCTTCTTCCTAAGTTGGCCTCTCCTGATGAGGGCATCTTCTACTCTTTGAGCTAAATCTATAGCTTGATCGAAGGTAGTTAAAGTAGCAGTTGATAGCTCATAAGATATTTGTTCTTGTAAATTATTGATAAAAATGTCCAACATTTCCCTATAAGGTAGCACAAAGTGCAGTTTTCCTATCAACTGCCTCCATCTAGCTAAGAAATCGGCAAAACATTCATCCTTGTCTTGTTTTAAGTTGTATAAATCTTTAATGGTTACATGCCTCTCGATGTAGGCACTAAATTGATGGACAAAAGATTCAGTTGTTTCTTCAAATTTTCTCAAAGAATGAGTGGGCAATTGATAGTACCACTCTAATGCCATTCCACCTAAACTTTTTAGGAACATTTTTAGTAATAGCAAGTCATCATGTGATATATCATGACATGCTATCCTAAACATGCGAAGATGCTCTATGGGATCTTCGGTTCCTTTATATATAGGCAAGATAGGCATGGGAAAATGCTTAGGGTATGGTTGAGCTACAACTATGGGATCCAAAGGTTGACTACAGATCTCTCGATAATTGTACGAGGGATGATAAGGATCTATCTGGTCCATACGAGAAGCTAACTGTTTCACCATGGCTTCCAGATTACTAGTTTGCCCACCATATTGGTTCGGTAGGGCATTGACATGGGTTTTGTGAGCATATGATGGAGGAACATGAAGGTTAGATGCTATGTTACTATTGTGTAAATTGTTGGTAGGAAAGGTGTTATGAAGGAATTTTGAAGTTGTATTATGTTGTGTTCCAGATTGTTGAAAATTGGTGTTTGGCTTCGTTTTAGGTTTTTGTTTACTTGAAGCATATTGATCAATAGTTTGGCAAAGTAAAGTAGTGAAGGAGGTTTTATTTTGTGTGGGAATGATTTTAGGTTGAATAACAGGTTCCTTAGGAGGTTGGGTAACCTATTGTTTTGACATGTTTTGGATCATAGTGACCATATCTGTATTGGATGGTCCAGCATTATCACTTTCTTGATCAATGAAAGACAAGGGATTAGTGTGCACATCAAACACATGTTCCATGGCTGCTTGAGTGTCACTAATTTTCCCTTTATCAATACGAACTGCCACATTAAGAGCATCAATGTTATCATTGAGAAATTTTCAAAAATGATCTACGTTGTCAAAAGCAATAGTTCCATCTGGAGCTACTCTAGGGGATGAGGATCCATCCTCTTTAACACTTTCTTCTTGTTCATTATCTTCACCTAGGTCATCTTCTGGGTGATCTAGAGTTTTGCCTTCCAGAATTGGATCTTCAGGAAGTACATTTGGGTCTCTAGTTTTATCTTGTAACCAATCTTCTTCTTCTCCTTCAGTTTGTTTACCATTCCTAAGTTTAGGCATTGTGCCTTAATTTTAGATTTCAGCAAATATATATATATATATATATATATATATATATATATATATATATATGCAACAAGCTTAAGAGGTATATATTAATTATATACCTACTACAATATTTAAAATGAAATGTTTTGGTTTTTGCTATGTTTTTTAGTTTTTTAGTTTTTCTTTGTTTTTTGTAATAATATTGTAAAGACAACAAATAACACAATAAATGCAAGAAATAAGACTGAAAGTAATAATCTAGTTTTCTATAAACAATTTATAAATATCATTAATGGGCTCAAGTTCTTCAAGAGTCATGAAGTGTTCTTCTTCAAATTGAAATTTTTCCTTCAAAAATTTAATGAAAAGAGCTATAGTGATATTATCTGTCTCAGATGTTGGTTGATAGAAGTAAATCTTGTGGCAATACTCTCGATATAACACAGCTCGAGGAACTCTATTTCATCTCTCCCTATCTGTAAGAACAACCTCTTGGTATTCTACTAAAGACCTAGGAACTGGTGTACAATGGCTGCGTTCTCGAGGTATTCCTCGAAGGTGAACAATTATGAAGATACAAGAGCTCTCCTATAAGCTAACCATCTATGGCAGGCTCTCTGAAGTTCATGATAAAATACAAGTTGATGAGGATCTAGGATTCTATCTAGGACAAGCCTCTTGATTTGTTTAAATTTTGTTGACCTAGATGAGATGACACTAAGTCTTCTATCAAGTTCGTCCCACAAGAGTTGATTTCTATCTGTTTCGGGCACACTAAGTAAAGAATTGATTTCTATGGCTGCCAATTGGTTTTCTACATTTATAGTAACTGCTAATATTTTCTTAGGAGCTACCATATAAACATGATATTGAATTTAAATGATCTGAAATGCATCTATGTTTTAGTTGTTTTATTTTTTTTTTTGTTTTTGTTTTCAAAAGGTTTACAATGCATTCACGTCGGGTTCACCAAAATGTATCGCTCCAAATTTTTCACACCCTTACCTTCAGGCTATAGGATCCGTGCCCGAAAGGGGGATGTGAAAAGGATGTCGTGGTACCTCGGATTGAGAGGCCTTGCGAAGGTCCCGCCTCTCAAGGGAGGTGTATATTGGTGATTTTTCGACGGATGGTGGGTTCACCAGGAAACATTTAATGGCAGTTTCCACGCCTAGGTTGGGAATGTGTTTTATGTGTTCGTTTTAGCCTTAAGCATTCATGTCCTAGGTTTGGCCAAAATGCGTCTAAGCTATTCTATATGAAGATGCAGATTAAATGAATACAGAAAATAGAATTAAGACAAAAAATAGAGAAATTAAAGAATGTTAAAGGAAAATACCTGATCCGGATGTCTGATGAAGATTTTGATTCTTGAAGCAGTCAGGATCGCCTCTGATTTGATAGGATCGTCTAAGATCAGACAAGATCATCTGAGATCTGACGAATTCGTCAGAGACCTACAAACAAAGAAATAGGTGCAAAACACAGAAAATACAACTATTCTAGCATAGGGAAACAGTGTAAAATGACACTAACAATATCCAAACTAAAACTTATAAGCAGAAACATGAATGAATTATGCTGATTTCATAATAATTATGACTTAATTATGCATTTGAAGCTAGATGGGTGAACTCCAAAATGCAAAATAGCATAAAATACTGAATAAACTAGCTAATTACAGAATAAAACAACAAAAAAAGAGAAGAAGAAATGCAAACTTTAGGCACTGATTGCCTCAATGTTGACTGCAGTCAAAATCATCTCACATTGGTATGAAATCGTCTCTGATTCGACAGGATCGCCTCCGATCTGAACAGGATCATCGACGACGATGTAAGCTTGCTCCGGCTGAAAAACACTAAGGTACCTACAACAAAATTGTATAGAACTAATGCAAAATAGAAACTTAGGATGTTTTAACGTGTATGAAGTCGATTTACAAGGAATTTCAGCCAAGGGGTGCTAAGGGGAGGGCTTAGGATTAAATAGGCTTAGGAGGGAGGTTAGGAGGTTGGAGATCATCCCTATTTGGGAGATCTCCAATGGGGGAGGGTCTCTAACGACGCAGACACGCTTCTACCCGGATTAGAGGCCCGTTGGAATAGAAGCTAATTGTGCAAAATTAGTTTAGGGACAAGATCGTCTGGACGTCCTAGCCTAGATGAAATCGTCATATTTGGGGTGATATCGTCTGATCGATGACGATATCGTCAAACGGTCAAAACAACCTCTAAAAATGGCATGGAAAAGGGGGAAACGGATTACCCGATGGTTAACGGGTAGTTTGGGAGGTTAAAATTTGAATTTAAATTATTTACTGGAGTGAATGTAATTATTAAGATTTCATTGCACCAATTTTAGGGTGCTACAGGATGTAACCAACGGATAGGTTTTTGGGCTTTGAATATTGATTATGCTGAATCTAGGTATGGTTATGTGATTTTTTTCTAGCATGGATGTGGTAGGTGGAATTGATATGTTAGGATAGGTGGGCAAGGGTGAATATATGGGTAAGAATGGATACTATTGATTACATGGTCAGGCATTCATCATTGATACTTGTGGTGCCATAATCTATTTCATCATGGCAAACTGACTATAAGGACCATACTGTCCCATCATAGACAACTGAGATAACCCCATGCCTTGCGATGTCATTTGTTGTTCAATGGTCATGGCTTTCGCATAAGCTAGGGCAAGGGTTGTGACCTGGGGGTTTATCCTAGAAAACATGATGGTCATAGTATCTAGAGCTCTAAAGTATAGTTGAATGGCTATGGCAGCATCCATCACAAAGTGGTGAGTTACATTTGAGTAAATCTTATGGAACCTAGCATTGAATGTCCTAATAGGATCATTGGGTAACCTTTTACAGGGAACAAATTGATTATAGATTATGGAAGGATCTAAAAATGACCAAAATTGGTTTTCGAAGGTTGCTTCTAATTGGGCCCATAAAGTAATGGATCCTACAAGGATATTCCTATACCACTCATGATCCATATGGTCCAAACTTGTAGGAAATAGTCGACAAGTGACGTCTTTGTGATTAACTCTTTGTCTAATCATATAGTCTTTGTAAATTTGGATATGCTCCTCAATTGTATTGGGACCATCATAAATAAACTTGGGTATCGACCTCTTAAGATATGTGGGTATATCATGGACATACTTGGGTATATTCAAGGGAATGCTTTGCACACCATACCAAGGAACTGGTTGTTGGGCCATGTTATTCAATGGTAGTGACCCTACGAGAATAATAGAAACCATTGAAATGATGGGGATAGATACACTTGATGTAGTTGTCGTAATAGAAACCATGGGTACAGACCCACTAGATGTACTTGAATCTAAATATGGCCCTAGATCAAATATACTGGGTGGGATTTTTATCTCTTGATTTTTGTTTCTTCATCTCCTAGAATTAGGAGAAAGACTTTGAAAAATGGTTTTAGACCTAGTAGAAATGTGCTCAGGTTGGGCCAGCTTGGAAAAATTAAAATTCTACAAGGCTTATCACAAATTACTCATAGTAAATCCTGGATAAATTTTGTACCTGCAAGCACAATAAGGTGTAAACAAAAATACCCACAATAATTATTAGCAAAATAAAGATCTAAATCACAAAGCTATGAAAGAAGGCCCTCCTTCTAGCATCAAAATATTGAGTGAATATTTTTCCCTATTGCAAAATAATCACCACAATAAAAGTATTGAATTGAAAACTCCCTCTTGCAAAGAAATTAAATGTAAACATAAATTTCTCCAAGGATCCTATATATAAACATTCCGCATACATACTTGTAATTGATAATGATTAAAATTAACATATACTATAATAATCTTCCAATATGCAAGTGACAATTAACAAGGGGCCTTGACAGTATAAGTCATACAGTGCATTATGATCTCGTATCTTCAATCCTCAAAGTGCATGCAAACTTTGCTTGTGTGAAAGTGGTTCCTTTTTAATGTTCTTAATATTAATCTGATTTACCCTAAACCCCAGTAGTAAATCTCTTTTATCTTCAAATTAAAGGTGTACAAATGCAAAAGTGCATGGAATAGTCCACTTCATTTTTAGATTCCATACCTTTAATGTGAGATTCATTTTACAGTTAGTAAATATTTTTTATCTTCATTATGAGAATTCTACTAAAGCTAAATCAGAATTTGGCATTAGCACTTGTTAGAAAGTTAGCATGTTAGTGTTCATTTGTTTTATCTACTATTAATTTCAATTTGGCGTTAGCACCCTCCCTCCTACGATTGATTTTATCTGAAAATTAAACTTAGTGCAATTTGGAGGGGCAAAAATACTAGATAAGGACTAGAATGGAAGCAAATGAATAGAAGTGCAAAATGAAATTATGGAAAATGGACCATAATAAAGGATTGAAACTAAATGCAAAAATTCTAGAAATGAACAAAATATAAATGAAATTAAGTACAAAAATTTTGGAAAATGACTAGAATGGAAAGAAAACTAAGTATAGAAATTCTAGAAATGACCAAAATCAAATAAAATGATGAGAAAAAATGGAAATGGATTAACCTAATTACAGAAAATAAACTAAAAGAAATTATTTATAGTAAAGCTCAAAAACAACAAAAAATACCATTTGATTTTGGTATCATAATCCCCTCTTTGCAAAACCCCAAGTTATGAGATGAACCTAAAGGCAACCTGATCTAAAAAAACCTACAGAAAAACACAATCCCATTAGACCAAGTGCAAGACTCAAAGGACAAAGAACATTTACATCTTATTTTAATATTCACCTAGTATAACCCTCAATGACATCAATATATAGATACAAATTGAAATAAAATGCAGTAAAGATAAAGCAATGAGTTCAATACCCTTAGACACAATATCCTTTTGGTTTTGATCACAAGGTTTATATTTTCCAAAATGAATGCATTTGATTCTTCAAAAGTGATCTTGTTTATAAAATTTTCCAGCCACCATACAATACCCTCCTTGCGTATTTAAGGTTTCCATTTCCTAATTTTTTTTATCTTACCTATTCTTCATGATGTTAAAAGAAATAAAACAAAACAAAAAAAAATTATTTTGTTTTTCTCTATGACTCCCCTTTTAACATCATAAAAGAAAAAAGAATCAACCTTCTTTTCTTTTATATTATAATACCAAAATGTTGTTGAGGTATATTGTCCATGTCTTGCCATCACTCCATTTGATCGTGCTCCATATTTGATCATCAGTGATGCTTTCACAAAATTTTCATTGATGTCATTGTTTATCCATGCTTGAAATGTTGTACTATCCATGAAAATATCCAGCTTTAATATACCATCAATGTGTACTGCATTATGTCCATGTGGTATCCTTTGCCAAGCTACCTGCAAGTTTCTCCATGACGATTATAGATATGCACCTAAGTGGCCTTTTATTGTGGGTGTTTTTATCTGTTCTTCTGTCAAACCCTGTCTGCATGTTAAACTACCTTCACCGTACGATGGGCAACCATGTCTCTTGGCCACATCGATGTTCACCCAAGCTCATCGTAGCATTTGGAACAACACTTTCTATTTGGAGTATATTCTTGCATTTGCCATATCTATTCCTGTCAACATAAATCCCATTGATGTCGCTACAGATTGAAGATAGTACAAATGCACTAAGAATTTACATAGCTTCATGGTTTATATGTCGTGCGATGATTAGGCTGATATTTCCATGTCTTCAACATATCCCAGTCATTTCCTACACAAACTAAATTAACCTGAAGGTCAACAGTCTTCTCTTCGATAATGACATGGCTTAATATCTCGGGATGCTTATTCAATCCAATTGCACCCTCATTTGACTGCATCGGTTTGTGAGGTCAGGTAGTCTACATTACCACCATGACATTTATTGGACCTTCCATTTCATAAAAGACTCACTGGCATAGCAGACAAACCAAATACATCCTCCATGACTATGCCTGCTATCCTTTCATTGATGCCACTTAATTACACTGTAGACATCTTCATTCTTTACCATCTAGCCATGAACATGTTTTCTGACTCATCATGCCTGGTTTAGTTTCTCATTGCTTTGGGTTAATACTACCAGGATGCTAACTCGACTGCCATGTTCATGTCCACCAATACATCCATCTGAGTTTCTCTTAGCAATTGCCACATCACATTGTTATCTAATTACCACATGTTACTATCCACTGGGAAATACCATGTTTTTTTTCTTCTTGCTAGCATGTATCCACATTGTATTCATCCATCCAAATGTTGGGTCCATTTTGTGCATCTACACCATCGGGTGTATGTCCATGTTGACTGCAACATCATGCCAGCTCATGTGTGAATACCCTAGGCGTACTCTCCACCTAATTGTTCAATGTGGTGCCTTGAACTCAGTACTATGGAGCATGCCCATTGTGCTATAGCACTGGCCTATTCACTTTATTTTTCATTGGTCCCGGTGGGAAGTCCCTAAAACCATGCATATAACAACATGGAGTTAATAATAATTTCAATAAAATTTAACTTAAACCTTATATAAAGGGAATTTAAATCCATTTTCATAAAATTTAAAAACAAAAACCTTAAAACAATAAACCCAAAAGCAAAAATAATAAAACCAAACCACCCTAAAAAAATAAACCAAGATAAGTATATATATAAGATTATATATATATATATATATATATATATATATATAATATATTTTTTATATATTTTATTCAAGTTTGATTAATTTAAATAGTTGAATTTAAATTAATCGAATTTTAATGTTTATTTGAACATCAAACAAGTCAAACCACACTAAAACTTAAACACCATATCAACACTATGAAATACATTAAGGTTGGTAAACACTATCAAACCACACTAAGACACTAACCTAATGAAACCACAAAAAGCAATCCATCTCTACGTTAATGGACTTACAAGTAAATGATAGACCTTGATTAATTCTGCGAACACCAAAAGAAAAAAATCTCACTGCACAACCAAACACAAAGAAATGAGACACTGAGTTTCCAAACGATATGGCTTCCAGTCACCTAGATGACACCTACTAAAGCTACGACTCAAAAAAACCAAAAAAATCTCAAACCAAAATTTTAAAGTGGGTCCCCAAGTTTTGGGGCTAGTTGTGGAGCAGCCACAAAAAATGGTGACTATGCTGGGAAATTCTCCTAAGTATTTCGGTAAGAACCCAAACTAAAATAAAAATACACAAGATCAGTAATACATATATTATTTAGTAACATCTCAATAAGGTGGGGGTAAACAGATTCAGAATGAAAACAACTAATCCATCTATCTTTGCTCAATGTGTGCAAAAGTAATTCATTCCTACATTCCTAAAAATCCTCTAGATTTTATCATCCCTTTCTGTAGTAGACTATGAGATATTGCTCATAACAAAACAACTATAGATAGAGCCCCACTGCAATTCAAGCGTTTATAGCCCCGGTGAGGTTTATATAGCTCACACTTGTTTTGCTCAATGTTTTACAAAGTCTTTTCTTACTTGAGCTATATCTAGACAGATCCATACTACCAGTCAAGCATCCATAGCCCAGGTAGAGTTTATCTAGATCTTGTGACTAATTTGATCAAGCTTTTCGATGCTTGTTCTTTCTTTTCTTTTTTTCTCTCTTTTTTTTTTTAAGACAAAACTTTTAGCTCATGTACTCCAACCTAATAAAAAAAGGAAAATCAACACAGGCCAGATACCAAGAGTTAGCAACCTTGAAACATTACCCAAAAACCAAGGAATAGCCTAACACCAAAAAACCTTAGCCACACTCTAAAACAAACTAAAAATAAAAAAATGCTCGGAATGAAATGAAAAAAACACACACAATCAAAGCCAAAAACACACCAAAACACAAAACGTATATACATATGGTACAAGACTGTACACCTTTCAAGCCCTGAAATAGTGCTTTAGATGCATCCCGTTAACAGGCAAAGCCAAATATTTTACATCCAAGGTTTTTAGTCTAAAATTGCTCTTACCTAGGATTTCAAAAACTTGGCATGGACCCAACCACAAACAATCAAATTTTTCATGATATCCTTTATTTTCATGCCCTTTATCCCACAATAATACTAGATATAAAATTTTGAATGTTTTGATTTTAGACTTCTTATCAAACCATGTTTTTACTATATCTTTATTTTTATTGAAATGAAGGATAGCCTCATCTCTCCTCTCAGCAAGATGCATTAATGTGTCAATCTAGTTTCAAGTTTATCATTGGTCCCAATGTATTCCTTCATGAAATGTAACATTTGTAATATTAAATTTGTGGGAAAAATAGGATCTTGCCCATAAGCTAAGTGATACAAAGATGTTCCTATTGATTCTTTCTTTCTAATCCTATCATCCCAAAGGGCAAATTTTAGCTTGCTATGCCAAGCCCTAGGATTTTTTTCAAGAAATTTTTTTATTACACATAGAAAAATTTTATTAGAGGATTATGCTAAACCGTTACCTTGTGGGTAATAATTTGAGAAGAATTTAAAGCTTACCATGTTATAATATACCCAAGTTGCAAATTGTAGAGAAGAAAAAGTAGAGTAGTTATCACTTACAATTGCATATTCCAAAATGGGTCACAATATTATTATCTAAAATTTTAATAACATATGTGGTAGAATGCTTAGTGGGAATGGCTTCAGTACACCTTGTGTAGTAATCCATGGCAATAAGGATATATTTATGAGAATCATATGAGTTACGATTGATAATCCCAATAAAATCCAATCCCCATTGTGCAAAAGGCCTTATCTCTACCATAGTCTATAATGGCATTGCTACATTTCTTTCTCTATTGGCTACCACTTGACATGTGTGGCATGATATTACGTGAGCATGTGCATCCTTGAAAAAATGGAGCCAATAGTATCCTACCCTAAGGATTTGATGTGACGTTGCATTGGTCAACCAATGTCCAGTTCCATATTTACCATGAAAATCCTTAAGTACTTGGGTCACCTCTTCTTAATTAACACAACGAAGGTAAATCCCTTCATGGTTTCTCCTTTACAAAACACTAGATCTAATTAGAAAGTTTACTGATTTTAAGTGGAAAGCTCTACGTTGAGTAGAATTGAGATGCAATGGGCACTTACCCTTCAGTAAAAAATACACTAAATCAACATACCAAAATGAGTGCTTCGTATTCTACCACATTATTGGTGGCTAGAAACTATAATCTATAGGTAGCCAACATAGGCTTACTACCAGGACATGTAAGTTTGATACCAACTCCAACACCTTGCTTTGACTTAGATCCATCAAATCTTAAAGTCCAAACCAAACTATCCTCTTCAAAAATGCCATAAGAAAGGCTTTTCCTTTTAGACTCTTCGGGAACTTCTTCTATGTCAAACGTGTAGGCCCCTAACTTAGTTTCAATGAATTGAATTTCTTTGGGCCTTTTATACTCTATTATCATCTCTTTGAGCCTTGGCTCACTATCCACCTAAATTTGGTTTTCTACTCCTCTCCAAGGTAACCACATATGGGAAGAATTTGTAACGATGTATCCGTTCAAGTTTTTACTCCAATCTCTTCCCAATACCATACCGCATTTGGTGGGAATATTAAGCACCAGTATGTCCATATGATGTTGGAATCTAGGTTTTGAATTGATCTTAATCATGACATCATTTAAATTTCCAACCACATCCACCATCGATCTGTCCAATTGTACCACTTTACTCTTAGAGGAAATTGGTGTGAATCCCAAATTTTGGTAAATCTCAAGGGGTATGATGTTACCCGAGGCACCCAAATATATCAGATAAATATGTAGGTTTTTTCTTGCAATTCTAATGGTTATGATAAAAGTAGGCACTTCTCATTTTTCTCTTCTCAACACTACTTGAGATTCAATGCCTTTGGCCTCATGAATTCGACTTGACCCATAATTTTAGCAACCTTGAACATTGAGATATTAGCCTCGGTCCTTTTCATATCCTCTTCTAAGTTGTAAGTGGAATTTTCCAAATTTGGCATCTTTTACGTTGGTTTAGGTACAGGGTTGGGTACGCATCCATTATTGGGGTGAGCATTGTACGGTCCTTTTCTTCTATGATTATGATTTATATTGTGCCTAGAGTATTTTCCTAGGTTATTTTGCATGTGGCCCATTTGGTTGGTTAGTTTTATAACCTACTTCTCCAATTCATCGATCCTAGAATCAGATCCTTATAATTGGGGTACTGTAGTACCACATCCAAATGCATTTCCTGCATTAGCCACCTCTAGAATGGGTATGATGGCTTGGTTCTGAATATTTTGGTTCCACCCTAGATTCATGCTTTGAAGAGGTGTAACCAATGGATAGGTTTTTAGGCATTGGGTGTTGATTGTGCTGAATCTAGGTATGGTTATCTGATTATTTTCCAGCATGGATGTAGCGCATGTAATGGATGCATTAGGATAGGTGACCAAGGGTGAATATGTGGGCATGAATGGATATTGTTGATTACATGGTAAGGCATTCATAATTGGTACTTACAGTACCATAATCTGGTTCATCATGGCAAACTAACTGTAAGGACCATACTATCCCATCATAGATAGCTAAGGCAAACCCACGCCTTGCCATATCATTTATTATTCAATGGTCATGGATTCTGCATAAGCTAGGGTAAGGGTTGTGACCTGAGGGTTTATCCTAGCAAAAATGGCAATCATAGTATCTAGAGCTCCAAAGTATAGTTGAAGGGCCATGGCAGAATCCATCACAAAGTGGTGAGTTACATTCGAGTAAAGATTTTGGAACCTAGCATTGAATTTCCTAATAGGCTCATTGGATAACCTTTTACAAGACACAAACTGATTATATATGATAGAAGGATCTAAAAATGATCAAAATTGGTTAACGAAGGCTACCTCTAATTAGGCCCATAAAGTAATGGATCTTATGAGGAGATTCATGTACCATTCATGATCCATATGGTCCAAAATTGTAGGAAATAGTCAACAAGCGACGTCTTCATGATTAAATCCTTGTCTAATCATATAGTTCTTGTAAATTTGGACATGCTTCTCAACTGTAATGGGACCATCATAAATAAACTTGGGTATTGACCTCTCAAGATGTCTGGGTATATCATGGATATCCTCGAGTATATTCAAGGGAATGCTTTGCACACCATACCAAGGAACTCATTATTGGGCCATGCTATTCAATGGTAGTGACCCTATGGGAACAATAGAAACCATTGAAGTGATGGGGATGGGTACACTTTTTTTGTAATCACAATGACACTGAGAGGGGGGGTGAATCAGTGTGTTCCTTTTAAAATACTTCTAAAACAATTAGTCTTAAATCTAGCAGCAGATTAAAACTGATAAATGAAATACCAAGAAAGCATCACACATAACACAACATTTTAACGAGGTTCACCAATGTGGCTATTCCTAAAAAATACTTCTTGGACTACCATCCAAATCCAGTCAATGTAAAGCTACAACTTTACATAATCCTTTACCGGCACCAACTGGGAGGAGCACCAACCCCTTAACTTTATCTGCTTCAACAGAATGGAGCACCAACTCCTATTTTACCAGCACCCTACTGGAAAGAGGCACCAACCCCTTAATTTGCCAGCACCAATTGGACAATTTGTTTACCAGCACCAACTGGAAAGAGGCACCAACCCCTTAATTTTCCAGCACCAACTGGACTTCAATATTGAATAAAAAATGTTTGACATATACCTTTGTTATTGCAAGACTCTAACTGGTCTACATCACCTTTGCAATCTCTGTGCACTCTGCTCTCTCTTGTGCAATCACTTCACATAGTATGCTACACTACTACAGCAAGACTTTGCAATCAACTTTGCCCTTCGCGCTTCTCTGCACAATCTGCTTTCTCTACGCACACGCTTCGCACACTCTGTGTCGTTTCACATTCTGCTCTCTGCTCAACACGAACTTCACTTTCACAAACACTATGCTCACATTCGTACTTTATCTTTACACCCCATTTTTCAAACTCGAAGAAGCCCTCCTTTTATAGAAGAAATTTCAGGAACAAACCCTAGAAGAACGTCGGCTGAGAAACCCTAGAATTTGTCAGCTGCCAAACCCTAAAATCCGTCGGCTGTAACCCTACGAATGTCGGCTACAAAACCCTAGAAATTGTCGGCTGCCAAACCCTAAAATCCATCGGCCCAGATTTAACTTTGTCGGCCTCAAACTCTTCTCCACCTTCGTCACTTTCCTGTAGCTTATTTCCGCGAAATAGTAACACGTTGGCCCTTTTAATTTAATTTAATATTTTAATTTTAATTTTAAATAAAATAAAATTTAAACTAAATATTTAAAATTAAATATCTTCATCACCGGGGCATCTTTTTCAACGAAACGAAGAGCCAACTTGGGTTTTAAGAAAAACCCATTTCAAATCTGTTATCCATGGTTTTAAATAAAACTTTTTATTTTGACTGCCTTGGTTTTCACAAAAAACCTTTAAAATTTAAACTAAATATTTAAAATTAAATATCTTCATCACCGGGGCATCTTTTTCAATGAAACGAAGAGCCAACTTGGGTTTTAAGAAAAACCCATTTCAAATCTATTATCCATGGTTTTAAATAAAACTTTTTATTTTGACAACCTTGGTTTTCACAAAAAACCTTTCCGCTTCTTGACATCTCAGGTTCTGAAGACTTCTTCTCATTTTGAATTATGTTTTCTATTTCTGTGCATCTATCATTTAAGGACTCATGATCTGACTAAATTTTTAACTTTATCCTCTGCATCTGAGTGACTTCTAAACTTCCTGTCCATTGCATCATTAGATCTAACTGACTGTATTGACAACAATGACAATCCTCCTACAACACCTTGCTCAACACTGAACTCCTATCCATTGTACTTTGGCTGCACCTTGCTGTTCAATAAACTCTTGTCCATTGCATCAATAAATCTGTCTGACTGTGTTGACAACAATGACAATACTATTTGCTACACTTTGCTCAACAATCTCCCCCTTTGGAATTGTTGGCAACACATGTGCAATTTTCCTGTAAATCTTCTCCCCCTTTGACAATAATACCAAAGGGCTACTGCAGACTCCCCCTGAGTCTATGCACAATATTCTTAGACACAAATTATTACAATTAGCAAATATTCCAAGCATGAACAAAAAGAAAAACAAATACACAAATGCTCCCCCTGAGTCCAAGACCACTTCATTTCACTTATTGACAACATCATGATAAGCATAATAGGCATCAATAAAATCAATAATGTGAATAGCAGCAATAACCAGTGAATGACACCATCACCGTCAACTTCACCAATATAACATGTGTAAGAACATGACTGAACCACTATCTTCTGTGCAACTACCCTCTGTTACCTTGCAAACTCAAACTTGTCCATTGTTAGTGAAGGCATACAATAATCTTATATAGCAAACTTTTTGTTATGCAATGCCAGCAACATCTGCATACAACTTCACCATGCATCTTGGATATATTCTCAACAAGCTTGAACCCAATGACAATTGTTTGTCTCTCTCTACGAGTGAGAATCCAAGCAGGCTACCTCAATCCACTTTCAACTTCGTGCAAGTACCAAACACTGTACCACAGCACAACCAACATCTTTTCTCAACCAGTTAGGGCTTTAGCAACAATGCTTATAGACAAGGTTTAACCAACATCATTCAACTCAAGATTAACCTTGAAGCATTCAATCAATCACTACATGAAAAGGAAACTAGTAGACATCCTTTTCCTTCCAAAGGTATTTGAACAAGACAACCACCAACATAAATCACCAAGGCAAAGAGTAATTTGCTCAAATCAAACTCAATGGAGTAAGCCCAAATCATGTATCAAGAAAAGCATTAACTTGATCAAAACAACCACTATGAAAGCAACTCAACTATTCATCACCAGGTTGGAAATCATCTGGCTGCTCATTAAAAAACTTTTTTCTTCAATCTTCCCATTCAACATGTTGATTTCACTTTTGTCAATAGAATTGACAAGTGAATCACATCTGTACCAATTTTTGTCCAGCACTGCAATTTTGCTGTCAACTCTTACTTTCAACTATGCATGTCGGAAGAAGACATTTTGTCAAACACTTTATGGCCAACCGTAGTGCACCTTACTCATCCTCAAGCTTCTTATCCTTGGATTGGCATTAAATCAATAGTTAAAACAAAACTGTATGTGAATTAAATATATTCACCAAGGTGTCATGAAAGATCTGGCAATCTTCACATCAAAGAGTAAAAACAAATACATCCTTGCTCGAAACACAAATACGCAGCTAGGGCAAGCATTCTTTCATTGAGCAAATTATCTGGACTATTATGATTTGTAATTTTGAATAGTGGTATTAAGAATCATCAACAGTACAACAGTGACATATCTCAAAACTACCAATGGTGACAACTCTCAAATTAAACACCACACTTCACGGCATTTCCACAAACCACTATATAAACTAAAAAACACACTTTAACAACTATACAACATTAACTCGATCGCTTAACTTTCATCCTCAGATACCTAGACAAATACATAGGAGCATTAAAATAAAACTTTAATATTGCTCCTCCTGAGGATGTGCCACCTGGAGTTGCTTAGAGCAATGGCAGAGTAGCCTCCTTCAGTCCAAGGAGACACAATTTCCTTTCTTCTGTATTTCTCCAGACTTTCCTAAACTTGGGCTTGGGTTTTTCAACAACATCCCTATTTTGCTCCTATTCATGAACTTGAACATTTCTCTTGTGGGGTCGTCTCTTGTGCATTCTTGATGGATGATTATTTTCTTTTCTTTTATGCACATGATATGTTCCTTGTCGGTGTTGTCCTCTTTGTGTCTGATGAAATCTAGGGTTTTGCCTTAGATTAGATATAGAAGTGCTTGGATAGAACCTTGCTATGTGCCCTTGACCGTTGCATTTAAAACATTGCACATGTTTTATTCCCTGTCTTTATTGCATTCTATGTGTATGATGAAATCTATGGTATTGCCTTAGATTGGATACATAAGTGCTTGAACAAAACCTTGCTATGTGCCCATGGCAATTACATTTAAAACATTGCACAGGGTGTTCACTCAAAAAAATAGAAGTATTTTTATCAGCATAACTCTTTGATCTATTGTTTAGTCCACAATAAATTGCCTTGTGACCAAAGTGGTTGCATTTAGAACAATAGCCATAAAAAGCATTATTATTAAAAGAGTGAGAGTGAGAGAACCTCTTTTGCTATGGTTGCTTTGCTATAGATCTTCTTTGATATTTTATTCCTTTTGAGGATTCAGCTTCAGACTTTTCTTGTTTCAATCCTTCAATCGAGGACTTCTTCTTCTCTGCATATTTGGAGGGTGAAGGTTGTTCAGCTTCATATCCAAGACCAAACTTAGTTGTGGAGCTTCTTTGTTGATTTATCATTGTATCTAGCAACTCTGTGCTCTTCTCAAATTTAAGATTTATATTGGCCTCTTTTAGTTGTTTCTTCAATGAAACAATCTCTTCTTCTTGTTGGTAGCATACAGTCTCTTTCTCATTGATCTGAGACCTAAGAATATCTTCAATCCTTTTGTTCTGTTCTACTTGTAGCTTTAGATCAAAAATAACCTGTTTATATTCCTCTTCACTTGTGCTGTATACATCATTCTTATTATCCAGCTGTGTCTTCAAGGCTTCTTCTGATTTCTTGGCCTTTTGAACTTGTAGGAAGAGATCTTCAATCTCATCCCCATATTCTTCCAATTTCTTGGATAGTCTTTTGTTATTTTTCTTTTCTATACTCCACTCTTCAAGTGCAGATATCAACTCTCCTTCAAAATCTACTTCAGCCTCAAGATTTTCATCACAAACTTCAGGATTCACTTCTTCTATCTTTTCCGGTTCAAATTTCTCTTCTATAGGAACTGAAACTAACTGGGATGCCTTTTTGGATGAGGATCTATTATTCTTAGCCATTGTGTACTAATCCAAGATCAACCCTGACTGATTTAGCCAAAATTGGGAACTTGGCTCTGATACCAATTGTTGTAATCACAATGACACTGAGAGGGGGGGTGAATCAGTGTGTTCCTTTTAAAATACTTCTAAAACAATTAGTCTTAAATCCAGTAGCAGATTAAAACTTATAAATGAAATACCAAGAAAGCATCACACATAACACAGCATTTTAACAAGGTTCACTAACTTCTAAACTGCCTGTCCATTGCATCATTAGATCTAATTGACTGTATTGAAAACAATGACAATCCTCCTGCAACACCTTGCTCAACACTGAAATCCTATCCATTGTACTTTGGTTGCACCTTGCTGTTCAATAAACTCTTGTCCATTGCATCAATAAATCTGTCTGACTGTGTTGACAATAATGACAATACTATTTTCTGAACTTTGCTCAATAACTTTATGTAGCTATCATAATAGAAACCATTGGCGTAGACCCACTAGATGTACTAGAATCTAAATATGACCCTAGATCAAGTATCCTGGGTGGGATTTTGATCTCTTGAGTTTTGTTTCTTCACCTCCTATAATTAGGAGAAAGACTTTGAAAAATGGTTTCCCTAGTGGTTTTAGACCTAGTAGCAATGTGCTCAGGTTGGGCCAATGTGGAAAAATTAAAATTCTACAAGGCTTCTCACAAATTACTCAATAAATCCTATATAAATACTATACCTGTAAGCACAATAAGATGGAAATAAAACTACCCACATT
The DNA here is from genome assembly GCA_028583015.1 of Wollemia nobilis. Classification (NCBI taxonomy): domain Eukaryota; kingdom Viridiplantae; phylum Streptophyta; class Pinopsida; order Araucariales; family Araucariaceae; genus Wollemia; species Wollemia nobilis. The sequence continues at coordinate 4,555,855 of JAQPPZ010017101.1, read as the reverse complement.
AATTTTTAGCAAAACAAATATATAAATCACAAAGCTATGAAAGAAGGCCCTCCTTCTAGTGCAAAAATGTTGAGAGAATATTTTACTGTATTGCAAAATAATCACCACAATCAGAGTATTGAATTGAAAACTCCATCTTGTAAAGAAATTAAATGCAAAGATAAGTTAATCCAAGGTTCTGATAGACAAACATTCCACATACATACTTGTAATTGATAATGATTAAAATTAAAATATGCTAGAATAGTCTCCCAATATGCAAGTGATAGTTAAAAAGGGGCCTTGACAGTTTAATTCATACAGTGCTTTATGATCTTAGATCTTCAATCCTCAAAGTAAATGTGAACTTTGCTTGTATGAAAGTGGTTTTTTTTTAATGTTCTTAATATTAATCTGATTTACCCTAAACCCCAGTTAGTAAATCTTTGTTATCTTCAAATTAAAGGTGTACAAATGCAAAATTTCATGGAATAGTCCACTTCATTTTTAGATTCCATGCCTTTAATGTGAGATTCATTTTATCTTCATTATGAGAATTCTACTAAAGCTAAATCAAAATTTGGCATTAGTAATTTTTAGTAAGTTAGCATGTTAGTGTTCATTTGCTTTATCTGTCATTAAAGTCAATTTGGTGTTAGTACCCTCCCTCCTAAGATTGAATTTATCTAAAAATCAAAATTAGTGCAATTTGGAGGGGTAGAAATTCTAGATGAGGACCCGAATGGAAGTAAATGAATAGAAGTGCGAAATGAAATTCTGGAAAATGGACCAAAATAAAAGACTGAAACTAAATGCAGAAATTCTGGAAATGACTAGAATATAAATGAAATTAAGTATAATTTTTTTTTTTAAATGACAAGAATGGAAATAAAACTAAGTACATAAATTTTGGAAATGACCAGAACAAAAAAGAAATGAAAAACAAAAATTCTGGAAATGACCAGAATCAAAGAAAATGATGATAAAAAATGGAAATGGATTAACCTAATTATAAAAAATAAACTAAAAGAAATTATTTATAGTAAATTTGGAAAAAAACAAAAAATACCATTAGATTTTGGTATCATAATCTCCTCCCTACAAAATCTCAAGTTATGAGATGAACCTAATGACAACCTGATCTAAAAAAACCTGCAGAAAAACACAATCCCATTAGACCAATTGCAAGACTCAAAGGACAAAGAACATTTGCATCTTATTCCAATATTCACCTAGTATAACCCTCGATGGCATCAATACATAGATACAAATCGAAATAAAATGTAGTAAAGATAAAGCAATAATTTCAATAGCCTTAGACATAATCTCCTTTTGGTTTTTCTCACAAGCTTTGTATTTGCCAAAATGAATGCATTCGATTCTTAAAAAGTGATCTTATTTACAAAAAAATTTAGTCACTGTACAATGCACCCCTTGGGTATTTAAGGTTTCCATTTCCTGGTTTGTTTCATCTTTCCTATTCTTCATGATGTTAAGAAAATAGAAAAAAAAAAGTTATTTTGTTTTTCTCTATGACTCCCCTTTTAACATCATAAAAGAAAAGAGAATTAACCTTCTTTTGTTTTATATTATAATACCAAAAAATTACATATTTTCAACATCCATATGTCTTCCTTATACCATATGATATATATAAAAGCAATTCAAAATAAAAACTTTTACGACCAAAACTTACGCCTCCCATGGACCTTGTGCCTATTGTACTAATAAAATCCATTTAAACAATGAATGTTAGGTACTATAATGCATGACATAATAATAATTTAATCAAACATTCCTTATGTTGTTGTGTTTGGTCTCAAGTGTGACCCCTATAACTTCATTAAAAATGTGCTACTAGTGTGTTCCCGATCAAGGTATGACCACCATAATCTCATTGATCCACCCTCACCTCGACTGCACTATGAACTATGATATCAAAGGTCTCCACTCTGCACTTCCTACTGAGCCACCGACTTCCTCTCGACATTGCTACCCACTGCTCAATTCAAACTCTAGCAGCAATAACAAAATAAACACCCGACATTGCTTCTTTGTGTTATAACATGGCCTATTAGGTTTAGGGTTCCTTAAGCCTCTATTTTGGTGAAAGATAATATTTCCCTGCTATGCTCTGACATTATCGTTGTTTGTACATCAATTGTGCCCATATTGTATCATCAGACTTGTAACACACCCCATGATGTCATCGAGGCATATCATCCATGTCTTGCTAGCACTCTGTTTGACTGCGCTTCATATTTGATTGTCAGCGATGCTTTCACAAAATTATCACTAATTTATCCATGCTTGAAACACTATGTTATCCATGAAAATATCTGGTGTCAATATACCATCACTACATACTACATTATGTCTGTGTAGTATCCTTTGCCAGGCTACCTGCAAGTTTCTCCATCATGATTAGAGAGATGCACCTATGTGTCCTTCGTTGGAAGGTGTTTTCATCTGTTCTTCTGTCAAACCTCATATGCACATAAATTACCTTCACCACATGATAGGTAACCACATCTCCTAGCCACATCAATGTTTTCCTGAGACCATAGTGCATCTTGAACAAAATTTTATATTTGGAGCATATTCTTGCATCTACTATATCTATCCCTATCAACACGAATCCTATTGATGTCACTATAGTTTGAAGACAATGGGATTAAACCAAAAATTTACATAGCTTCATGGTTTATATTTTATGCGATGACCAGGATGATATTTTCATATCTCCAACATATCCTAGTGATTTCCCACACAAACTAAATTAACCCATAGGTTGATGGTCTTCTCTTTGATAATGACATGGCTTAATATATCAGGATGCCTGTTCAATCCAATTGCACCCTCATTCGACTGCATCGGTTGGTGGTATCAGGTAGTCTACATTACCACCATGACATTGATCGGACCTTCCATTCCATAAAATACTCCTTGGCATAGTAGATGAGCCAAATATATCCTCCATGACTATGCCTGCTACCCTTTCATCTATATCTCTTAATTACACTACAAACATCTTCCTTCTTTACCATCTAGCCATGAGCATGTTGTCTGAATTATCATGCCCTGTTTAGTTTCTTACTGCTTTGGGTCACTACATCCAGGCTACTGACTTGACCACCAATGCATCCATCTGAGTTTCTCTTGACATGTTGTTACCCAATTACCCCATGTTACCATCCATCAGGAAATACCATGTGTTTGTTCTTTTTGCTAGCATGTCTCCACACTATATTCATCTGTCCAAATGGTGGATCCATTTTGTGTGTCTACACCACAAGGTGTATGTTCATGTTGACTGCAACATCATTCCAAATCACATGTGAATATCCTGGGTGTACTCTCCACCTAATTATGCCATGTGATGCCTCAAACTCAATGCTATGGAGTATACTCATTGTGCTATATCACTGGCCTATCCTCTTCATTCACCATTGGTCCTAGTGGTAATTCCCTCGGACCCTGCATATAACAGCATGGAGTTAAGAATAATTTCAAAAAAAATTAACTTAAAACCTTATATAAAGGGAATAAAATTCCTTTTCATAAAGTTTGAAACCAAAAACCTTAAAACAATAAACCCAGAAGCAAACAAACACACAAAACCAATTTAAAAATAAGTAAATAACAACAAAAATAATAAAATAAAATAAAAAACATGCTCCTTGAGTGTGTCAAAAACAAAAGCACAACCAAACACGCACAATAAGATAAAAGAAACCACAACACAAACCACATAGAAAAACACAAGAACCACATAACAAAACACAAACAAGACAAAAACAACAGAACACTACAAAGACATAACCCAAAAAAAACATGAAAAATAAACACAACCAAAACCTAAAAAATAAAATAAAATAAAATAAAAATAAAAATAAAAACAACCAACAATAGACAATAAACAAAAACAAAAAACATAGAAAACACTCACACATAAAAACACGAAATAACACAAACAAAGAGAAACCCAAGAACAAGAACGAAAAAAACACAAGAACAATAACAAAAAACATAAAAAAAAAACAAAACAACAAAAACACATGAACAACAAAAAACAACACAAAGAACACAAAAACAAAACAAAACAAAAGAACCCACCCACCTTAAAAAACTAAACAAAAAAAAAAAAAAAAAAAAATTGAACATAACAATGACCTATCTAGACCAGAAGACTATTAAGGCAAGAATCAACAGAGGAAACAAAATAAAGAATAGAATGAGCTAGGGAACTAAAAAAAACTGAATGAACCAAAGAGAAGCAAAAAAAAAAACAAGAAGAAACTAGGTACCTTCAGAACTGGAGCCATCCAAAGAAATGATAGAAAGAAGAGCTTCCCTAATTTGAGAAGCCCACCATATAGGAGGGTGGCCATAACAAGTAAGATCACCTTTGTCCAAAGCCCAATTAGCTAAAGCATCAACACTCTTGTTTTGATCTCTGACCACATGATTGTAATCAACTTTCAAAAATCCCATCTGGATTAATTGAATCTTCTCAATAATTCTTTTTATTCTCCAATCCACCTTATGATTCTTAGAAGGAGTCTTCAAGAGATTAATCATAAGTTGAGAGTTCGACTCAACTAACACCTTTTCCCATCCAACCTTAGTAGCCTCCTGAAGGCCTCTGAGGATACCATACCCCTCAACAAGGTTATTGGAAAGAATACCCAAATTCTCAGCAAAAGTAAAAACCAGGGAGCCATCTGAAAGTCTACCAATTCCTCCCACACTGGCTTTTCCAGGGTTCCCTCTAGAGGCTCCATCAGTATTGACTTTTCCAAAATCCTTAGGAGGAGGTTGCCAATTTCTAGTCCTATCCATCTTACTAATACTCACATTCCCTTTAAGTTGGTTGCCCTTAGAATATTTAATCTTCAATATTTGCATCACTTGATCCCATATTTGGTGGGAGTTTTGGGGGTGATTAAGGAGTTGATGGACTGATTCAACTAAGTTGGCTATGGTATTTTGCCAAATATAGTGAATATCCTTCCTATCTTGATTAAAAATTTGGTTGTTCCTTTCATTCCAAATATTCCAAAGAAGAATGGTAGAACCCATCCAAACTAACTGCCTAATAAAATGATCAACACCCTCTTGATTAGGCCAATCCCTCCAAAGTTGTTCAAAAGTAAAAAAATTGGACCACTGTAAGCCAAGTAAAGTGGCCATTCTCCTCCATAGCTCAGAGGCTAAAGTACACTCAATAAAAATATGGTTGAGATTTTCTACATTCTCTTCACACATTTCACATCTAAAAGGGCCATGAAAACCATGCTTCATAAGTTGCTCACCAGTAAGCACCCTACGATGCAATAAAAGCCAATTAAAGAACCTCACCTTAGGCCAGAGCTTTTGAGCCCACAATCGAGAAAATATGTCAGAAGAATGGTTGGGATTATTATGGCATAAGGTCAAATAACCTTGAGCAACTGAATACTCACCCTTAGTAGTGTTGTTCCATCCAAAACAATATTTTTCATGGGACCAAGAGAGGGATCTCATATGAAGGATGCCTTGGATATCTTGTCTTTGCCTTTCTGGGATTTGAATAGGCCAGTCCTCAATAGGGATCCAATATCTACCAACCTTTGAATTACCAGTATGGTACCGATAGTAATTAGCCACCTTTATCCAATTAGCTCGGTGAAGCTCCTCCATCCAAGGCCTCCAATCGGGAAACTGAGTTATCAAAGGCTTGTGACCATCCCAAGAATCTATCCAAAAATTTACCTGTTGACCATTATGAATGATCCAAAATAATTTTTTCTTTATCAAATCCTCACCAGTCTTAAGAACTGCTAAAATGGGAGAACCTTTGGTAGGAAGTTGATAGCGAACAAGGTCTTCAGGACTTTTGTTCTCAACATATTTAGCATGAAGATTATTGGCCCAAAGAGCATTGGGGTTATGCAACATCCTCCAATATAATTTAGCAGCTAAAGCTTTGTTGTTATTAATAGAAGACCGGAATCCTAACCCCCCTTCACTCTTAGGAAGACATAAAGTATCCCATTTCACCAAGGCCCATTTTCTTTTCTCCTTAGTACCACTCCAAAGGAAACGATGACTGATTTGATCCAATTCTCGAAGAACAACCTTTGGGATATTCAAAATGGAAGAAACATAAATAGGAATAGCTTGAAGGACTGATTTTACCAAGGTGATTCTACCCCCGAAGAAAGCCACTTGTTGGTCCACTTTCCAATTTTCTTCTTGACTTTGTCCAACAACCAATTCCAATATTTATTTTTCTGCCTTTGAATATTTATGGGAATACCTAAATAAGTGATTGGAAGAGAGGTCTTCTTATATCTTAATTTATCCAAGACCATGGATTCCTGTCTAGCAGAGCAGTGAAAGAAAATAACTTTAGATTTGTCTTCATTGATCAACTCGCCCAGTAGCCTTAGAAAAATAGCTAATGATTTGCTTAATATTAGAAGCTTCCTTAACTGTAGCTTTACCTAAAAGAGTAGAGTCATCCACAAATTGAAGATGAGAGATAGGTCTAGCTCCATGAGCAATGGTAACTCCCTCAAGGGTTTTGTTTTCCCTCTTTTTGGTTATAGTCCTACCCAAGCATTCAACAAGAATGATGAATAAATAAGGGGATAGCGGGTCACCTTGCCTAATACCTCTGGAAGCTGGGAATGACTGAGAAGGCCTGCCATTGATAAGAACTAAGTAGGAAACTAAAGAGATACATCCCATAATCCAATCCATCCAATCCTTAGAGAAACCAAATTGCCTCAAAACTTTGATAAGGAAGTGCCAATCCACTCTGTCATAAGCTTTGGATAAGTCTAACCGAATGAACATGGAAGGAGAATTTTGCATATCCATGGAATGGATGGCTTCCTGAGCAAGAACTATCTCATCTACTATTTGACGTCCTTCCACATAACCCCCTTGCTCTGGGGAAATAATCTTATGCAAAAGAGGCTTCAACCTTTCTGCCATGATTTTAGTAATGATTTTGAGAAGAACATTACATAAAGCAATAGGTCTAAAAGCTGAGATATGATCAACCTCTTGAGCTTTTGGAACAAGAGTAATATAAGTTTTATTGATAACCTTCAAAATTTCTTTGGCTTTCCTGGCTTCTTCCACCACCTCTAATAAATCAACATGAAGGATATCCCAGAACTCTTGGTAGAACTCAATGGGAAAACCATCGGGACCCGGGTTTTTCCTTTTTGCATTTTAAAAACTACTTGTTGAAGCTCATTGATAGTAACATGAGCAGTCAAAATAGAGTTCTCCTCAGAAGTGATAAGAGAAGGGATTGCTTGAAGAACATTTTGTTGTGAAGCTGAGTCAAGAGGAGTAGCAACAAAAATATTGGAAAAGTAATCAACAACAATAGAGTTCATGCCATCCCAAGTATAAACAACATCTCCAGAATCTGATTTTAAGGAAGAAATAAAGTTGTGAGATCTTCGAGCTAGAAGATATTTGTGGAAGAAATTTGTGTTTCGATCTCCTTCTTTGAGCCATTGAATTCTAGATTTTTGCTTCCATAAGATTTCTTCTCTTTTTTCCCATTCCTCTAACCGAGTTGTGAGTTTAATTTCATCTGCACTTCTCTTCTCTGTGAGGCCATCTAAATGGATTTTCTTATTCAAATTTTCAAGATGAGCAATAACTTCATGTTTTTTTTATGAACATCCCCAAACTCTTTCCAGTTCCAAGTCTTGATTTTGGATTTAATGTATTGCAGTATTTTGGCAAAATAGAACATCTTAGTCCCATGCCTAGGTTTACCTTCCTTCCACCATTGTTGCACATGAGGTCTGAAGGAAATGTCTCTAAGCCACATTAATTGAAAATGAAAAGGAGAGAAACTCACATTGGTTTTCCACATTTCCACCATGACTGGCCAATGATCCGAACCAACATTATTAAGAGTCTTCACTTTAGGAATGTGACCATGGATTAAGAAATTTTTAGAGAGCAAAAACCTATCCAATCTCTCCATTATACAAGCTAAGCCTTGCCTTCTATTAGACCAAGTCATAAGGCCATTATCTCGTTGGATATCCACAAGATGGAGGTTTGCAATATATTCGCTCATGAGGTCAGTGCTTTTGTCCAAATTTCTATTTCCCCCCTTTTCTCATCCAGAGAGAGGATGGTATTGAAATCTCCTCCGATCAAGATCCAAGCTTTAGGAAAATGAGAGATAATATGAGTAATATCCTTCCACTGTCTTCTTTTTTCCTCCAAAGAAGTCGGAGCATAAACAGTAATGCAGAGCATAATCTGGTTGGAATGTCTACTTTGAATAGCTATAGCCAACAAACCCCAACTGCCAACCATATGGTGAATAACTACCTCTTTTGGGTCCCAAAGACAAGCAATGCCACCCGAAGTCCCTTGGGAACCGAGGGAAACCACTTTTCCAGCTGGCCAAATTTTACTGGCAATTGAGTCCATATCCTCCATTGACATCTTTGTTTCTTGAAGGAAAACAAGATGTGGATGATTTATCCGAATCATTCTTCTAATTTCATTTTGTTTTGAAAGACTCCCTTTGAGTCCTCTAATATTCCAAGTGATGATCTTCATTAATACCAGGGCTAAAAAATTTGGGAAGGGCATTAATCTTACCTTCCTCTACAAGCTTTTCACCTTCTTTTACCATATGATATTGATTGGTCTTGCGACCTGCTTTTTGATTAGAATCCATCTTCAATTTTTTTCCCTATTTCTTGACTTATTCCAATTGAATCTGAGATGGCTTCTAACCTTGAAGAATGCTCGTACACAGCCAAAATTTTACTAGATGGTTCAACGGAGTCTATATTGGGACCTGCATTATTTGAAGTTTTGACATTTGAAAGATTGTTTTTCTTGTGTAAATTTTCTCCTTTTTTTTCTATTGAAAACCTTTGATTTGTTGGTTTGTCTCTCGAGTTCTTCCCTTCATATTTAAATTGTGTTTCTAAGATTTTAGTTTCCATTATTTCCTCTTCCTCACTTGGGACATCATTTGTGGAAAGGATTTCAAACATATTAGCAGATGACTTTGATTGATCCTTCATAACTGGTTTTTTCTAGTGTTCTTCTTCTTAGGTATTTGGAAACCTCGCTGAGTTTATATCTTCTTTCTTTTGATCAAGAATTTTATTTGGGCAAGCACCGGCCAAATGACCATATTCATGGCAAATTCTACAATGAAAAGGAATGTTCTCATAGTCCACTACTTGCTCCCAAGTGTCTTCCCCAAATTGTAATGTGATCTTTTTAGGTAGGGGTTTGTCAAAATCCATTAAAACACAAATTCGAGCATAAATAATATGTTCAAAATTTTGAGTACAATCAACAGTCATCATAAAAGTTCCTAAAGAGTTTCCAATTGAAGAAAAAATAGTAGGATTCCAAAATTCAATAGGGAGGCCAAAGAGTCTAACCCACATGGGAGCTATAGAAGGCATCTCTTCTTCGACTTTAAATTTAGTATGCCAGGGCTTCATGAAAAGCCCTGCCCTTCCAAAAACCAAGGACCCCCTTGAAAAGTTTTCTCTCTATCTTCATTATTAGCAAATAAAACAAGAAAATAACCATTTGGATAAATAGAGATTTGTAACTCACCTTTAGTTTTCCAGCTTTTTGCAGCCCAGACTTTGAAAGCAGATAGACTCGGACGAAAACCCATGAACCGACAAATTAGTCCTCTTTTTTCCAAATCTTCAATGCCAGTCTGAATGTTACCCATATCAAGCTTAACAATAGGAGTTCCATCACCTGCTTTAAGACATCCCGACTCCATTTTCCTGGGATCAATCTTAGGCATTCTTAGAGGTTTATGGGAAGCCCTAAGATTGATATTAGCATTGGGCTGAGGCTGTCCACCATGAAGGGCATCCCTAAAATTCATTTTTGGGACTGAGTCTTCGAAATTCTTACCCTTGACAGGGGTTTTCATAGTAGAATTATTTTGTGGGTGCACCTTAGCACCAGATTCACTTGAGATATGAGCCATTTTTTGATCAACTACTTGAAACTTGTTTCGTGATCTCTTTAATCCTTGCCCTAGACGTCGTGGAAAGGTATGGTTTTCACTTTTCTTTTGTGCAGCAAATTGGAAGCCGTTGTCACTCAAGTTCATAGTATGATCTATTGAAAGACAAATTTCTAACCCATATTGGATCCCCTGCAACATTTCCTGCTAAAATATTGAGCATAAACCACAAAAATATTGGCCGCTAGGGCCCGAAGGCCCTAAAAACCAACCTCTGGAGCTGCTTGCACTCAACCCAGATGAAACCCTCGCATAGCCGCTTGCCAAATATCTCGTTCACACATAGGGATGCGCTAGGATCTGTGTTGCTCCAAATGATATGAAAATTGGTGGAGACGTTCTAGGGTTTTTCAGGCATCTACCCTCAAAATTTCAGCTCAATCCGAGTCCGGATGAGTGAGATATGGCCGAAACGAGTTCGGCAGTTTGGGCAGTCCTGCGAAAAATGTCCCTCCCTCTTGCACTCACAAATATTGACAAAATTGGAAATATCCTTGGGCTTGTATATCAATACTTCAAATCAACATAAATTTTCTATAAGATTATATATATATAGATTATTATTATATTTTTTATATATTTTATTCAAATTTGATTAATTTAAATAGTTGAATTTAAATTAATAAAATTTAAATTTTTATTTGAACATCAAACACATCAAACCACACTAAAACTTAAACACCGTATCACCACTATCAAATACATTAAGGTTGAAAAACTAATTCCAAGACACGAACCTAATGAAACCACAAAAAACAATCCACATCTACGTTAATAGACTTACAAGAAAATTACAGAGACCTCGATTACTTCTGTGAACACTGAAAGAAAACAATCTCACTACACAAACCAAGCACAAAGAAATGATACATTGAGCTTCCAAATGATAAGGTTTGAAATCCCCTGGATGACACCTAATAAAGCTACGACTCAAAACAACCAAACAAATCTCAAATTGAAATTTTAAAGTGGGTCTCCAAGTTTTGGGGCTAGTTGTGGAGCAGACACAACACTTGGGTTATTTGTATAGTTGCAATTTGACAATAAAATGAAGAAATGTATTTATATCCTTTCTATTGTATGTTATCCGTTAATCATTACTTTATGTTTTATCTATCCCTTGCTTTTTTAATGATTCATGTTTTGTTAGATTTAGTATGTAGACCCATTATTTGTATTTTTATTTGAATATCTTTCATAAAATTTAGGAGTAAGTTCTAGGGTGAACTTAGAGGTTAACCTAAGGGCTTGAGACTCCCTTAGGGATATTTGTATGATGTTTAGAAGATCATACCTAATTTAAGATAACTTATTAGAGGACAATATTGATAGCTTAACTCACAGTGCACGTAGCATACCCATGCATAATGGCTCGTGTGGAATATAGAGATGCATGTACACCTTCTAATGATTGAAGGTGGTAAGTCTAGCTCATCAAGATCAATGGGAAGGATGGACTTATATGCATAACATGAGATATGCCTACATAGAAGGGACTTGTGTGAGGGGAATATCATGTGGTATAGTTATTGAGAAACTTAGGGTTTTCTAAATATTAAGTTAGTCTAAGGTTGGTTAGGGATTTATGAATCTCTCTTCTTAGTTTTAAATAATAACAATAAAATTGTTCTATCTTTGTGTGTTTTATTGTTTCTTGATTTTTGGGTTGCTACAACTTCTCCAATTTGCAACTATCTTAAATTTGTAATATTCTTATGGGTACTTCCTTCTCAAGTCTTCAATATCTAATAGGATCTTTTTGTAGAGCTCTTAAATCTCAAGTTTTATGCAACAAAGAATTAATCCCCACACAAGAAAAGCATATATACTTTTAGGCAATGAAGGTGAAATTCTTATCTATCCATTGTAGGAAGCTTCTCAACTTTTGGGTTTTAATTTTTTGCAATCAGAAACTTAGATAGTAGTACCAAATATGTTAGAATTTACAAAATCATTAAAATAAATAAACTTCACTAGTTATTCTAAAAACTAGTGGAATAAATTTTGTGTTGCGTCCTAGTCTTCACAATCTTATGGAAATATTCTAGCCAATCTGCAATTTGCAGTCTCCTTCAATCTTTCAACTCTGTTTAATAGGATCTCTTTCTTGGGTCTCTTAATCTCCTCAATATCCATAATATCTAGGTCTGGCTTCAAGACCTAAAATATCCTTTTATTATGAATTTTTTCTTGGAATAGAAATTCTCCAATCTTCTCTGGTTTCACCTTCCTGAGATAATATCCTCACCTTCACTATTTTCTTCTCTACAAATTCAAAAAACTCTACAAGTCCAAACCTTGCAACAACTCTTTCTATCTCCAGTTAAAGTCTCTTGTGGCTCTAATACCGCTATTAGCTTTTGATAATGCTTAATATGTAAAATAACCATAATATGTAAAGGATAAAGAATAAGATAATAATATTTTTGTAATAAATATGAAATGTGATATTAATAGAAACTCATGAAAATATGGATATACTCTACTAATTCATGCTATGAGCAATAAACCTTCAACACAATTAAAATACTTTGTCATACATACATAAAAATATGTGACTCTTCATATGGTGCACTCTTTACCTTCACACTTCTATAGTATTCAAATCCATAATATATGGACTCATGTACATATGGACTAATGTGCACATTTACATTATTAAATATTATGCAAACTTGTGTATTTATTACATTACAAAAATTAAGGCCTAATCTAATAAATAATGTAATATACTCCAACATAAAGTCGTTTGATACATGGCCCTTGTGGCATAATACATTACTGAGTAAATTCCTCTGGGATATGCCTCTCATGATGTGAGACAATTGCTCAAATATGCTCAATAAAGACCTTCAGGCTATGAATATCATTGTGTAATACAAATTGCTTAGATATGCTTAGTCAATTTATTTAGTCTATGCCTCTCATAGGATAGTACAATTGATCAAATATACTCGATAAAGTCCTTTGGTTTATGCCTCTCATAGCATAAGATCGTTAATAACAATTACTAAAATTACTAACCAAAATATGTATCTCCTTGTATCCTATTGTACATATTATAGGTACCTTACCATAATGCCATAAGTACTTTTCCTTTATGTAACTTTTAGGCCACCACTTAAATATGATATATTTTATTCCATATCTAAGCACTTGTCTATTATCATGGCTCTTAGGCAACTAATTATGGATGGAATCATGATCATTGCATATTTTGAGCACTTATCCATTATAATTTTGGACATTTTGAGTAGATAAGTTGTCATTGATATCAAGATTGAGTGGTCATTGATTTCAAGCTTTCAACACCTATCAATGACAGTTTAGTGGGTAGCATCAATTTCAGGTTCTCTAGTTTCAGTTGATCAAGACCCAGTTCAGGAAGTCAGATATGGTCCAAAGTGCAAAATAAGAAGCCCAAGTGAATAGTATATAATTTTTTATATAATATTATAAAAGGAAGTTTTAAATTAATTAATAGAATTTTTATTATAAATTAATTTATAATTTAATTTGCCTAAGTTATTTAAATTAATTATTAGTTAATTTTGATATTAGTTATAAGTTAATTTATATTAATTTTTAACTAACCCTAAGGAGGGTTATTAAAATTAATTCAAAATTTGAATTTGAATTTCTAGCACCAATGTGGGAAGAACATTTATCATGTGTATAAAAGGGGGATTACTAACCTTACAAAAACCCCCAATGCTTTTCGAATAACATCCTATGCTATGCGAATCGAGTGTGAAACAAAGAGTTTTTAATTTTTATAAAATGATAAGAGGAGGTAAGATCATATCATCCACCAATGAGGGAGCCTTGGTCACCAACCACTGGTAGCACAGTTGGTAACCGCAACAGTTGGAAGACGTTAGGGCTGTGACAAGTGCAGGTTCGAATCCCTTCGAAGGATCGTTTTGGTTTTTGCTAAAAAATGTAGTAGAGTAAGGTTGAAAGGAAAGGAAGTTTGACTTCCTTCACGTGGGTGCCTCTAGCCCACATGGTGGGATCTAAATCTAAGGTGTTTAGCACTTGGGGATACGGCGGATCGAATCACGTTGAAACCCTTTTTGGGGAATAATAAGGTATGCATTAAAATTTGAGCGTTGAAATTTTTTGAATATTGTTGAGGTTTTTAGAATTAATTTTTGCATATTTTATTTAGTATATGAGGTTTTTTGGGAGTTATAAGGTTATTGTAAAATACATTTTTGGTATTATTTGCTTTAGGGTTTGAAAAGGAAATAAAGGTGTTTTAGAAATATTGGTTGTGGTTTTCATGGTGTTGGATATTATTTTAATTTCGATACTATAAGGTGTATCCAAGTAATTATTTTTGTGCATGATTTTATGAATTTTAATTACAAGTAGGAGCAATAAGGTGTATTTGAGCTTTGAGTATTTTTGTGTCTAAGGAATATTTTGAGAAAGTGTTGGAGTGATATTTTGTCATCTAACCATTAAAATTGGAAAGAAGAAATTTGTGATTTAGACGAGTTTTCCAAGGGCACTTCTACATCAAACAAAAGGTATGGGTATATTCTTCCTAGTGAGTGATTGTTGAATGTTGTGAATACTGAGTTGGAGTGAAAAGAATTTGGTTAAAATTTTCCTTGTTGAGTGCGTTGAATTAATGCTTCAAGGTATTCTGGAATAAAGAGTTGTTGATAAAACCTTATTTTATAAGTATTGTTGTTGAAGTGAGTGAAGAACTTGAACTAGGGTTTGCAAAGATCATGAGTATCATCGTTATGTGAAGATTGTTTTATAAGTATTGTTGTTGAAGTGAATGGTTGAGTGAAGAACTTGAACTAGGATTTGAAAAGATCATGAGTATCATTGTTATGTGAGATTGATTGATAAGCATTGTTGGAAAAATTTAAGTGAGGGTTCATATGCTTGGACTAGGTTTTGTGAGCAAGGATTATTTTATTGAGTGATTGGTTGAGGAGAGTTGGTTGAGCCTAGTCAATTGAATGTGTTAAAGTGATTGTTCAAGTTATATGGAACAAATTGTTCTATATTTTGAATTGAGTTGAGAAAGTGATTGAGATTTTGTGAAAGTGAAGAATATTGAGTCTCTAACAATTCTCTATATGTTTCTAAAAGAGTAATTGAAATTTATTGAGCATTGTGATGAATGTGAAGCATATTGAGTCTCTAACAATTATCTTTATGTTTCTATGAGATCGGACAAGTTCTAGTGTGGGCTTGTTGAGTAGATTTGAGGTAAGTCTTGAAAAGACTTGTGGATAGATTTGTGTGAACTTTTATGGAATATTACAATACATATTTGAGGATAGATATTGAGGACAACTTTAAAGATAAATAGGGGACAGAGATTGATGATAAATTTGAGGACAAATATTGAGAACAAGTTTGAGGTCAGATTTTGGTACATATTTGAGGATAAATTTATGCCAGATCATATTGAGGATAGAGTTATGCTATACTGAAGTTCTGTGTTTAGTAAAGATTTGAGACAGAGCTTTGGAGGTGATAGAGTATAATATTACAATATCTAGTGGATAGAGATCCATTCGACAGGGCAATGAGGATAGGTGTCTTCAGTGGATAGAGATTCATTAGCTAGAGTAGTGGGGGTAATAGTTCTTCTAGAAGATCATCAACCAGAGCTAAGGAAAAAGGAGTTATCCTGTGGATAGAGATCCATGAACTTGATTAGGGGATTGGTGTCTCCTTTGGATAGAGGTCCATAAATATTGTAGGGAAAGGATTCCAAAGAGAATTTATTTAAGAAAATTGATAAGGAATATTTTCTCCGTGGAGTAGCCTACATTGGGTGAACCACGTTAAATTATGTCTCTCATGTGTGTGATGCTTTGTGTGATGTTTACTACTTTAATATTGTTGATGGTATCATTTGGATTAAAAAGAAAAAAGTTTTATCTTATACTATTCACCCCCCCTATAAGTATAAGAACATGTTATTCAATTGGTATTAGAGTAGGTATCTCCGTGAAAAGACTAATAGCTTGGAGGAGGATCCATCAAAAACACACATGACTTCATAAAATGAAGAAGAGACCATGCTTGATATAAAAAAAGAAATTCTTTGTTGCTCTCAAAAAATTAGAAATAATTAGAGAAAATAATTCAAGCTTGAAGGAACAAATTCAAGAGGATGAAGAACCAAGGATATAAATTCTACAAAATCTCATAGAACTCAAGATAAAGGTAGAAGAAGGAAAGAAAATTGAGTAGAATATAACAAATATGTTAAGAATAAGAGAAAAAATATATAAAATATTGGAAGCAAAAATTGTTTATCTAAGGAATGAGGTTGAAAGGACCAAGGTACTACAAGATGTAGAGATGAGAAACAAAAAAAAGAATCAAGTCTTCAAGAATCAAAAAATTCAAACAAAGATAGGCAAAAAAATGATATCATAAAGGAAGAAAGCAAAGAAGAACCTTGGATGAGAATTAATCACAAGAGGATAAGTTCTCCATCACAATCTTAAAAGCATCCAAATAGGTTACATAATTTCTTCCATGGTCATTGCTTTTCTTGTAATAAATATGATGACTCCATATGAGCTTTGGAAAGGAATACCGACTACTATAAAACACTTCAAGGTTTTTGGAAACAAGTGCTACATAAGACGAGAAGGTCAAAACTTAGGAAAGTTTGACCCAAGATGCGATGAGAGAATTTTAATTGGATATTCCTCTAATATTAAAGTCTAGAGATGCTTAAACAAGAGAACATGCACTATTGTAGAAAGTATAAATGTAACAATTGATGAGAAGATAGATTTAAGAGAACCAGTTTAACAAACTATGTATAAGGAAATATGGAAGTTGTCAAGAAGATTTTCATGAAGAATCAGATGAAGAAGAAGAAGAAAAACAAAAATGTATTTCTAAAACTCCATCCAGATATGTACATAAGCATCGTCCAAAAGATCTAATCATTGGAAATCTAGATGAAAAGTAGACAAGGAGAAGGGTAATACCACCATATCAACAAGAAAATTTTTCGTTGCTATCTAAGATTGAGCCAAAGGACTTTAGTCAGGCAAGTGGAGATGAGTTTTGGATTAAGGCAATGAATGAGGAATTAGATCAAATAGAGAAAAGAAATACTTGAGAACTTGTTCCATGACTAAAGGACAAAAATTTGATCGGCACAAAATGGGTATTCAAAAACAAGCTAAATGAAGATGGACAAGTAGTAAGGAATAAAGAAATATTAGCGTGCAAAGGTTATGCATGGGTAGAGGTAATTCAATTTGATGAGACATTTGCTCCAATTGCATGAATTGAAGCCATAAGAATGTTTTTAGCCTTCTCAAGTTTTAAAAACTTCAAGGTATATCATATGGATGTTAAGTCAACATTTCTAAATGGTGTTCTAGAAGAATAAGTCTACATTGAATAGCTAGAGGGATTCATATTAATAGATAAACTAGATCATGTATGCATATTGAAAAAGGCACTTTATGGTTTAAAGCAGGCTCCTAGAGCATGGTACTCAAGATTGGATAAGTATCTTCAAGAATAGGGATTCATAAAAGGAATAGCAGACATCAACTTATACATTAAAAATGAAGGTAATAATCTATTAATTATGGTTGTTTATGTTGATGACATCATTTTTAGGGGAAACAATGATAAGATGTGTAAATAATTTGCTAAGAACATGCAAAATGAATTTGAGATGTCTATTCTTGGTGAGTTGTCCTTCTTTCTTGGACTTCAGATTTCACAATCAGAGAAAGGAGTATTTCTCTCACAAACAAAGTATATAAAAAAAATGCTAAAGAAATTTAGGTTAGAAGATTGCAAACTAGTAAGTACCCCCATGGTCACAAGATGCAAGTTAATTAAGGATGATGAATCTCCAGAGGCAGATCAGAGATTATATAGATCTATGATTGTCAGTTTGTTGTATGTTACAGCTACAAGACCAAACATAGTACAATAAGTGGGATTAGTGGCAAGGTTTCAATCAACACCTAAAGAAACACATGTGGTAGAAGTAAAGAGAATTCTCAAGTATCTAAAAGGTACTATGGATTTTGGGCTTTGGTATCCCAAAAGTGACAATTTTACACTCACAACATATATATATGACAAAAAAATCACAAGTGGAGGAGCATCATTTCTTGGAGACTATTTAGTCTCTTGGCTAAGTAGGAAGTATGTTCAGTATCCTTATCTAAAGTAGAAGCGAAATATATTGCAGTGGTAGCCAGTTGTACATAGGTATTATGGATGAAGTGAACTCTGGAAGACTTCAAGATAAAACATGATCATCCTATTCCCATACTATGTGATAATACAAGTGCTATAAGTATCTTAAAAAATCCAATGATGCACTCCAAGACAAAGCACATTCCGATTAAGTATCATTTTCTAAGAGAACAAGTGACAGATAAACAAGTTAGGTTGGAATATGTTACTACAAAGGAACAGATAGCAAATATTTTCACTAAGCCACTTTCAAAGGAGACCTTTGAGTATCTTCGAGAAAAACTAAGAGTAAGACTCCCACCCTATAATTAACCACCTCAAGAGGAGGTGGGAGAGGGGCTAAGCTAAGAGACTCATTCTTATCCCTGATCCCAAAAGGGGATATATTTGAGTAAGGGGAAGAAATTTGGTTTAAGGAGAGAGCATTGAGTCAGGGGAGCAATGTCCCAAGGGGAGCAAAACAAGAAAAGGCCAAGTTTTTGGTAAAAAGAATTTGGGTTGCCATCAATGACAAAGGGGGGGATTATTGAAAATTTTGAGTAGATAATTTTTCATTGATTTCAAGAGTGAGTGGTCATTGATGTTAAGCTTTCAAACCATTCAGTGGCAGTTTTAGTGGGCAACATCAATTTTAGGTTCTCAAGTTTTAGTTGATCAAGACACAATTTTAGGAAGATAGATGTGGTCCAAAGTGCAAAAGAAGAAGCCCAAGTGAATAATATTATAATATTTTTTATAATATTATAAAAGGAATTTTTAAATTAATTAATATAATTTTTATTATAAAATAATTTATAATTTAATTTACTTAAGTTATTTAAATTAATTATTAATTAATTTTGATATTAGTTACAAGTTAATTTATATTAATTTTTAACTAACCCTAAGGAGGGTTATTAAAATTAATTCGAAATTCAAATTTGAATTTCTAGTGTCGACGTGGGAATAACATTTATCATGTGTATAAAAGGGGGATTACCCACCTTACAAAAAACCTTAATGCTTTTCGAATAACATCCTATGCTATGCGAATTTCATGCGAATCGAGTGTGCAACAAAGAGTTTAATTTTTAAAAAGTGATAAGAGAAGGTGATATCATATCATCCACCAAGTAGGGAGCCTTGGTCACCAACCACTGGTAGTATAGTTTGCAACCATGGTAGTGACAAGACGTTAGGGCAGCGACAAGCATAGGTTTGAATCCTTGTAGAATATTGTTTTGGTTTTTGCTCGAAATGACAGTGAAGTAAGGTTGAAAGAGAAGGAAGTTTGAATTTATTCATGTGGGTGCCTCTAGCACACATTGTGGGATCCAAAGCACTAAGGTGCTTAGCGCTTAGGGAGACAGTGGATCGAATCATGCCGAAACCATTTTTGGGGAATAATAAGGTATGCATTAAAGTTTGAGCATCAAAATTTTTTGAGAAGATTGTTGAGGTTTTGAAAATTAATTTTTGCATATTTTATTTGGTATATGAGGTTTTTGGGGAGTTATAAGGTTATTGCAAAATAAATTTTTGGTATTATTTGATTTAGGGTTTGAAAATGAAATAAAGGTGTTTTAGAAAGATTGGTTGTGGTTTTTGTGGTGTTGGATATTATTTTAAGTTGGATATTATAAAGTGTATCCAAGTAATTATTTTTGTGCATGATTTGATGAATGTTAATTACAAGTAGGAGCAATAAGGTGTATTTGAGATTTGAGTATTTTTGTGTCTAAGGAATATTTTGAGAAAGTGTTGGAGTGATATTTTGTCATCTAAACATTGAAATTGGAAAGAAGAAAATTGTTATTTACACAGGTTTTCCAAGGCACTTCTACATCAAAAAAAAGGTATGGGCATATTATTCCTAGTGAGTTATTGTTGAATGTTGTAAATTCTAAGTTGGAGTGAAAAGGATTTGGTTAAATTTTTCCTTGTTGAGTGTGTTGAATTAATGCTTCAAGGTTTTCTGGAATAAAGAGATGTTGATAAAACCTTGTTTTATAAGCATTGTTGTTGAAGTGGATGAAGAACTTAAACTAGGGCTTGCAAAGATCATGAGTATCATAGTTATGTGAATTTTTTTTTATAAGAATTATTGTTGAAGTGAATGGTTGAGTGAATAACTTGAACTAGGATTTGAAAATATCATGAGTATCATTGTTATGTGAGATTGATTGATAAGCATTATTGAAAATATTTGAGTGAGGGTTCATATGCTTGGACTAGGGTTTGTGAGCAAGGGTTATTTCATTGAGTGATTGGTTGAGGAGAGTTGGTTGAGCCTAATAAAGTGAATGTGTTAAAGTGATTTTTCAAGTTATATGAAATAAATTGTTCTATATTCTGAATTGATTTGATAAATTGATTGAGAGTTTGTGAATGTGAAGCATATTGAGTCTCTAACAATTCTCTATATGTTTCTAAAAGATTAATTGAAAGTGATTGAGCATTATGATGAATGTGAAGAATATTGAGTCTCTAACAATTCTCTTTATGTTTCTATGATATTGGACAAGTTCTAGTGTGGACTTGTTGAGTAGATTTGAGGTAAGTCTTGAGAATACTTGTGGATAGATTTGTGTGAGCTTTTGTGGAAGCTTACAATATAGATTTGAGGATAGATTTGAATATAAATCAAAGGATAGATATTGAGGATATATTTGAGGATAGAGATTGAGGATAGGTTTGAGGTTAGAGTTTGGTACATATTTGAGGATAGGTTTATGTCAGATTGTATTGAGGACAGAGTTGTGCTAGACCTAAGTACTATGTTTAGTACATATTTGAGATAGATATTTGGAGGTGATAGAGTATATAAGATGTTAGTATCTAGTGGATAAAGATACATTAGCTAGGGCATTGAGGATAGGTGTCTTTAGTGGATAGATATCCATTAGCCAAAGCAGTGGGGGCAATAGTTCTTCTAGAAGATCATCAACTAGAGCTAAGGAGAAAGGAGTTCTCCTATGGATAGATATCCATGAACTTGATTAGGGGATTGGTGTATCATTTGGACAGAGGTCCATAATTATTGTAGGAAAAGGATTCCTAAAAGAATTTATTTGAGAAAATTTATAAGGAATATTTTCTCCGTGGAGTAGCCGACATTGGGTGAACCACATTAAATCATGTCTCTCATGTGTGTGATTCTTTGTATGATGTTTACTACTTTAATATTGCTGATGGTATCATTTGGATTAAAAAGAAAAAAATTGTATCTTATACTGTTCACCCCCCTCTTAGTATAAGCACATGTTCTTCATATCATGGCTCCTAGGCCACTTCTTAGAGGTGCAAAACTTATATCTTATGCATATCTTTAGACATACTTATACCATCTTTGAGTGTTTTTCCTAATTGAAATATTAACACTAAAAATGGGATCATGTTGATAACTTATCCATTATGAGGTATGAAGACCATTAATCATGAATAAAATTATATTCTTGAGTGATTTTCCATCATCAGACTCTTAGGTCACCACTCAGTAATAAGATTAAGTCACCCTCAATGTTTCTCCATTATTTGCTTTTTTGGACCACCACTTGGGTAACATTTTCTCCAAATATATGCCTTATCTTAGGGTGTCTCTATTTTTTCTTTTCATATCTAAATCATGTCTAGTCCATTCATTTTTAGTTCCTACTTTTACTTTCCCATGTTTTCCAATTATTTTATGTTTATCTAGTCACATCACATCATATCAACACACCAAATAAAAATAAAAATACTAATCAAGTATCAAATTGGCTTCTTTTATGGATATTTCTTCAACATGGAGCATTTCAATACCAATGAATATGTTGGCATAAAAAATTGAGTCTCACAACATATTTTTGATGCATTCAATATATAATAAGTAAATCAAAATGGGGCAAAATGTAGACATCCAATTTTGACATACCTAGTCAACAACATCATCAAACCAAGCACCAAACAACATATCATAGAAACACCTTAACCTTGACAAAATGGACATAAAATTTGGCATAATCTACCAATATTCAAATCAACTATGACTCTTAAATTAACCCTCATTCAGAATACTTGTAATCAGTAAAATTAAATCAACCTTCTTCATATTTAAATTTGGGATTTTTTCCACATTAAAAGTAGCATCATATTTGGGGCATCACTTTCCCTATCAAATATTCATAAAAATTTCACCATTAGATCAGGATCAGAAATATATTTCCAATGAATATAAACATGTCTATACTTGCATAATTATTAATACCTCAAATTATAATAAAACTACACCTAGGTAGGATAGAAGCAAAATTATCACACTTTTAAAAAATGCCATAGTGGTGCTTTCACCATCAATGGCACTTTTGTAAAATTCTAATTTTTTAGAATTTTAACCAATCAAATTGATCATTATTCATAAATACCACTCAATCAAATATTCCACTTATATTTTTTGGGGCTTTTACAACATGAATATAATATTTGGCATAAGCCAAAAGCACGTAGATTCCTGAATGTCACTCCTTACTCTGATCAAACTTGCTCAAACCACTCCTTAGAAATCTAAAATTCAAATTTTATCCTTTTCCCTAATGTAATATTTGACCCTCCTTCCCTCCAAGGATCATTCCTTTCAAATTATTTAAATAGACACCTTGGTATGGGCATTTGATAACACAATTGGCTATATCAATACTTTGCTAAAATTTTAGCTCATTCTTTCTCATTCCCATTTCTCTCATCTCTTTCATTTGGATCTCTTCCATAAATAATTTGGAGCACGTAGAGCAAGGAAAAGAGACATTGGGGGGAAAGGATAATATATTCATCCTAAGAGGAGGTCCTAGTAGGCATTAAAATCCCTATCTCCCTTATCTTTCAATCTCCTTTGCTTTGATTTTATGCATTTTACCTCTTTTTCATGCCTTGTTAATACTTGGATTTCTATTGTGTAGTCATTAATATTCATATTTCTTGCATCTAATCCTTATTTACACCATTCTAACAGGTTTTATTGTCCTTATTTATTTTATTTGTAGTATATTCTCATCGATTTGCATTTCTAATAATGTTATGGAGGGTTATTTACTTTGTTTTACTTTCTAGATCACTCTTTTCTTCTAATTTATACAATTTCCATCCATTTATCTTGTTATTGTTTTTCATTTATAATCACATATGTTCTTCTTTGCATAATTTAACATTTATATCAGGCTTGTTTTATGTTCTAATCATATTATATGCTCTCTAACATCTCATTTACAACATTATGTATCATTTTATAATCTAATTTTAATTATTTCATGATTAAATGATTAAATCTATGCTATATATTTTTATTGATATTATTTATAGACCCATATACTTATTTTAAACTTACATCAATATTTTTTATAGGAATAATATCATTCTAATCATTTTTGTTGCAACATTAAATCTTATTTTGCTTCTTGTTAGCTTTCCTTGTGCACCAAAAAGTGCTCATATCCGTATTGTAGACTCCCTTTGGTTATAGTAGTAGTATATAGTATAATTTAACATACAATAATTGTTGTATAACTTCCAAATTATAGCATTTTGGGTTTTGTAAAATTTTTATTTAATTCCATATCCTTTTCAACTCATTTTCCTTGTATCTTAGACACCTTTGAGATCTGATTTGAGCCATTCCAAGCATATAACTCTTATATATTAGAATTCTTGACCATATTTAGTTAATTTACCAAGTTTTGTGAAATTTGAAAATTATTTGGTAAGGTTTTGTGAATCAATCAACTTATAGACCTTAGAAATTATGGTTTTTACGCTCTTATTGAATTTTAAAACACTTAGAATCCATTTACCCCTAAAATTCTCTCAAAAAAACTCTAATTTATAGTTGTAGGGTTAATAGCACCACTCAACCCAAAAATTGGTGCTTTTGACTCTCTATTTTACACAAAGTAAATCCACCACTGAAGTATTGTGGCACTTTTTAAAAATAGTTTATCACCTCTCTAAAGTCAAGAAAACCCCATAAATCTAAAGCAAAACTATTTTTTCCCTTAGTTTTAGGTTGTCAAATTTAACACTAAGGTTCAATGATGTTTTTTTTTTTTATGGTGCTTTTAATCAACCTTTTGGAAATAGGTAATTTTATCCCTATAATTATTTGTTTAATATTCTTTTATTATTTTTTGTACTTTGATATCATTTTTCTTAAAATACACCTACTTTGGGAAATTATAGAACCCAAAGAATAGACCATGTTTTCATTCCAAAAGAATAAATAGGAAAGGAATTTAAAGTCATATAGTTGCATTATAGGCTAACTTGTTTGATGCATTATCTTTTGTTTTTCTTGGAAAGGAAAAAATATCTTCAACTTAAGTAATTCATTCAAATAAAAAGGAAATCCTAAGTTAGAAATATGATTTTATTACATTCATGATTGATTGAATCTAGCTTACAAATTTAGTGATAATTTCACTTAAGTTTAGTAAATTTTATATTAAACTAGTCATTAGAGATAAAAAATTAGGTGTTTGTTAATTGAATCACAAAACACGTCTTAAACTTGAATATAAACATAGCAACATAAACTTGAACTTGGAGGTAGAGCCTATTTGCATGAAATCAACTTTTAGGTGTCATTTAGAAGTAGACTCAAGGTTAAGTTGTCCTGTGTGGTATGAGGTCATGAATATACAAATATATTTCTCTATAAAATATAATAGAAAATTCAAATAAATATAGAGAATATTAGGAAATCAAAGCAAGACTAATATCACATTAAAATATTTAGGAATCACTATCAACTTCAATAGGATTAAGAGTAACCAATGGAATGATATTATTTCAAAAATAAACAAGAAAATTAAAGGATGGTCTAATATTTAGGTCACACACCATGGAAAAATGACCCTAATCAATACTATCATCCATGTTTTACCTATCTACCAATGCTCTATTATCCATGCACCAAAGTCCTTTCTTAATGAGTTGGAGAAAATCATTAGAATATTTTTATGGGTAGGGGTAAACAAGATGGCAAAAGGAAATATAGCTTTATCAAGTGGGATATCATCATTCGAACAATGAGTAAAGAAGGAATGGGTATTAAGAAAATAAGTAAAAAATATCTGGTATTAAAATTAAAACTAGTTTGGGAAATGATTACTCATCTCTCAAAATGGTGGATGCAAGTGTTTGTGCACCAATATTGTGATGGGAAAACTAGAATAAAGACCTTTTTCAATCCAAAATATCTAAAATTTAAAAATAATTTCAAGAGACCAAATACATTATTATAGAAAAATTATCATGGAATCCCACCATTGATAAAGAAGTCTTTCTCTCTCATAAGATTTTGGGAAATTTTAGATTGCAAATAAAGCCTTCACTATAGGAGTGGTTATATGACAATGATTTCAAAACTCTCAATTCCATCATGTAAAACTAGAAGTTAAAAATTTAAGAACAACTTGGTCTTCCTACAAAATTATAGCCTCACTTGAATATAGTTAAATCTTAATTTATTATAAAAATACCATCTTATGATATAAATATAGGTTTTATCATATGGGGATCTCCTATCAAAGATGGAAGATAGACTATAAATGAGGTATATAAGTCCATAATAATTCTAGTTCTATAGGTAACATTAGTTGAAATATGATTTGAACTTCTTATTCAATCCCAAATATTTTCTTTGGATTGCTTGTTACAATTGTTAGCTTACTCAGTATAACCTAAATAAAGGGATCTTTTTGGTTTGTCTATATTCCCTTTATGCTATAATCAGAAAGAAAGTATAACTCATCTAGTGTCATCATGCCCATTCTATGGAGCAATATGGGCTAAGCTTCATGAATTCCATATTGGTTGGAGTGAAGCCCCTATGCTCTCTTCAATACCTGAGTTCATTTCTCCTAGAAATTCCTTCCTACCTATAGAAATTAAAAATGATAAATCCATGCTCTAAACTTGGAAAATCATCCCTAGATATTTTCTTTGGGAATATGGAATATTAATAAAAAGAAAATTTTTAAATAAGAATCTCCCAATATTGATAGAAGCATGGTCAAAATCCAATGTCTAGTTAAGGATACTATCAAAACCTATCTATGCAATATTAAAAAAGTCCTCAAATGACTTCCTCAATAAATTATAGGAACAAAATACCTTCTAAAGTTTTTTCAAGCCTCCAAAGCAAACCTCAACATTTCTATCATAGGGGGAACAATCCTCAATGAATATGAAAATAAGGCATGTATTTACTTTCAATTGATTGGTTATAATATTAACAATTTTTTAAAATTCTATGCCCTCAAAATAAGAATAGAGATGGAAATAGAAAAATATATTAAACAACTTATAGTGTAGGAGGACTCTCAATTGGTTATTAATATCTTGAATCACAAAGCTAGGATGAATTCTTTTTGGCTTCTAAGAGTGCATCAAGAAGTGAAGGAAATCAATCTTAATTTTAACCATATCCAATTTGAACACATCCCCAAGAATATAAATAGAAGACCAACAAGGACAAAAAAAAAGCAAAAAATATAGTGATAGGTGAATATGTAGCACTAGAAATATGTCTAGCATTAGCTAAATACCCAATGCTGATTGAACTTATCATGATAAAAAATAATACAATACTAGTAAATTATATAACACCAAATATATTTATAGCATAAATAGTGTAGGCAATGACAACTAAATATACAATGAAAAGTGAATATGTAGTGCTAGTGGAAAATGTAGCATTGGATGAACAAGTAGCACCATTAAAACATGCAGTGATTGGGAAACATGTAACAACAATTAAATATGAAGTGATAGTGGATTCCATAGTGCTATTTTGGCATGCAACAATATTTTAAATGTATCACTAATAGAACATATAGAGCGACATCCAACACAAGGGGAACAATCAATGCATAAAGCAAATGTGGATCAGGGGAACAATCAATGCATAAAGCGAATGTGGATAAAAAAAATATACATGAGGAACTATAGGAAAATATTGGAAGAGATTCAGGAAAAGCATGATATAGCATAATTGGTTACCTAAAACTTAATCCCATATAATATGGATGTGCATGCATATTTTTTAATTATTCATCCCACTTGTAACACAAATCTATTTTCCTAAAAAACCATTGAGATTGACCCTTATATAGTGAGTTTTTTGAGAACTATGGAACCATGACTTTAGCATGTTCCTAGAAGTATTCTTTCATAATGTGAGCATTTTATAATTTTATTATTGTTTATTCAAAACCTTACTTGTACCAAGGAATGAAGTGATCTGTTTACATAAGCATGATAATAAAATTATAGAGGCCTAAGAACAATAGTCTAGGTGTTATAGGATATAGTATTACAAGGTTTTAAGCTTATTCACAATATGAATACTATCAATACTAATGGTAAAATGGAACCATATTATTAACTTCATAAATTAAGCTCAAGAGAAACAAATACAATAACCATAAGTGCATCAACATGCTTTTTGTAGAAAATATTAAAATTAAATTCATATAATAAAACATGATTCAATTATATATGTTTAAGGTAAACTAAGGCTTATATAATTTAAATAAATTTAATTTTATTTTTGCATGGAATTGATGGTTGTTAATTTGAAAATTATGGAAAATTTAAGAAATTCATATACAATATATTTTTGGTAGAAAAATATGACTCGTGCCTATAAATATCTAATTATAATGCACATGGCCTACCATCAATTCAATCATATCACCCAACAATTTATATTTAGTTAACTAAGATAATCTAGGCAAAATACCACCCATTTCTTGTCCCAGAACAATAGGGTTAATTTTTAGTGATAGCACTACACCAACACTATTGTGAAAACATGGTGATATTTTAATTTGAACCATTTTAAGTAGTTTGATCCTCTAGTGGTTAAATATAGAAAAATTTATGATCTTAAGAGATAGCACTACACCAATGCTAATGCAAAAATGTAGTTCTATTGCTGGCATGATCAAAATATCTACAGCAAAAGCCTTTCACATGTGGATTCCTTCCTCCACTCTTGACCTTGATCATGCATGCTATCTCTCATCCCACGAGCCTATAAAATTAGAATTCTATTTAAAATACAAAATATATATTTGATGACTCCTTCCATCCAAGAATTGATCATTCAAAATCTATAAATTGAGCCCATGGGATGGACATTTAATAATAGATTTAAAGTGTCTAAACTCTATCAAAATTTCTTTTCAATATCTCTTGTCATATCTCTCTTTATATCTTATTGCATTCATTATTGCATTCTCAAGAATTCTAGAAATATTTTGGGGCAAGGAAACTAAGGCATAGGTGAATTCAATAAAAAAACACTCTCCTACTCTATCAGGATTTTGGGCATGGAGGATGCATTCACAAGATTTTGGTCATATTATTCCATATCTTACTCCTATTTCTTATTATATTTGCTTTTACCTATACTTTTTTCCTTGCCTTGCTAACAACATTGGTGCCAAAAAATCTTGCTCATAATTCTACTATCATTTTTGGGCATTTGTAGCTATAGAAAACTAGCTTATTTCATTTTTCATTCATGCTTCAATCATTTGTAGCATTTCATTGATAACTCCTTACTTTATTATGGTCATTTTTTTTGCTTATAAAATTGTTCATAGACTTCCTAATTAGTGCCATGTCTCTTCTTGTTCCATTTGTGTTAGATTTTATTACACTATAAGAACCCTCGTAAATATTTTGTAAATACTTTGTAAATATATGGTGTGAAAAGAGTCTTGTAAATATGAGTCATTTAGAGTTTATAATTTAGTAATAATTAGAGGTTTTTCACTATTGTGGATTCAATAAAATATATTTCTCCTGTGAGAAATATGAAGAGTCATAATTTGTATTATCAAATAAGATTTGCAATACATTGTGTTTGTATTACTTTAGTAGATTCAATTTAATAATATTACTAGTATGTTGTTATATTGAATTGAGTGAATGCTATTGTAAGAACTTTTATATTTATTTTATTGTGATAAAATAGCTTATATGCTAACAATGGTATCAAATCCATATTAGGAGTGCTTGGTGAGAGAAGCATAGGAGTGCAATGAATAAATTTCCATGATAAGAAAGCTACCAAGTGGGCAATAGATTCCATTGGAAGAAGTTACATTCGTAAGAAAACACAAAGAACAAGAACCCAAGTGGTTAATAAATAATATTGGAAGAAGCTGCAATTATGAGTTGTAGATACCTATTTTTTCTCATCCCATTACATCCCAAGATTCTAGAGAATAATTAACAATCTTTCCAAGTTATCTTTTAGTCTCCATTATAGAATTTGAGCATCTAGAACAAGTTTATCACTCATAATATATGCTTATTAATGGGAAAATTTACATCTTGGCTGTGAACCCTTTTTAGGAATTAATTTTGAAATTTTTTTCCCTCTATTGCTCAAAAATTCACCTCCATGAACTTACATACATGGAAAATATTCCCACAAACAAAAAAAATGATAAGTTTCACAGGCAATGCTTATCAATGCCAAATAAGATAAGATGGGTGTGGCTAAAAATATTACCAATATTTAATGATTTTTGTGTTTTTCAAACATGATCCAATATTTCCATCACTACTATTCTACTTTATTTCCAATTCAAACTCCTACATGTGAAATTTGCAACTTTGGCTCACCCGCTCTCTTCTCAAAATCTATAAATTGAACCTCTTATTCTCAAATAAAGGCATGCCATGCTATGATATGATATTAAATGACATGATATAATTTGGACATGATTCTTACATACAATTTATAAATAGTGAATATATAGGGCACACTTTTAGGTATACTTCTAAGTATTTTTACATTGTAGCTCTATATATTTCTCTTCAAAAATTCTTGGTTCCCCATTTGTATGTGATTTTCATCATTGAGCATCTAGAAATAGTGCATGTAGAAGTGTAGTATTCTTAAAAGAAAATCTAGTTTTTTACCATGTTTTTTTATGATTCATCATTATATTTTTAGTTTGGTTTTTGTTTCGCACATATAACACTCCTTTGCAATATTTTCATTCATCAATTACATTTTTTATACCCTAATTATTATTTTTTAATCAAGTTGGAAATTTTGCTTTAATTTGGTTAAACACCCCCATCTTTGAATTGTCATCCATCAGATCCATCCTTGGTTTTACTTCTAAAGGTTCTCCCTACAAATTTACCATCAATAGGATTGGTAGACAACAAATCTATTTTTTACATTTTCTATCTATAGTATCAATAATATTTTTACTTACCTAGGTTCTATTGGTCACGAATCTGCCTAAGTACAAAATGCCTATGCACCCAAGACCTAACCAACATTGAAATTTCAAAGGAGAGAGATGTCCTTAGAGCCAATATCTAGAGAGGGTTGGTTCCCTTACTAATCTAATTTAGTTTAAAGCTTAGGGTAATAGGAAAGAGATGGGAAATGATAGAAAGAGATGGGAAATATGGCTATGAGCAAGAAATATTAAGTGGGGATAAACTAATAGCCAAAATTCACATCAAGTGTTAATTAGCATACAACAGAAAGGAAGGCACAGGAACCACTCATAGTTTGCAGAGATAACCTCCAAGAAGCATTTCAATATTCATTCCCTCACCAGTAATAGTTAAATTCAGATGCAAAATTTAAAACTAGATAATCATGAACATGAAAATAAAAAAAAAATGATAATTAGAAAGTGATAAAAAAAAACACTACTCAAGGAACCAAAAGTTGAATGTCTTTCTATTGATGCAAAAAACTCAAAGTGTTTTTTTGTAGAATGTCTATCCCTCTTTCATTACATTGAAATGCTTAGTATTTATAGAGGATTTCACCTCTGAAATTAAATGTGAATTAAAATAAAATGATGGCTAGTCAAATACCAGCCAGAGAAATTCTCTCCTCAATAATGATGATGCTCGGATCAGATCATTCTTCAGGGAGAAGCAATCCGATTTTCGTGGACTATGCCTAAAAAATCAATAGATATGGATGATGGGAAAAATATTCTAGGTGTTAGTGCATTGAAACTCAAAAATATCACGTGGCAAATAGGATCTTGGATATTAAATTATGGGTATCACTCCATCACCTTATACCTCAAAATCTTACCCTCGCCAGTGGAGATCCAATGAACATTAACTTTGTTTTGAGAAGGATCAAAGTCACTGGAGGCACCTTGAAAATTAACCATATCATACCAAAATCAAGGGTGTATCATTTAAATTTGACAACCTTTTAGCCAAAATTTTAGAATATCACTCTCATTGTCCTAAGCATTAAATTCCATCAATCTCTATCCTTTCCTAAAAGGATCTATAGAAATCATGCTTAAGAAAGTAATTCTACTAAGACAAAGAGGTAAAACTTGATTTCATCCATGCAATGGGGTCAAAGGCCTTTTCGTAGTAAGAAAGAGAAAAAATGATTTACTTTATTGATGGTTGCACTCAAGACTGGAGTTTCACCCTTAATTTTGATTAATTATGCCTAGAGACTTGTCTCATGAATTTCACCTTATGACGTCGTATTTCTTGAAGTACAGGCAAAAATGGGAATTTTACCCCCAAAAGAGGGTGAAATGATTTTTGTCCCAAGTTGGGGTGACTTTGACTTTGACCAGCACTTGCTTTTGCTTCAATTGATGCTTCTTCGATAATTTCATCCAAAAATATCTTGAAATGGAGTTTCAACCCCAAGAAGGGTGAAAATACATTGTGCCCCCTCCTTGGGGTGACTTTGACTTTGACCAATTTTTGGACATTTTGAGTAGATGAGTTGTCATTGATGTCAAGAGTGAGTGGTCATTGATGTCAAGCTTTCAGCACCAGTGAGTGGCAGTTTCAGTGGGCAACATCAGTTTCAGGTTCTCCAATCAGTGCAAAAGGAGAGTCCATTTTCAGTTGATCAAGTTCGGTTCCAGGAGGTCAAGATGAGGTCCAAAGTGAAAAGAAGAAGCCCAAGCAAATAATATTATAATATTTCTTTATAATATTATACAAGGAAGTTTAAATTAATTATAAATTAATTAATATAATTTTATTAAATTAATTTATTAATTAATTTACTTAACTTATAAGTTATTTAAATTAATTATTAATTAATTTTAATATTAATTATAAATTAATTTATGTTAATTTTAAATAACCCTAAGGTGGGTTATTAAGTCAAAATTCAAATTTCAAATTCGACCATCGAGCGTCGACGTGGGAGGAAAATTAATCAACGTGTATATAAAGGGGGACTCCTACACCTTAGCCAAGATAATTAATGCATTCGATTTAATCTCCAAGCAATTGTGAATCGTGTGAATCATTCAGTGAGACAGAGAAGGGTTTCATTGGTGTTTAAAGGACCAAGTGGCAGGTGAGGATTTATTACCCACCTTAGAAGGCACCTTGGTCACCAAGCGTAGGTAGCACAGTTGGCAACCTCGGCGAAGGCAAGGCGTTGTGGCAGCGCATGGCGGAGGTTCGAATCCGTGAGAGTGTTTTTTGTTTTGAAGGCATCGACGATGATCGAAGGCACCAAGAGGAAGGAAGCTTCCCTTCCTTCTCATGGGTGCCTATAGCCCACGTGGTGGGCACCAAAGTGCTAAGGCGCTTGGCGCTTGGGGAGACGGCGGTTCGAATCACGCCGAAACCCTTTTTGGGTAAAAGACAAAGGTATGCAATTAGTTGGGCATCGAAATTTTTGGAAAGACTATAGTTGAGCCATTAAAATTAATTTTTGCATAATTTATTTGGTTTGTAAGGTTTTAAGGGGAGTTATAAGGTTGATGCAAAATAATTTTTGGTGATATTTGCTTTAGTGTTTGAAAAGGGTAATAAGGTGTTTAAGGAAGGTTGTTTGAGTTTTTGTGGTGTTGGATATTATTTTAAGTTGGAGATTATAAGGTGTATCTAAATAATTATTTTTCATGTATGATTTGATGGATGCTAATTTCAAGGAGGAGCAATAAGGTGTAGTTGAGCTTTGATTATTTTTGTGACTAAGGAATATTTTGAGAAAGTGTTAGAGTGATATTTTGTCATCTAACCATTGAAATTGGAAAGAAGGAAATTGTGATTGAGACAGGTTTTCTAAGGGCACTTCTACATCAAACAAAAGGTATGGGCACATCTTCCTAGTGAATGATTGTTGAATGTTGTGAATGCTAAGTTGGAGTGAAAAGGGTTTTTCTGGAATAAAGAGTTGTTGATAAAACCTTGTTTGATAAGCATTGTTGTTGAAGTGATTAGTTGAGTGAGGAACTTGAACTAGAGTTTGTGCAAATATCATGAGTATCATTGTTATGTGAAGTTGTCAAAGATCATGAGTATCATTGTTATGTGAGATTAGCATTGTTGTTGAAGCAATTGGTTGAGTGAGGAACTTGAACTAGGGTTTGCAAAGATCATGAGTATCATTGTTATGTGAGATTGGTTGATAAGCATTGTTGGAAATATTTGAGTGAATGTTCATAAGTTTGGACTAGGGTTTGTGAGCAAGGATTATTTCATTGAGTGATTGGTTGAGTAGAGTTGGTTGAGCCTAGTCAAGTGGATGTGTTGATGTGATAGTTCAAGTTCTGTGAAACAAATTGTTCTATATTCTGAATTGATTTGAGAAAGAGGTTGAGTGTTGATGAATGTGAAACATATTGAGTCTCTAAAAATTCTCTATATGTTTCTGTGATAAAAGAGAGATTGAAAGTGATTGATAGTTTGTGAATGTGAAGCATATTGAGTCTCTAACAATTCTCTATATGTTTCTATGAGATTGGACAAGTTCTAGTGAGGAATTGTTGAGTAGATTTGAGGTAAGTCTTTGAGAAGACTTGTGAAATTGTGAGCTTTTGTGGAAGCTTACAATATAGAGTTTGAGGATAGAGAGTGTTGAGAGATTGGACAAGTTCTAGTGAGGACTTGTTGAGATATTGGACAAGTTCTAGTGAGGACTTGTTGAGTATTGGACAAGTTCTAGAGAGGACTTGTGGATAGATTAGTGTGAGATTTTGTGGAAGCTTACAAGGCAGATTTGAGATAAGTCTTTGGGAAGACTTGTGAGCAGAGTTGATTGATTGATTTGTTCAAACCTTGAGCTAAGGTTTGGGGTAGATCTAGTAGAGTTGATTTGTGATTGAATCAAGCTTTGTGTTAAGGCTTGAGGATAGAGATTGAGGATATATTTGTGCTAGATCGAAGGACTATGTTTAGTACATTTGAGGATAGATATTGAGGATATATTTGTGCTAGACCGAAGGACTATGTTTAGTGTAGATTTGAGGATAGATTTTGGTGTAGATTTGAGGATAGGTTTGTGCTAGACCAGAGATAGAGATTGAGTAGATTTGTGCTAAATCGAAGGACTATGTTTAGTGTAGATTTGAGAAAGAGCAAAGAACAAGCTTTGGAGGTGATATAGTATAGAGGATGATAGTCTCTAGTGGATAGAGATCCATTAGCTAGGGTAGTGAGGATATGAGTCTTCAGTGGATAGAGATCCATTAGCCAGTGTAGTGGAGGCAATAGTTCTTCTAGAAGATCACCAACCAGAGCTAAGGAGAAAGGAGTTCTCCTATGGATAGAGATCCATGAACTTGATTAGGGGATTGGTGTCTCCTTTGGATAGAGGTCCATAAATATTGTAATAGGGAAAGGATTCCCAAGAGATTGATTGAGAAAATTTTAGTGAAATATTTTCTCCATGGAGTAGCCCACATTGGGTGAACCATGTTAAATTGGTGTCTCTATTATGTGTGGTGATTTGTGCATTACTTTGATTACTACTATTGATATTGCTATCTATACATTGCATAATATTGATTGGGAAAGAAAAGTAAAAAGTGGTCTTATATTGTTCACCCCCCTTCTCAGTATAAGCTTGTGTTCTTCAATTGGTATCAGAGCGGGTTCCTTCGAAAGAGTTTAACAGCTTGAAGGAAAAGCTTACAAGAACACAATGGATTCTAAGAATGGGTCCTCAGATAATTCAACACCAGTATTTGATGGAAGTGATTATATATTTTGGAGTATGAGAATGAAGATTCACCTGATGGCACTTGGCAATGAAATATGGGAAGTAGTTGAAAATGGATACACACCACCAGCTACTCCACCTATAGATAAATATGGTAAGCTTCTACATCATTACAATTCAAAAGCAATGAATGCAATTTTGAGAGGTTTGCATAGAATAGAGTTCATAAAGGTTATGCATTGCAAATCAGCAAAAGCAATTTGGGATAAGTTACAAAGCATATATGAAGGAGATAAAAGTGTCAAAAAGGCAAAGATACAAAATCTCAAAGGACAATTTGAAGATTTAAAAATGAAGGATGAGGAAAATATTAGTACTTATCTACTTCGGGTAGATGAGGTTGTTAACGCCATGCAAGGACTTGGACTTGAGATTGAAGAATCTGATGTTTGTGATAAGATCTTAAGATCTCTTCCAAAAAGGTTTAGTGAAAAGATCTCTTCTATAGAGGAATCAAAATATGGTGATATTTTGACAAGAGATATGTTACTTGGTATTCTTACAACTTTTGAGTTAAGAACAAAAGAGGAACCTAATATCTGGAAGGAAGCAACCTTCAAAGCTACTAAGAAGACAAAGGGCAAGAAGTCAGATTCAAGCAATGAGTCATCCAGTGATGAAGAAGCAAATTATGGCAGAAGGAATAAGGATTCAAGAAGATTTAAAGATGCAAAATCTATTAGATGTTTCAATTGTGGAAAGTATGGTCACTATGCAACTGATTGTCAAGAAGCCAAAAATAGCAATGATGAAGAAAAATAGGATCATAAGAACAGGGAATCAAAAAAATACAGGTACCAAAAGAAAGGCAAGGATGGACAAGGCAAACAAGGAAAGAAGTTCTTTCAAAGACAAAAGAGGAGCTACTATGCAGACAAGGCAAGTAAGTACTCAAGTGATAGTGATAATAGTTTCTCAGATAATGATAAATATGAAGTCCTATTTCTGATAGAAGAAAAAGAAGAAGTTAAGAAAAGGTCACCAATAATTCTCAAGTGTTTTAGATGTGGTAATTTTGGACATCTTGAAGATAGTTGTACAAAGAATGGTTTCAGTTTTAGTGATGATGAATATGAGGATACACTTGAAGGACCATAAGAGAATATTCTAATGGCACTAGAAGAAGAAGGAGGTGATCCTATAGAAGACAAGTCAGAAAATAATGAAGATGTTCTCAAAGGTAAACAAATAGAGGAAGAATCAAAAAAAGGAGAAGTTGATCTTGAGGGAGAGCTTATTTATGCTCTTAAAACTTTAAAGAAGGTAAGAAAGCAAAACTCCCAACTTGAGCTTCAGTTTCAAGAATGTGATGAAGAGAGAGGAAAGCTTATAGAGGATCTAAACAAGTCAATGGCTAAGACAAAGAAGTTCAAGGATAAGTTAGAAGCAAAGGTCTTAGAATGTGAAAAGTTAGAACAAGAAGTAGCCCTACTAAGGGAAGAAGTAGAGAAGTCTAAGGATAAGCTACACAAGTTTGGAAGAAGTTCAAAGAATTTGGATAAGATTATCAAGTCACAAAAGCCTACATCAAGCAAAATAGGTCTTGGTTTTGAACAGGCTCAAAAGAAACAAGAAGAAGAGTCAACCTCAAGTTTTGAAGAAGAAGAAACTTTAGAAGAAGATAGTGTAAGAGAAAGTGAGACTTCTGAGGATGAGTTGGACAATAGAAAGTTCAACAAGGAAAGAAACAATGCACAAAAGAGGAACAGATGGAACAGGAACCAACATAGGGTAAGAGAGACTAAGAGACCAATGAGGTCAAGGCAAGGAAACTTCAATGGATGATGTTTCTCATGTCATAGATTTGGGCACAAGGCTTCACAATGCAGGACACATGAAAGATAAGAATATGGGAACTTCAGAAGCAAGCAACCTTTTCATGGGTATTGCTACTCATGTAATCAGTTTGGTCACAAGGCAATGAATTGCAGGGTCCATGATAGGAATAGATATGGCTTCACTAGGAGAAATCCCAAGACATTTGCACCTCCAAAGAATAATAACATTAAGTGTTATAAGTGCAATAATGATGGACATACAACAAAGTGGTGTAGAGCAGACATTCCAGAACCAAGCATGAATAGGAATAGGAACAGGAATATGGACATGAAAAGAAATAGGAACATGGACATGAACAGGAATAGTCAGAGAAATCAGAAGAATCATATGAGAAGGAAAGAGGACAAAGGTAAAGATCAGTGTATGTTGGGAGTAGAAATACTCCCACCCCAGAATTAACCACCTCAAGAGGAGGTGGGGGAGGGGCTAAGCTAAGAGACTCATTCTTAGCCCCGAGCCCCAAAGGTGACCCTTTGCCATTGATGTCAAAGGGGGAGAGATTTGAGTAAGGGGGAGAGATTTGGTTTAAGGAGAGAGCATTGAGTCAGGGGAGCAATTTCCTAGGGGGAGCAAAATAGGAAAAAGGTCAAGTTTTGGTAAAAGGAATTTGGGTTGCCATCAATGACAAAGGGGGAGATTGTTGGACATTTTGAGTAGATGAGTTGTCATTGATGTCAAGAGTGAGTGGTCATTGATGTCAAGCTTTCAACACCAGTGAGTGGTAGTTTCAGTGGGCAACATCAATTTCAGGTTCTCCAATCAGTGCAAAAGGAGAGTCCATTTTCAGTTGATCAAGACCGGTTCCAGGAGGTCAAGATGAGGTCCAAAGTGAAAAGAAGAAGCCCAAGAAAATAATATTATAATATTTCTTTATAATATTATACAAGGAAGTTTAAATTAATTATAAATTAATTAATATAATTTTATTATAAATTAATTTATTAATTAATTTACTTAACTTATAAGTTATTTAAATTAATTATTAATTAATTTTAATATTAATTATAAATTAATTTATGTTAATTTTAAATAACCCTAAGGTGGGTTATTAAGTCAAAATTTAAATTTTGAATTCGACCATCGAGCACCGATGTGGGGAGCAAATTAATCAATGTGTATATAAAGGGGACTCCTCCACCTTAGCCAAGATAATTAATGCATTCGATTTAATCTCCAAGCAATTGTGAATTGTGCAAATCATTCGGTGAGACAGAGAAGGGTTTCATTGGTGTTTAAAGGACCAAGTGGTAGGTGAGGATTTATTACCCACCTTAGAAGGCACCTTGGTCACCAAGCGTAGGTAGCATAGTTGGCAACTTTGGTGAAGGCAAGGCACTGTGGCAGTGCGTGGCGGAGGTTCGAATCCATGGTAGAGTGTTTTTTTTTTGAAGGCATCGATGGTGATCGAAGGCACCAAGAGGAAGGAAGCTTCCCTTCCTTCTCGTGGGTGCCTATAGCCCACATGGTGGGCACCAAAGCGCTAAGGCGCTTGGCGCTTGGGGAGACGACGGTTCGAATCACGTCGAAACCCTTTTTGGGTAAAAGACAAAGGTATGCAATTAGTTGGGCATCAAAATTTTTGGAAAGACTATAGTTGAGCCATTAAAATTAATTTTTGCATAATTTATTTGGTTTGTAAGGTTTTAAGGGGAGTTATAAGGTTGATGCAAAATAATTTTTTGTGATATTTGCTTTAGTGTTTGAAAAGGGTAATAAGGTGTTTAAGGAAGGTTGTTTGAGTTTTTGTGGTGTTGGATATTATTTTAAGTTGGAGATTATAAGGTGTATCTAAATAATTATTTTTCATGTATGATTTGATGGATGCTAATTTCAAGGAGGAGCAATAAGGTGTAGTTGAGCTTTGATTATTTTTGTGACTAAGGAATATTTTGAGAAAGTGTTAGAGTGATATTTTGTCATCTAACCATTGAAATTGGAAAGAAGGAAATTGTGATTGAGACAGGTTTTCTAAGGGCACTTCTACATCAAACAAAAGGTATGGGCACATCTTCCTAGTGAATGATTGTTGAATGTTGTGAATGCTAAGTTGGAGTGAAAAGGGTTTTTCTGGAATAAAGAGTTGTTGATAAAACCTTGTTTGATAAGCATTGTTGTTGAAGTGATTAGTTGAGTGAGGAACTTGAACTAGAGGTTGTGCAAAGATCATGAGTATCATTGTTATGTGAAGTTGTCAAAGATCATGAGTATCATTGTTATGTGAGATTAGCATTGTTGTTGAAGCAATTGGTTGAGTGAGGAACTTGAACTAGGGTTTGCAAAGATCATGAGTATCATTGTTATGTGAGATTGGTTGATAAGCATTGTTGGAAACATTTGAGTGAATGTTCATAAGTTTGGACTAGGGTTTGTGAGCAAGGATTATTTCATTGAGTGATTGGTTGAGTAGAGTTGGTTGAGCCTAGTCAAGTGGATGTGTTGATGTGATAGTTCAAGTTCTATGAAACAAATTGTTCTATATTCTGAATTGATTTGAGAAAGAGGTTGAGTGTTGATGAATGTGAAACATATTGAGTCTCTAACAATTCTCTATATGTTTCTATGATAAAAGAGAGATTGAAAGTGATTGATAGTTTGTGAATGTGAAGCATATTGAGTCTCTAACAATTCTCTATATGTTTCTATGATATTGGACAAGTTCTAGTGAGGACTTGTTGAGCTTGTTGGACAAGTTCTAGTGAGGACTTGTTGAGCATATTGGACAAGTTCTAGAGAGGACTTGTGGATAGATTAGTGTGAGATTTTGTGGAAGCTTACAAGGTAGATTTGAGATAAGTCTTTGGGAAGACTTGTGAGCAGAGTTGATTGATTGATTTGTTCAAACCTTGAGCTAAGGTTTGGGGCAGATCTAGTAGAGTTGATTTGTGATTGAATCAAGCTTTGTGTTAAGGCTTGAGGATAGATATTGAGGATAAATTTGTGCTAGATCGAAGGACTATGTTTAGTATATATTTGAGGATAGATATTGAGGATAGATTTGTGCTAGATCGAAGGACTATGTTTAGTGTAGATTTGAGGATAGATTTTGGTGTATATTTGAGGACATGTTTGTGCCAGACTAGAGATAGAGATTGAGCAGATTTGTGCTAAACCGAAGGACTATGTTTAGTGCAAATTTGAGAAAGAGCAAAGAACAAGCTTTGGAGGTGATAGAGTATAGAGGATGATAGTCTCCAGTGGATAGAGATCCATTAGCCAGGGTAGTGAGGATAGGAGTCTTCAGTGGATAGAGATCCATTAGCCAGTGTAGTGGAGGCAGCAGTTCTTCTAGAAGATCACCAGCCAGAGCTAAGGAGAAAGGAGTTCTCCTATGGATAGAGATCCATGAACTTGATTAGGGGATTGGTGTCTCCTTTGGATAGAGGTCCATAAACATTGTAATAGGGAAAGGATTCCCAAGAGATTGATTGAGAAAATTTTAGTGAAATATTTTCTCCGTGGAGTAGCCCACATTGGGTGAACCACGTTAAATTGGTGTCTCTATTGTGTGTGGTGATTTGTGCATTGCTTTGATTACTACTATTGATATTGCTATCTATACATTGCATAATATTGATTGGGAAAGAAAAGTAAAAAGTGGTCTTATACTGTTCACCCCCCTCTCAGTATAAGCTTGTGTTCTTAACCAATGCATTGTTTTCACCCCAACATTGTCCCTTAAATGCTTTCACTCCAAAATCATCCAAAAATAGAATTTTACCTTAAAGGAGGGTGACAATAATTTTCACCCCTTTCTGGAGTGACATTGACTTTGACTAACACTCCATTATTTTCTTTTCCAAGTTGAGTGCCTTTGCTTATCTTCGCCCTGTCTTTACTAAAAAATAGATTTCACGCCCTAAATGGGGCAAGTTTGACTTTAAATGCATGAAACAAGTGTAAAATCATCTATCTTTTCTCTCGAAGGGTGCTTTTCGCTGCTTTCACCCCCACTTGGGTGAAATCATCCTAATATCATACATTCACCTCAATAGAGAGGCAAAAAGGATTTTTGCCCCTCTCTGGAGTGAAAACATCTTTTCTTCCCTTTGTTGGCACTTACCTTTTAACAAATTTGTGTTGAAGCCCTTAATGATTTTACATATTCCTTGTATTTCCCTTTTATATTTTTCCCACGATTTATCATCAACATTTTTTTATTAGCAAAACACTTGCTATTTTATTTTCAGGGACATAACTACGCATTAGTAAAAAATAAAAGGAGGGGAAAAAATATTACATTAAAATAGTAAAGACAAAATTCCATCAAAAAACTGCATCAATTATCCCTTATAATTGGAATTTTTACAATCAAAGCTTTATCAAAAATGAGTGTGGAAAAACTACCAACACTTTTGGTAGCTCTTGGGCTATTCAATTACTTTGGATGCAATGACCCTAGGCCTTCATCCATTGCACTCAGTTGTCACCAACATCAGCTACATTAGATGGTTTCATTGATTTAGAAGCTTGTTTTTTCTTTACCTTTGTCCCTTTTCCTTTTTTTGAGGTATCCTCCTCTTTCTTTTTCTTTACCTCCTACACCTTTTTCACTTGCTCTTTGAACGTAACTTTCTATTTTTATTTTGCTCATGTCTATACTTCTTTCTTGGAGAGGCTTTCACTAGTAGTTTCATATATGATAACTACCTTAGCCCAAGAATCTGGAGTGAATGTAGAGAGCATAATGACAAAATGCAACATTTGGACATGATCCATACTGATGTAATTATCTCTCTGTTGGAGTTCCAATAAGGAAGATTCGATGCAGGTGAGCCTCTCTATATATGG
This sequence comes from Wollemia nobilis, assembly GCA_028583015.1. NCBI lineage: Eukaryota > Viridiplantae > Streptophyta > Pinopsida > Araucariales > Araucariaceae > Wollemia > Wollemia nobilis. Next base: position 4,513,964 of record JAQPPZ010017101.1, on the reverse strand, counting down.
TAATACTTGTTACTCTATGATTGGATCCTCCCAATTGTTGATCTTTGAAGTATATTCTAAATTTTTTTACAAAGATACCTTCAACTCTTTCATTGGTAAAAGCTCCACATCTTCATCCACAAATCTTAGAAACCCAGCATTAGCTAGAGCCTCAAAATAAATGAGCAAAATGCAATGCTCCTATTTGAACATAGTCATTAGATTTTGACCTTCTCTCACCAGCTCCAACCTAGAAAAGAAGCTACAGAATGTAATCCTAGTACTTGCCCAACCATGATCCATCCCACTCATTAGCTTAACTTGAAAATTAGACTGGGCCAATACCTAAATTTTTAGTGCCAACTCTAGTTTTTGTTCGATCTACTCCTTAGCGTACTCCAAAATTTGATCACCAAGAAAAATTACTATTCAAGCCTCATGAATATACAATAGAACTTTGAGTGCTTATGTTACCAACATCACAAAATATTTCATTATATGGTAATGAGATTATTTAATCTTATCCTTGTAGAAGCCTACTGATTGTGTGGCCTTCTTAGCCAACTATTTATATAAAGCTTCAATATGGGTAGTCAATGCTTGCACTTGCTTCTCCACTCCTTCCCAAGCTATCTAGTATCCCTTGGCTTCATTCTCTGACTCTTTCGCTCTCTGCTACTAGCACTCTATCTCTGATACTTTTATCTCAAGTTGGGCCCTATTTTCAGCCAAAACTTCGTTCAACTCAATAATATTTGCCTCAACCTCGAAAAACTTTTCTTGTAATGGTCACCATATAGGTAAAGAAAGCTCGTATCCACCTATATATTCCCTAAACTTTTTGTGGTATCAATATTTGTCAGATCCTCTGTAATGACTTCATAAGTGTAATCAATTGGAGTCATTTCTCCTTGGGGCTTTTGGACCTGGGGGATCATTTTCACAGAATGGGACTCCATAGCTTTAGGGTCAAAAATGACCTTCTTCAATGTCTTTTCTGGAGCCTAATATTATTTTCTATTATGGATATTTAGTCACTATGATGAAATATATCATGATCAACTCATTTTGCTGCAACAGGATGCTCTAGCACAATCTCCATCTCTAGCTCTAATAACACCTATAACTCAATAAAAGGAGTAGGAGAAAAACAAGCCTACTAAGGTTTTGGTTCAGGAAGGGTAGTAGAAATGGGAATGGTTTGTGGAATGAAAGTAGCTGGAGGAACAAAAATATGGGGTTCAACTATAGTTATACTCACTCAAGGAGGATCTTGTGTATTTATAGACATGGTATAAACTACTAGAATGGAGGATGAAGGGTACACAAATGGATTGGGACTAGATGCAAAAGAACTAAAAGAAAGGGAAATAGTAGAAGAGAGAATAGAAGAAGAAGAAGCATCGACAACTGAGGACTGGGAAATGGGAAGCAAAATGGAAGTGGTGGGTATATCTAATGGACGTGATATGGAAGTGACAACTATTGAATGGGGTGCAATAGTCATCGAATACTCAAGAGAAAGGGAAGAGGGTAAAAAAAATGTAACTTCGATCTTTGACACATTTTGAGATGATGATGAGGGTGGTTGTAAAATTGGTTCACCCTTGTCCTATTCCTCCTCTGTCTCCTACTTCAAATCTATAACTTTTGCATGTTGGCCAAGCTATTTCACCTAAACCAAAGGATAATTTCTTGAAACTTTAGCCTGTGTGGCTTTGATCATAGGAGGAGGATTCAAACCTGATGAATAAATTGTGCTTGTTCTTGTATTTTTGGATATTTTAGGGAAATGAAGTGCCTCACACTTGCTTTTCTTCTTCTATTATTTTTTCACTTTTGGTGATAGCTTTTTCTCTTTGAATTAGATGCTTTCTTTCCCATCTTCGTACCATGACTATTACTACAACAATCTAAGAATTCTATAACAAAGTAGCATTAATACGATAATACTCTAGAAGAAATAATCTTAATATTTATTTCTTTGGAAGCTTTTGATTCACCCTTTTTATAAATTTCACCCCCAACTACCAAATTTAATGTAGGTTTCATGCCTGAGGAATTCGGGTGAACGTGCTCCTTGGTTCTTTTGCCTGGCATGCTTTTTTATGATTTTAAATTACCCATTAACTATCAATAATACCCTTGCATTGTAAATATTACTCTAATGTCAAAATTTTCTATTTTTTGTCTCAAAGGGTGCAATATGGGTATTTATTGGCTCATCTCAAGAATAATAAATGCCACGTGTGAGAGATGGAAATTTTTCAAGGGCAAAAAATAATTAATCTTGTTGCATGACGATGCCAAAAATACTTTTTTTCTAGATTTTGTTAGTAAAATAAATGTAGTTAACTAAATTCTACTTCAAAACTCACTTGTGCTAGCAAAAAACATCAACTAGGCACACCTATTTTCACAAAAAATATCCTTAGGCAAAAATATTCATGTAACTGGCAGCTTTGTCTGACTCACATTTCAAAAAAAATCTTTCCTATATTCTTGGTGAAGTTATATGCTTGGAAGCCCTTAAAATAATTTATATTTTCTTAAAGTTACCCCAAAAAAGCTTCACCACTGAAAAAGCAAGATTTGATGCAACTAGGCGTCTTTTCTGGAAAAAACAAGGCAAAAATCAATTTCGCCCCCTTCCTTGCCGAAAATAGTCTTGCCAACTAAAGGCTCCAAAAAATCATGAAGATGTTTCTTTTTCTTTTCTTGTATTTTCACTCCAAAAATATTTGTTAGTGGTGTACCAAGAAATTTCACCCTAAAATTTAAAAAAATTGCATGGAAAAAACCTTTTTCATGCAAAAACATTTTTTAACTTTTAAATTTTTTCCTTTACTTTTTTTTTTTTAATATTTTTATTATTTTGGTAAAAATAGGAGTGCTCTTTAATGAAAAATCAAACCATTGAAGTCCAAGTGGGCCCATGCTTCCAGGATGGGTGCTTTCATAACCTCTCCAAAAAAAACAACCTTCTTTCTTTTAACCTTTTTTTCCCAAAAATAAGACAAAAAGCTTTTAAAAATATTTTTGGGGAATTTTTATTTTTTTTTGGAAGTGACGAGGTGTTTTCAGAGCAAAATCACCTGCCTTGGGGGTGAAAATGATTTTTCGATGAAATAATGTTTTTTTTAAACTGGATAAAAAACTCTTGACATAAAAAAAGATTATGTACATATATACATACTTGATCAAAATTTTGTCATTGATGGTAGGCCTTCAAATGAAGACCATTTATTGGAATCGATAGCACACAACCATCTATATCCTTCAAATAAAATAAATTGACCTAATTCACACCTAAAATATAAAATGGGCCCTCCCATATTGCTTCAAAATTGTGATAATTACCAGGCTTAGCCTTGTTTTCGTTCCATTTCAGCACTAGATCACCTACCTCAAACGATTTTTTAGGATTTTTCTTGCCAATAAATTTTTGTGTCATTCGGGCATGTTCCATGAAGGCATTGTATGATTTCTCCCTCCCTTCCTCCAACTCTAAAAGTTGATCCAATCTTGTGCTCATGGGATTAGACTCATCATCATCAATATACAACAAATTCCAAGACTAAAGAGCCGATAGTTCAATATGAATGGGTAACACCACTTATTTTCCATATACCAAGGAATAAGGGGACGTCTTGATGAATTTATTCACTAAAATATGATTGGCCCATAATGCTTGGTTCAGGATCAAGTGCCAACTACGCTTGTTATCTCCAAGGGTTCTCTTTAGAATTCTTAGCAAATTCTTATTTTTGGACTCATCCAAGCCATTACCCTACGGATAATAGTTAGATGATATATTCAGATAAATCCCATACTTACCCATAAATTTACTGATCTTGGCACCGATAAAGGGAGTCCCATTGTTCATTATTATAATATATGGTATGCCAAAACGAGTGATTAAACCTTCAATGTAACAACCCAAGTCTACCCACTTGGATGTCATGGTACATAGAGAAAAATTTTCAACCAAACTAAATTTTTGTTCTAGTATACACATGTCAATTCTTCATGAGAACCATTTCGCTATAGTTGAAATACTCATAAGATCAAGATTGGCCAAATATCGATGTATTTACCTCTAAGAACTTCTTTCTCTCAACCCAATATTCCAAGTTCAGGTAGGGGCTTTTCTTTAAGGCCCATTTCACCTAGATTTTGGACACGTATTTCTCCACATCTCATTATTACTTCTTGTCATATGGATGCTAGTGTGAGAATGCTAGAGCTAGACAAGCATCCACCAATCCTGAAATCATCTAGGGTCTACCATTACCCTGGTAGTTACCCAGTGGCTTTGTCTTGTATACCAACATAATGTCCCATTCCATTACATTGGTGGCTCAACCTTGACCATCCTAAACACAAATATCACCACTCTGTACTATTAGGATCACCTAGGAGAAATTCCCATTTCATTCTCCTTTACCTCCCATCCTAACCCTTCTCATTTAGGAATACGGCTAGCCCTAAGAAGATGTTGTCTACCCACATCTCCAATGGTTGAAGTTAAGATTATTTGCCCACAATCTAAAATGGTTGTCCTATCCACATTCTTTTCTATTATAAATATTCAGAGTTTGAATCTAAACTATTTTGTGTCCACTTGCACCTCTCGGACTTTATCATAGTAATAGTCAAGAATTCTTTCAAGGGTCATAACAACCACTAAAAATGAGATGCAACTATTAATTAAATGTAGACAATCTGGTTCCAAATTCTATATGCAATTACTTAGCCTATGATTTCCTTTTTAAATATTTTTATCTTCAGGTAAATGCAATCATTTTTTCTTTTTTAATATTTAAAATAAAAATTAGATTATATTTTCCTCTCAAACTTATAACATAGACATAGCATCACAATATAACATAATATACAAGCAAAAACTCAATGATAAAATCAACCTTACAGAAACAAGCTTCCTTTCCTTAATGCTTGTAAATTGCTTCCTTCCTTCTCCTAGAATTCTCGTAGTGATTTTCTAGTATATTTTCTGCTCTTTTCCACTTTAATTTAAGGAATAAGGAGCTATTTCTCAATTAAACATCTATTAGTTACATGTGCAATTTTTATTCCATCACTTGCCAAGTGGTGAGCTGATTCAACATAATTTTAATTTAAGTATTTCATAATGCAATTTAATCTTCGTAATAATTTTTTTATATTTTATTACCATTCTCCAATTTTAATTATATTATCATAATATTTATATATATACCTTATAATATTATTTATATTGTCATTATTTTATTAATTAATTTATTTATTTCTTAATTATATATTCATAATATTGTTATTACTATGTTACCTAATTATACTAATATTATTTTTATTATTTTTCTTCTTTATTATTATTATACTTATATTTATTTATATTTATAATTTTTTTATATATAATATATTTTTATTTATTATTATTATTTACATAAAGTAAAACATACAAAACAACCTAATAATGCAGCTACATGAAATTCATCTATATGAGTCGTTGGTAGGTGTATTTTCAGTAGGAATTATTTGATCCTAAATTTAGATAGATACCCTATCGCTCATCATTTACCTTGTTTTACCTTCCCAAATATCAACTGGAGAAAACATTCATCCTTTCCAATTACTTTCACCAGTTATAAAATCTACTCCTGCAATCATAGATGCCTTAGCAGTACCTCATTATTGCAATTAGGTAAAATAGAAACTAGATTCTAAAAGGTTGTTACATAATCCCCCTCTAGGATTAAACACAGTCCCTATGTTTACAGTGCAAATTACAAAATCACATAAACAATTGAAGTCACAGTAATAGTGATAGCATGGTAAATAAAGAAACTCGATCATACATCCATATATATCCTAATGTTATAATTTTTGAAAGAAAAATATAATTATGTCATTGCTCAAACAAAAATGGAAACTTTCTTTTCATAATAGCCACATATTCCCATGTGGTATTTTTTTCAAAGTATTTGTCCCACTAGACCCTACATTGCTCAATATTCCTTTTTTGTAGTTGTTTTATTCTATAGTCAGGAAATTTAACTAGTCGTACTTCAATGCATAGGGGATCGATCATCTACAAATGATCAACATTCCAAACATGAGAGGAATCAGATACATATTTCTTAAGGAGAGACACATGGAATGTATCATGGATTTTAGCCAAGTTGGGTGGTAAGACCAATTTATAAGCAACTAGGCTAATTTTATCAAGAATAGCAAAAGGACCTACAAATATCAAGCTAATATTAGAGGACTTGATAGAACTCTTAGTTGGTTTAACCCTTAGGAATACTTTGTCTCAATATCAGTATCTCATGTGAATAGATACGTCCTATAGGATGCAAATGTTCTACTTTCACCTTTTGAAATTCTAGATATCTTGCCACAAATTTAGTGATATCCTTCTTCATACCTGGCCAATAATATTCTTTCTTCATATTTTCATACATCTTTACATATCCTGGATGAGCAAAATAAGGAGCACAATGTGCCTCCTGAAGTAGCATGTTTCTGAGGTTCTGATCATTTGGTACTACCATTCTATTTCTAAAAAATAATATGTCCTTCCTGATTCCAAATTCTTTTGCTTTTTCAAAACTTAGCCTTACCAATTCCTGATATTTTTGAGAAATGTCATCTTGGAATTAAAGTTTTCTTATCTATTCAATTTCATCAAATTGACATTACGTTATAGCAGTGATATACCTTCTTCTACTCAAAGCATCCGCTAATTTGTTTTCCTTTCCCTTAATATATTCAACGCTAAAATCATATTCTGCCAGAAATTCCATCCAACACCTTTTCCTAGCATTGAGCATTGGTTGAGTGAAGATATATCTTAAGCTCCGATGATCAATCCTAAGCTCAAAATATTTACCAAGTAGGTAATGACACCACATTTTAAGAGTGTGTACCACTACTGCTAACTCTAGATCATGTGTGGCATAATTTAGCTCATATTTTTTAAGATTTCGGGACTCATAATCTATAACACCTTCCTCTTACATGAGACCACCTCCAAAACCCTCTATGAAAGCATAAGTACATACAATAAATGGAAGTTTAGGATATGGTATTCTAATAATTATTATTGTTGTCAATTTTTCTTTGAGTGTTCTGAAAGCTTCTTCACAACATGCAGTCCATTTAAAAGCTTTTCCTTTCTTTTGTAGATTGGTTATTGGATATGCCACTTTAGATAAATTCTTGACAAAATGCCAGTAATACCCAGTGATACCCATAAAAATTTGTACTTTAGATACATTTATTGGAGCAGGCCAATCAATGATGACTTCTATTTTCTTTGGGTCCACTGATACACCTTCTACAAAAATTACATGATCCAAATATTACACTTGGGGAGTATAGAACTCGTACTTGGACAATTTTCCATACAACCGGTTCTCTTAGAGCATTTCAAGAACAATCATCATGTGGTGATCATGTTTCTCTTTGCTTTTTTAGTAGATCAGTATATCATCTAGAAATATTAGTACAAATCGATCTAACTATTCCTGAAACATACTATTCATAAAGTTCATAAAGGTTACTGAGGTATTAGTCAACCCAAAAGGTAGTATTGTGAACTCATAATGGTCATACCTAGTCTAAAAAGCAGTATTATGGGTGTCTTATTATCGAATCTTGAGCTTATGATAGACAGATCTGAGGTCAATTTTTGAGAAAATTGTAGCTCCTTTCAATTGATCAAAAAAATCATCTATTTTGGGTAGAGAGTACTTATTCTTAATTATCATTTTGTTTAAAATTATATAGTAAATACATAGCCTAAGTGTCCCATCCTTATTCTTAACAAAAATAAATGGTGCACCAATGGAGAGACACCAGGTTTAATGTGTCCTTTTTCTAATAGATCTTGAAGCTGAGTCTTGAGTTCTTGTAACTCTATTGTAGTCATCCTATAGGGTGCTTGAGTTATGGGAGTTGCTCCTGGAATAAGTTATATGGAGAAATTAAATTCTCTTTGGGGTGGAAGACCTGGAACATCTTCGGGAAAAATATTCCGAAAATCATTCAATACCGAATAAGTTTGAAATAGACTTACCCCAGACTTGGTTTCTTATTTCTTATTAAGTTTAACTACAAAAATTATGATACCCTTTCTCATCGCTCTTTTAACTTGCATGGCTAATAGAAGATGTGGTTCCACTTATTCTCATCTACAATAGACTTGAATCCTTTGCTTGGCATCATTAGTGAAATCCATCCACCTTTCTTCAAAATTTAACAATGCCTTATAAGCTTTGAGCCAATCAACTCCCAAGATTATGTCTAAGGCATTAATGGAGCTACATACAAATGCCAACTTTTTTTACCTTAAGGTAATACTATTTGAGGGTCAAATAAACATTGACTAACAGTATAGATTTTCCCAGATCCATACTCAACCTTCCACCTATTAGCCATGAATCCAAGTTTTTCTAATATGTTTTGAGGTGCGATTTTTTCAAGTCACAAAACCACTCAACAACTTAGAACTTTAAGTTCTCTCTTGCAAAGAAAAATATATATATCTCCAAGGTTCTTGTATTCAATGTTTTATGCATAAACTCATATAAGTGCTAAGAATAAAACTCTAGGGTCTTGCAAGTGTTGTTAACAAGGGGCCTGGGATCATGTAAATGATTTCAAATCCATCATGTGGAGTATGTATTTGATATCAATTCAACAAAATAAAATTTGTTTTATGATCTTAGGTTAAAGTATACCAAATTTTATTTTCTCTCTTCAATTTAATGTCTCAAAATGCTTTAAATGAAATTAGCATAAAAAGAATCTAGCATTTTGTATTAAATTTCAATTTAACTTTGATAAAGATCAAAGTAAATGAAATTTTATAAATTTAATAAACCTTTGGAATATAATAAATTTATAATAAATTCATTTCCCAAATGTCTATTTGATAAAGAAGTTATTTATTCAAACCCCCTTATGAAATTATAAATCAAACCCAGAAGAGGTGAATAAATGAAATAATGTCTTGCCCAATTTATAAGGTTCCAAAACCTTGTCAATGATAAAATATTAGGGCTTAATATGAAACTAATCTATAAACTTTGGATTTTATGATAAAATAAAGTTTATAAATTAGATTTGCTTATAATATTTATCTTTTGAAATATTTATGAAATTAAATATTCAAAAGAGTAAATGTGATCTCTGATTTGAAATTTGGACTTTTAAATAAATAGAACTATATTATAAATCAAATCCAAATTGAATTTTAGAGATATCAATCCTAGTTCCTCAACCTTATGAAATTAAGGTGAGGAATAGAATATTCATTTATCCCTTCTTAAATTTATTAATTCAAATATTAATTGATGTAATATTTGAATAATAAATTTAATTTATAACCTAACCATATAATTTCACTTTATAAAAATTATGCTAGGTTATAATATATAGTTTTTAGAATAAAATAATAAATAATAATAATTAAAGATTTTAAACTTTAGAAATTAACTTAATGTCTCGGACAAAATCCACAGATCATATTTCCATCTATAGAATTCTAAAACCAATCCAATGTTCACCAGTATTCACACAATGAAATCAAATGAATTGATGCAATATTCTAAGGTATACAAAATATTAAGAAATTGTAATAAACATTTTATTAATTCCAAATACATTATGTGCACAAATCTGGATCCAAAATGCTTAAAACAATTTATAAAATCTTACAATAATTTCCATTGTTTTGCAAATGGTTTTCTCCATTTTCCTCCAATGAATGTGTAGCTTTGCTCCTTCCAATCGTTCCTCTCCTTCTCTATATAAAATGTCTGACCCTTTCCATGAATCTCAATGATTTATTTATAATTTGAAAAGTTTAGTTATTCTTTTTCTTCACCGGGAACGGATTTTATAACTATCTTCTTCAAACCCTTGCCCTTGTATTACTTGCATAATGAAACAATAATCATAATATCAAAACAAAACCAAACTTTACTTTCCCATAACTTTCCTTTTTTTTCAAAAGTATTTCAAAGTTCTCATATTGCTAAACTAACCTACTATTTTTTGGTGAAACTGACATCTAGAATATTGCAATTTTGGTATCATTAGAAAGAGAAAATACATATATTTTTACCAAGTTTTGAATGAGATCAAACGAATTTTTCTACCTCAAGATATGTCCATTTCAATTTTGCATTAATTTTAGGGTTAACCCTAAAATAAAATTTAATTATTTAAATGAAAATTAATCATTTAAACCTTTGAAAATGATTTTAATCAAATTATTTGATTAGAAATAATGCAATTAATATGCAAATAATCAAAATATTTAGTTTTCAAGCATTGCAACTACATTCAAACCTTCAAAATGCAAATATGTCAGCAATTCCAAAGTGAAAGAAAATTTTCCAAGACCTTGATGCGAGCAAAATTGGATAAACAAAAATCCCTCGAAATCACAAAATTTAAGGTGGGTCCCCAATTTTGGGGTCATTGTGAAGGACGTCACAACATTGGCGACTCTGATGGTAAATGTCCCTGGATATTTTGGACTAAAAACCAATCTCTAAAAACACACAAAACATGAAAATTAGAATCACAAGCATTGATAAGCATCCAGAGAATGTGAATAGACCAATACAAATATGAATCACCATAATCAGAGATGATTTATGCATAATGTGATGTATTATTGGTTGGGATTAGGTGATATGTATTAATGATCATTCTCAATATAAATCTTTGTTTTGGCCATGCTTGTCATCATACTTTAATCAGGGGCCCTAAAATGAACATTCATGAAAATAAGATGATATGAAAATGATATGACGTAAACTAAAACATGTATTAACAAGATGTAATAATATGAATGACATGTTTTACAAAGACTCAAACACTCTAGTACAATAAACAAACACACTAAAACTTATCTAATCCTCTTAGGACCAAAAGTGTGTGCTGTGAGTTCCTTACCAGATCAAGAGCTCAGTTATGACCTTACTATCATCTAGAACCAGTGTGTGCGCAAGTGAGTTCATTACCTCATTTTGACCAAAATGATTAAACCTATTATGAAAGAAACACAAGGCTAGCCTACCCATTTGAAATGATCATAGGTCTCACTTTTCAATGAGACATATCACCATGCATGAGCATACTCCACTACCAGTCAAGCATCTATAGCCCCAATGGAGGTTAACCCCATAGTCCATAATTTTAGCTTTTGATTGCTTGAATCCTGGGGATGACTACCCTTCCTTTTGATAGATGAGTAGTACGAATCCTTATGACCCAATAGTGACTGATGTGTTTGGATTTTGATTTCTTGAACCTTGGGGATGACTACCCTTCCTTCTGATGGATGAGTAGTATGAATCCTTACGATCCAATAGTGACTGATGTGTTTGGCTTTTGATTTCTTGAACCTTGGGGATGACTACCCTTCCTTCTGACGGATGAGTAGTATGAATCCTTACGATCCAATAGTCGATGATATGTGATGTAAATAGACTCAGAGCTTTGGGGAATTGGATTCTCAACCAAAGTATGATGAGAATTTGACCCTATCCTTACTACTATGATTTTGTTTAGAGTTTTCAAATATTTGTGGTAATAATGAGTTTTATGGACTATGTTGCATGATAGGACCGACAAGGATGCCCCTTTTCACCCTACATTTTCTTCCAAGGATGGTTTTGACCATTTTACCCAAAATGTTTTTAATATGTGTAAATTGTGCTTGGTTCCAGACAATTTCAACATCAGTCCCCAATCTCAAGATCCTTTTAGTGTATATTGTGCAATGATCCTAAGAGAATCTGACATTCTTTTCAGCGGTTTCCTACCACACTAGAAATGGTTGAGTGACTAAAAACATTTAGGAATTTAGAAACTATGGTGTGTAAACATGAAGCTTTGTCTTTTACAATTTTATACAAAATGCCTTTGTGAAAGTGCCCCTGATTAAAGCAACATGACTTTTGATAAAACCAATTAAAACTTTTGAATTTGATAAATGATCTTTCTATGGGATGTGAAATATGGAGTGTGAGGGTGATGTATGCAATATTATGAAATGTGTTATGAAATGCGAGTGTATGCAAGGATATGAAGTTTTTGCAATACAATTCCAATTTTTCATATTTGCTTTATCTTTAGTTCACATTCATGAGGACATAAACCAATATCTCGCTATTCTTTTTTTTTAGGTTTCAAAAGTTTTCAAACTAGGTAGCTTTATCCTATTCATTCCAGAATCAAAATACCCTACTCTTGTAAGACTCACCTAAAATTTGTGCCAAATTGAAACACATTCAATCACAAAACTCCAACAAGGTCTGGCGAAGTCAATCTGTCATTAAGCTCAACAATACACAACAAAAAAGTAACAAGACATATGGAAAACAAACATAACACAACATCAACAACACAACACCATACATAACATCACATGAATCAAATAGCAACAACAACACAACGAATCCAAAATAGTATTTACAAAAAATATACATAATATACAAGACACTACCAAAATGTCTACCATCATTTCCCTGGATCCCATACACGATAGACACACCTTAAAAGACATATCTCATGATTTGCATTCCAAGATTTACATAATTTTAACCAAAAGAAGATTAGGCCAAACCATGCAACCTTCATTTTTCCTTTCACACCCCACTGATTTGATTCAAAATTATAAGCAATTATGTGTTTAATATTTGATTCATTAACCTTACAAGAAAATACACAATCTTCCATGATCTTATGCTTATTCAACAAGGTAGGAATTTCAAACCCTGATTCATCATTTTGACCTAAATTCTCATTTTTAAAAGTATATAGGATTTCTTTCAAATATGAAGCAACTTCTGAAAATTTTAAAGCAACATCATCATCCATGTTTATAGGCCAATCATATTCATGTAACAATTTGCAAGAATCTAGGATGTTTACAAAATAAGGATCATTATAGTTTTGTATCCTAGGTTGAATTGTTAGTTGTTGATGAATTTGATTCAATAACTCAAGCATATCTTCTTTTTCATTTGACAATACAATCTTATTGGTGGTGGGAATGAGAATCCCTTCTATTGCTTCATCAACCCCTAATGACATCTCATCATAAACAACAATGGTATCCAATAAATGATTATGCATAAATTCACCTAATTCTTGAATGTTTGAATACAAAGGATAAGAGTCTACCTTTTGTGCACTTTCATTTACCACAACCTGATGAGCCATTGAAATATTTTATTTTTCTCCATGATCTCTATCATCACCACCATCATTTTGTATTCCTTCATCAATAACCTGCTTTTCAGAAGCATCAAAATTTGGCATCCAATCAAGAATGTGTCCATATATTCCACACCATAAATCTTGTTGATCAAACAAAGCAATAGTTTCTTTAGGATGAATAGGAACTTCTAATTCTTTGCTAGCCATACATGAAGTTTCTTCATTTGAGTATTCAATACAATCCTAAAAATTTTCACTCAAACCTTCAACATTCAAGAATGAAAGAGAAGAATTTACCTCTTCTTCATCTAAAATAGATGAATCATAAAAAGGTTTTACCATTTCTTCCCTTTCTAATGCAGAATAATGTTCTACAAACTCATGTTCAAAATGATCAACTCTTGGAACCTGTTCTATTTCTGAAATTGGCATATCATTTTTTGATTGCATAGGAATTACGAAATCCTCTTTTGAAACAAAAGTTTCAACCTCCTGCATAGTAAGTGAAATAGACATTTTATCAGTAGATGTGTGAGAAAACAATGATGCACCATACATACCCCATCCATTGTAATAATTATCTTCTAAATCTAATGGGTGAGATTCAACCATATCTTCACATTTTGCAAATTTGAAAATTGAATGCTTTTCAAATTCACTTTCCCCACTTTCAAAAAGTCTATCCTCAATAAGAAACTCATCTTCCTCAAGTAATAAACTTTTATGATCGATCATAATAAAACTACCTCTAGAATATTTTAATTTTGGAGTCTTTGTTGTTTCATTCGACTCTATGAACGATTCTATTCTATCATAAGTTTCAAAGCTAGTTAAATCTAAAGTTCCTCCAATATCTGAAGATTCATGCATTTTTACATTTTGATAAACTTGACTACTACAATCCTCATTAATGGATATTGACTTTGAAACTTGCACTTCCTCTAGGATAATATCAAAAGTGGTTGAAAAACTAGGACATTCAATTTTATTCGATGGTGTCAAAAAATGCGTATCATGACTCATAGGTAGTAATTGATTTGAAACCTTAGGATGATGTAATGATAATCTACCCACATCAATTCCTTTTGAAATCAACCATTGCTCTATAGCTACTGCACCACCATACATGCTAGATAAGGATAAATCCTTAGGAAACGTTTCTAAACACTTAATCGTAAAAGGATCTAAAGATTCCAAATATATTTGAACAACTTCTTCTAAAATAATAAAATGTGTCTCTATTTCAGCATATAACTCATGAAACCTATCGTTAAACTGACTCATGGATTCATTAGGTTTTTTACAAATAGAGGCAAATTGATTTGATAACAAATCTGTGTCAACCAATTTTCTAAAATGTTCAAGGAACGTTGTTTCCAGTTGATTCCAAGAAGCGGTAGAACCTGCAGGTAAATTGATAAACCAATTTTTAGCAACTTCATCCAATGTGTATGGAAACATTCTACAAAAAACATCTTCCTGCATAATTTGAAAACTAAGCATAATATTTTTATATGCCTGAATATGTTCTTCTGGTGTAATCGTTCCATCATGTTTATAAAATGGTAAATCATTTTTTGCCATTGAACCAACTTTAATATGCAAGGCTATGTATGAAAATTCACAAAAATTGCATCATAACCTAATTTTTGAATTTATGATAGATTAACGTTAATGCAACATAAATTAAAATTTTCAAACATCTTTTTTATTATTTTTATAACACATTGCACATGCTAAAATAAAAATCATTACCTTTCATGCCCTCCTTCTAGTGCCAATTTGTTGAGGTACGATTTTTTCAAGTCACAAAACCACTCTACAACTTAGAACTTTAAGTTCTCTTGCAAATAAATAAATAAATAAATAAATATATATATATATATATATATATATCCAAGGTTCTTGTATTCAATGTTTTATGCATAAAATCATATAAGTGCTAAGAATAAAACTCTAGGGTCTTGCAAGTGTTGTTAACAAGGGGCCTGAGATCATGTAAATGATTTCAAATCCATCATGTGGAGCATGTCTTTGATATCAATTCAACAAAATAAAATTCATTTTATGATCTTAGGTTAAAGTATACCAAATTTTATTTCCTCTCTTCAATTTAATGTCTCAAAATGCTTTAAATGAAATTAGCATAAAAAAATCTAGCATTTTGTATTAAATTTCAATTTAACTTTGATAAAGATCAAATTAAATGAAATTTTATAAAATTAATAAACCTTTGGAATATAATAAATTTATAATAAATTCATTTCCCAAATGTCTATTTGATAAAGCAGTTATTTATTCAAACCCCCTTGTGAAATTATAAATCAAACCCAAAAGAGGTGAATAAATGAAATAATGTCTTGCCCAATTTATAAGGTTCCAAAACCTTGTCAATGATAAAATATTAGGGCTTAATATGAAACTAATCTATAAACTTTGGATTTTATGATATAATAAAGTTTATAAATTAGATTTGCTTATAATATTTATATTTTGAAATATTTATGAAATTAAATATTCAAAAGAGTAAATGTGATCTCTGATTTGAAATTTGGACTTCTAAAATAAATAGAACTATATTATAAATCAAATCCAAATTGAATTTTAGAGATATCAATCCTAGTTCCTCAACCTTATGAAATTAAGGTGAGGAATAGAATATTCATTTATCCCTTATTAAATTTATTAATTCAAATATTAATTGATGTAATAATTGAATAAGAAATTAAATTTATAACCTAACCATATAATTTAACTTTATAAAAATTATGCTAGGTTATAATATATAGTTTTCAGAATGAAATAATAAAAAAATTTAAACTTTAGAAATTAACTTAATGTCTTGGAAAAAATCCACAAATCAGATTTCCATCTACAGAATTCTAAAACCAATCAAATTTTCACCAGTATTCACACAATGAAATCAAATAAATTGATGCAATATTCTAAGGTATACAAACTATTAAGAAATTGTAATAAACATTTTATTAATTCCAAATACAGTCTGTGCACAAATCTAGATCCAAAATGCTTAAAACAATTTATAAAATCTTACAATAATTTCCATTGTTCTGCAAATGTCTTTCTCCATTTTCCTCTAATGAATGTGTAGCTTTGCTCCTTCCAATTGTTCCTCTCCTTCTCTATATAAAATTTCTGACCCTTTCCTTAAATCTCAATGATTTATTTATAATTTGGAAAGTTTATTTATTTCATTTCTTCACCGAGAAAGGATTTTATAACTATATTCTTCAAAACCTTGCCCTTGTATTACCTGCATAATGAAGCAATAATCATAATATCAAAACAAAACCAAACTTTACTTTCCCGTAACTTTCCTTTTTTTCAAAAGTATTTCAAAGTTCTCATATTGCTAAACTAACCTGTTATTTTTTGGTGAAACTGACATCTAGAATCTTGCAAGTTTGGTATCATTAGAAAGAGAAAATCCATATATTTTTACCAAGTTTTGAATGAGATCAAATGGAGTTTTCTACCTTAAGATATGTCCATTTCAATTTCGCATTAATTTTAGGGTTAATCCTAAAATAAATTTTAATTATTTAAATGAAAATTAATCATTTAAACCTTTGAAAATGATTTTAATCAAATTATTTGATTCAAAATAATGCAATTAATATGAAAATAATCAAAATATTCATTTTTCAAGCATTGCAACTGCATTCAAACCTTCAAAATGCAAATATGTCAGCAATTCCAAAGTGAAAGCAATTTTTCCAAGACCTTGATGCGAGCAAAACTGGATAAACAAAAATCCCTCGAAATCACAAAATTTAAGGTGGGTCCCCAATTTTGGGGTCATTGTGAAGGATGTCACAACATTATCTCCCTCAAAATGTTTCAAAAAATAAAACTATCTGTAGCTCCAAAATTAATCAGAATTATTATATCTCTATTGTAAATTTTACCATTAAAAAAAAAAAGGTGTAGATTATCCATTGAGTTTGGAATTACCTGTTGGTGCATAAATTTTATGAGTCAGCTCTATAGGTTCCTTTCTCTTATCAACTCTCAAAGGACATTTTTTAGCATAATGAAGTTCTTGATAGATCCAACAACCAGTTCGGGGTGCTCTTTCTGTCTTATTTCCATCTTTACCTTCTTGAGTACCAATTCTAGGTGCATTAGCTTTTTGATCATACCTATCCTTAAAATTTCTTCTATCTTGTCCACCTTGGTTGTTCTATGTTCCTCTATTTCCTTGATATTTATTCTTATTCTTTTCAAACTTGTTTTTGTTTTCATTTCAGCCCTTTTTACTCCAATTTTTATCTGAGCTTACATTTTTATTTTTTTGTGATTATTCTCGATCAGAGAATTTTTGATAATAGGTCTTTTTAACCTTATAGTTATCTTCTTCTTGCCAATCCAAGTCACAAGCAGCGGTAAGAGTCACAGGTTTTAGCATGAGAATCAACTGACCAATCTTTGGGTGAAGTTCCAAAAGAAATTTTTGAACCTTAATCTTAGTTCTCTACTCATACTTAGGCATATATTTTAGCAATTGCATAAAACACTGATAATATTCAATAACGGTCATGTTACCTTGATTCAATATATATAATTTAGTAGTCATTTCTAGGTAATACTATGGTGTTATAAACCTATCCTTAAATTCCTTTATAAAAGTTTCCCAGTGTACATCTACTGCTTCCACATTATGGGTTTTCCTATAAGTGTCCCACCAATCTGCCGCTACTTTGGTTAAGCCAAAAACTACCCATGAGGTCTTTGATTTTGAGGAGAGAGTTCTAACAACAAAATAGGCTTCTACACTATTGAGCCATCTATATGTTTCCTCTCCATCACTCTTACCATAAAATTTGGCTATATTCATTCTCGACATATATTTATCCAATTCAGATCCTACTTGTCTCCTTCCAGGGTCAACAAATGTTTCTTCCTCAACTATTATTGGTTCCTTCCATTTGGATAAAGTTTCTATTATATTTTTTTGTTGGGAAATCATTTCTTGCTATTGAATCAATTGTGCTCTTTGTTGTTCCATATGTTCTAGCATTTGAGCTTTAGGTTGAGCCATATGCTCAACCATTTGAGCTCTCTGTTGCTCATTACTAACTCATTTGCTCCTACATTATTTGCATCATTTAGACCATTTATCCTATTTTAGAGCCAGTTATTTCTCCCTCCTAATCACCTGAGGGGGTTCTATGGTTTCCTTAGTAGCTCTAGTCCTCACAACTCTTTTGAGGATCCTCTTAGGATTTTCAGTCAGCCCTTCTCATTGTAACGCTGCAGGTCTTTTAGAGGAACTAGCTTTGAGTCCAAATGCCATTGCATGTTCAAAAAAGAGTCTTGTTAAATTTTGGTTTTATCATTATGTTTAGTAATTATATATAAGTTCTTCCCAAGGTTTTACTACCTAGGGGTTCGCAACCTAAGATCTAATACCAACTGTAAAAACCCAAGTCTACCCACTTGGATGTTGTTACATATAGAGAAAAATTTTCAACCAAACTAAATTTTTGATCCAGTATATGCATGTTAATTCTTCATGAGAACCATTTTGTTGTACTCGAAATACTCATGAGATCGATATTGGACAAATCGTAGTGTGTTTACCTCTAAGAATTTCTTTCTCTCAACCTAGGATTCTAAGTTCAGGTAGGGGTTTTTCTCTAGGGCCCATTTCACCTAGAGGTTGGATGACTATTTCCCCACATCCCATTATGAATTCTTGTCATACGGATGCTAGTACGAGCATGCTAGAGCTAGACAATCATCCACCAATCATAGAATCGTCTAGGGTTTACCACTACCTTGGTAGTTACCCGATGTCTTTGTCTTGTATACCAGCATAATGTCCCATTCCATTACATTGGTGGCTCAACCTCGACCATCCCAAATATAAATATCACCACTCTGTACTATCAAGGTCACCTAGGAGAAATGCCCATTTCATTCTCCTTTACCTCCCATCCTAACCCTTCCCGTTAGGAATACAACTAGTCCTGAGAATATGTTGTCTACCCACAACATATCCAATGGTTGAAGTTAATATTGTCTGCCCATAATCTAAAATAATTGTCCTATCCACATTATTTTCTATTATAAATCTTCAGAGTTGTTCAACATACTATAGGGATCATAGTTTTTTTTTTTTTTTTAAGATACTCTAAAGCTCATAAATAGTAAATACAACTTATATTTAAAGAAGATAATTTGCAAATAAGGCTTAAAATTTAAAAATGAAATTTGCTATACATAATTATAAAATATTCTTATTATAATTTTATCAATTTAATCATTTAAAAAGTATATACCAAATTAAATACCATACTTGCTTCCATATACATTATAAAATTCTTAAAACCACCTAAAAGTATTTAATTTTATTTTTATGCATAGGTCAAAGATCATAGCAGTTGATAAAAACTATACTATCTAAACATAATGACTATAAAAATTTTAATTATTGATTTAGAATTCTCTAAAAGTTTAAACAACAATATAAGAGCAATACCGATGTTTATCTCGGACGACATGTTTTTTTTTATTTGTCCAAAAAATCTTCCTTTTGAGTTTTATTGAAAAGCGACCATATTAAAATGCTCACATATTTATTTTATTAAAATAAAATAATCTTCCTATTTTTCCAAGCTTCTATGACCACAACCA
Source organism: Wollemia nobilis (assembly GCA_028583015.1). Lineage (NCBI taxonomy): Eukaryota > Viridiplantae > Streptophyta > Pinopsida > Araucariales > Araucariaceae > Wollemia > Wollemia nobilis. The sequence continues at coordinate 4,494,080 of JAQPPZ010017101.1, read as the reverse complement.
ATGGTAGAAAATTCCCTATCATATCTAATTTTGACTATGTTGCGAATTTTGTTCATCTATGTTAGGCAGTTACTACTAATCCCTCACCCATGCGACTATTTTATTTTTAGAAAATAATAATATTTATCTTATAAACACATTTGGGATAATCATGAGATTAAAAATCTGGTGGCAAGGAATGCATACAACACATTTTATGAGTTTTCTATATATCCAAAACATGGTTGTTCTTTAGTTCTGATTTACCACACTTTACGAGGTCTGTAGGGGTGTTGTATGCTGGCTATTGTTGTTTGTGCCCTATGAGTGTTGTAACTAAACCAAAATTAACACGCTCCACTATACTATGTTTAACCATAGGAATGAAATGCCTAGTAGGTTTAGCTAATTAATGACTTAAAAATACTTTTTATTTATCTACCTTTCATCTTATTTAGAATATTACCAACAAGACTATCTTAGTCTACCTGGTTGTGCCCAGATCGTGGTGCATTTATTAAAAGACCACCTCACTACAAAATTATTCTATACTTTATTTTGGATATTAACTAGAGTTTGGGTATCACTTAGATGGCACCTACATTTATCCTATTCAAAAATTAAATTTATTCTATCAGAATCAACTTATTCTACTAGAAATTGCACCATGATTAAATATTAGATATCATGATACAATAATAATTTATTTATTTTGTCCTCGTCTAATGGATATTTATATCTAACAACATAATATATGTATAATATAATACACATGGTTCTAGAAATGGCAGACAACAAACTATGTAAAGAATAAATTTTATATATAAATTCAAAGTTTTAATAAATCTCCTTCCACCCACCCAACCTCTGCATAGTAGCAATAAAATACAAAATACATTAACTGTTTACAATTTTTATCTTAACCTTCCAGCATTGTGGCTAAAATGAACGTGAAAATATCTCATGGCTCTAAAAGAATAGAATATTTCTTTTAAAAGATATGTCCATCAATGTATATTCAGGCAGAGTTTGAATCTAAATTGTTTTATGTCCACTTGCACCTCTCATAATTTATCACAGTGATAGTCAAGAATTCTTTCAAGGGTCAGAATGGCTGCTAAAAATGAGATGAAACTATTAATTAAATGTAAACAATCTATTTTCAAATTCTATATGCAATTACTTAACCTATGATTTCCTTTTTCAATATTGTTATCTTCAGGTAAATGCAATCATTTTTTTAATATTAAAAATAAAAATTAGATTATATTTTCCTCTCAGACTTATAACATAGACATAGCATCACAATATAACATATTATACAACAAAAAAATTAGTGATAGAATCAACCTGTAGATACCTAAAACATGTCATTTTGAGGCGACTACTCATATGGGACATGCTAACGGACCATATGCATGATCTTGGATATCTCCAAGGTGAAGCAGTGGTTTTCACCACTCAGTTTGGGTAGAGTTGCCTAGCTTAGCCTTAGTCATGGCTGAGACCTATGGCTAACAAAGCTAGCTGCACCTTAGAGCCATGACTAGAATCAAAATAGTTTTAGAACTAGAATCGGTTACAATGGCTTGGACGATGAATCCAAGTGTATTTTAGGTGGGGAAGCCTCTAGAACTTTCCCTCCAATTGCTCCAGTTGTAGGTTATTGATCTTGGATTATCCATGAAGCCAAGGCAAGGCCTTCTTAAGTGCTATAAGATCCCCCTCCAAATTGGGTATAAGTCTGAAAGGATCTCAAATTAAAATATAGTGAATCCCTATCAAGTTGTGGACTCACTTGCCTCCTTTGAGAGGAACACTTTTGCTACCCCATTGGAGATCATGAATGCATTCAAATCCATGAATGTCCTAAAGGTCTAGGAGAATCAAGAAATGCAATTGATCCAATTCCATCAATGGCTCAGATAATTCACTCTACCAATCCATCAGAGGACATTGAGGTAACCCTTGATCATCAATTCAACTAGGATAATTAGATATCCAAGCCCAAATTTGGAGAGCAAAGTCATTTTCAGCTTAGCCACGGCTAACAGTGCTCGCTATGCCTTGGACACGTGGCTAGGGTTTGATCCCTAATTTTCTTTTTTAGTAGTATATTTATCTTTATTTGCATTTTTTATATAGATCTCAATTATATTTACATGTTTAGAGACAATTGTATGGTTGAATTAGAGATTTAGGATAGATTTCCTTTATTTCTTACCATTTGGCAATTAAACTAGTTTCCTTGTTATTTCCATGTATTTGATATTTTTAATGGCTAATTAGATTAATTCGTAGCTAGATATTTATTTATTTATCATGATTTATGACAATTTCATAATTTCTTGCATAGATTGATATATTTATAAGCTTTCTTGATTTCATGACATGTTTTATGCAATATTTCTCTAAAAGCCTCATCAAGAGAGGTATCCTTTGATTTTAATTGTTTCTTTTTATTTCTTGAATGTAGGGTTTTTATGACTCCATCGTCAATGCATTCAAGGCAATAAATACCTCTTCCAAAGAGAGAAGAATGTCATCATTGACCTAGAGTAGTTCGTATCATTCTGAAAGGACTACATATTACATCTACCCTTGCGGGGGATTTCTTATGATTGTAGCATTGTATCACATTGGGTATCCCTAAGAGGGATGAATTTGTAACCATGAATTGATTCAATTTTAATAAAAGACACCTTTCCTTTGGTTATTTCAATATTATCAATTTATGTATGTACTTTATGTGATTTTCAATTGTTACTAGATTAGGTGTATGCCTTTTAGGATCTTACAGATGGCGATCATGATGGGAAATATGTATTTTATGCTACCAAATTTTTAACTTATTGTGGTTTTTTATGGCAAGTCTCAGTCGTGACTGATAGCTATGGTGAACAGTTGTAGCCGTACCTTTGATCCCCAGGTAACAGTTGTAGCTGCGCCTGATAGATGTGGTTAGCATAATACGTAAAAACAACAAATTTTAGACACCATCATTAGACTTGGATTTGAGGTAGGACCATTTCACTATATCTATATTTTTTTGTCTATGTTTTACAAAATAAAAATTCAATAGATGGATGTTCAGTAGAAAACATAGCAAAAAGTAGAATGTATAATTCATAAATGCTTTGTAGTTTTCTACTAGTCGTTGCTAGGAACAACATATCTCTAATTGCAATCCACCCTAGTATCCAGTGGTCTAGTCCATTTTGTGTTTTGATTTTGCATGCATGAGGCCCAATTAGTGTCCATTCCTTCATAGGTAGAATTGCATTCTCTAAAAATAATCTAGCATAGTCGTGCATTTTCTTAAAATCAAACATTCTTTTTGAAATCATGTAGGGAAAATCATTTGAATGCTCTTTTATTGATTTTATTTTTCATGCAAAGTAAAATAACCACACACACCACGAAACACTTTAAATGCTAGTGAGTTGGAATTCATATCCAACAACTAGTAGGGTTCAACGATGGTGATAGTTATTTCCATCCGTTCACCCAACTCCCTTGATCCTTGTTACTAGACCAATACCGAATCTCAGAACTATCATAACCCATGCAAAATAGCATGTATTCCTCTTTAAAGGGGTGTATCACTACGTACGGGTGAACTGGATGAGGACTGGAGGACCTATGCTCCCTTCCTGTGTGTGGGTTTCATCTCCATATTTTGGGGGATTTATGTGATCGTGACTTTCATTATCGATTGACAAGTTACAAATATACAGGTGAAAGCCCTTAAACAATTGAGTATATCATCAACTTATTGAAAACATGATGAGAGTTACTTTTTGATACAACAAATATCAAAACACATCAAACCACTTAGGGCTCACAAAAAAAAAATTAAAAGAGATAACTATAATTGTTTGCTTTGTTTGCCTTAAAATTTACATATGAGATAATATAATATCATGGTTAGAACACAGAGAGGCTAATATAGGTGTAGACCCAAGGTTGAGACCGAAGCTCCACCCAATGCACAACAAAATATGCATAACCCTCAATCACAATATCCTCCCAAATGACGTTCGATGAGCATTAGAGGGGATAACTCTACTCACGAGGGTTCTCGTCAGAATACCCCACTCATAGGAGGAGATGCACATGCCTCATGAGAGATATCTAAGTATATAATATTCCAACATGGGGCCTCTGAACATTATATGTACACCTTGTGGATCCACTAGATCCACCAAAGAGTACATCATATAGGAAGAAATATTAAATAGGTTGGTTCCCATTCGTACTCGAGATAAGGGCAGGTCAAGGCCCCCTTTAGCTTAAAATAGACAAGTAGAAGATATACCCATTAACGGGTAGGAAGAGAGGGATGCTTCAAGGTGTAAAGCCTCATAGACTCCAAAAAAAGACCAACCTAGCATTCACATTTGACATGTCTAAGGTTGGAGTCAATGGTATGCCACCACATGAGTCATGGCGCACTAGGCAATTAGATGGTCTAGATAGAGTCTTAGGGTAGCTAGGGTATAAAACCTCAATTGCACCCTCTCATTTTGTGAGTTCTCATAGTGAGAGAACACCTTAGACCATTTAAGAGCCAGGAGAATACTCCAAGTGTTCTCGTAGTATAATTGCCCCATCAACCCATGTGGGTATATGATATTCTCACAATGACACTGAGAGGGGGGGTGAATTAGTGTAGCTAAAAATTTTGATCTTTAGTTCTTAAAACTGAAGCAAAGAAAAATAAAAACAAATAAAGCAGTAAACACAAGAGAGCACTCCACAACACACAATGTAATGAGGTTCACCAATTTGGCTACTCCTCAAGAATTACTGCTTGGACTATGGTCCAAATCCAGCCTTTGCAAAACACCAATTTTATAATCTGTTTACCAGCACCCATTGGAAGGAGCACCAACCCCTAATTTATCTGCACCTATAGAAAGGAGCACCAAACCCTATCCAAGCACCAACTTGAATCACAAAAAATTTAAATCAATGACATACAAATGCCTTCACTATAACAAGACCTTGATTGGTCTCCAATTTAAAACATAGTAATTACTCACTGCTCAGCTTGTTGCTCTTCTTACAACACTCTTTTCACCCTATTACGGTAGCACTTTTCACAATAACAACGGCACCAATATTCTTCACACAGACCTATTTTTATAGCATGAAAGTCTCTATTTTTAGCTTTCATAAATTCGCATGCAACCCGTAACTGTTTCTTTAAAAAATATATCTTTCGCCACTTGTCAACTATAACTGCTTTTAATATTTCTCATGCGCCACTTGTTAGTTGTATCACTTTCTAACTGTAACTACTTTTGTCTAATTATAGAGTAGGCCTTTTGTCAAACACGTTGCATGTTATGACTCTATTTATGCGACTATTCGATTTCTCCTTCTATGACTGTTCTTTAAAAAGTTGCATGAATTCTAATTGAAATTGCACCTGTAACTGTCGCTTTTACTCCAGTTGAATCTTTTAAAATTGGCTGCATGTTTTTCTTCTACAACTGCCCCTTTAACTATCATTCTGTTTAAGTTAACTGCCTGTTCAACGTGCAGTTGTGACTTGTCATGATATCGTGACACTTTTGTCTCTTTCTGCCCTTCTTCGCCTTTTACATGCGAAAACAAGACATGTCACGATATCGTGACATTTTTTGCCTCCTTGTTCTCTTCTTAGCTTGCAATCGCGAAAACCAGACATGTCACAAAATCATGACGCATTCGCCTTCTCGCTACTCTTCTTGGCTTGCACTAGCGAAAACCAGACATGTCGCGAAATCGTGACACATTCGCCTTCTCGCTACTCTTCTTGGCTTGCACTAGCAAAAACCAGACATGTCACGAAATCATGACGCATTTGCCTTCTCGCTACTCTTCTTGGCTTGCACTAGTGAAAACCAGACATGTCACGAAATCGCGACATCTTCACTACCTTGTGCCTTTTTTGCCTTTCGCTTATGAAAATAGAACATGTCGTGAAATCGTGACATCTCTCTCTTCCTTATGCCTTTTCTTCCTTCCACCTGTGAAAACAAAACATGTCGTGAAATCGCGACACTTTCGCTGCTTTGAGCCTTTTATGTATTTGGCCAACGAAAATGGAACATGTCACGAAATCGCAACACTTTTCGCTACCGTACACTCTACTTTGCAAGTCTCAGCGAAATCGGACCATGTCACGAAATCACGAGATCTTTTTGCCTTAGTGCTTTTCTTTGCCTTTCGCCTGCAAAAATCCAACATGTAGCGAAATCGCTACACCTTTGTTCCTTGCACTTCCAAATTTGCTTTGGCCCACAAAAATACATGTAGCAAAATCGCTACACTTCTGTTCCTTAGTGCTAAACTTTGCTTCGGCCCGCGAAACTTCAACATGTAGCGAAATCGCTACACTTTTGTTCCTTGACGCTTTTTCTCTGAACATGTTGCGAAATAATGACAATTTTCTCCCTTGGCCCTTTTTCTCCAAACATGTCATGAAATCATGATATTTTTTCTTTCTGCCTTCTAATTTCTCAACCTGTCACGATATCGTGACAGAAAACATGTCGCGATATCGCGACAGTTTTCTTACTTGTCTTTTTTTTAGATTTTCTGGATCTGGGTCACTTCTATTTTTTTGGAATTTCACTGTACATGATCTGACTGATCTCTGAACTCCTGTCCACTACTTCAACTACATCAACTGATCCTGCTTCATCTGCATCAACTGATCTATCTATCTGTGTTGACAACAATGACAATACTTTTGTTGCACCTTGCTCAACAATCTCCCCCTTTGGAATTGTTGGCAACACTCATGCACTCTCCTGTAATTCTTCTCCCCATTTGACAATAATACCAAAGGGCTACTGCAGACTCCCCCTAAGTCTATGCACAACATTCTTAGATACACATTGTTATAGTTAGCAAAAATAATGAATATGAGCAAAACTATAAACATAGGCATAAGTACTCCCCCTGAGAATGTGATCCCAATTAATAGTCAGTTCTTTGGAAATGTGACTACTCCCAAATTATTTCGAAGGTACTCAAAAACTTCCTTGGGCAATGGTTTTGTGAATATATCTGCTACTTGCCCTGTAGTTGGAACAAAATCCAATTTGACCTCTCCTTCTGCAACTTTATCCTTCAAGAAGTGGTACCAGATTGCAATATGTTTGGTTCTAGAATGCATAATTGGATTCTTTGATATGTTAATAGCACTAGTGTTATCACATTTAACTGAAATGGGCTCATTGAAGTGAATGCCAAGATCTTTTAGAGTTTGTCTCATCCATAATATTTGAGTACAACATGTTGTTGCTGCAATGTATTCTGCCTCTACTGTGGATAGAGAAACTGATTCTTGTTTCTTGATGTGCCATGCTACTAGCTTGTCTCCAAGATAAAATGCTCCTCCACTGGTACTCTTTCTGTCATCAATGCATCCTATGAAATCTGCATCAGAATATGCAATCAGAGTGAAGTCCTTACCTTTTGGGTACCATAACCCATACTCCATAGTGCCCTTCCTTTTTACAGCTGTCACATGAGTCTCTTTGGGACTAGCCTGAAATCTTGCTACCATGCATACTACCTGTAATATATCTAGTCTAGTGGTTGTCAAATACAACAAGCTTCCAATCATAGACCTGTACATGGTTTGATCTACATCTGGAGACTTGTCATCCTTGCTCAACTTGCACCCTGTTGTCATGGGAGTGCTGACAGGTTTACTATCCTCCATTGTGAACTTTTTCAGCATTTCTTTCACATATTTTACTTGAGAGATAAAAATCCCTTTTTTACTTTGATTGACTTGTAGTCCAAGGAAATAAGAAATTTCAATCATTGACATCTCAAATTCTATCTTCATTTTATTTGCTATGTCTCTACAATATTCATCCATGCTGCTGCCAAATATTATATCATCTACATAAACAACAAGTACAATAAGATGGCCATTATCTATTTTGATATATAAATTGTTGTCCACCATACCTTTCTTGAACCCCTGTTTAATAAGATAGTTATCCAGCCTTGCATACCATGCTATGGGTGCCTGTTTCAGACCATACAACACTTTCTTTAACCTGCAAACAAAATCAGGATTGTCACCGAGTTGGAAGCCATCTGGTTGTTCAATGTACACCTCTTCTTCCAGTTTTCCATTCAAAAATGTTGATTTTACATCCATCTGGTATACTTTAAAAATTTTATGGACTTCCAAAGCTAGAAACATTCTGATTGCTTCTAGTCTGGCAACTGGTGCAAATTTTTCCTCAAAATCAATGCCTTCAACCTGAGCATAGCCTTTACAGACCAATATTGCCTTATTTCTAACAACATGTCCATATTCATTTAATTTATTTCGAAAAATCCATTTAGTGTCAATTATGTTTTTATTTGGTGGCCGTGGTACTAATTCCCAGGTTTTGTTTTCTCAATCTAATCTAGTTCTTCATTAATTGCCTTCATCCAACTTTCATCTGTGCTTGCTTAAGCAATATTTTTGGTTTCAATGATGGATAATAAAGAGTAGTTTTGAATTACTTCTCTTCTTGTCTGAATACCAACTGTTGGGTCCCCAATAATTTGTTCTTTGGGATGATTTTTTTGCCAGCTACCGATTTTGAATTTACTATTCTCTTCTTCTTCTGAGTCGATTCTTAAATCAGCTGTGTCAATTTTTTGATTTCTTCTTTTTCTATTTCTTCATCTCCTTCAATGACGTCTTCATAAATAGGGTAGTTTTCTTGATATGTAACTTCTCTTTCTCTACCTTCATCAACTTTAACATCAGCACTTTCAATAATTTTCTTTAGTCGCTTGTTGTAACATGTGTAGGCTTTGCTTTTAGTTGAGTAACCAATAAAAGTACCTTCATCAGCTCTATCTTTGAACTTACCAAGATTATCTTCAGTTCGTTTGATATAACACTTGCTGCCAAACACTTTGAAGTATCTTGTTGTTGCTTTCCTATCGAACCACAGTTCATACGGTGTTTTGCTTTCATGTGTTCTTAGCATGCATCTATTTTGAATGTAAACTGCAGTATGTACTGCCTCTTTCCAGAATCTATCGGCTATTTTGTTCTCAGCCAACATTGTCCGTGCCATTTCTTGCATAGTCCTGTTCTTTCTTTCAACAACACCATTCTGTTGAGGTGTCCTTGCTACTAAAAACTATCTTCTAATCCCATATTTTTGATAGTATTCTACAAACTCCTCTAAGATAAACTCTCCTCCTCTATCTGATCTTAGGCATTTAATTATTTTTCCAATTTGATTCTCAACCTGCTTTTTAAAAATCTTGAACATTTCAAAGGCATCTGATTTAAGCTTTAAAAATAGTACCCATGTCATTCTGGAGTAGTCATCTATGAATAGCATAAAGTATTTGTCACCATTTATGCTTTGTGTTCTCATGGGTCCACATAAATTAGTATGAATCAGCTCTAACGGTTTGCTGGTGAAATATTCCTTTGCTTTAAATGTGGATCTGGTTTGCTTCCCCTTTTGGCATGAAGCACAGATGTTATTTACTGGTTTTCCAATGGTGGGTATATCTCTTACTGCTCTTTTTGAACTTATTTTTACCAGATTGTCAAAGCTGATATGCCCGAGCCTCTTGTGCCACAGCCAGTTTTCATCTTCCTGTCCAATCAAGCATGATCCTTCTGAAGTTTCTGAGAGAGTGTACAGATTTTCAGAAGTCCTCAATCCAGTAGCTACCAGCTTCCCACTATGAGCTTTTCTTACTTCACAGCCCTATTTTTTAAATATGACTTCATGACCTCTGTCATAGATTTGACTTACACTCAGTAAGTTGTGTTTCAAACCAACTACAAACAAAACTTCTTTGGAATTGATCTTTCCATCACTTATCTTGACTGATCCTTTTCCAACTATTTTGGCTCCATCATTATTTCCAAACTTTATCGAGCCCCCTTCATATTTCTGTAAATTTTCAAATTTTTGTTTATCTCCTGTCATGTGACTGGAGCATCCACTGTCCAATATCCATGGTGCTAATTTGTTCTATGCTTTGAATGTTGTCTGGAAAATCAAGGATTCCTTTTCTTCTTTGAGTTGCTCTTTTTCTTTCCATTCTGATTTGGCTATAGTTTTGGTCATTTGTTTAGACTTTTCTTTGTCAATGGCCTATGCATGTTTATCTAGGAATTTTTTGTTTTGTTTTACATTGTTTGGTTGAGTTCTTCTTCCCTGATATTTATTTGCTGCATATGTGCTTCTACAGTTTCTTGCAATATGTCCAAAGTTGTGATAGTTATAGCATTCTACTGCATAATCTATCAAGGGTGAAAATACATTTCTACTAGAAAAATTTCTTTGTCCTATATTATAAATGCAGTCTAAAATCTTATGATCGTAAGTACTGCATTTAAAACAATAACCAGAAAAAGAATGATTGAACCTGGGAGTTGGTCCTTGCCAATTTTTATAAAGAGCCACAAATTTTCTTCTCCTTTGATGAGTGACTTTTGTGAATCCCTCATTGTCAGCAGTCTTCTCGTGCCTGCTATTGTTGCTTTCTTTTGCAAGATTCATTTTTCTTTGGTCAACCTTGATTTTATCCTCTTTCTTTACTGGTTCTACAGTTATGGCCTTTGATTCACTTGATGATTCTCCTTCGACAAACCCCAAGACAAACTTGATGTCTGTAGTTCTCTAACTATTTATAATCTTTTCAAGCTTTGCAAAACTTCCTTCAAGTTTGTGATAGCAGCTCAGTTTTTTATTCTTTTCTTCTAGCCGCATTCTTAAAATGACAATCTCTTCTTCTAATTTTTTGCACTCATCTATTCTCATGGTTAACTGTACTTCAAGTTCTTTAGACATTTTCTTAAATTTTTTTGTCTGTACTTTTAAACTTTTTATTATGTCATTCGCATCTTAAAGCTTTCTTGAGACTTTATTATTCTTTTTCCTTTCTGACTTCAACTCTTTGAGTGTCGCAACCAACTCACCTTCCAGATAAACTTCAGCCGCATCCTTATTTTTTGTATCATCTTCCTATTTTTCTTATGTTTTTGCTTCTTCAAATGCCATGAACATAGCTTCACCTGTTTATTCTTCAGAATCTTCTCCTGAGCTCTCTTCAGAAGAGCTGACATTTTTGGATATGAAACTTTTCTTTTTGAAATTGCTTTTCTTGAAGTTTGGTTTCTTTTTCCAGTCACTTCTTTCTTTGTGTGACCCTTCATTACTATTAGTTTTCTCATTCATGGGACACTTAGCTGCAAAGTGACAAACCCCTCCATAGTTGAAGCACTTGAAAGGTAATTTTCCTCTATATTTTCCTTTTCCCTTTGTGAGCTTTCGAATAAAGTTGGCTTCAGTTTCATCCGATGTTTCTTCATCCTCAAATTCTTGTTCAGCTTTTATATTCTTGTGTGCTTTGAAAGTAGCTTCTCTGTCTATGGGCTTAGTTTTTCCTATTCTCATTTTGTATGCAGTTAAAGAACCATGCATCTCATCCATGCTAAAATTATTTAGGTCTTTAGCCTCTTTTATTGCAGAAACATTAGAATTAAATCTTTTGTAAAGAGTTCTAAGTACCTTTTTCATGACAATCGCATCTTCCATTTCTTCGTCGAGTCCTTTGATTGAATTAATGATTCCATTTACCCTCAGCATATAGGCCTCTATGTTTTCATCATCAGTCATTTGTAATGCTTCGAACTGAGCTCGATGCATTTGCAGCTTGGCTTCCTTGATCTTATTGTCTCCTTCATGGATGCTCTTCAATTTATCTCACATGTCTTTTGCTAATTTATAGCTCATGACCCTTATCAGTTCACTATCTACAAGCCCACACATTATGGCATTCTTTTCTTTGGAGTTATTCTTAGAATTTTTCTTCTCAGTAGTATCTGTTGGAGGAGTAGTAGATGCTATGTATCCACTTTCTACTGACTCCCAAATGTTGTATCCTAACGCACTTAGATATGTCTGCATCCTGAGTCTCCAGAATGAGTAATTAGTTCCATTGAACCGAGGAGCTTTGTTTGATGAAAATCCTTCACTACCTGCCATTGTATTCCTTTCAAGGTCACCTTAGCTGATTAAGCTTGTTCAGGAACCTAGCTCTGATACAAATTGATATTCTCACAATGACACTGAGAGAAGGGGGTGAATTAGTGTAGCTAAAAATTTTGATTTGTAGTTCTTAAAACTGAAGCAAAGAAAACTGAAAACAAATAAAGCAGTAAACACAAGAAAGCACTCCACAACACACAATGTAACGAGGTTCACCAATTTGGCTACTCCTTAAGAATGACTGCTTGGACTACGGTCCAAATCTAGCCTTTGCAAAACACCAATTTTATAATCTGTTTACCAGCACCCACTGGAAGGAGAACCAACCCCTAATTTATCTCCACCTACAGAAAGGAGCACAAACCCCTATCCAAGCACCAACTTGAATCATAGAAAAGTTAAATCAATGACATACAAATACCTTCACTATAACAAGACCCTGATTGGTATCCAATTTAAAACACAGTAATTACTCACTGCTCAGCTTGTTGCTCTTCTTACAACACTCTTTTCACCCTCTTACGGCAACACTTTTCACAATAACAATGGCACCAATATTCTTCACATAGACCTATTTTTATAACATGAAAGTCTCTATTTTTAGCTTTCATAAATTCGCATGCAACCCGTAACTATTTCTTTAAAAAATATATCTTTCGCCACTTGTCAACTGTAACTGCTTTTAATATTTCTCATGCGCCAATTGTTAGTTGTATCGCTTTATAACTGTAATTGCTTTTGTCTAATTATAGAGTAGGCCTTTTGTCAAACATGTTGCATGTTACGACTCTATTTATGCGACTGTTTGATTTTTCCTTCTATGACTATTCTTTAAAAAGCTGCATGAATTCTAACTAAAATTACACCTGTAACTGTCGCTTTTACTCCAGTTGACTCTTCTAAAATTGGTTGCATGTTTTTCTTCTACAACTACCCCTTTAACTGTCGTTCTATTTCAGTTAACTACCTGTTCAACGTGTAGTTGTGACTTGTCGCGATATCGTGACACTTCTGTCTCTTTCTGCCCTTATTCACCTTTTACCCATGAAAACAAGACATGTCATGATATCATGACATTTTCTTCCTCCTTGTTCTCTTCTTAGCTTGCAACCTTGAAAACTAGACATGTCATGAAATCATGACGCATTCGCCTTCTCGCTACTCTTCTTGGCTTGCACTAGCAAAAACTAGACATGTCGTGAAATCATAACGCATTTGCCTTCTCGCTACTCTTCTTGGCTTGCACTAGCGAAAACCAGACATGTCATGAAATCGCGACGCATTTGCCTTCTCGCTACTCTTCTTGGCTTGCACTAGTGAAAACCAGACATGTCATGAAATTATGACATCTTCGCTGCCTTGTGCCTTTTCTACCTTTTGCTCGTAAAAATGAAACATGTCGCGAAATTGTGACATCTCTCTCTTCCTTGTGCCTTTTCTTCCTTCTGCTCACAAAAACGGAACATGTCATGAAATCGTGACACTTTCATTGCTTTGAGCATTTTCTGTCTTTGGCCAGCGAAAATGGAACATGTCATGAAAACGTGACACTTTTCGCTGCCATACACTCTACTTCGCAAGTCTCAACGAAATTGGACCATGTCGCAAAATTGAGACATATTTTTGCCTTAGCGCTTTTCTTTGCCTTTTGCCTGCAAAAATCCAACATGTAGCAAAACCGCTACACCTTTGTTCCTTGCACTTCCAACTTTGCTTTGGCCCATGAAAATACATGTAGCGAAATCGCTACACTTCTGTTCCTTAGCGCTAAACTTTGCTTTGGCCCGCGAAACTTCAACATGTAGCGAAATTGCTACACTTGTGTTCCTTGATGCTTTTTCTCTAAACATGTCACGAAATCGCGACAGTTTTCTCCCTTGGCCCTTTTTCTCTGAACATGTCACGAAATTGCGACGTTTTTTCTTTCTGCCTTCTAACTTCTCAACTTGTCGCGATATCACGACAGAAAACATGTCGCGATATCGCGATAGTTTTCTTACTTGTCTTTTTCTTGGATTTTCTAGATCTGGGTTACTTTTGTTTTCCTAGAATTTCACTGTACATGATCTGACTGATCTCTGAACTCCTGTCCACTACTTCAACTGCATCAACTGATCCTGCTTCATCTGCATCAACTGATCTATCTGTCTGTGTTGACAACAATGACAATACTTTTGCTACACCTTGCTCAACAGTATAGAGTATAGACCACACCAGAACATGAATGTTGTCTACACAGACAAGGGCAAAAGCATGGTAAAAAATTCTATCAGATTTCATACCAATAAAGATAATAGGACATAACAAGTACACTAAATACCACATATGGCCTATCTTATAGATTAATCACAGAGATTAGTATTAGAATAATGATAGTAGATTCTCCAACATCAATTGGAGGATGTTCATGCAAAGTGTGAGAACCTCAAAAATGAAGACACTCAGAGGCATAGGTTGCATAGGCAACATATTTTTGAGCAATGCATGCGTGAACAATGCATCCTTGAGTAAAAGAAGTGTGCTAAGCAATATGATCAATTGGATCGGGTCAATTTACCCCCTCATAGTGAGTAAAAGGAGTGCACCCATGATGAGTTGCTTTGCAACTCAATCTACACCTTGAAAATATGGATAATTGTACTTGTCACATGACCCAAGACATGATGCAGTGCAAAGCACTCGAATAGTGTAGACACATAAATTGTATCATGCTTAAGGGAGCTGCTCACATAGACATATTCATAAGATCATATGACATAATATTGGACTTTCCAAGCATTAACAATGGTTCTCACCACTCATTTGGGGCCTTTTCAAGCCATCCAAGCCTAGCCGCTCAAGCCAAGAGCAGCCAAATCTTAGTCTCTCAAGCCTAGAGTGGCCAGAACTTAGCCACTATAGATGATAGTGGCCAGATCTTAGTCACTGCAAACAATAGTGGTTAAACTCTAAAAATAGTTTTGCAAATAAACAGGCCTAATCATGGGTGGAAGTGGTAGTTTGCATGCAATAAAGGTGAGCGAGAGTAACTTTGTATTCCTTTTCACGACCAATTCACATAGGAGACTTGAGTTTGCATTTATATTTCAATTAATTGGCCTCCAAACATAGAAAATACAAAAAACTTCTCATTCTAACTTACACTACGCATGATAAATTCATTCCTAGGGCTTGGACATAGACCTAGGGTTTCACACTATAAAATGTGCAAGCCTAAGAGCACCAAAAGAGCATCAATATTTTATCCATAAATATTGGTCATTGAGGAGAGCTTTGAGACTTGGATATTTCCCTTGGAGATCATATGTATGGTGAAGCCTTGACGGATTGAAGAGCATATCACCTATTATTTCAACATCAGGATACAAGCTTTGATCCATAACTTTGGAGCAAAGAGGACGAGAATCACTTTAGCAGTCATTGTCTTGGATAGTGGCCTACAGGCTTAGCTTAGGGATCTAGACATTAGATTCATTATTTTAGCATAACATTAGCATAGCATAATTTCATTCGTTCGCATCCATAGCATTAGTATAATTTACATTTGCTTTCATTTGTTATATTTAGTACTAATAACCTCATCCAGGGAGGCATTCCTAGACATCTAAGCATGTGTTGTTGTTTCATTGCTTATAGGGCCACAGGTTGATCAGATGGAATCTGCAACATACGAAAGCAAAAGGGATCCTTCTAGGGAATAAACCTGGGGAAGGAGGTATTTGTAAGCCCTCATACATTTTTGTGTGTGAAACTGGGAAGCTTTTTGAAAGTGCACCACCTCTTCACGAAAGAGGCACTCTTTACCTATTTGTAACCTTATTGTATCAAAATGGGTATCCCTAAGAGGGACCGACATGTAACCGGGTTTCAATACAAATAAAGAGATCCATATTTGTTATTTTTGTGTTATATGCTTTTCATTGTCTTCCATTTCATCTTGGGTTTTTAATACATTGCAAGTAGCGTAAAAAGAGTGGTGCGTGCATCCCAAGGTTGCTACATATGGCGATCATGGTGGGACCTCCACTAATTTTTTATTTTCTACCAGAATACTAAGTTTTGTATGCAAGTTTAGCCGCTCTGAGCTACAACAACCATAAATTAGCTGCTCTAAGCTACAGTGGGTAATAGTGATTTAGCTGCTCCCACTAACAGTGGCCAAGAATCAGCCACTCTGGTCAATAGTGGCTAGAACTGGAGTGTAGTAGAGGTCAAAACACTGACTCTCTGAGCTGGATCAAATGCTGGTACAACTTATCTGATATTTAATAGCTTTCTATCTACTTCTGTGTGTCTAAAATAGATAACTTAAAGCACCTTTATGTTTTTAAATTAGAAGAATAAAAGGAGAAAGAATTACGCATTTTGCATATCTTAGATCTTATTTTAGATTTCCACTAGGTGTTGCTAGGAATAGCAGCTTATGCCTAAAAAGTTTGCCCTAGAATCCAACATGCTAGACATTGTATGTTGTTTGCTTGCTATAAGGCCCTTCTAGAGGCTATAGCTACATGAAATAAAGTGTGCTCATATAAATCATAGTAGTTCATTCATCTTTCTGAATATTGAAATGTATTTTTTCACTTAGGCATATAGGAAATATTCATTGCTGCTATATGATGCACTTTATGTTACACAAGCTTAAAATGAACACCACACACACACATCTCATTTAAACATTAGGGAGTTGGATTTCATCACCAACCCTCAATTCAGTCCAGTGATGTTGGAATTCATCTCCTTCCACTGGTTTACCCCCTAGATCTTCCTAGAAATACATTGAGAAACTTAATTATAGTGACACTAAGTTACTTGTACTCAAACTATCTCCCATTATTGGAACAATCACTGGTTTAGAGTGGAAGAGCTAAGCGAACCCCCCACTAGGTCTTCAATGTTGTACCCTAGCTTATTTTGAGAAAACCATGTTTGGCACAGGTGTACTTGATTGTCACTATGTATGAGTCTTCTCATTCTTAATTCAATAACAAGAGCAAGAAATCGAAAGAACAACACAAAAACACACCAAACAATTTAGGGCACACTTAAAACGATAATCAAGATAAACATTTGTTTGGTATTGTGTGGCTATTCCTAATTTGCAACACAAAATATAAATTCATAGATAACATGGTCAAAACAAGAAGTAAGCACCCTCATTTTGATACTAAGGGAGAGATTGAAGCAACTCATACCCATAGGTGGAGTCGTAGTAACATTGAATGACCCACCCATAAGACAGTAAGACGTAGCTCCATGAGCCTAAGGGGTGATAACTCAACCCTTGGGGGATCTCCTTGAGAAAACCCAAGTAGGGAACCACATCATGGAACAAAGTCACATAAACATGAGGAGACCTCAAGGGCCTCCTCTAAATACACAGAAACATCTCAAAGACATGAGGAAACTTCAAGGGCTTCCTCCTCACATGGACATAAATAAGGTTCTAAAACTCATTCTTCACATAGGGATGATGAGACTGCTACATCTCCATACACATGGAGAAAACATGTCACAAAGCCCTCTTCATCAAGAAGACAAGCAAGAGTCACAACACCTCAGGATTCACAAGAAACATATGAAACAGGTCTACCCACTGAAGGGCAGGAAACTAGAGCTACATCTAGGCATGAGAATAAAATAGAAGAAATCCTTCACATAAACAAAAATATTCCCATATACTATGACATCATAGGAGTGAATGGCACCCCACAGGACTAGCCATGGAAAACAAGACAACTAGATGGGTTGGATCGGTTTCCTACACGACCAACTCAAAGAACTGTAGCTACTGAGAACTCTGCATTTGGAAGCTCATGAACTATGACTTCTAAACACATCTCTCAGTCTAGAGGTACCTTAGAGTGACCCCATAGGAAATGCCCAAATTCTGATCATAGGGATACTCAACAGTACACTAAACAAGTCACATTAGCTAGCAATAGTATAGGTACAACAAAAACCTCCTTGAGGAATCTACGAGTCAAGACAACAAGAACATATTCAGATAAACATGAGGCTTCTGTGATAGTGCAAACTAATCGAATGAGGTGGTTAGAAAATGCATTACATAAGGAGTGAGAGCTAGTGGAAGCTCTCGAATAGGATAAACAAAGAGAAAGACTCTTGCACCAACATGAGCAGTGTTTAAGAGAGCAGGCTGAGCGGCTAGCTCTTAACAATTTATAGATAAATGGTGGTGACCACCAAATAACTAGATGTTTTGACTCACCTAAGGAGAGGTGCACTAGACAAGATAGCCCACAACTAAATCCTCCATCAAACCATGAATGAAATCCAACTAGTGGGGAAAAGGCAAACACAACAAACTAGGATCACAATCCTGAGACCCCTTGTAGGAGGAAGGAAAATGGAAAAAATCAAATGGATAGAGAGTTAGATCCATTGCCATTACTAATAGGCTTACAAGAAGAGTAAATGCGTGCATCAAAGGCATTTCAAGATCTTACTAAAAATATGAAAGCCTTTGAGAAACAAGAGGCAGCTAGGAACTCACCAACATTGAGCAAGATACACAACCAACCATTGTGCCTATCAATCCCTAGCCCTCCATATCCTAAGCACTTTGAGATACCTATATTAGAGAAATTCAAGGGTGAAGAGGATGCACAAGAGCATGTCACCAATTTAATCAATGCCTATTTTCATCTTGAAGACAATGACACTCTCATGCTAAGAACATTCATAATGATATTTTCAGGTGTTGCCACTCAATGGTTCAACCAAATACCTAAGCATAGCATAACCAACTTTGAAAAATTAGTAAACGCATTATTAAAGTGTTTCTCCTTTGGTGCTAAGAAGAAGGTGAACCTTTCAGACCTGGCTAACTTGAAACAGTATGATGATGAGATAGTATTGAATTATAGGAATAGATGGAGAAAAGTCATGGTAAAATTATCATTCTTCGTTCCCATAGAAGATATCATTCGCATGTTTACCAAAAGTTACTCTAAACACATCTCCCTCTTGCTAATACTCCAATAGTATCCTTTGTTTGAGGAAGCATTAGCACAAGCCAAGCTCATCGAAGAAATAAAATTAGATGAGGAAACCATTAAACTCTGAAACAAAAGGAATGGAACATTAATGGTTATAATGGCAAGTACAAGAAGAAGCAGGGCAATCTTGCTCTAGTCAATCAGGTCGTATTGGCTACACCCAAGGATGGGGGTGCACAACAACCCTTGGACTATCAAGCACACCTCTCGCTAATAAATTATGACCAAAGGAACAAATAGGGGCAAAACAAGGAACACAAGCCACCTCGCTATTTCATGCCTCTGATAGAGTCAATGCAATCAATATTTAATTAGTTGAGTGGGGATAGGAGGATCATATTTCTTGATATACCTCTTATATATCTCAACCATCCTAATCCAAAATGATATAGGGAAGATCAATTTTACCCTTATCACAGGATATCGGGGCATGAAATTGAGTTTTGTGTTGGTTTTAAGAATCAAGTGCAGAACATGATTGAGGTAGGAGAACTCAAAGTTGATAATCCACTGGCTCCCAATAACAGAGACATGGGCATATACAAAAACTTGTTGCCCAATCATGAGGCCCCTATAGAGTAAGGGGCTCAAGTCAATAAATTTTGAGATGATATACCTACCCATGGATGCATTGGGATGGTTGATATTGTTAACATAGCAACAGGGACTAGGAAGTATGATAAACCACAACCTCCTATAGCTCCCATGAATGTCCCAGTCACACTGAGGTAGAGGAAAGACAACCTTCCAGGTCCACCAACATGACCTATGGTAACTATTCAGAGTAGATTGGAGAAAAACCTACAGACGAATCCAACTAAGTTATCCATATATGAGCTCATACAATAGTTCCCAAATCATAGGGAGACTCTAATGGAAATTTTAAGGACAACTAAGCTCCAACCACAATATGTGAATGCATTCACTCACTTTGTGGTAGAAGTACAAGAATGCCAGGAACCTGTAATTTGATTCTATGATTTTGAGATTAAGACAGTACCTACTTCCTTACCAAACCCTCCTCTAAACATTGTGGTGGAAATCAACAAATTACCTTTCAAGAGGGTCTTGGTCGATACAGGTTCATCAATAAACATCATTACAACAACAGCAATAGAGAACCTCAAGATACCCAAGTCTAATATCATTCCAGGAGCTTACACATTGAGATCTTTTAATGATGCTTTATGCAATACTATGGGAACGATAGTCCTACCCATCAAGGTGGGGAACAAGACCATACCTATGACATGTCATGTATTGGAAGGAGCTATGTAGTACAACATCCTCTTAGGGCATCCTTGGATAAGGGCCATGAAGTGTGTGCCTTCGATCTTGCACTAGTGTGTCAAGTATGTGCATGAAAACAAAGTCTATGTGGTTCTGGCCGATGAAGAACCTTTTAAATACATCCATTAGATGGACATTCTGGGATAATTTATAATGCCTTCTACCCACCCATACGTAGCGCCTTCATCCCCAACCACATAAGTGGATATCAAAGACAAAAGGGTAAGGAAATACCCATGCACATCAACACCTCCTGGTGCACTAAAAATATTCAATGCTTATAAAGTACCATCAATGTCAAAACCAAAAGATAATCAGAAGCTAAAGGCACCCTTAGTTAGAGAAGAAAGGCCCAAGGAAGTATCAACTATAGCCATGTTGAAATGCCAATTCCTATGGAAGAAGAAGATAGTGATTACCACCCTACTTCATCAGTATCATTCGTAGGGTCATCCACGTCACATGCATCAATACACTTGGAAAGCAAAGACATAGGGGAGTACCATGTCTAGAACATTACCTTCACGCCTATCATTGAGTCTGCACAAAACATGGGAAGACCTAAGGACTTGAGGCCACTAGTGGGAATAGTGGTTCCACTAGGAATCCCTCCCAACCAAACCAATTTTGTCTATGTCGGCCTGGATTGTGCCCATAAGTATTCAGACATAGAAGAGGATAGTGACAAATTATTCATGGTCAATGTATGTTACCTCTCTAATCCCAAGTTTTCTCTAAGCTACTTTGAGCGTTACCATTGGCATGGCTATGACTTTGGTATATATGATTAGGGGCACAGGCAGCCATACAAGCCACAATATCAACTTCCATCTGACAGGTTTGGGTTAGGCTATTATATCAGAGGTCGAGATGACTCTCTTGTAGTGAAATTGAATATATTAATCTTAGGATTAGGAGAAGACATTGATTTAATTCATTATCACCCTCTAAGAGAAAGAAATTTGAGCAATAAATAAGTGGCCATGGTAAACGTACCGCCACCAAAAGTTTATCATCCAAACATCTCAATTGATTCCATCCCAATAGGGTATAACTCATGGTATGAGGAGAATGGATATGAAGCAAGTGATGATGAGATACAACTTGTCTTAGCCTCCTAGGGGCCTCACTATTTACAAATATTCACATGGTCCATCCATGATGAGAGTGGGTATGCATTAGATGAAGGTGACTATGAATTAGAAGACTTGATAGAAATAGCCTACTTAGGCTTGAGCCATCAACCCCTAACTTTGGGGCAAGATACAAATGCAAATGGATTCTTCATAAGTGATGAAGAATATGAAGATGAAATAGATATGGCCTACTTAGGACCAAGATAGGATCCCCTTGTTTTAGGGCCACATAAATATGCTAACAATTTCTAGATAAGTGATGATGACTTTGAGGATGAGATCGAGATGGCTTATCCTGGGCCTCGCCACTTGCGACAAGTCAATGAGCTAGTAGAGAGAGAGGTGACACTCTATGCTATAGACCCTCATCTACAATTTTTGGGGAGACCTATTGACCTAGCTGCCATTCACCACATGGTCAATACCCCTCCGCCTAAATTTAGAGAGTGATTAGAGCCCAATGATCCTATTATTTGCCCAACTCATGGGCCAGATCCATAAATTCCCATTCCTCCAGAACCTCATCATAAGTATGAAAGGGAAACCCCTGAGATAATATTACACCCATGTGGTCTTGGATATTTCATCCCATCCATGAACATGATATCCATTGATTTGGCCACTCCATTTCACAATCTAGAAGATCCTACCAAATCATTGCATCTTGATATAAAGGCTATTGATTGGAATCATGCTAATTCACCCATAGAGCCTAAAGACCTCTTCCCCAATGAAGAGATGTTATAGCCATTTTATTTTGCATTAGCTTGTGTATATGACGTCTTCCATGTTGGTTTGGAACCTGAGTTAGTAGGTCCTATAAATCCTATCAATGACATTCATTTGATACCCACACCTCATCAGCTAGAGGATGGGTCACATATGGCTATAGAAGTAACTTTTGAGGTGGACATCAGCGATGATCCTACCCAACCAAGGAAAGTCAAGTTCATAGAAACTCTATCTCCAGAGGAACAAGCCATCCTAATTCCTCTCCTCAAAGAGAGGCCAAATATTTTTTCTTGGACTTACAAAGACATGCCAGGGATAGATCCAAAGTTAGTCGTTCACAACCTTTCATTGGATCCCATGAAGAAGCCAATCAAGCAAAAGTTGAGGAAAATGCATCCAACCATCACTTTGATGGTGAAGAATGAATTGCAAAAACTAATGGATGTTGTATTCATAGTTCCTATAGACTGCCCTAAGTGGGTGTCAAACATGGTACCCATGGGGAAACCCGATGGAAGAGTCTGTATGTACATGGACTTCAGAGATTTAAATAGGGCAACACAAAAGGATTCATTCTCGTTGCCAAACATAGATGCTCTTGTAGATACAACCGTAGGTCATGAGATGCTCTCCCTAATGGATGGTTTCTTTGGATACAACCAGATCTAGATTAAGCCTGAAGATCAATATATAACTGCTTTCATTACTCCATGGGGAATATTATGTTACAAAGTGATGCCATTCAGTCTCAAAAATGTTTGTGCCACATATCAGCAGTCCATGACATACATATTCCATGAATATATACATAAGATATTGTAGTATTACATGGATGACTTACTGGCCAAGTCCCTGTTGGGGTAAGAGCATGCCAAAGTCCTTAGACAAGTCTTTGATCACCTCATAGAACATAATGTCCGATTGAATCCTAAGAAGTGCATATTTGGCATAACTTATGGTAAGTTGTTGGGATTCATCGTATGCATAGGCATCAAAGTATATCCTATAAATGTAAAGGATATATTGGAAATGGCCACCCCTACCAACATTAGGGAATTGAGGAGCCTACAATGCAAGATAACATCCATCAAAAGATTCATCACCCAATTATCAGACAAATTCTGACCTATAAATTGATTGCTACTCAAGGAGGTCCCATTTCATTGGGACAAAGAATACCATCAAGCCTTTGTAGAGATCCAAAATTATTTGGCAACATCGCCAGTATTGGCTCCACCAAGGCCAAAAATACCATTTTTACTATATATATCGGCTACTAATTTTGCATTGGGTACCATGTTAGCCCAAAAGAATGCACAAGACAAAGAGCAAGCCATATATTACATTAGTCACACCTTGGTGAGGTATGAGCTAGGATATGCGTATGTTGATAAATTGTGTTTAGTAGTGGTCTTTGCAACTCGACAGTTGTGACACTACATGTTGAGCCATACGACTTACATCATATCAAAACAAATTCTTTGCAGTGTATGATGAGCAAGACATATCACAATACACGTACTGCAAAGTGGATCATGCTATTGACAAAATTTTATCTAGAGTTCATAAGCAAAAAGTCCATCAAGGAAAAAGTCATAGTAGATCAATTAGCAGAGGAACCTCTTCAAGATAACAAGCATCTCACTATAGAATTGCCTGATGATGCAGTCTTTGCATTATCAGATCCACCAGAACTAGAATAACCTAAGAAAAAAGATACATTTCATTGTTCTTCGATGGTTCAAAGTGTGAACAAGGGGGCGAAGCAGGGATTTTATTTATCACATTGTAGGGTGCTCCATTACCCTTATCATTTAAACTAGACTTCCCATGCACAAAAAACAACACAAAATATGAAGCATTGATCCTAGGACTTCAAATAGCCATAGCAATGGGAATTAAAAGACTAAATATCTTTGGTGACTCCTTGATCATAGTAAA
This sequence comes from Wollemia nobilis, assembly GCA_028583015.1. Taxonomy (NCBI): domain Eukaryota; kingdom Viridiplantae; phylum Streptophyta; class Pinopsida; order Araucariales; family Araucariaceae; genus Wollemia; species Wollemia nobilis. The sequence continues at coordinate 4,469,942 of JAQPPZ010017101.1, read as the reverse complement.
CCAGGTCAAAGGACTATTCCAATGCAGGTGCTAACTCTTGAAAACTTACAAGGAACTTGTTGACACATACCTAGCCTAGCTAGAATGGTATGAAATCGAGGCAAGCCCTTGTACATAAAATATATTTGTAGACACCATGCCCTCTTTGGTATCCTTAATCCCTTAGACCATCTATTGATTTTACAACCATTCATGTGAAAGTGCTTTCACACTCAACAATACGTCGTAAATCTTTGGACAATCAAGAATCAGTCAACATGATCAACATCAAGCCAAATCAGGATTGGTCCTTCGTAGCCAGAGATTTCTTGCAAACGAAACCTTGGAGGTCTTTGATCTCCCAAGGACCTATGGAGTGTGGTGCAACCATACACCATAGAGTTTTTCCTCAATCTGTGTTCACTAGCTCAAAATTAAAGTAAAATAAAGTCATATTTTCTATAGAAGTTATTGTTTATCTGGATTGGATTTCCCAACCACGGGACTTCCTAAAGCTTGGAATAGTACCTCAATTTTTTTTGCATACTAAAAGGTGAATGTTCAAACAGAAAGAAATAAGATACATCTTTCTAGGAGAAATCCTCTATATATGAGGATATGATGGAATATTACTCCGTTGTCTTGAGCCCTAGGAAGCATCATGGGAAATTTTGCAAGCTCATGATGACACATGTGGAGGGCATTGCAGTGGCATGGCCATCGTTAAGAGAATCTTAAGAATGGGTTACTATTTTCCCACCATGTAAAATGACTACTATGAGTATGTCAAGAAATGTAGTAAGTACCAACATCATGCAAATCTAATGCACTTACCATCGCAAGCCTTGCAGCCCATCCAGGCAACATGGCCATTCTCGTAGTGGGGACTAGACTTGATTAGGAATATCTCACCCGTATCCTCAGGCTAACACACATTCATCATAACGGCCATAGAATATTTCACTAAATGGGTGGAAGCAATCCCCTTAATATCAACAACTAGACCGAGGATTACAGAGTTTATACTCCACAATATCATAAGTAATTTTGGGGTCCCTTCTAATATAATATCCGATAATGGGACATCTTTCAAAAAAAAAATGTGTGTGCCTTAATGAAAAAATACCATATTCAGCACATTTTTTCAACACCTTATTATCCACAAGCAAACGAACAATCATAAGCCTCAAACAAAATAATAGTCTCCATCTTTAGGAAGATAGTGCAAGACAATCACAAGGATTGGCACATGCAGTTGCCTCTTGCACTATGGGCATACAGGACTAGTATACGGACTCCCACTAGGGCAACACCATTTTTACTAGTATATGGCACTGAGGCCATCATGCCACTAGAGTTGGAAATTCCAACTCTATGCATAGCATTAAAGGACTTCATAGACTATGATGTCGCATGACAAGGCTGCCTTGATCAGTTAATGCTTCTTGATGAATGTCGAGTCAATGCTTTAGAGCATCTTCGCATTTACCAATATCACCTTGCATAATCTTACAATAGTAAAGTACACTTAAGGGCATTCAAGGTTGGAGATCTAGTGCTCAAAGAATACCAGTAGAATTTGAATCTACCACTACATCTGCGAGATAAGTTCGTGGTAAATTGGATAGGCCCATACATGATTTCATAGAGATTTGGGCTTGGAGCATATCACCTTATATCATTATATGGTGTTGAGGATCCTGAGCCTCTCAATATCATTCACTTAAAGGCATTCTACACAAAACACAAAAAAATTCAAATATGTCATAAAATACAAAAAAAATCAAATGTCATAAAACACAAAAACATTCAAATATGTCAAAAATGCAAAACAAATCATAAAAACATAAAGTTTCAAAAATATAATCAAAGGATCTAAGGGTAATTCATCTCGCTTGGTCAAAATCAATTCAAAGGCTTCAAGGGTAAGTCATCCCTCTTGGTCAAAATCAATTCAAAACGCTCCAAGGGTATTCAAACCGCTTAGTCAACTCCAATAAATTAAAAAGACTCCAAGGGCATTCAATCCGCTTGGTCAAAATCAATTCAAAATGCTCCAAGGGTATTCAAACCGCTTGGTCAACTCCAATCAATTCAAAATTCTCCAAGGGAATTCAAGTCGCTTGGTCAAAATCAATTCAAAAAGCTCCAAGGGTATACAAACCGCTTGGTCAACTTCAATCAAAATGCTCCAAGGGTACTTCATGCCACTTGGTCAAAATAAAAAATCTCCAAGGGTACTTCATGCTACTTGGTCAAAAATAAAAAATCCCCAAAGGCATAATAAGCCCTTTGGTCAAAATTAAACAAAAGTACAAAAACAACATAAAAATCAAAAATACAAAAACAATTGCATCTCACATATTGCATCCACATCATTACATTACATTTCCATATCCACTACAATTTCATATGCCATGAGAGCTTTAAAAGTGATACCATAATTTGTACACAAATCATTTAAATCTGTACCTCCATTAACACCGGTGTGTAATTGTGTTTTTCAACACAACCATTATTTGTTGTTGTACATAATATACTAAGGTTTTTTGGTTAATCAACCACACCTAGTGATCTTATCAACTTTTGTGGAAAACAACTTTGATTAGTAGAAGGTAAGGTCTAGCTATGATAATGCCTTGGATATTCAAGATCCTATCAGTAATTGAAACACTAAAATCCTAGTTGGTACAAAGAAAATATGAAAGCTACAAAAGCGGTCTAGGTTACCTTAAGTGAAAAGGATTTTCCTTGCTTATCCCCCTGTGCAATCGGTTTAAAGGTGCTAAGAATTGGAAAAAGGACAAGCTTTGACCTATCCAAATCCCTTGCTTAAATCAAAATAAGTAAAATCCTGAAGCAAAGTACATATTCAAAAGGCTAAGCATACAGTCCAGATTTCAAAGCAATAATCCGATAAACAATTTAGAAATTCAAAAAAACCTCGCTAAAAAAAAATCAATAAAAAATAAACAATGATTTTCATCACTACATATGAGCAAAATAAACAGTGATTATCATCACTACAAATATCCTCGCTCAAAGAAAAAAAATCAATCAAAAATAAAAAGTGATTTTCATCACTACATATGATCAAATATCCAAATCCAAAAGGAAACCAAAAAAATGAATAAAGCTTGAATTCTTGGAATTCTCAGCATTGTACAAAATTGAAACGAGAGATCCTTATGCATGATGATATGTCTATCACAATTGCTTCATGCATTTGTGTAGAACAATGTTTGAATGTGGATGAGCTAGCTTAGGTAACCCAATATTGCCTAGTGGTATAGTCCAACTAAGTCCAACATAAGGATGAGATGAACACTTGATAATCCCTGTTCTTAGCAATGGGATGAAAGAATCCCGCCTGACATCGAAGGAAATTCTTGAGTTCTATCCTAAAATATACAATCACTTGCACACACAGAGATCATGAATAACCAGGTCCATGGTAAAAGCCTTACTTTTTAAAAGTCTAGAGTGGTCAGTATACAGTTGATTATAGGGTAACTAGAGTGTTTGAACCTCTGAAAAGCCTCATAAAAATTCTTGCATAGCAACAAATCATAACATCATTCACACCATAATTTTCTTTATTAAATTCTATAAATTAGGGGGTATCAACATAGTAGGACAGATACCGCATATATATCAAAAATAGTATATAGATGGCCACTGACTACTTTATATCTTTTAATTTACATAAAATTATTAAGAAAATACATTACACACAATTACATCTCATATATGAATACTTAATCAATTCTTATGATAAGAGTGATTATTTAAATTCATGATTATTTTTTTATTTTTTGTGGTATCACCCATTAATATTGTCAATGTCATATGCATTTCGTATGTTTTAAGTGATTAAAGCATACAGGTTCGTTTATACCATATCATCACATAAGTTAGATGCATACAATTAAAGCAAAATTAAACATGCATTTAACAATAACATCACATCCACAAACACAATTCATTAATCATCCATCATCACATCATAAAGCACATCATAAAACACATAGGCAATATCCATTTGCATACAATCATGAATTCATCATTCATCATCAAAATACATCATGTCATATCATCAAATAATATAAGCATTTACACATCCATATAAGCATCTACAATATCATCTATCATCTAACATATACATCAAATCATCATAACACCATCATCACATCACATAATAAAACAAAATAACAACAAAAACATGAGCAATAAATAGGACACATAATGAGTCATAATGCAAAGATATCATAAAATTATGTGTATCAAGTCCATGGATATACCAAAATTACCATGGGTGACAATAATATAGGTCATTCAACCTCAAAAATGAATCAAAACCGAGTAAACCATCAATCAAATATTGGGCCTACGCCTCCTAAAGAACCACCCCCTATGGACGGATCTCTAAGAGAATGGTGTGAGTTAGACCCTACTGGTCTCTTAGTAAGAGTTCGGGACCATGACCAGGCCGAACGGAAGGCTGCCCTGTTGTAGAGCTCATGTTGACCTATGACCCACCTGAAGCCCCTCTCTCCCTAGGTATGGCTCCTAGCCTCCTGATATACCTTGAGAGAGTGGTAATCTAGGTTGCATCCTCAGCAATCTAAACATCACTCTCATCTAAAAAACCCTATAGATGATGGATCTTAGTATCAAAAGCTACCCTTGAAGGATCCTCGAGAGTAGGAGGGGCAAAAAAAACCTACATCTGGGTAGCTCCTCCTATAGCAGCCTAAAAATCCTGTATCTAGTTTGACAGTTGTACTATGGTAGTATCCCTCTGAGCTATGATGATATCACGCTATTGTACATGTATCTTGGTCGACTGGAGCTCAACCTTCACATCATGTAGCTATGCCCTGAGAGGAGAATATCTCTTCTCAGGATCCATCTCCTCCTCCACCTCCTCAGGAGCCTCATGATCCTCTACTGCTACTTGCTCTACCTGTTGGCCCCATGTCACGGTCCTAGCACGAACCCTACGTCCTATTGGGTCTGCCTCATCTCCACCATCATCCTCTGGGTCTAGATTGCCCTCACCATACCACATAAGTTCATCCCACCACCATGCAAATGCCTCTATAACTCCACAAGCTACTCTAGGATCAACAACTGGGGCATCCTCTTCATCAGCTAGCTCTATAACCTATCAGGGAGGGAGGTCTCTCTATGTTCCAATGCATCTATACAAAAATGGTACTAGTGGCACATCCTGCTGCAGCATGTACTGATGAATAACTCAAGAGTAGAAGAAGTGCTCCCAGATATTAACCTTATGGCCAATGAGCCATTTATCATACCGCATCCTAGCAGTAAAGCTATCAAGGTCATCCCAAGTAGGACACTCATGATATAGGCACCATATGATATCTCCATCCTAGAGTCTAGTGAAAGTATCAATGTAATGAGTTAGCTCACCTACAAAAGTGTGGCTCTTACACTCCTCACTCTCTTTGGCCCACCTAGCACCGTAGCACTACATCCTCATATCCATAGCTATGATATCGATAGGAACCCCTTAGGGCGATATACCCAAATATGCTCCGATCCCCAGACCTACAGAAGCCAACTACAGACGATGTTGATGCAACCCCTCTGATGGATATGGTACAACTCATCATAACACTAAGCCAATAGATACCTACCCCATGCATATATGATAGGCTCCTCACTATCTATTAGGTCCTAAAACATCACAAGGAGGTTCCAAGGGAACCTCAAGCCTAAGAAATCTGGGATAAGGACATTGTTGATGACCATCAATAGCACCACATGCCTTATTGTGAAAACATGCTCTTGGTACCAGTGGATGATAGAAACTCCTATAGACTTGTTGTCCTTGAGATCATATTCAAAATGCCTCCCAAACACTCGAGTGAAGATGACTACCTTAGCATTAATAGCTAAAGAAACAATAGCCACCCCATCAAAAGGGATCCAAAAGATCTTGTACACATCCTCTGGTGTGATGGTCATCTCACCAATCAGGAGGTGGAAGGTATTTATTCAAGGGTCCCAATGGTGGGCTAAAGCCATAAGGTAAGCCTGGTCTGACATAAGGTGAGGTAATCTGATAAAATACTGGAGCCCATGAGCCTTGAGCTACCTCCAATCCATGTCATTCAGAAGAGGTAGGAAGTCACTCACGACCCTCACGTCTTGAGCCTGAGCAATAATGATCTAAGCAAAGAAAAATAAATACAAAACATAACTACAATGCAATACATGCTAAAGAATAGTGCAAAATTTTCAAAAAAATAAAAAACTATCTCAAAAATCCAATAAAAAGAAAAAAGTTGTGTAAAACTGGTAAGGGGATTAGCTGATGTCACCTCTAGTGGCCAGAATCTGGCTGCTATAGATAGCAACGGCCAAATCCCAATGATCAAATTTTTGACTGTTGGGGTTCAAACTTAGCCACTCTGAGCAACAGCGACCAAATTTTCATTGCTTTGAGCAATAGCGGCTGAAGGGCGACACAGCAAACCAGTGAACCCTAGGCAATAAAAATTTAAAAAAATGAAAAATAATAAAATGGGGACCAACCCACCACTTAAAAACCTATACTAATCCTAACTACATATTATGTTCATTACCAACATGTTAGTGAGGTTCATTTGCCAATTACTTAGCGAGGTTCAGTTTTACCTAGAAAAGGAAAATAGGTTAGGGTTTAAAAAACAAAATACCTAAGAAGCTCTGGCTCCTCCAGCAGCTAATGTCTCACCTTGTGTGGCCATGTCCTTGATGCAAGTAGCTTCAGAAACCACAACTTTCGTTGTCTCACTAGAGCTCTAAAAAGTTGATTGACAGCAAATGACAGTGATAGGCCAAAACCCTAAAACCCTAAAACCCTAAAACACATTTTTTTATATTTTCAAATTATGCCTTGGCTATCATTGACATCAGTGGCCTGAAATTCATGGACACTCAAGGCGATAATGGCCATAGGCAGAAACTCAAAGGCTGTTGGACTTGAAAACATCCTACTCCATAGGTAAAAAAAAGAAAATTCCTTCCATGGAGGGGTGACAAAAATATTAAATAAACACATTTTGATGAATTGAAGTCATCTTAATGACCAAAATAACAAAAAAAAAAACATAAAAGTATTATCTCAAGTAGGCCTTGTACCAAGTTACGTGCTCTATCCACTTGGCAATTGCAGCGATTCACACTCCATGAATTTCGATGAGATGATCAGGTTACCATAAGGCCACTGGGGGAAAAGCATTTCATTTTGGAATTACGATGTGCCACCCTTCAATCCCAAAGAATACCAAGATGGTCAGACTGCTCCACGGGTGCAAAAGGATCATCCTAATTCCCCTATGATATAAAAAACATTAAGCCAAAGTGATACAATATAAACATAAATAGAATCACTCATCCTAACTCCATAAGAAATCTATTGATAGTTGGACCGCTCCTCGGGATAGGGATAGATGATTATCATAAATAATTGGAATCACACTTGGATGTGGGATTACCCATTAAAAGCAACAAATGCTAGAAAGGAAGCAGATTAGTCATATTGGTCAAGCGGCTCGTCGTTTCATTCACTATCATTTCTTCACCAATACATTGTGTGAGGAAGTAATTCAAAACTTCAACATAATCATAATCAAAATCAACAAAATATCATTCGATCATAACAAAATCATGTTCATCCTACAAATCATTGTATACAATAATCACAAATTTTCCTTATTTGCTGGGAACATAAGCAGACATGACATATTCAATTGTAGCTCTCCTATCGATCAAAATTGATGTAGCAGCTGAAGCTACCCAATTGAGTTTGAAGAATGAGTGTAATTTAACATGCCCAAGCCACTGAGCTAACTCCTCCAAATGTTGAGGCAATGATTCAAGGGATGCGCACCATCTTGCATGATTGGGCCATCCAACGTTAATCAGACCATTGATCACCATACACCCTACAAACAAATTAGTCTATGTTTTTGCTCAACGTTGTGTTTTCCACATAGCACATCACAAAAAGGGGCATCTGTAGACACCTAAATCATGTCATGATTAGTGGATATGCTCACATAGACACATTCATAAGATTAGATGACATAATATTGGACTTTCCAAGCATTAATAGTGGTTCTCACCACTCATTTGGGGCCTTTTCAAGCCATCCAAGCCTAGCCACTCAAGCCAAGAGTGGCCAGATCCTAGCCGCTCAAGCCTAGAGTGGCCAAACCTTAGCCACTATATATGATAGTGGCCAGATCTTAGTCGCTCTAAATGATAGTGACTAAACCCTAAAAATAGTTTTGTTTATAAACAGGCCTAATCACGGGTGGAAATGGTAGTCTGCATGCAATAAAGGTGAGTGGGAGTAACTTTGCATTCGTTTTCATGACCAATTCACATAGGAGACTTGAGTTTGCATTTATATTTTAGTTAATTGACCTCTAAAAGACAAAAATCTTCTCATGCTAACTTACACTACGCATGAGAAATTCATTCCTAGGGCTTGGACATAGACCTAGGGTTTCACACTATAAAAGGTGCAAGCCTAAGAGAACCAAAAGAGCATCGATCTTTTATCCATCAATATTGGTCATTGAGGAGAGCTTTCGAGACTTGGAGAGTTCCATTGGAGATCACATATGTGGTGAAGCCTTGATGGATTCAAGAGCATAGCATCTATTATTTCGACATCAAGATACAAGATTTAATCCATATATTTGGAGAAAATAGGACGAGAATCACTTTAGCGATCGTTGCCTTGGATAGTGGCCCGCAGGCTTAGCTTAGGGATCTAGACATTAGATTCATTATTTTAGCATATCATTATCATAGCATCATTTCATTCGTTCACATCCATAGCATTAGTCTAATTTGCATTTGCTTTCATTTGCTATATTCAATACTAACAACCTCATCTGAGGAGGCATTCCCAGACATCTAAGCATGTGTTGTTTTTTTATTGCTTATAGGGCCACAGGTTTGATCAGACGAAATCTACAAAATACGAGATAAAAATGGATCCCTATAGGAAATAGACCTAGGGAAGGAGGTATCTATAAGCCCTCATACATTTTTGTGTGCAAAACCAGCAATTTTTTTGAAAGTACACCACTTCTTCATGAAAGAGGTACTCTTTGTCTATTTATAACCTTATTGTATCGAAATGGGTATCCCTAAGAGGGACCAACATGTAACCGGGTTTCAATACGAATAAAGAGATCCATATTTGTTATTTTCATGTTATATGCTCTTCATTGTCTTCCATTTCATCTTGGTATTTTAATACATTGCAAGTAGCATAAAAAGAGCGATGCATGTGTCTCGAGGTTGCTACAAATAGCATGGGCATACACAGTACAATGAAGAAGTAGAATATGATCAAGAACCTTGAGATCTCCCTAGTAGATATGGAGGATGATCCCATTACCCCACCTCATTTGAATAAGAGTTTACCTCTAAATGCTCCTCGTGGACATCTTAGAGAAGAGAAAATTCTATCTTCGAAGGCCTATCAGGCCTTGAAAGATAAGGTTCAAGCTATAGAGAAGCAATAAATTGTTTATCATAAAGCTACCTTAAAAAATATTCACAACGAATCTTGATGCCCTTTTGTGCCAATTCTAGCATATCCCAAGCACTTTGAGATGCCAAAGCTGGATAAGTTTCAAGGTGAAGTGGATGCTCAAGAGCACATTACAAGCTTTATGGATAAGTGCTTTCAGATTGAAATAAATTATGCTCTAATGTTGAGAACCTTCATTACAACCCTCTCAAGTCCTACCTAAGAGTGGTTTAATCAACTCAAATGGTACATCATAACTAGCTTCAAACATTTGGTAGATATATTTCTTGAATGCTTCTCCTTCAGCATCAAGAAGAAGGCTAATCTATTTGATTTGGTTTCTTTATTGCAACATGATGATGAGTCAATCATAGATTATGGTAAAATATGGAGAAATATAATGGTAAAGCTGCCATTTTCCATTCTGAATATTGAACTAACATGGATGTTTACCAAGAGTTGTGTGAAGCACATCTTGTTACTACTAAAGCTGCAATAGTATCAAACATTCAAAGAGGCTTTGGTGCAAGCCAAGGTGATAGAGGACATCAAGTTATAGGAGGGTAACTTGAAACTCAAGAATAAGAAGGAATGGAACAAAAATAATACCCACAACCAAAAGGAGAGGACCAAGATGGCTCATGTCAACCAAGTGGTGTTAAACCTCCAGAAAGGGGATAAAGGGCAACAATATAATTATCAAGACCAACCTCCTCTTGTACAATATGATCAATGTAATGATAACAATAAGGGTAAGAATAAGGAACAATGCCCACCTCGCTATATCTTTGTCGGAATTGATGACATCGATATTCCATCAACTGTGTGAGGCCAAGGCTATACACTTATCTAAAATCAAATTGATAGACCCTAATCAGCCCAAGCCAAAAGGGTATAGGGATGAGTTGTACTATGTTTTCCACAAAGTGAAAGGACATGACATAGAAGTATGTTGAAGATTTAAACATCTAGTACATAACATGATTGAAAGAGGTGAGATAACTATAGATAACCCTCAGGTGCTTGACAACCAAAATATGGGAATCTTCAAGAACCCCTTACCAAATCATGAGCTAATAAGAAACAGTATCAAACATGTGAATCAAGTGTGGGTTGAACCACCAACTCAAGGATTCTTTGGCATGGTTAATATTATAATAATATAAGAGAGGTACGAAATACCAAATCCACCTCCATCTCCCATTAGAGTGAACACTATGCCTCAGCAAAGGCCAACATAAAATATTCTAGGTCCACCTGCAATACTGGTGGTGAGAATTAGGAGTAGGCTATTTCAAAGCCTATAGATAACTCTAGTGAAGTTGTCAATATATAAATTGATTCAGAAGTCTTCCAAGCACATGGATATGCTCATGGATATTCTAAGATCAATCGAAGTTCAGTCCTAGGACCTTGAAGATTTCATAAAATTTATGGGACATGTGCATAAGTGTAGTGAGCCGGTGATATAATTTCATGATCATGAGATTAATACGGTCTCCACTGTTATAGCGAACCCACCATTACATATCATTACATATGTAAATAAAACACCTTTCAAATGGGTTTTTGATTGATACGAGGTCATCAATCAACATAATTACAACCAAGGCATTAAAATTTTTGAATTTTCCAAAGTCACATATTGTACCTTCCACTTTCACCTTGAGATCATTCAATGATGTGCTATGCTCAATGGTAGGTACCATAGTTATTCTGATTCAGGTTGGACTAAAGATCATCCTTGTGATGTGTCATGTGATCAAAGGTGCCATGTAGTATAACATACTTTTGGTTATGCCTTGGATTATAGAAATGCATGGTGTTCCCTTGATCTTACGTGAGTGTATAAAATACATACACGAGGGACAAGTTCACATGGTACCTTTTGACGAGGAACCATTCAAGTACATGAACTTATCTTATTTGTCGAGGGACTTCATTCTCCCCTCAATGCATCTGGATATATGGTTGACATAACCTATTATATATCTAGAAGGTAAAATCAAAGGAGTGTATGCAGGACCATCCACAATAGCACCATAGTTTTTAGAACATATTACAGTATCTTCAACTAAACTTACGACATCTATAGTTCCTAAGAATGACTAGAAGCTTAAGGTAATTATGGGCAACAAAGAATCAAAGCAAAGGCCTAAGGAAGAAACTATCGAGGGTCCTAGTCCTATGGACGAAGAGGATGTTAAAAATATAGTTGAGGAGGTACCTTAGCCTACCTCACCTACATCTTCAGCAGGGTCATTAGCACCGTTGGTGACCATGCAGTGGATTAAATTTGGGTTAGTAGAGTACATTGTGCAGAACGTGATGTTCACATTGATTATAAAAACTACTCAAGACATGGACCGACCATACACCCATCGCTTTCCCATTGGGATGGTGGTACCACTAGGGGTTCCGCCTAACAAAACAAATTTTATTTATGGAGGGCTAGATAAAATTATAAATTGTATGCCCATAGATGAAGATGATGATGAACCATTCATGGTGAATGTTCATTATTTATCTAATCTTGAATTCACCCTACACTACTTTGATCATTACCATTGGCATGGTTATGGCTTATGCTTATTTGAGTAGAGGCGCAAAGTTCCTATCGAACTACAATATCAGATACCAATTTATATGTTTAGGTTAGGCTATCATAAACAAGGATGAGACAAGCTCCTAGCAGCATCTTTAGATCATCTGAACCTCGCTTTGGGGGATGATGTGGATTGGAATACTTATCACCCTAAACCTTCTTATTTGTGATGGGATAATAGGTTGGTAACCTATGTCTCAGAAGCACCACCAAATATCTATCATGAGCACATCATGGTAAAAGCAAGTCAAGGAGACAATCCAAGAGCTGAATTGTACAATCAAAGTTGTGAAGCTACAGACAACATACGTATCCAGATCAAAAATTTGGGTGTAGCAAAGTCTATTATCGAAAGTGATGGACCAAATTGTGATTATATAATGGATGATGATGAGCTAGCCTCACATAATGAATGATATGAGGATGAAACTAAGTTGGCCTACTTAGGCTCCCTAAATTTACATCATTTGTTACCCATGGATACAATCACAAAGGATGAGCAATCTTCCATTGACGATAGCGGCTATCAAGATTGGGCTTACATGGGGTCCCATATTCCTAATATCCTAGTTCCATTAGGTAATGGTGAGGTTTTTTATTATGATAGTGATGATGAAGATAAAATAGAGAGAGCCTATTTGGGGCCTCCCTACTTATGTCATCGTAATGTGCCATACACTATAGAGGATATGTAAAAAGATATCAATCTTGACCCTCGCATTATAGGAAGACCACTAAATCTAGATATGATTTATTATATAGTCTTCCCTGATCCACTAACATACATGGATCTCCTTAAGCCCAATGATATTGTTTTTGAGTCTATCCCTAGACCAGATCCAGATATCCCCATACCCCCATAACCACATCTCAGGGATGGAAGTTATATCAATGTAGAGTCACATGCACATGGTCCTGGAGATATAATATATTCCATCAATATGATCTCCATGGATTTGGCCACTCTACTTCACAATCCAACCAACCCCTCCAAACCATTGTATTTGAATGTAGATGCTATTTATTGGGATCACACTGACTCACCACTAGAGCCTGAATATTTCTTCCCTAATGAAGAAATGCTACAACCTTTTCATTTTGTGCCAAGCTATGCACATGATGTTTATCATGCTGAGGGAAATTCTGATGTAGGACCTTTAAACCCAGCTGATGATATCCACTTGATTCCTATGCCTCACCATCTTGAGGAGGGATCACATATGTCAGTAGAGGAGACCTTCAATGTGGATATCAGTAATGATCCCACTAATCCAAGGAAGGTTAAATTTGGAGAGAGTCTGACTCCTGATGAGCGTGCCACACTCATCCCTCTACTAAAAGATAGACCTAACTTTTTTACTTGGACATACAAGGATATGCCTGGTCTAGATCCAAAATTGGTTACTCATAACCTTTCGCTAGATCTCACTAAGAAGACTATCAAGAAAAATATTAGGAATAAGCATCCAACAATCACTTTAATGGTTAAATATGAATTGCAGAAGCTATTGGATGTAGAGTTCATAATCTTCATCGACTATCCAAAATGGGTATCAAACATGGTGCCTATAGGAAAACCTAATGGAATGATCCGTATCTGTATGGATTTCAGAGATCTCAACAAGGCAACACCAAAGGATTAATTCTCATTGCCCAATATAGATGCCCTCGTAGATGCAACTATAGGTCATGAAATGCTCTCCCTAATGGATGGTTTTTTTGTTACAATCAGATTCAGATTAAAGTCGAAGACCAGCACAAAACCACGTTTACAATGCCATGGGGGATATTTTGCTATAAATTTATGCCATTCAGCCTTAAAAATATTGGTGCCACATATTAGCGAGCCATGACATATATTTTTAATGACTACATGCATAAGATCTTGGAATATTATATCGATGACTTGTTGGTGAAGTCATTGCTACATGAAGAGCATGTCGAGGTCCTAAGGAAGGTCTTCGATCACCTAATAAAGCATAATGTCAGGTTGAATCCCAAGAAGTGTGTATTTGGTGTACCTTTAGGAAATATCTTGGGATTCATCATTTCAAATAAAGGCATCAAAGTTGACCCAACGAAGGTCAAGGCCATTTTAGAGATGCATCCTCCAATAAATATTAAGGAATTAAGGAGCCTTCAAGGTAAAGTAGCATCCATAAAGTGATTTATCACCCAATTATCAGATAAATATTGACCCATGAATCAACTTCTACACAATGGGGTCCCATTCAATTGGGATAAGGATTTTCAAGCAGCCTTAACTGAGATCAAGCAATACCTAACGATGCCATGAGTGCTAGCTCCACCAAGACCATATGTACCTTTTTTGCTATATATATTAACAATCGACTTTGAATTGAGAACCATGCTAGCCCAAAAGAATGTGCAAGGAAAAGAGCAAACCATATATTACATTAGTTACACCTTGGTGAGCTATGAGCTTGGATATGCGTATGTGGAGAAGCTATGTTTAGTAGTGGTGTTCGCAATGAAGAATTTGCATCATTATATGCTAATTCATATGACATATGTGATATCCAAATAAAATCCTTTGCAGTATATGATGAGCAAGATATATCATAATACACGTACTATGAAGTGGATCATGCTATTGATAGAATTTGATTTGGAATTCATCAACCAAAATTCCATCAAGGGATAGGTCATAGCTGATCAACTGGTTGAGGCACCTCTCAAGAATAGTAGGTCCCTCACCATAGAGCTACTTGATGATGTAGTTTTTACATTATCAGAAGCACCCAAACCCTAAGAACTAGATAATAAAGCTAATATGACTATGTTCTTTGATGGTTCGAAGTGTGAGCAAGGGGGTGGTGTAGGAATTATCTTTTTCACATCACAAGGTGTTCCAATGCCCTTGTCATTTAAGATGGACTTTCCTTCCACTAACAATATTGCTAAATATGAAGCCCTAATATTGGGCCTCCAAACAACTATCATCATGAAGATTAAAAGGTTAAATATCTTTTGTGATTTCCTTCTCATAGTAAATCAAGTGAAAGAACTTTTTCAATGTCAGTGTCCCATCTTGAAAGCTTACAAGGATCTTTTTGATACATATCTAGCCTAGCTAGAGTGGTATGACATCGAGGCAATCCCTCATTCATAGAATAGATTCATAGAAACTATGGCATATTTGGGATCCTTAATCCCTCATAATCCATCTATCAACTTTACTACCATTCATGTAAATATGCTCTCGCAAGCCATGATGCAGCATGTGGATTTTGATAACAAAGAATCTGTCAACATGATTCATATAGAACCAAATCATGAATGGTTCTATAAATCCATACACTTTCTCAAGAAGGCATCCTGGGGGTCTTTGATCTTGTAGGGTCCTACGAGGAATGGCACCACCATTCACCACAAGGTTGTATCCCATTTTGCATTTGTGTACAGTGGAATACCAAGGGAACAAGTCATCTTGATAGTTGAGACAGAATATTATCAATATTGGATGTCACAATTACATGACTTCCTAAAGCTTGGTTTAATCCCTTAGGGATTGTTGTATGCTACAAAATGCACATTTAGATAGAAAGCGACAAAGTATGTCTTGCTAGGAGATATCTTGTAATGCATAAGTTACGATGGAGTTCTCCTTCATTATCTTGAGCCCCAAGAGTAAGCTTGGGCAATTTTGCAAGCTCATGATGGTACATGCGATGGCCATTTTAACGACATGGCCATTGTCAAGTGCATCCTTTGAATGGGTTATTATTGGCCCACTGTGGAGAAGGACTGCATCACATTATGTCAATATATATGTTAAATATTAGCATCATGCTAATCTTACGCACTAGCCATCGTAGGCCTTATAACCCATTCAAGTGGCTTGGCCATTTGCTCAGTGGGGTTTGGATCTAATTGGTAAGATATCTCCTCCATCATCGGGTCGATATATATTTATTATAATGGCTACTAAGTATTTTACTAAGTGGGTGGAAGAAATTCCCTTAACAACAATGATTAGAGCATGTATTACGGAGTTTATACTTCACAATATCATTAGTCATTTTGGGATACCATCCAAGATAATTTCATATAATGGAACATCATTCAAGAACAATATTGTGAAGAATTTAATGTCTAAGTACGATATACAATATATTTTTGTGACTCCATATTATCCATAGTCAAACGGGTAAGCTGAGGTATCAAAAAAGATAGTGGTAGCCATTTTGAAAAATACGATACAAGAAAACCACAAATATTGGCACATCTAGCTACCCCTTGCATTATGGGCTTATAGGACTAGCATTCGGATGCCCACTAGGGCAACTCCATTTTCACTAGTATATGGCATTGAGGCCATTATGCCCCTAGATTTGGATATTCCAACTTTGTGCATCACATTGAAAGAGTTCATCGATGATGACACTGCATGATAAGCTCACCTAGATCAATTGACACTTCTTGATGAACATTGTATGAATGCCCTTGAGCATCTCCATATTTACCAAGAGTGCTTAAATGAGCTCAAAATAGTAAAGTCCACTTGAGAGACTTTAAGGTTGGTGATCTTGTGTTGAAAGAGAACCAACATAATTCAAACCTGCCACCACACTTGCGAGACAAATTTATGGCTAATTGATTAGGTCCCTACATAATATCAAAGCATAATGGGCCTGGAATGTATTGCTTGACATTTCTTGATGGATTTGAAGAGCCTGAACCTCTCAACATCCTTCATATTAAGGTGTTCCACACATAATAATTCAAAAACCTAAAAATATGGAAAATTTCAAAATTCATAAAAATGCACAAAAATATCCAAAGGCATCATAAGCCCTTTGGTAAATTCACAAAAATCTCCAAAGGTATCATAAGACCTTTGGTCAATTCACAAAAGGCTCCAAAGGTATTTCAAGTCCCTTGGTCAAAATCAAAATCCACAAAAATCAAAAAGCAATAAAATTCTAAAAAAACATTGCAAAACACAAAAATTCAAAAACATTTGCATCATGCATTTCATTTTGTGCATGCATTCATTTAGTTGCATTACATTTAGGCATTTCCATCCATTGCACTTGCATTAGGATAGGTTGTGTTTACAATCTTACAAATGACACCATGTTTATGTTTCAATCATGCATCTATGAATTATCATCATCATCCATCACCCTTGTGAGTAATTGTGTTTCTCAACACAACCCCTCCTGTTGCTATGAAGAATATACTAGGGTTTTCTGGATCATTCAACCATACCTAGTGGTCTTCTCAAGATTTAGGTAGAAATATTGCTTTGCTTTTGTAGATGAGGTCTAGTTTTGATAGCACTTAGCATATCATAATCCTATCACTAATCAACACATTTAAAAAATCCTAATTAGGGTAAGGAAGGACGAACACTACAAAAGTGGTATGGGTCACCTTAGGTGAAAGGTTTTATTACTTGCTCATATGTGAGGAGAAGTGGTCTAGAGTAGAGGTCATTGGAAAAAGGAAAAGTTCATCCCCTACCTGAAGATATTCCTTGCTTGAATAAAAAAGAGCAAAATACTAGATTCAAATCCTATCCCTTTCTAAAAAAAAAAGTATATACAAAATAAATAGTGATTTTTGTCACTATATATGAGAAAGTATCCCAATAAATTGAAGAAAAAAGGGGGTGAAATTGAATCCCTAGAATGGTCAATGCTCAAAAGCCATAGGGTGATCCCCAATACAACAATGGGCTAAATGAATCCTGCCTGACATTGGGGTAGGTCTAGCAAGTCACAAGTGATCTAGCTTTAGGTGGCCTAGATTGCCTAGTGGTCTAGTCTAACTAAATTCAAACCTAGGATCGGATAGACATTTGAGGATCCCCAATACAACAATGGGATAAATGAATCCCATCTAGCATTGGGGTATGCTTATGCCTTATCTAATATATTAATTTGCACACATAGGGGTAATGAATAGCTTGGTATTTCATAGCGAAAAATTTATTTTTTAGAAGTTTAGTATGGTGTTTGAGTTTCATGGAAAACCTCAAAAATTCCCAAATAGCAACAACCAATTTTCAAGCAATCATCAAATATTAATTTCTTCTTATAAGATTTTATTTGTTAGAAGGGTTCATAACATAGGTTAGATACCGGATAGATATCAGTAATGATATTTAAACGGCCATTGACTATGCTATACATATTTTTTTAATTTACAAAAGCTTATGAATAGAAACCATACATCATAACATATCACATATGGGTGTCCAAATGATTGATTCTTTTTATATTATAATAAGATATAACAATTATAGTTCATGATTGTTATACATTCTATGGTGTCATCCATTAGATTTTCAAACTCATATTGCATTCATACATTATGTTTTAAGTGATTAAAGCATACATGTCCATTTACAGTAAATTATCATCATGAAAATTATGTAGTACATACATGGCATGAAGCATGTCATAACATCATAAATTAAATACATACAAGTACAATAAATTAAACATGCATTTAACATCAAACATTGCATCTATATGCATACATCACATTAGTCCATATATACATATAGATCACAATATCTAGTCATACATCCATCATCTAGCTAGTGCATGTCATCCATACATCTCATCATATATCATAAAAGCATTGCATCCATATGCATCTCATACCATAAAAAAATAAAAATAATCTACACATGTAATGGGTCTCATAAAAATATGATCATAATATATATATATATGTGTGTGTGTGTGTGTGTGTGTGTGTGTGTGTGTGTGTGTGTGTGTGTGTGTGTGTGTGTGTGTGTTGTGTGTTGTGTGTGTGTGTATCAAAAATAGAGAGTTTCTAGGCATATGTCCAAAATGCCCATAGGCTACAACTGTGTAGGTCCTTGACCTTACACTAAAAAATGATACAATAATATATTTCAAGATCTGTAATAAGTAGACCCTATGCCTCCTACCTGTGAAGCTCCTCCATCAGTGTTGCTCTTCTTATGAGTCCATATAGAGTTGGTACCTAAGGATATCTCTGCTCGATGTGTCCTATGGCTAGATCGACCTCAGGACTACCCTGTCTCTCATGTCTTGGTATGGTAAGATTGTGTAGCTATGGGTCACTCTGGTACCTCATCGCCTAGTATTCTAATATCTCTTGTCATAATAGAGATGTAAGCCACATCTACTAACTACTGTGCATTACCCTCCTAAATGAGGGCATAAAATATTTGGATCTCTACACCTAGATCCAAACCTGCTAGTCCTGATACATCTGGAATGGTAGGGAAAACCTATAAATTTGAGGGATCTCCTCTCACTACCTTGAACAAGTATCACTTTGTAGTGATAGCATCTAGTCGAGCCTAGAGAAGATCATAATATCTAGTGATCTTTCCTATATCTATGTCTATGGTGGTGATATATGCTTGGAGAACTATCCTTTCCTCCTCATAACTCTACCACTGCTCCTATCCCTACCTCAACTGACCCTGCATAGCACTCAACTGTGCCTATAGGGTAGCCATGGTGGTATCCCTATGTAGGATATACATATGAAAAGTCCTCATCTATCTCTATAAGCTAGCTACTTGAACCCAGAGCTATATAGCCTCATCATCAGTCTCCTCATTCTCCTCCTCAACCTAGGGTACATCTTCAGAAACTATGTCATCTCTCCATATACACTTGATCCACTGGAGAACCCTACACCCATGAGGATCTACTCCCTCTAGGTGCACCTCAGTCGCATTTGCTCCTACGGATCCCTCTCCATCCCTACTGAATGGGCCATCACCTCGCTAGATCAATAGATCCCATCAAGCATCATAATCCATAGTATCTATTATAACTTCTAACCCATATTCCTACCAGTCATCATCCTCATCACCCAAGGGGATGACCTGTGGCCATGCTATATCTCTCTCAAAATTTAGATAATGGTATATAGAATGCACTAGTGGAATGTCCTAGTGGATACCAAACTACCCCAAGATGCACAATAAGTGGAAAAAATCATGCATGTCAATCTTATTCCCAATCATCCACCTATCTCAACTAGTATTCCTCAAGTATGTCTCTCTAAGAAGACATGTGCCCTATACTAGCACTCTATGGGCACACCCCAATGGTCAATGTCCTGGAGCACTGCATCACTCTGATCATCGAATATCCATCAAAAAATTGTAGTCTTCACCATAGTATGCAAAGAGGTGATGGCCCCACCATCAATGCAAATGTGGAAGATGTGGTAGACATCCTGCAAAGTGACCATAATCTCCCCAGTTGATAGGTAAAAAGTATTGGTCTATGCATCCCAATGGTGGGCCAATGTAGTCAGGTAGGCCTAATCAAAACTAATGGTAGGAAGGTAGAGGACATAGCCGATCCCTATAGCACTAAACCAATCTTGATTGGCATCACTAATTTCTTGAAGGAGATATCGGTAGAGCTCATATTTCCTTGCTCAGGAAGTAAGCTAGAAGAGCACATAATAATAAACATAAAATCAACCAAAAACATCAAAAAATGAACTTTAAAAATTGAACAAATTAAAAAATCTTTAAAAGAGATAAAACAATTATAAATTCATGTAATACATTTCAACAATCAATATTGCATTTCAAAAACATTAAAAAAAGTCAATAAAACCAGTAAAAATTTAAAAAATTTGGAAAATTTTCCTAAAATTGCCTCACCGCGGCTGGATCCACGGTCGGTGCCAACGGTTAAATTTATGATCATTGAAATTTGAACCTAGCTGATGCTAACAGTCATGGCCCCCAATTTACCAATTGGGAACCACGACTGCCACCCGCGGCTAAGGCCTGTGATCTTTTTGGGGTCACATCCCACCTAGAAAAAGATAGAAAAAGAAAAAGAGACAAAAAAATTAAATAAATTAAACCCTACCCTACATTAACCTAGACTAATCCTAAGTTAGGGTGAGGTTCATTATCGATAATTTAATGTGGTTCAATTAACCCATTACTTAATGAGGTTTATTTTTAACTGCTAACCCTAAACTATGGTGAGGTTCTTTATCAGTAGTTTAGTGTAGTTCAGTAACTCATTAGTGAGGTTCAATTTTAAGTCGGTAAATAAAATGTGAGAGTTATAGTGTTACCTTTGTAGCACCATCTCCACCACTAGAAGATCCCTCCATCGGGTCAACCATGTCGGGTAGAGTAAGTATGCATTTCGATAGAACTCTAGATCAAAACGTCACTTTCTCATCTCAAAGCTCTTAGGTGTACAACTTGGCAATTGGAAAATAATGGTTCAAAAAGGACATATTTTCTTTTATATTTTCTAATTTTCCCCCGATCATTCCTGGCACCTGCAGGCATAGAACTAGGGTTTGTCGACCACAGGTTAGAGTCGTGGCTAAGAAATTTACAATTTCTAGCTGTCACTGGCACACACGGCTAGCATCTAGACATAGATACCCTTAAAATTTCACCATGAGGAGTTTCAAAATTAAAAATTAAAAATTAAAAATATCTAATGGGCCAAAACCCTCAAAATTTTCAAAATAACAAAAAAAATTAGATAAATAAAAATTGCAAATGTGCCTCGTATCCAGTTATTTATCCTATACACTTGGCAGTTGCAGGGACTTGCGATCCATGCAATATGAAAATATGAGTAAATTAACATAAGGCCATTTGGGGTAAATTAGTCATCGTAG
Source organism: Wollemia nobilis (assembly GCA_028583015.1). NCBI lineage: Eukaryota > Viridiplantae > Streptophyta > Pinopsida > Araucariales > Araucariaceae > Wollemia > Wollemia nobilis. The sequence continues at coordinate 4,448,136 of JAQPPZ010017101.1, read as the reverse complement.
AATTGATATGCTTCACTTCAATCCCTAAGAAGGCCACAACGACTGAACTTCTCCATGGGAACGAGGTATTCATCTCAATGCTTCTATGATAATTTTAGCTGATCATCGACCATATTGATTCAACACATGCCTAACTAGAATTGTTATCATCCTAATTTCCTAAGAAGGCCTTTGTGGCTGGACCACTCTATGGGATAGAGATTTATAATTACTCTTAACAGTTGCAATCATGGCTGAACTAAGCCTTTTCAAGTAATCAAAGTGTTAAACCTTACACGGTTCAAGTCATTCATAATTTTTAAGCAACTCATCACTTCATTTAATTGTCCTACTCTCATAGAATCATTGCTTGAGGGTGTAGTCATTATATCAATTATCATAATCAAAGTCAATAGAATATCCCTTGATTGTAGATCCCTTGATCTTGTCAAATTGTGTTCATCTTACGAATCATTGCCAACGACTATCATAAGCTTACCATTTTCTAGAGCAAAAAGAAACTATGATAGTTAAGTTAGTAGCTCTCCTCATTTTGGATCTATATGGCATAGAAGCCTATAGTAGTGTTGAAGCTACCCAATCACCACTGGAGCTTGCAAAATATTTATAAATTTAAGCCTTCCCTCAGTTGGAAGCAATGAATATAGGATGCATGTTCTTTTATAGAACTTGGGCATCTAATGTTGATCCAACTAATAATCATCATTCAACCTACGATATCATTTTAGGAGGTCTATTTTTGCTTAGTGTTGTTCAATATCACAACTCATTCCAAAAGGGGCATCTATAGACACCTAAAACATGTCATGTCAAGGGTACTACTAATATGGGACATGTTAACAGACCATATGAATAATCTTGGATAGCTCCAAGGTGAAGTAATAGAATTCACCACTCAATTTGGGTAGAGTTGCTTAGCTCATCCTTAGCTGCGGCTGAGACCCATGGCTAATAGAGCTAGCTGTGCCTCAGAGCTGCAGCTAGAATCAAAGAAGTTTTGGACCCAGAATCAATTACAATAGCCTGGGCAATAAATCCAAGTGGCTTTTGGGTGGGTAAGCCTCTAGAAATTTCTCTCCAAATGCTCCAACTACAGGTTCTTGATCTTGGCTTCTTCATGAAGTGAATGCAAGGCCTTATCAAGTGATATAATATCCCTCTACAAATTAGGGATAAGTTTGAAAGGATCTCAAGTTGAAATGTAGTGAAGCCTTATCGAATTGTAGACTCACTTGCCACCTTTGAGAGGAACACTTTTGTTGCCCCATTGGAGATCATGAATGCATTCGAAGCCATGAATGTCCTAGAGTTCTAATAGAATAAAGAAACACAATTGAGCCAATTCCATCAATGATTTAGATAATTCACATTGCTAATTTGTCAAAGGACATTGAGATGACCCTTTATCATCAATTCAAGGAGGAGAATTGGATATCCAAGCCCAAATTTGGAGATCAAAGTCATTTTTAGCTTAGTCATGGCTAATAGTGCTTGTTGTACCTTGAACACGCAGTTAGGATTTGATCCCTAATTTCATTTTTTTAGTAGTAGATTTATCTTTCTTTGCATTTTTTTTAGATAGATCTCAGTTAGATTTACATGTTTAGAGACAATTGTATGGTTGAATTATAGATTTAGGATAGATTTCCTTCATTTCTTAGCATTTGGCAATTAAACTAGTTTCCTTGTTATTTACATGTATTCGATACTTTTAATGGATAATTAGATTAATTCATAGGTAGATATTTATTTCTTTATCATGATTTATGATAATTTCACCATTTCTTGCATAGATTGATAGATTTACAAGCTTTCTTGATTGCATGACATGTTTTATGCAAGCTTCCTCTAAAAGCCTTATCAAGAGAGGCATCCTTTGATTTTAGTTGCTTCTTGTTATTTCTTGAATGCAAGGTTTTTAGGAATCCATAATCAATGCATTCAAGGCAACAAATGCCTCTTCCAAAGAGAGAAGAAGGTCATAATTGACCCAGAGCAGTTCGTATCATTTCGAAAGGCCTACGGATTACATCTACCCTTGCGAGGGATTTTTTATGATTGTAGCATTGTATCACATTGGGTATCCCTAAGAGGGATAAATTTGTAACCATGAATTGATTCAATTTTAATAAAAGACACCTTTCCTTTGGTTATTTCAATTTTGTCAATTTATGTATGTACTTTGTGTGATTTTCAATTGTTATTAGATTAGGTGTATGCCTTTTAGGATCGTACACAGCCTTATAGAAATACACTTCCTTTTCTTAATGCTTGTAAATTGCTTCCTTCCTTCTACCAGAATTCCTGTAGTGATTTTCCATTATCTCTTTTGCTCTTTTCCACTTTAATTTAAGGAAGAAGGAGCTTTTTCCCAATTAAACATCTATTAGTTACGTGTGTATTTTTTATTCCATCACTTGCCAATTGGTGAGCTGATTCAACACAATTTTAATTTAACTATTTCATAATGCAATTTAATCTTCATAATATTTTATTTTATTTTATTACCATTCTCAAATAATAATTAAATTATCATAATCTTTATATATATACCTTATAATATTATTTATATTATCATTATTTTATTAATTTAATTTTTGTTCTTAATTATTTATTCATAATATTGTTATTACTATGTTACTTAATTATACTAATATTATTTTTATTATTTTTCTTCTTTATTATTATTATACTTATATTTATTATTTTTCTATATATAATATTGTTTTACATAAATTAAAACATACAAAACTACCTAGTAATGCAGCTACATGAAATGCATATATATGAGCCACTGACAGGTGTATTGCCAGTAGGAATTCTTTGATCCCAAATTTAGATAGATACCTTGATGCTCATCATTTACCTTGTCTTACCTTCCCTGACTATCAACTAGAGAAAAATCCATCATTTCCAATTGCTTTCGCCAACTATAACACCTACTCCTGCAATCACATATGCCTTAACAGTACCTCATTATTGCAAATAGGTAATATAGAAACTAGATTTTGAAAGGTTGTTACATTCAAGGAAAGTGATAACTATTACTTGATTTGCCTTCTTGGTCAAGATTGCTTCTGACCATTGGATGAAATAGTCAATTGTAGTCAGGATGTATTTATGTTCAACAGAGGAATTGGGATTAATGACCCCAATAAAGTCTAATATCCATTACTGAAATGGTGCTTCTACTTGAATTAAATGAAGGGGTAATGATGCATTCTTGCTTCTACTAAAATATCTTTGGCATTTGTCACAATTCTAGATAACTTTGAAAGCATCTACAAAGAGAGTAGACCAAAAATATCCTACTTTGATGATATTCAATACCATTGGTCTACCTACATAATGGCCTCCTGATAAACCAGAGTGAAACTCCTCTAGGATTCTTTGTTTTTTAACTCTCGAACGCACCTGAGAAGAACTCCATAAATATTTTTGTGGAATAGGCCATTCGAAATCATCAAGTACCTGAGGGTATGAAGTCTAAATCTCCTTCTTTATGAGGAATTGAGGTGTGGAGGACATCTTCCTAAATGAAAATATTCAACAAGGTCCTTTGCAATCACGATCACCCACAAAATGATTAGCAAAATTGCTTACCAAATCTCCAAGTTGAAAAAACACGGATGTGGATGTAACTCTTTTTGCAATATCTTGACATAGTGCTCAACCCCAAACTATATTGGTTGGATGGATTTCAACATCGTACTCCTAGATTTTAGAGACCCTACCAACCCTCTTATCTCCAAGATCTCCCTAGATTATGAAACTATGAACATTTCGATGAACAACATACACTATTGTTTTGCTTTGAGAAACAAAATGTTAAAACTTCTTCAAGGATTTCATCATCGTATATACTTTATTTTCAATGAAATTGTATTTCTCTTCATGTGGTGGATGACTTGACTCAAGAAAGAAATCGAACACTCATCTCCATCATCTCCCTTCTATATAAGCACTACTGCATAACTATCTTGTTCACCAATGACATACAAGATAAAATATTTTGAGTATTCAGGGTTCACCAAAACCGATGCTTGAGAAATCCTTTCTTTTATTCCCTTGAATTCTTACTTCCTTTGCTCATTCCATTTGAACTCAAAAATTTTCTTTAACATCTTAGTCATCGGCTTTCCCACTTGAGCAAAATCTACAACAAAATTTCAATCAAAGTTGATCTGCTCAAAAAATGATTGCAAATCTTTCTTACTGGCTAGTAATGGAAGCTTTAGGAAAGTGTCAACTCTAGCTAGGTCTATATTCAAACCTTCCTTTGAAATAACATGGTCCAGGAGATTTCCTTCTTTTACCATGAATATGGACTTCTTTAGGTTGATTTATATTCTAAACTCTTGGCACTTCTTGAACACTTATCTTAGATGTAGACTATGCTCCTCCCTATTGTGAGAAAAGACATTTATATCATCCAAATAAATCATAATAACACGATTTAAAAACTCACCAAAAGCTATGTCCATCACTCTCTAGAATTTTTTGCCAGCATTTGAGAGACCAAACGACATATTCTGATAAGCAAAAGTTACCCATTTTATGGTGAACTTCATTTTATATTGGTCTTCATATTTGACCCAGATTTGGTTATAGTTAGGGAATTTGTATAACAAAGAGAATCTCTTAGCTCTACAAACCATATGAAGAATCTAATCAATTTGCGGAGCGGATAGTGATCCTTCAAATATGCATGGTTTAAATTTCAAAATTCCACACACATGCAGATATCTCCATTATTTTTCTCATAGGGACAATATTTGCTACCCAGGTAGAGTGCTTAATTGGGTAGATGATATTGGCTTCTAGTATCTTTAGTAGTTTTGTTTTCATCAGGATTTCAATCTTGGGATTGACTGAACTCTATTTTTTATTGAAGGGTTTCACTCCTTACTACAACTCAATGGTATGTTGGATCACATCTTTATAGTATCCTTTCAAATCCTAGTAGCTCCAAGCAATAATTTCTGGGTACTCATGGTATAATTATTTAATCTACTCCAACTCTTTCTAAGTGCAATCAGTGCCAACTTTGATCAACCTCTCAGGTCCCAACTATAGTTAAGTGTACTTATTTTCATACACCTTTATCCTATGCCTTTTAACTCTATAATTTTGATCAAAGAGACTCTCTTGTGTAATTAATTATTTCAAAATATGATTGTTCCACAGCTGGATCAAACCCTCAACTTCTCCCTCATCAAGTGTTCTTACTTTCACATTACTAGCCTCTCTTATAATTTTTTTACAATCTATTCATCACTATAAAACACTTACCAAAAGATATTTTTTTTAGGGACTGAAGGTCTATAAATTAACCTCACAGTATTGGGCTTTCTCACCACATGCTCTACTGGGGAAAAATTAGAACCAAGTGATGCCAGGATATCGGTATGCTTGTTCTACTCCCATGAGATTACTTGGATGTTCAATGCTATATAGGCCTCAAATAGGTCCCAAATTGTTTTTATGGTATACCTTCAAGTAATGTTTCTTGGAAACACACTTACTAGTTACTTGGTTGATGTTCAGCTCAGAATCTCTAAAAATATACAATTGTTTAATTATGAGCTTCTTTACCTTTTTTAGACCCAAGCAGAGTGCTTCATACTCAGTGGTATTGTTTTTACAACTCCAGTTTAGTTGGTAAGAATGCATATTTTGTATGCCAGAAGGAGAAATGAGAATGATTCTAGCTCCTACACCATTCTTACACCTAGCATAGTCAAAGTACAACTTCCATAATTGATTCATAGCAATATCTTGATCATAAGACACCTTTGCTTTAGCTTTTTTAGTATTATTGATGGTGTAACAACCGATTTCGATCTCCATCATGGCATTAAAATTGAGCATTGAAAACTCATATTCTAACCGAATCTCATCTAAAACTTCTTCCATAAAATCTAATTCCTCCAATTATTTGGTCATAAAAATGATAGAATTCATGATTTTATCTTCTTCTTCAATATTCTCTATGTGATAAGTTGAAGGCTTTTCATTATAAATTTGGATTCTCCTCCCTTTGAAATAAATCTCCAAATGAGAATAATCTAGAGAAAGGTATCCTCCCAGATTTGTGTTTAACTCCATGATAGGCACATGCTGAAGTATGACTCTAGATCAACCACAACCACCTCTTGGATCAAGGTGATCTAAGGTATTTTATGTAGCACAATAGGAATATCTTTGATGACCCCCACTATCTTGGCATAGATTCCATCCAATTGCAAAACACCAGGACTACTCATTGTATATTCCATACCCATAACATCACAAACTATCTTTTGCATGATAGTCGTTGTAGTGCTAGAGTCAATCATGTAATTACATACAATCCATCCCTTCATCCTAAGAGACAAGTAGAAATGAGGTGGTATATTATTTCCAATGGTAGAAGTCATCAAAATTTGAGCCAATATTATTTCAGTGATTCTTGTAACAAGTCCACTTATCCAAGCAATTGCAGTGCATCATAGAGACTAACCTTGGTTGGAATCATCTTAAGTTATTTGACGATGTTATACAAAGATGCACTAGACTCTTTTCCTTCCTTGATAGCCTCATATTTATTTTAATACTACTAGGTAGCCTCTACCCTGTGATGCTTGGTCAAGGATGGGTATTTGAGATTTTGCCTAGCCTATTCCTCCATTTTAGCTTTCACTTATGAAGTTGAAGCCTTTTCTTTCACTCTTTATTTTTCTCATGAAGGTAAAATATCTCTCAACAGGACAGGTGCATCTGGTTTGGGCACTAGAACAATTGCTTTCTCTTGTGCTTATTTTTTCTCATTTTGTACCTTCATATCAGTAGGTACATTCAGGAGCTCCATTTCAGCTTGGTCCATAGTGATGGGTTTTCTTCCAGCTCTTGTGAGAATTAAAACTTGTTCTTTAGAAGGGACCATGAAATTATGATCAACATTTGTGATCATATTTATTTGACCACCATAATAACTCTCCATCAATGTCTACACATAGTTCAGGTGAACCATGTAGGTTTCCTCACAATGGAGATCATTGTAGGTAGAGCACTAGTATGTTTTATCTAATATGTTAGCTTCTTTATTTGCCAATACATTCAAGTTTCTCTCAAGCACCTTGTTGGTTGAGGTTGCTTGCTACCTGATGATTGATGGTAGTTGAAATATCCTAGGCTAGAAATATATTTTAGTCTGCTTCCTTTTAATAACTTTGATCTCATTTCCCATCACTCTTATGGTTGAATTCATCGATTGCAACTCTTTCAGTATCTTCTCTTATGGATCAGGATTTGAGGATGCTGGAGGAGTAGGTAATAAAAGTGGTATGGGTGGAGATGGTAGTGCTAGGATTAGAACCAAAGTAGGTAATTGTGGAATAGTTGGAGTATGCAATTGAGAGATAGAAACTATCATCATGGTTTGATATGGATTCAAGTTCCATGAAGGGATTGAATACATGGGGGACATGGGCAAGGGTTGAGAAGATGCATTAGCATACAATATCTATGAAATATTAGGAAAAATAGGCATCACCATTTTTTTTGAAATCTTACCAATAACAATCAGGTCAACTTCAGTATTTTGCATAGTAGAATACAGATTAGGAAATGTGTTGATGTTGGACCATCGGATGGCCATACTAATATTGGAATTGAAATATCAGAGGTAGTAAAATGCAACTTTCTAAGAGTCAGTTGGAGAACATCAGGAACTCTATGCTAAGTTTGGTCAAACCTAATATTGAAGTCCATGATTTCCTCCTATGGATGCCTTTGAATGGTGGTAAATTGATGTAACAAAGAGAACAACTTGTTCATTGAAACCTTTGAATAACAATTCAACAAACTAGTCATAGGTGGTAATGGTGGTAGGTTGTAATGGCTGGTACCAGTAAAGCAACTTACCTTTGAGAGATATCATGAGCAATCTTACCATTACATCCTCATCTATGATAGTATGGATTTTTGCCAAGGTAGCCATGTCTTGGACATGCTCATAAGCCATCTTCCCTGTATCATCGTAAGTAGGCAAAGCCTTAATTACTACTTGCAAAATCATGTTTTGAGCTTACAAATTCAGAGGTCCATAGTGGTTCCATGCTAGGAACTGTCTTGATGGCTGTTGTGGTGGATTTTGAGCCATTTGGATTGTATTTTTTACTTGGGAATGTGGAAAACTAGTGGTTGTGCTAGCAATACTCAAAGGAAAAAAAAACACACAAACTAACTACAAAGATGTTACACTTGATGGGATAGCCAAAGTGACTAACCAAGGATGTTCTCCTAACACTTGGGTGTCAAGTTCATAAAACTCAATGAGATATTTTGGATTTTTTTCCTTCGATATTGTGATCATGAAGAAAGCTTTCGCTCACTTCACGTTCTAATCATATAGTAAAAAGGTGAACATCAAACCTCAATACTATTCAAAGTGTGTCGAAACTATCAACACCTGTGGTGATTTTACCAGATAACAACAAGCCAAATATTCACCAAATTAGGCTCCCTTAAACTATGGATATGATTCATCCCACTGGGCATACCAAAAATTGTTCTTCATAAATTTACCTAAGTACAAAATGCTTGTGTGCCCTAGACCTAGCCAATATTGAAATGTCGAAGGAGATATATGTCCTTCGGGCTAATATCCAGAGAGGGTTGGTTCCCTTACTAATCTAATTCATTTTAAAGCTTAGGGTAATAGGAAAGATATGGTAAATGACAGAATGAGATGAGAAATATGGTTGTGATAAAGAAATGTTAAGTGGGGATAAACTAATAGCCAAAATTCACATCAAGTGGTAATTAGCATACAACAAAAAGGAAGGCACAGGAACCACTTACAGTTTGTAGAGATAACCTCAAAGAAGCATTTCAATATTCATTCCCTCACCAATAGTAGTTAAATTTAGATGTATAATTTAAAATTATTTAATAATGGACATGAATGTAATCAGAAATGATAAGTATAAATTTATCAAACACAACACTACTCAAGTAACTAGAAGTTGAATGTCTTTCTATTGATGCAAAAAATACAAAGTGTTTTTTGGCAGAATGTCTATCCCTTTTTCATTACATTGAAATGCTTAGTATTTATAGAGTATTTTCCTCAAATTAAATATAAATTAAAACAAAATATCAACTAGTCAAAGACCAACTAGATAAATTCTCTCCTTGGTAATGACGATGCTCAGATGAGATCATTATTCAGGGAGTAACAATCCAATTTTCATGGACCATGCCTAGAAAATTAGTAGAGATGAATGATGATAAAAATATTCCAGGAGTCGGTGCATTGAAACTCAGCAACATCACGTGGAAAATAGGATCTTGGATATTAAATTTTGGGCATCACTCCATCGCCTTATGCCTCAGAATCTTAGCCTCATTAGTGGAGATCCAACGAACATTAACTTTGTTTTGAGAAGGAGCGAAGTCATTGGAGGCACCTTTAAAATGTACCAAATCATACCAAAATCAAGGATGTAACATTTAATTTTGATAACCTTTTAGCTAAAATTTGGGAATGTCACTCTCATTGCCCCAAGCATTAAATTCCATCAATCATTATCCTTTCTCAAAAATATCTACAACAATCACGCTTTGGAAAGTAATTCTACTGAGAGAGAGAGGTAAAACTTGATTTTGCCCATGCAATGGGGTAAAAGGCTTTTTTGTAGAAAGCAAGGGTGAAAATGATTTGCTTTGTCGATATTTGCACTCAAGACTCAAGTTTCACCCTTCATTTTTATTAATTATGCCCAGAGAATTTTCTCATGAATTTTACCTTATGACATCATCTTGCTTGAAGTACAGGCAAAAAATGGGAATTTTACCCTCAAAAGAGGGTAAAATTGATTTTTGCCCAAGATTGGGATGACTTTGACTTTGACCAGTGCTTTCTTTTACTTCAATTGATGCTTCTTCGATACTATTGCCCAAAAATACCTTGAAATGGAGTTTCACCCCCAAGAAGGTTGAAAATACAAGTGCCCCCTCCCTGGAGTGACTTTGACTTTGACCAATGCATTTTTTTCACCCTAACGTTATCTGTTAAATGCTTTCACTCCAAAATCATCCAAAAATAGAATTTTACCCAAAAGGAGGGCGACAATGATTTTCACCCACTTTCTGGGGTGACATTGATTTTGACTAATGCTCCTTCATTATTTTTTTTCCAAGTTGAGTACCTTTTTTTATCTTCACCCTATCTTTACTTTAACATGGATTTCACTCCCTAACTAGGGTGATTTTGACTTTGACTACATGAAACAAGCATGAAATCATCTATCTTCACTCCAGAAGGGCGATTTTCCATGCCTTCACCCCCACTTGGGTGAAATCATCCTAATATCATACATTCACCTCAAAAAAGAGGTGAAAAGTATTTTTTCCCCTCTTTGGGGTGAAAACATCTTTTATTCCCTTTTTTGGTGCTTTCCTTTTAATAATTTCTATGTTAAAGCCCTTAATGATTGTAAATATTCCTTGCATTTCCCTTTTGTATTTCACCCATGATTTATCATCATCATTTTTTTTACCAGTAAAAAACTTGTTGTTTAGTTATGTAACTACGCATTAGAAAAATCAATAAAATGAGGGGAACAAAAAATATTACATTAAAACAATAAAGGTAAAAGGCCATCAAATCAACTGCATCAATTATCCCTTATGCTTGGAATTTTTACAATCAAAGCTTTATAAAAAATGAGTGTGGCAAAACTGCCAATAGGTTCTTTGAGTCCAAAGAAATTGATGGTTTTTTTATTTACCTATCTATAAATTTTATTTTCTTTTGGCATGTAATTGATGATTGTTAGTTTAAAAATTATAGAAAAGTTGAGAAATTCATATACAATATCTTTTTGGTAGAAAACTATGACTCTCATGCATGTAGATATCTAATTTTAATGCACATGACCTACCATAAATTCAGTCACATCACACAATAATTTATCTTTAGTTAAATAATATAATTTATGAAAAAACCCACCCATTTCTTGTCCCAGAATAATAGGGTTGAATTTTAGTGATAGCACTACACCAAAACTATTGTGAAAACATGGTTCTATTGTAATTTGACCCATTTTAAGTAGTTTTACCCTCTAGAGGTTAAAAATAGAAAAATTTATGATCTTATGAGATAGAACTACACCAATGATATTACAAAAATATAGTTCTATTAATGGCATGTGCAAAATATCTACAACACAAGCCTTTAGCATGTGGATTCCTTCCTCAACTCTTGACCTTGATCATGCATTCTAGATCTCACACCATAAGCTTATAAAATGAAAATTCTTTTTCTAATCCAAAAGGTAACTTTCATGCCTCCTTCCCTCCAATAATTGATCCTTTAAAATTTATAAATTAAGCACATGGGATGGCCATTTAATAATAATTTTCAAGTTTCTAAACTCTATAAAATTTTCTCTTGAAAATATCTTGCCATCTCTCTCTTTATCTCTTGTTGCATTCATTCTATTGCATTCTCAAGCATTCTAGCAACATTTTGGGGTAAGTTAACTAAGGCATATGTGAATTCAATAAAAAAATCATCCTTCTACTCAATCAGGCCCTTGGAGAGACTCTTGGTTATGGAGAAGGTATTCATAGGAGTTTGTTAATATTATTCCATATATTACTCATATTTCTTAGTACATTCGCTTTTAACTATACTGTTTTCCTTATCTTTCTAACAACATTGGTGCCGAAAACTCTTGCTCAAAATTCTACTATCATTTTTAAGCATATGTAGCTATAGAAAACTAGTTTATTTCTTTTTTCATTCATGCTTCAATGATTTATAGCATTTCATTGGTAACACTTCACTTCCATATGCTCATTTTGTTTGCTTATAAAATTGTTCATAAACTTCCTAATTAGTGTCATGTATCTTCTTGTTCTATTTGTGTTAGATTTTATTAAATTATTTGGTACCTTTCAAGTGCACTATAAGAACCTTGTAAATATTTTGTAAATACTTTGTAAATATATGTTGTGAAAAGAGTCTTGTAAGTATGAGTCATTTAGAGTTTGTAATTTAGTAATCATTAGAGGTTTGTCACTATTGTAGATTCAATAAAATATATTTCTCCTATGAGAAATATTAAGAGTCATATTTTTATTATTGAATAGGCTTTACAATACATTGTGTTTGTATTGCTTTAATATATTCAATTTAATAATATTACCAGTATGTTGTTATCCTGAATTGTGTGAATGCTATTGTGAGAACTTTAATATTAATTTATATTAAGAAAATAGCTTATATGATAACAATGGTATCAAATCCATATTAAAATTTCTTGGTGAGAGAAACATGGGAATGCGATGAAGAAATTTCCATGATAAGAAAGATCCCAAGTGGGCAATAGATTACATTCAAAGAAAGTGCATTCATGAGAAAACACAAAGAAAAGAAACTCAAGTTGTTACTAAATGACATTGGAAGAAGCTACAATTTATAAATAGTGAACATATAGGGTACACTTTTAGGCATACTTCTAAGGAATTTTACAATGAAGCTCTATCTATTTATCTTCACATATTCTTGGTTCCCCATTTGTAGGTGATTTTCATCATTGAGCATCTAGATATACTGCATGTCAGAGTGTAGTATTCTTAAAAAAATGTTAGTTTGTTCCCATGTTTTTTTTTTATTCATCATTATATTTTTAGTTTGGTTTTTTTTTCACACATATAACACTCCTTTGCAATATTTTCATTCATCAATTGTATTTAATTTTATACCCTAATCCTTATTTTTGAATCAGGTCAGAAATTTTTCTTTAATTTGGTTACAATAATTGCAAGAATTAGTCAAGGCTTACCACCCCCATATTTTTATTGTCATCCATCATATCCATCCTTGGTTTTACTTCTAAAGGTGCTCCCTTTAAATTTACCATCAATAGGACTAGTAGACAACACACCTATTTTTTACATTTTCTATCTATAGTATTAACAATTTTTTTACTTACCTAGGTTCTTTGAGTCCATAGGAATTGATGGTTTTATTACTTTCCTATATATAATGTTCATTTTATTTTAGAATGTAATTGATGGTTGTTAGTTTGATTATTATAGAAAATGTGAAAAATTCATATACAATATATTTTTGGTAGAAAACTATGACTCTCATGCTTGTAGATATCTAATTTTAATGCACATGGTCTACCATCAATTTAGTCATATCACCAAACAATTTATCTTTAGTTAACTAATATGATCTAGGCAAAAGCCCACCAATTTCTTGTCCCATAATAATAGGGTTGAATTTTAGTGATAGCACTACACCAATACTATTGTGAAAACATGGTGCTATTGTAATTTGACCCATTTTAAGTAGTTTGACCTTCTAGTGGCTAAAAATACCAAATTTTGTGATCTTAAGAGATAGCACTACACTAATTCTATTGAAAAAATGTAGTTCTATTGCTGGCATGAGCAAAATCTCTACAACACAATCCTTTACCATGTGGATTCCTTCCTTGACTCTTGACCTTGATCATGCATGATAGCTCTCATACCATGAGCCTATAAAATTAGAATTATATTTGTAATCCAAAAGGTATATTTATGACTCCTTCCATCCAAGAATTGATCATATGAATTCTATAAATTGACCCATGGAATGGGCATTTAATAATATATTTCAAGTGTCTAAACTCTATCATTTTTTCTCTCCAAGCTCTTTTGCCATCTCTCTCTTTATCTCTTGTTGCATTCTCAAGTATTCTAGCAAAATTTTGGGGCAAGTGAACTAAGTCATAGGTGAATTAAATAGAAACATTATCCTTCTACTCCATCAGGCTCTTGGAGATGCTCTTGGGCATGGAGGAGGTATTCACAGGAGTTTCGTTATATTATTCTATATCTTACTCTTATTTCTTAGTACATTTGCTTTTACCTATATTTTTTCCTTTCCTTGCTAACACTGGTGCCAATAACTATTTCTCATAATTCTACTATCATTTTGGGGTATTTGTAGCTATAGAAAACTAGTTTATTTTCTTTTTCATTTATGCTTCAATCATTTGTAGCATTTCATTGGTAACTCCTCACTTCCTTATGGTCATTTTGTTTTCTTATAAAAATTATTAATAGATTTTCTAATTAGTGCCATGTCTCTTCTTGTTCCATTTTTGTTAGAGTTTATTACATTATTTGGTACCTTTCAAGTACACTATAAGACCCTTGTAAATACTTTGCAAATATATGATGTGAAAAGAGTCTTGTAAATACGAGTCATTTAGATTTTATCATTTAGTATTCATTAGAGGTTTGTCACTATTGTGGTTTCAATAAAATATATTTCTCCTATGATAAATATGAAGAGTCATATTTGTATTATCAAATAATATTTACAATAAATTGTGTTTGTATTGCTTTAGTAGATTCAATTTAAAAACATTACCAGTATGTTGTTATCCTAAATTGAGTGAATGCTATTATGAAAACTTTATTATTAATTTATTGTAAGAAAATAACTTATATACAAAAAATGGTATCAAAGCCATATCAGGAGTGCTTGGTGAGAGAAACATGGGAGTGCTATGAAAAAAGTTCCATGATAAGAAATATCCCAAGTGGGCAGTAGATTCCATTGGAATAAGTTGCATTCATGAGAAAACACAAATAACAAGAACCTAAGTGGTTAATAAATGATATTAGAAGAAGCTACAAATATGACCTATAGATACCCATTTTTCTCATCCCATTACATCCCAAGATTCTAGAGAACCATTAAAAACCTTTCCAAGTTATATTTCGGTCTCCATTATATAATTTGAGCATCTAGAACAAGTTTACCAATTATAAGATAAGGTCATTGATTGGAAACTTTACTTCTTAGCAGTGAACCTTTTTAAGAAAATAATTTTGAAATTTTTTTCCCTCTAATGCTCAAAAGAGTGAATTAACTACCTAATAAAGTTAACCTCCATGAACTTACATAGGTGGAAAATTTACCCACAAACTAAAAAATGATAAGTTTCCCATCTTGAATACTATGCTTATCAATGGGTGTGCCTCACAATATTGCCAATATTGTACATTTTTTTCTTTTTCCAACATGATCCAAACTTTCCATCACTCCAATTCTATTTTCTTGCCAATTCAAACTCCTGCATGTGAACTTTGCAACTTTGCCTCAGCCCCTCTCTTCCCAAAATCTATAAATTCAACCCCTTATTCTCAAATGAAGACATGTCATGCTATGATATGAGATTAAATGACATGATATAATTTGGACATGATTCTTACACAATATATAAATAGTGAACATATAGGGCACACTTTTAGGAATACTTCTAAGGATTTTTACAATGAAGCTCTATCTATTTCTCTTCACAAATTCTTGGTTACCCATTTGTAGGTTATTTTCATCATTGAGCATCTAGAGATAGTGCATGTAGGAGTGTAGTATTATTGAAAAAATGTTAGTTTTTTGCCATGTTTTTCACAATTCATAATTATATTTTTAGTTTGGCTTTTGTTTCACACATATAACACTCCTTTGCAATCTTTTCATTCAGCAATTGCATTTTTTTTATACCCTAATCCTTATTTTTTAATCAAGTTGGAAATTTTTATTTAATTTGGTTACAATAATTGCAAGAATTAGTCAAGGTTTAGCACCCCCATATTTGGATTTACATCGATCAAATCCATCCTTGGTTTTACTTTTAAAGGTTCTCCCTAAAAATTTACCATCAACAAGAGCAGTAGACAACAAATCTATTTTTTACATTTTCTATATATAGTATCAATAATTTATTTACTTGCCTAGGTTATTTGAGTCCATAGGAATTTTTTCATTTACTTTTTATAGCATAAATAAATTTTGTGTACTTTAAAATTGAGTTCACCAATCATAGGTTTTGTAGGATAGAAATCTATTCAAAGGGTAGCAAAATTATCTTGCAAGTGGTAAACTCATCTCAGCTAACCATATTATCAAATTTATGGATCAAAACAACTTTCATATTAATTTAAATTTATATTAGCATAATTTTAATTATTTTATATTGGTTTTGCAAATATTTTAATTTCAACTCATACAAATAATCATCTTCTAGGACATTCAAGTTTGATATTGTGTCAAAGAATAAGGGGTTTTACTACCAACCAAAAAGTTAGCAATTTTCCAAGCAACAAAAAAACCCCTAAAACCAACTAATCTTCTATTTTTTACATTTTATTAGCTTCTTTGCAACTTCATAGGCAACAAGACAAGTTCATTGATGTCAAATCTGGTTTTCAAGCAGCAATTTTGAGGTAGCGGTGAACCCAACAACAAATATAGTTTGTAAAAAATTAACCAAAGAAAGAAGTGAATTTAGTTCTAAACTTTATATTCAATAATTTTAGATCCTAGGTGTAATTATTCCTTTCTATTTCATAAGTCTAGATTTAGAAATATATATTTTTCTCCCTGTTCATTATTTTCATAATACATTTAAATGAAAAAATCAAGGAACATAGATTATTCTTTTCCACAAACTTAGTATAACACATTAAAGGATTAAAAAATAAAGGAATTTAGATTTTCTTCTTGACATAGGTATTAAATTTGAAAATCATTTAGCTTACATATTTAGGATAGATCTTGTTTGATTGCATCAATCTCTTGAGCCCTTGTTGAAAATATAAGGTTTTATTTCACTTTCTCATAAATATTCCAACTTAATTTAGTTCTCACAAGAAATCAAAAGTGCATATAGGCTAGTATCTATTTGTTGCATATTATTCTCATTTTGCATTGTATTTTACATCATCATTGTTTTATTTCTAGATCTCAAATACCTAGGATATTATTGAATCAACACACCAAACATAAATCTATGATAAATATCTAAAATACACTTGGTGAACCCTGAGTCTTACCAAAGAAAAATCTCATAATGACAAGATTCAAATGCAAATCTTTGTTTGAGTGTGAATCATGGGATCAAGGGATAGCAATCCAAAATATTGGTCCACATATTTGGTGAACCCAATGTGAAACACCATGTAGGTCTAAAAACATATTTATCCAAAAAAATCTTGCCTTAATTAAACATGATGTTTACTACACTATTAATTTAGATAACCTAAGTTTTTTTAGTAGCATAACTCAAATTAATTAAACATAACAATAATGTAACAAAAACCTAGTCCTACTAGTGGAAGGTTAATGACCCCTTGAGTAAACCATCATAAAAACCTTGAGGGTTATCCCTCTTGGTAAGTATAAAATAGTGGGCTAGTGGGAGTCATAAGGAGGGACTATTCTATCATAAAGGGGATATAAGGGGTTTTTGAAGCATCTTCTCATTCTTATTTAATCAATGTTATAAAAAAAATAATCCCTTTTCCCAAGTATGATTGATCAACCATCACATTACATAACAATAAGTTTAGCTCACCAAATGGCACATAATACTAAACCATTATCCCAAATTCATGAAAACTTCATAGTTTTCAAGAATATTGTATATGAAGAACAACAAAAACAACTTCTTTCATCTGGAAATGTTTCCCCCATACATAATGAAAGGGAGAAAGTGGTTTTTGGATCCATGGATCATCTTACCACTTTTTTCAACAAAAATTTACATACCTTATCAATTATTATAAACATAGACAATTTAGAACATCCAAATAAACATCTCACCTTGTTGGTGGGACTTCCTATTTATAAACTATTCAACAACCCTAGTCTACCCCTCTAACTTCAAAACCCATGGATACTTATTAAAGATCCTTGAACATAGAATGTACTACTTTAGAGTCAAAATTACAATTATTACAATTGGAGGAGGTGCCTTTAACTCAACCTCTTCCATAGGGCACCAACCCTCATAAAATTCCATAGAGTTGTTAAGAATTTATAATCATGTTGCCTCTTCAACCATAGAAGCAAGACACCTAGAAACTCATTTTAGTAAACCAATGCCTCAATTTGTCCTTCATAAAATGCATTGTTTCTAAACTTTAAAGTAGAATTTTCCTATAATTTTAATCCTCCTACCTCTAATTCTACAAACATATTTGACCTTAATATCTTTGGAATAATGTCCATGCCCGATTTAAAAAATTCCCAAAATAAACTAAATCCTTTTTATTTTCAGCCTATGCAAACCAATACTTTGGTCAATATTCCAAATCCTTTTCCATCCTCATGGAACCCCTTGAATTTGATAAATCAATTTTCTCCTAAATTTAAAACTCTAATATCACAAGTACAACTTACTCTAAAATTATCCTTGCTTCAAATATTATCAAAACCAATATGTGCATTTGATGATATGTGCAATCAACTATTAGAGTCCACTCTTAAAATCTCTTCCATCCTTTATAAATGATCACAGTTCCCTCTTTTGAACATGCTATCCAATTGACCAAACACGTAGAGTCCACTCTTATTAGAAAGGAATAATTTTATTTGAAGGAAGAAGATTTTTTTTTCTTCTAATTAAAAAGGACAATATAAGAACAAAAATTGAATCTAGGCCAAATAACAATAGTGGAGGTACTATGGAGACTCTTCAAAAAATTATTTTTAATAAACTAGATGTGCCTAGAAGATAGTACACTATATTAGACAACTTTTAGAAAACAAATTATCAAACTACAACCTATAAAACCTTTAAATATAGAAAGGGGAAAGCAAATTTTCTTTAAATATATGGAACAATGTGCTTATCACTGCTTTAATTGAGACTCAAATAATAGATACAAAATTCTTAGGGCTCTAATTCAATATCTCATTGATCAAGGATGAGTCACATTTAGTGAATCTCAACCTTCTTCATCTTCTAACCAAGTTCTAGGTATCTTCCAAAACCCTTTACCCAATCATGAGGAAGAGACTTCCAACAACATGTAATACAAAAATGTTCCACCACCTTACCAAAATATAGCAAAAATGCTCCATGTAGCAACAAGACAACAAAATATAGCTCAATTTTCAAATCCATCTACTAACCCTCCTTCAAATCCATAGTCTAAATAAGATCACCCCATAAACTCAAACTTCAACAACTCGAACACATACCTAAAAAAATTCCCCTATTTGAGTTGTTTAAAACCTCTATTTTTCCTAGGGAAACACTTTTCAAACTTTTGAATGAACAAGTCGTTTCTCAAAATATCATTCCATATAATTTAACCCATGTAGTGAGATCTCTAGCTATTAATCATACAACCATTACCTTCTATAAAAAATATGTACCACCTCTATAAATTCTTTGGGAACACCCATTGCATATCATTTGTGAGATTAGAGATAGTTTTATTAAAATAGTGTTGATTGACAATGGCTCTTCCCTTAATGTTTGTAACCTTAAATTCCTTAATAAGATTTGACAAAACAAACAAGACTTGAAAAATCCAACACTTTTATTAAGGTATATGACAAAGAAGAATGAGAAGTTGTGGGAACCTTCCTATAAAGGTAGGACCCCACATACTCAACACCTTAGTCCCTATTTTGACATGTGATATAAACTATAATATTCTTTTAGGATGACCTTGGACTCATTCTATGAAATAAATCCCTTCTATTTATCATCAAAATCTAAAATTTGATTACCAAGGTCAACTTTACACCATCCTGTTGGTCACAAATCTACCTAAGTACAAGATTTCATTACTTGTGCGCCCTAGCCTCGACCAACATTGAAAGGCCGAGGGAAAAAGAAAATTCCTTCGAACCGATCTCCAGAGAGGGCTGGCTCCCTTACTAAATTCTACACTATTTTAAGACTAGGGATGCAGGAAAGAAATTGAAAAATAACTGAAAGAAAGGTAAATATAGCCACAGGCCGAAGTGTCGAATTTGGGGCAGACTAACAAAACAAATTCCATCAAGTTTTATAACAACATATAATAAAAGGAAAGCAGTAGAATTTAACCCACACCTTTGTAGAGATAACCCCCAGATCGTATTTCAAAATCTACTCACTAACCAGCAACGTTTGAATTCAGAATGCAGAATTCAAAACTTAACAACAAGATCATGAGCATAAATAGAAATTATTTTTAAAAAAATAAGGAAATCACAAACATAAGAATGCTTGCAAATTTCAGAAGCCAGGTCTCTTCTATTGATGCAGAGAATTTAGAGAGTTTTCTAGCAAAATATCTAACCTCTCTTTACAATAATAATTTGATTAGTATTTATAGAGGTTTTCGCCTCTTTCATTAAATACATGTGGAGGCAAAGTGTCGGCCACTCAGCCACCAATAGCAACAAATTTCTCCTCGACCACAACAATGAACCAATGAGAAAATGCCAAATAAAATAACTGCTGATTTTATCACATGGCATAGCAAGCTTCAGCACAAATCATCGATCCAGTTTCAATCTCCATGGTGATGCCTTGGAAATGCATGCCCATGAAGTGATTGATGCCTCAAAAATGAACAATACTGCACTGGAATCAAGAGCACATGCTTAAACATGGTAGCTTCAGTGATCATATCACCTCAAGAATTATCTTTATCAATATTAATCTCTTTTCAAGGAAGATTTGCACCAAACTTCACCCAAAATTACATCCATAGGAAAAAGTGTTCAATGTGTGAACACACTTAAAAAAGAAAAAACACTTTTCAATGTGGCACCAATGATTACAATGAAATGTCAATGTGGCACACTACAACAAAATTCCAATGTGGAAAAAATGCCAACATATCTGGTGGCTCATGGGGTATTCAGCTCGCCTGAATGTAATCAATTCCACGCCTTTATTCATTGGGTATAGAGTTCCCACTTGCAGCTACATCTGATGGTTAGCTACTTGTATCAACTTTGTCTTGCTTTTTGAGATGTGCTATGGTGGATTCATATATCGCAACTACTTCAGCCCATCCATCTATGGTAATCGCCTCCCGAGATTTGAGAGTACCCACAAGATATCAAAAAGTCTCAACCTTTCTATATCAAGATGTTTGGCCCTTTGACTAAGCTCCAATAATCTAAATTTAATGCGAATGAACTTTCTCATTAATGGTAACACATGCTCTTCGGTGATGGGCTCCTCCAAATTATCAATATCTAAAGTATCCGTCATGAAAATAGCCCATAATGTATCTAGGTTGCGAGAATATTTCCTTGATCATCAACAAAACTAGGAAAACCATTATCTGCAAGTTTTTCAAAATAAACCAATAAAATACGTCTTTCATGCTCAAAGGTCTCTTACAACTTATGAGCTTCTTTAATCAGATTCATCTTGGAGAAATAACTGCGTAATGTGATTTTAGCACTCACCCAAGCATGGTCTATATCACTCATTAGATGCATCTTGAGATTTATTTGAGTCATTGCTTGGATCTTCATGGCCATTTCCAATTTTGGCTCTAAATCTTGCTCCATGTTGTCTATTATAGGTCCACCATATGAAACAACTGCCTAAACATCCTGAAGGAACAAGAGCACTAATGTAGCCTTGGTCGCCATTTTCTTACAATTAGTCCACATCTGACTGTG
Organism: Wollemia nobilis; assembly: GCA_028583015.1. NCBI lineage: Eukaryota > Viridiplantae > Streptophyta > Pinopsida > Araucariales > Araucariaceae > Wollemia > Wollemia nobilis. Next base: position 4,426,652 of record JAQPPZ010017101.1, on the reverse strand, counting down.
AGCTTCCTTAATCTTGTCCATGGTGAGGGACACAAAGTGCATTGATTTTGCTGCCAATTGATTCTACAAGTTCTGAAGCTGATCCTGCAAAGCTTGAATTTTTAGTTGTGCTTCCTGCTCGGCTGCCTGAAACTATGTAGCTGTCTTCTTGCTCTCCTCTATGTCACTTTCCAAATGCATCACCTATTGCTGCCACTATTGAGATTCAAATTGTGCTGCATCAGATTTAGCCTATTGTTCCTCTAAGGCTTCCTCGAGCTTTTTGATTTTCTCTTTAGCCTGAATAAGAAGATCCTTGTAATGTTATTCCTGCAGATACATGGAACTTGATGCCTCTTGTATGGTGCCCATGTTCTCAATTGGATGCTTCTTTGTGAGGTCCTTAGTGACAGCTTGGTATGAATAGTCACTAGATGTCATTTCTCTTTGAGGTTTCTGAACCTAAGGAATCATGGTCACCATGTGCTTCTCCATTGCTATGGGATCAAAAGTCACTTTCTTTATTGGTTGTGCCATGGCTAGTGAATCCTTTCTCTTACGATTCTTCCACCACCTAAATGAACTTTGTTGTGCCTTGCTGATTTTTTCCTCTATTGAGCGCTCAGGTAGCAACTCTATCTCAGAGACTAGTGGCTCCTCCATGGCAAAAATTGGGGAAGAGAGAAAAATATCTTGTTGGGGATTGGATTCAACCACAAGAATGGGAGTGGAGGGGATCTCAGCTACGCTTACTCGAAGAGGTACTTTCGTGCTTATGGAAGAATGTGAAGGTATGGAAGATGAAACAGAGGGTAATGGAAGGGCGAATGGATTTGGGGCATATGCAAATGAAATGAAGGCAAGAGAAAAGGATGGAATGGGTGAAACTGAAGAAGCACTAGTGACCTATGACTATGGGACAGAAGTGGAAATGAAAGAGGTGGATGTGACAAGAGGTGAATTAGACATAGGAACTATGGATGAAAAAATAGTGGTCACAAAATACTTATTAATGAGATAAGAAGAAGGAAAATGCATACCTATGGGCTCCTCTCATTTTGTGCTTATGATAATTTGAGCCGATGGTAAACATTGTTGTATCACAATATTTTCTTCTCCTTTAGATTGTTCCTTCCCCATGTTTATATCAACCAATGTCACCATTGAATCAGAGTGTGTTGGCTCAATTGCTTGTGATAAATATTATTTTATGCTCAACGCAGAATATGCTCCACTCCTAGGCTTCTTCGCTATGTTAGGGAAAGGAATTTACATGGATGCACTCCTTTTATTTTGTAGAAATTGCTCTTGCTCTTCCTCTTCAATAACAATCCTCTCTTTTTCCAATACCTCCACTTGTCCAATCATTTCTTGTTCTTTACCTGGACTACTAATACTTTTAGGCACCAAATCAGAAAAGGAGAGGGGATGATACTTATCATAATTATCATCATAAATATTTGAAAAAAAATCATCTATAGCCATTGAATATTTTTTTTTGAGCTTATTTTGATGAAATCTCATGATCCACCAATTGACAATATTTTCATCAGACCAATCAGGCAATTTGATCTTCATTTGCTCAAAAAAACCTTCAGGAGGAACCTGTTCTGAGTGATTGGCAGGATCATATTCAACCTCCATTTCATAAAAATCATGCCAAGGAGGAAGTGACATAATCTTCTCTACATGCCATTCAATGTCATGCCCTTCAAGATTGTTCCTTTTTCGCACAATATCTTCTCCCGGGGCAACAATGAAATGTTTTTTCCTGGATGAAACGGCAAAAATACCCAAAGGATCATACTTCCATCGTTGGGGGAGCTCAACCAATCCATGATCATAGAGTGTCTCAGCAATTAGTTCATTCTGCCCACACTGAGTAACTATGATATCACCAAACTTCAAAGGCATAACACATGTATTTTTTTTCCTATTACCTAACCCATATGTATCATTTATAAAATCACTTTGTCAGGCTACTTCCAAGGTAAAAAGATGTTCAATTGTAAAATATGGTAGCAAAATAGGTTTACCAGTAAAACCATACACTCTAAATACCATGCCTTGGGTTATTAAGAAAACATCACCTTTTTTTTATCAACCACTTCTGCTTGTAGGGCCCGAGGCACTCTATTGCATACTCCATACATTATCTCCAAAGTAGGTCCTAAAAACATTCTATTGAAGTTATTGAAAGCATGAGATTTCGGAAATAAAACACCGAGATGCAAATAAAACAGAACTAAATCGAGGCATAAAATAACACAGATAGAATTAAATTAAAAACAAGAGCACAACCCTTTTTATTAATGTAATTCCGCTCGGTTACAATATCTCTCTTCAGTTACACGTTCTCGGTTACAACAGATGAACAGTGATCCCCTTCCGCATGCCCACACGTAAAATGGGCGGGTCTGTAGTGTTGCCGCCGCTTGATGTTTAATGAGTCTTGTTAGCCGTTGCCTATCTTGCGTTCAACCGCTTACCCTGCATTCAGAAACACGAGAAGAACGTTAGTAGCACCTGTAATAAGAGGGCAGAACCTTCGACTTTAGCATACATATGAAGATAGATCGAGATGCATGAATAAAACAACTCTTCGTGAAACTACAACTTTTTCGAGAACGAGAGAACAGTATACATTCGAAATGGCATATATCCGAGGATGTAAAACGTAAACTGTTATTTTTATTCTACTTGAAGACAACACAATACATGAGACATGGACAGTCATTAAAATAATCAACCGATTCTAATGCTATTGCCTGCAAGTTAGCACTTCATTGTGTTGCATGACAATATTCGATAAAACGTATTGCAAGACGCATTCGAGCATATAACGTATGACACGATATATTCTAACGTAAAGTTTATTTGAACAACGTAAAGAATAAGCTATTTCGATATTGTTAGTTTTTGCAATGTATTTCAAAAGAGAACAACATATATTGCATTAACTAGAAACGTTCATGGGCTGCCCAAGCGGGCCACCCCTGGTTTACACTTAGTCTCGACGCAAATCCACTAGGAATGGGCTCGAGATCTAAGGCTGTGTGTTGTCGTCGAATTAGTGGGATGCAGTGATCCACTGTCGGGTGTGAAAGTCCGGTTCACTCTTCTAAGAATCACCCACCAACCTCTATTTGTGAGAGATTCTAGATGTAAAGAAGGTGAACTTAGATTGATACAGTCGGATATCCAAATGAGCAGAACTTCGTTGTGTTAACAAAATGCTTCGCAGTGTTTTCTTTTTTTGTTGCATGGAGGGAGTTTTTATAGAGGATTTTGCCTCTAACACATTAATGTTAAACCCTAAATCCGCAAGTGCCGCTCAGATTTGATCCTTATCGGGTCATTATGAGGCATGGCTCGCATAGAGATTCTCGCTAGAAAATCGTGTCAGCAGTTATGAAGTATGGCCTCAGGCTGGATTTGTTGTTGAGAGTGCTCGTCTCATTACTTCAGTTGGTGAAGTCCGCCATTTTACAGAGCCATGGGGTCTCTTCGAGAAGGGACACGTAGAGGTGCCACGTGGCGGTCGTTCCTTGGATGGTCGAATGTATGCTTTTGATTGGTGACGTGTCTGCTTTTGACTTTGTCCAGTGTTGGCTTGAGGCCCAAAGTGTCGCGATATCGCGACACTTTGGGCCGGCTTTGGGTCGGGGCCCAAAGTGTCGCGATATCGCGACGCTTTGGGCGGCTTTCGGGGCCCAAAGTGTCGCGATATCGCGACGCTTTGGGACCGGCTTGGTCGGGGCCCAAAGTGTCGCGATATCGCGACACTTTTGGCTGCCGGTCTCCTTTGGGTCGGGGCCCAAAGTGTCGTGATATCGCGACGCTTGGGTCGGGGCCCAAAGTGTCGCGATATCGCGACACTTTGGGCCCGCTTTGGGTCGGGGCCCAAAGTGTCGCGATATCGCGACACTTCGGCCAGGGCTTGGTTTTTGACAAAAGGCTTGGCGCGGATAAAGGCTTGGCTTGAAGAAGGCTTTGAAGAAGGCTAAGAAGGCTTTGAAGTTTGTTAAAGGCTCTAGAACGACCGACTTTGCTCTGCTCATTTTTTGATCTTTTAAACTGCTGTGTAAGTGGTCAAGACCACTGTTTGACCTCTAAAGGCTGCCCTAAAAGCTGTGTATGTGCATGTGATCAGTGTTTGTAGTCACTTAATCGAATGGTGCTGTTTTGGTGTCTACAGATGCCCCTTTTTGGGAAGCGCTGCGGGTGACGCAGTGCTGAGCAAAAATATACGACCAAAGCACTAATGATTAGGGTTTCTTGGTAACCTAACCAACTTTTAATGCCCCAAGTATGGAAAGGGCATGCATTCTTGAATCCTTGCTTCTGACGAGCTAAGGAATTTGATTTCAAGTGTTAACCTATTTTGGTGAGGTGTGACTTGAGCTTGGACATTGATCGGTCATGATTAGGCAAAGGGCGTAACCTTTTATCCACAGGGGAACCTTGTGTTCATGCTTCGGGAATGCCAAGTATTTGATCAATTTAATGATTGCTTGTTTACTGCCCCAAGCAGGAGCGTGATTGTCTTTGTCAATGATTCTTTGAATGCATGTCATTGCCTTGATTGGGTGTGTGGTTGTTGATTGGTGACTAAGTGTGACTACCCCCTCAAGCGACGAATCGATGAGGGAATGACCTTCGTGAGAAAAGCGACGAGTCGCTTGACCCAAGATGACTTAGGTTAGGGTGCCTTTAGATGTTTTTCCATTTGAGCACGTGCAATTTCCCGACATTTGGACCTATTTTTGGTGGGTGTTAACCCTTTTGGTGATGCCATAATGGGGTGAAATCATCGAAAACCCATCTTCCCGTGGAGCGGTCCGGCTATGGTAGCCTTCTTGGGGAAGTAGGAGAGTGATAATTTGAGCCCCGACATCGATTTTCTATGCCAAGAGGTTGAGTGCAAGAGCACTCGTGTCCGGCAATGCTTATTGCTTCTTTTTGTGTTGCATTTTTGTGATGTTTTTGTTGTTTTGATTTTCTTTCTTTACGTAGATGTCATGATTTTATGCACAATGATTGATGTTGGTGGATGCATGCTACTTTATATGGATGGATGCATATGGTATGATAATTACCAATGTTGTATGTTGATTTATTTTGATGGATGCATGATGAATGCAAATGCATGTGATATGCAGAAATGAAATGGATGTATGGACTTGGTGATATTTGGTTATGGCACCATAGACTGTTTAGAACTCCATTACTTTGCTATGTACAAATGTGGTGTTTCTTTTTTTGTATTTTCTGGTGGTATTGCAAGGATGAAAAGTAGTGTAATTGGTTTAGAAATGTAGCTAAGGTTTTCTGAGACTCAGACGGTTTTAACTCACTAGCCATGACTGTACTTTATCTTACAAGACTTTTGAACAAGGTATGAATCGGACTTGTTTTTGACCAAGTTATTTCACATCCCTGTGTGTGCAATTGAGTTCATTTATGTGGTATTTGTCAGGATACCGCCGGTGCCAGATGGGCTTTCAACCGAACCTGTATTGAGGATCACCTAATTAGCTCCACTAACTCCTTTGTTGTATGTAGTTAGATTAATCTGCGGTGTTCATCCAGGATACCATAAGCTAGCTCATCCACATGCAAACATTGATCTGTACACAAGTTAATGTGATAGATATATCGTCATGCGAGAAGTTTACCGCCAGTGACCGATAGGCTATCAACCAAACCGGTACTGAGGCTTGCCTCATGACCTGTCGAGAATCCTTGAGAGTTCCAGGGATTCAAGGTCAACTCCCTTCTTTTCTTCAATTGTATTGGGATACTTGCTCGTTTATAGTGATAATAATCACTGTTTATTTTGATTTATTTTTCTTTTCTCTTGAGCAAGGGATTTGGATATGGAGTGACGATAATCACTATTCTTTGTGCTTTTTGAGATGTGCACTGTAGGGTGTCAAATTTTGAAGTTTTGACATTTTGCAAATTTTTGACGTTTTGCAACTTTGGGATTCTTAGGGAATTGGGTAGGGAGGATGCTTGTCCTTTTGCCAACTCTCAGCATTCTTGGGGTCATTCGCACAGGGGGATGAGCAAGATAACCGTTTCGCTTATGGTAACTCTGGATTACTGTGCAGGTTTCATCCTTCGTTCACACAACTCGGGAATTTTTATGTGTTTTAATTTGTGTTGGGATGTTACGTAACAAGGTGTATTGCAAGTGTAACTCTACCTTCGTAAAATCTGTTTGACTTGATACATTTCATTGCTAAAGAGCAAAATGATGACTGAATCACGAAAAACTCTTGATACATTAAGAGACCACTGACTCTGGTGTGGTAAAGTGCATGGTGTTTTGTTGTTTTTGTAAAATGGAACAGTGTGGAACAAGATGGACTAGTAGAACCATGACAGCCTATGGTGCCTTTGACCTATACGACCATGAATATGCAATGTATGGATGCAATGCTTAATGCAGCTACATATTTTTGTATTTTTGATGGATTGATTTTGGTGAATATGAAGATGAATTGCAAGAAGAACTCTCTATTTGATGAATTTGAATATGCCTAGAAATGAAATGCAAATTTTTGTTGTTTTTGATGATTTTTGTTGTTTTTGAATTTTCATGATTTTTGACCAAGTGATTGTGGAAATCCTTGGAGCGTTTTGGGATTGACCAAGCGATTGCAAGAATCCTTGGAGCCTTTGGGATTGACCAAGCGATTGCGATAATCCTTGGAGCATTTGGGATTGACCAAGCGATTGCAAGAATCCTTGGAGCCTTTGGGTTGACCAAGCGATTGCGATATCCTTGGAGCTTTTGGTTGACCAAGCGATTGTGATAATCCTTGGAGCTTTTGGGTTTGACCAAGCGATTGTGATAATCCTTGGAGCCTTTGGGGTGACCAAGCGATTGCAAGAATCCTTGGAGCTTTTGGGGTGACCAAGCGATTGCGATAATCCTTGGAGCTTTTGGGGATTGACCAAGCGATTGTGATAATCCTTGGAGCTTTTGGGGATGACCAAGCGATTGTGATAATCCTTGGAGCTTTTGGGGTGACCAAGCGATTGTGATAATCCTTGGAGCTTTTGGGATTGACCAAGCGATTGCGATAATCCTTGGAGCATTTTGGTTTGACCAAAGGGTTGATGGACACCTTTGGAGCATTTGGTGTAATCCACTTACTCTTCAGGGAATAGAGGTACCCCCAGATTGACAATCTTTGTGCACCGGATCTGGCTCTGTAGGAATTGGCACGAATGGATCGGCCTTATGCACGGATAGGAGGACAGGGTCTGCCTTCGACACTGATGGTGCTATGATATCTCTGGGTGGAAGTTGCTCGCGACCTTCCCAAAGGAGTGGGATCGACATGTGATGCTGGTGGGCTGGGTCTATGCGCCACTCATGCCCTAGTATTATGTTTATCATTTGACATGCTTCATCGATATTTACAGGGTGTCGATGCTGTCGTATGTGATTGTTGTGGGCTATCTCTGTTTCATCCTCACCTTCGGACAATGTGTATAGCTCTTTAGAATCTGGGGATTCTGAGACATGAAGGACTGCATCATCAGGTAGTCCTACAACCAAGGGTTGATCCTCTTCGAAAAGAGCCTCATGTACGTTGGGCCTTGGGAGCTCTAAAATCTTGGTCTCTACCGACTCTGAGTGTTCTAGCACTTTGTATGTATCGGGAGATTTGAGCTCCTCCTCTTTGATTTGTTCTTGTTGAGGAACTTGGGGTTCATGGAGGGGTAGCTTGAATAGCACCCCCCATGTCTTGGTGGGTGCTGTTCATCCCGCTCTTCTTCTTGTTCCGATTCCTCGAAGCTTCGAACAATGTGTATAGCTCATCAGGATCTGTAGATTCTGAGATATGGAGGACTGCATCATCAGTGAGTACTGTTAGAGGTTGATCCTCTTCGAAAAGAGCCTCATGTAAGTTGGGCCTTGGGAGCTCCAAAATCTTGGTCTCCACCAACTCTAAGTGCTCTAGCTCTTTGCATAGATCGGGAGATTTGAGCTCCTCCGCTTTGATTGGTTCGTGTTGAGAAACTGGGGACCTATGGAGGGGTAGGCTGAATAGCACCCCCCATGTCTTGGTGGGGCGGTTCATCCCGCTCTTCTCTTTGCTCTGATTCCTCAGAGGCTTCTTGGTGACTTTCTAAGGGTGGCCCATAAACCTGAGTGGGTTCCTGAGGAAGGCACTCGTCATTGTTTATAGGAGTAGCCTCCTGCTCATGTCTAGGAGGCATTGGGGGTGATGCTTGATAAGGTCGCAGAGACTCGTCTCGCACCTGGGGGTTGTGCTCCTCATACTGTTGTGCTCTTTGGATGCAAGGGGTTGGCGCCTTCTCAGGTAGTTTATAGCGCAACTTATCCGCTTTGCGTTGCATGTATAAGTTTTCTAACTCCTGGCGACCTTGTTCAACCTGCGTTATTTGAGCTTGGCGGATGACTTTTCTGGCGACTGCCGGGTCGATGTGGTCTACCCTATTTTGCTCAAGAGGTTCGGATTTGTGCCTCTCATAATGTTTTGTTTTATGTGTGTGAGGGGTTGGAGTCCTCTCCTGCACAGTGTGTTGGAACAACTCCTCCTCCTGGTGTTGAAGGTGTTCTTTATTTAGAAGATACCATTGCTCTAACCGTTGTTGTTCTTGCTCAAGTTGCGTGAGTTGCATCCGGTGTGTGAAATGTTTGATAGATTCTAAGATAGTTGGTCTCACCACTTCATGTCTCGAAGGCCTAGACGTCTCTCCTAGATGTCTATCTCGGTCATAGTGATCCAAGATTTCTACAGGCCGCCTCCCTCTGTTAGAGGTATTGGCATTTATCTGAGGTTTTGGCCTCAGAGTGTGACCATGATATTTAGCAGGTGCAGAGGCGTATTGCGCCCGCGATGTGTATTGTTTATGAGGAAGGTAGGAATCTTCCTCATGCTCTCTTTCATAAGTGAGCACGATTTGGCGGACGGAGTTGGCTTGGCCTGCCTGAGGAGCCTTGTGCTCTGAATTTGTCCTTGCAGTCCTGACAACTGGAGGGGTTGAAAGAGGGATAGTGTAACCATGTGGTTCCTCTCGTCGAACCCTAGGTTGACTCAGCGCTTCATCGCACGGTGACCGCTCATAACGAGCATCTAAGGGAGCTCTCCTATGGATGTACCCCTCATGGGAGGATGTGTGTTGAGTGCTATGCTGAATAGGAGTGCTCCTAGAAGGGGTACCCCCATAGTCCTTATCTGTTAAGGTGGAGGGGACTACCTTGTGTGTCAGGCCGCCAAGGTGGTATGACCAAATCCTTGGGGTTAAAGGGAAGGCGACTAGCGCCCTCCCTTTGTGCACCTTCCGCAGCGTCCGCCCTTGATTGGGCTTGGCTACGGGTGTACACCATCGTGGTGCTTCTCTACTGTCTAAGCAGATTTTATCTCGTTTATGATGATTTGTCTTTTTGTCTACACTAAGCAGAAATGAACACACGCATACACAAAACCGTGATTATCTCTTTTAAGGATTAAATAGTGTGTCCTAAACTGGTTTAGTGCATTTTGATGTTTCGTTTTGTGTTTGCAATTTTGGAAGAACGTTTAAATGCATAATGTTGGCTCATATGACTCCCATAAATGGTCGCCCCTTCAATATACCATTTGTCGGACCGATATACCAACCTCTCTATATACCCGCCCTTACGTGAGGGAGACTATAGGTACGTGAGAGCAGATGGTACGTGGAACATAGGCGGTACGGAAGGGGAATCGCTCCGTTTATGACACCTACCATAGAAGACTTATCCTCGCGTGCATGGGAATCACCCCGACAACACTCGGTCGGCTTTCGTCGGGATTTACGTCTAGCAACGATCGCGATCGAGGTAATGGATGCAATATCTCAAGCCAAAGTGATAATGGAATCCACCTTTGGTCTTGCTCAAGGGTTGGGGTTTTACGACCAACGCCTTGGTTTAAAGTACCACGTGGTGTGTGGGATTCATTTTACTTTGCAAATTTGAAACAAGCAACCGAAAAAGAAATCTTTCCCTATGCCAGACATATACTACAAACTGGAAAACAGCAAGTAGAAAATTAAAAGTTTACGACTAAAGCAAGAAAAATTAAAAAATCCTCTACCCTTCTTTAAATAAAGCAAGAAAATTTTAAAAAATTCCTCTTATCTTTCTTTAAATAAAGCAAGAAAAATTAAAATTCTTCTTATCTTTCTTTAAATAAAGCAAGAAAAATTAAAATTCTTCTACCCTTATTTAAATAAAGTATAAAACAATTTTTAAGCCGTCCAAACTAAAAAAAAAACCAGAAGACCGAAAAACAGAAATTTTGACAGAAGCTATAAAAACCCCTACCTCTTTTCTGCCTAACTGGATGTCTCTGATTTTCTCTGAAAAATGCGTAGATTCGTAATCGTCCCTGGGTGAGACGAATAGCGTACCTGTAAAAAGCAATTTTTAGATCAGTAACTTAATCCAAAAATAAAAACTGTGGACCTGGGTCCCACCGTGATCGCCACTGAAAGCATGAGATTTCGGAAATAAAACACTGAGATGCAAATAAAACAGAACTAAATCGAGGCATAAAATAACACAGATAGAATTAAATTAAAAACAAGAGCACAACCCTTTTTATTAATGTAATTCCGCTCGGTTATAGTATCTCTCTTCAGTTACACGTTCTCGGTTACAACAGATGAACAGTGATCCCCTTCCGCATGCCCACACGTAAAATGGGCGGGCTGTAGTGTTGCCGCCGCTTGATGTTTAATGAGTCTTGTTAGCCGTTGCCTATCTTGCGTTCAGCCGCTTACCCTGCATTCAAAAACACGAGAAGAACGTTAGTAGCACTCTGTAATAAGAGGGCAGAACCTTCGACTTTAGCATACATATGAAGATAGATCGGATGCATGAATAAAACAACTCTTCGTGAAACTACAACTTTTTCGAGAACAGAGAACAGTATACATTCGAAATGGCATATATCCGAGGATGTAAAACGTAAACTGTTATTTTTATTCTACTTGAAGACAACACAATACATGAGACATGGACAGTCATTAAAATAATCAACCGATTCTAATGCTATTGCTCGCAAGTTAGCACTTCATTGTGTTGCATGACAATATTCGATAAAACGTATTGCAAGACGCATTCGAGCATATAACGTATGACACGATATATTCTAACGTAAAGTTTATTTGAACAACGTAAAGAATAAGCTATTTCGATACTGTTAGTTTTTGCAATGTATTTCAAAAGAGAACAGCATATATTGCATTAACTAGAAACGTTCATGGGCTGCCCAAGCGGGCCACCCCTGGTTTACACTTAGTCTCGACGCCAATCCACTAGGAATGGGCTCGAGATCTAAGGCTGTGTGTTGTCGTCGAATTAGTGGGATGCAGTGATCCACTGTCGGGTGTGAAAGTCCGGTTCACTCTTCTAAGAATCACCCACCAACCTCTATTTGTGAGAGATTCTAGATGTAAAGAAGGTGAACTTAGATTGATACAGTCGGATATCCAAATGAGCAGCACTTCGTTGTGTTAACAAAATGCTTCGCGGTCTCTTTTTTTCGTTGCATGGAGGGAGTTTTTATAGAGGAATTTTGCCTCTGGAACATTAATGCCAAACCCTAAGTCCGCAGGCGCCGCTCAAATTTGATCCTTATCGGGCCATTATGAGGCATGGCTCGCACAGAGATTCTCGCTAGAAAATCGTGTCAGCAGTTATGAAGTATGGCCTCAGGCTGGATTTGTTGTTGAGAGTGCTCGTCTCATTACTTCAGTTGGTGAAGTCCACCGTTTTACAGAGCCATGGGGTCTCTTCGAGAAGGGACACGTAGAGGTGCCACGTGGCGGTCGTTCCTTGGATGGTCGAATGTATGCTTTTGATTGGTGACGTGTCTGCTTTTGACTTTGGCCAGGTGTTGGCTTGAGGCCCAAAGTGTCGCGATATCGCGACACTTTGGGCCGGCTTTGCGGGGCCCAAAGTGTCCGCGATATCGCGCCGCTTTGGGCCGGCTTTGGCTCGGGGCCCAAAGTGTCGCGATATCGCGACGCTTTGGGCCGGCTTGGGGTCGGGGCCCAAAGTGTCGCGATATCGCGACACTTTGGGCCGCGTGGGCCAAGTGTAGCTTGGTTGTCAATGCCTTTGGGCCCGTTCGCCTTTGGGGCGGGCCCAAAGTGTGGGATATCGCGACACTTTGGGCCCGCTTGGTCGGGGCCCAAAGTGTCGCGATATCGCGACACTTCGGCCAGGGCTTGGTTTTTGACAAAAGGCTTGGCGCGGATAAAGGCTTGGCTTGAAGAAGGCTTTGAAGAAGGCTAAGAAGGCTTTGAAGTTTGTTAAAGGCTCTAGAACGACCGACTTTGCTCTGCTCATTTTTTGATCTTTTAAACTGTTGTGCAAGTGGTTAAGACCACTGTTTGACCTCTAAAGGCTGCCCTAAAAGTTGTGTATGTGCATGTGATCAGTGTTTGTAGTCACTTAATCGAATGGTGCTGTTTTGGTGTCTACAGTTATAATAGGACTCATTCTGGGACAAACTCTGAGTCCATGAGTATATTGGTAATGCTTTTCCTGCTTCATCTGTCTTGTTTATTGCTACAAAAGCAAAACGAGAGTGCATATGGTAGAAAAAATACCATTTCAAGAGGGAACAATGCCTAAAGGTAAGATCTTCTCCATTTTGTACCTTTCTCAATTGTGAATGTATCCTCATTTCTAAGAAACTTACCCAATCAAAGAAAATTGAATTTGGAGTTGCTGTCGCGGCAGTTGGAGCATAAAACCCTGGCTATGAAATGAATTGCACCAACAATGCTTGCCACTTTTATACTGCAAAATCTGAAGATAATCCTATTAGCCATGCTATCATTGAATACAAATCTGGGCTCTTGAAACTTTTCAATGGTGTCGGCATTTTTGGCAACTCTCCCAATCATGGGGTCTTTAATAATTGGATCTCCATGAACTACCGCATCTGAATGGTAGGTTGATACTTCTCCTCCTCCTCCTTAAAACTGAATTTTTTTTAATGTAGTAGAAGATGAAATTTGTGCACTGCAAGAAAACGCATCTTGTATGAAACTAGCCGAGATACTAAACAATACTTCTCCATGGGCATTTTGGATAGTTCTTGCAGCAGTGTTGTAGCATTGTGTGATTGCCCAGATCAGCTTAGGACATGGATGCACAGGTGTACATAGGTACCAGGAGAGATGAGAATGAAATGCTATAGTACGGGGACTCCTAGCAGACATATGTTGTGCAACAAACTCAACATCTAGACACAGTCTTTCTACTCCCTTGTTGGTGATATTGCAATCTTTAATCTATCATGTTTTAGTTCCATATATTCAACCTTTTCTTCGCGATCTCAGGCCTTTTTTGTACATTCATCTTCTTGGCCTCTACAACTTTCCTCCCCATCTTCAGCTTCCTTTGAATATGCAGAAACAAACAACAAACCCTGGAGCAAAGAGATTCGCAAGACTTCGATATAGGAACCCTGCAAATGCTTTGATTGAAAACAAAAGGATGGGCCTTCTTTTTATAAATTTCCATACACATCCGTTGGAAAGCTTTCTAATTTCATGGGCACCACATGCATTCCAATGATGCTTTTATTTTTTTTAATTTTTATGTTTGTTACCACTTCTTGAAATGCGAGAAGTGGTAGTTTTTTTTTTTTTTTAGAAAGTGTAATGAGTGAGCGGAGTGAGAAATGTTAATGAGCGGAATTTACGGATAGTGCAGTATGGAGATGGGGGGTGCATGGGAAAAAAGACGAGCGAAAGGATTTAAATGCATAATGGTTTTTCTTATTTTAGTATCATTGGTTTTTTTTTTTTAGATGGCCGAAATGGTTTATTCGGGGGATGGAATGGGAATTTCGGGACCCGAAATAGTGTTTTTGGGCGTTCGAAATGAGTATTTCAGAAGGATAACGAAGACTGCGGACGAGGAGTGGTGGAATACATGTATATTGGGAGGTATGAAAGGGTTTCGGGACTCGAAATAATGTTTTCGGGGGGAAAAGGAAGAAATTTTGGGCATGCATGAGCACGTTTTTTTTTTTTAAATAATGGAAGGGGAACGGAATGGGAATTTCGGGACCCGAAATAGTGTTTTCGGGGACCCGAAAAGGCTAATTGGGGCGGGAGAAAAACGAGCTCGGGAAGCATGCAAATTTTTATTAATTATTTTTTTGTTTTTTTTTTCGGTTGACTAGTCAAAGGGCGAGAGGGAAGGCTTTCGGGATCCTGAAAACACTATTTCGAGATCCGAAAAGGGCATTTTATTTTTTATTTTTATTTTTTATTTTTTAATGGAATGGGAATTTTGGGACCCGAAATAGTGTTTGCAGGGACCCAAAAAGGCTAATTGGGGCGAGAAAAGAACGAGCTCAGGAAGCATGCAAATTTTTACTAATTTTTTTTGTTTCGGTTGACTAGTCAAAGGGCGAGAGGGAAGGCTTTTGGAATCCCGAAAACACTATTTCGGGATCCGAAAATGGCGGGATCCCGAAAGCCTTCCCTCTCACCCTTTGACTAGTCAACAAAAAAAAAAAAACAAAAAAATAATTAATAAAAAATTGCATGCTTCCCAGCGTTCCGCCCCCAATAGCCTTTTCGAGCCAAAAACTATTTCGGGTCCCCCGAAGTTCTTTCTTTTTTTTTTTTTTACACCTCCAGAACCTTGGACCCCCTAAACACCTCATCCAACTTGATTTTTTTGGTTTTCAAGTTTTTAAAGAACTCCCTAGTTAAGCATAACCTTCCTAGAGTAGTACTCGGATGGGTGACCTCCTGGGAAGTCCCGAGCTCTGCACACTTTTTCATTTTTATTTTTATTGATAATAGGCCTTCAAATGAAGACCATTAACTGGAATTAATAGTGCATGACCATCCATATCTTGCAAATAAAAAGAATTAACTTGATTGGCACCTGTGATTTGAAATGGACCTTCCCATATTGCCTCGAACTTGTGATGTTTGCCAGGCTTTGATTTCTTTTCATTCCACTTCAATACAAGATCGCCAACCTTAAAAGTCCTTTCAGAGACCTTTTTACCGAACCATTTCTTTGTCATCTTAGCATGTTCTATAAAATCCTGGTATGATTTCTCCCATTCTTCTTCCAACTGTAAAAGTTGAGCTAATCTCATGTTCATAGAATCAGATTCATCATCCTCATCATCAATCAAATGCCAAGTCTGGAGGGCCGGTAATTCAATATGAATTGGCAAAACCGCTTCTTTGTCGTATACCAATGAATAAGGGGATGTCTTGATAGATTTTTTCATCGAGATGCGATCAGCCCACAATGCTTGATTCAAAAGTAGGTGCCAGCTCCGCTTATTGTCGCCAAGGGTCCTCTTCAAAATTCAAAGCAAATTCTTGTTTGTAGATTCGGCCAAGCCATTCCCCTACGGATAATAATTAGATGAAGTTTTCAAATAAATTTTGTACTTACCCACAAATTCACTGATTTTGGCACCTATGAAAGGAGTTCCATTATCTGTTATAATCGCATATGGGATACCAAAGCGAGTGATCAACCCCTCAAGAAAAGTGATGACCGTGGCTTGATCCACCTTTTTAGTTGGAATTGCTTCAGTCCATCTAGTGAAATAGTCGGTTGCGAGTCAAGATGTACTTGTGACCAGCAGATGAGTTAGGATCAATGACCCCGATAAAGTCTAGGCCCCATTGCTGAAATGGTACTTCTACTTGAATCGGGTGAAGAGGTAATGATGCATTCCTGGTTCTACCGATGTATCTTTGGCACTTATCACATTTTTGACTAACTTTGAAGGCGTATGCAAAAAGAGTAGGCCAAAAATAGCCTGCTCGAATAATATTTAATGCCATGGGTCTACCTGCATAATGACCTCCTGATAATCCATAATGGAATTCTTCTAAAATTTTCTCCTTCTCTGATTCTTTGACACATCTAAGAAGAACCCCATCAATATTCTTATGAAACAAGCCATTTGGTAGCAAGACATACTTGAGGGCTTGCAGTCTAAATCTTCTTCTCTGTGAGGCATTCAGATGTGAAGGACATTTCCCAGAATAAAAATATTCAATCAGCTCCTCTGTCCAATCTTGATCCACTATAGAATGATTGTCAAAATTACAATTATCTACTACATCCTCATACTCATGAATTGTGGATCCAGAGGAAGCATTCTTTGCAAGCTCTTGGCACAATGCTCGACCTCGAACAAGTTTGGTTGGTCGGATCTCAACATCAAATTCCTGAATTTTAGAAACCCAGCCAGCTCTCCTATCTCCAAGTTCTCCTTGTATGATAAAATTTTGGACATCTGGATGAACAACATAAACTATTGTTTTACTCTGTGAAACAAAGTGCCAAAACTTCTTCAGAGATTTCATTACCGCATACACTTGTTTCTCAATGAAGTTATACTTCTCTTGATGTGGTTGGATGACTTGGCTTAGGAAAGCAATCGGACGTTCATTTTCATCATCTCCCTTCTGTGTAAGCACCGCTGCATAAGCTTCTTGTTCACCAACAACATAAAGGATAAAATCCTTGGAATAATCAGGGTTCACCAGGACCGGAGCTTGAGTGATCCTTTCTTTGATCTCCTCAAATGATTGCTTCCTCTGCTCGGTCCATTTAAATTCAGCATTTTTCTTTAAAAGCTCTGTCATTGGCCTTATTACTTGAGCGAAATCTGCAACAAACTTTCGAACAAAATTAATTTGCCCAAAAAAATATTGCAAATCCTTCTTATTGGTTGGCAATGGAAGCTTCAAAAGAGCTTGGGCCCTAGCTGGATCAATAGCTAGGCCATTTTCTGAAATTACATGTCCTAGGAGCTTTCCCTCCTTTACAAAAAAAATTGACTTTTTTGGATTAATAGATATGCCAAATTCTTGACATTTTTCAAATACCTGCCTTAAATGAGATCCGTGCTCCTCCCTATTGTGAGAAAAAATAGTCATATCATCCAAATAAATCACAATAATGCGATTTAACAACTCACCAAAAGCCACATCCATTGCCCTTTGAAAAGTTGCGCCAGCATTTGAGAGTCCAAACGACATTCGTTGGTAAGCAAAGGTTCCCCATTTTGTGGTGAACGTTGTTTTATGTTGGTCCTCATCCCTGACCCAAATCTGGTTATACCCAGAGAATCCATCCAACAAAGAGAATCTCTGAGCTCCCGCAACCACATGAAGAATCTGGTCAATCTGAGGCAGAGGATAATGATCTTTTAGCGAGGCTTGATTCAAATTTCGAAAATCAACACATAGGCGAATATCTCCATTCTTTTTCCGTACTGGGACCAGATTTGCCACCCAAGTTGAATGCTTGATGGGGTAAATGATTTTAGAATCCAACATTTTAAGAAGCTCCGCCTTCATCAGTACTTCAATCTTGGGATTAACTGGTCTCTGCTTTTGTCTGAAGGGTTTCACCCCATCATGCAACTCAATAGTATGTTGTATTACATCTTTGTTATATCCCTTCAAATCATGGTAACTCCAAGCAACTATGTCAGGAAATTCATGACATAAATCTCTGATTTGTTCTAACTCCTCGGGAGTACAATCCATCCCAATATTTATCGATTTTTGGGGACCCAACTCCAGTTCAGTATACTCCTTCTCATCTACTTTGATCCTATGCTTCTCTGCCCTATCATTTTGATCAAAAAGGCTTTCAAGTGTAATCAATCCTTTTGGGATATGATTATTCCTTAGTTGAATAAGCCCTTTGGCTTCCTCCTCATCAAGCGTTCTCTCTTCCACAGTACTCGCTTCTCTTATCAAAAAATTTACAATCTGCTCATCACTTTCGAATACTTGCCAATACATGTTCTTGTCCGGGACCGAAGGTCTGTAAACTAACCTTACGGTCTTAGGTTTCCTCACTACATGCTCAATCGGAGAGAAGTTTGCTCCAAGAGATGCTAGAAGATCAGCATGCTTATTCAGCTCTCGTGAAATGGATTGAATATTCAATGTTGTGAAAGCCTCAAACAGGTCCCAAACTTTGTTGCGGTATGCCTTGAGATAATGTTGCTTGGAGATGCACTTGTTCGTTACTTGATTCACAATCAATTCAGAGTCACCAAAAATCTGCAATTGTTCAATCCCCAATTTTTTTGCCTTCTTCAAACCTAGGCACAACGCTTCATACTCAGCAACATTGTTAGTACAACTCCAGGTCAGTCGATATGAATATGTTTTCTGTAGGCCAGAGGGAGAAATAAGAACAATCCCTGCTCCCGCACCATTTTTACATCTTGCTCCATCAAAATACAACTTCCATAATTGATCGAGCACAGAGTCTTGATCATCTTGATCAAGAGGCATCTTTATTTCAACCTCTTCAGGCTTTGTAATGGAGTAACAACCAATTTTAGTTTCCATCATGGCATTAAAATCGAGCATTGAAAACTCATCCTCTAAGCGAAGCTCATCCAGGACTTCATCCATCAAATCAGGATTTTCCAATTCTTCAATTATCATGTTGACAGAATGTGTGGACTTTTCTTCTTCTTCCATCTTCTCTATATGAAAAGTAGAAGGCTTCTCATTGTAGATCCAGATTCTTCTTCCTTTGAAAGGAATCTCCAAGTGAGAATAATCCAGAGAAAGGTAGCCTCCCAACTTGGCAGTGAATTCTCTTGACAAACACATACTGAAATATGGTTCCAAATCAACCACAACTACCTCCTGAATTACTGTAATTTGAGGCATACTATGTAGAACAATAGGAATATCCTTGATTACACCCACTATTTTCATGGGAGTCCCATCCAACTGCAAGACACCAGGGCTACTTCTTGTATACTCCATACCCATGACTTCACAAACTGCCTTTGGCATGACAGTTGTCGCAGCACTAGAATCAATCATGCAGTTGTGCACTATCCAACCCTCCATCCTGAGTGACAAATAAAATGGGGGTGGTCTATTTTTTCCAAGTGGCTGAAGTAGTTAATGTTTGAGAAAAAATCATCTGGGTAGGATTCTTCTCATTATCTTTCATAGACTTCAATGATTCTTGTAACAAATCAACTTGCCCAGGTAATTGTAATGCATCATAGAGACTAACCTTGGCTGGAATCTTCTTCAATTCTTCAACAATATTGTATGTAGATGCACCAGACTCCCTCTTTTCAATAGTGTCTTCATATTTGCTCCGATATTGCTGAGTGGCTTCTACCCTCAGTATTTTAGTCAAATATGGGTACTTGAGCTTTTCTCTGGCTTGTTCCTCTGTTTCAGCTCTTGCCTATGAAGCTGAGGCTTTTTCTTGCAATATTTCCTTTGCTCGTGGTGGCAAAAGATATTTTAATAGAACAGGTGAATCTGGCTTTGGTATTGAAGCAGGAGCTTTCACTTGTACTTGTTTCTTCTCATTTTGCATCTTCGGATCAGCCGGTACCCTTAATGGTTCCATCTCTGCTGGATCTACCGTGACTGGCTTCTTCCCAGTTCTCGTGAGAACTGAGACTTGTTCTTCAGATGGAACCATAAAATTATGATCTACCTCAGTAATCATGTTAACTTGTCCTCCAGAAGAGCTTGCGGCCAATGTTTGTACATAGTTCAAATGAACCATACAAGTCTCCTCACCGTGTGGATCATTACATGTAGAGCACCAATATGTTCTTTCTACAGGGCCAACTTCCTCATTCGTCAACACAGTCGGGTTCTTCTCAGGCACTTTGCTTGTTGAAGCCGCTTGTTCTCTAGTGATCGACGGAGGTTGAAATCTCCTGGGTTGGAAATCTCTCTCGGCCTGCTTTCTTTCAATAATTGTGATTTTATTTCCCATTGCTCTTATAGCTGAATTAGCAGATTTTACCTCTTGTAATAGCGTTGTGTAAGGATCAGGATTTGAGGGCGCAGGAGGTGCCGGTATAGGTAGAGGTGCTGGCGGTGCAGGCAATGCTGGGAATGAAGTGGGAGCTGGTAATTGTGGAATGCTTGGTGCAGGCAATTGTGGAATAGTTGGAGCAGGGAGCTGGGGAACTGGAATGGGTGCGATCTGAGGCGCACTTGAGCTCCATGATGGAATAGGATACATGGAAGGCATAGGCTATGAAAATGAACCAGAATACAAATGCTTAGGAAGATCAGGTAAGATAGGCATTGTTACCTTTGGGGGAAGCCTACCTATGGCAATCAAGTCTACTTCTGCCTTTTGCGCTTGTTCGAACAGCTCTGGGAATGTAGTCACGTTGGACTTTCGGATAGCCAAGCCAATGTCTGTGTTAAAAGCTCTGAGATAATAGAATGCAACTTGCTCATGAGTGGGCCGAAGACCTTCAGGAACTCTCTGCCAGCTTCTGGTAAATCTGACATTGAAGTCCGCTATCTCCTCCTGCGGATGCCTTTGAATTGCATTAAATTGATGCAACAAGGAAAATGGATCGGCTTGTTCATGAAATTTTTTGATTAACAACTCTCCTAATTGATCCCATGATGCAATAGTGCCTGGTTGCAATGATCGGTACCAATACAACAATTTCCCTCTCAGTGACAACACCAACAATTTTATCATCACGTCTTCATCCATTATGTCATGGATGGTCGCCAAAGAGGCTACATCTTGAATATGCTCATAAGCAGTTTTACCAGTACCATCATAGGTCGGCAAAGCTTTCAAAGCAGCTTGAGGGACTGGATTTTGTGCCTGTAAATTCAAGGCTCCCAAACTATTCCATGTCGAGAACTGCCTTGGTGGAGGATTTTGGGCCATTTGGACTGGTGTGTGTGGTTGAGGAGGTGGAAAACTAGTAGCAATACTAGATGAACTTGAAGGAACAAAAAATACACCAGCAATTTGTGAGGATGTTGCAGAGGACGTAAGTGGTGGGGAGACCAACTTAGGGTGTCCACTTAATTTTTGGTTGTCAAGTTCAAAAAACTCAATGGGATTTTCAAAATTTTTGGCCTTCGATCTTGTGATCATGAAGTACAACTCTCATTGTCTCCACGTTCGAAGGCTTCTGGGTAGTGCTGAGTCACCAAATGTTCTAACTATACAACATGAAGGTGAACATTAAACCTCAATACTATTGAAAGTGAAACTTTTAGGGTCCCACCGGGCATGCCAAAAATTGTTGGTACAGGTGGGTTTGTCAACATGGAATAGTACTTGTCCCACCGATTATGGATCTTATTGAGATAGAGATGTCCCACCGGGCGTGCATGCCAAAAACTGTTGGTCACAAATCTGCCTAAGTACAATATTTCATCACTTGTGCGCCCTAGACTCGGCCAACATTGAAAGGCCGAGGGAAAAATAAAATTCCTTCGAACCGATCTCCAGAGAGGGTTGGCTCCCTTACTAAATTCTACACTGTTTGAAGACTAGGGATGCAGGAAAGAAATTGAAAAATAACTGAAAGAAAGGGAAATATAGCCACAGGCCGAAGTGTAGAATTTGGGGCAGACTAACAGCAAAAATTCCACCAAGTTTTATAACAGCATATAATAAAAGGAAAGCAACAGAATTTAACTCACACCTTTGTAGAGATAACCCCCGGATCGCATTTCAAAATCTACTCACTAACCAACAACGTTTGAATTCAGAATGCAGAATTCAAAACTTAACAGCAAGAGCATGAGCATAAACAGAAATGATTTAAAAAAAAGAAGGAAATCACACACATAAGAATGCTTGCAAATTTTAGAAGCCAAGTCTCTTCTATTGATGCAGAGAACTTAGAGAGTTTTCTTGCAAAATATCTAACCTCCCTTTACAATAAGAATTTGATTAGTATTTATAGAGGTTTTTGCCTCTTTCATTAAATACATGTGGAGGCAAAGTGTCGGCCACTCAGCCACCAATAGCAACAACTTTCTCCTCGACCACAACAATGAACCAATGAGCAAATGCCAAATAAAATAACTGCTGATTTTATCACATGGCATATCAAGCTTCAACACAAATCATCGGTCCAGTTTCAATCTCCATGGTGGCGCCTTGGAAATGCATGCCCACGAAGTGGTTGATGCCTCAAAAATGAACAATATTGCACTGGAATCAAGAGCACATGCTTAAACTTGGTAGCTTCAGTGATCATATCACCTCAAGAATTATCTTTATCAATATTAATCTCTTTTCAAGGAATATTTGCACCAAACTTCACCCAAAATTACATCCATAGGAAAAAGTGTTCAATGTGTGAAAACACTTAAAAAAGAAAAAACACTTTTCAATGTGGCACCAATGATTACAACGAAATGTCAATGTGGCACACTACAACAAAATTCCAATGTGGAAAAAATGCCAACACATCCTAACAACTCTTGATATTTTTTCCTATTGCCAATCCATCAAGATTTATAACCCAAACATGCACCTTTATCCATTTTAAGTACTACACCTACCACCAATAACAAATTTTTAGGATATCCACTCCTTGCTTTAGGAAATAATGATCATGTAGTACTAGTAATCATACTAAGAATTCAAAATAATAGATTAAAGAAACATAAAAATTTGATCCTCAAAATGAGATATTAGCATTAGATTTAGCTGGATTACCCCCATCGTATAAAACCTTAGGAATGTCTTCCCACAAAGTAATGGTAGTACAAATAGGTATTTACGCTTTTTTTTTGTTGATACATCCAATGAAGAGGTTATTCATGGAAAAAAACCTACCCAAGGGAATAATGCTATGATTCTTGCTACATATGATATTTATATTAGATACCTAAATAGATCTTGTACAACTTTGGGTACCATGGAATGGGTATATGAAAATTTTAAGAAAGGTATTAAAGATCCCTTAGAACCAAAACCATGGATAGACCAATGGGAAATAGAATAGAAACTCCATTGCAATAAATGTAAATATTGTCCATCATCTCCTAATAGTGATGATGAGAATGACTTTCTTGAACCCTACAATAATACTTCCACAATTGACATAGTAATATTAGATAATGAAGAATATTGTGACTACTTATCCTTTATCATAAATACCATAGACATCCTCCATCATAAATATGATAATTATTCATAATAATCATCTCATATCAATAACATTGTCATACATGAGCTTCAATTAATTACTAATGATGGCAATATGGATGTGTCTACAAATCATTTTACTTCAAAAATTTGTGAATCACTGATAAACATTATTGATACTTTTTAATCCCCCAATCTATATTTAATGACTTTGAGTTCAACCAATATCAAAATCCTAGGGGTACTTTCAACACTACCACAATTCAAACATGAGTCCTAAATCCTAATTGAGAAAATAATTGATATAAATATCAAGACTAAATATTGGCCTAAAATACTAAAAATAGGAAAGTTTTTGTCTCCTAAAGAGCATGAATCCTACACCAACCCTTTAACCATATTTTACAATGTCTTTGCATGATCTTATGTAGACATACCCAAAACAGATCCTTCCATCATTGTGCATCATATATATGTTCACCCAGATGCAAAGATTATAAAGTAAAAGCTAAGGAAGATGCACCTAAAAATATCATTGCTTGCTAAGGAGGAGCTTTAAAATCTTCTTGAGATCTAGTTCATCGAAGCCATTGACTACTCCAATTGGATATCTAGCATAATGCTAATTATGAAAAAGGAGGGCACCATTCATGTTTGTACTAATTTCGGAGATATTAATACGATATGCCAAAATATTACCTCTCTTCTTCCTAATATTGATATTATTATCAATTTCTCCACCAAATCTATAATTTTGTCCCTTATGGATGGATTCTCACAATATAACTAGATTTGGACAACACTTGAGGATCAATCCAAAATAGCTTTCATCACCCCTTGGGGAACGTTTTTTTGGTAATTTATACCTTTTGGATTAAATAATTCTAGGAAAACTATGAACGCACTATGACATATATCTTCCATGATATGATGAATAACATAGGAGAAGTCTATGTTGATGATCTTCTCAATTATTTCCAAAGATGAAAATACCATGTGCCAAATTTAATATAAATATTTGATTGCTTAATGTTCATGTATATTACATTATTTGGTACATGCTAATGTACCCCAATGGTACCTTCATGGTACATTTTTAAATAGTATATTATGGTTGAGTCAATATTTTAGGGTGTGATTTATATTTATTCTTTTATGTAAGTGTGAATGTGCAAGAAATGCACAAGTTTCATGTGATTTAAGAGTGCGAGTGTAGGTTGAGTAAATGTGTACAAGTGTATTGTATGTAAGAGTACAAATATGTAATGTAAATATGTACAAAAGTGTCTTAGATTAGGTGTGCATGTATAAGTACAAGAGTCATGTGTGCAAGTATCTAGAGTCAAGTGTTCATCAAGTATGTAAGTGTCAAATTTGTATATATTTAGGCTTTAAAATTTGTATTATGTGAGCAATTAATATTGTAAGTTGTTCTTCATGCATAGTACACAAATTATTTAGGCTATTTAAATTCATATTTTAGTATATAAATGAGTGTTATTTTCTTTATTATATAAGCCTTTATATACATATTAATTCTCTCATATTACTCTACTCTTATTATATTTACATTGACTATTTTATATTGGATCTTGTGATATTGTGATATAACCTATGATATTGTGTGGTAGTATAAGTCTTACAAAAGCTAATAGTGATATCAGAGCTACCACTAAACTTTGTCGAGTTTGATAGAGTTCATTTTATTAGCCACCAATAACTAGATTTTTCCATTTTTATAAAGTTGGTTTGGAGTCTATCCACTTTTAAGGTAGTGAGACTCAGATTCTATATTTAAAGGTATTATTGAGTAGAAATGCTAGGGCCTTTCCACATTTGAAGGAAAACTAGTGAAGACTAGGACTCATCTAGATTGAAGGTGTACCAACTCAAGATTATTTGGTCATTTAGAGATAAAGCCAAAACTTGAAATTGATTTGAAAACTTTAAAGTTTTTATAGATTAAATATTGAAGGTGAATCAAATTAGAAGATAGTTTATAATTCAAGGATAAATATAACCCTTGACATTGAAGTCTAGAAAATTTAAGGATTTGAAGACTTGAATATTGAAGTAGAATCAACTTAGAATATAGTTGATCATTCAAGGACATTCAGTTCCACCCTAACATTGATATTGGGTTCTTTGGTTAGGAGGAGATTCATATTGAGTTCTTAGGTGTTCATGTAGAGTCACTTGCAAACACCGTTATTTTCTTTGGGGTAAGAAGACATTTTTTGGATATGAGTGTAGGTTATTTAAGGTTTGCTTTAACATTATGTATTACCTATCATCTATCAAAGTGTTGTGCATTGACAAATTTATTCTACATTTAATCTCATTGAAGCTGGTGGCTGATGAAGGTTATTACATTGGGGCTAAATTTAGATGGCAATTTTCATTGATCTAGTTTGGATTATCATCAAATTTGCTAAAATTTTAAGTTGATAATATCCTATGATAGGATTTAGGTGAATTTTTGCTAAAATAATTCAAACTAGATTTATTTATGTCAAGCCTGAGTGCTTTGTAATGTATAATCCATTCATCAGTATCCCAAGTAGTTGTCATTGAGTTTTTTAAGAATAATGTTGTGCCTATCAGAATGATGAATTCCAAGATCATTGAAAATATTTTCTCATTTCTCTTGGCTTCCTATCCATGCTTTATGAATTTTATTCCCATTTGAAGTGGTTAATATGTTGGTATCAGTGCTACCTATAATAAACTACATTTTAACAGTGTCCATGCTTGGAAAATCAAAGAAAATATACAATATAAAAAGCAAAAATGTTGGATTCACAGAAACTAGAAATTGTAAAACCAACAATTTATAGAAAATTATAAGTCGAACTACTTTCTTGGGCCCTAATGAAAATGGTTGTTTGTAACATAATATGCTTGTATTATAGTAAAAGTAGAATACTTTTCATGAAAATGGTCTTAATGCTAAGGCTGAATAAACAACAAATTGATTGCAAGGGCAAGTTGAAAGGATTCTTGGGCCACAATTCAGTAGAGAAAGTGAGAATTGTATTTGTCTTTACAAATGATCCAAAATGACTCAAAGTGGTTGTTTTGACAAAAATTATTATCCATAAATGAAATAAGTGAGTACAGTGTAGATAAAAATATATAAGTTTACAAGAAAAGGTAAATTTGATATATCTAAGAACTAAGAAATTAATTATAGAATTGTTACAAGTATGTCCATTGCAGAAAGAAGGTTGAGATGATTTATATTAATTTGTGCTCTGCATTGGAATATTGCAAGAGAAGAGTTTATTATAGGAAGGGGAGAAAAAACCTTGCTTTCATTTTTATAAAAATATATGATAAATTGAAAAAGTCATGCATCTAAGTAAATGTCATTAGCTCAACCAATTAATTAAGGAGGAAACCTAGGTTTGAATCTTGCCAAGCGATACATGTATGATACCTAAGCTATAAAAAAAACCATTATATGATGATGATGTAATATGGGTGGGGCCTATTTCAATACCATACAACCATTTAAAAAAAAAGTTATGCATCTACATGTGTAGGTTTAAAATAGGTTTAAGTAATCTAATTAATTTTGAATAATTGTTGTATTAAATTAAAAATTCAAAAATATTATTCATTATTAAAAATGTTTGAGGCAAGTGCATTCAATAATCCCATAGTTGTACCTATAAAATAGGAAGTGGAAGGAAACCTTGGAGATATTTGTATGGAACATAAATGGTTTATATTAAAATAAGTCAAAAGCTTTACATAATTTTGTATTTGAATTTGATATGAAGTTATAGAAATGCCTATCACATGTGCAATTTGTAAGCAATCAGTCTAGATGCACACATGAAAATGTTAGAGGTAGGTCTTTTGTATGCGCAAGTGTGACAAACAAATTTATATATTTCATAAAATTAATGTTAACAAACACTATTTATACCTTGATGTAAACAAAGAAAAAAATAGTATTTGCATGATAGCTTGTTATTTTGCTCCACTTCAATCTACAAATAAACCAATGTATCCATGAATGATCCATTCATGTTTTTGACTAAGTATATTTTAGGATTTTGCTAATGGGTGAAACATTTTAGTTGGATATTTTTATGCTGGGACAAATAATTGTTGAGAAAATAAGCATATAGAGGGTAGATATCTATCATGGATAGAGGAACATGAAAAAATGGACACTAAATGTAATGAATGGTCAAGGATTTCATTTGATATAGGGGATATTATAACAATGAAATAGCATGATCATTATGTGGATGTGTCAAAATTTAAATATATAATAGTACTTCATGTGTCACAGGGATGGGATAATATACTTGCCAAATTGTACAAGGTTCTAGTATGCTCAAATATTAAATAGCACAAGAGAGTTATCAATCAAATGGTGCATTTGGGTATAGGAATTAAAATTCTAGAATCTCCTCTTATATTTTCTACTCAGTTAATGAGGTGGTTAAATACAAGGCTAAAATAATAATAATAATTGATAGTCAAGTGCAAGGACTAAACCATCAAAAAAATACTATTTTTCACAAAAGGTTAGAGAATAAAATCAAGAATATATCATATCTACAACAAAACTTGTAGGAAATATTCTAACCTATTATAAAATTTTATTGCAAGTGAATGAAGAATGTCTTCATATTAAGGAAAAAAAAACCTAGGCAAATGCCATTTTTATTGGTGCACCACCATTAAGACTTGAAATTTCAAGTTCTCCATCCAATAAAATCCATGTTATAGAAGAAAATAAAAATCCTACAATACACCTAGCCAAATTTTGATTCACCATGTCTATCATGTCAACACAAAATAAATGAAATAATATTGATGAAGCTGCTATTGTGCACCACTTTTAGAGCTTGAATATCTAAGCTCTTCAAGGAAAAAAAATTTAATCCCACATAACCATTAAAGCTTGAATATTTGAGATCTACCATCTGCAAGAAGAAAAAGAAATAAAATAATTGTGAATCCATCTCATCAAGGTCTAGATTAGCTATCTAAAATTCAAGATTTAAAATATTTGATCTGGTCTCGAAGCCCACACAGGTCACAAGAATGGGATACATGAGGTATGGGCGTTGAATCATAATAGGGTTGAAATAGTTTCAAAAATACTCAAGGGAAGAGGTATTGTGTGAGGTTGTGGCTTTGAATCATCATCTGGACAATGATTCTCACCATTTCTTATTAAGGGGGGAAACCAAAAAAAAAAACAAGCCTCAACACTTCGCCTAAACTCCAAAACTTTCGTCAATAATGTAGATTAAAAATAGTAGGAACAAACAAAAAGAAATACTTGAGTGTATGAAATGCACCTGAAAATAGCACCTTCCATATAATTTCCCCCACCATATAAACAATTACTATTAATGTAGGGCAAAATTACAAGGGCAAAAAAGAGAAGACAAATACAGGGGATTTTCCTGCATCCTTTATATACAAGGGAATTTCCTGTGTCCTTTATAAAAAAAAATTTGGTGAGAACCTAAGAGGGAATTTTTAAACCACCCTCTTAGGGTGACTCTAATAGGACAGTTACCCTAAGAGGGTGATTTTAAACTACCCTCTTAGTATCTATTAGGGAATTTTTTTACCGTAGTAAAAAACTACCTTATTTTAGTTGCCCTTTAAAAAAAATTTGGGTGTAGTGAATCCAATATCATCAGAATAAACTATCCTAGCAACATTTACAATATTGACTTCAAAAATATTAATACTGGATAATAAAGAAGATCAATAATTTTGGGGTAAACATTCCAATTAATGCACCATTATTAGTTGTTATAAAATTTATATTAGAGTTAGCAAACACTTTAGATTTGATCCTTTTAAGTGAGGGTTCAACCTCTATTTATAGAGTTTTACATTGTTTATGAATATAAGAATTACAACGATATTCATACTGCATCTAATTTTCTACAATTTGATTAAATTTTGTGGCTTCTAGTTGTTTTTATTGAAATAGTTGAGATCAACGAACAAAGAATCAATCTAAGCCATCCCCTATTCTTGCAACTGCTCATTATCGTAGATCTTGAAATAGAATTTGGCTGATCATATTGTTCTAGAAATATCTAAGCCAAGATAATTCATTCTCTCAATTGTTTCATCTTCCACAGTCCTAGCTTCATCTTCATTTTTTATTCTATCACATAGCCTTGGCAAGGATCTTATCACTTTGAATTTTCTACAAATATTCAACGTCATCCATTGATCTAGATGTGGACAAACACGATTGATTTCCAAGGGTTTAGGGTTGGCATATTTTTGGTAAAATCTTGTTGACCTACTTAAACCATGCCTTAACCTTTATCTTTGATGCTTTAGATGACTCTACCCATGGCCATGAGATCTCAACTTCATTTCTTTATTTTTCTCAAAATCATGCCTAATTTTTGGACTTGAGGATGTTTGATTGGGTTGACCACAGATTCAATAAATTTCATGGTTTTCAGCCTTAAAATCTCTTAGGTAGGCTTATTTCATGGTCATGGTGTGCCTTTAAACTTTTATAAGTTAGAAATCTTGACCGTGACTCAAATAAGGCTCCATACCATGTGTATTTCTTATGATAAGCTTTGTTTGACCATGTTGACCATGGTAGAGAGATTGCTTGCATTTGTGCATCCTTTGAAGAGAATACTTTGTTCATAAATCATGGATTTGATAAAACTCTTCACCTTCAAGTGTGAAGCTCACAACCATTCTCCAAAATTGGGTTTCCCCTATGTTGACTAGTTTGACTATGATTTTAAGAAAAAACATGGTCTTAAGATTCTCCTTTGCTTATGGTCTTTTGAATGTACCATCCATGGTTTCAATAATTTATCTTCCTCAAAATTTCTTAAGAAAGGCATCTCACGACCATGATACAAACACCAAAAAGTTGGATGTTGACCACTTTGACCATAGTCTCATGAAAAATCATAATTTTGAGAACCTAACATCCCCCAACCATGATTGCTTTTACATATTAACCTCTTCTTCACAAAATAATTATGGTTTTGAGAAATTTACATTCCATGACTATAATACTCTCACTACTAAGTAGTGTTGAATTTTCTTTGATCATAGTTTTTAGATTTGTCTTCAACACTTAGCTAGTGTGAAGGTTTTCTACTCCTAGGAATTAAAATTTTCACTATTTCCCTTTTGATATAAACTTGTTCTTCCTTATGACTCTCTTCAAAATCACCCTAGAAGAGCACCAATATTTGGTTGGAATAGCTCTAGACTCAATCCTAAATCTCACCTTAGTCAATTTATAAAATATTTTATCTATTTGTATTTTAGGCTAAACCTTTTCTCAAGTAGCCTCAATGAATTTTTGGCTTTCACTACTACATCATTGAGATCATCCAAAAATATGAGGATTGATTGGGATTCTAAACTCTTTAACTGAATCTCATTCCAGATATCCCTCATAATTTTTTTCACCTTATCTTTAGAAAATATTGAAGTCTTAGCATTTTTCAATTGTAACTACTATTATAGTTGGATAATTTGTTCAGCAAGAGCTTTATTTTGAGTTTGAGCACTTTTAGCTTCTTGCTTGTATTTGGAAACTTCTTGAAACTTGTCCTACCACTTCTTAATCTCATTCCTTAGAGCCTTTTCCAAATTATTTTTCTCTTTAAGTGAGGTCTCTAAGCCTTCTACCTACACTTTCAACTTTTAACTCTTTTCCTTATATATATCACCTTGCAAATAGATAGTATCAAGATGGACCTTAGCAATGACCTCATCTTCCATAGGTAGCTATGTAATGTCTATTGTATGTAACTCTATTTGGTAGTCTTCCAAGGTCATATCCTTTTAAATCTTATCTAAAATATGGGTGATAGTAAGCTTAGTTATTTTATAAGCAATAAAATCTACTACCATAGTCTACCTTTTATAGACAACTATTTTAGAGGGCTTCACAAACATAGCATTCCACCAATATCATTTTTTATCTTTTCATACATGGAAATAGTAGAATTTGTGAGAAAAGTGGAGGTAATGACCAAATATGATATAAATGAAATTGGAGATGTGGGAATGTTCAAAATAGTAGAGTTTGAAGTGGTGGGAGTGGATATCACTACTGCTACTATAGAATATGGTGGATGAAATGATGATACATGTTTCACCATTGAGATAGACACAGGTGTTTGTAATAGAGGAGAAGAGGTTTGATATAGGGGTAATGAAATTTGTACCCCTAATGAAATAGGTGGGTACGATGGGGGCTATGATGAAGATGGTGATGAGACTCATGGAGAGAATGTATGAACTTGAAGAGAGGGAGTTCCTTCCACTTACTTCTAAGAAGGGGAAAGGGAATTCCTTAGGGATCTTTGAGGATAATGAGTAGATGAAGAAGATAAATAAATAATACCCGAGTCCTTTGGTGGGTACTACTACTTTATTAGATTTAACTACTCTATTTTTGAAGGTTGTGCTTCTTAAACTACTTGTTCTATTTTTTCTAATTTTCTTTTCTTGCTCAACTCCTTTGTAGCTTCTACCACTACGTTTTTTTTTTTCTATTGAATATAATAGGGGAAGAAGAGATATCCTCTATATATTTTTTTAGTTGTGGTATTTCTACTTCTTGTGTAGGTGAAGGTGGTGGTTTGGTGGTAGTTGATCTAGTGAATTTGATTGGAGGAGTTCTAGATTTGTATGTTACCCAACCTTTAGATTTTTCTTGCTCAGTAGCATCTACTCCAAGGGCTATATGTTCTAGCCTTTTATTTAACTTGAATTACTTCAATAGACCTTGATTCTATTTTTCCAAGACCTTTCCCAACATAGCCTAGATTTTACATCATTCTAGTCCCTACAGTATACATTTATAGTTGTTTAGGCATTGGTTGAAACATAGGTTATGCCCTTTGAGTTGTAGAAGAAGGATTTGTCCCTAAAATATGCCTCTTTTGGGCTTGGGGAGGTGGAGAAGGTGGTTGAATTTGTATTTCTTTCCCCTTTTCTATGACGTTTCCATTTTTTTGTTTTAGCCTTTGACATTGTACAATGAAAACTTAGTGCTAGATTCTTGCCATTATTGGCCTTCCATGATTTTTGAAACTCATTATACTTTATAGAAAACTCCCTAGCCATATTATTGTCATATTTAGAGGTGGTGGTATTTTTTTCAACCCTCATATTCCACCGCTCAAATATTTTGGCATCATCCCATTTTTCTTTCTTTTATATGGATTAGATTTTTGATTCACTAAGAACATGTTGCTTGTTATTTTCAAGATCATGATCTTCCAATTGGTCATAGAAATCTCTCCATGGGGGCAACACCTCCATCTATTTGAAACTTAATTATTGTTCCTAAAATTATCAATGTGGGGCCTCACTTTTATTTTAAATTTTGGAGGCTTCCCTACATTAATTTGATTCAACTTGTCCATAAACTTGTTGTCAAGGTCACACCTCCATCTATGAGTAATATCTCTTATGTCCAATATTTTCATGACCATAGAGATACTTTCATACTGGCCCTTCTTATTTACTATGATATCTTACCTATTTAATAGATAGGTGAATGTTCCTTTAATGGTTGCCCTTGTTCCAAAATAAAAATTGATGTAATCCATTTTTCTATAGTATTCTAAGGCAAAAACTATATCTATGACAAAATGTGGCAACACAAATTACTTCTCTGTAAAGCCATATAACTTTATTACCATACCTTTAGTCACTATATACCAATCCCCTTCTTCTACCTCTTTGGTTTGCAATATTGACTTGGCCATGGGGGATAATATAGGTATTTCTCCACTGATAATTTTAAGGGGTGGCCCTAAAAATTCCCTATTTAAATTATAATAGGACTCAGCTCGAGTCAATAAATTGGTCCATGTATAAACACAGGTCAGGTTTTCTTCTTAGTACATAGGGACTACTGCTATCCATAGAATTTTATAGTGGACCCCATAAAATAAAGTATAGGTCAGGTGAGAGTAAAAATTGAAAGAAACACTATATGACCCTTGCTTTGCTTTTTCCAATTGTTCATTTATTTTATTGCATAGATAGGTGGGCTAATAAAAAATATGGGATTGGTGTCTTTGTCCATTATGGATGAGTCATAATTATTGGGATTAAATATACATACATTGTGGCTATTTTACAATCATAGACTAATCTATTAGTTGACAAGCTTGCTAACATAGCTAACATTTAATATAGCTTTAGCTGAAAAAAATATTTGAGCAAAAGGGGAGATTTTGGTAATTTTTTGCCTAATACTATGGTTTTCAATTATGCAACTAGCCATCTTAGGAAATAAATTTCCAAATCTAAATGAACTTTTAGTGAGTTATATTTGGCCTACTCCTTATGAATAAATGGTTTTGGCTTATAATTTGGTTGCATTCCCATGGCAAAGGCATTGGAAACAATTGTAGGGGCAAGATGAAAAAGGTTTTTTCCCTCTTCCTTTTTTACTACTCTCTATCTAGGGTTGTAGAATTTTGTTATTACAAAAATAAATTTGGGACAAGGGAATACTTAATCAGAAATGCAAAAAATAGAGGGAATTTAGAGTGACAAAACCTAGGCTTGATGATGATAAACCTTGCAATAGCCTTCTCTCCACATTCGTACTCATTTGTTCTTTTTTCTTCCATGTCATGACCATGTTAGTTACATTGGATGTTGCATATTGAAAATGGTTTTCACCCTCACTTTCACCCATTGTAGTTGCTTTATTGGCTAAATTAGATGTTACCATTACTCGTAGGATGAAGGTTGTCAAAGCATTTATTACAAATAGGGTGATTCTATGTAAATATTTTAAAATTCATTAGGGTTTTTGAGCTCTTTAAATGTTGAGTGTTTGAAAAAAATGATACTTTCCCTTTACATTTAGCTAAATACCCTCTCAAAATGCTCTTTAATTAATACAAAAGATGAAACTTCTCATCCATGCTTTGAGTTTGCATGTGTTAACCTACTATCCTAATGTCAATGATTTTGCATGGCCATGATTGGCTCTCATACAATCAAGGTGGCATGGTTTTGGGGAAGCTTTAAAACATGACTTTATTTTTGAATTCAACACCTACCATTTCCATGCTACTCGTGGTCTAGAGGAAACTCATATCTATGATATATTGTTTTTAACCTTGGGCCTTGTGCTCTTTGTTGACAATGATGTTAGGATTCTCTATGATGCACGATCGTGATCCAAAATCCTTTTGAACCTTTTAACCAAAATTTGACCATGGAATAGAGCCATATCATAGCCATGAGTCTTCTAGAAATTTTGCCTTGAATAACTACACTGAATAATAATTTTATGGATGCTCACGGTCATGATTTCCCTTTTCCCTATTTTTCCTTTTATTTTTTTCTTTTAAAGACAAACACAAAAAATATTTACAAGGAATATAATACATATGATATAATAGAAGAATTTTTTACTTTAAATAGAGTTTGAGATGGTATCCATTGATAGGGATTGGTTGAACTCTCCCTCGTTGATATTTCAGTTGAAATGCATTGTGTTACTTTGTTGTAATGATGGTGAAGGGAACTTTCCAAAATGAGTCAATTTTTTATGATTTCTTGGTTTTGCCCTATCTTCATTTCATATTAAGACCTAGTATCCAACCTTAAACTTCTTGAATATGGCCTTCTTGTCAAACCATCATTTGGTATCTATTAAGTGATTCTAAAAATTCTCATAAGTTGTGTTCCTCTACTCTTCCAAATGTAATAACTGCATTAGCCTTGCTTCTACTAGATTTTCATCTAGTGCATAATCTTGGCTAGTCAATATTAGAGTAGGTATTTCAAGGTGAGTGGGAAGAATGGCCTCTTTTCCATACACCAATGCATAGGGAGATGAGTTAATTGACTTATTTATGGTGATTCTATCTACCCATAATGCTTGATCTATCACAAGGTGCCAACTCCTTTTGTTATCCCTTAATGCTCTTTTCAAAATCTTGAGCAAGTTCTTATTAGTAGATTATACAAACTCATTCCCCTGTAGGTAATAGTTTGAGGAGTTCTTAAAATAGATACCATATCTACTAGTAAATTCTATAAAATTTGCTCCAATAAAGTATGGACCATTATCACTTACTATAGCATCAAGCATGAATAACCTTTTAATGAGGCTTTCAACAAAATTAATCACAACCTCTTGATCAACCTTCTTAGTAGGTATTTCTTTAACCAATATAGTGAAGTAATAAGTATTAGTAAAATGTATGTATGGCATCCTAAATAATTGGGGTCAATAATTCCAATAAAGTATACCCCCAACTATTGGAAAAGCTCTTCTACCTAAATTGGTCTAATTGGAAATGATGCATTTATGTTTCCCTCCATATATCTCTAACACTTGTCATAAGATCTTACTATTTCAAAGGCGTTAGAAAAAATAGTTGGGCAATAGTAGCATACTCTTATTATCTTTGTTGTAGTTATTCTTCCTAAATAATGTCCTTCTGATAGTCCTTTATGAAATCCATCTAGAATATTTTATTTTTTATCATATTTCGCACATCTTAGAATTCCATCAAAGGTTATTTATGTATATCTCTTCAGGTAGGAGGACATATTTTAAATATTGTACCCTATATCTTCTTATTTGTGAAGCATTCAGACCCTAATGGAATACACTTTATAAGCTAATCTACCCAATCTATATCTCCTGAAAGACCATCTTCTTGTTACCTCTTTTTATGACTAACAAGATACCATATACTCTATGCCTAATGTTGATACCAGTTCTTGAAACAATGCTTGAACTCTTACCAAATTTGTAGGATGGATCTCCACATAATTTTATTAAATCTTGGTAATGCAATCTACCCTCTTATCACCTAACTCTCCTTATAGGATGAAGTTACTGAAATATAGATGCACCACATATACCATAGTTTTACTTTGTGCCAAGTATTGTCTAAATTTTTTTAGTGAATTTATAACTACAAATACCTATATTTTCATAAATTTACTTTATTTGGTATTCATGGAGAGTCTATCTCTAGAAGAAAATAGGGTCCTCATCCCCTACATCATCCTTTTGTTTCAACACTACAACATAGCTTTTTTTAGCATGAATAGGCATATAAGATGAAATATATATTAAAATTTGGGTTAACCAGTACTAGTTCTATAGAAATAGCCTACTTGATTAGCTCAAAATACTACTTTCTCATGCTAGTCCACTTGAACTAAAAATTTTTCCTAAGGAGCTTTGAAATAGGCTTAACAATTTGAGCAAAATCAAATATGAACTTTTTTACAAAGTTGATATTCCCAAAGAAGGATTGCAAAGTTTCTTATTCATGGGAAGAGGGAGGGAAAATATGGATTTCACTCTATCTAAATCTATTTAAATACCTTGTTTAGACACTACATGCCCAAATAACTTGCTCTCATGAACTGCAAATATTGACTTCTTGAGATTGAGAAATATACCAAATTCCCTGGACTTCTAAAAGACCTCTTTCAGATGCTTCAAGTGTCTTCTTTTCATGCAAAAATACAATCATGTCATATATAATAAGAATTAACCTAGGTGTTGTAGGTGAGTTGGAGAGAAGAGGGCAATCCTCCAAGGGAGGTCCAAGGTTCGAATCTCCACCCTACCAAAAAGCGGAATTGGGTACCCAAAATCCAATTGATAATGTTAGTGCAGGCAGGTCAGGTGCGACCCCTCGGTGACTTTGACGGTGTAGAACCCCTTGTTCGTGGTCTCTTAGACCAAGGCAGCCCCGCAAGGGGGTTTTTTGCTTTATATATATATATATATATATATATATATATATATATATATATAAGAATTATATTGTTATCAAGAAACTAAAATCATAATCCATAGCCCTTTGAAAAGTAGCTCCTGTATTAGACAAACCAAAAGGCATCCTTTGGTAGGAAAAACTGCCTCATTTTGTAGTAAAAGCTATCTTGAATTGATCATCATATTTTATCCAAATATTATTATAACTAAAAAATCCATATAACAAATAAAATTTGTTAGTCCCTACAATGAACTATAGAATCTAATCTATATAAGGTAGATGATGGTGATATTTTAAAGATACCTTATTGAGATTTTTGAAATCCACACATATGCAAATATCTATATTCTTCTTTCTCATAGGTACCAGATTGGCAACCCATGTGGAATGTTTAACAAGGTAGATGACTTTCACTTTCAATAGCTTAAGTAATTTCTAGCTCATGATGGACTCAATTTTAGGATTCATTGGTCATTTTATTTTTCTAAATGGTTACCTTAGGTACTAACTCAATAGTATGTTGGATTATCCTTTTATCATATACCTTTAAATATTCATAGGTAAAGGCTATAATATCTTGATATTGGAGGTACAAAGCTTTAAACTCCTCAACTTCCTTTGGAGATCACTTAATTCCAACCTTAAGATTCTTTCCATTTTCAATTTCTATATCACTATAAACTTTATCATCAACTTTCATAGGTTATTATTTTTTCCATCTTCATTGTCAAAGAGACTTTCTAATGTAATCAAACCCTTAGGTATATGATTATTTTTTAACTATATGATATCCTACTATTCAATTTTCTAAGGTATATCTTCTTGCAAGTTACAAAAACTAGCCTCTTCTACTAGGAAATCAAAAATCTGATCATCATTCTCAAATAACT
This sequence comes from Wollemia nobilis, assembly GCA_028583015.1. NCBI lineage: Eukaryota > Viridiplantae > Streptophyta > Pinopsida > Araucariales > Araucariaceae > Wollemia > Wollemia nobilis. Next base: position 4,389,042 of record JAQPPZ010017101.1, on the reverse strand, counting down.
TCCAAAAAATATATCTTTTTGGTATTGATGGCCTAAAAACTAGCTTAACTCTTCTATTTTTGCTAGCCCTAATTTTAATATGGGGTAAAATTAGCACCTTCAACAACTAGGGCATCAACTAACAAATTTTGTTGTCTAGGAATAGAATGTATGTTTAAAGCATTAAAAGACTCCATCAAATCCCATACTCTATTCCTATAGGCTTATAACTAGTAATATTTGCTATTACATTTCTCTATAACTTGATTTACCACCAATTTTGAATCCATATATTTCTGACAATTTGATTCTCATTTCCTCTATCTGCATAAAACCTAGGTATAATACCTCATATTTTGTTGCATTATTAGTACAAGACCAAGTCATTCTAAAGGTAAATTTTTTTACCCCTTTTGAAGGAGATTTTAAAACAATACCAAATCCAACCCCATTTTTACACCTTACTCAATCAAAGTGTATAGTCCAAATTTTAGATTCTCTTAGGGCTTGATTAGATATAGAGGGAGTCATTTTATCTATTTTAAAAGTAATGCTATATGTATCTGTAGACACCTAAAATGCATAATAACAATGAGACACTCCAAAAGACCTCCTTATAACCCATATAACCCACCTTAGGCAGCCTTGGGGCTATCTAGTGTATTTCCCCAACAAAATGGTACTTTTACCCTATTATAAGCAAGATGATCTCTCCCAAGATGGTATCCAAGTTGGGGCCATATCAATCCAATATGGTTGTGTGTGCACTAATTTAAAAAGAAATAAATTAGGCTAGGAACTACTTATTAGTGTGATGGTGGATTTATTGCCACCCTTGATGACCTAAAGTCACCCCTGCCACCTACAAAGTAGTAATCAAGGTACCATTAATTTCCACTTATCTCTTTGGATGCATTCCAAGGAGGCTATAAAATGGAGTCTTACCCCACCATTTGAATATCCCCAATTTTAGAACTCTTACAATGAAGTTCTACTCAAATCTGTAGATACCTAAAACATGTCATGTTGAGGAGGCTACTCATAGGGACATCTTTTCAAGCCATATGAATCATTTTGGGCCTTACCAATACCTATAAATGGTTCTAACCACTCAAATAGGGCAATCTAACCCTTCATATCCTAGGTCACTATCCCCCTTAGCAATGACCTTGCGATCACTAGACCCAATGATGACCTCCAGATCAGGTCGTGCCTATCAAGGATGACCATATCTGTAACAAAATTGGGCTCCCTAAGCTAAGTCAAATCCATTATAGGGAAAATCATTTTGAATGATTATGGATGAGAAGCTTCCAGAAGTGACACCTCACCTCCCTGAGCCTAACTAAATCTTGGTCTTGACTTCATCTGTAAACCAAGATTGTATTTGAGGGAAATCTATAAATTGGAGCATTCCCTTCACCCAAAATATGATGATTTGTATACTATGAAGTGCTACCATTTTGTAATTAGAGAGATTAATATCTCATAAGCATCAAGGTGATGTTGAAATTTTGTTATGAATATTGCATTCACATTCATGGAGTGCATTGGATATTAAAGAACAATTCCCATCATAGTTCATCATCAATTCCATGAATTCAATCCAATTCCCCTCGTAATTCATTCCTCAAGAATGTATCAAGAACATAAATACTTCTAACATGCATTTTGTACATCACCACACATCGAGCATAGAGAATAGAGCTTCTGTTCAGCGGTTGATGTACTCGATAGTGATCCAAAGGTTGAGCCATTGAACTCTTTGACGATTACTAGAGCCAACCATTCTAAGCCATGAAGACCATGTTTTGATGTCTGATTTCCCTTGTTTTATTAATTATATTAGTTTTAGTAGTTTTTAATTTTGTATATAATATTAATCAACATATTTTCATTTGGTATTTCATGCATTTATTTATTGTTTTACACATTTCCTTTCCATTTGCATTATCATGAAATGGGCCTCATCTTGAGAGGCTTCACATTTGCTATTGTTTCTTTGTAGGTGATTTTGTGTGCAGGTTATAGAACTTATCAGGAGTATATCATCTTAATATTCCTCAACCTTAGCATCATCAAGCAAAGGTCGCAAGGAAAACCCTCCATAATAAGTTTTGAAAAGAGCAAGAACTCTATGGATTGCATCTTCCTAGGGTTATGCATAAGGTATTGGACTCAAAATTTACTTGTATAAAAATGGTGAATCCTAATTGAAATCAAGGTGAATCTTAAGCAAATAAAATAAATCATTTTCACACCAAAATTTGGGACATTTCAAGCCCTAAAAATTAAGGTCATATTTGGGGTAAATTGTGACCTATTAAATCAATTTATAACTTCATAAAAACACCATAATTATATCACACTCAAAAAGAGATTTCCAATAAGTACAAATATGCCTATGTTTGGATATATATTATGGTGAATTTACCCTAAGAAAAAATTGGTCCCACAAATATTAGGTGAATGGATCGACATAGAGGTTCCTCATATTCGCCAATTTCCCAATTTGGAAATCCTAATATTCACCCAATTTATGAATATCCACCATTGTGCATAACCCTGCATCTTCCCCTTTGGGGTTTCATATTGTAATATTGTATCAATTGGTGAATCCCTAAGAGGGATATTTTGTAACCTCTTGTAAAGACAATTCCAAATTATTAATGAGAAGAGCATCACATTTTCTTTATCTTTTTGTCATTATGGTTACTTAATATTTCTTATTATTTTGATTACATATTACATAGTTAGATGCATGGTTTTTTCTACTTTATAGTGGTGATCACGTGCGGGACTATTCCCACAATCTCATTATTTATTGCTAACTTATGGTTTTCTTATTTCTTGAACTTTTAGGTACCACCACTTTGGGCTACGATGGCTCACAATAGCCATCATCATACCCTCTATTGGCCAGTAGATCCATCACTCTACCCTTTGATGACCTTTGAGCAAAGTTAAAAAATAAAATTCAGAACAACTTCATCAAATTATTGGCTATACCTGTAAGTAGCTCTGTGCCTAATTTTATTGCTTTTTACAAAAAGGTAGATTTCAAGCTTTGGTAGAGAAAATTTAGTGAAATTTTAAAATTTTAAATTCTCTATCCATGATCGCTACTGGGAATAGTAGCCTCTGCTTCTAGCCACCCTAGGGTATAGTGGCCCCTCTATATGACCATTCATATGTCTGAAGGCCTCTGCTACAGATCGTTTAAAACAAATATAGCCCCTGATTAAATTGATTTTTAGGGTTTGCTTGCATGTGACCTGCTTAAAGGTTGTTTTAATCTAGGGTTGCATTTTAAATTTTTTGAATTTAAAATATTTTTATTCATAATTTGAGAATTTGAAACATATTTTTATGCATTAGTGAAATATCATAGAGTGCTTCATGTTGCATTTCCTTTTGCATAAAATAAAATGAATCCACACACACATCACGTATAAAATTTAACATCAATGATTTGGAAGTGACATCCAACTACTGATCAATACCAATGGTGGCCTTAATCCCCATATTTTTGGCTTGTATTGTGGATTTTTGAACCCAATTTTTGCTAAGGCCAACTCCAAGAACAATCGTAGCCATGGAAAATTGCACGCACTCTTATTCAAAATGTGTAAAGTTTTATGAACTATGTGACAACTAGTAGGACATGTGCTCCCCCACCAGATATGGGCTTCATCTCCATATTTTTATGGGTTTCACAGTTTGGAATTCATCACTAGACTTATGTGTGAGGGCATATAGGTGAAAACCCTTTAACTCAAGTATTTACATCAACCAATATTCAAACTCAAACAAGAGAGATAAAAAATTCAATGAATCATAACACACAAGACAATTTTAGGAAAATAAAATAATTTTTAAATGAGATAATAATTTGTATACTTTATTTTATTTCCTAATCACATGCATAATCCTAATAAAGATAACATGGTCACTACATGAAGCCATTCCCAATTACATACTTAGGCTACTAGAAATGCACGTGAAGGGTGAAAATACCTTCGATATAGCCTGCATGACCTAGTCCTACATGAATGATATTCAGGTAGCCATAGTGGAGACAACTCTACCCATAGGGGATATACTTATCGAGATACCCCTGCTAGGAGAATTCCTATGGGAACTCCTCATGACTAAGATGAGGATATTTTTAGATCTTGTTCATCACATATTACTACTAGACAATATCCACCCATACAGGGGCCTAGCAGAGGGGTTCCATGCATCCATGTACCCATCCGATATACAAACCCTTTCATGCTTGGTGCAGAGTACATACCATTACTTATTCAAGATGGGGTAGCAACTCCTCCTAACCAACATTGGAAAACTCAAGCTAAACGACCTAGATAAGTATGGTCCTACTACAACTCATAGAGCATCTTATTGCACCTGCACTCATTTTGAGGATGGGCATGATGGATATTTAGTCAATTCCACTCATATGCATGGAGAGTGTTCCACTTAAACACACCACACTCTTGCACCATATTTACACAAAGATATTACCCCTAGGATATAAGACAAAGTAAATGCTACCTCAATTTATTGAGGTAAGAGGCTATCAGTCCCTTCTACAAGAATAGAAATAACCAAAACCTCTTGTATCAATATGAGAAGTAATTGGTCACACATAGTGGATCGTAAAAATAAGATACTGATACCTAATACTAGTCAAAGGGAGTAATTTATCCAATATTAATTGTATGATTTGCATTGTGAGTGAGAGAACTTAGATCATGATCATGTAGAACAACATAGATTACACTGTCAATGGTTGTATAAGCATAGATTGCATGAAGAAAGGATCTAAGAATAGATATTATACAAAGAACAAACACGTAGGATAACTCATAATGAGGTGTCCATACCTACTACTTATAGGTAGAAACCAAGCATAAGGTACACTATGCATCATCAGGAGTTGCCTCCTAGGTATACAAACACTCATTCTCTTCACACCACTATGCATAATTCTTGGTAAAGATAGTACCTAACACCAAACCCACAAAAATATGAGGTCTATGAAGAGACATAAGTGGATGACCAAGACTAAACATATCCTTAGCCATCTTACAAAGACTTGGTGGATGATCACAATATGACAACTTGATCAAACCGAAACCTTCCACAACCTACTCCCAAGAAGTCACTTTGAGCGAATACGATAATTTCATCATAGGCCTACAAATTTCTCACTGAGCAAATTCAATCACTTGAGAAATTAGAAGTGGGTTAACAAAAATGCACTCTACAAAAATTATATAATCAACCCCTTAATCCATCTGTGCCTAGTCTAGCTTACCCAGAGCATTTTGAGATGCCTAAGTAGGATAAATTTATGGGGGATGATGATGCCCAGGAGCACATCACAAGTTTCATTAAATTATATTTTTAGCTCAAAGACAATGATGCTTTGCTATTGTGAACATTTGTGATAACACTCTCTGGATCTACCTTGGAGTGGTACAATCAATTACCTGGACATAGCATTTCTAGATTTGAACAATTAGCCAATGCCTTCCTCGAACTCTTCCCTTTCAAATTCAAGAAAGTAAACCTATATGACTTTTTGAATCTAGGTCAATATGACAATGAGCCAATAATGGACAATGAAAACAAATGGTGCAATATGATATCAAAATTACCATTTATTGTCCTTTTTTTTTAATTAACAAGGATGTTCACTAAGAGTTGCTCTAAGAACATATCATTGCTATTACAACTACAATAGTACCAAAAATTTGAAGAAGCTTTGGCACAAGCCAAATTCATCAAGGACATTAAGGTCTAGGAGGGTGATATTAAGCTTAAAAAGAAAGAATAAAACAAAACTAAATGTAATAACAATCATCATCACGTAAAACCAATGCCTGTAAATCATATTATACTAAATATTCCAAAAGTAGAGAAATACCAGTAGCATCCTAATTATAAGGCTCAAACCCCTTTTACATAGTATAATTGTAGCATAGGGGTGCAGTATTCCTAGTGGGGAGGTGATTTCTAGTGCTTTAGAATGATCAATGTACTATCTCTAACTTGTCTACCAAATCGTACAACCGTACAGTCCCTAAAACTACCATTTTATGCCCAATGAACAACTTGTACGAAAGTCAATTCGACACACTATACGATCCAAAATCATACAGTGACATGGATTGTATGATTCTACACTCAACCAATCCTTCAGATTCAGTTTTGCAGGCTATCATACACAGTTTTGTAACCAATAAGTCGATTTCCCAAAACTGCCAAATCGGGTAAGTTTCCTTCAATCGCCTGAATTGCCAAATCGGGTAAGTTGTCTTTGTACGATTTGTACGAACTATGGTGTACGATATATACAAAAAAAGTACAACCAAGTGCTAAATTGGATACTCTAATGGGCCAATCTCTCTCAGATAGGTTTTGTAAGGGTTTAATATGCCAATTAATCCTTTTCCTGTAACATGCAAAACATATCAACGGGGCTTGAGAGAGATGCAAATCCAATGGCTACATCCAAAAATCATACAACAGGGTTCACCACATCCTCAATAATGCTTCCATAATCATAGATCATTCTACAAAGCTTCACCAATGCTGGATTAATCCATTCTATCACAACAAGACATAAACTAGCCAAAACATTCACCAGAAAGTACATACAACATCATTAAGCCATCAATTGTCATTCATCCATGCCAGAATCATACACAACCTAGAAAACATAATTGTGCTCATTTGTATATTATTCTATCATGATTTCACTTACAACATGGCTGATCTACAACAATTATAGCTAGAACTCAGAACATAATAGCATAACTCAGTCAGATTACAACCAACAAATATCCAGACCTACAAAATTGAAAATGGGGCCTTATATAACATTGCCCAGGCCATTCCAAAGTGGTTCCTAAGGCAATTAGTTATTTTACAACCACCCATGCATAACGAAATGCATTAATTAAGACTTTTACTAAGTCTAACACCTTAATTATCAAACCTATGCACCATTTCAACCTGAAATTACATTTCCCATGCATTTCACTGCATTTCAGTGCACCTTGTACGGTTTGTCTTCGCCTTGTATGGTTTGCCCTCCTGGTTGTACGGTTTACTCCTACCTGTACGATTTGCAAAACTTGTACAAACTATCAAAATTGTCAAAATTGAGCAAATCCCTTTTGTCACTTTCTCTTCTTCTGGGAGGTGGATTTGCTGCCTACATCTGCCCTCCCCTTTACTTTGGTCGATGTCCTCATCGACTGACCTTTCTACTTTAATTGTACCTCATAGTCCACAACTAACTCTTCCAAGTCAGTCACTTTGGTTTGAAGAATTGCACGTTCATTCTTCAACTTGGCTGCATAGCTTCCCATTTCCACTACTTTCACCCCATGGAAATTAGCCTTCTCTTCAATAGTCTTCAGGAATTCCATCATTTGCTTTTCTCGATCAGTGGCACTCCTCTTCAACCTCTCCTACAAGTGAGCTTCTATTTGAGTCACCACTTGAAGCTCTTCATTCTTTTCAGTAATGGTCTCTAGGTGGTGATTAATATCAGCCTCCAAGGCATGAACAATATCTTCCCTGGCCTTCAATTGCGCTTGCTTCTCTAGGACCAAATCATTATATCTTTTGTTGTCCTTTTGAAGTTCTTCTATCTGCTTGGCCTATGTCACCACTTGCTCATTTTTCTTAGCCAACTATGTTGTCATCTGTTCATCCTTTGCCTTGAGTTGTACCTCCAACTCCTTAATCTTGTCTTCTACTATTTGTGAGATCTGTCACTTCTCCTCTTCAAGTAAATTAAGTCTAGTTTTAGACTCAACCTTTATGCTTGTCAGATATTCCTCTAGTTTCTTTATTTTCTCCTCTACTATAGCCTTACACTTTTGCAATTCTTCCTCCATTGCAATAATTTCCTTTTGAGTGGCTTTCGTCTCCTCCTTCTGAGCTTCCTTGAGCTGATAAATCTACTCCAATCTGATGCTCAACCACTCTATCCAATGTGTGAGAAATTTCAACTTCCTCAGAGTGATAGCCAAATCTGTAGTGACCCTCTTGTGTTCCAATTCCCCTATGTTCATGGGACAAGTTGGGTGATTGGTTCTATCCAAGTACAACCTCGGATGCTGCCTATAGTTGGTTCTCACTCCTTCTGGCAAGTCATCTCTTCCCAACATTATGGTTACCTCTTCCCTAGGTAACTTCCATGGGTGTTGTACATGAATATCTATAATTCTCCTTGTATGCTCCTCATTGCTCACCCATTCTATTATTTTCTCCAATTCGAGAGACACTTGTTCCTCCCATAACTTTAATTCTCCCATGCATCCAATACAAAATTATAATTTGGCATTGGCTATGGCATCACCTATCTGTGAGAAGAAATGTTCCACATCATCTTCTACTCCTTTCACCTCCTCTTTAGTTTTGATCTTGCCAAACTATGGTACCTTCAAAAGGTAGCTTGTTCTCATTCTCTGTCGTTCCTCTTCTGTAGGAGTTCATTCTTCCTCTTCCTCCATGTGGTGGCTAGAGCTTCCCCCAAGCTCTCGAAGTGCTCTCTCTATGTCTATATTTTCCTGGGCTTCTTTCTATTCAGTGGAGCCCACCTGTTGCTCTTTAGTCACCTGTTCTTCCTCTTGATTCTATTGTGTCTCCATTGCTGTGACTTTTTCAACAATAGGTTCTTCTTGTTCTTGTGATGCTTTCACCTCTTCTTGTGCATCACTTGGGTTATTTTTTTTTGAACTTCCTCCCATCATGAATTTGAAATGGGGCTTCTTCTTTTTCCTAGACTCTTCCTCTGAGGCTTCCACTCTCACTTCGGTTTCCTCTTTTTCCTCCTGAGTGGTGGCTGCCACTTCTTGTGCTATCTACCCCATCTCTATATCCTTTAAAATTTTGAAGCATCCAAGATTTCAAATTCATTATGTTGGAAAATTTGTGGAGATACCACTATCTTCTCTGCTTCTACCCAACTCCAGTCATCTAGATCCATCTTCTCTGAATCTGATTGTTCTTCCTCCTGTTGATCCTTCTGTGTAGGCTCATCTTATTTTTTTGGGATGGGATTATTTGCCATTATTTCCTATTGTCATCTCATTCTTATTCGTATTGGGCTTACTTGTCTCTCCATATTTTCCTCCCTTTCTTGAATTGATGGTGCTCCTACTACCATTGTTGCATTGCTTGTTGTTCTAGTTTAGGTTCTAATATCCTTGGCCTTTTCCTCTAGGGATGTACATCCTCATCATCTGAAGGAGTATCCTCTGGTACCTCTATGGCCTGCTCCTTCTTTGTTTGAGACTTCTCTAGAGTCTCCTTCTTAATAGGTACTAACTTTGCCCACCTCAAAATGGTTGGTTGTCCTTCCTTCACATTCCTAGGTTCTATAATCTGGAAAGAAGATTCCCAACTCGTAATAACATTTAATAATAATCCAATGGCATGGAAAGTCATTCCAAAATTCTTTGGTCTTTTCATCAGTACTTCATGCATTTTCCTTTCTAGATAGGTACCCCAATCATACTTGATTCCCTGGGTGATACCTTCTACATATTGAGCCATCCATATTGGCATCTCCATAGCTCATGTATCCCCTAATAGTCGAGCCATTATTGTATTCATAGCACATGGCCAATCGTCCCCTTTCAGTTGGCTCTATTTAATTCCTCGAGTCCCTACACCCGAGATCTTTGTAATAGTCGATGACTTCACATCAGTTAATAAAGTGATGATACAATATGACTCAATCGGATCAACCAACTTCTTAACTATCTCTATGTCGTATGTTGGAAATCTGAATGTCTTCCTGAATGCATCCATCATAACTTCTATTCTCATCGACCTCTTGTCCACATTGACAAAGGTAGTTCTAGTCATAGGATTATATGCCTGAACCATCTACAATAGATAGTTGTAGAAGAAGGTTTTCTGGTGTGGTGGCACTTGCACTATTATAGCTACACCAACCTCCTCAAATTATTTCCTCCAGGGATGGTTCTTGTTCCATTCATCATTCCACCATCACCTGCATGTTTCTCCTCCATGTTGTATGAATGAAATATTTATTATCTCCACCTGACCTTCCTCAGGTCCACTACTCATATCCTCATCCTGATCTAGAATATGTACCTCACTCCTCAATTCCCTTCTTGGGACCCTTTCTTGTGCCATTCTCTCCTCTCGATATCTTGGTGGTGTTCTTCTTCTGTCAGCCCTCTAGTACCTCTGACCTCTCCATGACCTGTATCCTCCTCTTCTCCAAGGATGAGTACCATACCAATCATGGGACTAAGACTATCACCCTTGGTACTATCATGGTCATGACTCTCTCTCGTGTAGAGGTCCTGGTGATCATTCCACCCTATTGGCTGCAATCCTTCTTAATTGGTATCTAAACTCTTCTATTGAGATCATTTTCTTGCCATACCTCTGGTTGTCTTGCTACTTGAACATCACCAATTTTATAATTGGAAGTGTGTTGGAAATCATACAACTACTACAAATCATACAATATGTTGAAAATCGTACAATCTACTCTTCTTCTCACTCCTGTATGGTTTCCTTAGGAGCAACCCTTCTAGATCGTACAATCCTTCAAATTATCATTGTTCGATCTTAAAACTGCTCCATCTCCCTCAAATCATACAATTATAGCATGAAATTATATAGGCCCATACTACTTCGTATAATATTTCTCTCCAACTACTCCCTTCTTCATTTTAATTTGCTCAAAAATGGCTAAAAATAGCCCAAAAGCTACCCAAAATTGCACCAAATTTTTCTTGAGATCGTACACTCCACCACCAAATCATATAATACATATTTTCAAACCCTCATCTTCCTAAAAATCATGTTTTACTTTTCTTCTGCAATTTCTCTCTGACCTAGTTGCCAAAATGCCTCGATCTACCTTTTCAATGCTTTTTGGGAGCAATTTCTTGATTCTTCCACCCTTGGTACAATTTATCCCCAAAAAAAAAATTTGGCTATCAAATATGGTTGTATAGACTGCTCCTTCCTTTCCTCCATCTTCTCCCTTGTCATTTTGGTCATTTTTGTTTGATTTAGGGTTTGTACTTCCTTTTCTTTGTAATTTCTCCACTTTGGCTCCAAGTTGTCACTTCTTCGAACCCTAATGTGTGTTTCTCCACCACTTGGTTCTTGCTTGGATGCCTTCTACTACTAACCCTCCTTTATTTTATTGAAATTTGAATTCTCCTTTCAATGGAGTCAAACCCTTGCTTTTTCTCCCTTTTCTTCTTTGGTTTGATTTTTCGAATGTGAAAAGTTCTCCTTGGTGCAAATTAAAAATGGGTCATAATTTATTTGTAGGTTATTGATGAGTTTTAATGCCCATGTAGTCCTCTCCATTCAGTTGCACGCTTTTCACCTTCGTCCTCCTAAAAATTTTGAATTCTCTTTTGTACGATTTAAAAATTTGCAAGGTAAGCCTTCTATTTAAACTATCTCCAAACCCTAACCACTCCAAATTTGAAATTGTACCATTTTACATGTCTTTTCATCTTCCTTGCCTGGATGATTGACAACTCATCACTTTTCATGTTGATTTTTACTTTTTCTCGCTCTTTTTCGACAACTCATCGATCCACACATGCGACATTTAATGTGATAGTTGAAAATCGTACACTGTGCACTAAAATCATACACTGTATGACCTAAATCATACAACATGCTCTCTTGTATGATTTCCCATGTACTTTTGCCAATTTCCCTTGTACGATCTCTCTTTTATGCTTTTTGACTTCAAAAATTGGCTTTGTACGATCTAGTACTTGTGCTTTTTCATCTTTGATTTGTACAATCTATCACTTAGAGAAATTTTGTCTATTTCTCTCTTGAAGAGGCCATCGTTTCCAGTTTTCAACCCACTTCCTTCCTAATTGCATCTCGAGGGATTTTCACAATTAAGGTATTTTTATTTTTTTTTTTCATTCCTAGCCTATTTACACTTACCATCATGGAAATCATACAGTGACATTCACTTGTACGATCCCATCGGATTCTTCTCTTGGAGGTTCGACTATGATATTTTGAGTGGTTGTGTCACCTATCGGTACTTGCTCCCTAGGCCGATTCATCTCCACTTGTGATGTTACTAAATTTCTTGGCCTTCCCCTACCATGTGTACAATTTGGAATTGTACAATTGCAAGCTAGAGTATCTTCACCTGGTGTCCTTTCTTCTTGTCACATAGGTGATTGATCCCTTGGTAGCGGTGTCCTTACTACTCTACTATCATTCGAGTGACTTCTCCACCTATCCCCTCGGATCAATTCTAGCTCCAGACTTGGTGATCGGATCCTTAGTTGTCCCTGGTTTCTTTCATCTACAAAATGCACTCTTCCTCTACCAGTAAGGCCTCTCCCATGTGAGTGTCTTCCCCATCCTATTCCTCTTGACATCGGGTTTCTCTATGCCAATGGTGATTCCTCCCTTTCTTGGAGTAATCCTCTACCACCTACCACTCTTTGAGGTCCTCATCAGATTAGTGGTGGTCATCCTAATGGATACTACCTTGCAGGGCTAGGTAAGATTCCTCTCATCCATGGTAACCCTCATAGATTCCTTGTCCAGTTCATACAAGCTAAAGGTGTATCTCCTAGCCATCTAGGAGTAGGAGGTCAGAACCTTCCTCATCCTCTTCCTCCTCTGATTGTAACATCACCTTGTCCTTGCTCACTTCATAGTCGAATACCTCCTCCCCTTCCTAGCTGAAGCCTTAGGGGTCCTTCTCTGTTCCTTCCTCCCATTGCTCGGTTATCAGGAGTTATCTCTACCAACTCAATGTTGGCTAGTGGACTTCTACTTCTTCTTGTGCTTGGTGATAATTGTCGTAGTGCTCTGATTCTATGATCCACATGTGCTAGGTGATATCTCCATATTCTCTCCTCAAAGCTTCTTTGTGGAGATGAGGTTGCCAAGACCTCTCTATATGCGTCAGAAAATTCTATCTCAGAACTTGAGTTATTCTGATTCTCTTCTCTCTGTTCCACCCAATCTATTGGTAAATTCATCAATCTCTCCAATATTCGTACTTCTCTCCTTTGTCTTCTCAACTATCGATAGGCTATTATGTATGCTTGTGGGTCAAGGTTGGTTTGACGTCCCTGTGATCTCCCTAGTTGTCGTTGTGTTGTTGTACATGTTGGGGGATCATGATTATCTCGAGGATTCTAGGGGTTCTCTAGGCAATCATCCTCATCACTACTTTCTGTACTAGGTTCCATTACTAGCCAAGGCATTCCTTCATTTCTGGAGTCACTCAAATCTAGTCGTACATTACCTTGTGATTCAGGTGATGTGGTTGCTTCCTCAATGTCTCACCATAATATTTTTGCATCTTCATTCATCATTGGTGGATCACTTGGTGGTACTTGCAAACTTGTACTCGCTCCATCATTTCTTACACTACTCCTTGGAGTTATCCCCTCATCATCCTCAGGTTCTCCTTCTAGCTCTTGTAGCCTAGTTATTCTTTGCTCATCCAACCTTCGTATTGTACTATCCAATTCTTGGATGATTTGTTCTCTCAACCTTGCATTATGACCTCACAACATCTGGTATTCTTCTTGCAGTTGTTGAGTCTGTAACCACATTCTCTATTGTAATAGCCCTATCTAAGCCAATGGAGTAAGTCCAACCAATTCTTGATCGATGGTCTCATTCCTGTCTTCCTCCGAAACTTCCATTTCAAAGGTGTCCACTCTATCCTCGTATCGTACTATTAATCGTATCCTTCTTCGTCCTTCCACTTGTTGGGGTAGTTCCCTCCATTCTACTTGAGGATACATCATATTTCTACTTACTAGGGGTGCTTCTTCTTGCCTTCCCCTATTCTTGGGTAATAGTACTATCTCTTGATGTCCTCTTTCATTTGGAGGAATCCAATCTTCATCTTCTTCCTCTACTCGTTCGGTCCCATCTATAAATCTGACATGTACTCATAATATTCTTCTTTCTTCGAGTTGAGGTGCCAACTCTTGCTGTTCTATGGTTGGTCATGTCTCCTCCCCTTCTACAAATAAGTGTGTGAGTCCTATGTCAGGATCCTCCTGTGATGGACCTAGCTCACTCTGAGCTCTCCATTGAGCTTCTGCTCATCTTCTTCATTCAATCTCTTCTAAAGAAATGAATAAGCATTGTACCTTGTAAGGCTTCAAATTTGAGCCATTTACAGTGTCGGGTACCTTTATCCCATTCAAGTTCTATAACTTGACTGCTCCATTATTCATTACTTCAACTACTTTATAGGGACCAAGCCATAACATCTTCAACTTACCGGGCTTGATTTCTCACTTCCCGTTAAACTTTAGAACCAAGTCACCCGGACTAAGTTCTAACTTCCTCAAATGTTTGTCATGCCATACCTTCCATATTTTTTGAGCTACCTCAATCACCCATTGTGCCATGAATCTTATTTCATCTAATTTTATTAGTGTTGTCAGTCACTCTTCCAAAATTTCTTGATCACCCAAGCGATGCTCTATCGTGACTCTCAAACTTGGTATCAAGAATTCAACTGGCACCACTACTTCCTGTCCATACATTAATTGGAAAGGTGTATGTTCTATTGTAGGTTTAAAAGTTGTTCTATATACCCACAAAATATATGGTAGCCTTTCCTCCCAATCTGCTCCCTCTATTCCATAGGTTTTATACAGAGTAGATACCAGGACTTTATTCGTTGCTTCTGCCTACCCATTAGCTCTAGGATAATATGGACTAGACAATGAGTGTAAAATCTTGAACTCTATTATCAGTATTTTGATGATTTCATTGACAAAGTGTCCTCCTCGATCACTTGTTATCTATAGTGGAATACCAAATCTTGTGATTACCTACTCATACAAAAATCTTGTTGTACTTTTTTTCGAGTTATCAGGTAATGCTCTTGCTTCGACCCATTTTGTTAAGTATTCTATTGCTACTATGATGTATCTACACTTCCTTCATCGAGATGTCTTCAATGGTCCAACGAAGTCTAATCCCCATCACTCAAATAATTCTTGGGGTTGCGATGGATGCAAAGGCATAAAGTCCCTCTTTATTGGCTTTCCTACCCTTTGGCAAGTATCACATGCTTTCACATACTCTTTCACATCATTATATAATGTGGGCCACCATAGTCCAGCTAGTAATATTTTTCTAGTTATCGCATCTGGTCCCATGTGCCCTCTTACTAAGCCTTCATGAGCTTCTTTCAATGCTACTTTGACTTCTTCTTCCATCACACATCTTCGTAGGATACCATCACTTCCCATATTATACAACAATCCTGCTATCAACTGGAAGGGTGTTGACTTCATGATCACTTTATTTTTCTTGGTTGCCATCATTTCTTGTGGCAACTCACCTGTGGATAGGTACTAGCCAATCAACTTGTACCATGATGGAACAACATTGATGGTGAATAATTGTGCATCTAGGAATTCATCTAGAACTCTTGTTCCTGTAGGCTCTCTTGATCGTATCTAAGACAACTAGTCTACAATGACATGCTTCTTACCAGGTCTCACTACTACTCAAAATACGAACTCCTGTAGGGTGATGAGCCACCTACTGACCCATCCTTGTATCATTAGCTTATTTATCAAGTACAATAGAGCTTGGTGATCTACGTAGAAGGCAAAGAGATTTTCCAATAGGTAATGCCTAAACTTCTGGACTACATATACCATTCCCAAAGCTTCTCTTTCTATTGTACTATAATTTCTCTCTGGCCTTGATAATAGGTGACTAGCAAAGAAAATAGGTTGATCTAGCCTAAACTACCCTTCTTGTGCCAAAGCACATCCAATTGTAAAATTTGAAGCATCAATATGGACATGGAATTCCTTATCCTAGTTTGGGAACACCAAAATCGGACTACTCACAAGCTTAGCCTTCAACTCCTCAAAGGCTCCTTGGTGCTCCTCTGTCCATCTAAAAGGAATATTCTTCTTCGTCAATGAATCCAATGGGTAGGATACATGTGCATAATTCTTGATAAACCTTTGATAATATCCCATCGATCCCAAGAAGGTTTTAAGTGAACTCACATCATATGGTTCTTCCATGTGCAATATCACATGGATCTTATCAAGATCTATTTTTAATCCTTCACTGCACACTATGTGTCCTAAAAATTTCCCATATGGTACCATCAGGTAGCATTTCCTAGGATTTAATGATATCTGTGCATTTTTGCACCTACTCATACATTCACTGAGGGTAGGAAGATGCTCCTTGATCTTCCCATAAATGGACCAATCATCCAAAAATGCTTTAAAGTTCCTTATTGCCAATTGATCAAATATATATAGTATGATGCACTAAAATGTAGTTGGGGCATTATAGAGCTTGAATGGCATTCGATTGTATGCATAGATGCCATTCTCCATAATAAATGTGGTCTTCAGCTTATCCTCCTCGGCTATACTAATTTTATTGTACCCTAAAAACCCATCCAAGAATGAATAGATCTCGTGTCCTATGACTTCTTCCAGGATAGAATCTATGAAGGGAATAGGGAAGGGGTCCTTAATAGTTACTACATTTAGACTCCTAAAGTCCATGCATATTCTGATCTTGTCCACTTCCTTCTTCAAGGTGATCACTATGGGTGATACCCATTCACTGGTTGTCACCCTAAAGATGATTCCTACCTCCAACATCTTTTCTATCTCTGCATTCACTAATGCAACATACTTTGGATTCATTCTATATGGTCTCCTCCTTACGGGTTGAGCTCTAGGCATTAGCGTAATCTTGTGGACACATAACTCTGGTGGTACTCCCTTCAGATCCTTATATGTCCATGCAAAGACATCCTTATATTCCAAGAATATCTTAAAAGTTATCACTTTCAGTATAGGGTTCCAATCATCACCGTAGTGAATCATCCTAGGTTCCTCCTCCATTCCTAGATTGATGTCCACTATCCGAGGTCCTTCATATTTGATATTCTCTGGCTCACTCGCTGCTTTCTCTACATTCTTTGGGTGTGTCGGTCTTGTATCAATATCTGCATCTCCTACTGTATACTCTACAAAATTTTTGGGAATGTCCATTTCTCTTCTACCTCCTTCTTAGGTTCTTGACTGACTTTTGGTTCATCTTGTTTTTCCTTGATCTCCTCTGACTCAATACAGAGGTAGTTGGGCTGAAAATTTTGTACTCCTCCATTTTCCAATGAAGTAGTCCACTATCAGATCTAGCTTCATCTTCACTACATTCATCTAGGTACAACATTCCTTCTCCATCAGGTTCATACCCTTCATCTCCTGAGGAATTTTTTGATTCATCCATCGTAGCTACATCCTCACTAACTTTTTGATTAGCTAGATTAATCATATATTTATGTTGTCCCTTCTTGAAAGTGATCTGATTCTTTCCCCAATTGTGATTAACTTTGGCTACTCATAGCCATCCTCTCCCCAAGAGAGCATCGTATGCAAGCTTTTGCATTGTAATCACAATGAAATCCAAGACAAACTCTTGGTCAGCTATCACCACTTGTTGTGCTATCAAGACTCCCTTTGTCTCGATACCATACTGGTCAGCACCATATAATCGAAAGCTCGATGCCCATAGAGATGGAGCACCTAGTTCTAGCTAGGTTCTTTCAGGTAGCACATTGATGTTGGATCCTCCATCCACAATCACTTGTGTCAATTTGTGCCCTAGGATCTCCATATGAACTAATGCAGGTTTCTTTCCCACATCAATCATCAATATAGTTGGATCCATGAATTGATATTTCCTTTCCTTCTCCTGAATTGGTTGGCTCTGCACTTCCATCACCTTATGCGGTTGTATTTATTCCACCATTGCTTTCTGCAATGCTGGAATAGCTTCCAATAGGTTCGACACTTTAATCTCTATTATGGTGTCCAAAACCTGTGCTTCTAGACTTTGCACAATCACCTTCTCTTCTGATGGCTTTTCTAGTTCCTTTCCTTCAGCTAACTTCACTTGTTTAGCTTTTTGTGCTTCATCTTGTAGTATTTTCTTTGCTACTTGCTAGTGCTACTTTTCCTTTGTTGGCTCTGGGTACTTATC
Source organism: Wollemia nobilis (assembly GCA_028583015.1). NCBI lineage: Eukaryota > Viridiplantae > Streptophyta > Pinopsida > Araucariales > Araucariaceae > Wollemia > Wollemia nobilis. The sequence goes on along the minus strand of JAQPPZ010017101.1, from coordinate 4,370,982 downwards.
CTTTTTAGCTTGATTCCTTATCATGACTAATACTTCTTGGGTTTCCTCCTTAACTTGAGGAACCTCAATGTCTAAATAATTGACATTCTATGGGTTACTTGAACTTACCTGCTTTGGGAAATTCACTTCTTTGTGGTTCCCTAGACCACACCATCTACACATATGTGTAGTGCTTGCTTGTGGTGTTTCCTACCTCTGAGGTGAAGGATAATTTTTCACAAAATGCCCCCATTCTTAGAAATTGTGACATTGTATGATCGACCTTCCTTCCGAGTCATACTACAAATGGCCCTGGCCTCCTTATCGATTGCCCTAGTTTGGCCTTCCACCTCACCTACTATTTCTATAACCACCACTTGTTGCTTGTTGCCCACTCCCTTGGGCCTTCGGTTTCTCTTCCTGCTCTTGGATTGATAGGACCTATGGATGTACTCTCACATTATATGGATATAGCATTACCTCATGTCCCATCACATTATAGATGTGGCAATAATCATTGCATGGACACTTCACATTTGTATGACCTTCCATCTTGCATTTCGTGCACCAAATATCATTCCTATCAGGTTTGCTCCTTTGTTCTTTCATTATCTTGTCAAACTCTTGATGAAATGATGCTACTATCCTCTGTATAGTGTCATCTTCTCCACTGTCTGAATCATTAGACTTGGGGTGAGATAAAATTCTTGTATACGTCTATTTCGATTCACTTTCAAAATTCTTTGCATGCTTTACAGCTTCTTCATACATTTTTGATGGTACTACCTTCATATTTTTCTTATATTTTGGTAGTAATCCATCTACAAACCATCACTTTACTAGGACATCTACCAGAGGCATCTGCATCTTATCGACTAATTGCTTTAGTCTATGGTTGTATGATTTCACATCTTCATCAAATATCCTTCAAAGGTCAAAATTCTTCAATGAAATTCTCCTTTATCTGATTCCAAGTCTAAAAATCTATGGTATTTTCTCTCTTCAAATACCAATCAATCACCAATCCTCTCAAAGTAGCAGGAAATAAAGTTACCCAGTCATCTGGTCTATCTACACCATTTTCTCTCCAAATGGTTATACAAGTTCTGATGTGTCTTGTGGGGTCTTCCTTACCCTCACCTAAAAATGGTGGACATCTCTATTTGGCTGCCTTGTTAGCCATCTTCGGAGAATCATCACTATCACTTGAGGTCTCCCATGGAATCTCTATCTGATTCCTCCTTGGGGGTGTCTTGCTACAGTCATCATCAAAAGTTTCTATTCGAGGTATCTTGTTCTGTCCCACCACTCATTGACCAAAATCTCATGCATCTTCACTCTATGACCTCCTTCACTGATGTGAGGGAGATGGTCTTGGTCTTTCCTCCTGAGACCTCACGCCTTGTTGCTCTGGTGCCTGACTCCCATCCTCTGCACTCCCTTGCAACCCTTCCATCACTTTCTCAGGTGTCACCATCCACTCTCCATCCTCTTGCACTACCTCTCTATCAACTCTTGCCTCTATGCTAGGTGGTTCTACTTCCTCGTCTTCTGTCTCTATCAACAATACCTCAAAGTCTCCTTCTTCAGATGTCCAAACTTGCTCTATTTTTGGTTCATGTGTACTATGGTCTGAGTTACTTGCATTCTCTCTTTGATAAATCCTCATGCTCCTTCTTACTAGAATTTTCTCTCATACTTCCCATCTCCTATGCCTTTGTACACTGGTGTCTGTCATTCACCTCCAGTTTTGTAGTATTCTTTCTTTGTCAATTTGACCCGTTTTAACAAAAATGCTAGATTTGATAAGGCAACGATACCAAATGTAGCATAGGGGTGTAGTATTCCTAGTGGGGAGGTGATTTCTAGTGCTTATAATGATCAATGTACTATCTCTAACTTGTCTACCAAATCGTACAATCGTATAGTCCCTAAAACTACCATTTTATGCCCAATGAACAACTTGTATGAAAGTCAGTTCGACACATTGTATGATCCAAAATCATATAGTGACATGGATTGTATGATTCTACACTCAACCAATCCTTCATATTCAGTTTTGAGGCTTTTATACATAGTTTTGTAACTAATAAGTCGATTTCCCAAAACTACCAAATCGGGTAAGTTTCCTTCTATCACCTGAATTGCCAAATCGGGTAAGTTGTCTTTGTACGATTTGTACGAACTCTGGTGTACGATATGTACGAAAAGAAAGTACAACCAAGTGCTAAATTGGATACTCTAATGGGCCAATCTCTCTCAGATAGGTTTTGTAAGGGTTTAATATGCCAATTAATCCTTTTCCTGTAACATGCAAAACATATCAACGGGGCTTGAGAGAGATGCAAATCCAATGGCTACATCCAAAAATCATACAATAGGGTTCACCATATCCTCAATAATGCTTCCATCATCACAGATCATTCTACAAAGCTTCACCAATGCTGGATTAATCCATTCTATCACAACAAGGCATAAACTAGCCAAAACATTCACCAGAAAGTACATACAACATCATTAAGCCATCAATTGTCATTCATCCATGCCAAAATCGTACACAACCTAGAAAATATAATTGTGCTCATTTGTATATTATTCTATCATGATTTCACTTACAACATGGCTGATCTACAACAATTATAGCTAGAACTCAGAACATAATAGCATAACTCAGTCAGATTACAACCAACAATTATCCAGACCTACAAAATTGAAAATGGGGCCTTATATAACATTGCCCAGGCCGTTCCAAAGTGGTTCCTAAGGCAATTAGTTATTTTACAACCACCCATGCATAACGAAATGCATTAATTAAGACTTTTACTAAGTCTAACACCTTAATTATCAAACCTATGCACCATTTCAACCTAAAATTACATTTCCCATGCATTTCAGTTTGTGCACCTTGTATGGTTTGTCTTTGCCTTGTATGGTTTTCCCTCTTGGTTGTATGGTTTACTCCTACCTGTACGATTTGCAAAACTTGTACAAACTATCAAAATTGTCAAAATTGAGCAAATCCCTTTTGTCACTTTCTCTTCTTCTAGGAGGTGGATTTGCTGCCTACAATAACAAACAATACTAGTGATAAAGGTTAAGAAAAACAATGTCATCCACATCATACATACATACCACTTCTTGAGTCTTTGGTATCTTTCTTTAACATATTATGCGAGGCCAAGGTGATAACCTTGCTATAAATTCATCTCCTAGATCCAGCATACCCTAATCCTAAAGGGTATAGAGAGGATAAATAATGCTCTTATCATAAATATAATGGACATGATTTTAAAGGGTGCCACAGTTTTAAAAACCTAGTACAAAATATGCTCGATAAGAAACAGTTACAGATTGACAATCCTCTCACCTCAAATAACCAATAAATAGGAATTTTCAAAGATCCCTTTCCCACCCATGAGGTTAAGGGTAATGAAATGGTCCAATTTAATGATATACATACCAACCCACCCATGCATAGGTTCATTGGTATGATAAATATTGTTATGCAAAATAAGAGGTATAACCAGCTCGAGCCACCCGCAACTCCCATATTACCTGCTATACCCCAACAAAGGCTAGTGTAAAATGCATTGCTAGGTCCACTAGCACAACTAGTGATTACTATTAAAAATAGATTGACTCAAAGTTTACAAACAACCTTAGTAAAACTCTCAATTTAGTAAAGTGCTCATAAATAATTTAAAATTTGTTGAGCTTCAGCCCTAGGATCCCAATGCATTCACTAACTTTGTGGGGTGTGTACAAAAACACAAAGAGCCTGTGATCACTTTTTATAACCATAAAATTAATCAAGTTCTAACTAATGTAGTGGATCCACCATTGAATATAATAACCTATGTAAATCGGATTCTGTACAAGCGAGTGTTGATCGATACATGCTTATCGATCAACATCATAACAATGACCGCACTAGAAAATCTAAGCATTCCAAAATCACATATCATGGTATCCATGTTTATATTGTGAGCATTTAATAATACCTTATGCTTGATGGTTGGTACCATAGTCTTACCTATTCAAGTGGAACTAAAAAATATTTATGTCTTATACCATATGTTGGGAGGTGTGATGTAGTATAATACATTGCTTGGTCATTCTTGGATTCATGATATGAAGTGTGTTCCTTCTATTTTGTAGTAGTGCATTAAATATGTTCATGAAGTAAATTTTCATATTGTCCTCTTTGACGATGAGCCCTTTAAATATGTTAACCAAGTTAGCAATCCATGGGAGTTTGTCTTACCATAAATGCATCTAGACATACGATCTAGTTCACCTATTAAGCATCTAGAGTGCAAACCCAAAGTAGCACAGGCTGATCCATCCACTTCAGCACCACCATAATCACTAAAACTAATACCTTGCTTTTGATAAACCATCTTTATTATTTTATTCAAATATCAAACAAAAGCTAAAGGTACCTATGGTCCATGACCCCGAAGTCATCCTCCATGTCCCTTTGGTAGAGATTATTGTTCCCATGCAAGAGGAAGAGTCACATGACATGATGGAGGAGATACCTCAACCTGCATCCCCTACCTCGTCGATGGGATAATCTACTCCATAGGTTATGGTGCATTTAGTAAATCCTAAACTTGTAGAATATTTGGTTCAAAATGTGACTTTCACACCAATTATTGAGTCTATGCAAGATATGGGAAGATCTCATATTCCCTCTTTTTCCATTTGGGATGGTAGTGCCTTTAGGTATACCACCTAACCAAACCAACTTTATATATTGGCGTTTTTACCAAGCCTCAAATTATTCTCCTATTATCCATCATGATGATGAACCTTTTACAGGGAATGTCTATTACCTATCAAACCCCAATTTTGCTCTATGATACTTCTACCATTTCCATTGGTATGGTAATTGTCTAGGTCTATATGAGTAGGGTCGTAGAGCACCCTTCCAACCATAGTACCAGTTACCTATGGATAATTTTGGATTAGGGTATTCTATATGCATAATAAATGATCTCCTAGTTGATTCCTTGCAACACCTAAGCTTAGGCTTCAGGGAAGACAATGATTAGAATCCATACATTGATCCCAACCCTTATCATATATGGAGGGATATTTTCCCAGTAACCATGGTTGCTATAGAACCTTGTACAATATATCATGATTCTATTATAGAAGAGGAATATGAATCAGGATATCTTTCTAAAAATAATTGGGTAGATTAAGATGATTAATATGAGGATGCAAATAATATTGCTTAATTAGGTCCTTACCACATTCATCATCTCAATAACTCCATAGGATATGTTGAACCGGTTAGACCCCCTATGGACATGGATAAAATCTATCACAAGACATTCCTCACTCCACCTAATTGGAGATAGTTCCTTCCCCTTGAGGATCTTATTGTCCTATCTGCTTCTAGAGTAGATTCCAATATTTCCATACCTCTTAAACCACACCTGGAGCATGAAGAGAAACCAATATTTAATAGGTCCTACCCTTGAAGTCATGGAGATCACCAATTATCCATTAATATGATCTCAATTTATTTAACCATACCCCTCTATAATCCAAGTGACCCTTCAAAGTTGTTGTACCTCAACCTCAAGGCCATTGAATTTGATCATACCCTTCAACCATTCTATTTTGGTCTAGGCTATGCTCATGATGTCTATAATGCTGAGGTTGCATCTAAAATGATAGATCACCAAAACCAAAAATATGGTATCCATATGATCCCTATGCCTCACCAGCTTGAGGAGGGAAGTTGAGCAAGGTGCAGTAATAGTATTGTCTTTGTTGTCAACACAGTCAGATAGATCTATTGATGTAGTGGACAGGAAGCTCAAAATCCTTTCAGATGTAGAATACAGGATTTCAAAGGTTACTCAGAGTATGTACAGGGATTGTCCAAGAAAACCGAAGTGGCCCATATGCAAAAGATCAAAGAAAAAGACAAGAAAAGTGTTGCGATATCATGACATATACAGCAGGTAAGAAAAACTGTCGTGATTTTGTGACATGTTGGAAGAGAGAGAAAAAGCAAGAAAAACTATCACGATTTCATGACATGTTGGAAGAGAGAGAAAAAGTAGGAAAAACTGTCGTGATTTCGTGACATGTTGAAAGAGAGAAAAAGTAGGATAAATTGTCATGATTTCGCGACATGATAGAAGAGAAAAAGGCAAGTGGAAAAATTGTCACGATTTTGTGACATGTTGGAAAGAAAAAAGGCAAGTGGAAAAACTGTCATGATTTCACGACATGTTGGAAGAGAAAAATGCAAGTGGAAAAACTGTCGTGATTTCGCGACATGTTGGAAGAGAAAAAGGCAAGTGGAAAAACTGTCGTGATTTCGTGACATGTTGGAAGAGAAAAAGGCAAGTGGAAAAATTGTCATGATTTCGTGACATGTTGGAAAAGAAAAATGCAAGTGGAAAAACTATCGTGATTTTGTGACATGTTGGAAGAAAAAGAGAAAGCAGGAAGAAGTGTCGCAATTTTGTGACAAGTTCGAAGAAAAAAGAACAAGAAAAGTGTCGCAATTTCACGACATGTCGCATTTTCGCGACTAAAATAGGAGAGAGAAAGTAAGTTGGAAAAGTGTCGCAATTTTGTGACATGTCACATTTTCGTGACAAAAGAAAAAGAGGAAGCGTATGGAAGCAGAAGTGTCGTGATTTTGTGACAAAAGTAGAAAGCAAGACTTCAGAAGCAGAATTGTCATGATTTTGTGACATGTCACATTTTCACGACTCGAAAAAGACAGGAAGGCAGAAAAGCAAAAGTGTTGTGATATCGTGACATGTCGCATTTTCATGACTCAAGAAGGGCAGACAGGCAAGATAACAAAAGTGTCGCGATATTGCGACATGTATTTTTGTGGGCCAAAGCTAAGAGAAAGAGCAAGGAGAAAAACTGTCGCGATATCGTGACATGTTTTTTTTTGGAGGCCAAAGCAAAAAGAAAGCATAAGGAGAAAAAAGTGTTGCGATATCGTGACATGTAGCTTTTTTGTGATCCGATGCAAAGAGAAAGAGAGAGAAAGAAAAAGTGTCACGATATCACGACATGTATTTTTGGGGGCCAAAGCAAGGAGAAAGAGAGAAATAAAAAGTGTTGCGATATCACGACATGTATTTTCATGGTTAAGTTGAAGCCGACGAAGTCCTTTGACAACCGACTAAAATTAGGTTTTTCAAGCCGACTAAGATTAGGGTTTTTAGCCGACTAAGATTAGGGTTTTCATCATGAAAATATTATTATAAAAGGAGGGCTATTTGGAGAATTTTGTATGTGTTGAAGTGTGCAAAATACGATCGTTGTGCATAGAGAGAAGTTGTGTCGAATCGTTCTAAGTGTGGAATTTCACTAAGAAAACAAAGTGTGCAATAGGGAGAAGACAACTGTGAAGTGTAGCAAAGTGTGCGAAGTTCTTGCACAAAAAAAGTAGAGTGCATAGGAAGAAACAAAGGTGACTAGTCAGTGTCTAGAAAAAGCAAAGGTATCTTACTATCAATCTTCTAGTCTTAGAATTGAAGTCCAAGTTGGAGCTTGGCATCAAGGGTTGGTGCTCCTTTCTGTTGGTGCAGATAAATCAGGGGTTGGTGCTCCTTCCAGTGGGTGTTGGTAAAATTATTTGTAAATTTGTAGCTTTGCAAAGGCTAGATTTGGATGGTAGTCCAAGTAGTCATTTTTGAGGAGTAGCCACTTTGGTGAACCTCGTTAAATATTGTGTTGTGTGATGTTCTCTTGTGATACTTGCTTTATCTAGTTCTAAGGTTTCTTATTTCTATTTTAAGAGCTATGAATTTAAGTTAAAAGAGCTACACTGATTCACCCCCCCTCTCAATGTCATTGTAAGAATAACAATTGCTATTAGAGCTAAGTTCTTGTACAAGCTTAATCGACTAGGGAGATATTGGAATTAATACAATGGCAGGTGGTGAAGGCTTCTCATAAAACAAAGCACCATTGTTTGATGAATCTAATTATGCATTTTGGAGAATTAGGATGCAGACATATCTCTATGCTTTGGGATACGACATCTGGGATTCAATAGTTAGTGGATATACAATACCCATAACTCCTCCAGAGAAGGCTGATGAAAAGAAACTATTTGACAATAACTCAAGAGCAATGAATGCTCTCATGAGCAGAATAAAAAATAGTGAACTAGTAAAGATCATGAGTTGTAAAATGGCAAAAGAGATATAGGAAAAATTGAGTATTCATGAAGGAAACGATAAGATCAAGGAGGCCAAGTTACAAACACATCGAGCTCATTTCGAAGCATTAAAAATGAATGACGATGAAAACATTGAGGGATATATGCTGAGAGTTAATGGAATCATTAATGCGATCAGATGACTTGGTGAGGATATCGACGACTCTGTCATCATGAAAAAGGTATTAAGATCTCTTCCTCAAAGGTTTGATTCTAAAGTCTTAGTGATAGAAGAAGCTAAAAATCTAAATTATTTTAGTATAGATGAGATGTATGGTTCCTTGAATGCATATGAGATGAGGATAGGAAGATCTAAACCCATAGATAGAGAAGTGGCTTTTAAAGCCCTCAAAAATAAAAATGTGAAACAAGAGTCCGAGGAAGAAGAGACATCAGATGAAATGGAAGCAAACTTTGTCAGAAAACTAACAAGGGGAAAATGAAAATACTAAGGAAAGCTACCGCTTAAATGTTTCAACTATGGAGGTGTTGGGAATTTTGTGACTAAATGTCCACTTAATGAGAAGAACAAAAATGATGAAGGATCACACCAAGAATGAAGTGACTGGAAGAAGAAAATGAATTTCAAAAAAGGCAACTTCAAGAAGAAAAGTTTCATCTCTAGGAATGCCAGTTCATCAGAAGATAGCTCAGGTGAGGATTCTAAAGAGGAAACAGGTGAAGCTATTTTCATGGCATTTGAAGAAGAAAATGAAGGAGTGAACTCTGAAGTATGTGGTGAAAACCTTGAGGTTGATGTAGATCTAGTAGGTGAGTTGATCTCTGCACTTAAAGAGTGGAAAATAGAGAAGAAAAATAATAAGAAAGTTTCAAAAATGCTTGAGGATGCAAATGAAATCATAACCAGTCTGAAAGTACAGACAAAAGAATACAAAAAAATATCTGAAGATCTTGAAGTTCAAATTACCATGAAAATAGATTATTGCTGCAAACTAGAAGAAGAGAATGTTGGTTTACGGATGCAGATAAAAGAGATGAATCACAAAATTAGTTGCTATCACAAACATGAAGAAAGTTCTATGAAGCTGGATAAGATTATAAATGACCAAAGACCTACAGGAATCAAATTTGGTCTGGGCTTCGTCGAAGGAGAATCATCAAATGGATCAAATACTAGAAATGTAGAATCCATAAATAATGAAGATAAGAAATAGTTTGATCAATAAAAAACATCTCATGCAAAAGAAAGCAATAATTCCAGGCACGAAAGGAGAATTGACAATGATGGATTCACCAATATCACACATCAAAGAAGAAGAAGACCTATGGCTCCTATGGCACCATGGCAAAGACCATCACCCAGGTTCAATTATCACTTTTCTGGTTTCTGCTTTAAATACAATGGCTATGGACATAAAATCTCAGACTGCAAATATAATGTAAGACCAATGAATTTCACCAGTAGAAATGCTTTCTCTCCTTTGATGAATTATATAGTAGAATGTTATAAATGTCATAATTTTGGGCATATTGCAAGAAACTGTAGAAGTACATTTGCATCAAATCAGTTTTAGAGAAGAAAATTTCAATCAAACAAGATGAGTCGAAATAGAAAACTTCTTGAAAAACAACCACAAGCTATTGATAAGGGAAAGGCAAAACAAGAGCTCAAATCTACTATCAAAATGGAGTGGAAAGAAAAGGAGCGACTTAAGGAAGAAAAGGAATCCTTAATAGTACAAACAACATTTAAAGAACAAAATAAATCTGTACCATGGATATTCAGTAGTGGATGCTCCAGTCATATGACAGGTGACAAACAAAAATTTGAGAAGTTACAGAAATATGAAGGTGGATCAATAAAGTTTGGTAATAATGATGGAGCTAAGATAGTTGGCAAAGGCTCAGTTAAAATTAGTGATGGAAAAATTAAGTTAGAAGAAGTTTTGTTTGTAGATGGGTTGAAACATAACTTGTTGAGCGTAAGTCAGATTTGTGATAAAGGTCATGAAGTAGTCTTTATGAAGCAGAGTTGTGAAGTCAAAAAAACAAATAGTGGAAAATTGATAGCAACTGGATTAAGGACATCTGGCAACCTATACACGCTCTCAGGGACTTCAAAAAGAGCTTGTTTTATTGGACAAGAAGAAGAAAATTGGTTGTAGCACAAGAGACTCAATCATATCAGTTTTGATAATCTAGTAAAAATCACCTCAAAAAGGGCAGTAAAAGATATTCCCACCATAAACAAACCTGCAAACAACATTTGTGCTTCATGCCAAAAGGGGAAGCAAACTAGAGTCACATTCAAAACAAAAGAGTACTACACAAGCAAACCTTTGGAACTAATACACACTGACTTATGTGGACCCATGAGAACACAAAGCATAAATGGTGACAAATATTTTATGTTGTGCATTGATGACTATTCCAGAATGACTTGGATATTTTTCTTAAAGCATAAATCAGAAGATTTTGATATGTTCAAAATTTTCAAAAACCAAGTTGAGAATGAAACAGGAAAGAGGATCAAATGTCTAAGATCGGATAGAGGAGGAGAATTCATTTCAGAGGAGTTTACAGAGTACTGTGAAAAATACGGTATTAAAAGACAGTTTTCAGTAGCCAGGAAACCTCAGCAGAATGGAGTGGTAGAAAGAAAGAATAGGACATTGCAGGAAATGGCACGGACTATGCTGGCTGAAAGCAGAGTAGCAAATAGATTTTGGAAAGAAGTAGTCCATACTGCGGTGTATATCCAAAATAGGTACATGTTGAGAACACATGAAAGCAAAACTCCTTATGAGTTGTGGTTTGGTAAAAGGGCAACAACAAAATACCTCAAAGTTTTTGGCAGCAAGTGCTACATCAAAATAACTGAAGATAATCTTGGTAAGTTTGAAGATAGAGCGGATGAAGGTTTTTTTGTCGGTTATTCATCAAAAAACAAAGCTTACAAATGCTACAACAAAAGGCTAAAGAAAATTGTGGACAATGTCAATGTTAAATTTGATGAAGGCATAGAATGAGTAATTAGCTATGAAACAAACTACCCAATCTATGAAGAAGCTATTGAAGGAGATGAGGAAAAAAAAATTGAAAAGATACAAAAAATTGACTCAGATGATTTAAGTTGCGATTCAAAAATGGAAGAAAATAAGAAATTAAAAATAGGCAGTTGGCAGACAAATCATCCTAGAGAGAAAATAATTGAAGACCCCAAAGTTGGTGTTCAAACAAGAAGAAGAGCAGTAAGTAACTACTCTCTACTATCCAGCATTGAGCCCAAAAATGTTGCTGATGCAAGCAAATATGAAAGCTGGATGAAGGCAATAAATTAAGAGTTAGATCAGATTAAGAAAAACAAAACTTGGGAGTTAGCACACCCATGACGACAGGTTGCAAGTTGAGCAAGGATGACAAATCTCCAACTGTTGATCAAACCATGTACAGATGATTGGAAGCTTACTGTACCTGACAGCTACCAGACCAGATATTTTGCAGGCAGTATACATGGTAGTACGATTTTAGGCTAATCACAAGGAGACTCATGTGACAGTAGTGAAAAGGATTCTTCGGTACCTCAAGGGTACTATGGAATATGGGTTATGGTATTCGAAAGGTAAAGACTTCACCCTTATTTTGTATTCAGATGCAGATTGGGCAAGATGTGTAGATGACAGAAAGAGTACCAGTGGAGGTGCATTCTACCTTGGAGATAGATTGGTTGCATGGCACAGTAAGAAACAAGAATCAATTTCTTTATCGACAGTAGAGATAGAATATATTGCAATGACAACATGTTGTACACAGGTATTGTGGATGAAACAAACTCTGAAAGATCTTGGTATTAGTTTCAATGAGCCAATATCAGTTAAGTGTGATAACACCAGTGCCATTAACATCTCCAAGAATTCGGTTATGCATTCATGCACAAAACACATTGCTATCAGGTATCACTTTTTGAAGGAGAAAGTTGTAGAAGGTGAGGTTAAGTTGGATTTTGTTCCAACTAAAGAGTAAGTAGTAGATATATTCACAAAACCATTGCCCAAGGAAGTTTTTGAGTATCTTCATAATAAATTGGGAGTGGTCACACTTCCCAAGAATTGACTAGATACAGGGATCACATTCTCAGGGGGAGCATTTAAGTATTTGATTATATTTTTGCTCATGTTCATGATTTTTGCTAAGTGTAATAAATTGTGTCTAAGAATGTTGTGTAAGGACTCAAGGGGAGTCTACTAGTAGCCCTTTGGTATTATTGTCAAAGGGGGAGAAGAGTTACAGGAAATTGCATATGTGTTGCCAAAAATTCCAAAGGGGGAGATTGTTGAGCAAGGTGCAACAACAGTATTGTATTTTTTGTCAACACAGTCAGATAGATCTATTGATGCAGTGGATAGGAAGCTCAAAAGCCTTTTAGATGTAGAAGACATGAGTTCAAAGGTTACTCAGAGTATGTACAAGGATTATCCAAGAAAATCGAAGTGGCCCATATGCAAAAGATCAAAGAAAAAGACAAGTAAGAAAAGTGTCATGATATCGCGACATATACAGCAGGCAAGAAAAACTATCACGATTTCATGACATGTTGGAAGAGAGAAAAAGCAAGAAAAACTGTCATGATTTGGCGACATGTTGAAAGAGAGAAAAAGCAAGAAAAACTGTCACGATTTCATGACATGTTGAAAGAGAGAAAAAGCAGGATAAATTGTCATGATTTCGCAACATGTTGGAAGAGAAAAAGGCAAGTGGAAAAACTGTCACGATTTCACGACATTTTGGAAAGAAAAAATGCAAGTGGAAAAATTGTCGTGATTTCGCGACATGTTGGAAGAGAAAAATGCAAGTGGAAAAACTCACAATTTCACGACATGTTGGAAGAGAAAAAGGCAAGTGAAAAAACTGTCACTATTTCGCGACATGTTGGAAGAGAAAAAGGCAAGTGGAAAAACTATCGCAATTTCATGACATGTTGGAAAAGAGAAAGGCAAGTGGAAAAACTGTCATGATTTCGTGACATGTTGGAAGAAAAAGAGAAAGCAGGAAGAAGTGTCGCGATTTCATGACAAGTTCGAAGAAAAAAGAACAAGTAAGAAAAGTGTCACGATTTCACGACATGTCGCATTTTCACGACTAAAATAGGAGAGAGAAAGTAAGTTGGAAAAGTGTCGCGATTTTGTGACATGTCACATTTTCACAACAAAAGAAAAATAGGAAGCGTACGGAAGCAAAAGTGTCGCGATTTCGTGACAAAAGCAAAAAGCAAGACTTCAAAAGTAGAAGTGTCATGATTTCGCGACATGTCCCATTTTTGTGACTCAAAAAATATAGGAAGGCAGAAAAGCAAGAGTGTCATGATATCGTGACATGTCGTATTTTCCCGACTTAATAAGGGTAGCCAGGTAGGATAACAAAAGTGTCGCGATATCGTGACATGTTGTTTTTTCGTGAGCCAAAGCTAAGAGAAAGAGCAAGGAGAAAAAGTGTCGCGATATCACGACATGTTGTATTTTCGAAGGCTGAAGCAAAGATAAATCGTAAGGAGAAAAAAGTGTCACGATATCGTGACATGTAGCTTTTTCATGGTCCGATGCAAAGAGAAAGAGAGAAATAAAAAGTGTCATGATATCACGACATGTTGTATTTTTAGGGGCCAAAGCAAGGAGAAAGAGAGAGAAAGAAAAAGTGTCACAATATTGTGACATGTTGTATTTTCACTATTAAGTTGAAGCCGACGAAGTCCTTTGATAGCCGACTAAATTTAGGTTTTTCAAGCTGACTAAGATTAGGGTTTTTAGTTGACTAAAATTAGGGTTTTCATCATGAAAATTTTGTTATAAAAGGAGGGTTGTTTGGAGAATTTTGTATGTGTTGAAGTGTGCAAAATACGGTCGCTGTGCATAGAGAGAAGTTGTGTCAAATCATTCTAAGTGTGGAATTTTTCTAAGAAATTAGAGTGCGCAATAGGGAGAAGATGACTGTGAAGTGTAGCAAAGTGTGCAAAGTGCTTGCGCAGAAAAAGCAGAGTGTGCAGGAAGAAACAAAGGTGACCAGCCAGGGTCTAGCAAAAGCAAAGGTATCTTACTATCAATATTCTAGTTTCAGAATTGAAGTCCAAGTTGGATCTTGGCATCAGGGGTTGGTGCTCCTTTCTATTGTTGCAGATAAATCATGGATTGGTGCTCCTTCCAGTGGGTGCTGGTAAAATTATTTGTAAAGTTGTAGCTTTGCAAAGGTTGGATTTGGATGGTAGTCCAAGTAGTCATTTTTTAGGAGTAGCCACTTTGGTGAACCTCGTTAAATATTGTGTTGTGTGATGTTCTCTTGTGATACTTTCTTTATATGGTTCTAAGGTTTCTTATTTCTATTTTAAGAGCTATGAATTTAAGTTAAAAGAGCTACACTAATTCACCCCCCATCTCAGTGTCATTGTAAGACTAACAAGGGATACCATATATCAATAAAGAATAATTTAAATGTGGATATTGGTAATAATCCAAATAATAATAAGAAATTCAAATTTGGAGAAAGTTTATATTCTAAGGAATGAACCATCCTCATACCTCTATTGATAGAGAAGTTAGATATTTTTGCTTGGTCATATAAAGACGTGGGGTTTAAATACAAAATTGTTTACTCATAACCTTTCATTGGACCCTACTATGAAACCTATCAAGTAGAAACTAATAAATATACATCCAACCATTGCCTTAATGGTGAAATATGAAATGCAAAATTTGTAGGATTTAGATTTTATTCAATCCATCGACTATCTAGAATGGGTATCAAACATGGTATCTGTAGGTAAACTTGATGAGAGGATCCATATTTGTATGGATTTTAGAGACCTAAATAAGGGAACACTGAAATATACATTCCCATTTCCATACATAGACACTCTTATGGATGTAACTATAGGTCATGAGATGTTATACCTCATGGATGGATGATTTGGGTCAAACATGAGGACCAACATAAAACAACCATTACCACTACATGGGGAATATTCTATGACAAATTTATGCCATCTATTCTTAAAAATACTGGTGCCACCTATCAGCAGTACATGACATACATTTTTCATGACTACATGCACAAAATTCTAGAATATAACATTGATGATTTGCTTACCAAATCATTATTGCATGAAGAGCACGCAAAAATTATGTGAAAAGTATTTTATCTCTTAATAGAGCATAGTGTCAAGTTGAATCCTAAGAAGTGTGTTTTTGGTGTTACATCAAGAAAAATCCTAGGATTTTGTCTCCAAAAGAGTGATTGAAGTTGATCTAGCAAAGGACAAAGCTATTTTATAAATTCTTCCCCCAACAAACATCAAAGAATTTTGAAGCCTACAAAGCAAAGTAGCATCCATTAAGCACTTCATAGCAAAGTTTTTGGATAGATATCAACCCATGAATTTACTATTACATAAGGGGTTCCCATTCAATTGGGATGAAGACTATCAAAAGGCTTTTGCTGAGATCAAACAATACTTGGCAACATTGCCAATATTAGCTCCACATTGATTAGGTATACCTTTCCTACTATATATATCAGCCATGGACTTTGCCCTAGGAACCATGTTAGTCTAGAAGAATAAAGATAACAAATAATAAGCTATATATTACATTAGTCACACCTTAGTCAGCTACAAGCTAAAATATGTATACATTGAAAAAATCTATTTAGCAATGGTGTTTGATACTAAATAGCTATGCCATTACATGCTAAGTCATATCACGTATGTCATATCTAGATAAAATCTTTGCAATACTTGATGAGTCACACTTATCATAATACACGTACCGCAAAGTGGATCATGTTATTAATATAATTTGATTTAGAATTTATCAATCAAAATTCCATAAAATGATAGGTCATAACTTATCAACTGGTAGAGGCACCTCTTAAGGATGATATAACTCTTGTCATATAACTACTTGATGATGCAATATTTGCATTCTTAGAGTCACTTGAACCTGAAGAACTGGATAACAAAGTAGATATAACTTTTTTCTTCTATGGTTCTAAGTGTGAGCAAGGGGGTGGTGTAGTATTTGTAATTTTTACACTATAAAGAGATCCTATGCCCTTGTATTTTATACTCGATTTCCCTTGCACTAATAATAATATTGAATACAAGACTCTAATATTGGGTCTCCAAATAGCTATCACCATGAAGATTAAAAAGCTAAATATCTTTGGGCTACCACACATTCATTATAATTGCCACATAGTCCTTTACCAAATAGATGTAACCAATCCTTTTGACCACTATGACTGGATCTCTTATTGTGGAGTTCATACTCCATAATTTTATGTCATTTTGATATCCCATCCAAAATTATATCGAATAATGGAACACCATTTAAGAAAAAATATGTGTGGAGTTTAACATATAGATATAACATTTAGAACAACTTTGCAACACCATATTATCTACAAGTAAATGATCAAGCAAAGGCATCTAATAATACCTTAGTTTCCATATTGAATAAAATCATTAAGGATAATCATAAGGATTGGCACCTTCAATTACCTTTTATTTTATGGGCTTGTCACACTAGCATTCGAACTTCCATTGGGGTAACCCTATTTTTTCTAGTATATGGCACTAAGGCCATTATTCCCTTGAAATTAGATATTCCATCATTGCAAGTCTCATTGAAAGAGTACATCGATGATGACACATCACAACAAGCTCACCTTGATTAATTGACTCTTCTTGATGAATGATGAATGAATGCTCTTGAGCATCTCTGTGTTTCTCAAGATCATATAAAACAATCTTATAATACTAAAGTACATCTAAGAGAATTTAAGTATGGGGATCTTGTACTTAAAGAGAACCAATAGAACTCAAACCTTCTGCCTCCTCTAAGAGATAAATATACGGCCAATTGGTTAGGTCCATTCATAGTCACAGAGAATATAGGACCTGGAACTTATTACTTAACCTCATTAGAAGGTGTTGAGGAGCCTAAACCTCTCAATATTATTTACATATGGGAATTTTATACTTAAGACATAAAACAATCAAAATCACAATAACAACAAAAAAACATCAAAATTCTAAACAAATAAGAAAACATAAAACACAAAAACAATATAAAACATTAAAATACAAAAACAAATTGCATTTTTCTATCATGTATTTTTATTACATGCACACATTAGTTGCATTGCATTAGGCATCATCATCCATTGCACTTTTATTAGGATAGGTTGATTTTTAAATTCTTTTGAATGACACCATATTTGTATGTCAATCATGATTTTTTATATCCTTATCATTCGCATTTCCATTGTGAGTAACTGTGTTTTTCAACACATATAATCAGTTGTTATAAGGTCTATACTAGGATTTTTTAGTCATTCAACCATTCCTAGTTTTATTTTCATATTTTGTAGAAAGCTATCTTGACTTTTAGAAGGTAAGGTCTAGTTTTGATAGTACCTTGCATATGTCAAAATCCCAACACAATTTTACACATTAAAAATTTGAGTATAAACAAGGAAATATGACACTACAAAGTGATCATTTTCACCTTAAGTGAATGGTCTTCCTTGCTCATCTTATTATGTGCATGGTCTAGAATTTTGGTCATTGACAAAAGTACAAGCTCTCCCCTATCCAAAAAATCTCTTGCTCTCACTCAAAACAAGAAAATTTCCAAAGAAAAATAAAAGAAACAATTATTTTCATCACTAAGAAAATCGCTTCCTTAAAAGAAAAACAAAAATGCAAAATAAATAGTGATTTTCATCACTAAGCATGAGCAAGTATCCTTGTAGTCCTAAAATTTTCACACTCCTTTCCTTCAAGCTAATGGATTCATGCCTCGAAGGGGAATGGAAAAATGATAGGTCTACACCTCGGAGGAGAAGCACTTGATGTCATGCCCTCTTTGGTGATTATCGATGAATTGGGTGGGTTCACCAGGAAATATTTGTATGGTAGTTTCCAAACCTAGGTTAGGAGTTTTTTGATATATTCATTTTAATTCACTCACATTCACCTAGTTTGGCCAAATGCAAGTAAGACTATATTATATGTAATTTTTATTTAAAGGAATACAACACACAATATAATACATAAGATAAAAAAGATGCAATGCTTAGTATTAAATAAATTTTAAGGCTTACTCAATTTGGATGGCTAATTTGAAGTCTTTTTGCTTGATGTAGGTGATATTGGACATTACAGGGTGATATCAAACGTCTGATCTAGTATCAGGCAATACAATATGATATTAAGAGATCTAATACAATAAAAAACCTATAATTTCATAGATTGACACCGAAATATAGATTTGTAGCATAATATGCATTCAATTAAACATGAATTGAACTAAATGAAATGTTAAGCGAACAAAACGTTTGCATTAATCAAAGAGATTTAAATAACACATGTGATGCCAGGATTAGTCCGTAATAGTCGGAGCTAATCAACTGCAACATACTAATATGCATAGGTCCAATACAGTGAAGAAGAAGAAGATAAATGAAATAATGGTGGCTCATGCTTTGTCTTCGGCTCTGGCTCAAAGCATACCTCTAGAATTGTACCTCTGGGTCTATCTTGAGATCTGCCTATGAATATGCCTCTAGATCATTGCCTCTAGATCTGCTTGTAGATTTGCATTTGGAAATTTGTCTTTGGGTCTATCTTTAGGTCTGTCTCTAGGTCATTATCTCTAGGACTGCCACTCGGTCTATCACTAGATTTGCCTCGGGGTCTACCATAGGTTTTACCTTTTCGATAGAAGCCATACAACATTTATTTCATCATGGTCCATTGTGTGATATTTGTCCATCCACAATCTATATGAACCTTGTTGGCCATTTTCATTTTGTACCAACAACTAGAAGAAGAGTGATTCGTACATCCACATGAATCACAAGGATGTAATCTCCAAAACTTAGCTGCAACATGTCCTGCCTTTCCATAGTGACTGCAACAATGCTTTTTAGGAGATGTAGGAGATTTAGGTTTTACAAACATGGAATTATTGGTACTTGCATGTCCAATATAGCCAAGGCCTTCATGCTTTGCCCTAAAATTTAGCATTATAGGAGTTTTAATGCCTTGTTCTTGTTTACCTAATCTCTCACCATTGAATCCCATTTTCTTCATCATTTTGGAACCAAATCCTTTGGTGTATTTTTCAAAACACCCAATTTCATCATCCACATCAATGATTTTAACAATATTGCATTTGTCGCTATTGATGAGAGTATGGAATTCATTTTTAGGAGGTTTAGTTTTTAAGTCACTAGTGTCACAAGAAAAATATGCTATTGTGATGAGATCACCCGTGCTACAACTAATATCTGCCAACATAAGCATGAGGTCACTTGTATCACAAAAAGCATTGGAAATCATGGGCTCAAGGTCACATGTGTCACAACAAGCATTCGCCACCATGGGCTAAAGGTCACTTGTATCACTACAAGCATCGACCATTAGGGGTTTGATCTCTGTTTCCTCACTAAAGTCCCTATACACTTTACGTTGGGCAATATCAAGAGAAATCAATGATATGTAGACTGCCCTTATGATGCCTATAGGTATTTGAACACCATTCTTCTAAAGATCTTCAAAATCTTTAGAATCTTTGAGAATGGATTTTACACCACTGCATAGTGTAGAATATTTTTCATCCTCATAAAAATCCATTCCTTCCATCTCTGGTGGAAAGTAAGGACCTTTAACTAATTTTGCAACATCATCAGTTTGTTTTGGGATAGTTTTCTTCTTTGATCTACCCATTCTTAAGGTGTCGGTCTCTGCCGAAAATGCACCTTTTACAATGAAATTTTGCAAAAATAATTTGACTAAGGTGTCGGTCACTGCCGAAAATGCACCCTTATAAGTCTTCCCCCTTTGGTTTTGTAAAAATTATATCTCCCTTGTACGGGGTTCCAAGGGGCAGCACAAAATGGGTGCTCCAGAAGGCTTTTTTTCACTGGTTTGTAAAAAATTACAATATTTGCCTCTTAGGCAGATTAGCACAAAAATGTCATCAAAAAAATCCCCCCTATGTGAAGTACTTCAAACAAAAAAAGTTTGCTATTTATGAAGCCTAAAAAATAGGTTTGGACGTTTGATGATTTTATGCCTTGTTTGAATGCTTTGACAAGGTTTATCTTCCTTTGTTTTTGCAAAATTTATCCCCCCTTGAGATTGCAAAATAAAGTGGGAGGAAACGTTCAAAGGTATTGAAACAATAATTATTTTGAAAGCAAAAAAAAATTAATTTTAATGAAAAAGTTTTAAAAATAATTAAATATAAAAAATTTCTTAACTTAATTTATAAAATTAAGAAATTAATATTTAATTAAAAAAAACTTTAAGCATTAAAAAAAAATGAAATGCTTTTTCAAAATAAAAATGTTACCTTTATGCTGTTGTCGATGGGATTGGATCCCCCAACCTCCTGGTCCACAAGCGCCTTAGCGCTGAAGTCTCAACCGAACGAGCTACCACTACCCATGAAACAAGAGAGAACGTTACGCTTGTTATTTCATTCCTCTTTGGCAGCTCGGATTCCACCACCGATCGGTGCTTCCACCAGCGACGCTGCCACTTCTGGTGCTTCCTTCGAGCAACTCTCCAACCCGATGACATGCACAATGCTCCTCCACCTTTCTCTTTGGTTGTGGCAGTGTTGATATGCAGTGGGTTGTCCACACAGATTATAGTAGGTGAAATTTTGTGAAAAACACTCGATGGTGCTCCAAGATAGAGTGTCCACAAGGGGCTCCTAATTTGCACGTCTCAAATCACTACCTGCGATCTTGTGTCAGAGAGGTGAATCTTCAACATTACACGCATAAACCACAAGGGTCTCCTGCTATTGGAATAGAATCGAGGGGTTTTACTGACAAGAGCGGTGTCCTCTAGTGCTTCAATGGCTCGTTTTCAGCGTCAATCATGGAGGTCAAATTTACATAACACCACCAAGTTCCTTTTGGTAAAAACTTAGCTGATAGATCGACAAAATCTGTAGACTTGTTCTAGATTGCCGCATGTCGATGCTTTTATGCTGCCTTATGGACGTCTTGATTGGGGCATGCTACAATAGACCAAAAAATTTGTATGTAATTCTACCTCCTGCAAGCATCGGTAGGGACATCACGCCTTCGCTGTGTTATGGCGATTCACCATGCTTGCATTTGATCAGCTGAAATTCACTACAAAAATAGGGATATGCAATGTAATTTTCATTCGAAACCTTCTGACTAAGCCGAACTTCACCTACGAATTTAAAAAAAAAATAGCACAATATCCCACATGTGGGACTCAAGTGGCGTTAGAGAATTTTAAAAAATATAAAGCTCACTAAACTAAATGACCACCAGTCGGTGGTTGGTCCCCCCAACTAGTCTTTTGCCCATCGTTGCTCATCCACCTTGACCGTCGTCCAACCCGTTACACACTTAGAAGATATTATCTACTATGAATCTAGAATGTCGGTCAGTCACTTCACAGGTGTTAGGATCATCTCGTCAGCCAATAGGTTGTTCGCGGGTCTCGTAACCTTTTGCCTTAACCTGGTTCAATCATCGGTCCTTGTGCCACATCAGATATCGAATCAGTCTGCACAGTATGGTCCTACATGTTAGGAGTAGTGGTCATCCAAGTCATGTCCCTCTTGTGGTAAACCTTGTTGTAGGTCCTAATCTAGTGAAACATAATAGTGCAGGGTTCAACAGTAGCCCAGATCCTGATCAGACCTGACAGATTGTCAATAGCTTAGTCCTACACTATCGCCACAAAAAATGCCCTAATGGGTGGGCAGTATCGACCTACTCTGATACCATGTCAAGCGAACAACAAGTTTGCATTAATCAAAGAGATTTAAATAACACATGTGATGCCAGGATTAGTCCGTAACAGCCAGAGCTAATCAACTGCAACATACTAATATGCATAGGTTGTTCGAACAATACAAGCTATTATGAATAGGTCGTTCGAACAACATGACACGCTAACATCCCAACTAATAATGTAATAACCAACATATAACCTATAATAGAGATACGATAACATGAAATACATTATTTGTAACACTTGCATGAAATTGATATGAATCTATATTTTGATTGCAATTAATGATGTAAATAAGATGTTAGATTGATAGAAGTGTGATATAACTATAAAAGCTATGTTTAAATGAAATGATAAGCAGTAGATATGATCTTATAAGTGCAAAATAGAGGGATATAAATACAAAAAGTAGTTTGAAGGTTCCCCCAAGTAGCCTAAAGATGATATCAAACATTGCAAGGTGATATCATACTTTGCAAAGTGATATCAGATGTCTGATATCTTATCGTACCAACCGATACGCAGCTCTAGACCTGCAAACTTGCAACAAACACAAAGATAACAAAAATGCAATGGGAAACAAGGATAAGAAATACTTAGGGATCTAGGGAGAGTCCAGGGAGAGTGCTTGGATTAAATATGCAAAGGTAAGTTAGGGGGTTAGGCTAAAAATCAAGGAAAGTTATGATTTCTCCCATTCTAGACGATATTGGTTGATTTGATATCGTAACATCTGTATCATTGGCCAGATACAGACAAGGGATGTTAGAACATATTTTATTATTTTTTTGTTCTAGGCACTTTTTAGTTTTGGATAAAAAAACATCTGATTTTGTACAATAAATTTTGATATTGTATCGAATGATCGATATCATTCAATTAGAGTCTATATCGGTAGGAGGTTAGAAACAAACTTGATATAGGTGCAAAAATCAAGGCAAGAAGTTAGAAAGTAGTTTTAATTAATTTTTTGAATGTTTTTGACTGAAGGTAAATTGACATGGGTTAATTTTAGCCTATTACATTTTGCCCCCTCTTTAGCACATTTTTTGAAAAAAATGCGTTAAAGAAAAAATGGCACATTTTACAAGAAAACAAAAATTTATTGCAAAAATTGTTGAAGTTTCAAGTTTTACTATAAACTACATTAGGTGTGATACCCCCTTCGAGTTTTTACACCAAATTCTATATTTGGTGGAAAAATCAAAATTTTTAAATTTAGGGTAAAAGTGAATAAAATGAAAGAATTAGGGTAAAAACCTAACTCATTTTTATTTTACTATTGTTGAAATTTTTCTCTGGAGAGAAAAATGGTTGAGGTCACACATCGAGCTGATGAGGTGTGAATGAGGGTAGGGAGCATAAGGGTAAGGATCGTAAACCTCTTTAGCTTAGAAATTTTTATGTTTTAGTATTCAATTTTTGTAAATTTTAGATTTTTAGGGCACAACTACCATCTTGTGGCCGTGTCGATGATATCAGGTATGCTTCTGCAATATTATCCCAATTTTGATGATATCAGCCTAATTTTAGCAATATCAGGTAAGCCAATATCATTGAAATGGTTATGATATCATTAAAACAGGGTCGATATTGATAATATTGGCCTAATTTTGGTGATATCAAATAAGTCGATATCACTAAAATAGATCTGATATTGATCAAAATTATTTGATATTGTAATTTCAGGTCTAATTTCAACTATTGATTGCTAATTTTTCTTGTTTTTTCTTATTTGTTGATAGAAACTAGTTTTGAAGAACAGAGAGTGGAGATGCAGTGGTCTCCAAGTAGAGTTGAGTGCCCTTATATATGTAGAGAGGGACACTCTAGAGGCTACAGGGTTGAGACATGTGGTAAATATGCCACAAATACCAATATATTTGAGGGTATTGGTTGAGTGGTGGTATAGGGGATATTCATGTTTCTAGCTACCAATAGGGGAGATGGCCCCAACACTAGAGGATGTCTAGAGGATACTAAGGGTGCCCATTAGGGGTATGTTTATAGCTCCATTTGGTAATTAGGGCTAGGTGATGCAGCGGTTTTCTAGATATCTAAGCTTCTTGATTAAGAATGGTGGAGTTAGCATTGAGAGACTTAGCCAAATAGCTAGGGTCTCTTGATTGATAGTGGTTCTTAGTGGTATGGTGGTAGGGTTACTTTTGTACCATCTTAGCAGTCACCACCTACTATAGACTCTAGAAGAGGTTATAGATGACATGAGGTATTAGGACCTGCAACTTGGGATCCATAAATTTTGTGTCGATTGTATAGGTTTCTATTTAGGGTTATTTACACAGGAGGTAAAGCATTGGTGCTTACCTCGTTCCTACAGGTATGGTTATGGGATCACATAGCAGTGAGGATACCTGTAGTGCTACTATTGCTAGAAGTGGTGGAAAAGATGTTGAGAGTGTCCTAATAGTTCCTTCATAGAGGACACCTAAGGTGTGTTAGCCTTGACATAGCTAGGAGGTTGGTAGATGAGCTGACTACAGGTGAGACCTGATTCATTTATCTTCTAGTGGAGGCCTGTGAGAGAGCTTCTAGGGTGGGGAGAGGATGGATTTGAGTTAGCTCATGTGAGGTGATTTATCTGGCTCTAGATTGAGTGGGGTGAGGTGGAGTTGCACCATGTATATTGGGTTCTACGGTAGTTTGGGTTGTAGCACGGTATCCTTGTGACTAGTGATGTCACATTTTTGAGGGTGACACAAGACACCACAAAAATGAGTGGTGCTCTAGACATGGATTAATTTATGGATAATTTTATAGATGATGATGTGGTGGCTATGGTAGATGGTGATGATGCTGGAGTAACTGTAAGATATTCGTAGTGGTGTGCTACCATTCAAACTACATGAATTACCAGATCGAGGGATATAGTGCATCAAGTAGTTGAGCAAGTTATTTGATAGTGACACTTTGCTAGCCAATAGTAGCAAAGGATACAGGTACCTCCTAAGAGAGGGGGACCTTGCACTAGATAATGGTATCTTATCTAGAGGAAAACCAAATTAGAGAAGGCATTCAGGATAGAGGAGAGGTCTAGGAGGGTTGAGGAAGAGAGGATAGCATCTCCTTAGTAGGAGGTGAGACCTGATTCACTTGAGAAGAGCAAGGATATGGATGTGGGTGAGGGTAGTGAGATGGTAACTCTATAGTTAGAGAATGTGAGTCTGAGGGAGGAGATTATGACTCATAAGAGTAGGATCTAGATCTTAGAGGTAGAGCTCACATAGGTATGAGCCCAGGTGGCTTAGGTATCCAAGGTATTTGTTTTGACATATTCCTAGTTGGTTTAGTCGGGAAGGAGAGATTCAAGGAGTGAGATAGCTTGGGATATTTAGTGGGTATCTTTTTATTAGGGATTGTACTTTATGATAGTACCTACAAATTAGAGATAGCTCTTGCCCAAGGATTTTGTGGCTCCCAGACACTCAAGATAAATATCTCGCTCTACATCTAGGATAGCTTCATAGGCACCATAGTTTTGACCACCGTGACCCCATGGTGGGGATGACGAGACTCAAATTTATAAAGGCTTAAGGGGAGTATAGGGTGATAGACTAAGGTAGATTTTTTGGTATATACCTTAGTGACTAATTATACCAATTTTAGAGATTGTGGCATACCAATTCGACTTTATTTTGTACTTATATTTTGAGATATATATATATATATATATATTTATGTATGTATTGATCCTTTGGTTTATACGATATTGTATGATTTTAATAGATGATTTATTACATTTTCTTATGATGGTTGTGTTATATAATTTATTTTAATCATGCTTTGATTTTTAAACACATTTTTTATCATGCTTAACTTGAAAGGAAATGATTTTGCAAAGTGTTTTTGGAAGACAAAAGATGTTTTTGTGAAGTGATAAAATTGATGGATTAGCAATGAACCTCAAAGGATGTTGTGTTGTTATATGACCATTTGTGGAGATCAATGCTCGCTAGGTCATGAAGCATATCCTATTGTGAGGAAGTTTTGTATTGCTAATAATAGAAAAGTTTCTTGGGCTCAAGAGTAACCTTGAGGCTTGTGATGATGAAAAAATGATGGTAATTTTTTAAGAGGAATTGATTTTTTGGAAAATATGTTGATAGATGTTGTATTTGTAATAAATATAGAGTTATTTAAACATGAAAATTTGGGAAGGATGACTTGCGCTAGGCATAGAATTCCTAGTATGAATTTTGAAGTGAGAGTTATTACTAGGAATTATACCATCATCGCGAAGTCAAAATGCAAATGCATAATAGATGATTATGTGAGATTTAAAATGCAAGTTTTATTTGAAAACAAATCATTATGTTGCATGTTGAAAATTTTGAAGATAATATATACTGTAATTTCTAAAATGAAGTGATTTGTGGGGATTAATGCAAATGGTTACAAACTAATATTTTCTAGCAAATTTCAAAGAAATATTTTAAATTATTTCAAGGATAAAGTCAAATTTATTGAGAACCAGTGTGTGATGTGTGAGTTCATTATCCATATTGATTTACATAATGATACAAAATATATCAAGGATCAAACGTGTGTACTTTGTGACGTTGATTTATCAATTTTGAGTGAGGTAATGATACAAGCCAACTTTTATGAACCAATATGTGTGCAAGTGAAAGATTCATTGACCATGATTTCGTGCATGCAATTGTACTAAAGTACTATGGAAATATAGCTACCAAAATCTAGCTAATACACAAGCTAACATTGCTAGTGTGATAGACATGCCATTATACGTAAGGATACTGCCATTGCTAAGTCGGCTTGATGCAACCTAACCTATAATGAGGATCATCCCATGGTGTTCAAATAAGTGAGGAATTCTAGGGATTCAAACTCATTACCCCCTTATTTTATTTTAATTTCTTTGAGTAAGGATTCCTATTCATTTTGTTTGTGAACAAGAGGATTTTATTACTTTTTTAGTAAATATAGACACCTAAAGAGAATCATGTTTAGGAAAATACTCATATAGGCACATCCAAAGACCATATGACTAATCTTGAACCTTTATAAGAGCTAGAAGTGGTCCTAACCACTCAAAAAGGGTAGTTCTAGCCCATTCAGGTGTAATCACTACTGACCAAAGTGGTCACCAACACAAGCCGCTAAAGCTAAGAGTGACCACAACTAGCCACTACTTTGGATAGCGGTTAGCACTAAAATACAAACTTGCCATGAATGCAGGCCCAAATCACATAGGATGACTACACTTGCATTGGATTCGAGTGATTTTTAGCATGGATCTTCTAGAGGTCCACTTCCATGCAAATATGGAATTGAGCATTTACCTCCAATGGCCAGTTGCATGTAGATCTGGATATTGATTTCTCCAAGAAGCCAAGATCTAGAATTTGGGAGGCCTATATATGCATCCTCCCTGGAACAAAAAAAGATCTAATTTTTTATGTAGTGAAGCCCTAGTGAATTGGAGAGTAATTTCACATACCCTTGAGGAGTAATGAAGTGCTATATGATTGAGCAACAATAATACACCATTCAAGTATTTAGTTCCACACAAGCTTCATTTCCAATATATCTATGGATACAAAGGCAACCCTTGAACATCAATTTAGATGAAGAATTAAGTTTCATAGCCCCTGGTTCATGAGGTAGAAAGTTTTAGTTTGCAGTCGTTGTCCTTGAAAATGACCTACAGGTATAAATAGGGTTTGAGTCACCAGTTCCTGATTTTTTAGCATAGATTTATTATTGTTGTTTACTTCCTCAAATTAGATTAGCATAGATCTATATCTTCCATTGCATTTGCATGATAATATCTTAGTTATTTATGCATTTTTGCTCATTTTTACACCTTTACACTTTTTATTATAATTCTATTATTCTTTCATCACGTCTCTATGTTATTTTATGCAGATCTTAAAAAGGAGCCTCAACATGAGAGGCCACATATGCTACTAATAATTCTATGTTGTTTCTTGAATGCATATTGTAGGTCTTGGACTAATTCAAAGCATATTTGGCATCAAATCCCTCTGAGCAAGTTAGAATAAAGTATCTATAATCCCTTGAACAAATTAATGTTGAATCTAATAAGCCTACAGAGTACACCATCCTTATTAAGGGGCTATTCCATTCCATTTGTAATAATTGTATCAAGTGTTTGGTATCCTTAAGAGGGACCTATCTGTAACTAGATTTTAATATGAATTAATGAAAAGAGATCTCATGTTTTGCTAATTATTTTGAATCTCATGCTTTCATGGTTTTATTCTTGGTTTAATGATGCAAATAGCTCAAGTGTATGCTTTTTAGGGTTGTACAGATGGTGATAACAGTGGGACTCCCACCTGGTTTCCTTTTTTAAGCTGAGTTGCTAATATTTGCATTTTTTTATGTGCAGGTGCAGCCACTCTAGATGACAGCTATTAGTAAATCTTAGCCACTTTTGAATATAGTGGCTAGTCACGGCCACTCTATTTGACAACGGCCATAAGAAAACATGTAACAGAGGACGGATTATGCCTCAATAGAATTGGATTCTAGGTCAATAGAGTTCTCTATAATTTTTTTATCTCTTTGTATATGTTTTATTTCTAGAATGCAATAGTAAAAGTTTATTTTAATTAGAAAACATAGAGAAAATTAAAGGAAAAATACATAGTTTTCCTAAGTTCTCTACTAGTCACTGCTAGGAATAGTGGACTTTTGATTTCAAATCTGCCCTAGTCTCTAGCAATCTAGGTTTAATTTTAGAGATTTATTTCTTGGGGCCCAACTAGAGACCATTGCTTCATAAAGTAACAATGCATTCTCTAAAAATTATGTAATAATCTAGATGTGCATTTTTCTAAAAACAAAATGTTTCTTTTTAGGCATATAGGAAAGAGCATGAGTGCTTCATGATGCATATTTTTCTTTGTGCAAAATTTAAAAGGAATAATCACACACCATGTATCATATAAACACTAGTGAGTTGGACTTCATCACAAACCACTAGTATAGTACAACAACGATGGCATTCATCTCCACCCATTGGATCAAATACCATGAACTCGTTCTATTGGCCGCCAGCTCCAAGATTTGATGTAGCTTGGAAAATTTGCATATACTTATCTTAAAAGGGTATGATATTGACCAAGTGAGTACTGAGTGAGGATTAGAAGGACCTATGCTCCCTGACCAGGTGTGGGTTTTAAATCCACACTTTGGTGGGTTTACGTGACTATGAATTTCATTGCCGATTGTCGAGCTACGAGTATATAGGTGAAATACACTTAAACAATCTGAGTATATCATCAACGAAATGTAAAATATTATGGGAGTTAGATTATACTATTCAACAAATATGAAATACACAAGACCTATTTTAGGAACACCAATAATATTTAAAAGAGATAAAAACTTGTCTACTTTGTTTTGTGTGTTATAAAATTTACATAAAATATAATTCATAATTTTCATGGTCTTCACATAGAGAAACTATCCTCGATCCAACACTAAGGTAGAAACTGACACTCCACACAATCACAATAACAATCACAAGGATGTTGAGTTTCCCACACATAATTTTGTTGAACAAAGTTCAGTGAGCCTTAGGGGTGATAACTCAACCCATGGGGATACTCCTCGAGAAACCCCAACTAGAGAACCATATCCAGGTTCCTCTCATGATAGGCATGAGGGGGCTTCAAGACCCCAATATTCACATGATATACTTAGGTTAGATCATCCCACTGAGGGGCAAGACATAAGGGCTATGTCCAGTCATAGACCCACAACAACTCCTAGCCTTCCTAAATATGGGAGGATAGTCATAGTTCATAATATCATTGATGCAAATGGAACCCCATGATATCATCCATGGAGATCCATACAACTTGATGATTTAGATCGAGTTCTCTTAATACCAAATCAGATAAGCAATGCTACTGCACATTCTATTTTAGGAAGTTCACATAGCCAGGAAGTTCACATAGCCATCAAACAACTAGGCACACTAATGATCCAAGGGAAGCTTCAAAGTTCCTCCGTAGCATGCACACTACCTCTGATCATGGGGATACAAAATATAGTTCAATCTACACATATGAGGTCACCCTGATAGACAAGAGCAAAATCATAGCAAGAGCGTCCCCAAGGGGTCTCTCTATTAGGACTCCTCGCATAGAGTTATAGAGTCATGGACCTTTAGTGGTAGATCAGTTTGATCAGGTACGTATGTTATCTAAAGAACTACATGCTAAGAAAGAGTACTTAGACATCCTCAAAAAATAGGAAGCATGGAGAAAAAGGTATTTGTACTTAAATTATCAGCACTTAAGAGAAGAACAAATAGAGCATTAAGAACAAGCAAATATGTTAGCTCGATCTAACTTACATATGGGTAGTGAGTACTACCAACCTGATAGATGTGCCATTTATCAGCATGAGAGATGCACTAAATAGGGATATGAGCACACTCACCACACATAACATCATGCTTCAAAGCATCAACAATGCTTAGATTCATGTCAAGCATGCCATGAGCAAGTATAGGTAGAGATGGAGGGTCAAAAGTAGACATATCTTAAACCTTCATCCGTAGTCATGGGAGATGAATATAGATGCCCAAATTAGGTAGATGCAAGGTTACCTCCCCAACCACCATGATTAAACATTCAATAATAAGAGAAAATTTCTTTGAAGGCATACAAGACACTCACTTAGAGAGTCAAGTATCTCAAGAAATAGGACATTATTGGGTAGAATACAACCTTAAGCAAGATACACAATTAGACTTTGTATCCTTTGATATCGATTCCTACTTACCCTAGACACTTTAAGATTCCTAGGTTAGAAAAATTCAAAGGAGAAGAATATGCACAAGAACATGTCACTAATTTTGTGAACATGTGCTTCCACCTTGAACATAACAATGCATTGATGCTCAAAATATTTATAATGACATTATTAGGTGCAACAACTGAATGGTTCAATCAACTACCTAAGCACAACATCATTAGTTTTGAGCAACTGGTGAATGCATTTCTTGAATGCTTTTATTTTGGCATCAAGAATAAAGTAATCTTGTCCAACTTGGAAAACCTAAAGCAATACGATGATGAGCTATTCATGGAATATAGGAAAAAATGGAGAAAAGTAGTGGTAAAACTACCATTTTTTATCCCCACCATCGAGCTCACCCAAATGTTTACTAAGAGTTACCCTAAGCACATCTCATTGCTCTTGCAACTACAATAGTATGAAATGTTTGAGGAAGCCTTGTCTCAAGCCAATCTAATAGAAGACATAAAGGTTGAAGAAGGAGATCTTAAGATCTAAAGCAAAAAGGACTTGAACAACAACAACCACAACAACAAAAATCAACAAAAACAAGCCAAGTCGATTCCAGTCAATCAGGTTGTATTAAACATGCCAAAGGGAGTAAATAGCCAACAACCACAAAACTATTAGTATCAACCACCACTAGCCAATTAAAACCAAAAGAAAAATAAAGGTTAAAATAGGGAACATTAGCCACCTTGATACTACATGCCTTTTTCAAAATTTATGCAATTGATATTCAATCAATTGAGAGAGGCACAAAGACTCATGTTACCTAAGGTACAACTTCTTGACCCTAACCATCCCAAGCCTAAGGGGTATATGGAAGATCACTATTGACCATACCATAAACAATAGGTGAATGATATCAAAGCATGTATCAGTTTCAAGAATTTTGTACAAAATATGATCAAGAAGGGTGAGCTAAAAGTTGATAATCCACTAGCACCTGACAACAAATACATGGTCATATTCATAAACCCATTTACAAACCATGAAGCCCATAGAAATCATGGCACTCAAGTAAACCAAATCCAATTTGAACCTCACACTCAGATTTTCATTAGAATGGTTGAAATAATCAATGTGGCAACAATAATTCAATGATACGACCAACCAGAGCCTCTAGTAGCTCCTATTCATATCCTAGTTGCACCTCGATAGAGGCAGGTACAAAATAATCCTTTAGGCTTGCCAACGCAACCTACGATAACTTTCTAGAGAAGAATTGTGTAGAATATACAAATGAAACTTGCCAAGTTATCAATATATAAGCTCATTCAAGAGTCTCCTAGATACAAGGAGACACTAATAGAAATTTTAAGATCAATTAAGCTATAGCCCCAAAATATCGATGCATTTACAAACTTTGTGGGGCAAGTGCAAAAGTGTCAAGAGACTGTGATTAATTTTTATGATCATAAAATAAAGGTAGTCCCTACTACCATAGCAAACCCACCTATGCATATCATTGCATCTATCAATGACATACCTTTCAAGCAGGTTTTAATCGACACAGGCTCATTGATATATATAATAACAACCAAGGCTATGGGGAAATTAAATATTCCTAGGTCAAACATCATCCCTACCTCCTATACATTGAGAGTTTTTAATGATGCAATTTTCTCCATAGTGGGTACAATCATATTGCCTATAAAGGTAGGGCATAAGACCATCCCTATGATGTGTCATGTATTAGAGGGGGCTATACAATATAATATCATCCTAGGGCATCCCTAGATAAGGTACATGTAATGCATTCCCTTGATCTTGCTCCAATGCATTAAGTATGTGCATGAGGGACAAGTATATGTGGTACCATAGGATGAAGAGCCATTCAAATATGTTCATCAAGTTGACTTGCTAGGGTATTTTATCCTTCCATCCATGCACCTATATATTAGTCCATCATCCCCTACCATGTAGCCAAAAAGTAAATCTAAATTTTTACGAGGTGACCCATCCACATCGACACCACCTCTAGCTTCTAAAGCTACTGGAGCTTCTAAAAAACCCACAACATCCAAGGCAAAGGGCTCTTAGAAGCTAAAAATACCTTTGGTGGAGGAAAGACCTAAGGAATTCCCAACCATAACAATAGTAGAAATTCAAAATCCCATGGATGAGGAAGATCCCAAAGACATAATCGAGGAGGTACCTCAACATGCCTCACCTGCATCATCATTAGTGTCATCTACACCATAGGTGATAGTTCACCTATTTCATATAGGATTAGGTGAATATCTCATGAAAAATGTTACTTTCATGCTAATTATCAATAATGCACAAGATATAGGATGACCAAGAGTCCCAAACTTTCCAATAGGGATAGTGGTACCATTAGGGATCCCCCCTAACCAAACCAACTTCATTTATGCTAGTTTGGATTGTGCCCATAATGCTTTAGAAATTGAAGAGGATGAGGATGAGCCATTCACCTTGAATGTTCATTACTTGTCTAATCCTAAGTTTGCTTTGAGATACTTCGAGTGCAACCATTGGCATGGCTATGGTTTGGGTCTATATGAGCAAGGGCAATGAAACCCAATTGAGCTAAGTTATCAGTTACCTACTGATAGATCTAACCTAGGATATCATATTTGAAGCTATGATGAATCATTGGTTGCATTCCTAGATAGATAGATATTAGGGTTTAGGGAAGACATTAAATGGAATCCTTATCAACCGAACATGAGCTACTTGAGTGACATATGGGTGGATATGGTCAATATAGGACCACTTGACGAGTATCATATTTATTTCTCTCTTGAAGCAAGCCCATAAAGAATCATCCTATAACATGAAAAACTAGGCTATGGTTATGAGTGAGAAGAGAATGAGTACATAACAAGTGAGTTCGAGGGTGAAACCAGATTGGCCTATCATGGGCCTCAGTATTTACATCATCTCGCCTAATCAATTAACACAGAGAATGGATACATCATAGATGAGAGTGACTATGAGTCAAAATATTCAATTGATATGGCCTACCTTGGGCCTCGATATTTATGTCACCTCACAGGACCAGTAGGCATAAATAATGTGCACTTCATAAATGACAATGACTATGAAGATGAAACTAAGATGGCTTATCTTGGGCCTCAGCATTCAGGTCACTACCCAATTCTAGTGGCTAGGAATGATGGATTCTTCATAGATGATAATGACTATGAGGATGAGACTGAGAGGGCCTACCTTGGACCTCACTACTTGCATCATCGTGAAGAAGAAAAATTTACTACATCACATTAAGGATGCTCTATTGTAATGTAAATCATATTTAAGACAAGTATTCAAAGGAAAGTGCATAAAAGTAATCTATTGAAATGAAGCAAAGTGTATAATAAATATAGTGGATTTATCCTTATATTCATTTATTCATAACTTCCAATATGATTACAATACATCCCCTTGAGGGCTTTAATGTTTGATACATTTCAACATTACAATAAAGCAAAGGATCTAATCCCTTGAAAGGTCCTTAAGGCGTGTACTATTGTTCATCTCGCATTCCCACACTTGAGAGCTAGTCTTGGGCTTCTCTTCCTTGCATCTTTAGCTCCTCCCTCCTGTCCATAACACCTACACCTACACACAAGGTATTGAAAAGGGTTAATTTCACATGCGTTATAGAATCATAGCCTTGAAAACATAGAAAATCATTAATCTAGCAATAATAAAACTAATCTATAACACATGCAATTTTGTTCTAAATGTTGTATAAATGAAATATAATGTAATATAGATGTTTTTTGAGAGATATGAACACAATATTGAAGGAAAATGTTAGCATAAATGGTGACTATCCCTGACAAGGACACATAGACCTTCAACAAAGAGAACCTCAAATGTGCCATCAAATTTGCTCTAAATTTCACCAAATTTGGACCATAGGCTAATATAAACATACATAAGAGGTCTATGGTGGAATTGGGTCAATATTTCATACTATTTTATAACCATCCCTAGGTGGAGCACCTACTGACTGCTAACCATACCCAGGTGGGAAGATTACAAATCTGCTTTATTCTTACCACAAATACTATTGAGATTTGGTCCAAAAGTGGTTTAAAGGTTGTGTCATAATATGGGACCAAATTTCTCTTCAATTTTGTTGGTTTGGAATGGCTAGATAAGTTTATATTGCCCTTAAAAATACCTTCGAATGAAGAGGGTTTCAAGTTCAAATGAGGGCAAAGTGTAGTTTACAAAATGCGAGGATGGAATTGGGCAACACTTCGTTGCTAAAATTCTTCAACTCTTCTCCTTAAAAATGGGTGAATGCACCTTTTTTTATAGCCCAAATAGGGAATCTAGGGAAAATGGGCAAGTCTTGGCATGTGAGGCAGGTGCCTCCACTTGTCAAAACCCTTGCATGCATTGGGTGGTGGAAGGTTACCCATTTGGGGCTCCTAATTTGGAGTTCCTGACTTCCATGGTAGGTCCCAAATCAATTTGGGTTGATTAGACATGGAAATGGTAGTTTTTGATTGCCATTTCATGCATCTATTGAATTTTTGGAGGGTCTATTTAGGGACCATCCCACCCAAGGATGATTTTCTATGGTCCTCCCTGGGTGGGACAGTCACCATCTGTGACTGTCCCTTGGTGGCATGGTCACCAGGATATGCCCCAAAACTGACCAAAATTGTTGGTAACCTTTCCAAATGTGTTTTGGAACCTTATGTAAGCCTAGAGGGGTGTCCAATGGGGCCATATGATGTTGATAAGAATGGAAAATGTAATGCACTAGTAATATTATCTGATTTATGCGATTCAGGTGTCTATAAATGTCCCTTTTTGGGATGAGCTATGTACAACAAAGCGCTGAGCAAAAATAGATCACTAAATTGCTAAATGACTAAGGTTATTCATTAACCTAATAAACTTTAGATGCCTCCATTATGGAAAGAGCATACATTCTTGGAATCCCTACTTTTGACATAGTCGAAGGATTCATTTTGGGTATACCTTTCAGTCATGTTGTAGTAACAGTCTGATGGGGCTTAGAGTATACTAGGTCTTAGTGCCTTGTGTTCTTGTAAATATTTACATGGATGGATTCCCAAGGCTTCAAGGAGTTCAAGCCTATTTTTTTGTTTCTTACGCTGATTCTTTGCCCCAGCATGGGCTTGAAAATTTTATCTTTTGCAAAGATTCTCTTGAATGCATGGAAATTACACTTTTGAGTGTTTTAGTGTTGATTTGATTTTTGAATTTGTTATTAAGACTACGCCCTCAAGAAACAATTCAATGAGGGAATGAAAAATTATAAAGTGATGATTTTCTTGACTTATATGACTGAATTGGGGTAACTCTCTATTTTTCCCATGGTACTATATACCTGTTTGGAGGGGATTTTTGACTGTTTTGATGAACATATATGGAAGAAAAAGGCTAAAAATTTCATTCCCGTGGAGTGGTCCAGCCATGGAGGCCTTCTTGGGTAGTAAAATAAATAATTTTTATGGATCCAAAAATATTATAGGTTCAATATTGATCCCTAAAAAAATTTAGACCATTTTACCTTATTTTTGGTGGGTTTTGGACCCAATTTTTGATATTTTTGGGTTGTTTTTGTGCAATTGTTTTGGTGAACATCATAGGGAGGTATGTGTACTATATTTATGACCATACTATGGTGATAAACCCATACAATTGTGCGCTCATACCACCTAGGGGCGGTCGACTTCTTTTAGAGCTATATAAGCCTCAAATGGGGATAAATGAGCTCATTTATGCACTTTGCTTGGAGAATTTGGAGAGGAGAGAGGTAGGAGAGTGAGTTTTTGAATACGAGTGCTATAAAAATATCAACCCAACAACATGAACCATCCAGCGAATGCAACAAGTGGTGGAGCTGGTGCGAAACGGATATGGAACACGTCCTCTTCACTATTTTATTGTGAAATTGTGATTTCCACTACAATTTTCATAATACACACTAAATAATGGTTAAAAAACCTTAGTAATAGTAGAATGTATAAAATTGAGCTTGTATTTTTATTTTAGATGCTAAAAATTAGGGTTTAATACTAACTTTTTAGTGTTTTTTAGGTAGTTTTAGGGCTAATTTAGGGGTCAAAATGACCCTATTTTGGCCATTTTTGGGGACCGTCCCTGGTATTTTGTGGCCATACCTAAGAAGGATTGTTACCAAATTAAGGGCTGTCCTTGGGTGGGACGGCAAAAAACTAGACCAAAAGGGCCTTTTTTAAAGCATTTTTTGGTATTTTTAAAGCATTTTTATGCATTTTTATAGTATTTTTAACCATTTATTTTACATTATCATATAGTTAAGAGCGGTATAGGGTTCTGACTCTATTTTAGGTTTCTAGAGACCTGTTGATTACTGTGGAATGGTGATAGCTTGATGCCATTGCCCTAAAGCATGTTACACGATTAGATCTTGTAGTGAGTGATCGTGCCTATCTGATTGCACTGATAGATTTGTGGGAGATGATAGTTATATTAGAGGATGCATATCAGATAATGGGTATTCTGATAGAGGGGTATCCCATAGCATCTACTCCTATAAAGTGATGAGAGGTCATATTATAAAGGTATTTTGGGGTGCACTGGGAGGATGCAGTGGTTGATCTTCTCAATGGAGGGATATTAGTGGTCTCATGGTACCATTCTAGTGTGCTTAGGTTTAAGCATGCTTTATTGATGACCTTGATCAAAAACATGCGACTTATTAACTCTTCAGGTGCTAGGTTCCAATGGAACCTAATGGAGCTAGTGTTCACTCTTGTGGAGTGTATGGAGGATGAGTCGGTAGCGATGGCTTGGGGTCCTAATTTGTTAACAAAGCTATATGAGGAGATATGAGATCCGCTTTCGTAACCATAAGTGATTGGGCTATAGCATATTACTACAGGTTTGGGGTTGGCAGCATATTACTATGGAGAGACCATGGGGATTACCATGGACTACTCGAGCGAAGCTACTAGATAGGGAGATTGGTTATGGATTACTATGGCAGAGGTCACGTGAGTTAGGCCATAGCCATAAAAACACTAGGGATATTTAGAATTATGTAGAGGCTTTTGCATGGATTAGAGTGGTAGACATTGAGTGGAGATCCTATAGGGATTGTCCTACATGGAGAGAGGCTGAGACAGAGCTATGCCAAGTTCAACAAGGTAGGTGGTTGATAGGGTGACATGGGACAGAGCGAGAGTACTTCCCTTATGATCATGTGCTATGATAGTTCAGGCTATGCCAGGGGTTTCCTAGGGAGTTGATGATCTATCATCATTGCGAGGATGAGAGAACTCTAGCATGTCCTATTATGGAGGCACTAGAGGAGGAGTCACATCCTATGGTGGCAGTTTCTGAGTTGGATGATGTAGGTACGACAAAGGAGTATGATGCTTGGTGGTTCATATGGTAGTGGTAGGGAGAGGAACCACTAGGATGGGATGTAGCTTCTAGAGCAGTAGATGCAGCTAGGGATGCTCCAAATGATGAGGAGGTAGACATAGGTGAGTGATTTTTATGTCATTGTGTGGTAGCAAATAGGGTGGAGTTGATTTATGTACAATATCCACTAGAATTTTATGGGGAGGATCTTGGAGATCAGGGTATGCAGATATAGTTAGCAACATGAGAGGCTATGATTATAGAGCTATGGGGTAATCTCATTAGGGTATGATAGGATTTCTTAGATGAGAGAGCTATACTATAGGCATCGGTGTAGAGTGCATAGATGGATATGGAGAGACAAAAAACTTTGATAGCTACTCTTTAGGCACAATTTGGTGTACAGGGCCCTAGTCATGGGGAGTCTAGTAGTGAGGAGATAGTTATGATGCAGGAGGAGATGACACATCTCCAAGGCTTGGTGGTGACCTATTAGACTCAGTGTTGATAGGATTGAACCTATATGGATATGATGGATGATGAGATAGTGTGCTTTAAGGGGTGCATACCAAATCAAGCATTGGCTATTAGATCATAGTGTAGCTAGAGGAGTGGGATAGGACAATCATATGCATGGATGAGGGCTCCAAGTTCTACATGAAGGATGGACACATCTAGAAGGAGCAATTCTAGGGGTAGTAGGTCTAGAGGTAGTAGGTTTGAGATTTCATTATGAAATCCTACCGAGGGCAGAGGAGAGAGTCATGGTGTCGGTCCTGCGTGACCATGGCTAGTAGAATCTGATGGTTCTTTTGGTCTTTTTGGTTTTTTGAAGTCTAATGACTCACCTTTATTGTAGCCTACCGGTAGCTTATGGACTATGATGTAGCTTTTGGATTTTACATATGGGTATATATATATATATATATATATATATATATATATATATATGTATGACTTTGCTTTGATCATTATGTCATATTTTGTTGCTTTATGATATGTATGCTTATTCTATGCTTTATGATGCTTTTGATAAATGTCTAACATGGATGCATGTATTTATCGTATGATGTGATTTGATGATATGTAGATGTGTAAGCGTTCTCTATATGCTTTTGTAAATTAAAATATATGCATAAAATAGTCAGTGGCCATCTAAATATCATTGCTAATATTTATCCGGTATCTATCCTATTTCATGAACACCACTTAATAAACAATAGTTCAGAAGAAAAAACAATGTGTATGATTGATATGATTTAATTATGTATGATGGATTTATGATGACTATTGGATGTATTATATGCTAGCACCATAGACTGTACAAAATGTATCTTTGTTATTTTCATGTTAGTATAACATTAGGTACTGGAATTTGTATTTTTGACAAATATGTGACAACATGATGTAAAATGGAATGGATAATGTAATTTGATATGATATGTTCAGTAATAATTTTTTTTAGGAGATTCAAACACTCTAGTTACCTAATCAAAAGTTGTATAATAACTATGCAAGAATTTTTGACAAAGTATGCACCTAATAAGATAACCAAGATAATCAACATCCCTATGTGTGCACGTGAGTTCATTACCATGATAACACATAAGGTTGCCCTAGTATAAACGAGATTCATTCAGCCCATATGTACTAGAGATCATTCTGTGAGTCTCATTATCTTGAGGTTTTGTACTTAGTTAGATTATACTACTAGGTAATGTAGGTTACAACAATCTAGCTCATCCACATTCAAACATTGGTCTATACTTAAACAAGTTTCTTAAGTGACAAACATATCATCATGCGGGAGGATACCGCCATTGACAAGTAGGCTATCCAAAAAACCTATAATGAGGATCACCTTATGGTTCTCTAATGCTGAGAATTCTAGGGATTCAAGTTCAAGACTCCCTTATTTTATTTTAATTTTGAAGTATTCAAGGGAATAGCTCATTTTATTTTGTTTGAGCAAGGGATTTTTGTAGTGGTGAGAACCACTGTTTATTTTTGCTTTTTCTTAGTGATAATAATCACTATTTATTTTTGCATATTTTTTGAGTGATAATAATCACTGTTTTGATTTTTATCTTTGGGATACTTGCCCAAGTGTAGGGCAAGGGATTTTTTTGGTTAAGGAAGAACTTGTCCTTTTTTCAATTCTCAGCATATTTGAACCATTCGCACAGGGGGATGAGTGAGATAATCTTTTTCGCTTAAAAGTAACCTAGACCACTTTACAATTTTCATATTTCCTTGTGCTAGAATTGGATTTAGTAATGTGAAAATGTGTTGGGATTTTTATGTATATCAAGCATTATCTAAGTAGGATTCTACCTTCTAAAAATCATGATAGTTTTCTACAAAATATGAGAAGACAACTAGATATGGCTGAGTGACCAAAAACTTTAACTATGTTTTACTAACAATGGCTAAGTGAATAGAAATAGATATATAATATGGAATGTAAATGTGAATGGTATATGTAATGTAAATAGGTGGTAATATTAACATATAATAACAATGATTTTAATAGATGCCTAGAGTACAAACCTGTTTCTAGACATGTATGATCAATTTTGAGTAATGCATAATGCAATGATGATTATGCCTAATGCAATTGAGATAAAGTGCAATGAAGCAATTTTTTTTTGATGATTTTAATAATATTTTTGAATTTTTGATATATATGTATATACAGGTTGACCAATGGGATTAATGAACGCCATTGGGGGTTTTGGGTGCCATACTTTATTTCAATGTGCCAACTCACCTAATGGTCATTTCATTCATTGAAAATATAAAAAATATTCCTTTTAACCCCATTGAAAATATTTAGGAGATAATTGAAATTAAGACCTCAAACATCTTCAATGTTGTCTTGATGCCAATATAGCTAGTCAACTTCATGTGTTATAAATAACTCTCCAAATTGATCTGTCCATGATGCCTAGGATGCCTTTGATTAAATTGAGATATTTTTCTTGAAGTATGATCAACCTACATAGGATGCAATTATTCACTTAGATATGCTATTTAAAAATAGAAACAATATTATTATCATAAGAAAAAACTAAAACCACACTCACCTTCATAGAAAGTTAAGTACTTGGCATTGATATGCAAAAAAGAGGTTCTAACAACCACAAAAAGTGGTGGCCATCTAGATTAACAATATTAAGAAAAAATATCCTTGTCCTTGACCATGGCAATAACGTTTAGGGAGCACAAGTTTGAAATAATAAAATGAAATTGGTGTTGAAGTTATTGTAAATTGCATCAATAAAAGTAGTGTTGTGACCAATGGATAAAAATGCACCAAGAACTTGGAGATATGGTGACCTTGATTCTTTATGCTTCCTTTTCATTTTTTGTTTTCTTAAGACTTGTTGACTATCAACTCCTCTTGTATTCTTGTTTAATTATTTTCTATTTTCCTCATGATAGAGTGGAGGATATTCATGGCTATGGAGGATACTTTGATTCTAATTATAGCTATGGAAACTAGTATTACAAACACCCAATCATTGCCTACTAAGTGTATAGAAGTGGTTTCCAACCTAGCTCCCTACCTACCTAACCCCCATGTGTTAGGTGTAGATAGTCCATTGTTGTCTTGTTGTGACACCCTTGATAATGAAGTCATGTTAGACCCCATATATCTCTATTTCCTCTTAACCAAAAATGAATTGAAACAAACCTAGCTCTCACTCTCTATGGAAAAGAATCTCTTAATCTCCCAATAGTAGGATGATTTATGACTAACTTTATCATGGAATCAAGTAAAAACCTAGAACATTTTTTGGAGCAAAATGAAAAAATTCTCAAATGTTATTCATTATGGAATATTTATTTAGTTTGATAACTATTGAAACTAGGTGTAAGGGATATAAATTTCATCCATATATTTTATGAATAATGTGATACATTTCCTAACATCCCCCCTTATTACATTATATGATATAGAAAGTGAATGTCAAAATAATTCAAAATTAATTTGACCAAGTGCTTTTGTGAAAATATCTACTAGTTGTGCATCTGTGGAAATGAATGGGACCTAAATATGGTGATTCTAAAAATGCTCTCAAATGGAGTGAGATTGTACTTCAATGTGTTTTGTTCATTCATAAAATACTAGATTCTTGATCGACTTTAAAACACCTTGATTTTCATAATTCAACATTGTTGGCTATTTTTTATACACATTCATATCTTATAGGATGAATTATAGCCATATTTATTTACACATGGCTTCTCATACAACATGATATTCTAACGTTATTGATGAAAGGGCCACTGCATTGTTGATTTTTGCTATACCATAAAATAGTTCTAGACCATAGATGAAATACATTTCCTTATTGACTTATTGTCATCTATGGATCTAGCATAGTCCGAGTTTGTTTATCCTTGTAAAACAAATTATCATTTTTTATATTCTAAGCCATATTCTATAGTACCATGGAAATAATGCAATATTTATTTTGTAGCTTTCCAATGGTTCTCTTTGTAATCTTACATGATAATAGAAAGGAAATTGAGAGTAAAAGTAATACTAGACCTAGTATTGGTTAGATATATGAGAATACCTATGAATTTATAATACAAAGTATCATATATTAGGGGTAAATATTTATACCTTAATAATTATAATCCTTTCTCTATGGGTGTCACTTTAGGTTTACATTCTACCATCCTATATTTATCTAGTAATGTCTTTTCATATTTTGTTTGTGTGATCACAGTATGATTCTTCCTCAAACAAACTTCTAGGACATGAAAATAGTGTAGAAGCCACAAATCTATCATATCAAACATTTGTTTCAAATAATTCTTTACATTATCCACCAAAATATTTGAATTTCCTATGATAACTAGATCATCATCATACACTACAAGGATCGCTTCATCAAAACCAATATTTTTTTTGTAGAAATGTGAGTAAAATTTAATCCTTTTAAATCCATGTGGCAAAATATGATCATTGATTTTGATGTACCAGGATTGAGGAGCTTTTTTCAACCCATACAATGTTTTCTTGAATTTACAAGATTTTTAGTGTTTGTCATTTATGACAAATCCTTTAGGGTTAATCATATATACTTCTTCAATGTCACCATTAGGAAAAATACTCTTAACATAAATTTGATGAATTTTCCACCCAAATTGTGCTACCTTTGATGTAGGGGTAAATGTTTATTTCCTTTAGATAAATTAACAAGATCATAGATTTGATTCTTCATTAGCTTTAAGAATTATACTTTTGTTGTTGTCTTCCACTTAGGTGAGTTGAGTGTATTCTTTACTAATAATGGTTATGAGTTCTCCATTAATAATTTCATCAAGCACAAATTTTCTTCTTCCTACATACTACTATGAGTATAAGGTCTAGTGGATGTTATATTAGAAGGTGTGTCAAGATTTGCATCTTTGGGAGTTTTTGTAATTCACTTTGGGGTATTTTATTGAGTAGGTGTTCCTACTACATTTTTTTCTTGTTAAAAAATGGGTTTTGAAAGGGAACTTAAACCTTTTACAAATCTAGAAAATAGGTAAACCTCTGTGGGCTCACCAGCCAACACCAAATAGAAAAATATTAAATAGCAAAACCCCAAATCCCAAATTTCATATTTGGGGGAAACTAAACAAAATAGAAAAATAATAGACAACAAAGGGACATACATGAATAGGGTTTGAAGTAACCCAAGAAACTTAAAAATAGCTATAGGTATTGGTTCCTAAGATATCTTCTAATCATTGTCACTTGTAGGTATGTCCTCAACCACCTTTCCACTTCCTTCCTTGTTCACTTTGATTTCATTAGCCAATTTAACCACCAAACGAAAGATGGTCCATGTTGTATTGAAAGCCATGGATGCATTCTCTAACATATTCACTAGGATGACTGAAGGCTCAGTGTTGGCCTTCATCTGGATTTCATCCTCCTTTAGGGACGAATACCTAGAATAACCTCCTTCAAAATTTGGATTTTAAAGCTTGGAATAAGAGTCATCGGAATACTCCTACTCACTTTTGATGGATATATTCTTCTTAGTTTCCAATACTTTGCATTTGGATGAGTAGTACCAAGTTTCAATTTTGATAGAAGGTGGAGTAGAACCCATAACCTCTTTTCCTTGGATTTGTCAATGTTAGTGGAGACTTTCTCTTCCTTTCTCACTATAATCATTGATGGACTATCATAACTGGACCTGAGAATAGGAGTGCCAACATAACCAGTGGTATTGATGGTAGCCTTTTAGGT
Organism: Wollemia nobilis; assembly: GCA_028583015.1. NCBI lineage: Eukaryota > Viridiplantae > Streptophyta > Pinopsida > Araucariales > Araucariaceae > Wollemia > Wollemia nobilis. Next base: position 4,326,534 of record JAQPPZ010017101.1, on the reverse strand, counting down.
CTCATTCTATAATGTATGCTTGTACAGGATCAAATGGAGACCCTGGTCCTTTTGACGTTTTCTAATGATAATTCCATCAATCTCAGAAAGTATTAAAGCACATCTATTTATTTAATGTCCCTCAAGTGGTTAAAGAAAGCTAAATGAAATCTTCTTAGAGGGACATTAATTTCATCGACAATGAAGAATTGCATAATCAAAATCAAAACTTTGTTCTAGGGCACTGGAAGCCCTTCTTTGATGATTCCTCCTTTTTCATCACTAGATTTATTCCCTTTTCTGTGAAATACTTTAGCTATTTAGCCACACAATATCTATCATAGTAGATGATATCCCCATAATTGGGGAGCTACTATCTCTTCAACTAGTTCATGAATTACTTCTAATTCATATTCTAACAATTATTCATAAGACTACTCATTCGACTCAATTTCTGCTATGGGAGATGTGTCTTCAAATTTCTTAGAAATTTCAATGTATGTCATGCATGCTTCATAAAATATCAAATTCCTACTTAAGTTAATTTTCTTGGTGAATGTATCAATGAGTCAATAGGTTTTTGAGGCCTAATCATATCCAATAAATATGCAAGGTTGAGTTTTGGCATCTAAATTCATCTTTTTTTGTTATGGGATATGTAGGATGGCCTTGCACTCAAAGACCCTTAAGTGTGCCACAAATGGTTTCTATATGGTCCAAGATTTTTTAGGTGTTTACCTTGAAGGACATTTGTATGTGTTCTATTTTGAAGATACGCCACAATATTTAAAACTTCAACCCAATACTAGTGTTCAAGATGTGCTCCTATGAGCATAAACCAAAACATTTCCATGATATAATATTTTCATTATTCAACAACCCCATTCTATTGTGGAGTATAGGCAATTGTAATTCATCACTTGATCCCATGTTGTGAAGTAAAATTGGAAAAATAATTGGATGTATATTCCCCCATTGATCTAAGTGGACCTAAATATCACACCCTAATTCCATTCCAACCAAGTGCTTGAATTATTTGAAAATTAATAAGGCATTAAATTTCAAGGGCAAAAAATATATCGATATTTTGTATGAGTAGTCATCAATAAAATTTGAAAATACTTATGTCCCCAAAACAAGTAGGCATAAGACAATATATATTAGAGTGTACAACATCCAATGGACCATGGGCTTACTAAGATCTAAGTTGAAGAGATACATGGTGTTGTTTTCCTACTAGAGAATCTAGACAAATAGGAAGGGTAGGAGAGATGGAGGGTAAGCCAATCACCATTTAATTTTTATGAAGATGCATCAAAAACCCAAAACTCAAATGGCCAAATCATTTATGCCAAAGAAAAGTGATATTAGAAGTGACTATAGAGAGAGGGAAATATGAGGAGTTGAAATGATATCAAGGGAAAATAAGATATTTTTGAAAAATCCAATGGCCATCAACATAATCTATTGTGTAATTAAATATTTATTCATTCCATAATTAAATTTGAACTCAACATACAACCCTCTAACATTTAAGAGACTAATAGGATATTATTGGCTAATCCAAGGACATAGAGAACATTTTCAATGTAGGTATTTTCAAATAGGCTGAAAGGAACGATACTAACTCCTATTATCTAATGGGTTTTATCATCTAAAATTGTGAGAGGTTTACCATATTTTAGTTGGAAATAATCAATCCTTTAGTTGTTTCCATTCATATGTTTACTAGCCTTAGAATAAATATACTAGAAAGTATCCTTGAATTTTCCATTAAGTCATTAGGACTTTGTGTGCTTGTTCAGTGTCTTGGTCATAGTTAGAGTAAGGTTCCTCTTGTGTAATATGCCCTTGTTTATATTGATGTCTATGTCTCAAGTTTTTCTAAGGAAGTTTAATGGTGTGCCCTCCTTGATCCAATAAATTATACTAACAAAACTTGGTATCATGACCTTCCCTATCACAAACATGACAATATTTTTTTGGTAATTGTGGTTATTTTTTAGAAGAAGAGGAAGTGGATGCAATATATCTCCCTTTGTGTTGTTATTTTATGGAAATGATAGCATTATTGGATGAGTCATCCCTTGAGTGAATTTTTGTTTCTTGTTATTGAAGCATGTTTACCAATTCTTCAAAAGATATCCTACTAATAGGGAATTAATAATTATATATTATTTTTAATTATATAATATGCTTAAAAGATTTTATTTTCTAGAGATTTTATTATTTTGCAACCTTTTCATTGTCAAATTTGTAGCCTTGTTAGTATGAAATGTTTTATAATGCATACATGGTTTTCTGCTTGTGATTTTTGGCCCAAGAATGGTTTTGCAAAGGTTTACCTTACCTATAAAAGTAGGAGATTATAAACGAAATAACAAACAAGCTTCTAAGAAAAACTTAATCCTTATCACTAGAATAAAATAAATTTCTTCCTACTTTTTTTCCATGTTCTAATCCTCATTTTCAAATCCTTCAAGCCATAGAGTCCTCCAAATGTTTTTGCATGGCCATATCTATAGAAGATGATTTGAATAAACCCAAATAGTGATTGGTTGTTGCTATCATAGAATGATATTTTAGCCTCTTTCTTTAGTTTTTTTGGTAGACTTAAACCAACCATAATTTCTCATCCATATATCCTCCATGCTTCCTCCTAGAAAATTTTTCTCTTGTTTGTGGGCTTTCATTATTCCTTGAAAGCATTGTTCCATCACCCCAAGATCTAGGTGATAATCTTGAAATATACCCTTAGATTCAAATCAAATTTCCTAATCTAGTATAATAATAACTAGATCCAGTAAAGGAATCTCCAAAAGAAGGATCAACATGCATTTTGAACTTGTCCATGATCTCTGGTATATCCATATCCATGGCTAGTTGAGTCAAAATAGCTCAGTAGGAGATTAAAAATTTAAGTCAAAATAATTGAGATACTATGCCAAACTATGTTAGATGCCTTGTCACTCCATTGAGTTCAAATCACTTTACCACAATAGCTAACATTTCTTAGTAGTCTCCTGCACTTCAAAAATTTCATTCCTTTGCATCTCAATAGACTACACCACCACACCCACCATTCAACACTACTCATTTACTTGAAGATATATTTTTTATCATGGCTTCCTAATTCCCCATTCTCTAAATGTTAACACAAGATCTACAATTCAAGTGCAATGTAAGATACTAATCTATTCATCAAACTGGTATGTGTTGGTCTAGGTTTAAATCCAACTATGGGTGATCATGCACATCAAGATCTAGAGCTAAACTTCAACCCAAATTAGATTATTCAGCATAGAAATAGCATCTATGGATGTCATATTTGAGGTAGAAATGAATGTGAATGGATGAGAAAACATAAATATCCTAACCAAGGGATGCCTCTCCACTTCCTATATGACATCATTGTCATTACAATCATGTGGTATTAACATGACATAGCCCATAGACATCCTAGCTCCAATATTATTATCGGTCGCATTACCACTATAGGCTTTCTAGGTTAGCCATCAAAAATCAACCTCTAATCAAAGAAATTCATCCCTAAGAGGAAAATTTCACTCCATACATAGTTTGTTACACCTTTTTATGTTCATTTGGCACCTAGAGTTCACCTACCTATTATGGATAAACAATCCATGGAGCATATACAAGTTAAGTGGCTTACCTAGTGTGACATTTGGGTGGGAAAAAATAAACTTACTACCCATTTTATGGAAGGATACATGTGTAACTATCACATGCATTCTAAATCCTTTATCCCACATTCATAGTGGGAAAAAATTATATCTTTTATTTATATGCCCTTTTTCCTTTATTAGTTGCATGTGAAAAAGCAAGATGCCCATATATAATTTTTAAAAATAATATACTATTTTAAAGAGTATTCCCATCAAAATATTCCTTTATGCCTTTAATTGTAATAGGAATCTTCTCCCTCCATTTACCTAGTGATACATTATTTTTCTCGCATTTTGAGGCATCAAACGATTTTTGAGTATAGTTTTATATATACTCATTAGAAATCATTTTCTAAGGCCAATCTAGTGGATGCCAATTTTTTCACTTTTGTGATAGTTTAATATTCCTAATAGTGCATAAAAATTTCTCTTGTAAAATAGAGTGCATTCTTGGTAGTACCCAAAACTCCTAAAATCAAAGCAGTTATCTACTTTATAAATTTGATCAAACACCTTCCTTGACATAGTATAGTCAATCCATGGCTACTAATTTGGTAGAAAATATGGTTGATTTAGCCTCTATAGTCAATTATTTGGATGACAAGATCAATAACATACATGTCAAACCTCCATCACCAGCTTCCAGAATGTACATTCTTGATATTTTCTCCCATGCTAAATGCAATGTCAATATTTATGATGGGTCTAGAAATATTAAAGTTCTAAATAGATGGATATTGCACATGGAAACTTGGTTTACCTAGAGTCAAATATATAATTATGACAAGGTTCCCTATGCAAATTTGAAGATTTATAGAGTTAATAAAATCTTGATTATTGAGTGAAAACATACACAAAATCCCATCGACACTTGTAATCAGTTGGTCACAACCTTGAAGGATATATTTTATCCATATAACTATGATGATGACTTGTTCATTCAATTACTTTCCCTAAGATAAGGAATGCATATGAGCATGCAATATTACATCTATAAATTCAATAGGTTTCACATCTTTCTCCACATAAAAGACCAATTTTTACATTACTTATGGGACAAGATTCGGTAACCTCATCATCCAACACATGCTTATTTGTGTATTATGATTTAAGGTTGGAGGAAAATGGTTTTCATTTTTGTTCTGGTTTTTATTTTACCCCTATATTGGAGTGTGATTTTTTTCTATTTGGTTAGAACAACCACATCATCAAAATACATGGAACAATTCATCTTACATTCTTACAAATATCCAAGTATAGTGGCATGGACTACAAATAGAAGATGCTACCTAGGAGCATCTCCATCAATTATAACAGTAATTTCTTCACCTTAAAATTTGAGTACAAAGCCTCTTGAAGGGGGAGGTCATGTTAGGAACCTCTCCTAACAAAATATTATTGTGTATTTTTCTAGTGTTAGTGTTATGTTGCACCATAGGTTCATAGTGTGTATAGGCCCATTAATATGTGACCTTTGATTTTATTAAAAGCAGGAGTTAGTGGCATGGATTCCCTCTTTTGTGTGGTCTAACCCTTAAGCTTTTGGATTAGGTTAAATAAGGGTATTTATAAGGACATGGTTTTGGAGTAGAACACATATATTAGAGTTCTACTCCTAAGGAGGTTGCCTCCTCAAAGAGACTTGTGATATCTATTCCACTTTATTAATATAATTTTATTGTTATTTCCATTCTATTATTAATTTATATTAATCCCTACATTTCTAATTTGAATATGCTTATTTTTGTATGAAGGTTCCTAACAATACATGCTATACTATCTATTTAGTTTAGAGTTTTTTTATCAACTAGATTATGTGGACCATAGGTATTTCAAGGGTAAAATGAATCCAACCTTCTATAATATCAAAGAAAATTGCATAATGATCAATCCTCTAGAAAATGGATGTCATGTTTAACTAGGAAACATAATATAAAATATTGAAATAACACTATTACAAGATCACTGAGCTTATGATTTTAAGGCCATATTTTTTAGTATGTGAATGAGAGAAGAGATAATTTGGAAAAGAAATAAAAATTAAATTAGTAATATAAATCCAATATAAAAATTCTATGATCTTATGAATATGAACTCCATAGGTAGTAGAATAACCCTCCTCATTTTTTTGTATTTTATACCAATGCATGTATTAGATTGTAACTTGATCTAACTAGCAAGGTAGATCCTTAGATAATAAGAGCCTTCATGAAACAAAATTGGAGTAAAGAGACCAATATTTCAAGTTGAATTTGATGAAAGGTTATCTAGAGCATGGAACAATTATCTTAACAATTAAATAAGAGAAGGAGATCTCTAGTAAATACCCAACTATTGTCCCTTATAGTACTTACTATAATAGCACTAGATACAATAGCCTAAATCTATAGTGTAGTCATATAAGCAGTAATGGATATTGAAGTTGATGAATATGACATTTTTATTAAGGCTATGGTGGAAAAAGAAAAGGGATGGTGAGGCTATAGGAATTTTTATAACTCAAGGTAAATAAGAAAAAAAGGAAAAAATAAAATAATTGTAAACTCTATGGAGAAAAATGTAAGAAAAGGAGAGAGTACATCTACAAAGAAAGAGATGGTAGGAATAGAAGCTTCTACTTCACAAGCACCAATTTATTTCGACTTCTCTTCTATAACAACTTTCATTACTCTTAGATTCTCCATATTTATTACTCCTATTATTTTTCATTTTACCTCCCCTAATTCTTCTCATACCCCTCCTTATATTTCCCTTATTTCTTCTAATATACACATATCACCACTATTAAGTGCATCCATAGTCCCAAGAGTACCAATGGGTTCACCCACCACTATGTTAGGGATATCATCTACATCATTGATACAAACCATATCACCATAAATATTTTCATCCATAAAATCATCCTACCATGACAACCATTGCATCACCTCATAAACCTCAACCTCTTACATTACCTATCATTACTTCATCCATATCATTTTCTATAATAGGTCAATTTATTAAAATAACTCACCATGCTAACATATTCCAACAATATATTTTTCACCAACACTATTGGAATCCACTAAGGAAAAGATAAAAGTATAAATTAGTCAAAATACAATAACGAGACAACTAGCACTAAATACTAGTAGAATATTTTTCAAAGTTTACTTAGGAATTATATAGTATTTAGGAGAGAGAATTATAAAATAAGTGACTAGAATTATGTAAGTTATAAATTATCTAAGACATCAACATCATGCAAGTTTTGTCATATGTGACTTTAGACACTAAAATCACATCATATTGAAGAGACTACCTAATTGGACACTTCTAGACCATATGACCACTTTGGATAGCCTTCGGGCTAAAACAATGGTTCTTACCACTCAAAAAGGGTAAATTTACCTAAGAATTTGGGTCCATAGTACCCTAAGATGACTTCTAATTTGAGGTCATCCTACCTCGATATGGCTTCTAGGACCATCTCACCCTAAGATGATCACTAGGATTTTTGGTCAAAAATTCAAGCAAGACCCAGATAGCACCCAAAAATACCAATTAGATCTTGTGCATGATCCTACACCATGATTTAGTTCCTTGAATGAGCCAAAATAGAAAAATCATATGCACTTATTAATCACATGATATTTTGGAGATAAGCATTTTCTTTTCTTAATGCAAGCTGCCTCTTCGCTTTTTCATGTAGAGTGATTTTCTATTTTGAGGCTTTCGTATGGGAGGTCTATAAAATAGCACTCACCCCTCAATTTTAAGAATCTAAATTGAGGTCTTTTAGCAATGAAGTGTTAGTCTCACAATGACACTGAGAGGGGGGGTGAATCAGTGTAGCTCTTTAAACTTAACTTTATGGTTCTTAATACCGTAGCAATTAACACTTATTACTAGATACAACAAGTATAACAAAAGAGCATCACACAACACAAGATTTAACGAGGTTCACCAATGTGGCTACTCCTCAAAAATTGACTGCTTGGACTACCATCCAAATCCAGCCTTTGCAAAGTACCAACTTTACAATCAATTTACCAACACCCACTGGAAGGAGCACCAACCCCTGATTTATCTTTGTTTTTGTAAGACCCTAACTGGTCTTCTTCACCTTTGCATTCTCTGCGCACTCTGCTCTCTCTACACCAGCACTTCGCACACTCTGCTTCGTTATAGTCAAACTTCACGATCGTCTTCTCCCTTTTGCGCACTCTGCTCTCTTTGCACCAGCACTTCGCACACTCTGCTTCGTTACAGTCGAACTTCACGATCGTCTTCTCCCTTTTGCGCACTCTGCTCTCTTTGCGAATTTTGCACTTAGCATCTTTCGATATGACTTGCTCTCTATGCACTACGACTGAACTTCGCACTCATCGACATAATGAAATTCTCCAAACAACCCTCCTTTTATAACAACATTTTCATGATGAAAACCCTAATCTTAGTCAGTTGTAAACCCTAATCTTAGTCGGCTTTCATAACAACTGTAAACCCTAATTTTAGTCAGTTGTCATCGGTCTTCGTCGGCTTCAACTTAACCGCAAAAATACATGTCACGATATCACGACACTTTTTATCCTTCCACTTTCTCCTTGCTTCGGCCTCGAAAATACATGTCGCGATATCGCGACACTTTTTCTCCTTCTTTTCTCTTAGCTTCGGCCCTAAAATACAACATGTCGCGATATCGCGACACTTTTTCTCCTTGCTCTTTCTCTTAGCTTTGGCCCACAAAAATACAACATGTCATGATATCATGACACTTTTCCTCCGTACGCTTTCTCTATTCTTTTGTCGTGATATCATGACACTTTCTTCCAAAGACTTCGACTTTGCTTTTGTCACGATATCACGACACTTCTGCTTCCAAAGACTTCGACTTTGCTTTTGTCACGATATCGCGACACTTCTGCCTCCGTAGTCTTCAACTTAGCTTTTGTCACGAAATCGTGACACTTCCCTTTATTACTTCTTTCTTTTGTCTGAAATCGCGACACTTCCCTCCGAAGTCTTGCTTTCTCTTTTGTCGTGAAATCGTGACAGTTCTTCGTACGCTTCCTCTCTTTCTTTTGTCGCAAAAATGCAACATGTGAAATCGTGACACTTTTCCAACTTACTTTCTCTCCTCTATTTTATGTGACATGTCGCAAAAATCGTGACACTTTTCCAACTTACTTTCTCTCTCCTATTTTAGTCACGAAAATGCGACATGTCACGAAATCGTGACACTTTTCCAACTTACTTTCTCTCTCCTATTTTAGTCACGAAAATGCGACATGTCATGAAATCGTGACACTTTTCTTACTTGTTCTCTTTCTTCGAACTTGTCACGAAATCGTGACACTTCTTCCTGCTTTCTCTTTTTCTTCCAACATGTCATGAAATCGTGACAGTTTTTCCACTTGCCTTTTTCTCTTCCAACATGTCATGAAATCGTGACAGTTTTTCCACTTGCCTTTTTCTCTTCCAACATGTCACGAAATCGTGACAGTTTTTCCACTTGCCTTTTTCTCTTCCAACATGTCACGAAATCATGACAGTTTTTCCACTTGCCTTTTCTCTTCCAACATGTCATGAAATCGTGACAGTTTTTCCACTTGCCTTTTTCTCTTCCAACATGTCACGAAATCGTGATGTTTTTCCACTTGTCTTTTTCTTCCAACATGTCGTGAAATCATGATAGTTTTTCCTTTCTTTTTCTCTTCCAACATGTCATGAAATCGTGACAGTTTTTCCTGCTTTTTCTCTCTCTTCCAACATGTCACGAAATCGTGACAGTTTTTCTTGCCTGTTGTATATGTCACGATATCGCGACACTTTTCTTACTTGTCTTTTTCTTTGATCTTTTGCATATGGGCCACTTCGGTCTTCTTGGAAAATCATTGTACATACTCTGAATAACCTTTGAACTCCTGTCTTCTGCATCTGAATAGCTTTTGAACTTCCTGTCCACTGCATCAACAGATCTATCTGACTGTGTTGACAACAATGACAATATTGTTGCTGCACCTTGCTCAACAATCTCCCCCTTTGGAATTGTTGGCAACACATGTGCAATTTCCTGTAACTCTTCTCCCCCTTTGACAATAATACCAAAGGGCTACTGCAGACTCCCCCTGAGTCCATGCACAACATTCTCAGGCACAATTTATTACACTTAGCAAAAATCATGAACATGAGCAAAAAGATAATCAAATACTTAAATGCTCCCCCCGAGAATGTGATCCCTGTAGCTAGTCAATTCTTGGGAAGTGTGACCACTCCCAATTTATTGCGAAGGTACTCAAAAACTTCCTTGGGCAATGGTTTTGTGAAGATATCTGCTACTTGCTCTGTAGTTGGAACAAAATCCAACTTAACCTCACCTTCCGCAACTTTCTCCTTCAAAAAGTGATACCTGATAGCAATGTGTTTTGTGCGTGAATGCATAACCGGATTCTTGGAGATGTTAATGGCACTGGTGTTATCACACTTAACTGATATTGGCTCACTGAAGCTAATACCAAGATCTTTCAGGGTTTGTTTCATCCACAATACCTATGTACAACATGTTGTCGCTGCAATATATTCTGCCTCTACTGTCGATAAAGAAACTGACTCTTGTTTCTTATTGTGCCACGCGACCAATCTGTCTCCAAGATAGAATGCACCTCCACTGGTACTCTTTCTGTCATCTACACATCCTGCCCAATCTGCATCTGAATACGAAATAAGGGTGAAGTCTTTACCTTTCGGATACCATAACCCATACTCCATAGTACCCTTGAGGTACCGAAGAATCCTCTTCATTGTTGTCACATGAGTCTCCTTGGGATTAGCCTGAAATCGTGCTACCATGCATACTTGCCTACAAAATATCTGGTCTGGTAGCTGTCAGGTACAATAAGCTTCCAATCATAGATCTGTACATGGTTTGATCAACAGGTGGAGATTTGTCATCCTTGCTCAACTTGCAACCTGTCATCATGGGAGTGCTAACTGGCTTACAATCCTCCATTGTGAACTTTTTTAACATCTCTTTTACATATTTGATTTGAGAAATAAATATGCCCTTCTTACATTGATTAACTTGCAACCCGAGGAAATACGAAAGTTCACCAATCATTGACATTTCAAATTCTTTCTGCATCTTATTTGCTAAATCTTTACACGACTCATCTTTGCTGCTGCCAAATATGATATCATCTACGTATACAACAAGAACAATAAGATGCCCATTTTCTGTTTTGACATACAAATTACTATCCACCATACCTTTCTTAAACCTTTGTTGAGTGAGATAGTTGTCTAACCTTGCATACCAGGCTCGGGGTGCCTGTTTTAAGCCATATAATGCTTTCTTCAACTTGCAAACCAAGTTGGGATCATCACCAAGTTGGAAACCATCTGGTTGCTCAATATAAACCTCTTCTTCAAGTTTCCCATTCAAAAACGCTGATTTCACATCCATTTGATAAACTTTGAAATTCTTGTAGACTGCTAAAGCCAAAAACATTCTAATTGCCTCTAGTCTAGCTATTGGTGCAAAAGTTTCCTCAAAGTCAATGCCTTCAACTTGTGCATAACCCTTACATACCAATCTTGCTTTATTTCTGACTACCTGTCCGTCTTCATTCAATTTGTTTCAAAAAATCCATTTAGTCCCGATTATATTTTTATTTGCAGGTCTAGGTACTAACTCCCAAGTTTCGTTTTTCTCGATCTGATCTAATTCTTCATTTATTGCCTTCATCCAACTTTCATCTTTGCTTGCGTCAGCAACATTTTTGGGCTCAATGTTGGATAATAGAGAGTAGTTACTTACTACTCTTCTCCTTGTCTGAACACCAACTTTGGGGTCTCCAATTATTTGCTCTCTAGGATGATTTTTCTGCAATTTCCTGTTTTGAATTTCTTATTTTCTTCCACTTCTGAATCACAACTTAAATCATCTGAGTCAATTTTTTGTATCTTTTCCATTTCATTTTCCTCATCTCCTTCAATAACCTCTTCATAAATTGGATAGTTCGTTTCATAGCTAATTACTCGTTCTCTACCTTCATCAAATTTAACATCGACACTGTCCACAATTTTCTTTAGCCTCTTGTTGTAGCATTTGTAAGCTTTGCTTCTTGGTGAATAACCAACAAAAATACCTTCATCCGCTCTATCTTCAAACTTACCAAGATTATCTTCAGTTCTTTTGATGTAGCACTTGCTTGCCAAAAACTTTGAGGTATTTTGTTGTTGCCCTTTTACCGAACCACAACTCATAAGGAGTTTTGCTTTCATGTGTTCTCAGCATGTACCTATTTTGGATATACACCACAGTATGGACTGCTTCTCTCCAAAATTTGTCTGCTACTCTACTTTCAGCCAACATAGTCCATGCCATTTCTTGCACTGTCTTGTTCTTTCTTTCTACCACTCCATTCTGTCGAGGTGTCCTGGTTGCTGAAAACTATCTCCTAATACCGTATTTTTCATAGTACTCTACAAATTCCTCTGAAATGAATTCTCCTCCTCTATCTGATCTTAAACATTTGATCCTCCTTCCTGTTTCATTCTCAACTTGGTTTTTGAAAATCTTGAACCTTTCAAAAGCTTCTGATTTATGCTTCAAGAAAAATATCCATGTCATTCTGGAATAGTCATCAATGCACAACATAAAATATTTGTCACCATTTATGCTTTGTGTTCTCATGGGTCCACATAAATCGGTGTGTATTAGTTCCAAAGGTTTGCTTGTGTAGTACTCTTTTGTTTTGAATGTGACTCTAGTTTGCTTCCCCTTTTGGCATGAAGCACAAATGTTGTTTGCAGGTTTGTTGATGGTGGGAATATCTCTCACTGCCCTTTTTGAGTTGATTTTTACTAGATTATCAAAACCGATATGACCGAGTCTCTTGTGCCACAACCAAATTTCTTCTTCCTATCCAATAAAACAAGCTCCTTCTGAAGTCTCTGAGAGCGTGTACAGGTTTCCAGATGTCCTTGATCCAGTTGCTATCAATTTTCCACTGTTTGTTTTTCTGACTTCACAACCCCGCTTCTTAAAAACTACTTCATGACCTTTATCACAAATCTGACTTACGCTCAACAAGTTATGTTTCAAACCATCCACAAACAAGACTTCTTCTGACTTAATTTTTCTGTCAATAATTTTAACTGAACCCTTGCCAACTATCTTAGCTCCATCATTATTTCCAAACTTTACTGAACCACCTTCATATTTCTGTAACTTCTCAAATTTTTGTTTGTTTCTTGTCATATGACTGGAGCATCCACTATCAAGTATCCATGGTACATATTTATTCTGTGCTTTAAATGTTGTTTGTACGATTAAGGATTCCTTTTCTTCCTTAAGTCGCTCTTTTTCTTTCCACTCCATTTTGATAGTAGTTTTGGGCTCTTGTTTTGCCTTTCCTTTATCAACAGCTTGTGCATGTTTTACGGGAAGTTTTCTATTTTGTCTCATCTCATTTGGTTGAAATTTCCTTCCCTGAAACTGGTTTGATGCAAATGTACTTCTACAGTTTCTTGCAATGTGCCCAAAATTATGATAGTTATAACATTCTACTGTATAATTCATCAAAGGAGAAAAAGCATTTCTACTGGTGAAATTCCTTGGTCTTACATTATATTTGCAGACTGAGATTTTATGTCCATAGCCATTGCATTTAAAACAGAAACCAGAAAAGGGATAATTGAACCTGGGTGATGGTCTTTGCCATGTTGCCGTAGGAGCCATAGGTCTTCTTCTTCTTTGATGTGTGACATTGGTGAATCCATCATTGTCAGTTCTCCTTTCGTGCCTGGCATTATTGCTTTCTTTTGCATGAGACATTTTTCCTTGATCAACCTGTTTCTTATCTTCATTCTTTATGGATTCTACATTTCTGGCCTTTGATCCATTTGAAGATTCTCCTTCGATGAAACCCAGACCAAATTTGATGCCTGCAGGCCTTTGGTCATTTATAATCTTATCCAGCTTCATAGAACTTTCTTCGCGTTTGTGATAGCAACTAATTTTGTGATTCATCTCTTCTATCTGCATCCGTAAACCAACATTCTCTTCTTCTAGTTTGCAGCAATAATCTATTTTCATGGTAATTTGTACTTCAAGATCTTCAGATATTTTCTTGTATTCTTCTGTCTGTACTTTCAGATCGGTTATGATTTCGTTTGCATCCTCAAGCCTTTTTGAAATTTTCTTATTCTTTTTCTTCTCTATTTTCCACTCTTCAAGTGCAGAGATCAACTCACCTTCTAGGTCTACTTCAGCCTCAGGGTTTTCACCACATACTTTAGAGTTCACTCCTTCCTTTTTTGATTTTACTTCTTCAAATGCCATGAAAAGAGCTTCACCTGTTTCCTCTTCAGAATCCTGATCGGAGCTGTCTTCTGATGAACTGGCATTCCTGGAGATGAAACTTTTCTTCTTGAAGTTGCCTTTTCTGAAATTCGTTTTCTTCTTCCAGTCACTTCTTTCTTGGTGCAATCCTTCATCATTTTTGTTCTTCTCATTAAGTGGACATTTAGTCACAAAATGCCCAATGCCTCCACAGTTGAAACATTTAAACGGTAGCTTTCCTCTATATTTTCCTTTTCCCCTTTTTAGTTTTCTAACAAAGTTTGCTTCCATTTCATCTGATGTCTCTTCTTCCTCGAACTCTTGTTTTGCATTTTTATTTTTAAGGGCTTTAAAAGCCGCTTCTCTATCTGTGGGTTTAGATCTTCCTATCCTCATCTCATATGCAGTCAAGGAACCATACATCTCATCTATACTAAAATAATTTAGATTTTTAGCTTCTTCTATCGCTGAGACTTTAGAATCAAACCTTTGAGGAAGAGATCTTAATACCTTTTTCATGACGATAGAGTCTTCGATATCCTCGTCGAGTCCTCTGATCGCATTAATGATTCCATTAACTCTCAGCATATATGCCTCAATGTTTTCATCGTCATTCATTTTTAATGATTCGAACTGAGCTCGATGTGTCTGTAACTTGGCCTCCTTGATCTTATCATTTCCTTCATGAATACTCCTTAGTTTGTCCCATATCTCTTTTGCCATTTTATAGCTCATGATCTTCACTAGTTCACTGTCTGCTATTCCGCACATGAGAGCATTCGTTGCTTTTGAGTTATTGTCAAACAGTTTCTTTTCGTCAGCCTCTTCTGGAGGAGTGATGGGTATTGTATATCCACTAACTACTGAATCCCAGATGTCGTATCCCAAAGCATAGAGATATGTCTGCATCTTGATTCTCTAGAATGCGTAATTAGATCCATCAAACAATGGTGCTTTGTTTGATGAGAAGCCTTCACCACCTGCCATTGTGTTACTTCCAAGATCACCCTAGCCGGTTAAGCTTGTACAGGAACTTAGCTCTGATACCAATTGTTAGTCTCACAATGACACTGAGAGGGGGGGTGAATCAGTGTAGCTCTTTAAACTTAACTTTACAGTTCTTAATACTACAACAATTAACACTTATTACTAGATACAACAAGTATAACAAAAGAGCATCACACAACACAAGATTTAACGAGGTTCACCAATGTGGCTACTCCTCAAAAATTGATTGCTTGGACTACCATCCAAATCCAGCCTTTGCAAAGTACCAACTTTATAATCAATTTACCAGCACCCACTAGAAGGAGCACCAACCCCTGATTTATCTTTGTTTTTGCAAGACCCTAACTGGTCTTCTTCACCTTTGCATTCTCTACGCACTCTGCTCTCTCTGCACCAACACTTTGCACACTCTGCTTCGTTATAGTTGAACTTCATGATCGTCTTCTCCCTTTTGTGCACTTTGCTCTCTTTGCACAATCACTTCGCACACTCTGCTTTGTTACAGTCGAACTTCACGATCGTCTTCTCCCTTTTGTGCACTCTGCTCTCTTTGCAAATTTTGCACTTAGCATCTTTCGATATGACTTGCTCTCTGTGCACTATGACTGAACTTCACACTCATCGACATAATGAAATTCTCCAAACAACCCTCCTTTTATAACAACATTTTCATGATGAAAACCCTAATCTTAGTCGACTGTAAACCCTAATCTTAGTCGGCTTTCATAACAATTGTAAACCCTAATTTTAGTCGGTTGTCATCGGTCTTCGTCGGCTTCAACTTAACTATGAAAATACTACATGTCGTGATATCATGACACTTTTTCTCCTTCCTCTTTCTCTTTGCTTTGGCCCTCGAAAATACATGTCATGATATCGCGACACTTTTTCTCCTTGCTTTTTCTCTTAGCTTTGGCCCGCGAAAATACATGTCGTGATATCGTGACACTTTTTCTCCTTGCTCTTTCTCTTAGCTTTGGCCCATGAAAATACATGTCACGATATCATGACACTTTCACCTCCGTACGCTTTCTCTATTCTTTTGTCATGATATCATGACACTTCTGCTTCCAAAGACTTCGACTTTGCTTTTGTCGTGATATCGTGACACTTCTGCTTCCAAAGACTTTGACTTTGCTTTTGTCATGATATCGTGACACTTCTACCTCCGTAGTCTTCAACTTAGCTTTTGTCATGAAATCGTGACACTTTTGCTTTCGTACTTAGCTTCTTTGCTTTTGTCATGAAATCGTGACACTTCTACCTCTGAAGTCTTGCTTTCTGCTTTTGTCATGAAATCATGATAGTTCTGCTTTCGTACGCTTCCTCTCTTTCTTTTGTCATGAAAATGCGACATGTCATGAAATCGTGACACTTTTCCAACTTACTTTCTCTCTCCTATTTTAGTCATGAAAATGCGACATGTCACGAAATCGTGACACTTTTCCAACTTACTTTCTCTCTCCTATTTTAGTCACGAAAATGCGACATGTCGCGAAATCATGACACTTTTCCAACTTACTTTCTCTCTCCTATTTTAGTCATGAAAATGCGACATGTCACGAAATCGTGACACTTTTCCAACTTACTTTCTCTCTCCTATTTTAGTCATGAAAATGCGACATGTCATGAAATCGTGACACTTTTCTTACTTGTTCTCTTTCTTCGAACTTGTCACGAAATCACGACACTTCTTCCTGCTTTCTCTTTTTCTTCCAACATGTCACGAAATCGCGACAGTTTTTCCACTTGCCTTTTTCTCTTCCAACATGTCGTGAAATCGTGACAGTTTTTCCACTTGCCTTTTTCTCTTCCAACATGTCACGAAATCGCGACAGTTTTTCCACTTGCCTTTTTCTCTGCCAACATGTCGCGAAATCATGACAGTTTTTCCACTTGCCTTTTTCTCTTCCAACATGTCACGAAATCGCGACAGTTTTTCCACTTGCCTTTTTCTCTTCCAACATGTCGCGAAATCGTGATAGTTTTTCCACTTGCCTTTTTCTCTTCCAACATGTCACGAAATCACGATAGTTTTTCCACTTGCCTTTTTCTCTTCCAACATGTCACGAAATCGTGATAGTTTTTCCTACTTTTTCTCTCTCTTCCAACATGTCACGAAATCATGACAGTTTTTCTTGCCTGTTGTATATGTCGCGATATCGCGACACTTTTCTTACTTGTCTTTTTCTTTGATCTTTTGCATATGGGCCACTTCGGTCTTCTTGGAAAATCACTGTACATACTCTGAATAACCTTTGAACTCCTGTCTTCTGCATCTGAATAGCTTTTGAACTTCCTGTCCACTTGCATCAACAGATCTATCTGATTGTGTTGACAACAATGACAATACTGTTGCTGCACCTTGCTCAACATGAAGTGCTATCAAATTACAACCACATGATTCTAAGATTTTGCATCCCAAGAGGTTATTGCTCCACATATTTCAAACCTTCTCGTTGTAGAAAGTTATGTCACTGGTTCACTACAAGGGTTGAAGACCGCACCTACATTCTTTGCATAATCAAACACTCCTAATTTAGTGACTGATAAAGACCCACTAAGCCACTCCATCTAGTGCACCAATCCATTGAAAAAAATCCAAGATCAAACCCATATGTCACCATAGACTTGGCCTTGTAAATGTAGTTACAGGACAATGATCATATCGATCTGAGATGACCCACAAGAAAGGTTATCCTATCCTAAGATGGACTCTAGTAGAAATATAAATTTTCTATTCTTATTACAATAGCTTAGAAATTATTTTTTCCTATTTTCTAGAATAGTTTATATTTCTATTCATGCATTTAATTCAGTTATATTTTAGTATTCACTTCATTTAATACGAGCATAATCTTGTTGGCTCTTAATATGTTACTGATATCTTTTCAATTTCCTTGTGTGCAGATTACAATTTTCCATGAAGACTAAGGAACACAAGACACAAGCATCGAGCTCTAAGAAGTAGTCATAAAAAACCTACCTTTACACCATGGTAGTAAGGAAGATCTTGACGAAAACACCCATATTTTTGTGTTGTAATTCATTGCATCAAATTGGTAGTGAATCCCTTTAGAAGGAATCTCATTGTAACCACTTTGGAAAGAAAATATATTATTAATAAAAGGGCACCATCTCTATATATCTTTTTTTTTTTTTTTTTTTTGAAAGTGAAAAACCCCTTGCGGAGCCGCCTTGGTCTAAGAGACCATGAAAAGGGGGTTCTACACCATCAAAGTCACCCGGGGTCGCACCCGACCCTACCCACACCAACATTATCAATTGGATTTTAGATACCCAATTCAGATTTTTGGTAGGGTGGAGATTTGAATCTGGGACCTCCCTTGGAGGATTGCCCTCTCCTCTCCAACTCACCTACAACACCTGGGTTATATATCTTGTCTTTATGACTGTTGTTATTATTTATTTTCATTGCTTGGATTGCATGATTTTCCTAATTTATAGATGGTGATCATGGTGGGACCACCTAGTCCCTTTTTAAACCTTGTGATGGATTACTAATAAGTTTCTACATCTTATAAGTACCCAAAAATATATATATCTCAGAGCAAAGCAAAAGAAAAATAGAAACAAAGTTGGTAATATACAACAAATGTAGGCTATCAACATAATTTGTTCTATCCTTTTCCTATTTTGCATAAAGAAAGATAAAATTTTCCAAATTACAAGAAGTGATTGCAGAGGAAATTAAGTTTTTAAGTTTTTTAAGTTTTTTTTTTATGACCATCTCTATATCAAACAACCCCTATCTATGGCCATCTCTATTCTATATGGCCCCTATATGTGGTCATATCCATGTTATATGACCTCTATCTATAGCCATATCTGTGTGAGATGGCCAATGTTTGGTACTACTTTGGTTTACTTGCTCGATGCTTGCTTGAAGGCCAATCATTTATATAGGATTTCTAAAAATTAAGTGTTTTATGCATTAGTGAAGAATCATTGTGTGCTCTTTGGTTTATTTGTTTTTGTAAAAATTAAAAGAAACCCCACATACTACACAATATATTATAAACATCAATGAGTTGGATTTCATCACCAACCATCGATCGAGACCAATGATGGTGGGATTTATCTCCATCCATTGGCTTGCACCATAGCAACCTTAGTGTCCCCAAGCAAGTGGTTTTTTGGATTTCACCACCAAAAAGTCCCCTATTTTTGGGTGCACCTAGAGTAGGAAGGATTAAAAAGTCCCTTTAACATAGGGCTTTTCAAAATTTTAGTGGGTACAACTGTCATTCATATTCATTCCCTAGACATGTGGGTTAAGCAAAAGCATGGGTATGCAGGTAGCAAAACATTAGATATCACGGTCCCTTTAGGGGGTTCTTTATTTTCATAGGTTTACCTTAAGCCATATCTAGTATAGGAAGCCACTTTTTATCATTTGAGTTATATTAATTGATAGGGAAGTGTGCTTAAACTACCTTTAGTAGCTTTTTATTTTTTTTACCCTTAGATTTCACAGGAATAGGGGTTTCAACATCAAAACACACTAAAAATAGTAATAGGAATCACAAGAAAAATTTAAAAGAGATAAACACATTGTTTGCTTATTTGTTTCTTTACTATTTGGCTTAATTTAGACCATGGTAATAACACATAGTCAAGCTTGATCAAGAGTTGGTACTACTAAAAACTTGCAAGGATACATGGGATGTATTTGAATTAGTCTATAGGATATGGTCATTCTCGAATGGCATCTTGGTTTTTATAGGGAATCAAACCTCTAGGATATCCCTATATAGGATGCATCTGTAGGTCCTCAGTATGATGAAAGTGATAAAATTCATAGTCAATACACCTTGCATGTTTTTCCTAGATAAAATCCTTAGTATATAGGGGGTCCTAGTCGGTCAGTATTGCGAGTTTGCATTCTGGATCACTCTATCCATTAGTAAAAGCATAAACAAGAGTATACACCATGGCCCAACCTAGAAAAATAAGACACTCTATTTGATCATCCATGGATGAGTCAAAAATATGCTCATCTGGATAGATACGACACATGTCATCCTAGTAAGACAACCACATCAATCCATATTTCTAGTAGATGAGGAAGAGGAAGACTTGGATCATCCTCCTACTTGATATGAAGAGTACTCTGTGCAAGCACATTGTGCCTCTACACTACCTAAGTACGTAGAGCATGTCAATGTGACCTTATTTTATCATAGGAAATAGGTAGCCAACCTTTTTGGGACTAAGAGGTAATTTAAGACTATTTGTATCAATATGAGGGCCAATCGACCCCACACAGCTAATCAGATAGACCAAATACCTAGGTAAAACATAAATAGACAAGAGCAGCTACACCAACTATGGTTGCATAAGCTACAATTGGATAAGAGGTGCCAACATCAAAACTAATTGAATCAACAAAGGTGACACCAATATAGGTCACATCAGAAACAATTACACTAAGAATGATTGTAAAAGGTATTGCATGAGGGTGTTCATACTACTAGCACTCATAGGAAACAAACCCATCAAAGGTGTCTTGCATAGTATCAAAACTTACCACCTAGGCCAAATTAGAACCATCCTCTTCATATGCCTTTCCATAACCATAGGTCTCAACAACGTCAATTGAACAATAATCAATAGGAGTATGAGACTTATGGGTACTTAGAGTCATATTATTAGGAACAAGGGTACCCTAAGTCAGTCTATGAGGAAATGGTTGATGATCACATTCAACCACCTCACCCTAATAGATATCTTTCACCTCACCCTCTTCGAGGAAAAAGGTAGGTAGATGAGATCATATTACCTAAAGCTTACAAACTTCTCACAAACCATATCAATTCATTGAAAAAGTAAGCTTTAGGAATGGGTTATTAGAAATCCACGTTGCACCAAATATGCAACCAACCACTTCACCCTTTTTTGCCATGTCCTCCATATCCTGAGCATTTTGAAATGCTAAAATTGGATAAGTTCAAAGGAGATGAATATGCCCAAGATCATATAACATGCTTCATGAATTTGTGCTTTCATATTCAATATTATTATGGATTTATGTTTAATATGTTTCTCATAACTCTAGTTGGGCCAACTTTAGAGTGGTATAATCATTTACCACAACACAACATACAATCCTTTGAGTAATTAGCAAATTTATTCTTGGAACACTTCTCATTCAACATTGGAAAGGAAGCAACATTGACTGACCTATACAACCTCAAGCAATTTGATGAAGATTCAATCATGGATTATGGTAAGCGGTGGAGAGAAATAATCACACTATTACCGTTTACCTTATCTATTACAGAGCTCACTCGACTATTTACTAGTATTTATTCAAAATTTATCTCACTATTATTACAACTCAAAAAATATCAAACATTCAAGGAAGGTCTAGCTCAAGAAAAGGTTATTGAGGACATAAAGGTCCAAGATTAAGCTCTACAAGAAGGAATGGACAAATAAAAATGCCAAAGGAGGCAATATACAATAGACAATGTCTCTAGTAAATCAAGTTGTTTTGGGTATCCACGGATCCTCAAATTAAACCACACCACTACAATATAATTATCGGGCTCAGCCTCCACTAGCACAACATCATCCACAAAAAAATTAAAATCAAGGCCAACAATGCTATCCAACACATCAATACACTCCTTTGTTAGAATTTGTAGCTTTACTTTTTAATCTATTGGTCAATGCACATGCAATCAACCCCCCTGAGATCCATCCATTGGATCCAAATATGCCCAAACCAAGGTCTTATAGGGAAGTTCACTAGAGTGTCTAACATTTACAGAAGGATCATGACATACAATCATGTTATTCCTTTAATAATTTGGTGCAAGATATGCTAGAGAGGAATGAAATCCAAATCAACAATCCTCTTGCTCCAAACAACCAAAACGTTGGCACATTTTATATTTTGTTACCTATGTATGGGGGTAAGGTAGAATAGCCTAGGTAGGTTACTCAAGTACACATAGCCCCATAAAATCAAGAATTTGTTGGAATGATCAGTATGGTGATGAAGGATCAAAGTTCTGTAGTTCCATCTAGTGTTCCCCTAATGTTACAACCACCTCTCTAAACCTCTCAATTACCTGTTCATTGCTACCAGCTGCCTCAACCTAGTCTTCAAAAAATCTTGGCTTGGCTATCTAACATTGAGTTTCAAATGAGTCATTAACACAATGTTTTACAAAAAATCATGAATCGACTCAAAAATATTGAGCTATGGTTGAGTCTTCAACAACTTAAGAATCCCAATTATTAGGAGCAACCACCTTCTATGTAGTACAATACCCAAACTCAATAGAAACAATAGATGAACCAACAACATCATCCTCCTTGCCAGTACATGCCATTGCCCGAGTCATTGGTATCATTATTTCATTGACTATGCAAGGCAAAATCCATCAATCTACTTGAGGTTCAACAAATGAATGCTAATAAACCAAAGGGTAAAAACTTCAATGAGGATTTACATTATCTCTATAATCGTCATAATGGTCATGATATTCAAACTTTCTACACATTCAATAACCTTGTGCAAGACATGATAGAACAAAATGAGCTCCAAACAAATGGTCCACTCACCTCATCTCATTAGAACATAGATATTGCACAAAATTCATTGCCACAATAGGAGGGATTGAATTTCATCACTCCTCCCAATCAGGTCAATCACATCACATCAAGCACAATGCATAGTGGGGGTGCTCAAGGTGTCACACCTTTCCCATCAACCACATCACAACCAATGAAGTAGTTTAAATATTTTGAAGGTATAACACCTTCTCTAAATTTACCAATCACCATACACTTTGGGGGTGCTTAAGGTATAACACCTTCCCCCTAAAAAATAATAAAAAACAAAAGCAACAATAATAATACAAAATCAAAAATCATAAAAATATTGCATTATTTACATCATCATACATTTTACATCATTGCATTCATTGATTTGTTGCATTAGGCATATTCATTCATTGCACTTGAATTAGAATATATTGTTCTTGCATTACTATAAATAACACCATGCTTGTATGATTATCATTAGTCTTAAATTCAACCTTTTTCTCTTGTCAGCATTTGCACCTTTTCCTTGTGATATTTTGATTATTAAGGGATCCTCGTAAGATAGGGTAGATACTGGACGATTATCAACAATGATGTTTAAATGGCCACCAGCTATTTTGTGCACACCTATTAGTTTTTAATATTTAATAAGGAAAAAACACACATCTATCACATCATATACATCTACATTCCCCGTCCTAGGTGTTTGTGTAATTTCCTTCACCTAGTAAGTTGTTATAGGGTGTTCAATATGTTTTTTTTGTCATTCAACCACTCCTAGTTTTCTTTTTAGATTTTATAGAAATCAATATTGATTTTTAAAGGTAGGGTCTTGCTTTGATTGTTCCTTATATATCTCAAAATCCTAACACAAATTCACATGTTTAAATCTGAGTTTGAACAAGGAAGGATGACACTACAACACAATCCTTGCTTCCTTAAGTGAAAGGTTTCCCTTGCTCATCTTGTTATGCATATGGTCTATAATGTTGAGAATTGACAAAAGGACAAGCTCTCCCCTACCCAAAGAAATAAAATCCCTTGATCCTCCATAAAAATGAGCAATTTTCCCTAAAAAAAATACAAGAGTGGTTTTCACCAGTAAGAAAAATCCCCTTGCTCCTCCAAAAAAAATGAGCAAGTATCCCAAACAAATAAAAAAAAGGAATAAAAAAAATAAGGGGGTAATGAGCTTGAATCCTTGGAATCCTTGATTATTCAAAAGCCATGGGGAGATCTCCATTACAAGAATGGGCTATATATGTTGATATGGAAATGGAGTAGTATTACATGTGTTGATATGTCTATCACATTAGCGACCTTATTTTATACAGATGAATGTCAGCTTGCAAATGAGCTAGCTTTTGGTGGCTTGTATTGCCTAGTAGTCTAGTCCAACTAAGTATAAAATTAGTATAATGATGACCATGGGGTGATATCCATTATAGTAATGGACTCTAAGAGTCAACCTATAAATAGGGTAGTATTATGGATCATCTTAATAAATACACTATGCACACATAGGGATATTGAATATTTGGGTTTTTCTAGCAAAATTCTATCTTTCTAGAGTCATGTATAGCTAGTACACAACTTTTGATTGGTCAACTAGTGTGTTTGAGTCTCATAAAAAATCCCATTGTTCCCTTGTGACTTCTCATTGTTCCCCTATCCATCCTTTACAATGTGTCATATTACATATGGTTGGCCTTTAAATGCATGAATTTTGTAGAAAGGTAAACATTTTGATTAATGACTTTTATACATTATGTGGTGCACATTTAAATTATTTTGCATCTTAGATTAATTCATTATGTTTTAGCATATAAAAATAAAATTTTGCATCATGTCATTAGTACATAACATACATGCATACACCTAGGCATACATACTAGATCTACCATATCAAAACATTCATCCATCATACATCTATGCATACATAATAAATGTCTAGGCATACATCCATCATCCATCATTGCATCCATAAGTGCATCCATGCATAAAAAAACATAAGCAATAAATAGGCTTCATAGGCACTTATACATTTGGTCACATCAATTCAAAAAGGATCCAAAGACACCTAACCCATTTGGTCAAATCAATTCAAAAATATCCAAAGGTACCCAAATCCCTTTGGTCAATTTCAATGCAAAAGCTCCAAAGGTACCCAAAATCCTTTGGTCAAAATCATTTCACAAATCTCCAAAGATACCCAAACTCCTTTGGTCAATTTCAAAAGCTCCAAAGGTACCCAAACTCCTTTGGTCAATTTCAAAAAGCTCCAAAGGTACCCAAACTCCTTTGGTCAATTTCAATTCAAAATGCTCCAAAGGTACCCAAACTCCTTTGGTCAATTTCAAAAAGCTCCAAAGGTACCCAAACTCCTTTGGTCAATTTCAAAAAGCTCTAAAAGTATCCAAACTCCTTTGGTCAATTTCAAAATGCTCCAAAGGTACCCAAATTCCTTTGGTCAAATTCATTTCAAAAAGATCCAAAGGCACCTAACCCCTTTGGTCACATCAAGTCAAAAATCTTGAGTGAACCTCATATCTAGTGATCTACTCTAGTCACTTAGTGGTTGTAGCAATTGGTTATCCATGAAAATCTAGTAGGATGAGTACACTACCATAAGGCCACTCATATAAAAAACTAATAATTAAAATGGGTCAAAATCATCGAATTCATAAGGAGATAAGCCCTCACAATTTCATAATCAAATGATCAAAACCAAAATCAAGTCATATTGGTCAAGCAACTCATTACTTTCATCATTTTCCGTATCCTCTATCAACTCGTCGCTTGGGGAGGTAGTCATATAATTACAAAATTCATAATCGAATCAACAATTAAACACTCAATCATGAAAATAGAATTCGTAAAAAAAATTATTTCCAAAGAAAATCATGTGTCCTTTTTGTTGGGACAAATAACAAGCAAAAATCTAAATCAAATAAATAATATGCAGATAGAACTACCTGTTAGGTAAACCCAAAGCTGTCACTGGTAGACTCCCAACTTGTCACTTGAGCTAGTCTACCTACAGTCAATAAGCTACCAAAACCAAATACATAAAAGTGTTGGAAGCAATGATTATATGAATTTTACCCTTTCAATTATTAGGGCATATTATGTTTATTAGGTTAATAAACAACCTTAATCAATTTGGCCATTTTAGTCATATTTTTGCTCTAAATTGTGTCTTCACACAACACATCCCAAAAAGGGGTATTTTTAGACACTAAAATCATGTCATATTGAAGAGACTACCTAATTGGACTCTTATAGACCATATGACCCACTTTGGGTAACCTTAGGGCTAAAACAGTGGTTCTTGCCAGTCAAATAGGGCACATCTACCTAAGAATTTGGGGTCATCCTACCCTAATATGACCTCCAATTTGGGGTCATCCTATCCCAATATGGCCTCTAGGACCATCTCACCCCGATACAATCACCAATAATTTTGGTCAAAAAGAGAAGTAGGACCCATCTGACACTCGAAACTACTAGTTAGATCCCACACATGATTCTGCATCATGATTTAGAACCTTGCATGAAAAAATAGAAAATTCATATGCACATATGAATCACATAAGATTTTAGAGATAAGCATTCACTTTTTTTTTTTTTGGTAGATAAGATACTATAGCATTAATACTGGGTTTTACAGGTTGACCCAAAACCTTTTACAAAAATCAGCCCAGGGTTGTTGATGAACATGTCCTTACTAAGGATCCTATATATGTAAAATCTACATACCACCAAATCCATTACATCCGGTAAGGCACATAGCTTGTTATCAAAAAGAAACTTCCCATACAACATTTTGGGTATACCCCAAGAAAACACACCTGCATCATAATTACAAAAAAGGAAAATACACGGATCCCTTCCTTGAAACAGTGGAGAAACAAAAAGCTACAAACACACACAACAAAGTATTGAAAAAAACACCCACAGATATTTATTTACAATTACTCTTAATAATTCTTTGGTAATTGATTTATTCGATATATGACATGCTTTTGGACTACATCCCGTCTTGTCCAATCAGCCTTGGAGAAATGAACCTGCTGTCTAGATTTATGGCAGTGGCTATTTGGTAGTCCACGTGGCTCTGGTTCGAAGTCTTATATTGCTATTTCTTTCCTGCCCTGTGATTATCAACTAACATAAAATTTCTAAGATGACTAGGAGACATGTTATATGACATGTGACTATCTTGAAAGCATGAGATTTCGGAAATAAAAGAAACACTAATGTGTAATAAAAACAGAACTAGTTTGATGCATGTAATAACACGGATGTAATCAAATCAATAGCAGGAACACAACCCTTTTTATTAATATGATGTCGGCTCGGTTACAATACATCTCCTCAGTTACATATTTTCAGTTACAATAGATGAATAGTGATCTCCTTCCGCATGCCCACATTTGAAACGGGCGGGCCAAAATGTTGCCGTCGCTGGTTGCTGATGAATCTTTGTTCCTGCTGTTCTTCCTGCGTTCAAAGAAACAATAAAAACGTTTAGTAGCACCTGTTGTTAAAACAAAGTGTTCGGTCTTTTAGAATAAACAGAACAGCAGATTGGAAGACTCAGAATACTTTGAAATCTGCATATTAGTTAGAATGAAATAAAAATAATAGAACCCGCAGGTTGATATGCTTTCGATCTTAAAAACAAATAAAACGCGCATGTATGATTAGAACAACAAACTGCAGCAGATCTGAAATTATACCGTAAAAGAAATAAAAATACATTGAGTTTTGTCGACGAATGGGTGGATCCAGGGATCCGGATTCATATTCTCCATATCACGGATGTAGACGAAAATGAATCAAAAATATGTAGTCGGGTAGCGAGTTCAACAGCACTTCGTTGTGTTTCAAAAATGCTTCGTGGTCCTTTTTTTACATTGCATTGAGCTAGTTTTTATAGAGGAATTTTGCCTCTGAACATTAATGTCAAACCCTAAGTCCGCCGCTGAGATTTGACCCTTGTCAGATGATTATGAGTCATGGCTCGTACTGAGATTGTCGTCGGGAACTTACATCAGTAGTTATGAGGCATGGCCTCGGACTGGATTTGTTGTTGAACCTGTTCGTCTCATTATTGCAGTTGGTGAAGTCCGCCGCTTAGTTAAAATCCGCTTTAAATTGCTTTTGACCGATTAAATGTCTTGAATGCTGACGTGTCGCCTCTGATTGGTCGAATCCGCCGTTCTACAGACCCACGGGGTCTCTTTGAAAAGGGGCACGTAGGGGTGCCACGTGGCGGTCATTCCTTGGATGTGGCGGCCACGTCAAAGTCCGCCTTTGATTGGAGAAGTGTTCACTGCCGAAGTGTCGCGATATCGCGACGTCGCGATATCGCGACACTTCGGCCGAGGTTCCCCTTCTGGGCCAAAGGTGTCGCGATATCGCGACGCGCGATATCGCGACACCTTTGGCCGAGGCTCCCCTCCGGGCCAACGGTGTCGCGATATCGCGACGCGCGATATCGCGACACCTTGGCCGAGGCTCCCCTCGGGGCCAAAGGTGTCGCGATATCGCGACGCGCGATATCGCGACACCTTTGGCCGAGGCTCCCCTCGGGGCCAAAGGTGTCGCGATATCGCGACGCGCGATATCGCGACACCTTGGCCGAGGCTCCCCTCGGGCCAAAGGTGTCGCGATATCGCGAGGGCAACCTTGGCCGAGGTCTCCTCGGGCCAAAGGTGTCAGGATATCGTGACACTTGGCCGAGGCTCGGGCCAAAGGTGTCAGATTTGGAGTGAAATCGTGACGTCGCGATTTCGCGACGTCTAAGGCCAAGGTTCCCCTTTTTGCTAGGTTTGCCTTAAAGTTTTGCGGTTTGCTTAAGACTTGAAGTTTGAAGGTTGCAGTTTGTTAAAGGCTCACTTTAGATTGAAGGCTTGTTTAGGATTTGAAGCTTGCGGCTTGCGACCAACTTTGCTCTGCTCATTTTTTGACCTTCTAAAGCTGTCGTGTGAGTGGTCGGGACCACCTGTTTGACCTCCGAGGGCTGCCCCGAAAGTTGTGTATGTCAATGCGATCAGTGTTTGTAGTCACTTAATTGGATTGGTGCTATTTTGGTGTCTACAGATGCCCCTTTTTGGGATGCACTGCGGGTGACAGAGTGCTGAGCAAAAATAGAAAACCAAAGCACTAATGATTAGGGTTTCTTGGTAACCTAACCAACTTTTGATGCCCCAAGTATGGAAAGGGCATGCATTCTTGAATCCTTGCTTCTGACGAGCTAAGGAATTTGATTTCAAGTGTTAACCTATTTTGGTGAGGTGTGACTTGAGCTTGGACATTGATCAGTCATGATTAGGCAAAGGGCGTAACCTTTTGTCCACAGGGGAAACCTTGTGTTCATGCTTCACGAATGCCAAGTGTTTGATCAATTTAATGATTGCTTGTTTACTACCCCAAGCAGGAGCGTGATTGTCTTTGTCAATGATTCTTTGAATGCATGTCATTGCCTTGATTGGGTGTGTGCTTGTTGATTGGTGACTAAGTGTGACTACCCCCTCAAGCGACGAATCGATGAGGGAATGACCTTCGTGAGAAAAGCGACGAGTCGCTTGACCCAAGATGACTTAGGTTAGGGTGCCTTTAGATGTTTTACCATTTAAGCACGTGCAGTTTTCTGACATTTGGACCTATTTTTGGTGGGTGTTAACCCTTTTGGTGATGCCATAATGGGGTGAAATCATCAAGAACCCATCTTCCCGTGGAGCGGTCCAGCTATGGTAGCCTTCTTGGGGAAGTAGGAGAGTGACAATTTGAGCCCCGACATCGATTTTCTTTATGCCAAGAGGTTAAGTGCAAGAGCACTTGTGTCCGGCAATGCTTATTGCTATGTTTTTGTGTTGCATTTTTGTGATGTTTTTGTTGTTTTGATTTTCTTTCTTTGTGTATATGTCATGATTTTATGCACAATGATTGATGTTGATGGATGCATGCTACTTTATATTGATGGATGCATATGTTGTAATGAATGCAAATGTATGTGATATGCAGAGATGAAATGGATGGATGGACTTTGTGATGTTTGGCTATGGCACCATAGACTGTTTAGAACTCCATTATTTTGTTTTGAGGCGATTGCTGTGATACATGACTTTGTATGTATACATGTGGTTTTTCTTTTGTTTTTGTATTTTTTGATGGTATTGTAAGGATGAAAATAGCGCAGTTGGTTTAGAAATGTAGCTAAGGTTTTCTGAGACTCAGACGGTTTTAACTTACTAGCCATGACTGTACTGTATCTTACAAGACTTTTGAACAAGGTATGAATCGGACTTGTTTTTGACCAAGTTATTTCACATCCCCGTGTGTGCAGTTGAGTTCATTTATGTGGTATTTGTCAGGATACCGCCAGTGCCAGATGGGCTTTCAACCGAACCTGTACTGAGGATCACCTAATTAGCTCCACTAACTCCTTTGTTGTATTTAGTTAGATTAATCTGCGGTGTTATCTAGGATACCATAAGCTAGCTCATCCACATGCAAATATTGATCTGCACATACGCAAAGTTAATGTGATAGATATATCGTCATGCGGGTAGGATACCGCCAGTGCCGGATAGGCTATCAACCAAACCTCGTAATGAGGCTCACCTAGATGCGTTTTTCGAATGCTTGAGAGTTCCGGGATTCAAGTTCAGATCTCTTCTTGTCTGAATGATTTAGAGGGATACTTGCTCGTCTATATAGTGATGAAAATCACTGTTTATTTTCTATTTGTTTTCTTTTTGAGCAAGGGATTTGGAATAGTGGCGATGACCACTATTATTTGATTTTTGTGTTTTGAGTATTGTGCATTTGGTTGTAATTTATTTTCTTTTCTTTTTTTTACCTAAATTTTTTTATATTATATTATTTCTTAACCAAAGTGAATGGAAAATGTTAGGATGATGATTTGTTGGAGTTTTGTTTGTGAATTTTTGATCCTTTGTTTTGGTACTCCCATTTGTGTAGTACAAATCTTACAACTTTGGGAACCAACTATGTTGGGATTTTAGTGGTGAAATTCTTATGGAGGGATTGGATAGGGAGGATGCTTGTCCTTTTGCCAACTCTCAACATTCTTAAACCATTCACACAGGGGGATGAGCAAGATAACCGTTTCGCTTATGGTGACCTGGATTACTTGTGCGGTGTTTCATCTTTCGTTCACACAACTTGGGAATTTTTATGTGTTTTAATTTGTGTTGGGATGTTACGTAACAAGGTGTATTTCAAGTATGACTCTACCTTCGTAAAATCTGTCCGACTTGATACATTACATGGCTAAAGAGCAAAATGATGATTGAATCACGAAAAACCCTTGATACATTAAAAGACCACTGACTCTAGTATGGTAAAAGCAATGCATGGTGTTTTTGTTGTTTTTGTAAAATGGAACAGTGTGGAACAAGATGGACTAGCGGATTTATTACAGCCTATGGTGCCCTTGACCTGTACGACCACAAATATGCAATGTATGGATGCAATGGTTTAATGCAGCTATGTATTTTTGTATTTTTGATGGATTGATTTTTGTGAATATGAAGATGAAGTGCGAGAAGAACTCTCTTATTGATGAATTTGAGTATGCCTAGAAATGAGATGCAAATTTTTGTTGTTTTTGATGATTTTTGTTGTTTTTGAATTTTCTTGATTTTTGACCAAGCGATTATGGAAATCCTTGGAGCATTTTGGGATTGACCAAGCGATTGCAAGAATCCTTGGAGCCTTTTGGGATTGACCAAGCGATTGCAAGAATCCTTGGAGCCTTTTTGGGATTTGACCAAGCGATTGCAAGAATCCTTGGAGCATTTTGGGTTTGACCAAGCGATTGCAAGAATCCTTGGAGCATTTTGGGATTGACCAAGCGATTGCAAGAATCCTTGGAGCATTTTGGGATTGACCAAGCGATTGCAAGAATCCTTGGAGCATTTTGGGATTTGGACTCTGGCTCTTCAGGGGATAGAGGTACCCCCAGCTTGATGGTCTTTGCACTCGGGATCTGGATTCGGAGGGATTGACATGAATGGATCGGCCCTATGCATGGATAGGAGGACAGGGTCTACCCCCGGCACTGATGTTGCTATGAGGTCTCTGGGTTGAAATTGATCTTTGTGTGCCCAAAGTGTCGGATGTAATGCTTGGTCCCACTGCGGTGGGTTAACGCGCCACTCATGCCCTAGTATTATGTTTATCTGCTGACATGCTTCATCGATATTTATAGGATGTCGATGCTGTCGCATGTGATTGCTGTGGGCTGTCTCTGTTTCATCCTCACTTTCGACCAGTGAGTACAGCTCATCATACTCTGGAGATTCTGAGACATGGAGGACTGCATCCTCAGGTAGACCTATGGTTAAAGGTTGATCCTCTTCGAAAAGAGCCTCATGTAAGTTGGGCCTTGGGAGCTCCAAAATCTTGGTCTCTACCGACTCTAAGTGCTCTAGCACTTTGCATGTATCGGGAGATTTGAGCTCCTCCTCTTTGATTGGTTCTTGTTGAGGAACTTGGGGCTTATGGAGGGGTGGCCAGATGGCACCCCCCATGCCTTGATAGGGCAGTTCATCCCGCTCTTCTTCTCGCTCAGATTCCTTAGAAGCTTCTTGATGAATTTCTAAGGGTGGCTCATAAACCTGGGTGGATGTTTGAGGAAGGCACCCGTCATTGGTTATAGGAGCGGCCTCCCGCTCATGTCCTTCAGGAATCGGGAGAGTAGCCTCCCGCTCCTGTCTGGGAGGTGTTGGGGGTAGCGTTTGATGAGGTCGCGATGACATGTCTCGCCCCCATGGGTTGTGCCCCTCAAAATGTTTTGTCTTATGCGTGTGAGGGGTTGGAGTCTTCTCCTGCATAGTGTGTTGGAACAACTCATCCTTCTGGTGCTGAAGGTGCTCTTTATTTAGAAGATACCATTGCTCTAACCATTGTCGTTCTAGCTCAAGTTGCGTGAGTTGCATCCGGTGTGCGAAATGCTTGACAGATTCTAAGATAGTTGGTCTCATCGCCTCATGTTTAGAAGGCCTAGATGCCTCTCCTAGATATCTATCTTGGTCATAGGGATCCAAGATATCTATAGGCAGCCTCCCTCTGTTGGGGGTAGCAGCATTTATCCGAGGCTCTGGCCTCAGTGTGTGACCATGATATTTAGCAGGTGCGGAGGCGTATTGCTCCCGCGATGTATATTGTTTTTGAGGAAGGTAAGGGTTTTCCTCGTGCTCTCTTTCATAAGTGAAAAGGGGACGGGTGGAGTTGGCCCGCCCCGCCTGAGAAGCTTTGTGCTCTGGATTTGTCTTTGTAGTCCTGACAACTAGAGGGGGTGAAGGAGGGATAGTGTAATGATGTGGTTCCTCCCGTTGAACCCTATGTTGACCTAGCGCTTCATCGCGCGGTGACCGCTCATAGCGAGCATCTAAGGGAGCTCTCCTATGACTATACCCCTCATGGAAGGGTGTGTGCTGAGTGTTATGCTGGACAGGAGTGCTCCTCGAAGAGGTGCCTCTATAGTCCCGTTCCGTCGGGGCACGGAGGGGACTGCTTTGTGTGTTAGGCCGCCAAGGTGGTATGACCAAATCCTTGGGGCTAAGGCGAAGGCGACCAGCGCCCTCTCTTTGTGCACCTTCCGCAGCGTCCGCCCTTGATCGGGCTTGGCTACGGGTGTACACCATTGTGGTGCTTCTCTACGATCTAAGCAGATTTTATCTCGTTTATGATGATTTGTCTTTTTGTTTACACTAAGCAGAAATAAACACACACGTACACAAACCGTGATTATCTCTTTTAAGGATTTGATAGTGTGTCCTAAACTGGTTTAGTGCATTTTGATGTTTTGTTTTGTTTTTGCAATTTTTGGAAGAACGTTTAAATGCATAATGTTGGCTCATATGACTCCCATAAATGGTCGCCCCTTCAATATACCATTGTCGGACCGATATACCAACCTCTCTATATACCCGCCCTTACGAGAGGGAAACTATAGGTACGTGAGAGCAGATGGTACGTGGAACATAGGCGGTACGGAAGGGGGATTGTCCTGTTAATGACACCTACCATAGAAGACTTATCCTCGCGTGCATGGGAATCACCCCAAGCAACACTCGGTCGGCTTTCGTCAGGATTTACGTCTAACAACAGTGACAATCGGGGAAATGGATGCAAAGCTAAGCCAAGGTGGTGATGAACCCACCGTTGGTCTTGCTCAAGGGCTAGGGTTTTACGACCAGCTCCTTGGTTCAAATTTACCACGTGAAGTGTGTGTGGTTCATTTTATTTAATAAAAATGAAACAAGCAGCAAAAAGAAACTTTCCCTATGCAAACCGGAAGACTACAAACCGGAAAAACAGCAAAGAATTAAAATTAAAAAAAAAAATTTTTTTTATTTTTTTATTAAATAATAAAGCAAGAAAAATTTATGAAAAATTTCTCTACCTTTCTTTAAAAAAAAAAAAATTAATTATTAAATAAATAATTACATAAATAAATAAATAATTAAATAAAGCAAGAAAAATTTTATAAAGAAAATTTCTCTACCTTTCTTTAATAATTAAAAAAAATGAAAGTAAAAGATTAAACAAGTAAAATAAACGAAAATTTCACAAAATGACATGGACGAGTTAAAAACCGTTACCTCTTCTCGGACTTGTCGTTTCTGACCTTCGGCTTTAAAAAAGGGTACCTGTTAACAAAACAAGCAAATCTGATTAGTTTTCGTGATTTAAAAATTTGGGAACGGTCCCACCGTGATCGCCACTGAAAGCATGAGATTCCGGAAATAAAAGAAACATTAAGATGTAATAAAAACAGAACTAGTTTAATGCATGTAATAACACGGATGTAATCAAATCAATAGTAGGAACACAACCCTTTTTATTAATATGATGTCGGCTCGGTTACAATACATCTCCTCAGTTACATATTTTCAGTTACAACAGATGAATAGTGATCTCCTTCCGCATGCCCACATTTGAAATGGGCAAGCCAGATGTTGCCGTCGCTTTGCTGATGAATCCTTGCTTTGCTGTTTTTCCTGTGGTCAAAGAAACAATAAAAATGTTTAGTAGCACCTGTTGTTAAAACAAAGTGTTTGGTCTTTTAGAATAAACAGAACAACAGATTGGAAGACTCAGAATACTTTGAAATCTGCATATTAGTTAGAATGAAATAAAAATAATAAAACCCGCAGGTTGATATGCATTCGATCTTAAAAACAAATAAAATGCGCATGTATGATTAGAACAACAAACTACGGCAGATCCAAAATTATAACGTAAAAGAAATAAAAATACATTGAGTTTTGTCGACGAATGGGTGGATCCAGGGATCCGGATTCATATTCTCCATATCACGGATGTAGACGAAAATGAATCAAAAATATGTAGTCGGGTAGCGAGTTCAACAACACTTCGTTGTGTTTCGAAAATGCTTCGTTCGGGTCTTTTTTTTACATTGCATTGAGCTAGTTTTTAT
Source organism: Wollemia nobilis (assembly GCA_028583015.1). Lineage (NCBI taxonomy): Eukaryota > Viridiplantae > Streptophyta > Pinopsida > Araucariales > Araucariaceae > Wollemia > Wollemia nobilis. Next base: position 4,291,475 of record JAQPPZ010017101.1, on the reverse strand, counting down.
AGAAGAATTTTGCCTCTAAATATTAATGTCAAAACCCTAAGTCCGTAGGCGCCGAGATTTGACCCTTGTCAGATGATTATGAGTCATGGCTCGTACTGAGATTGTCGTCGGGAACTTACATCAGTAGTTATGAGGCATGGCCTCGGACTGGATTTGTTGTTGAACCTGTTCGTCTCATTATTGCAGTTGGTGAAGTCCGTCGCTTAGTTAAAATCCGCTTTAAATTGCTTTGACTGATTAAATGTCTTGAATGCTGACGTGTCGCCTCTGATTGGTCGAATCCACCGTTCTATAGACCCACGGGGTCTCTTTGAAAAGGGGCACGTAGGGGTGCCACGTGGCGGTCATTCCTTGGATGTGGCGGCCACGTCAAAGTCCGCCTTTGATTGGAGAAGTGTTTGCTGCCGAAGTGTCGCGATATCGCGACGTCGCGATATCACGACACTTCGGCCGAGGTTCCCCTTTTGGGCCAAAGGTGTCACGCGATATCGCGACGCGCATATCGCGACACCTTTGGCCGAGGCTCCCCTCGGGCCAAAGGTGTCGCGATATCGCCGACCCGATATCGCGACACCTTTGGCCGAGGCTCCCCTCGGGGCCAAAGGTGTCGCGATATCGCGAGGCCGAGGCTCCCTCGGGGCCAAAGGTGTCGCGATATCGCGACGCGCGATATCGCGACACCTTTGGCCGAGGCTCCCCTCGGGCCAAAGGTGTCGCGATATCGCGACACCTTTGGCCGAGGGTAGCCTCTGGGCCAAAGGTGTCGCGATATCGCGACGCCGATATCGCGACACCTTTGGCCGAGGCTCCCCTCTGGGCCAAAGGTGTCGCGATTTCACGACGCGCGAAATCGCGACGTCGCGATTTCGCGACGTCTAAGGCCAAGGTTCCCCTTTTTGCTAGGTTTGCCTTAAAGTTTTGCAGTTTGCTTAAGACTTGAAGTTTGAAGGTTGCAGTTTGTTAAAGGCTCACTTTAGATTGAAGGCTTGTTTAGGATTTGAAGCTTGCAGTTTGCGACCAACTTTGCTCTGCTCATTTTTTGACCTTCTAAACTGCTGTGTGAGTGGTCAGGACCACTGTTTGACCTCTGAGGGCTGCCCTGAAAGCTGTGTATGTCAATGCGATCAGTGTTTGTAGTCACTTAATCGGATTGGTGCTGTTTTGGTGTCTACACTATCCCCATTAGTCTTTGTGGTATTTCCAAGTAGCATCCACCAAGATTGATAGCTCAGACAAAATCCTCATCATCAAGTAGAAGCTTGTAAGCTGATTTAATAGTGAACTACCCCTTTTATGTAGGAGCCTAGGTCACTTAATCTTACTTGGGTCTCATGGGGATAAACTATTGCCCAATAATGTTACAAAGATCATTTGATTCCACTTGAAATCCCTGAATCCTTATTTATTTCCACTTCATTCTGCCTCTGTCCTCAACCATATAATCAAAGACTTTTCTACCAATGAGTTATTCCGTGATATCTCTTATTCGGGCTAAGTTAGGATATTGCGTCAATGGTTCATCCTTAGACCACCTATCATTTCAAAAATTTATCCTCTCACCATTGTCTAAAACCCATCTTAAACCTTTTTTGATGATTTCCTTACAATTGAGAATTGCTTATCCAAAAAGCAAAACCTCTTATTGGAACTGAGTCACTTAGAAATTCCATATTTTGAAGATGCTTTCATTTGATGATAGTTTTCCATTCATTTTCTTCACCAAAAATGATGCACTATGCCTACTTAGCTAATAAAGCTACATTCATATGAGAAATTATCCTCAGACCTAAGCCCCCATGTTCCCTGGGTCTGCACACTTTGGTCCACCCTACAAGGTGTATCCTTTTTTTTCTCCTCTGATATAGTCCATAAAAATTCTTTTTGGAGTTTATCAAATTTTTGGAAAACCTTCACAGGGGATTTGAAAACAGAGAGGAAATAGACTGGAATGCTCTAAAGAGAGGCCTTAGTGAGGGTCAGCTTTCCTGCTTGATATAGAAGATGACCTTTCCATCCAACAAGTTTTTTTTGAATTCTTTCAATAACCCTGTCCCACATTGAATCTCTCGGAGAACCAATAAAAAGAGGGAGATCAAGATATGAAGTGGGGAGGTTTGCTATATCACACCCTAAAATTTTTGCAATCCTTCCTTACCTCTAATGGGGGTGTTCAAGAAATATAACTTGATTGTACTGAAATTAACTTTTTGACTAGCAACGTCCTCGTAGAGTTGCAGGATGTATATAATTCTTTTGGCCTCAACTAGCGATGCCTTAGTCAATAGAAGGGTATCATCGATGAATTGTTGGTGAGAAAAAACCCTAGTGAGAGATGTTTCCTTGATTCTTGATATTAGCCTTGAAATGCAAGCATTTTTTATGGTTCTGCCTAAAGCTTCTACCATAATGATGAATAACATGAGGCTGATAGGGTCCCCTTGCCAAATTCCTCTACGAATTTGAAAGTAACCAACAGTTTTTCCATTAACCAGAATCGAGAACCATGCTTTAGAAATGTATTATTTGATAAAATTAACCCATTGGTGGTGAAAACCAAACTTAAGGAGGACAAAAATCAGAAAGTCCCAGTTTACCCTATCAAATGCTTTGTTCATATCAGGGCAAAAATAGACCTATTAGTCTTATGAGCAGAGTGCAGAGCTTCATGAAATGTGATAACTCCATCCAAGATTAACCTACCTTGGATAGAGCTTCCCTGGAATGGATATATGATGTGGGTCATAACATATCTCATTCTATTTACAATGTCTTTAGTTAGGATCTTGTAAGAAACATTGCATAGATTGATTGGCCTGAAGTCAACCATAGATTCATGGGTTTGCTTCTTAGAAATTAGAGAAATAAAAGTAGAGTTGAGACCTTTTGGGATATGATTGCTTTCTTGGAATTCTATGACAGCAAAAATTACATCATCACTTATGATGTCCCAAAAATATTGATAGAAACGAGGGAGAAATCCATCGGGTCCCATGGATTTTTTTGGCTCCATGCTAAACAAGGCTTCCTTAATTTCCTCATCAAAAAAGGGAGCTAGAAGCTTAAGGTTTATATCCTCATTTATTATGCTAGGAATGGATTGCAAGAGAATATATTTGGTCTCCTCATTGCACTGCGATTCCTAACCAAGGATAGAATTGAAATAAGTTACTGCCTCCTTTCTGATTTCTATTAAGTCCTGAGTAATAGAACCATCTACTTTTTAAAAAAAATTTATCTTGTTATTGCTTTTGTTTCTAAGTGTGGTGACATGAAAAAAATTGGAATTTGAATCTCCATATTTCATCCAAAGAGCCCTTTATTTTTACCTCCAATATATTTCCTCATAGTCCAAAATGTTATGAAACTCTGCTATTTTTGTTTGTTCCTCCTGCTTAGTAGTTTCATCAGGATCACCATGTTGAATCCTTTGATCAATTATATTCAAACTTTCAACAACCTATTTTTATTTTCAAAGAGGTTCCCAAAGACCTCTTTGTTCCAAGTTCGAAGATTTTCCTTAACAAAATTTAATTTTCCAGTAAGTTTAAAAGTTGCACTACCCCTGACAGATGACTGCCACCACTGAATTAAGTTATCTTTGAAACTGGAATGTTTGAACCACATAGATTGAAATCTAAAAGGTTTCTTTAAGGACAAAGAGTTAGGGATCCCCCAAAAAATGGGATTATGATCAGAGGTAATTTTAGGAAGGGCTTGTAGGGTAGAATCACCCAAAAAAGTTGTAGCCCCCTTTGATAGAAAAAATATGTCAAGCCTTTCTTGAATGAGATGACATCCGATCCGCTGATTGCTCCAGGTATAATTCGCTCCTCTAAGTTTTACATCCATAAAAATTTTGAAGTTCACAAAGTCATTGAACTCATCCATGCTCCTGATAGGTGTTCCATTTCCACCCATTTTGTCTGAAGGGTAAAGAGGAGTGTTAAAATCCCCAGCCAAAATCTAGGGAACATTATGAAAGATTTCACTCAGATTGCCTAAGTACTCCCATAGTAGAGCTCCCCCTTGAATTGAAGTCAGGGCATAAATATTTGAAAGGATCCATGACCTGTTGTTGTTTATTTCCTTAAATAAAACACTAAGAACCCTATCATATTTTTGAATACTGGTACCTTATACTATCTGGGGATCCCATAAATTCATAAGGCCTCTAGAGGCTCCTCTAGCTGATTTGCAAACCTTCTTCCCTTGATTCCAATTTTTTTTTCTACTTTTTTTGATTGAATCTCATTAGTTTTTGTTTCTTGCAACATGATAATAGTTGGATTCACTTGATTTCTTATTGCACTGACTTCCTTGTGTTTTGGCAATCCATTGAGGCCTCTCATATTCCATGAGAGGAACTTCATTTAGATTGTTTGGGATTTCTTTGTCTCCCCTCCATTGAAGGGTTTTTCCTAATTTTTTGTCTTCAAAACCTGGAATAACCTGTTGAAACAAGGTTCTCCATTTTCCATTGGCAATGTCATTATTAGTTTTAATTTTTATGCTCAGCATTTGATATTCTCCCTCTATTTTTTTCACTACCAAAATCTATAGGAGACTTCATAGTGCTCCTAGTTTTTTTAGGACTAAACTGGGGGGAGGCAATTTGTTGCAAAATAGGACTGCCATATTCCTCATTCGGAAGAGTTTCACATATCTCCACTCCTACATCCAAATATTTTCCTTTTTTCCTCTATTCCCCTAGTCTACGGGATGGCCCCTCTGTAGGATTCACCTGAATCCTAGTGATGATGTTAGGGAGATGAGATTTTTTATTTTCCAATGCCTCAACTTTCTTCCTAAGTTCTTTGACATTAGGTTTTGGCTTTGGGATGCCCACTAGGCTTGAAGTATTTTCAGCATTAGGATTTAAGGATCCCGACTTGGATGGGGATTCTAGAGATCGGGTATTAGGGTTTGGCTTTGTGATGCCCACAAGGCATATAGTAATTTTAGCATTAGGGTTTGAGGATCCTAAATTGTATGGGAATTCTAGAGAGTCAAAAAGGTTAGCCTGAAGGTTTTGGTTTTCCATGTCTTTCGATAATCCTCCTTCTCCCATATTGGATAGAATTGAAAATTTATTTGAAACTACAAGATTGGAACTTACCTAAGTATTTTGGTTGCCAACAACCTATTTTTTTTCCTTTGTCTTGTTGGGACTCTGCAACCTCTCTTTTATTTTTTTGGTAGACATATTTTTCCTAATTGAAATCACCTCTGCCAAGGAAACTCCTCAAATTTCCTCTGTCTAGCATTCCCTGCTTCTAATTTTATCTATTCATTGCCAATTTAGGGCATTGATTGCATAGATATCCTTAATTTTTGCATTCTGCTTAGAATTCCAATCTATTCTCGTATTCTACTAGATATTTTTGATAGTATTCTCCATACTCTAGCTCCACAAACCTTGGCAATTCATTATCCAAATTAGCATTTATGCAGATTTATGCATGAGTCATCCTTGTCCTAGCCAAGGTCGCATGGTCAATGGATATCAAATCCCATATAGTTCTGGCTATGCCCTGCAACCAATATTCATTGAAGAACTGGACAAGTAGACTCGAGAGATGAACCAAAATAGGGGTAATGTTAATATTTTTCTTTTCAGGGTCAAAATCTTCATCCCATCATCTGAGAAAAAGGCTCCTTTTGCCCAAAAATCAAGGACCTCCTGTTAAAATGTGGTTAGCATCCTCCATATTGTTAAAATAGATAATGAAGAACCCTTAAGTTAGAGCTACCAACTCCAAGCTACCTATCGGTCACCATTTACCCGTCGCCCAAGCCTTGATAGTCTCCATGTCCGGCCTACCTCCCAAAAAATTGCCTACCAGGGAGAATTTTTCCATTGAAAGAAAAGGGCTCATGGAACTTGTCGGGGCTGAAATTTTATTATTTATTGGAACTAGGGGCTAAATAGAGAGAACATCCTTTATTTTTCCTCTAAGAGTCTCAGCAAAAGATAGCCACTACTTGGGCCCTGTATTGTCCTTTGTATTTTTTTTGGGGTCTTTCTAAGGAGGGTCGGGCCCCCGCGTGATACCTGCCTCCAAATCTATTGCAGCCTGACCACCTTCCTCTAGATCCTTACTTTATCCATTCTTGAGGTTCCCACCCACCCCTTCCATACCTACTCTACCTCTACCACCTTGGATGAGATTCCTGTCCAAAAAATTCAAACCCTCACTCCCGTCGCACCTGCTAAACATCAGCTCACTCATTCCTGATGATGCAATATTTTGATGATAGTATGGTTATATCTTAATAATTATGATTATATGAGAAATGTCAAATTTTATTATATAGGGTATACTTTGTTTATGTCTAAGTTAGCATTCACTTTTCTTAGTGTGAACTGCTTCTTCGATTTTTCATGCAGAGTGCTTTGCTATTTTAAGGCTTCCATTTGGAAGGTCTATAAAATATCATTCACCCCTCAATTTTAAGCATCTAAAATTGAGATCTTTGAGCAATGAAGTGCTATCAAAATCCAACCATGAGCTTCCAATCTTTCACATATTTCAAACCTTCTCACTATAGAAAGCTATGTTGTTGGTTCACTACAAGGGTTGAATACCATGCTTACATTATTTATGTAATAAAATACTCCCACTTTGGTTATTGATCAAGACCCACTAAGCTGCTCCCTCGAGTGCACCAATCCATTGATAAAACCCGGGATTGAACCCAAACATTGTTAGAATTGGCCTCAAAAATGCAGTTACATGACAATGATCACCTTGATCCAATACAGCCCACAGGCAACACCATCCTACCTTGATATGGCCTCTTGTAGAGATCTATTTTTTCTATTCTTCTTATTACAATAGCTTAGAATTTTATTTTTCCTATTTTCTAGAACAGTTTATATTTTGTTCATGCATTTAATTTAGTTTTATTTTAGTATTCACTTCATTTAATACAGGCTCAATCTCATTGGGATCTTCATATGTTACAGATATATTTTTAGTTTCCTTGTGTGTAGATTACAAGTTTCCATGAGGACTAAGGAATGCAATATGTGAGCATCGAGATCTAAGTAGTGGTTACAAAAATCCACCTTTACATTGTGGTAGCAAGGAAGATATTAATAAGCACACCTAGATTTTTGTGTTGTAATTCATTGTATCGAATTGGTATAAAATCCCCTTAGAGGGGATCTCATTGTAATCACTTTGGAAAGAATAAATATCATTAATAAAAGGACACCATCTCTATATATCTTGTTTTTATCATTGTTGTTACATTATTGTTATTATTTATTTATTTTCATTGCTTAGGTTGCATGATTTTACTGCTATACAATTACTCCTACTATTTAATACCAAATGGAAAAAAGGAAAGTAAATTGTTTTTTGTTGATATGCTACAACTACATCCATGTATATTTGCTACTGCATATTTTGATTACATAACTAGGGTGTCTACTTTGGATCCTAATAGGTATACTCCACTCTAGATTGCACAAATGATAAAATAATTGTACTAAGTAATGTAAAAAAGTGTATACACACAACTAGACAAGTAAAAAGGTATAAATAAAAAACCTAAGGTAATGCCTAAATGTTAAAGCAAATATAGGCCTATGCTAAAGAGAAATTAATTTAAATTTTCTAGATGGAATAGGATTTAGAATCTAAAATTAAATGACACTAAAGTTAGTATTTTTTATATTATATTATTTGGTACCTTAGTGCCATTGTAAATATTTAGATTAAGATGTGAGTTTATTATTTAGTGTCAAGTTGTGAAATGTGTTTATGTGTCAAATAATCAAGTGTGAGTTATGAGTGAAATGTGTTATGTGTGTAAGTGAAGAGTTGTGTGAGGTGTCATGTGTGCAAGTGTGAGTTATGAGTGAAAGGTGTCATATATGTAAGTGAAGAGTTGTGTGAGGTGTCATGTGTGTAAGTGTGAGTTATGAGTGGAAGATATCATATATGTAAGTGAAGAGTTGTATGAGTTGTATTATATGTGAGATTTATAAGTGTGATGTGTAAATATTAGAAGTAGGTCTTATATGAAATGTTGTATCTCTTATGATTTTGATGAGATCAAAGATTAGGTGTATTGAAGAGTCTCATGTAAGATTATATATTAATGAAAATGTCTATGCTATGTAATATATATTTTATAATATGTAATAAAAAAAAACTTATTTTTTATAATATTGGTGTTATTATTATTGAATGTGAGAGATTATAAGATCCTAGAATTATAAACTTGGTCCCATTTTTTAATAGTGGTATCAAAGCTACATTGTTCAAAGTCACCTTGATGGTAAAATCTATTTATAGTTGATTTCCAAGAAGGAGAAAATGTGAGTTTGGAAGCAATGGGTTGGAGAATATTTAAAGGATATTGTTGGAGGAATATTTGGTGGAGAATATATTCTTGGAGAGAACAATTACTAAAGATGTTGTTGAAGGATTATTGAGAAGAAGAATTGGAGATAATTTTTGTTAGAGTAGAGGATTGTTGGAGTAGGCGAGAACAATTTCTACATTATTGATGGAGAAGTATACAAGAGATGATGAAGAGATAATTTGGAGGAACATTGAATATTAATACAGTGAACCTAGGCATAAGTGTAATCTAAGTTGGAGGAATGTGTAGTTAAATTGAGTGATTGGAGGAAGCATTACAATGATGGCATAGCTGATTTGGAGGAAGGCATTGCTTGAGAAGATTATTGAATGAGCACTTAAAATATTATGTCCAAAGGAGTTATTTTGTTTGAAATTATGCATAGTACCTAATAAGGAAAAAATTCTAAGAGAGACTAGTAAAATTAGTAATGTTTGAGGTGGAACATAGAGGCATTATTATCCGTCAAAGACTGGTGTTAGGGTACCTAGGAATAGATATTTGAGGATATATTGTATAAGGGTTGGTATGGTCCACACATAACCCAAGGTTGATTGTAATATTATATTATATTATATTATATTATATTATATTATATTATATTATATTATATTATATTATATTATATTATTAGTCGGCTCCCCAAAGTAGAATTAGAAGATGAATATATAAATAATATATATTTATCATTGTAATCAATCATATGTAATCATCTTTTCCCATGAAGTGGTTGATGGGACTTTGTCCTCATTAAGTGGCTCTCTCATCTTGTGATATCTTGTGAAGTTTTTCCTTCCTTAAGGGGTATTATTGGTGTTTCCCTACCTCAAGGGTATTATCTATCTCTCTCTCATTTGTGGATTGTTATTGTGGATAATTATTTGTGGACGAATTATTTGATATTCCTGCATATTGGTGAATGGTTTATGTTAATGATAATAAAGTTTTGTAACAAGTGGTATTAGAGCAACGATTCTGTAAAAGTGGGAATTATTTTTTTGGATTGCAAAATTAGGGCTATGTATTTTGGAAAAACATCTCATCTTTCAAGAGCCATATCTATGTGAAGGTTTATCCGATTCAAACAATTTTTGGATCATTTTGTGTGGAATTTGAAGAGATTTAAAATGAGTGGTCATATGAAGGAATATGATTAGTATTGAGATATATATGACCTTTTAAATTCAATCATATAGAACAAGGGTAGTGATGAATTTTATAGGTTTTTTTCTAGAAAAACATCTCATCTTTCAGGAACCATATCTCTAGGAAAGTTTATCTGATTTAGACGATTCTTGAATTGGTTTATGTAGAATTTGAAGGGCTTTAAAATGAGTGTTCATATGAAGGAATCCATATAGTATTGAGGGAGTTATGACCTTTTAAGGTAATCTATCTGGAAGAAACATTGTGATAAATTTTTAAAACATGAATTTATTGGAAGACAAAATTTGTTAGTTTGGGTAAGCAAATCAGTTGCAATTTATTTTGTTTGGAAGAAAAATTGTAGATCTAGTTGTTTATGTAGAATTTTAGCTTTAAATTAGTGGAGAGATATATATTTTCATAAAACCCTAGTTTGCATTTGGGCATGAATATATTTTTATGAAACCCTAGTTTGCATGATCTTGGGGTGTGAACTTATGGAGGTACAAAATTTTATTGGAAAAGATGATATTGATGTTAGGATTTGGTGGTAAAACTTACAATCCTTACATAATTATTATATTTGGAAAATTTTACTTCCTGGATGTCTTGAAGGAGAAGCTCTTTCTTGGTTTTATAGTTTTTGTAGTGCCCTGACTTGGGAAAAACTAGAGAAAGTATTCTTGAGTAAATGGGAACTTATTCATTTACCAATAAAGTTAGATATTTAGAGATATTGAGGGAAGGAATAAAAACATAAAAAACTTACTAGATGCCATAAAAGACCTTGACAATAAACTATAGGGAACTCAAAATGAGCATTATGAAATGAAAGGAGAATGATAAGTTTTTAAGAAATAGAATGAAGACTATGAAAAAGAATAAAATTACTCAAGGAGAAAGAGAAAAATATTAAGGAAGATAGTGAGAAGAATGAAGCCACATATTTGGATTTTCAAAAGCAAGAGAAGGATCAAAAGGGTTTAAATTCATTTAAAAGTTTTATTTTACAGGTTCATGGAAGCATTCAAAAGGAAAATGTTATTATTTCCACTAACCCTCGCAACATATAAAAAATTATTAATATTTCTTTGGCTAAGAGGTTGCAAGTTCAAGCAACAAAAATTAAGGACATACAACTAGAGGGTGAGAATATTCATATTTTTGAATATTTGAAGATCACCATGGATAAATATGTTTTACATTTAGATTTTCATATTATTGAGATGAATGATGTGGATATTGTTATAGGTTATACTTGGTAGGATTATTTGGGTATTGTTAATATTAATGTGAAAAAGAAGTTTATGAAGTTATGGTATAGAAAAAAGAAGATAACATTGTAGGATATTTCTTAGCTTAAGAAGCAAGGATCTAAAAAAAATAAGAAGTGGTTGCAAAGAAACAAATTGAAGAACAAATAGAAGAACCTAAAATAGAATCCAAGAAGGAAGTAGCAGCAATAGAGTCCATGGAAGAAGCAACAACAATTGAGTCCATGGAAATAATAGTAGCAGAGTCTAAGAAAACTTTGTTAGAAGAGCACAAGGACATACAAAACAAAGGGAACATGAAAGAACAATGTGTAGAAGAATTTAAAATAGTGGAGCCAAATTTTGAGGATTCAAATAAGGTAGCAGCTTATCACCATCCACACCACCATGAGCGATAAAAATATTGGAGGCATAGCTCAAGGTAGAAATATTATGGTTCTATATGGAATAAAAAAAGCACCAAGTATGGAAATGTTTGGAAGAGAAAGAATAGTGATCCTGGTTTTTAGAATGGTTCATCAACATCAAATAACAAGTGGACACATCATTCAAATTATAAAAATATAGTAATAGAATTATGGATCCAACAAAGTGGATTTGGATACTCAAGTGGTAAAATGACATACCAACATCAATATGGTTCACTAGGATGGATGGATGATCAATATTGGTACCATTTTCTAACATTGCTTGGCAAATCATATTATCTTGTTTCTTCATATATTTCTCGGATAAAACATTTGTAAGGAGGGTGGCATGTTAGGATACCTAGGAATAGATATTTGGTTATATATTATTATATTGTATAAGGGTTGGCATGGTCCACACATAACCCAAGGTTGATTGTATTATAATATTATATAATATTATATTATTAGTTGTCTTCCCAAAGTAGAATTAGAATATGGATATATAAAAGGAGATACTTGTCATTGTAATCATCATGGATATCAATTATATGTAATCATATTTACCCATGAAGTGGCTTATGGGAATTTTCCCTCCTTAAGTGGCTCTCTCATCTTGGAAGATCTTGTGGAGTTGTTCCTTTCTTAAGGGGTATTATTTATGTTTTCCTACCTCAAGGGTATTATCTATCTCTCTCTCATTTGTGGATTGTTATTATGGATAATGATTTGTGGATGAATGATTTGATATTCCTACATATTGGTGAATGGTTTATATTAATGATAATAAAGTTCTGTAACAACTAGAGTGTTTCATAACAGTCAAATTAGTGTGGAAATCAAAGAACAAAGGTTGGCCTAAAATTGATAGTTAAGTACCATGTGTGCATGCTAAAGTGATGAATTTAGCTAAGGATAAAGTTTCATAAAGGTATATTATTAACCTTATAATAGTTGCACATTTGTAATTGACTATCAAATACACTTTCTAATTATTGGGCATATTTAGTTAAAGTGATTTGGTCCTTTTTGTGAGATATAAAGTAGTAATTCAATTAGTTAAAGAATGAATTATTGGGAGATATAAGGAAATTAAATATTTGAAATCTACAGTGGATATTGATTAAAGAAATTAAATTTTAGGGGAAGAAAGTAATGCTAGGAAATAATGCAAAAAAAATGAAAATGAGAGTGTTTATCTTTATTTTAAAGTGCATTCAACATATCAAATGGCATTAGCTCAATTAGTTAGATTTCTCAACATTCGAGGAGAACAAGATTCAAATAATACAAAACGCTATATAGATAATATCCAATATTTGTTGTAATACCACTATGTTATGATGATGTAATACGGGTGGGGCCTGTTCCAATCCCATACAACCAATTGAAAAATAAGTGTATTCAACGTTTTAATTAAAGGTAATGTACAAAGTGCATTAAGTGAAATTATTTAATTGTTGTGAGTAGTAAAGGAAGTGGAGTTTTTAAATTTGAGGAAGTTACATGTTTAACATGAGAGGAAGTTATGTTGATATTGGAGGAATTAGGGGAGTTATAAGGAGATGTTTAATTAATTAAAGGATTTTTTTAAGTGGAAAAAATTAAAATAGAGAATTCTATTTAAAAAAAAAAGAGAGAAATAGTAGGAGATATAAGAAATGATAACTAGATAAGATATTTAAAGAAATTGTGAGAACAAAATAGGAGATATAAGAAGTTAAATTAAAGGAGAATAGATTAAGGGAGTTATCGAAGAAAGATAACTAAAATTAAAAATTAATTTGAAGAATTTTGATGTGCAATCTTTAAAAAATGTTCAAGATAAAATATGAGCTATCATTAAAGAGTAATGAAGTTCAAAAATTCCTTTCAATAACACATTTGAACTTGGAACAAACTAAGGCATTATGGAACTTTCCAAAAAATGATTTCACATAAGAACAATCTATATGGATAAGAAAAATGTTCTTCATGTATAATCCAAGTACATAGAAATTCATCATAAAGGTTCTTTGCGATACTCATAAAACAATAACAACAAATGAAGGATATGATCTTGTTTAAGGAGTAGATATGGCATATGATAAAATAGACCTGAATATAATAAAATAATGTACACAAATCATGTGTATTGGTTCCAAATGTGTTTGAAGAGTTATTCACAATGATATAAATTGTTACATTCTGCATGGCTTATTCATGATTGTGATAAGTATAGGGAATAGCATAAAGGAATATATTCAAAACTATATGTTGAAGTAGTGTCAAAACCAAAACTTAAGGATGAAGACGAGAATCATAGGTTGAAGGAAATAAGACTTCACACCAAATAATGTAATATGGTTGGATGTTGAAAATATTACATTATTTGGCACCTTGAGTACCATTGTAAATATTTAGATTAGGATGTGAATTTATTATTTAGTATGTGTCTTGTAGTGTGTGTTTATGTGTTATTTAATCAAGTGTGAGTTATGAGTGAAAGGTTCCATTTGTGTCAATGAAGAGTTGTATGAGGTTTAATGTGTGCAAGTGTGAGTTATGGGTGAAATGTGTCATGTGTGCAAGTGAAAATTTGTGTGATGTGTCTTATTTGTAAGTGATATTTATAAGTGTGATGTGTCAAGATTAGAAATAAGTAGTTATGTAATCATGAAAGACTTTATAATTATGTAAGAAATGCATATGAAATGTTGTATCTTCCATGAGTTTAAGAAGAGCAAAATTCAAGTGTATTTGAGAGTCTCATGTAAGGTTATATATTGATTACAAAGTTTTATGCTATGCAACAAAAATTTTAGGCTATGTAATCAATAAATATTATTGTTTGTATATTTGTATTATTATTATTGAATATGTGAAACTATAAGATCCTAGAATTATAAACCTATGATATTTTTTTAACCCATTTGCTAACAGTTAAGTGAAATCAAAGAATAATTTCATAAGAGAAGATTAGTTGAAGAAATAACATAAGATTGAACATGAATTTTAACTCCAATTAGACCAACTTAAGGTAAGTAAATAAGATAAGGAATACTAAAAATATGACGGAATAACTTCCCTCAAATAAAAATAAAAGCAAACAAAAAATGTAGAATATAAAATTCAAGTCTATAGTAGAACAAGTCAAATTTCTTTGGGATCAAGAATATGTGGAGGTGATGTATGTTAGGGAATATATTATATACCTCCAAGAATGTAAAACACTGTTTTTTCAAGCTTCATCTATGATAAATAAATAAGAAGCTAAGTTGGAGGCTAGATTAAGCTATGCTAATTTATTGTAATAACTATATAAAAAGTCGAATGACCAACCTAAGCAATTGGGTATATTATACAAGAATGCTATGATGGTCCAACTTAAAAATATCAAATAAAAAAAGGATTCTAAAGGGTACAAATCCATTTATAATGCATTAAACGTGTCCATAGATGAAATGAAGAAATGAAGTGCAATAATTTTTGCACATTAGATTACCCAATCCCTTATTAGATAAGTGGGAGATACTAACAGTCAAATAATGGTCAAGATGTTTGAGGAAGAAAAGTTAAGATAAACAGGTCACCTACGAGTGTTTCACCAAGTGTTTTTTTATAAGATCTCTAAATTGGAAGGGTTATTGGTTAAAAGAAAATAGATAACAAATCAAGGAGAAAGACTTATAATAAATTCATATGAAGATCTAGTGTCTAATGGTATATTATTGGATGTAATAAAAATTACTTTAGATGATGACTAGCAAACACTTCTAACATTGTTATCTCTCAAATAATGAGAAGAAGATTCCTACTATTTTTGTAATTTTGGCATAGAATAGTGCTACTTTGAAGACTTTGCACCTAAATAATAAAGGTAAAATTTAGAATATCTCACCAATCAAGTTTGGCATCCCCATAAGTCACCAAAAATATAGTAGTTTAACTACTACCATTGCACTCTAGCAATAAGATCAATGGTGTAGAATGAGGTAGGGATAGAAATTGAAATAATCATACTTGTTGAGAATGCAAATGACACATTGCCAAGAGCAATCCAACATACATGGAATAAAACTTGTTCCCTCTTCAAAGGAAATCTATTTCCTGCAAGGTTTGGGTATGTGAGGTCTTGGCTTGTGTGGATAAACCTATATGTAATTGATAGTTGTTCCTTCAAAGGACATTTACTAGTATGACTCTAAATGATAGATTTCCTAGGCACAATAACATAAATTCAAACACTTAACTACCTAAAAATAATTTCACTACACTGATATTAAAACATATGTGACCTGAGTGGAATTAAAACTAGGAAACTAAAATATAAACTTTAATATTTGTAAATTATGATTGCACAATCAATATAATTCATTGCATTTAAGATTATTATCATTTATAACAACAACAATTATTTTGAAGTTGTATGATATTTTAAATGCACTATAGAAAACCAACTTCAATGCTTCAAACAAAAAATAATCTACTCCTACTATAAATAGTATCCAAAGAAAATTAAAATGTTTAAGGGTAATAGAAAATAAAGTAATAAACATGCCCATACTACCTTGAACTTCATATCCAATCTAATAAAGCCAAAATTTCTATTTAAATCAATCCTGACCCAAGTAGTATTCACACAGTATGAGGTCCAAAATGATGTAATCTTAAGAAGAGCAATAGACTATGAAATAGACTGAGTACAACCACCATAAAAATGCATAGATTGAACACAATAAATTTCAAAAGCCTTATATTATAAAGATAGTCATTGAGTACATTGATTCAAATTTATCCACTTTGGTGGATTACAAGAACAGAGCTCAAAATGATATCCGGCTTGGTTCAGAAAAACCTTCCACTAGAAAAGGAAAACCAAAGGAATAATAGATGGTTTTGAACTTTTTAATAAGCTAGTGAGCCATTATATATACAATTTCTACCCTCCACATAATGTTACATTTTGTAATAAATTACTATCTATAATGTGCTTCTTGGGATTGCTTTCATCCATACTTTGGACATACCTCATTAAATTTCTAGTACTTTGGCCATGCCTCATTAATCCATTCATAATATGCTTGGGTCTCTAGGATTTGATTAGTTAGTTGATTTAATGCTTTATATACCAATCACAACAAGTGGGGCTAACATTAATTTTAACACATCCACCACTTTGTACATTTATGTTTGTTGGGCTTGCACTTGCCTGGTTAGCTTTAAAATCTCATGTCTACTATCAAATCTACTATATTTACATTTAAAGCAACCACAACAACTATCCTACAAAGCAAAGCAAAAATGCAATCATGAGAAGTTATTATTAATTAATATATTATTACTATTTTTATACACTTTATTATTTATTTATATACATATGTTTTTTTGTGTTTTATTTACTTTTGTTTTTTTTCATATTTTTATTTTTTATTTTTCTTTTTTTTTTATAATGTTTTTTTTGTTTGTTTTTTTAAAAACTCTTTCGAACAAGATCTACTCTTTTAGGAATGGATCCCCCCTTTTTAGCTTCCTTGTAGGTCTCAAAACTTTTGGCTAAGATGTTTTATTTTCTTTCTTTAAGATATCAAAACATATCTTGGAGCTAATTTTCAATGGCTTGGTAAAATATCCAATTGCCAAATAAAATTTCCATTGTTGAGATTTGCTTCTCTCCACATATGTTTCCTTGTGAGTAGCTAGGTTTTTGGTTGGGATATTTTTAGCTTTTATTTTATTTATTTTTGAGATGATATCATGCAATAACATCATTCATTTCTAAGGCATCGACTAGGGTAAGGGCATTGGCCAAGGTAACTTTTTACTGGCCAAGGTAATTTTTACAATTGACGAGATTAATTTTCTTTTTTTTTAAGCTTTTCTTCTTATTTCCAACATTTTTTAAGCTTATTGGGATTTTTAATTTTCCTTGTAAGTAGCCAAGTTTTGACTAGATATACATTATATATATATATATATATATATATATATATATATTGACAAACTTAGCTTCCAATTATTGATTAGTGTAATTTTCCATTGTTGGGCTAATTTCTAATTTCCACATGCTTTCTTGCTTGTGTTTGGGATTTCCAACTGCCTTGGATTTTAGCCCAAGATTTTGATTTTTTACTAAGTATTCCCCATAGGTGATCAGGATTTCTTAAAATCATTGTTGATGTCATTTTCCAAAAAAATTTGACGTTCATCATTTTTCTTCCACTTAGATTTTATTTCCTTGTGAGCAACGATATTCCAATAAAGGGAAGTGTTGACATAATTTCCAAAAATATTAAGCATCCAATATTTTTCATCCACTTAAGTATTTATTTCTCCACGAGTGGTAAAATTTTTATTTGGATAGTGCTGAAGTAATTACCAAAAAAATTCAAGCATCCACCATTTTTTCTTTCATTTCTTCCACTTACCAGACTAGGGTTTTTAAAACCCAATTTTGATGTTATTGCCCAAAAAATTCTAGCTTCAAGATACTTATGTTTTGATTTCCTTTTTATTTTATATTTCCCTAAGCTTCTAGAATTTTATTTTTTTACTAAGTGTTTGAGGCTTCTATTTTGCTAAACTGTTTCATTGCTTTTGTGGTAAACTATTGAAATTCCTTGTCTTAGCCCATTACCACTACCATAGTTAAGCTTTGATCTACCAGCATTAAGGATTTACAACCATTTTTTAATTGTTTTATGTTTACTTTGTAAGGTCTCCACTACTAAATTATTACTTTTAGTTCTAATTTCTACCACCATAGTGTACAATCCTAATTTTTGTTTAGTGCATAGAACCTCATTGACATGGTTGTACTTTGTCATGAGCTGCCTTATCCTGGGTTTTATTTCTATATAAATATGATTACTTATGCCATGCCAAGGAATCCATATATGTGAGGAGTTAGCTGGAATATAACCATTTCATGTTTTTTACCAAACACAATTTAGTAGCATCCCATATGCATCTAGGATATCCATAAACTAACTATCAATACATTGATGTATCCTAGATTTAGCAATCAATTTTATGTGATTTTTATGTAGCATCCCAACCACATTTACCTTTGTCTTATCCAATAGAACAATCTTCTTTTTTGGGAAAATAGAAGTCAATCCTAATTTTTGGATGACCATATATGGCATCACATTGCCAAAATCCCCTTAATCCACAAGGCAGTTATATAAATTTTTACCAGCAATTCTAATAGTTAGCAAACAATGTGAAGATTCAATATATAGACACCTGAGAATCAATAATATTTTGGTTAGAGAGAGTTTTAAGCAATAAATCTTTTTCCAGTCAACTAAACTACATTAAATAGAGAAATATATGCCTTGGTTTTCTTAAGGTCTTCAATAATATCACATATAGACTTATTTTTTTCTAGGATTTTATTTTTATGTGGTAATGGTATATTGACTCTATTTGTATAGGCTTTATGGGATCCTTAGGTGGGATAGGGATTTTGTTGGCCTACTCATAAGGTGGGATAGAATTTTTATTGGGAGGTGTGAAGGAAGTCAGTGGTGGTTTTCCTTTACTCTAAAGAGTATAATTGTTACCTTTTTTAAACTATTAGTAATCTTGCACCTCTTCTTCCAAGCATTATTTAGATTTATCTTCACCCACTCTTGAGAGATCATATGTTTCTAAAACTAAGATTGTTCCTGCATTATGATTAGTTTGATTCCTAGAATCCTCATTGGTGGATACTAACTCCAATTTTTCATCTCCTTCTAGAAAATATCCAAAGTAGTTTTAAACTTTGGATAGTTAGTTTTGTTATGTTGAGTAGTGGAATGGACCCTACACCACTTGAGCAAAGCAAGGTTACCCAAAATTAAGAAAGTATCTATGTTTTCATTAGATTGATTATGGTTTCTAGAAATATTTGGGACTCATGCATTATTTAGGCAAGTATCCCATTGGCAGTTTATCCTTTATAAGTTGAAGTTCCCATTTTGAATGTTATTTGTAAGTGGATTTTGAGGAACTTATCTTTGTAGTTGAAGCATATAATAGCTCAATTTTTGAACCATCCTTTGTAAGTTATCTAGCTCGATATTTGGATTACTAGGTTGACTTGATCCCAATTGATCCATTACATTTTTTGTAGTACATAGAAATATGTTTAAAAATGTACGTAATATTGGTTAATTATTTGTTGGAGATGTATAGTTAAGAACATTGTTTGTGGTTATCTAATTACTCAAGGATGTTGTAATGGTCTATTGATTGCTCATATTAAGCATCATTTTTTTCAAGGGTATTGGATTGAAGGGTTGATTGTGGTTTGGATACATGAATCTTAGTAATAGGTTTAGCATGGGAAGGTGTTGTGTAAGGGCTTGATTTATTAGTGATATCTAATTATAAGCTCTTGGTTGTCCAAGTGAAGACAATTGATCCAAACCAAAATATTTTGGCATTATTGTTGTTCATAGATTAAAGCCTTACTATATGCCATGGATAATGATGTTATTTGAGGAGATCTCCTTGCAAACAGAGATGTTATGGGTCCAAATACCTAAGATACATTTGGATGGTTGCTTCCACTATGAGGGTGTAAGGTGTCACGAACTTGGTGTATAATTTATGAAACCTAATGTTGAAAAGTCTTAGAGGTTCAATAGGTTCTCTATAGGTAGAAACATACTGATGATATACCACAACATGGTTAATGGGTAGTTTAAAGTGTTTAATAAATGTTTCCTCTAACATGGACCAATAAGTATAGAACCTAAAGGTAAAATAATATACCAATCATAAGCAAAATCATCCAATGTGTATGAAAATATTCTATAGGTAACATCTTCATATTCAGTCTATAAAAAGATTAAAACATCTCTGTATGCCTAAATATGTTCTTTAGATAACCTTTTTTATCATGCTTATACCTAGGGATATATATTTTAGTGTACTTAGGCATATCATGTCTAGGTCTTGGTATGTTCAAGGGATGACTTCCTACTAACTAGGGAGCAAGAGTTGCTATTGATAAACTTTGGGAAATGGTAAAAGGATCAACAAAAGGAAAAATAGCTCAAGGAGAACTATTAGAAGTCTAAGGAGTATTAGTTCTACCTTTATTATATTTGGGTCTTCTATATGGGGAAAGGTTGAGAAATTCAATGCCACCTACATATGACTTGGACCTAGTGATGATAACCTTAAGTTCCAAATTTGATAGTCAAGATGCGTAATATAAATATTATACCATGAAACTTTGAATTTTAGAGTTTAGGCTCATTTTTCTAGTGTTATTTCTATTGAGCATGCAAATGAAACATTATCAAGGAAAAGCAAACATACATGGAACATAATATGTTCCCTCTTGAAAGGGAATTTATTTCCCCCAAGGTTTGAGTATGCTAGGTCTTGGTCAGTGTGGGTAAATCCATAGGTAATTTATAGTTGTTCCTTCAAGGATATTTTTTTGGTATTAATCTATGTTGTGGCTGCTCCACAACTTGCCCCAAAATTGGGCATAATCTTTTTATTTCAGTATTTGGGTGTTTGCATTTTGTTTTGAGTGTCTAATGCTTTGTTTTGTTTTGGGTTTGTAGTTTTCACCAATTTTTTGTCGATGATTTTTATCGTCAATTTGTTGTCGATGATATTTTTATCGTCATTTTGTTATCGACAATTTTTATAGTCAATTTATTATCGACAATTTTTATTCGATTATTTTTATCGTCAATTTTTTACTGACAATTTTTATCATCAATTTGTTGCTGATAATAATTATCATCAACTTTATTGTTTGCAATTTTGTTGTTAAATTTTGTGTTTTCTTTCATGTGTATGTTTCAAATAATATATAAAATAAAAATTAAAATAAAAGTTAAGAAATCATTTAAAATAAATAAAAATAATAAAAATATATATAAAAAGACAAATCCATATCTATATATATATATCTTTTTATATATGTAATATATAAAAAAAACAAAATAATAATAATAATATGAAACCTTTAACTTCTTTAGTGGTTAGGTTTTAATAAAGGTTAATTTATTTTTATGTAGCTTGAGATAATTTAGTTTTATTTTGTGGTTTTAATAAAAGGTTTCATTGATCACTACAAGCTTTCTTGATGGCGACACGATTTTAGAGGTAGACGCCTAGAGCCAATCGATGGTGCAAAGTAGATTGACAAAAGTGGTGCTTGATGAGAAATGATACGATGAATGCCAACATGGCCACACCAGTGCATACATCAAAGGTGGGACCCACATACTACATGTTTCAACCTCATGTCAGATGCTTGAGACCATGAATGCAGTAAATGATAGATGCCAATAGGGCAAGTGTGGGGGCCATACGATGGTATGAATAGGTAATGTGGCATCAACAAATGTGAACATGTGATTTTGGGGTGTAGATGCAAGTCTAATTGCAATATTGAGTATGAGTGGGTAAGCATGAAAAATATAGTGCAACCGTTGATATCCGAAGGAGGAAATAAGGTATTCTACATCTGATGCCACACAAAAAGAGGATGTCTATATCCTGAACATGTGCACTTAGAAACATAGGAAATATTTGTATCCCAATAGTTTATATTATCTAGACTCTATCAAGGTGAGGTGGAGGTGGTGTCTAATACATCAATCACGGTGAACGCATACGATGATCACGGTAGTAGCAGGAGATTGACATGGAGGTTTCCCATAAAACAAGGATGATTGAAGGTATGAAGGACATAATTTTTAAGCTATGGTATGATAAAATTTATCACCATCCTGTGAAAGGAATCACTGCAAGGTAAGAAGACTTTGACCAATAATCTATCCCCGAGTGCATTCATCATGATAGGTCTACGCGTTAGGTTTGGTGTGTTAAAGCAGACGTCTCAGTGATGGCATTTACTAAATGTGGCATATCTATTGTATATGGCATGTCATCACCCGGATAGCATGGTAGTGTGAAATTTGGTAAGTAGACAACATGTTAAAGAATAGGGATCAAGCGGCATCATCACAATTGTCAAGATTTGAAATCAAATTTGTAATGACGTAGAATCTATCAAGCAACATAGCAATAGTGAGCAAATTTGATCTGGTAGTCAAATATGATGAAGATATGTCAATATAGGCAATGACTCATCAGTGGACATGATTACCCAAATATCTGTAGTGCATACCAGAATACTATGAAGTACCATACTATTGGATGACACATATCCATACCAACATGCATAAGGATTCATGTGTAGCCGAAGGATAAAGCAAGGGTCGAATGACATGTAAAAATATGAGTAGATTCGATATGATTTATCATCTCAAGATGACGGACCAGCCTTGAATTTTTAGCCATGGAGCAGCATTGTTTGAATATGTCCTAAAAAACCCACGTGATCAATGTCGACCAAAAAATGTGTTCACAGTATGGTGGAAACTTACACAATGCCAGCGATGAAGATAATAGCGATGGATAGTAGATTGAGAGCACAATGGAAGTTGACGCGACAATTATGGATAATTTTTTTTTAAGGACAACCGGGCAGCGAAAGATATTCGACGATGTTCAAAATGCAAGATAGTAGTGCTGAGTAGATTCAGATGGAGACATTTTGGTTTTGATCACTTCAACAAGTATAACACAATATTGAAGCAAGCAAAAATGAGTTCACCGACAGAAGCACTGGATGATGTGGCAATCCAATCATGCTTTGGAGTAGCCCATGTGGAGAACTTAGACCTTGGTTACAACTTGGCCAAGGTGGCGATAGATATAGATAGCTATCGCTATCAGATAATTTTTCCCATGCGATGGGGATGGCACTCACTTACTCTCAATAGGATGAATAAAATATCATGTGGCTAGTGCATCTCAATATGGTTACATGACTGGTAAGTGGCAAATGAAGATAGTAGGTATGGGACGTTTCATCGAAATGCTCACCAATGAGTCAAAACTATGTGTAACACCCAAATATTAAATGAGGATAGTGAAAAATAATATAGAAGAAACCTCAATGGATATTTAATGATATATGCGAGATATATTATCATTGGTAATGTAAAATCCACGTGGTTACCTAAGGCATCCACGAATGAGTTGACTAAAAAAAATAGGTATATAAGTGGATTAATTCAATGATAACCATTTTGCACCCGCATCTGTGGCCAATAAAGGTAATTTTGGTAAGGAGGATTTTCTTATGTTAATAAAGTGATAATGCAGCCGTTATCATTGGAAAGTACAATGTTACAAAAAATCCAACAAAATAAAATGAAGAGGCTAAGTGTAGGAAAATACTTGCATGAAACCAAATAGGAAAATGAAACGAACAACAAGATTCAAAAATTTAAATTTACCATGAAAATATAGAAAGGGGACTAGTTCCTTTTGGCAAGGCCAAATGCTGCCAGAAATAAGATGTAAACATAAACATTTTTTATTTGTTTAATGTAAACTTTGGCAGGTTTTCAACACCTTGTTAGCAAGAGAAGAGGAGAACAATTTATGAATGTTTTGGTTGAATGCTTATTTTTCTTTTCTTAGTTTTAGACTTATAGGCAACATTTAATGCATTTCATGGTTGCGTTGCTGAATATCTGAAAACCAAGAATTTATTTTATTCCTTTGAAGCTTGCATCTGACTTATTTTGGGATGTGCAAATGTAGTTCCAGTTAGGTTGGGTTATGTTCATAAATTCTTATATCTCGAGTTTTGTAGGATAGGGTAGTGTGGAAACCGCTAATATTTTGTTCTCTGGATTTTCAGTATTTTATTTCCATTTCTAGTTTTTATTTTTATTATTCTTTCATTTTGCAGATTTTCTTTTAAACTTTGAGGATAAAATAAAAATCGAAAAAAAATAAAATGACAAAAATAATTACATGGGTGTGAAGAATGAGATATAATCTATCATATGAAACAAATTCAAACTCATTCTGAAGTTATTTTGATTTTATAAAAAATATTGAAAATGACTGTTTTATGCAGATTTTTATAATTTCAAAATTTTATTTTTTCACATTTTGGAGGTAAATCAGATTTTTAAACTTTGCATTTCCATTCATAAGCATAATATGACCTTTCCTTTATAAAAAAATCAATTAAAGGGGGTTATATATATATATATATATATATATATATATATATATATATATATATATATATATATATATATATATATATATATATATATATTTTTAAGCGAAAAATCCCTTGCGGGGCCGCCTTGGTCTAAGAGACCACAAACAGGGGGTTCTACACCATCAAAGTCACACGGGGGTCACACCCAACCCTGCCCGCACCAACATTATCAATTGGATTTTGGGTACCCAATTCAGCTTTTTTTTTGGTAGGGTGGAGATTCGAACCTGGGGCCTCCCTTGGAGGATTGCCCTCTCCTCTCCAACTCACCTACAACACCTAAGTTTAAAGGGGGTAATTTTTATGGCATTTCATTGGCCATCATTTAAGAGCAATAAATACCCTTCTCTTTATGAAAATTCTGATTTCATCAAAGAGAGGTAATTTATCATTACATCAAAGGCTAGTGTTTTAAAACATTAAATTATTTCTTCTTTATGAAAATTGATTTCATTAAAGAGGGATAATTCATAATGACATTATGAGGCCATTATTTTAAAGCAATAAATTGGTCTCTTTATGAAAATTAATTTCATCAAAGAGGGACAATTTATTAATTATATCAAAGGCTATATTTATCTTCATGATAGAAGCTACATTTAATGAATTCTTTCATATTTTGAAATTCATGTTTAGAGATAGGTTTTAATATTCTACTTCATGCTTAAAGTAGGATTTAATACAAGATAAAACTTGTTTAAAATATACTTAATAAAGGAAGATAAAATCTACCTAAAAACATTCAAGATAAAAGGAATTAAGGATACATCGTGGTCATATGAGGTCCAATTCACATTTGTGTTTCTTGAAGTTTCATGAACAATCGTTAAAGTAGCATGGTAAAATAAACCAACACATACCCCTTGTTAACAGTTACTTGCAATCACTAAGGTGTTCCTAACACTTATTTGATATATCTTCATTGAGATTACTAATACACATGTGCAATGCTTATATAGTGGAACCTTGGAGAAGTTGTTTTGATTTCTAACTTCTTTGCAAGAGAGGATTTTGTGATCAAAATCCTAAGGGTGAGTGTGGTTTTGCAATTAGGTAAAATTACCACTCAACATTTTTGCGCTACAAGGAGGGCCTGAATTGGTTTAATTTATTTTATTTATGCTAAATTATTTAGGGTTGTTATAAATACTTTCGAATTGTTCATGCAATGAATAATGTGATAATGGTGTAACTTTGAGAGTTTTAAAACTGCTAAATATTTCAAGTTCATTTGATTAGCATCTTTGGCCTACTTTAACACTCAACACTTTGGGAGTTAATAAGACTTGAATTGATTTATTTTATGGCTATTTAGATGCTAAATTATTCATGTTACTTGAAATATTTATTCAAAGACATTGGTCTTGGCTAACGAAATTTTGTTGATCACTTTCATTGATTCTAACATTCTCTATTTGATGATGTGTTAATACTAACCTTTTTGTAAATTTGAGAATGTTATTTAATGTCATGGTTTAATTGATGGATATCTTGTTATTGATACTAACATGATGATATTTGTGGTTTACTCATTTGAAAATTGTTAGTCATTTTATGCTTATTTGCAAGATATCTTTATTTGACTAACAAAATTGATTTTGAAGCTATTCTTTGAGTTTCACTAATGGCGACATTTGATGAACCAAGAGCAGAAATGGTATCTCTAAGAGCAAGAATGATATCTATGTTAGGGGACTATTATAGTTTATTTGAAATACCTAGAATACCCCATCAAATTCCTAAATGTATATTGGAGGGTCCATCACAGTGTGGGTAGAATTTGACATTGGGATACATACAAAATTTGGATATCTACAAGAGCATGTTAATTCAATGGTAAATTTTCCATGAGGATGTTGCTTGTAGGTTATTCTCATACATTTTGGATGACAAATCATTCATTTGGTATGGCCAATTACCCATGGAGGTTAGGACTTCTTGGCCTCAACTAGAAGCAACATATCTTTATCATTTTGGTAATCAAGTTGACTTAGATATGTTGCAAAATCAGTTTACCTCTATTCGTAAAGAGCCTAATGAATTCATGAGTCAATTCAATGATAGGTTCCATGAGTTGCACGCTCAAGCGTGGGAAATTTATGACATAAAATAAGAAGAAGCTTTTCAAATTTACTTGGGAGCCATACACCCCGTATTTGCTACATTTTTAAGGGAAAACCTTGATGACCCATGTTGCATAGAGTTTATGAGGTCGCAATAATATTAGAACAATGACAAGTTGATGTACAATGTGTTCCTATGAGATATTGTTCTTCTGGAGTTATTTATGTCAACCTACACCAACCATATAATATAGCACCTTCCACTCCAATGATGCCTAAGGTGAATTATCAAGGGGATGAATTTGAATGTCTAAATGTTATAACCACCTTAGATATCATCCAAGAGGAGGTTTAAGTTGCCAAGCCAATATCCACCAATGAGGATTATGTAGATATGGGTTCATTTCTAGAAATGCATGAGTATTCAGATAATGGAGGTGTCATAAATCTAATTAGTTTTGAGATATGTGATAGGATAGAACCTTCCATGGAATTGAATAAAGTTTTTGAAAGTGAAATTGAAAGAGAATCAATAAATGAATTCGAAGACATAATAGAATTTCACCACTTGTTTTTGAAAAATATCTGGGATGATATTATCGAAACTGATTGCCAAGAAAACTGACACCTTCAAAATTGTGATGAAATTGAATCATGGGTTAAAAATGTGGATAGTGATCTTGCAAACTTGAATACAAAGAGTAACCCACTTTTGGAAATAATTGAACCATCTAAGGAAGGTGAAGATAAATTTGATGAGAAACATGTTTGATGAGCACCAAAAATGCTCATTTTATATACACGGTTAAGGAGAATTATCACTGGTTCAATTAGCATATGAAATGTATTTTATATAACTTATGCATATAATTGATAGAAAATCCGGTATTATGCTTGATTGGTGTTTTTAGTGGGAAATGTGTATAAATGCAGGTATTGGTACTAATATGGTGTTTTCCAGTCTACATCCACTTGGACCCGACATACTTCTACTTACAGAGACTAAGGCAAGAGAGTAGGCACCTTCCTCTTCAAGGAAGGTGCCCAACAAAAGTAGGCGCCTTCCTACAACCGGAAGGCACCCACAGAAGATGAGCGCCTCCCTACAACCGGAAGGCGCCAACGGAAGACGAGCGCCTCCCTGCAACCGGAAGGCACCAACGAAAGAAGAGTGCCTCCCTACAACCGAAAGGCGCCGATAGAAATGAGCGCCTTCCTACAACCGGAAGGCACCCACAGAAGACGAGCGCCTCCCTACAACCGGAAGGTGCCAATGGAAGATGAGCGCCTCCCTGCAACCGAAAGGCACCAACGAAAGAAGAGCGCCTCCCTACAACCGAAAGGCGCCGATAGAAACGAGCACCTTCCTACAACCGAAAGGCGCCCACAGAAGACGAGCACCTCCCTACAACCGAAAGGTGCCAATGGAAGACGAGTGCCTCCCTGCAACCGAAAGGCGCCAACGGAAGAAGAGCGCCTCCCTACAATCGGAAGGCGCCTCCATGCCTTCATACTTTGCAAGATTTACCAAGTCAACTTTGATCGGTTGACCAAGGACTATGGAGGAGGTTGCACGTGAAGACAAAGGAGATCTATTTTTCAATTTATTAAATAGAATAAAGTGTTTGTTATTATTATCAACCGATTGGCCGGTTGACCTTGTAAAGCTATTAAAGCATATTATTATTTTTAGGATGCATTAGTTTAGGATTTGTTGTTACGTACACCTAAGGATATTTATATTTATCCTTCTGGTGAACGAACATACTTTAAAATAGAAGAATAAAATATGTGTAGAATCAATTGTAACTAAATCACATCACGTGATTAAAATAGACCGATTTGTTATTGTAATGAGATCTGGCTACGCTTTATATAAAGACGTGAGCCAAGATGAATAAAGGAGATCGAAGATCAATGATTAATTTTACACAACTTATTTTATTTTATTGTTTAATTAATTAAGAGTGCAACTCCTCTTATTCGAGCAAGCTCTACGTAGCTAGTCGGGCGGACTATCTATGGGAGCTTGGGCCCACTCCCTGCAGTAGTCCTCCCTTGTTTAATTTGTGCATTTGCTTTCTATAGATTAGTTTATTGCTTTATTTATTTCTTTATTTAATTTCAGTCGTGTGTGTTTATTTCCTCAGCATTTTATTTCCAGCACTTTATTTTTTTTAATAATTTATTTATTTCATTTCCCGCACTTAGTTTATTTGGTTTGGCTGGAATCCAATTACACAAACCTCCCCACCAAACTAAATAAGGTACAACCAGATTTGTTCCCCAACACTGCAGGCATATACTGTGCGTGACACTCATAAGTTTACGAACTTACCGGATTGATAATTTATGGAAGAGAAATGAATGTTTTTCGGGACATGAATTTCTGCTCACCATTTTGGCACCGTTGTCGGGGAGTGTCTAAACTGTAGTGTTCTAATTTACAAGTCAGATAAAAAGCTTATTTGAAATTACCTGTAAATATTTTATCTGAGAAGCATGAGTCCACAAAGGAGCTTTTTATAAAAAGGCCAAAAATAGTTGCCGGCACAGTCAGAGCCAAATCCCATAGGCAATTATTTATATTTTTTAGCTTCTCAGGTAAACGCGGGAATGAACCTGATGTACCATAATTAAGTGTAGAAGTAGAAATAAAATGTGTTGTTGAAAAAAATTAGAAAAAAATCTGGCATTGAAGGATTTCCATCATGTTCTAAATGGTTTCAAGAAATCAAAAGAAAAAGCACAACCCAAGTCTGATTGAAAATTTTTAGGGACATGTTTTTATACGGAAACCATTGAAAAATTGTGCCTCTAGAAGCTTGGTTTTAAATTAAAAAATTTTACAAGCTTGAAATTTTTGCAACGTATTGGTAAATGTTTTTTTTATGATGAAATTAATAATGCAGGGAAAATGACAGAGCATAATTTAAAAAGAACATCTTGTTATGGAGTATGCTCTTCACTTGCGCTGAAGGCGACCTGGTGAATCAAAAACTAGCATGTGTTTTTAACAGACTGGTATGCCATGTTTTCTTCAGGTTGCTAGCTCACGGATAGTCATTTGCTGGCCTGCACACTTTGCCATTATGTTGAAAGAAGTTTGGTTGCGAGGCCATGAAGGAAAATACTCTTCTCATGCTACAACATATCAGACTAGTTGAAAAAAAAAAATATTTCGAGAAGACTAGTTCAGATGTAGGCATGGGGGAGACCCCACCTTCATCAAATGCCACAAACAGCACAATGAACGCTATTTATAGTGTTCATGAAAAAAAAAAAAAAAAAGAGAAAAAATAAATCATCTACTGAAAAGGCTCCAAGTTAATGAAGCAATTCAAAAATAGAGTTTTATTTTGTCGCTTGTTGAAAGAGAGTATCCTCTTTCCCGAGGACCAGCTTGGTCCAGAAGGGAAATGAGAAATCTCCAACCGGTAGCTAAATAAAACAAGGAAAAATCTTGGAGGAGATCAGATTTCAAATGTCTACACAAAGGCCACAGGATTAACATTTTTTTTTTATGTGCTAATTGAGGAGGAGCTTGGTGTTTCAAAAATGTGAGTTGTTGGTTGTCATATGAAAAAAATATACAAAAGAGAGGCAGAATCTCACTATGGTGGAAGATAACATCAACTTTGAGAGGATCTGAAACCATGGAGAAATCTGCTTTTCACAAAAAGTGTGAGGGCAAAGATGTTTCAGTACATGGTACATTTTGCCAAATTCTTAGGATGGATCATTGACAAACCTCCAGATGTGAAAATCACCAGCTCAAATGGTTGAAGTAGACATCCTATTCTTTGATGCAGATGATGAAAAAAAAAATGATAATCCAAGATCTGTTCTGGTCAAGGCAGAATAGACCAAAAAAAAATACAAAAAAAATAGAGAAAAAAAAATTAGTTAGAATTTTATTTTAACGTCTTTAGTTTAGATTTTTCTTTTATGTTTTGCATGACAACGTGAAGTGCGAAGTAGAAAAATAAGGAGGTGTCTGTGAAGATCTCATGAATTGAGATTCATACATGGAGTTCGTAATAGCACTATACGAACTGTCTCGGGTACCCGATCGTATAGCATCCAATCTAACAGGTGAAAGCCAGCAGAGTTTTGCCTTGGAAACATTGGCACTTGAAGGCAGGCTAAGTAACCCTGATCAAGCGAAAGGCTTCCAGCCCAAGGTGCTTGTGGAATTTGGGGGAAAATTTTGCTAGAAAGTGCATGACTGTTATAGCCTGGATGATAAACAAAGTCAGATATGCTACACCAAGTGCAAGAGAAGAGTTTCGAGACAACGTTCAAGTAACGGTCAATGAGCTCCATTAACCACTGCCTCACATTCACAAGAGTGGATCAGACATCGGCATGGGGGAGACCCCATACCATACCAGTAGCTTGGACGAATGTTCAAACATTCGTCGAAAAAAAAAAAAAGAAGAAGAAAAAAAAAAGAGAGAAAGAAAAAGAGAAAAAGAGAGAGAGAAAAAAAAAAAGAAAAAAAGAGGGAGGATACATAAAAAAAAAAAAATGAAGTGAAAGACACCTTGTTTATCAAGAAGGCGCCTTCCGCATCAAGAAGGCGCCATACATTGGAGGCGCCTTCCACATGAAGAAGGTGCCATACATTAGAGGTGCCTTTCGCATGAAGAAGGCGCCATACATTAGAGGCACCTTCCACATCAAGAAGGCGCCATACATTGGAGGCGCCTTCCACAGGAAGAAGGCGCCACACATTGGAGGCGCCTTCCGCATCAAGAAGGCGCCATACATTGAAGGCGCCTTCCACCAATATATATATATATATATATATATATATATATATATATATATATATATATATATATATATATATAAAAAAATAGCAAATCCTCCCAGTGAAAAAAAAAAAGCATAGAACATGTCCTGCTTAGCATAAAAATTGCTTTCTTATTGCTTTGCAGGAAATCATGAACCGAATGCAAGCTGTAGGCATCCTGAGAGCCAGGGCCTAACAGGCACGGAGTCATGACTCCTGTTTTACTGCTTTCGTGTGTGCAGTTTTTGTAGGTGTAGTTTCGTAGTACACAACCATGAGCATGATCTGTAGGTGGAGCCGGCTTAAACTAGGCCTAATAGATGTGACATTTTGTGCCCTGCAATTAGGAGTGCGGCGAAGCGGAAAAGGCACTTACTTCCCACTAGGAAGAGAGTGCCTACAATCAGCCCAATACAGCAGTGCCTTTTTCCACCTGGAGGAAGGCACCAATAAGCAATTTTCTTCTCCCTTGGATGGGGGTACCTGTTGTTCAGTGTGGGACCCGACGTTTGGAGGGCTGCAGACCTGTTGTGCAGAGGGACCTGTTGCTGGCGATAAGGGCATCACCAATTTAAGTGGGGGAAGATGCGGGTGAATCAGGACCTCCCGTAAAATAAAAAAAAAAAAAAAATAAAGGGGGAGTTCGGAAGGCTGTTGTCACGAGGACGTGACAAATTTTAGACATGGGGGGAAAGACGCCTTATTGTTGGCGCCTAACTTACTCCTATGAAAAAAAAAAAAAGTTTGGAAGGCTGTTGTCACGAGGACGTGACAAATTTTAGACATGGGGGGAAAGACGCCTTATTGTCGGCGCCTAACTTACTCCTATGAAAAAAAAAAAAACCTTGTGTTGAAATAGCTCCACGATGAAATGCAAATCAAAAGCAAAGTTTTATTTTTTCTGCCCGTTGGAAGAGAGTATCCTCTTTCCCGAGGACCAGCCTGGTCCCGAAGGGAAATGAGAAACCTCCAACTGGTAGCTAAATAAAATGGGGGAGGAGTTTGAAAAAAAAAATAGATGTCAAATATCTGTTTCCTTCGAAATCAACGCATGGTAAGTAGGCACCTTCCTCTTCAAGGAAGGTGCCAGAAGAAGGTAGGCGCCTTCCTCTTCTAGGAAGGCACCAAGAAAATACAAGCGCCTTCCTCTTCCAGGAAGGCACCAATTGAAGGCCAACGCCTTCCTTTTCCAGGAAGGCACCAAAATAATGCAAGCGCCTTCCTCTCACCGGAAGGCACCGACAGGAAGGTGCCACAGGAAGGTGCCGACAAGAAGACACCAACAGGAAGGCACCACTAGAAGGCAAGCGCCTTCCTCTCACAGGAAGGCACCGACAGGAAGGTGCCACTAGAAGGCAAGCGCCTTCCTCATAGGGAAGGCGCCCCTGTTCTTTGCCCATTGACTAGACAAGCACGACGTGGGCAACAAATATTGGTGCAGTTCCAACTCTACGACATGTAGGTTAATTTGGGGATCGCATCAATGGATGAGAACATCCTACCAACGCCAGCACATACATCTCAGCAATGCACCTGACAGATGCCATGAATGATGAAAGAAATATTGTTTTTCCTCACTCCAAAAAACAAAGGAATGCCGTGTTGTTCCAATTATGCATGCAAAAGAAATAATTCAGAGGGGATGTCATTTTGGACGCACACGTGTCAGGTATAAATTTTAATATTCATCCTATAAATGCATTCGGAGAGAGATACGTCAATGCAGGATTAAAATATTTTTTGTGTTGTTGAGAAAAAGCTAGGTATTTCAAAGTTTAGAGTCACCAGCTCAGTTGTTGCGGATTGACTCTGTTCTTTGATGTAGAGGATGAAGAAAAAAAAAGAAAAAAGGGAGAGTCAAGATCTGTTCTGTTCATGGCAGAACAGATAAAGATACTTATAAATAAATAAATAAAATCTCCAGGAGCACCAACGTGAAGACATCTCACACCACCAGCATCATATATATCAGATTCTACGAAATTCACCCGGGTATGTACTGATTTTCTTATTAATTATGTGTATAGTTATTTTAAAATCATTTCTATGCTAATACCAATCGATGCCTCCATAGTTTTTCAAAATCTCCCATTAGAATTCAAACACATGATGTGCCTTGAAAAAAAAAAAAAAAAGAGAGAGAGGCTATGGCATCTACGTGAATAAATTTGGCATCATTTTCATTGCCGCCTCATGACAATGGCAACTGGCTTGAGCGAACACATATAAATGATGCTACTCTATACCACAAAGGAGGTTCTGGAGATGTGAAATACGTTTCAAATGTGGGTAAAAGTAGCAGTTGGTGACTGCACTTATTTTAAATCAATTTGGTCTCACCAAATATGACCAATGAGCAACATTGGAGAATGCCAGCATTTATAAAAATAAAAAATAAAAAAAATGCAATGGTCATTGGCCCTGAACATTGTGGTCACAATTTAACTATTTGTTCACGATGATTAGTCAGGATGTGTTTCTGACTTCTGCTGGTGCCGCATCACTCTATGGATGAAGAATAGCAACACTCAATGAAAAAAAACATAGAGCTGAATAAAAAAAAAAAATAGTACTGAGAAAAAAATAGTAGTGCTGAATGGAAAAAATAGCAGCACTCAGCGGTAGAGAAACAAAGATGCTGAAGGCCATTAAAATAAATAAAAAAATAAAAAATAAAAAAGAGGGGAAAAAAATATATATCCCAGGGGTTGTTATCACGAAGACATGACAAACTTTTTGGCATGGTCAGCCTGTGAGAGGGATAACTTCACCTTTTGGTGCCACGAGGGCGTGGCACATGTTAGGCATGGGGGGATGATGAGCACCAAAAATGCTCATTTTATATACACGGTTAAGGAGAATTATCACTGGTTCAATTAGCATATGAAATGTATTTTATATAACTTATGCATATAATTGATAGAAAATCTGGTATTATGCTTGATTGGTGTTTTTAGTGGGAAATGTGTATAAATGCAGGTATTGGTACTAATATGGTGTTTTCCAGTCTACATCCACTTGGACCCGACATACTTCTACTTACAGAGACTAAGGCAAGAGAGTAGGCACCTTCCTCTTCAAGGAAGGCGCCCAATAGAAGTAGGCACCTTCCTACAACCGAAAGGCATCCACGGAAGATGAGCGCCTCCCTACAACCGAAAGGCGCCAACGGAAGACGAGTGCCTCCCTGCAACCGAAAGGCACCAACAAAAGAAGAGCGCCTCCCTACAACCGAAAGGCACCGATAGAAACGAGCGCCTTCCTACAACCAGAAGGTGCCCACAGAAGACGAGCGCCTCCCTACAACCGGAAGGCGCCAATGGAAGACGAGCGCCTCCCTGCAACCGGAAGGTGCCAACGAAAGAAGAGCGCCTCCCTACAACCGGAAGGCGCCGATAGAAATGAGCGCCTTCCTACAACCGGAAGGCACCCACAGAAGACGAGCGCCTCCCTACAACCGGAAGGCGCCAATGGAAGATGAGCGCCTCCCTGCAACCGAAAGGCGCCAACGAAAGAAGAGCGCCTCCCTACAACCGGAGGGCGCCTCCATGCCTTCATACTTTGCAAGATTTACCAAGTCAACTTTGACTGGTTGACCAAGGACTATGGAGGAGGTTGCACGTGAAGACAAAGGAGATCTATTTTTGCATTTATTAAATAGAATAAAGTGTTTGTTATTATTATCAACCGATTGGCCGGTTGACCTTGTAAAGTTGTTAAAGCATATTATTATTTTTAGGATGCATTAGTTTAGGATTTGTTGTTACGTACACCTAAGGATATTTATATTTATCCTTCTGGTGAACGAACATACTTTAAAATAGAAGAATAAAATATGTGTAGAATCAATTGTAACTAAATCACATCACGTGATTAAAATAGACCGATTTGTTATTGTAATGAGATCTGGCTGCGCTTTATATAAAGACGCAGGATAGATGAACAGAGGAGATCGGAGATCAATGATTAATTTTACACATAACTTATTTTATTTTATTGTTTAATTAATTAAGAGTGCAACTCCTCTTATTCGAGCAAGCTCTACGTAGCTAGCCGGGCGAACTATCTCATGGGAGCTTGGGCCCACTCCCTGCAGTAGTCCTCCCCCGTTTAATTTGTGCATTTTATTTCTGTAGATTAGTTTATTGCTTTAGTTCTTGCTTTATTTAATTTCAGTTGTGTGTGTTTATTTCCTCGCATTTTATTTCCAGCACTTTACTTTTTGTTTAATAATTTATTTATTTCATTTCCCACACTTAGTTTATTTGGTTTGGCTGGAATCCAATTACACAAACCTCCCCACCAAACTAAATAAGGTACAACCAGATTTGTTCCCCAACACTGCAGGCATATACTATGCGTGACACTCATAAGTTTATGAACTTACCGGATTGATAATTTATGGAAGAGAAATGAATGTTTTTTGGGACATGAATTTCTGCTCACCAACGTTGATGAATTGGAAGATGATGAAAAAGTAGCTGAGCATCACCACTCAATTTTAGAAGATGATTACTATGATTCTTAATAGAAATTGGATGAATATGCTTACTCTAACCTTCTAGTGAACCCTTTGCATCAATTAATATGTAGGATAACACAATTTCTTTCTTTCAGGAAGATATTACAAGTCATGTACAATCTGAGGATGTTTTGGAAAAAGGGTTGGAATCTCATCAAGTGTTGGAAAACGATGATGATCCTACTACCATGCATAAAGAAAAAAAAGAATTGATAGAAGAACCAAAATATCATACAAAATATATAATGGAGTTTCATCCCATAAATTTAAATGATAATTTTTACAATGGTTGGGGAAGATATGAAGATGTAGTGTTTTCTCACACTCCTATTGATGAAACTTTTATTCCTCTTGATATGCAGGATATTGAAACTTCTACTTCACATGAAGATCTTACATTTGTAAGAATAGAGAAAGTTCCCAAATTAGATCATGTTGAATATGAATTCATTGAAAATCTTGTTGAAAGAGAAATGGAAGAAATGGTAAATGTTTCTTATGACTCATCTGTTTTAGATGAGGAAGAGGTAAAATCTTCTATTTCATTCTTGACTATTGAAAATTTAGATACAAATTCGCATGATTGTTCTGAAGATTTTAAGGAAGAAATACCATTGGTGGTTAACAAGGAATTGGAACCAAATGACAAAGAGGTTGATCTATGTGAAGCAACTCAAGTTATTGATCAGGGTGATGTGTTATTTGACATGCACCTTGACCAACAAGATGTAAGATTTGAAAAGGAAGGACATGTTTTTAATTGGGTACCTCACTTTGGTATTTTTGATGAACAGGTAATCGATGAGGGTGAATAAGTAAAAGATGATGAAAATGATAAAAACCATGAGGTAAAAGAGGGAATTGCAAATCCCCACCAAGCCTTGGTAAATGAAAATCTACAAAAGGTAGAATATAACTTTTTGTGTCCAAGCATCCAAACTTCAGGTGAAGATTTGTATAATCATTCATTATATTCAAATGTTACTTATGATGAAGTGCCATGGGAGGTTAATAAATAATTATAATTAGTTTCTACTCACACCTCTAATAAGATTGCTTTGGTGAATGAAACAAAAGTTGATGTGCTTGAATTGCTAAATCAGATTCATCAACAAATAATAATGGAATCTAGGATAAAAGCTTATAATGATTCTCATTTAATAGATATCCTAGATGTTGGTAAAGTTTTGCCCAAGTTTTATCGGTCTGCAAACATGGAAAATGATTTGGCTTTAAAGTTATTATAAATAGGCTCTTGTTTGCAAGATCTCATATTTAAAAAGGAAAGATTATTTATAAATCATGAATTGAGTTGTGAAATTGACATCTTAAAGAATAGACAAGAAAGAATTGAAAATCAAAGTTTGTCTAATAAATTTAATGATTTGAAGCTCAACTATAGGATCAATAATGGAACTAAATCAAATTGGTGAGGTGAGAGAGGGAAGATGAGAATTGTTATATGGTTTGGCCTAATCTGGTTTTTGCTGGATTTCTATAAAACTTAGCTTGCATATAATTTTACATGTCTTTTGAAATATGCTAATCATGTTTGGAATCCAAGGAAGTGATCGGTCAATATTTACATCATCCTTTACCATATTTTACATTTGTATATAGTTTTGGTTTTCATATTTTTGTTTGGTTTTGTTGTTTGTGTGTTTTGTCCTTAAGTTTGAATTTACGTATTTTGTGTTTTGGGTTGTTCCATTATTTTGAGGTGATGTTTCATGGTCTCTGGCCCATTTTTGTGTCCCTTTGTTTAGTATGTTGGAGTATCTAATCTAAAAAAATGTGAAACCAAGAAAAGGAGAATGATTTATTTGGTGATCATGCTCAGATTTTGGGACTAAGATGGTGGAGATTGGAACAATGAAAGATTTCTAGAGCTCCACATGTAACTCACATACATTAAAGGGTATTTCTAGAAATTATGAAGGATGAAGTTATCTTGATTTGCAACCCTAGGAAAAAATATAACACACTCCACTTGTAGGCTTCCTAACCCCAGTGATCATTGAAGCTTTGCAAGATTTTTATTTTGAAAAAATAAAAAATAAAAAATAAGAGAGAGAAAAAAAGGAAAACAACCATTGAAAAACTTGATCAAATCAGTCACAAGATCTAGATAAACTCTACCATGGCTATGGATTCCTGGTTGATAGCAGGGCTCTATCTAGACACATCTCAGATAAAACGAAAGGCTTTGGAAAGCATTAAGAGAACACAAGGGTGAGTTGGATAATCCCCACCGGGGCTATAGATGCTTGATTGATCATGGGGATCTATCTGTAAAAGTTTTTGTTTTATGAGTTGTACTTCATATCCTAATGGAAAAAGAGATGATGGAATCTGGAGGATTTTTAGAGATGCAAAAGCAAATCACTTTTCACACACTAAGCAAAGGCAAATGGATTAATTGTTTATTCAAAGTTGTTTACCCCCAACTTCTTGAGACATTACTAAATATTTTGCATTTCGCTGATCTTATGTGTTCTCATTTCAGATTGGGTTCTTCACTCGAAATGCTCAAGAACATTTCCTAGCAGAGTAATTATTTGTTGTGGCTACTCCACAACTCACCCCAAAATTGGGGACCCACTTTTTGTTTCGGTATTTGTGTGTTTGCATTTTTTTTTAAGTGTCTAATGCTTTGCTTTTTTTTGGGTTTGCATTTTTCACCAATTTTTTGTCGATGATTTTTTATCATTAATTTATTGTTGATGATATTTTTATTGTCATTTTGTTATCGATGATTTTTATCTTCAATTTATTGTCGATGATTTTTATCGTCATTTTCTTGTCGATGAATTTTATTGTCAATTTCTTGCTAATGATTTTTATCGTCAATTTGTTGCTGACGATATTTATCGTCAAGTTTATTGTTAGCGATTTTGTTGTTAAATTTTGTGTTTTCTTTCATGTGTATGTTTCAAATAATATATAAAATGAAAATTAAAATAAAATTCAAGAAATCATTTAAAATAAATAAAAACAATAAAATATATATATAAAAAGACAAATCCATATCTATATCTATATATATATTTATATATATATATATAATATATATATATATATATATATATATATATATAAATGAAGCCATTAGCTTCTTTAATAGTTAGGTGTTAATAAAGGTTAATTTATAATCTTAAATATTTTAATTTATTTTTATGTAGCTTGAGATAATATAGTTTTGTTTTATGGTTTTAATAAAAGGTTTTAGTGATCATTACAGGATTTCTTGATGGCAACATGATTTTAGAGGTAGATGCCTAGAGTCAATCTATGTCATAGAGCGGATTGAGGAAAGTGGTGCTCGATGAGAAATGATATGACGAAGGCCAACGTGGCCACACCAGTGCATACGTCGATGTAGGGGACCACATACTCTAGGTTTCAGTCTCATGTCAGATGCTTAGGACCATGACTACAGTAAATGATAGACTCGAGTAGGGCAAGTGTGGGTACCATACAATGGTATGAACATGTGATGTGGCACTGAAAAATGCAAACGTGTGATGTTGGGGTGTAGATGCAAGTCTAATCGCAACATTGAGCATGAGTGGGAAAATATGAATAACACAGTGCAATCATTAATAGTCAAAGGAGAAAATAACGTATTTTATGTTTGATGTCACACACAAAGAGGGCATCTACGTCCTAGATATGCATGCCTAAAGATGTAGGTGACATTCGTATCCCACCAACACAGATTATCTAGACTTTGACAAGGTGAGGTGGAGGTGGTATCTAATACATCAATCATGATGAGCATAGGTGATGATCATGGCGGTAGCAGGAGATTGACATGGAGGTTTTCCATCAAACGAGGATGATTGAAGGTATGAAGGACGTAATTTTTAAGCTATGGTATGATAAAATTTATCACCAGCCTGCACA
This sequence comes from Wollemia nobilis, assembly GCA_028583015.1. Lineage (NCBI taxonomy): Eukaryota > Viridiplantae > Streptophyta > Pinopsida > Araucariales > Araucariaceae > Wollemia > Wollemia nobilis. The sequence continues at coordinate 4,251,890 of JAQPPZ010017101.1, read as the reverse complement.
GGGAATCACTGCAAGATGATAAGACTTTGACCAGTGAGCTATCCTTGAGTGTGTTCGTTGTGAAAGGTCTGGATGTTGGGTTTGGTGTGTTAAAGCAAAAATCTTAGCGATGGCATTTACCATATGTGGCATATCTATTGTATATGGCATGGCATCACTTGGACAATATAGTAGTGTGAAATATGACAAGCAGATAGCAGGTTGAAGAATAGGGGTCATGCGACATCATCATAATTGTTAAGGTTTGAAATTGAATTTGCAGTGACATAGAAGGTATCAAGCAGCATAGTAGTAATGAACAAATTTGATTCGATAGTCAAATATGACCAAAACACGTTAATATAGACAATGAATCTCTGGTAAACATGATTACGTGGATATTTGTAGTGCATACCAGAATAATATGAAGTACCATATTATTGGATGACACACATTCACACCGATGTGTATAAGCATCCGTGTAGGACAAAGCAGGGGTTGAATGACGTGTAAAAATAGGAGTAGGTTTGATATGATTTATCAACTGAAGATAGGGGGTTGGCCTCAGTGTTTTAGCCATGGAGCAACATTGTTTGAATGTGTCCTAGAAAATCCACGTGATCAGTGTCGACCAGTAAATGCATGTTCAAGATATGGTGGAAACTTACACAATGCTAGCGGTGATGATAGTTGCGATGAATAGCAGATCAAGAGCACAATGGAAGTTGACGTGACAATCATGGGTCGATGAATTTGTAAGGATAGTCGAGCAACAAAAGACATCTAGTGATGTTCGAAATGTAAGATAGCAGTGTTGAGCAGATTCAAATGAAGCCATTTTGGTTTTGATCACTTCAACAAGTATAACACAATATTAACACAGACATAAACGATTTCACTGGTAGAAGCACCGGATGATGTGGCAATCTGATCACACATTGGAGAAGCCCATGTGGAGAACTTAGACCTTGGTTATAACTTTGCCAAGGTGGTGATAGATATAGATATATGTCATTTTCAGATGATTTTTCCCATGCAACAAGGATGGTGCTCACTTACTATCAATAGGGTGAATAAAATATTGCATGGCTAGTGCATCTCAATATGGTTACATGATTGGTAAGCGGTAAATAAATATGATAGGTGTAGGACGTTCATCGAAATGCTCACTAATGAGCCAAAACTATGCGTAATACCCAAATATTAAATAAGGATGGTGACAAATAATATAGGAGAAACCTCAATGGATATTTAATGATATATGAGAGATATATTATCATTGGTAATGTAAAATCCTTGTGGTTACCTAAGGCATCTACGAATGAGTTGACTAAAACAAAATAGGTATACAAGTGGATTAATTCAATGATAACCATTGTGTACACGTGTATATGGCCTATAAAGGCAATTTTTGTAAGGAGGAGTTTCTTATGTTAATAAAGTGATAATGTAGCCATTATCATTGGAAAGTACAATGTTATAAAAAAACCAATAGAAGAAAACAAAGAGGCCAAGCGTAGGAAAATACTTGCATGAAACCAAACAGGAAAATGAAACGAACAACCATATTAGAAAATTTAAATATATCATGAAAAGACAGAAAGGGGCTGGTTCCTTTTGGCAAGGCCAAATGCTTCCGGAAATAATATGTAAACAAAAACATTTTTTTTTTGTTTAATGCAAACTTTGGCAGGTTTTTAGCACCTTATTAGCAAGAAAAGAGGAGAACAATTTCTGAATGTTTTGGTTGAATGCTTATTTTTATTTTCTCTATTTTAGATTTATAGGTAACATTTAATGTGTTTCATGGTTGCGTTGCTGAATATCTGAAAACCGATAATTTATTTTATTCCTTAGAAGCTTGCATCTAACTTATTTTGGGATGTGCAAATGCAGTTTCGGTTAGGTTGGGTTATGTTCAGAAACTCTCATATCTCAGGTTTTGCAGGATATGGTAGTATGGAAACTGCTAATATTTTGTTTTTTGGATTTTTTGCATTTTATTTCCATTTCTAGTTTTTATTTTTATTTTTCTTTCATTTTGCAATTTTTTTTAAAACTTTGAGGATTAAAAATAATAATAATAAAATAAAATGATAAAAATAATTACATGGGTGTGAAGAATGATATATAATCTATCATATGAAATAAATTCAAACTCATTTTGAAGTCATTTTTATAAAAATTGTTAAAAATAACTGTTTTATGCAGATTTTTATAATTTCGGAATTTTATTTTTTGATATTTTGAAGGTAAATAAGATTTTTAAACTTTGCATTTCCATTCATAAGCATAATATGGCATTTCATTTATGAAAAATTCAATTTCATTAAAGGGGGAAAATTTTTATGGCATTTCATTGGCCATCATTTAAGAGCAATAAATACCCTTCTCATTATGAAATTTTTGATTTCATAAAATAGAGGTAATTTATCATTACATCAAAGGCTAGTGTTTTAAAACATTAAATTATTTCTTCTTTATGAAAATTGATTTCATTAAAGAGGAATAATTCATAATGACATTATGAGGCCATTATTTTAAAGCAATAAATTGGTGTCTCTTTCTAAAAATTAATTTCATTAAAGAGGAACAATTTATTAATTATATCAAAGGCTATCTTTATCTTCATGATAGAAGCTACATTTAATGAATTCTTTCATAATTTGAAATTCATATTTAGAGATAGGTTTTAATCTTCTACTTCATGCTTAAAGTAGGATTTAATACAAGATAAATCTTGTTTAAAATATACTTAATAAAGGAAGACAAAATCTACCTAAAAACATTCAATATAAAAGGAATTAAGGATATATCGTGGTCTTATGAGGGCCAATTCACATTTGCATTTCTTGAAGTTTCATGAACAATTATTAAAGTAGCATGGTAAAATAAACCAACACATACCCCTTGTTAACAATTATTTGCAATCACTAGGATGTTCCTAGCACTTATTTGATATATCTTCATTGATATTACTAATACACATGTGCAATGCTTATATAACGGAACCTTGGAGAAGTTGTTTTGGTTTCTAACTTCTTTGCAAGAGAGGATTTGTGATCAAAATCCTAAGGGTGAGTGTGGTTTTGCAATTGGGTAAAATTACCACTCAAAACTCTGAAATATGGATTTACTAGCCATAATTTCTTAAATCCAAACACTTAACTATCTAAAAAACAATTCCACTACACTGATATTTAAACATATGTGAGCTAAGTGGAATTAAAACTAGGTAATTAAAAGATAAATGTAAAATTCTATGATTACCAAATAAATATCATTCATTGAATTTAAGATTATTATCACATATAACAACAATGGATTATTTTGAAGTTGTATAAAATTTAAAATGCATTGCAAAAAACCAACTTCAATGCTTCAAAAAAAATTAATCTACTCCTAATATAATCAGGATCCAAAGAAAAATCAAAGGTTTAAGGTTAAGAGAAAAGAAATAAAAATAAACAAGCCCATAATACCCTAAAATTAAGTTCTAATTTGGTAAAGTGACAATTCTAATTTAAACCAATCTTGTCCTGACTAGTACTTACACAATTTAAGGTTCAATATGGTGCAATATTTTGAGGTTCGAGATTGTGAAATGAACTGAGTGGAACCACCATCAGCATGATTGAACACAAGAAATTTTAAAAGCCTTATATTATAAATATAGTCTGAGTACATTGATTTATTTTTCCACTTTGGTGGATTGCAAGAATCGATTTCATAACGATATTTGACTTGGTTCAAAAAAACCATCCAACAAAAAAGGAAAAGCAAAGGAAAAAACTATGTTTAAGGGGCCTACTAATAGATGGCTTTTGACCTTTATAACAAGCTATTTATACAATTTTTGGCATTCACATAACATTACATTTTGCAATAATTTACTATCCATGACATGCTTCTTGGGATTCCTTTCAACCATACTTTGGTCATGTCTCATTAAATTTCTAGTACTTTTGTCATGCCTCATTTAATATCCATTTGTAATATGCTTGAGGTCTTTGGGACCTTATTTGTTAGTTGATTTAAAGCTTGATCTAGCAATCACAAGTGGGACTAGAATTAATTTCTACCATGTCCACCACTCTATACCTTTATGTTCATTGGGCTTGCACTTGCCTAATCAACATTAAAATCCCATGTCTACCATATTTATATTTAAAGCAGACACGCAAAGTATCCTATAAAGCAAAGCAAAAATGCAAGCATTAGAAGTTATTATTAATTAATATTTTTTAATTTATTATTATTATTTTAAATACTTTTACTATACACTTTATTATATATATAGAAATGACAACTATTCAACAATTGGAAATTTTACTCGGTCATTGAAAATCAACTTTGATAAAATAAAATGAAAAATCCCAACTAAAAGCTTTGGAACCTGTAGGGAAACTAAAAAAAAAAAGTGAGATAAACTCATGCCTAAAAGAGCAGAGCTTGTTTGAAAGAGTTTATTTATCATGTTTTATTTAAATTTTTTTAAAACTCTGTTGAACAAGTCATTCAAGCATGAGTTTCCATCGCTTTCTTTTTTAGTTTCCCTACAGGTCCTAAAGCTTTTAGCTAGGATTTTTTGTTTTCTTTTGTTACAGTTGATTTTCAATGACCAAGTAAAATTTCCAATTTTTAAATAAAACTTCCATTGCCAAGATTTACTTTTGGTTGTTTATATGTTTCCTTACGAGGATTTAGGCTTTTGTTAAAAATATTTTCAACTCTTCTTCTTGCTTTTGACATTTTTTTAATAAGCTATGCGTGGATTCTATTGAGGGCCACTTCCATTACAAAAACAGAACATTACATTGATCTCATTAAATTTTTAACAAGTTAATTCAAGCATACCCATTTATGACTTTCTATAAAAGATATTCTCCATTTTCCTTAAACTATTAAATTTTCATAATCAACTCTTCTCTTTTGAAGGAACTAACAACAAGAACAATCCTTACATGACACATAACCCCAATAGATAGAAGGAAGATAAACATAATAGTCATTCATAAAAGAGGAAATAATTTTGATTATTTTTCTTCTATAGAGGAGGTTCTTCCTCCTTTAGAGTGGCAAGATCTATGAATACCTTTTTGCACTTCAAGATCCTAAGGTAATATCTAGTTGTAACACATTTTGTAGGATCTTCAATTTTAGAAAATTGACCATCATCGATTATTTTATAATTAGCTTTAATAATACCATCTAAGGTGCTAATATTTTCCATGGAATCATTTGGATGGTCTTTAGTAACCATTTGGATTTTATCAATGATTTGATTCAAATTCTTCTTTTGGGGTTGAGTCTTTTGTTGCTCACATGATTTCTACTAGATAATTGGTGTATTTTGAGGATGATCTTCTTTATTTTTTACTAGGATATTTTAAGTTTTTGAATCATTCATGCAAGGCTTTCTCCTCCACCAAGGAGGAATTAGAGCATGAAGACAACATGCTTATACTGATATGGGGGTGAACAGTATAATACCAAATTTTACTTTTCTTTCCCAAATGATATTATCCAATATTATTAATGGCAATATCAATAGTAGTAATCAAAGCAATGCATGAATAATCACACACAAGAGAGACACCAATTTAATGTGTTTCATTCAATGTGGGCTACTCCAAAGAGAAAATATTTCTACTAAATTTTCTCAACAAATATTCTTGGAAATAAATTCCCTATTACAATATTTATGGACCTCTGTCCAAAGGAGACACAAATCGTCTATACTCTAATTTGTGGATCTATCTCCATAGAAGAACTCTTTTCCCTTGCTCTAGTTTGTGGAACTTGATTCAGGAGAACTCTATCTCCTCAAATGGTTTGTGGATATTTCTCCATAAAATAACTTTATCTTCTCAGCTAGTTCATGGATCACACTCCAGAGAAGAACTCTTTCCCATTTCTCTAGTTTTGTGGAAACCACTCCACTCTATTATGGTTTTGTAGATCTCTATCCATAGGAGAACTCTATCCCCTTTTCTCTAGTTTATGAATCTATATCCATAGGAGAACTCTATCCCATTTGCTCTAGATGGTGATATTCTAGAAGACTTCTACCCCCATTACTCTAGCTTATGGATATCTCTCCATAGGAGACCTCTGTCCCCACTACACTAGTTTATGGATCTCTATCCATTGGATATTGATGTCCTCTTTACTCTATCACCTCCAAATCTTGCTCTCAAATCTATCTCAAATTTACACCAAAATCTATCCCAAGTCTAGTACAAATATTCTCTAACTCTATTTAATAAATCTGCACCAAAATATATCTCAAATCTATACTAAAATCTATCCCAAGTCTGGTACAAATCTTCTCTAACCCTGCTCAATAAATCTGCATCAAAATATATCTCAAATTTGTACCAAACTTTATCCCAAACCTAGTACAAATATTCTCTAAATATGCTTAGATTTACCCCAAGCTTTAATACAAATATTGAACAAATCACCAATCAACTCTACTTAGATTTTCCCCAAGCCTTAACATAAAGCTTAAACAAATCACCAATCAAATCTACTTTTAATGTTGTTTCAATTCTTCACAAGACTCGCTTAATTTTACCTTTAAGTCTTCACAAAGACTTGCTCACATATGTCCTTAAGCCTTCTCAAAATATTACTCAAATCTACCTCCAATTCTTCACAAAGACTTTCTCAAATATGTCCTCAAGCCTTCTCAAAGACTTGCTCATAATAGCTCCAAAACTTGCAAAGAAAATACAACTTAAAACTCTTTCTAAAAACTATTTTCACACAAAAAAATTCTATTTAGAATTTATTTAACCTCTGGAACATATAGAGAATGATATGCTCTATCAAAACCTCAATATGTTTCACACTCACAAATTATGTACTCAACCAATCAATCTCTATCACTTGCAAAATCTCTTTCAAATCAAATCAAACCAATGTATAAGTTATTCCACAAAATTGATCTATCCTTCTTGCAAATTTTCTCTCATACATCAATCACACTAATGCATAATTTCCCTTCACAAATTGATCTCAATCACTTCCACAATTTCAATCAATATCTCAAAAACCTATATTCAAAAGGTTTCACAAAGATGCACTAACTTGTCTTCAGTATTAGCACAAGTAGTTCACAATATCTATCTCAAATGACTCCAAAATATTCAATCATGAATCACACAATCTCACTCAAATATTTCCAACAATGCTTATCAAACAATCATTTTCAATCCACCTTATGTTTCAAAAAATTCACTTCAATCAATACTTTAAAATAAATAATGATATGCCCATACCTCTTTGCTTGCTCTTATGGAGATATGTCTTCAAAACTTGTCTCACAACCAACCACCTTTCTATGTGCCACTTCAAAGGTTAAATAGCAAGATTCTATTTCAAAATATCCACATGAATTTTCCTTCTATAAGGTGCTCAATGAATTCTGAAAATAATGTTCTAGGACTCTTCTTTAGTTCTCAAGGACAATGCATTAAAGCTCACAAAAACTCTCTCAAAAATTTCCTTTTCATGAAATAAGAATTACAAACAATAACATCACCTTTTACACCTTTTATCTCCCTCTATAAAATAATTTCCAATCTACCTTAATGTCCAAGAACCAAGAATTACAATTCTAAATAAACCTTTTACAAACTTATCACTCCAACCTTTGCATAAAAAATAAATATCATCAATACCCTTTAAATACTATGCAAAAATTTATTTCTCCTTATACCTCCTATGTTTCAAACTATATACCAAATCACATCCATCGAAAATCAACTATAGTCAACATTAAACAATGTGGAGCATACCTTATAACCAAAAAATTAATCCTTTCTTGTCGCGGATGGAAATCAACCCTTCGACCTCTAGCTTCAAAGTGCAATGCTCAATCACTTGTGCTAACCAAGCAGTTGAGACCAAACCCTTGGTCTCTGCCTTTTATCTCTGTCGCCTTCGATGAAAATGAAGCAAAACACTCAAACCAATGCTAATGGAAATTGAACCATAGACCTTTCCTATGCCCGCATCTTACGCAGGACCTGCTTGCCACTTGGACTACTAGTCCTTGGTAAAACTTAATCGTGCACCTCCTTGTCTTTATTCATTGCCATTTGTTTGATGAATGATATTCCAAACACTTTGCTCTGCTCCTTCGATCGATCAATTCATGCACATAATACATTGGTACTTCGAAAAATAATTTGGCTTCTCATTTTTATATGCATTTGAAACCTTGTCATGACGTCGGCGAAGAACTTTTGTTGGCCTCCATTTTAAATTTGAATTTTGGTGCCCTTTGTCAATTCCAAATTTAATTTTATTTTAAATATAATATTTAACTTTGGGTTAAATATTATTTAACTTTAGTATTAAATAATACTTTTGCATGGGATCCTTTATCAAATTTTTATTTCCATTTTAATAAGCCCTTTCGACTTAATTATTATAATATTTAAAATATTGTAATATCTTCTCTTTTCTCTTTAAAACCATGAGCATAACTTTTGTCTTCAACCTTTTAGCCAACTTTTTTGGCTTATAATATAAAATATTATAACCATTCCTTTTACCAATTTGCTTGTACCAAAATGAACTTTTCCTTGCACCAAAAACTTGACATTAATGACAACATTATTACTCAAAATTTCCAACAGAGCATGATCAGATGACCAGGCATCTCTTCTTCAGGTGGCCATATTGTTGACAATTATGAAATCTTAGGGAGAAGTTTTCATATTCAATATTTTGGATCCATTCCCATTTTCTTGATGGGATAGTAATGGATTTAGGTACAGGAACTAAAACATCCATCCAAATAGCCAATCTTGCTTTACTTATTAATTTTTATAGAAATATTTTCCTCTATTTGGGCATCCATATACTCGAATGCACCAATGGCATTACTAATTTTGGTGAATATCTTCTCTTCCCAAAATTCCATAGGAAGAGCATAAAGATTCACTCATACTAGGCAATCATTAACTTATTTTGTAAAGGGGTTAAAAATAGGAGTCCAAGGTATTAAATAGAGACCCCTTTGTCCAAAAAATGAATTAAATCTAGAATCCATTACCCTATCACTATATTCTAAATTAGAAAAGCAAAAAAAATATATATTTTTGGGTAGGAGAGTTACTTGGAAGTTTGTACTAGTCCACCAATGTTTAATGTATCCTTTGAACTCCTCTAGGCTTGGTCATTTGCCCTTTAGTTTGAAGATAATTATTCAAGCTTCATGATCAATCAAATCCAACCCAAATTCATCCTTTGAAATCTTGATAGAGGGTAGAGGTTCATTCACTCATGAACCCAAAGTTCCCTGAGAGATATTTCTTCTTACTAAAGAAGCTTTCTCATAGATTTAAGAGACAATTTGTGAACAACCCTCTTCCTTCAATGCTTGACTGCACTTAAAGTTTTGCATCCCTTTTTTGAATATTGTAGCCAAACTTATCGCTTTGTTCCATTGCTTGACAACACCTAGGGTTTACACCTTTTTTGTGAAGACATTATTTATATATATTGAAATATTTCCTTTCAATATTTTTTATGCTTACCAAGGTTTTTAATTTTTCTTGTAAGTAGTCAAGTTCCAATAGGGCATACATTACCTTTTTTGGACTTTTGGTAAAGCTAAATTCTAATTGTTGATCAAGGTAATTTCCAATTATCGGGATAATTTCCCATTACCTTGGATTTTAGTGTGGGATTTTGCTTTTTTACTAAGTGTTTTTCATGGGTGTTGGAATTTCTTAAAATTATTAATTATGTCATTGCCCAAGAAAGTTTGACATATGCCATTTTTCTTACACTTAGGTTTTATTTCACCATGAGCAACTAGATTTTGATTAAGGGAGTGTTGACGTTATTACCAAAAATATTCTAGCATCCAAAATATTTCTTTCATTTATTCCACTTACCAAAATAGGATTTCAAAATCAAATATTGACGTCATTGCCCAAAATATATTAGCTTCATTATATTTCATTAGACTTATAGCATTTTCTATTTCACTAAGAATTTGATGCTTCTACTTTGCCATACGTTTTCATTGGTTCTCTGAGATACTACTAAGATTCTTTGTCTTAGAAAAATTTTGGGTGAGGAAGTTATTTCCACTTGAGTGTCATATTTTGACTGGGTGTAGCATTTTGAGTTGCCAATAGCATTAAGCTTCCCCTTGATTGGCTAAATTTCTAGCCAAAAAAAAAAAATTCAATTATATTTTGGGGGTTATACCCACTTTGTTATATGTCCCTAGGAGTTACCTTGGTCATGGTGGATTAGATAACCTGTAGAAAGCAAGTAATTTTATGCCTCAAATCTGCTCAAAAAATAGGTACATTTATACTTTTTGAAAAGATCTTTTCAAAGAGAATCTAATAGAATTAATTTCATAAAATTTTATTTAGTTTTGAAAGAGATAAAGGGATCAAAAGTGAGAGTTGTGTAATTAGATAGACATTTACAAATAATTTGGATAGCTAGATAGTTTTTTGAAGATGAGCCATCTGAGATGTCAATTATTCTTAAAACATCGATAAGTTTATACTTTTTGGAAAATATCTTTTTGAGAATCATATAATGGAAGTGGTTTCATAAAATTTTATTGAGTATTAAAAGAAATATGGGATCCAAAAGTGAAGTAATTTGTGTTTTTGAGAGAAAATTCAAGTCTACAATGCCTAATTTTAAGTATTTTTAGGGTGCGAAGGCTATAGAAACATAGGTATACGAGAACTTGTTGGAAACATTTTCTGAGTCTAACATAAAAAGAAAGGTTATTTTCATTTTAAAAGTTTACTATATATAACAATGACAATAAGCATCACAATAAACTCAAATCTAGAAAAAAATGGGTACCTATAATTAAAAGCTTTTAGTTGAAAAACTAAGTTTTTTAGATGATTGGCTATCATGCACAAGCCCAAGCAAACAAGATGTCATTTTTTAAAAAAGTGGGTCCCTAGTTCATGCATACTAGGGCATGTTGTGTAAGCACAACAACACTACTCAAAATGGAGTCAAGAAGAAAAAATCAACAAAAAGGTGAGTAAGCTATAACTTCAAATTTGACTAAAACATGACAAATGTGATCCTTTTTTGAAAAGGACTTATTTATTCGTAAGCACAAAGTTGTCTATGGAGGGGATTGATTTTCTTTTAAGCATAAGTATTGAAGGGAGTGATTCATTCTTGAGCATAAAATTGAAAATATATGAAGAGGGCTAATTCATTCAATAATCTAAGAGTGAATCATTATCATATTCAAAGAGTGAGTAACTATCATTGTAAAGAGTGAATTACTTCATGGTAACATATTACAAAAGGGGTCACTTTGGCACATGGATTTTGAGGTAATAGCTTAGAAAGTAATATTTTTGTCATAAAGTGGTACTATTGGAGAAAATGGAGCTATTAAAGCCGTATAGAATGAATTTAGAGGTTTTAAATTTGTTCAAAGATGCAAACATGTCTAGGAGTAGAATTATTTTATCTCAATTAAAAGTTAGCTTCAACGTTTTAGTATAAATAAAGCTAAGATGCTTATTTGTCCTTTTGCCGTTTTTAGAGCTACACTATGCTATCAAAATGTGGCTTTTATGAGTCAATTGTGTACATTGACTTGTTCATTCATGAATACGTGGTATCAATGGCTCTTACCCTTTATCCTCTCTTAGTCCTCTCTATTATTTTATAACAAGTTATTTGGAGACATGATGTATTGAAGTTATTTTGTAACTATCACATGTTTAACTAGATCAACAATCTTGCCATGGTTATCCAATCATGTTTATTTTATTGTATTTAGGATTTTATAATTTTCCCTCCCAAATAATCTTCTAGAATCTTCCATCTTACTGTATTTTGGAATCTTCTCGGTTTTACAGTCTTCTAGAATCTTCCATATTTTACTAGATATTAGTGTTGATGTGTACCAACATCTTTAATTTGACCAAAATACATAAATTCTCCAAAAAGGAGTTTCCTTTAACTTTCCAAAATATTCCATCATCAAATAGAAAAATTATGCAACACTTGCACATTGATGCAAGATTTTTTGTAATCTTTTATCCCAATCTCATTGCTACAAAATTGATGCTTTTGAGCTCTGCTAACCCTATTAAGTGTATTTGTTGCATTATCTTGGATTCTATGTTTTATTAGGTTGATCATTCCACTCTCCACAATATCACGTACAAAATGATATCTCATTGCAATATGTTTTATCCTTTCATGGAATGATGAAGAATATGCAAGTGCTATTGCACTTTGGTTGTCACATTTTATTTCAACATATCCTTGGTAAAAATGCAAACCTTTGCACAAACTCATCAGCCAAACAACTTCTTTTGCAACATCAATAGCAACAATATATTTTGCTTCACCACTTGACAAAGCTACAACATTTTACTTTTTACTCCTCTAGCTCAATGCACCACCATACAAAGTGAAGACATATCCTCATGTTGACTTACCCAATCAATGTCTACATAGATTGCAACAAAAAAACATAAATACCAATGAAAAATACATAAAAGGATAACCAGATATTTATAAATAAAAATATTCATTTATTCAAAGGAACTCCCTCACCAATGTTACATGCAAAATGTCTTTTTATAACCACAAAATTAGAGCTTTTCCTAATTTTTCCTCCCAAATAATCTTCTAAAATCTTCCAAATTTTACTAGACATTAATGTTGATGTGTACCAAGTTTTACTAAACATTAATGTTAATGTATACCAACATATTTAGTTTGATAAAAATAAATAAAGTCTCCAAAAAACGGTTTCCATAAACTTTCCAAAATATTCCATCATCAAAAAATAATCTTGAAACACCTGTACATTGTAACACAATCTTACCATGGTTATCCAATCGTATTTATTTTATTGTATTTACTTACTCTCTTGCCCTCATTTTTCCCGTGATTCATATTAACTAATTATATTAAATTAGCTCGAAGTAAGGAGCACGCTAAAATCAAAAGACTTAAAATAATTAACTCCGTCTTTTAATGTTGAAAATGTTATCTTATGAACTTGTGACATCAAAAAAAATTCACACAAATAGTTTCAAAACAAGACGCACAAAACATAAACTACAATTATCCATCCATTAAAATAGCAGTAAAATAGTGTCAAACTATGCCAAATTCTGGGTTTACAAATTATTTTATATTTAATTATAAAAACGGCTAAATGAAAATTTACAAAATAGCCACCAACAATATTAAACAATAGCTAAATTTCCATTGAAGAATATATATACATCAGGCTTCCTCCAGAAGATAACAATTGATTCGATTATATAAACCATTGGTAGACCATGGGATGCCCCAGTGTTTAGTAGCAAAGTCGCATGTGCTTCATTATTTTCCAAAATAAACCTTTTACAAACTTATCACTCCAACCTTTGCATAAAAATAAATATCATCATACCCTTTTAATACTATGCAAAAAAAAAATTCTCCATATACCTCCTATGCTTCAAACTATATATCAAATATCATCCATCGAAAATCAATTATAGTCAATATTAAACAACGTGGAGCATACCTTATAACCAAAATATTAATCCTTGCTTGTCGCGGATGAGAATCAACCCTTCGACCTCTAGCTTCCACGTGCAATGCTCAATTGCTTACACTAGCCAAGTGGTTGAGACCAAACCCTTGGCCTCTACCTTTTATCTCTATCACCTTCGATGAAAATGAAGCAAAACACTCAAACCGGTGCTAATGGGAATCGAATCGTAGACCTTTCCTATCCCTGCACCTTACACAGGACCTGCTTGCCACTTGGGCTCCTAGCCCTTGGTAAAACTTAATCATGCACCTCCTTATCTCTGTTCATTGCCATTTTTTTGATGAATTATATTTCAAACACTTTGCTCTGCTCCTTTGATCGATCAATTCATGCACATAATACATTGGTACTTCGGAAAATAATTTGGCTCCTCCTTTTTATATGCATTTGAAACCTTTTCATGATGTCGGTGAAGAACTTTTGTTGGCCTCCATTTTAAATTTGAATTTTGGTGCCCTTTGCCAATTTCAAATTTAATTTTATATTTAATATAATATTTAACTTTGGGTTAAATATTATTTAACTTTAGTATTAAATAATACTTTTGCATGGGATCCTTTATCAAATTTTTATTTCCCTTTTAATAAGCCCTTTTGGCTTAATTATTATAATATTTAAAATATTGTAATATCTTATCTTTTCTCTTTAAAACCATGAGCATAAATTTTATCTTCAACCTTTTAGCCAACCTTTTTGGCTTATAATATAAAATATTATAACCATTCCTTTTACCAATTTGCTTGTACCAAAATGAACTTTTCCTTGCACCAAACACTTGACATCAATGACAACATTATTACTCAAAATTTCCAACAGAGCATGATCAGATGACCAGGCATCTATTCTTCAGGTGGCCATATTGTTGACAAACATAACATCTTAGGGAGAAGTTTTCATATTCAATATTTTGGATCCATTCCCATTTGTTTGAGGGGTAGTAATGGATTGAGGTCTAGGAACTAAAACATCCATCCAAATAGCCAATATTGCTTTACTCATTAATTTTACTAGAAATATTTTCCTCTATTTGGGTATCCATATACTAGAATTCACAAATGGCATTACTAATTTTGGTGAATATATTATCTTCCCAAAATTCCATAGGAAGAGCATAAATATTCACTTAGACTAGGAAGTCATTAACTTATTTTGTAAAGGGATCCGCCCATGTAGAGGAGTTGGAGAGCAAGTGGGTAGTTAAACCTCTCTAGTTGCTGAGAGGCCCAGGTTCAAATCTCTCACCTCACATGTTGCGGATATGTTATGTAATGGTTCCCTCATGGTCATAGTCTGTTTACCCCTTGTGGCCACCACCAAAAAAAAAAAACTTATTTTGTAAATGGGTTAAAACTAGGAGTCCAAGGTCTTATATAGACACCCCTTTGTCCAAAAAATGAATTAAATATAGAATCCATTACCCTATCCCTATCTTCTAAATTAGAAAAGCAAATAGAAAATAATTTTTTGGGTAGAAGAGTTACTTGGAATTTTGTACTAGTCCACCAATCTTTAATGTATCCTTTGAGCTCCTCTAGGCCTGGTCATTTGCCCTTGAGTTTGAAGATAATTAATCAAGCTTCATGATCAATAAAATCCAACCCAAATTCATCCTTCGAAATCCTGATAAAGGGTAGAGGTTCATTCACTCATGAACCCAAAGATCCCTGAGAGATATTTCTTCTTACCGAAGAAGCTTTCTCATAGATTGAAGAGATAAGTTGTGAACAACCCTCTTCCTTCAACGCTTGATTCCACTTAAAGGTTTGCATCTCATTTTTGAAGATTGTAGCCAAACTTATCGTTTTGTTCCATTGCTTAACAACACCTAAGGTTTACACCCCTTTTGTGAAGACATTATTTATATATATTGAAATATTTTCTTTCAATATTTTTTATGCTTACCAGGGTTTTTAATTTTTCTTGCAAGTAGTCAAGTTCCAATAGGGCATACATTATCTTTTTTGGAATTTTGGTAAATCTAACTTCTAATTGTTGATCGAGGTAATTTTTGATTGTCGGGATGATTTCCCATTACCTTGGCTTTTAGTGTGGGATTTTGCTTTTTTACTAAGTGTTTTTCATGGGTGTTGGGCTTTCTTAAAATCATTAATGATGTCATTGCCCAAGAAAGTTTGACGTATGACATTTTTCTTCCACTTCGGTTTTATTTCACCATGAGCAACTAGATTTTGATTAAGGGAGTGTTGACGTTATTACTAAAAATATTCTAGCATCCAAAACGTTTCTTTCATTTCTTCCACTTACCAAAATAGGATTTCAAAATCAAATATTGATGCCATTGCCCAAAATATATTAGCTTCATTATATTTCCTTAGACTTCTAGCATTTTCTATTTTACTAAGTATTTGATGCTTCCGCTTTGCCATACGTTTTCACTGGTTCTATGAGATACTACTAATATTCTCTGTCTTAGAAAAATTTTAGGTGAGGAAGTGATTTCCACTTGAGTGTCATATTTTGACTGGGTGTAGCATTTCGAGTTGCCAATAGCATTAAACTTCCCCTTTATTGGCTAAATTTCTAGCCAGAACAATTTTTTCAATTATATTTTGGGGGTTATACCCACTTTGTTATATGTCCCCAGGAGTTACCTTAGTCATGGTGGATTAGATAACCTATTGAAAGCAAGCAATTTTATGCCTCAAATCTTCTCAAAAAATAGGTACATTTATACTTTTTGAAAATATCTTTTCAAAGAGAATCTAATAGAATTAATTTCATAAAACATTTTTTAGTATTGAAAGATATAAATGGCTCAAAAGTGAGAGTTGTGTAATTATATAGACATTTATAGATAATTTGGATAGCTATATAGCTTTTTGAAGATGAGCCATCTGAGATGTCAATTATTCTCAAAACATAGGTAAGTTTATACTTTTTGGAAAGCTCTTTTTGAGAAGCATCTAATGGAAGTGGTTTCATAAAATTTTATTGAGTATTAAAAGAGATATGGGATCCAAAAGTGAAGTCATTTGTGTTGTTGGGAGAAAATTCAAGTATGCGATGCATAATTTGAAGTATTTTTAGGGTGTGAAGGCTATAGAAACATAGGTATACGGGTCCCTAGCCCAAGCAGAAGCCCAAGAAAACAATATATCATTTTTTTTAAAAGCGGGTCCCTAGTTCATGCATACTAGGGCATGTTGTGCAAGCACAACAACACTACTCATAATGGAGTCAAGAAGAAAACATCAACTAAAAGGTGAGCAAGCTATGACTTCAAATTTGACTAAGACATGACAAATGTGATCCTTTTTTGAAAAGGACCAATTTATTCCTAAGCACAAAGTTGTCTATGGAGGGGATTGATTTTCTCTTAAGCATAAGTATTGAAGGGAGTGATTCATTCTTGAGCATAAAATTGACTATATATGAAGAGGGCTAATTCACTCAATAATCTAAGAGTGAATCATTGTCATATTCAAAGAGTGACTAACTATCATTGTAAAGAGTGAATTACTTCATGGTAACATATTACAAAAGGGATCATTTTGGCACATGGATTTTGAGGTAATAGCTTAGAAAGTAACTTTTTTGTCATAAAGTGGTACTATTGGAGAAAGTGGAGCTATTAAAGACATAGAATGAATTTAGAGGTTTTAATTTTGTTCAAAGATGCTAACATGTCTAGAAATAGAATTATTTTATCTCAATTAAAATTTAGCTTCAACGTTTAGTATAAATAAAGCTAATATGCTTATTTGTCCTTTTGCCATTTTTAGAGCTACACTATGCTATCAAAATGTGGCTTTTATGAGTCAATTTTTTACATTGACTTGTTCATTCATGAACACGCGGTATCAATGGCTCTTACCTTTTATCCTCTCTTAGTCCTCTCAATTATTTTATAACAAGTTATTTGGAGACATGATGTATTGAAGTTATTTTGTCACTATCACATGTTTAACTAGATAAACAATCTTGCCATGGTTATCCAATCATATTTATTTTATTGTATTCAGGATTTTCTAATTTTCCCTCCCAAATAATCTTCTAGAATCTTCCAAGTCTTACCGTCTTTTGGAGTCTTCTGGGTTTTACAGTCTTCTAGAATATTCCAGATTTTACTAGACATTAATGTTGATGTGTACCAACATCTTTAATTTGACCAAAATACATAAAGTCTCCAAAAAGGGGTTTATGTTAACTTTCCAAAAGATTCCATCATCAAATAGAAAAATTATGCAACACTTGCACATTGTAACAAACTCCCACTTGATGTAATATTTTTTTGTAATCTTTTATCCCAATATCATTGCTACAAAATTGATGCTTTTGAGCTCTGATAACCTTAGTAAGTGCATTTTTTGCATTCTCTTGGATTCTACATTTTATTAGGTTGATCATTCCACTCTCCACCATATCACGCACAAAATGATATCTCATTGCAATATGGTTTATCCTTTCATGGAATGATGAAGAATATGCAAGTGCTATTGCACTTTGGTTGTCACATTTTATTTCAACATATTCCTAGTACAAATGCAGACCTTTGCACAACATCATCAACCAAACAACTTATTTTACAACATCAATAGCAGCAATATATTCTGCTTCAACACTTGACAAAGCTACAACAATTTACTTTTTACTCCTCTAGCTCACTGCACCACCATACAAAGTGAAGACATATCCTCCTGTTGACTTACAGTTGCCCAATCAACATCTACATAGATTGCAAGCAAAAAACATAAATAGCAGATGAACAACAGATAAAAGGATGGCCAGATATTTACAAAGAAAAATATTCATTTATTCAAAGGAACTCCCTCACCAATGTTACATGCAAAATGTCTTTTTATAACCACAAAATGAGAGGCTTTCCTAATTTTTCCTCCCAAATAATCTTCTGAAATCTTCCAAATTTTACTAGACATTAATGTTGATGTGTACCAAGTTTTACTAAACATTAATGTTGATGTATACCAGCATCTTTAGTTTGATCAAAATAAATAAAGTCTGCAAAAAGAGGTTTCCATAAACTTTCCAAAAGATTCCATCATCAAACAAAAAATTCTTGAAACACCTATACATTGTAACACAATCTTGAAACACCTGTACATTGTAACACAATCTTACCATGGTTATTCAATATATTTATTTTATTGTATTTACTTACTCTTTTGCCCTTATTTTTCCTGTGATTCGTCGTAAGTAATTATATTAAATTAGCTCGAAGTAAGGAGCGCGCTAAAATCAAAAGACTTGAAAGAATTAACTCCGTCTTTTAATGTTGAAAACGTTATCTTATGAACTTGTGACATCAAAAAAAAAAATTCACACAAATAGTTTCAAAACAAGACGCACAAAACACAAACTACAATTATCCATCCGTTAAAATAGCAGTAGAATAGTGTCAAACTACGCCAAATTCTGGGTTTACAAATTATTTTATATTTAATTATAAAAGTGAATAAATGAAAATTTACAAAATAGCCACCAACAATAACAAACAATAGCTAAATTTCCACCGAAGAATATATATACATCAGGCTTCCTCCAGAAGATAACAATTGATTTGACTATATAAACCACTGGTAGACCACGGGATGCCCCAGTGTTTAGTAGCAAAGTTGCATGTGCTTCATTATTTTCCAAAATAAATGATAATATACGGTTATCTGATGTTTCCAGAACAAATACATTCTCTCTCCTCTCCATATCTTAATTTTGTTTTTTAGATAATAAATACAGTCTCTTTCCTCTCCATTCAGATAAGAAATACGATTATCCTGAATGTTTCCAGAACAAATACATTCCCTATCCTCTCCATTTCTTAAGTTAATTATCAAACAATTTTGTTTCCTTGGCAGCAAATTCAAGCACTTCAAAACTTCACACTTCTATAAAATGCTTAAAATATTTCAGTAGTATTTTATTTTATAGTCTTGTATTTTGAACTTCCTTATGTATACAATCGTTGAAACAAAAACCAGAAATTGCATATGTCAAGATTATATGTGAAGGGAGTAGAAGCACTTGCAATCCAGCACTATCTTAGCAAATTGCACAAAGCAATTTAGTAACACCTTAATATAAAACTAGGCATACATTTACACATCTTCAATGGAATAACAAACGAATATTGAGGTAGAGATTGCCTATTACTCTTATGCACCTACTCTTCGAAACTTATTTGAAACTCAGATTTCATGAGCTTATTCAAGGCGCCAGATAACGTTTCTCTAGCCAGGGGATCTAGAACCTCCGTCGCCTGCATAAGCAAAAAAAAAAAAAATAAGAATGTTGTTCACCTTAGATTAATCTTAGAAAAATATAGGCTCCCAGTTAGTCATAATCAATTTTACATAAAAAAAAATAAAAAATCAATTACCTTAACGTGAAGACAATACGATGCCACAGTGCCGGTGATCGAAACAAATGCATGCATAACTTCCAAGTTTTGCGACTCCACGACAACCATAATAGACGGCAGGAGGTTCGTCTTCTTCGCACAGTTCATTGCAATGAAAACGTCCTTGCCATTGTAATTCACCGTCAAGTTTTCATCAGATGATTTTGTGCCTAAAATGGCTTTAGATCTATTACAGTTGGAAGAGAGACATTGGTCGTCTTCATTAACCAAGCTACTTTTTTCTATGTTGAGAACCATACTGCTCACTGCTTGATTTGGTAACTCTGTACTTGCTTTCTTGTTCGTGTAAATGGCTAGACGACTCTGGAGATACTGAATATATTTTATGGTCTCCGATAGAATGGAAGCCTTGTCGCTCTGAAATAATTTCGAAGTAGCTTATCAGAAGATAAAACCAGAAATTCCTATCTGATTGCAATAGCCTTAAAATCTATAGCCCTATTATTAAAAAGTTAATGGAAACAAGCAAGTATTTTACCTTGGCGTCTGGATATGGCAACGACGAATACAACTGTGAGTATAATTCATTCATTTCGCTGCGCCGCACCCTTTCTGAGAGGACATGGCTCTCCCTCCGCAACGGACTTGCCATAAAAGGTCTTTTCAACTTGAGGGATTCTTCCCGTATCTCCTCATTAATCTTGCCTCGGTTAGAGGAAGAAATTTGGGGTGTTATCTGTTTCCGCTTATTGGCGTCCGTTTGGCGGTAAACGTAATCTCGAGAATATAAAGGCAGAGGCAGCCCGGGTGAATGGGCGTCCAACAAAAGTGGAGGGTTCGAAAACACAGATCTTGAGGTGGATTGAACGCCGAAAGACGGATTGACGAAACCCTTGGCATTGCATTTCTCGACCACTGCACTGAGGTCGTCAAGGTCCTGAGACATTAGTGGTTCATCTGGTAATTTTGTAGATTCTTCATCTTTTTTGAAAGTCCCGGTCTGGGATAGGGTTTCTGCTTCAGATAAATCTCCGCCTAACCAATTCAGGATTTGCAGATAAGAATAATGGTGATTACTCGTTTGATGAGGAAAGGGGGTTTGCATTGTTCTGTAATCATGATCACCGTGGT
This sequence comes from Wollemia nobilis, assembly GCA_028583015.1. Classification (NCBI taxonomy): domain Eukaryota; kingdom Viridiplantae; phylum Streptophyta; class Pinopsida; order Araucariales; family Araucariaceae; genus Wollemia; species Wollemia nobilis. The sequence goes on along the minus strand of JAQPPZ010017101.1, from coordinate 4,230,852 downwards.
TCGTGAATCCCGGGGATTGGATCCCTGAATTGATTACGGAACGCTGGAAATGCATTCTGCTGGCGAACACAGGAATTTGTGGCCTAGATCGAGAAATATACGGCAACAAGAATAGATCTTCTTCTCCGCCAGTATTCAATATGATGAATAAATGGCAATTGCAGCCTTTTAATTAGTAGTTTCATGTCCAGACTATTCTTTTTTAAAAGGACATCGCCTTGAAGCGAAGGGTTGTTTTCACAGGACCCCATGCCAGTACTCACAGAGAACCTTTTGGTGGAGGTATTGTCAATTTGTAGAAAAGAAGAGTTAAGGCCAAAATCCAAAAGCTGTCTCTGCGGCTCTGACTCTGATAAGCTGTTTTCTCGGTTAATCAAATTAGGTTTGTGGAGGCGTCTAATCCAAAAAGGCCGTAACTTTCATCAATGTTGAACGGGTCCCTTGAAGGATATGTCTTTAATTCTTAAGATCGAAGAGTAAATTTTGATTTAAACTTTTCTAAAAAGTGTGATTGATATCTAATTCGATTCCACGCACGGAAAAGCAAGTTGCAGTTGTACAACGTAGACGTTTAAATAAAGTCAAGCTTCATAATATCTAGCGGAAGTTTTGACGTGAAGTCATTAGGCAATCGAATTCAACACATCTATTTCCAGCATGACATCCACAAATTGTGTGTTGTAAATTTTCTCGTAATTCCAACTAGGATTGGAATTTCAAAAAATATATATACCGTTTAAATTTTTTACTAATTTTTTAAATTAAGATTTAAAATTTTATTTGCTTTTAATATTTTTTAAAGAAAATAGCAGCATCATATTTTTTATATTTTATATTTTTGAATCCATGCTCCTCATTTCAATTGAATTCAATGGAATTTTTGAACTAATTATTATAAATGCTATGCTTCGGTTAGCGGATTATGTTTTCAATACAGATTTTTTTGAAATAATTATTATAAATGCTATGCTTCGGTTAGCGGATTATGTTAGCATGCTGATGGATAAATTGGAGAGTGAGAGATAAATTGGAGAGTGAGAAGTTTAGGATTGTAAAGTATCAATAAAAGTATAGGAATATTTTTCAATGTTTAGAGAATTCACTACGAACATATAATTTTATTTTAAATTATTTGTAAACCTTCATGTCAATTTTATTAACTTGCTGATGTCGATAAATTGGAAAGTGAGATCAAAGTTTAGAATTATAATATATCTATATATATATATATAAATAAAAGGATATTAAAGAGATATTATCCAATGTTTAGAAAATTTACTATAAACATAATTATATTTAAAATTATTTCTAAATCTTCATTGATGATGTTTTATATTTTATTAAGGAATAGGGTAACGAGGGTAATGTGTGGTGATGTTTTAGTTAGTTAAGGTAGAATGTGAGAGTGCACATCACATAAATACTATCGATTCACACCACTCGATCAAACATGTTGCTTATAATTACAGTGCTTACAATTCAGACCTACTTTCCATCTTAAAAATTTACATGAAGCATATTCTCTTTTAAATTTTTATTACATATATGTTGGTTATTTCTAAGTACAATCTTGCAATTTGTGTTCTTTTTCTGAATTGGTATTGTTAAATAACTTTATTTATATTGTGCATTTTAGAAAGTTCAGGTCAAAGTCATTTTCATCTCAGATATGGTCAAGTAATATCAAATTTCATAGTTATACTCTATGAGAAGGCAGTGGCTATTTGGCACTTAAATCTCTCACTTAGCTTAAAGTAGGATAAACATCTTTGAGGAAGATATCTCTAACAATTGGGAAATGTGAGATATCTTAAGACCAATGTCCACACATATATAGTGTAATATGTAAACGAAATATGCTATCCTTTAAATCCATAAAAAAAAGAAAACCTTTAATTTTCAAATCATTTTTTGTTTAAATAAGGAAATTGTTTAACTAATATGGTGAAGTGGCCAAATCATAACAAAATTTTGAAGAAAAAGAAGAGCAAAATCAAAACAACTTGCACGAATGTGAAACAAATATGCAAATATGTAGGGAAGATCTATCAATTTTCACATAATAGAGGACAGCTAAAAAGAACAACCTTATTTCATTTATGTTTGTTAATAACATTTTATTTTAATATTTGATTGATTGTAACATGTGTATTTTCTTATCAGAGATTGATTGTAACATGTGTATTTGCTTATCAGAGATACTGTGTAGAATTTGAAAATAAAATTTACAACTTCATACATGTCTTTATCCTTGTGCTCGTACAATAATTACATTCCCTAGTGACTTTGTTATTTGTTCAACAATTTGAATATGCAAATGTTGTGTTCCATACTCTACTTTTCATTTTATCTTTAAAGCATATTTCAAAAAAGAAGTTAGGAAATTAGAAACATTGGAAGTATAACTATAAATCATTTACTGGAAGTCTGAAAATATTCATCTCTTTTAAAACATAGAGAACAAAAACCTCACCTTTGAAGTTGAATGACCAATATTAGTTCACATATCGATTATAATAATATCATATTAGTTCACATCTCAACTATAATAATATGATAACCCTCGCACAAAAAATATAGACTTGATCTAAAAGCAATCTCTTTTCTTCTATTATTAATCATGCATCTTTTAGTTTATCTTGTTAAGGAGGTAAGATAACTATTACTCTTATTGAAGTGGTTGTACTTGGGCTCATCATTCGAGCAACAAAGTCTAGTATATAATCAGATCCCATATGCAAATATTACTGTTTTATAAAATCCATGCATTGAACTCACAGGATCACAAAGGCAAAAAATCCTCAAATATTTATCTTCAGAGATAATCAATGCCAATACCAAGATATGATCTTGGGTGTCATATTAGTGCAATCAAAGCCCATACCAACTATCAAGATAAAATCTTGGTTTCCAACAATAGGGTAAAAAATAAATATACCTATGTTGTTACGAATTAAATATGTAAATGAGTTAATTATTATACACCACTTTACGTTTGTATATTTTTGCGTAATAATACTATAAATTGTTTAGGATCTCTTAACTTATTCTTAGCTCGATAATGGATAGAGATGGAGTTGGTTTGTGATCTACCATTCTTCTTTCATTAATGTAAAAATAATAACCAATACATTAATGTAGCTCAGTAATGAATAGAGATGAAACTGTTGTTCTTTCATGTAAAAATAATAACCAACACATTAATACAATTAGAAAACCAAAAAAATAATAATAAGCATGCCACACTGAAGACCAAATATCTAACAACAAATATAGAGTGACAATACTTGTAGTTTACGTTTAGAGACATCACCCATGTTCGTATTATTACAAAAGTCTAGAACGATCTTTTGATCATTTTACTTTATTGTATCTATGGAAGGCAAGCTAATGTCATGTCTTATTAAAACACTTATTAGGATTGTAATGTATTTATATACTTCTACAACTTGTATGGCATAAATAAAATCAATAAAATCTACTATAATATATATAATTTATAAAAAAATAACAATAAAAATCTAAAATCAATATAAAATTAAATTAAAACCATAATTTACAATTTCAGGATCATATGCCCATCAAATTCCAAGCCTGATTGCAACTTAATTTACTATTTGAATTTACTTCCTATATTTAAATACTGAAAAGCTAGCCATGATATGGAATTTGCAACTTAATTTTACTATTTGAATTTACTTCCTATATTTAAATACTAAAAAGCTAGCCATGATAATTATCGTCAACCTCCTGTTCTTCTAGCGTACCACACCCCATTTGAAAGGGATTGCCGTATTCGATGCTGAAAATCGAGTTAGCAGTTGTACACGGCACCTTGAAATTTAAACATACACAGATTGCTGTATCTATACCTAGCTTCTATTTATAAACGTAGTATTTCACAAATAATTGCGTTTCACACTACTAACAAGCTAGCTGTGATAATTACTGTCAGCCTGTTGTTCTTCTAGCATGCCACGCCCCCATTTGAAAGGGAGAGATGTACTGGATGCTGAAAATCCAGTTAGCAGCTGTACAAGGCACCTTCAAATTTAAAAATAGACAGATTGATGTATCTCTACCCTCTATTTATAAATGTACTCTGACAAATTATTGCGTTTCGAACTACTGTATGGCATGAGGTCGATCCGTTTTTGGGGTCGATGTTCACCTGAGAGCAAGACAAGATTGCTTCTGTGGATGTTTATCTATGGAATATCAAAACTATGAGATAAATATAAGCTGAAATGAAAGGCATAGGTATCTATAACAATGAATTTCGTCTATCGTACTTTTTAAGGTCTTCTAAAAGGTTAGAAATTTGAGCACTTTATGATGGCCAGACATTGATTTTTCAAGACTTACAAAACCATTTCACGATTTCGCTTCATTTGTAGTTGTAGATTGTTTTTTATAATTATTTTTTTTTAAAGTAATTATGAAATGTACTTTAAAAAAAAGTTAAAGATTTTATGTGTTCTAGGTTTAATTTCTATGGTAGATGTGTGTAAGAACTATTACTAAAAAAAAATAGAAAATAAGGTTGAAATGATATGAGTTGTTTTAATAAGCTTATACCACCTTATCATTATTAATCTACTACCTTTATAACAGGTATACCTCAAAATTTAAACTTAAATTTTTTATAAATAATTAACCACATAAATAATTACCAATCCACCTAACTTTTTAAAAAAAGTTTTTAAACGATTGTTACATTATACTCCGTTAGCTTTAATGTTATTAAAAATACTTTCATCAAACCTGACTTATATAAACCAACACCACCTGGCTTATATAAAGCAACACCATGTTGCACATAATGATTGAAAATAATTTCAGATATCTTTAATTTCAAGGCAGGAGTACGTAATTATTTTATTAATATTTTATAAGTTTTAATATACAAATTTTAATCTAATATTTTTTTAAATTAAATATAATAATAAAAAATTTAGAGTTTTTATAAGTAATTTATTTTCAAGATAACTGAATTATATAATGTCATAAACTTTGCAAGCAACTTTAGTGATACTTGGAAAGAAAAGGAATAAAAATATAAAATAGTGCACGCCTAACAGACACCCAAAAATTTCTACGCTCACTCGCAGTAGAAAAGCATGTTGACGCGTTTTTCAATATTTTCCTATAAAAAGGTTTTATGTGCTACGTTAAAATAAAACTTGTTTGAGAACTTTTGTGCATTTTGGTCTAGAATGTTAGTAAATTGGTAATTGTTTATTTGGTTAGGCATTTATTAAAAAGAGATTTAGGTTCAAACCTTGAAACATTTATGTTGGACAAGAGTAGTAATCTAATTCAAAAGTAGTAATCTGATCTAAATCTTTCGAGTAATGACAATGACCTGATCCTATAATTTAAATCTTGAGAAAAAAATTTACGACGACATTTTTATTACTTGTCACATGTATAAGGCATTAGATATCTATGATCATGAGCACGCATTTTCATTTCTTGTCACATGTATAAGGCATTAGATATCTATGATCATGACACTTATATGTGACGTCTATCATTTTAGACCAATACTCGGAAGTAAAAAAAAATAACTTTATTAAGCATACTCACGTGTGACGTGTATCATTTTAGACCAATACTCGGAAGTAAAAAAATAACTTTATTAAGCATACTCATGCAGGTTCTGATGTGAAATTTTAAAAAGTATGAATGATTACTACATTTAGTGATTACGTCAATAGTAGAACATATACATGTGTATATTTAAAAGTAAAGACACAATGTCTATGATAAAAAAAAATTAACTAAATGAAATTTCAGACTTGTTTGTCTTTAATTTTAAGAAGGGTAGTGTGGGTTAGAATGTGTAAATTAAAAAATATTTAAATTATTTTATATTATGAGTTAAAATGAATTGAAAAGATTTATAGGAAAATTTTAGCTTGGTAATTTTTGTTTGATGAACATACATACCCTCCTTCACACTCATTTAAACTATGGTTTGAACCTTGGACCTCTCAAAAAAGAGTCAAAGTCATTGAACCTCCCCCAAAAAAGCCAAAGCCTAAACAATTGCTTTGTCCCCTCTAAGACTTAGCTTGGTAATTTTGAAATTATACAATTAGAAAATTTGGTACATTTATTACGTACTTTAGATTTACATAAATTTATAAGATTTATAATTTATTGTTATTGTGAATATATATATATATATATATATATATATATATATATATATATAAATAAAGGATATTAATTTTTTAATACATCACATTAATATTTCAATAAATCATAATAAAATATTATACAATATTATGATTGATTATTACATTATAATATTAAAAAATACTAAAATAGCATTAAAATTTAAATGAGAATAATAATGTTTCAAAAATAATCCACATGAATATAAATTAAAATCATATTATAAGAACTGCCTTATAATAGAAGTGTCCATAGGATTTGAATTGAAGTTATTCTCGTAAAATTGCTTTCTATTTACTGTTTCATAATGCCTTGGATTAATTTATATGAATTGTTGTGTGCTATTCAATTTTCTTATTTAAAATTTATTATATATAATTATGTAATTACAAACTTTTGTACTTGATTTACGATTAAAAATTATAGTATAATTTAATAATGTGAAAACTATTTTACATAAGGGCATCTCATATGTTAAAAAAACCTTTATAATGGTTAAGTCTATTGTTACTAGATATACATATTACTTTCAAATTATATCGAAAAAAAATAAATTTCACATAAATAATTATTGATATATTTTATTTTATATGATTTTTTATATTATTGAATGTAATAGTTTTATTTTTGAGCAAGTTTAAAAGTGAATATTTTAAAAATCCAAATAGGAGGCCCAACATTTAAATCCTAAAGGAGTAGGTTTATACATCATGTTTTGATGTGCACAAAATTCGAGAGAAAAGATGAGAATCACTCATATTGAACAATACCAACCCATATTGCCTATGCTCATGTGGACATAAAAAAACCTCTTTCAAAATTTTTTTCTTATTTGAATTTTTATAAATAACTGAACTTGCAAATATTTATGCTTAACTTTCTCAATTTTATATTTTATGTAAAAATTTGATATATACTTGACTTTTTTATTTATTCATGGTATTTAAACATACTTTATGGATATTTTTCTTGTACTTTAGAAATCCAAATAGAAGGTTCAATGTTTGAATCCTATCGAGTAGGGTTATAAGCTATGTTCTTGTATAATTTGACAAAAAAATAATTTAATAGTGACATTGTGTCATTACTAAAAAAAACTATTCTCCCATATAACCTATACTTCCATGGGTGTTAAAAATAACTCTAAATTTTTTTCTTATTTGAAATTTTATATATTATATTACTTACAAATATTTAAGCTTGATTTAATTGTACTTGTATTTACTTTTATATTTACTTTTTTATTAGGATAAAATTTCTTGATTGGTTCACACCCAACCATTGGACTATGAGCATATCCCTTTTAAATGCATTACTTATCACCAACATGGACACTTCTCTCAAAAATATCCAACAAAGCCCAACTAGTTCAAAAAGGAAACATAACATAAATTCTAAACTATTAGGAATAGAAGGCCTCATAGATTGAGAAGTCAAAAAAGGCCTATTTAGGGGAAATGGATCCATAGAGCTCTAAAAAAATTTCCATCCTCACAAAATACATGGAGGAAGAGATAAAAATATCAATTAACAATGAAACTCAAGAAAAAGGTAAAGAAACAAGGGAAGAACCCATTAAGGAACACTTACAAGAAGCACAAAAGGAGAATCATGACAATATGTTAGAGCACTCAGATGAAAACACTAAAGAAAAGGTTGAGGAAACCCATCCTATGGGTTTAGTTATACTAGAAGGAACCCCAACAACATGCTCAACAATTATAGGTAAAAATTTTAACCAATTTCTAAGAGAAGAACAAAATCATAAGGATATCCAAAATAAAACTTAAATTACTTTAGAATTTCTAATGAAGAAGATCCCTAAAAAATGATAGTGCTCTCATGAAACTATAGGGGATTGGGTAGTCCTCTAAATAAAAACTACTTATCAGATCTTATAAAATTACATAAACCACTTGGAGTATATTTACAAGAATAGAAATGGTAGATAATGTAGTGACACTATAATGGAATAAGACATGGAGATATTTAGAGCATGATGTAGAAATTTTGTTAGGTGCTTCAAGAAAGCTTATAACAACTTGAGATTTCTAACAATTAATATTGGCTTGCTTTAAAATCTGAACTGCTTAATAGTATTAGTTTAACTATTGTCAACTTATATGGGCCTAACAACCTAGAGCATAAAAAAGAAGCATGGAATCAATTACATCCCTGGACAAACCAAGAATAACCAAAAGTATTACTAATAGGAGGAGACATGAATGTAACACTAGCATATTGTAAAAATATAAGGGGTAATAGAAATCATGACCTTAATAGAAATCAGTAAAACACATAACTACTAAAGAATATATAGGATATCATTCCTCAAAAATGGAAGTAAACATGGACAAATAGAAGATCAAGAATCCATTACATTGCAAAACGATTACATAGATTCTTAGTTAGTGAGAATATATTTACTATATATCCACTTATAAATAGCCGTATAATCCAAAGTGCAATATCTAATCACAAACCAAATCTACTAGAGATGCTTTAGAACAATCAAGAAGTAATAAAGATCATATTCAAGTATAATTTAGGATGGATAGATAAAGATAACTTTAGAATAATTATAGAGGACAATTGACAACAAAAAGCATCATAAAAAGGTCTTATGAAATCTAGAAAGAAAAAATTGTAAGACTTAAAAATAAATTAGAAAGTGGTTATCCAAATATCAATTTCAAAGAAAATAGATAATTTTACAACTTGAGGAGTTGGAAACAAATCTAGAGGACACATCTCCTCTCTCTCAACAAGTTGATCAAAGAAAAGAGTTGCTAGCAAAGTTATACAAGATAAATTTTGAAGAAGAGACATAATGGATACTGAAGTCCATAATGGTATGGCTACAAACAGGTGATAAGAACACAACAATTGTCCATCTCAAAACTTTTGAAAATTACCATAAGAACACAACTAGAGCAATAGAGAAGGATGGCACCATTTACAAGGAAAATTAAAAAGATAAAAGAAGTAGCACAAGACTACTTTTCAAGGATACACACCCATTAACCTGGTAATCGTCAAGCTCAAGATCATTTGCTCTAGAATATACCATCAACACTTAATCAATAGGACAAAATTGATTTATGTGCTTGAGTGACAAAGGAAGAATTGGAGTTAGTGGTACACTCTCTTCCTAAATATAAAGCTCCAAGACTAGATGGTTTCACTAATAACTTCTATTATAAATTTTTGTACCTTATTGGAGATGATATGCTACAAATGAAAGAAGACATCAGAGAGAGAGGTATGCTCTCTAGAGTCATTAACTCAACATTTATTCCTATAATTCCTAAAGAGAAAAAATTTACCTCTTAATAAATTCAAACCAATTTCTATATATATTTGCTTACACAAAATTGTGACAAAGATTATTTCTAACCAATTCAAAAAGTTGTTTAGTAAGTTAATTTTAGAAGAATGAGGTTTTATTTTAGGAAATAAAATCTATGACAATATCATTATGGTGCATGAGACACTCCACTCCTGCTCCAACATTAAATCAAAGAATATTACCATCAAATTGGACATGGCAAATGCTTTTGATAGAGTCAACCTATATTTCTTAGAAAGTATTTTAACTAAGTTTGGACTCTCGACACAACTGGTATAATGGATAGGAACCTATATTAAAGCTCCTTGGATCTCCCCTTTGATCAATGAAGAACCTCCTGCTTTATTTAAATCTTCTAGGAGAATCCATCAAGGTTGTTCACTATCTCCATACCTCTATAAATTACTAGCAAAAGCACTAGGAAGAGCTCTTAGCAACATGAAAAGTGCATGACAATTACAAGGAATCAAAATTGTCCAAGGTGTCTAACCTACCACACATAACCAATTTGATAATGACACTATATTGTTGGGAGAAACAACCAAGTATAATATAAAAATTTTCAAGATCTATCTAAATTGCTTTGAAATAAATTTAGGTACTTTAATTAATTGCAATTAAAGTTAATTTTATATAATTAATAATGCCAATATAAAATAGAGGTTTTTCCCAAATAATTGGATTTAGAGAAGGACCATATTAGTATTTTAGATACTTAGGGATTCCAATGGGCTTCCACCTCAAACCAAGAAATAGTTGGATTCCAATTATTGATAAGTTATAGTAGTGAATACAAACATACAATAATGGATGGTTGAGTTTATCAGGAAGAAGAGTTTTAATTAGATCAATCTTTTCTACACTTCTAATATTTTAACTTCTAGTTTACCATGCTCTAAAAAGTGTTATACAAGCACTTGATGGTCTAGTAAAAAATTTCCTTTGGCATGATTATAAAAAAGAAGTTTTATTTAGTCAATTGGGATTTAGTTGCTACATGAGTGAATCAAGGGGGACTAGGAACAATATGACTATAAATCATTATCAAGGTACTAGGGGGAAAACTCTTATGGCATCTATCTTAGCCTCCAAACTTACCATGGAAAAATATTGTGAAATCTAAACATATAGACTCAACAATAAAATTGCCCTTAATGAAAAATATAAATACAAGATATGAAGCCTCTCTAATACAGAAACATATTGTGGAATCTAAATAATTGATCTCAAAAAAGATCTCCTAGGTTTCATATATGGATCTCAAATTGACTTAAATAATAATCTAATAGTTGGCAAACCTCTTTTGCTAAGTAGTTGTATTTCATATATCAAAGAAGAGCTACACACTTGTATATCTTAACGCTTAACAAAATTCTATATTAGCACAATAGCATAGTGAAATAGAGATACCCCCCATTGCCATTGCATCTAATAATATAATGAGATCATTTCAAGAAAAAACGCATGAAACTATTGAACCAAAAAAGTTTAGATCAATTTATTTGGGAATACATTAATAAATTAGGTGAATAAAAAATTCATATGGGTGCACAAATGCAACTGATTTCTTAATAAAATATTGGCAACAATTTGGAAACTAAAATTTCCACCTAAGATTCAAGCATTTTCTTGGTTAGTTTTGCATAACAATATTCTTACAAGTGACTACTTGCAAAAAGGGAATATTGTTGGTCCCTATGTGTGTTCTAGATGTATGATGCACAACAATATTATGTACCACTTATTAGTTGAGTGTAACTCAACCACTTCCATTTGGTTAAAGATAGCAATTTATGCCTATATTATTGTTTTTTGTTTTGTTTAGAGGATTTAGTTAACATTACCTAGAGGACATAGTTAGGTTTTTGTTTTCATATTTGAATGTTTTAAAATATCAGGGTATTAGCTTGATGCACCTAGAACACTCATGCCTCACATAAAGTAACATAGCAAGAAGCTTCATGGGCAAAGGGAATGCCTATGAGGAAACCTCTAGGGTTTTTAGATAAGGTCGGCTCCTTGTCGAATTTGATCTTCATGTGCTTTCAAACCTTATGGGTTTAGGCCTACATTTATTAGTGTGTAGAGAAAGGAAATACAAGAAAAATAAATTATAGAAAGCATAAAAATAAGAACATAACTTATAGGAAAGTAAATTTGGATAAAATTAAAACCTAAGGTATGGGGCAATGTGCCAAGATCAAGGTTATCCTCTTGACTAAAAGATATAAATGAAAATATTCACCATAGTCTAATAGATATGATTTGAACACACTTTATCACACATAACCTAGAATTGAAAACACACTACAAAATTAGGATAGAGTGAAATTAGTAATAACTTCCATTTATGTGTCAAAATAATTACAATGCATGTGGTGTGAAGAGGATCAATACTCCTTAGATAAGGGCTCAAGGTTCAATCGTCACTCATACAATAAAGGAGTGAAAGGAAGAGCTTATAAGGCTAGATACAAGGCATGGATATGTAGCTTCAAATACCTTTACAATGAAATTATAGGCCTATTTAAAGGCTAGGATGAGGGATATTTCCCTTTAAAATACTGTACATAAGGTTTGCATTTTATTCTTTGTTCCATATGATAGCTTTTGATGCTAAAAACTTAAAGCAAAATAGCCTCAAGATATAAAATAAATATACTATACCAAATATAAGATAATGACAATATTTTAAACATATAAAACTAATAAATAACTTTTGCAACAACTCTTAAAATTGCCATTAAAGAATGCTCATGAAAATAATAATTTGATATAGAATAAAGATCTCAGTACGTCATACTTCTACATACTCTCCCTCTACATTGTGTTACTTGCACACATACATAGAGATACATATATAATGGAATGTGACTCTTCATATGGAGCACTCTTGGCCTTCTCTCTTATTGATACTCTTCACTTCCTATTCTAAGGACACATTGGCACATGGACTATTATGCACATTTACATTATTACATACTTTACACATTCTAATAATAATTGCGCATTTATTACATTGCATAAAGTAAATACTCACACTCTAATCTAAGACACACTCCTAATATAAATATGTACCCAAGGTGGTACATTAGCATGTACCAAATAATGTAATATTCTCCAACACCCCTGTATTACATTATTTTGTTATTGAATACTTTAGTATTCAATATGGTCTTTGTCTTTTATGTTCATTCTATATCTTTAAGATCAATTCCTGAACTTGCATAAAATGGTTCCTATTTAACCTTTTTGATGTGACTCCTATTTTTCTTTTCTTTCTTTGCTTTTTATCTTCATTGATGATTCTCCTTATAAGAATTGTGTTAGCAAATCATCAAAAACACAACTTTGATCTTGTATTATTCAAATGAGTATCTTCTTTTGGTTTTAGTCTTGATTTGACTTATTTTCTTTTTTCATTTCCTTATTTGTTCTTGCACCTTTATTAGTAATACATATTCAATGTGGTGAGTTAGTATATCATCACAATAATATTGAATTGGATTCGATGATTCTTCCTTAATATAATCATATGAATTATTTCTTTTAACTTGTATATTTCCTTGAAAGAGTTAAAAAATAATAAATGAAATATACATCATCAGAAACTCTTCTAAAGTAAGTACAATGATGTTTTGATATTTCCAAAAAGACTTTAAAAGTTTTTAATGAAGATATCACATAAAGGCAGTACATTTTCCTTCTTTAGCTTCTTTGAAAAAGATCGATTTATCTTTTAGAACATCAAATATTTGATCTTCATCAATGTTGGGTATTAGACCATGTGAATAAAACCTGAGTGCTTGTAACATTTCTTCACTATATTCATTAAATACCTTCTTCACTATTTTATCCATGATTCTTCAGAAATAGACTTCCTTGTAATTCCCTAGTCTCAAGAATGAAAGACAATTTTGATAAGATTTTTCAAATCTCTAAACCTTTGAGGTTAATCACCTTATGTCTTCCTAGTTTTGAATATATTGTCTTTCTTAATAAAAATGTTTTAGTTTCTAAATATTTAATATGAATACCTTATATCTTCCTTTTTTGACTTATCAATCAATAATTTTGATATAGTTTCAATTCTTCAAAACTCTAGGTTGAATTCCTTTTATCTCCCAAATTTCAAAAGAAAATATAATTCCTCAATTTTAAATTTCACAATCCTATGTTGGTGTTGAATTCCTTATAACTTCCAAATTTGAAATTTAGGAATCTAGTAAAAATATATTTGCAAATATTATATTCCTAATTTGATGTAGGAAACCTTATTTCTCCAAAATTTAAAATATTTGCAAATATTAAAATGATTCAAAAAATTCAATAACTCGATTACCAAAGTTTCTCAAAACTTGAAATTCATTTTGAAAATTTCCCAATATAATTTTAAGACTTATCAAAAATTTCCAAAAATAATTAATAATGCTTCAAAGGTTTCATATTTCACTTATAAACCTTTTCTCTCCAATAATCAAATTAATATTGTTTTCTTCAACCTTAGAAAAAATAATAGTACCCTTTATTCTTATAACTCCTAGCTTGGGCAAATAATTAGCTTTTAAATAAGGTGATTTACCTCCAAATTTAGGCACAAAATAATCGGTCAAGGGTGTTTGACCTTTCCTTTAATGATGCTCTCACTTATTTGTTGCATGTATGACACTTTTCTCCACTCTATCGCTCTTATGAATAAATATGTCATGCTATGCTTGATGCTCAATGTTGATTAATGCAAATGGAGTTAAATCCTTTACAATTATGAGGGTATGAGATGTTTCAATCACCTCCTCAATATGGTTGGTGTTCCTCCTATTTTAACAAGTGACACTCAGTATTTTACATGTAAGATGTTACAAAATTGATTCCTTTTATCCTTAAAACTTCATATAACCCTTGCAAATTTTGGCACTCAATTTTAATCAATGATGATGGTGATTTAGATCTTCTCCAATATCCATTCAATCAATGCTCTTTCCTTATGGTAGTTACAAAACTCTCGATCGTTACTACTTCCAATACATCTTCTTAGTGCTTGGTCTTCTCTCCTACGTTCTCCTTAGACTCATCTATATTGGATGATGGTTAGATTTCACCTTACCCTAGCTCATACTCTTTAATTCTTCGACTTCTCAACACATGTATTTTCAACATCCACTTGACTCCCTATGTTTGGACTCTTTTAATGGCATTGCAACTTAGACTTGGTGGATTCTTTCTATTTTTCTAGTGGCTCTTCCTTGAGCTTTGGTGACTCTTCCGACCTTGGTGGTGCTATTCATCTCTTCTAATGATATTTTACCAGAGAATGAATGCTTCTCCTTAGATTTATGCACGGTGGCTTCTTTGGTGGTGCTTGCTCTACCTCCTTGGCTTTGGTGATTACACATCCCAATAGTGGCTTAACTTCTTCCAGCTTGGTGGTGCTTTTTCACTATCAAATATATGTAATTTTTTGTGCTTATTGGTGTCTTTAAACACTTTAAATATTTATCTATTTTGAGTCCTTATTCGATTTATTTTTCTTCAATAAACCTGCACTTTGTAAGATTTTAAAAATAATATTCTTTACTAGTATTCTCTTCTCCTTATTTCTCCTTTTCAAAAAAACTCTAACTTCGTTCTTTATTGTTTTATTTTGTATATTCTAATATGAAAGTGCTACCTCCTCCCTTGGTTGAAGACTCTTAATTTTAAACTATATTTTTCTAAATTCAATATCTCTAATATGGTACTCTCAAAAAACTTAAAGTAGTCTAGCTTTAAGACTTAAACAGTAACCTTTTATAGCATCAGTGTTACACACCTTTTGGCCTCATTTTGTAGCTAATATCCTTGGTGACTTGATTCACCCTTTTCCTGTATTGAATTTATAATATTTTAAGCTTCACTTTCTTTTATTTTGCTGCCCTCAAAACATCAATTTTGTAGCTCTAATTACTGCCCAAATATCAGCTTTCTTACTATCCAAACTTTATGAAAATTTTGCCTTCTAATGTTAAATGCTATCTCAAAACTTTTTCTTTCTTATTTCAAAAAGCTTCCAAGAAACTATGAAATATGTAGCTCAAATACTTGTTCAAATGCTATCCAAAATACAACTTTATCTCCTTCAACTTGTTGCCTTAAAATACAGTCAATTTCTTCTTTGGAATCTCCAAATTGCTTCCTTTTGCTATCCATAAATTTCATCTTAATTGCTATCAATTCCTTATTCAAATAGCTATCTAAAATCACTTTCAATTCTGCAAAACCTTCTCCAAATTGTAGCTCTTCTATCTCCTTCCAATGCTACCCAAATTCGTAGTTCAAAACTCTTCAAATGTTACTTCAAAATTTTGACTTCTTCTCCTCTATCTTGTTGTCCTAAAACAATATCTAACTCCTCCAATATACTTCCTTAATTTATTTTCAAACCTTCCTTCAATTGGCTATTCAAGGGCACTTCAAAATATGCCAAAATATTCTTCAATGTGTAGCTCTATCACTACACCAAAAAAGGGCTTTAATTATGGTTTTTAGCCACCATTAAAGACCTTTAAGGGTGGTTATTTAGTCACTATCTATGATGGCATCATAAAAAATTTGATTCATATGACAATGGTTAAAAATTACCTCAAAAATATACCCTCTTAGGGTTTAAGAGGGTGGTTTAAAACCACCCTCTTAGGGATATGAGGGTGGTTAGAAACCACCCTCTTAGGGTTAAGACCTCTTAGGCCTAAGAGGTATGTTTATAATTGTCCTCTCAGAACCTAAGAGGGTGGGTTTAAACCACCCTCTTAGCCCTAAGACAATAATTTTAAATCACCCTCTTAGATCACCCAAAGATGGAGGTTTTAAATCACCCTCTTAGGTCATCCTAAGACGGTGTTTTAAAACCACCATATTAGGGTGACCTAAGAGAGTGATTTAAAACCAACGTATTAGGGCTAAGAGGGTGGTTTGTAACCACATTCTTAGGGTATCACCTAAAAAATATATATAAAGTATGCCTCAACTGAAACAACATAACACTCAACAGTAGTTTACCTCAGCTGAAACAACATAGCACTCAATCCAAACCAACATAGTGCCCATTTTTTATGTTATTCAAGCTGGAAGGGGGGAAATTGCTTACTTAGTTATCATGCCTACATTAAATTCTTTCCTTTGAAAGTGATATCATTTTTTCTAATTGTTCTTTTTCTTTCTTTTTTTTGAAATCTTTAAAACATGCAACTATTAATTTTGAATAAATACTAGCCATTACAAGACATTCAACTCACCCAAAATAAATATTTGGCTAAATTTCATTTGTACAACTTCTCAAAGAGTTTTGTGGAATCTCTAAAGATAAACAAACTCACTAACTATGGGAAGCAGACAACAAAGTTTTTAGGTATTTACCAACAAAACCTATTAGAATAGTGGATTTATGCTCTCATTTTATTTTTTCAAGATCAATGCCTGTGGAATGAAATAAAATAGGGCAAAGAGAGATGTCATGATGCTGCATGTTGATCATTTCAAATGCATTTATAAAAATTAAATTTTCTTTAATCTGGTTATTTTATTTGTGTGAGACATAGATAATATCCTTTTGTGTTCCCTTGGCTATAATTTTTAAATTTTGTTACATCCATGTAGTGTACAAAATCAGGGAGACTTCATTTGATCTATTTTTAATTAATATCCACCACTTCCTACACTCCATATTAGTGTGTGTATATTATCATGCACCCCAAAACATCAACCCAATGGTTAATAGCATCTTCACATGTCACTAGCATCTCATAATCATGTAACAACCCAAACTTCCACACTCAGTTTTTTTTCCCAAATAACTTAAGGTCATTAACCCTCTTAGGACCAACACCCTTCTCACATTAACCACCAACTCACAACCACATTAACCTATAGATAAGTGGTTAGATCTCTAGAAATTTTATCATTTCTTTGATTTTAATTACGGGTTATTATCCTCCCCTTTCTTTCCTCTAAAATGGTACCTTTAGTAATACCATATCTCTACGAGTGTCATTAAATGTAGGATTTTTTATTTTTATATATTTTAAAAGGAAACGTTCAACACATCACACTACACAAGTCTCTTAGTCTAGAACTCTCCTTTTCTATCTATCAAAAAGGTTTGCGCATATCTCTACAAACCTCATAGGCCATTCAATGAGTTACACTATGCAAGAAATGGATGATTATCCCTTATTCTATCAAGGGATTGTCTTACCTGGTAGCATCCATGCTTACCTAATACAATATAAATAGAACTATAATCACTATCACTTGGTTTCTTTGGGGGTCCTAAATTAATTAGAGATATGATATTACTTTCCTTATCGATACATCTTTGTGGCTCATGAGAGAAAAATTACCAAGGATAGAACTACACACTAGCTTCATATTTATCACCTAAACTGACCTGGCTTATTCAATGAAGCTCTACGTAGTCCATGGAAGTACTTAGCACACAAGGGGATCCCATGATTTATTGGAAACTCTGAGTGATCTCCCATTTCAACAAACACTATCCTGAGTTAAGTTTCACTACTAGAGAACTTGACCACTTTAAAATCTTAATACCAGCATTCGAGACAACAAGGTATAAGCTTAGGATAAGTTTAAATGTTTGACCTCATACATACATTCATTCATAAACAAGCATGGTTTCAATACGCCATCTATAAACCTATATGAAGTTATGGCATTCACTAAAGTATCCCTTAATAAAATCATGCACAAATTTTATTCTATGAAAGTAAATCTAAAAGTGAAATACAAAATAATCTAAATACCATTCCCATTTAATATATTCACCATGTAGCAAAGCAAATATAGAACATAAAGAAACACTTCCACCATAAACCAATTCTACCATATTCAACATAAAAGGTTCGCATTACATACAATGAGGTTCTAAATAAACCTTTGTCTTGGAGAGTACACAAGAAGTTTTCACATAATAAATAATTATAAGCTTCTACAATCCCACAATTCCTTGACATAGTCTTCCATTAAAACTACCAATAAATAGATGAGTTAATTGGTACAACCAATGCATAGAATAACAAAGCTTTCTTTATACACCAATGAACGGATCTTAATTGTAATTCAGCCAAGAATCATATTTGGTATAATACATTGTCCTATAATGTTATTCATTGTAGCAAGACTATATTTATCATGCCAGAGAAAAAATACCATTGGTCATTGAAAAGGAATTGTCCATACCTCGAGATCAAAGATAACTCCCATAAAAATAACTTAAAGTTTACTATATATTCTCAATTGAAAGTAAAACTTTACATACAATAACCATACTAGACTTCATTCTGCCAAAGCATTCCAAATAAGAACAACACACAGGAAATATTTTATCTCAAACATCATGCAACATAAAGCAAGGCAATTTCATAAACAATTTTCTTCATAATAGTGGCTATGTTCACTATTTCTCCTAAATAGTCAACACAAAATTCGCACACAAAAATCCCATTCATTCCTCAAATACCAATAATTACTAGAAAGTGCCTCAAAGGTAATTTTTATGTAAACAATAACATTCAATAAGAACACAAGTCTAACCTATATTTCTTTCTAGAGACCTGGATTCATTTTGATAAAAACACACCTCGAGTTCTTCCAACATCCTGTTTACACTACCATAGTTGGACATAGCTCCTCCCTTCTTAACATTAGAACAAGGTTTTAAGAACTAGGATTTGCCAAAATCAATAAAAAAATAATTTTCAAAACTCAACAACAAAGTTTTCTTAAAGCTTTCAATCAATTTAAACTCATTTTTATGCTAGAGCAACATGCACAAGTGGTATGAACCATAAAATCTCAACTAGCTCTGTTATTAAGAAAACCTTTGCTCAAAAAATATCTTCCTAAAATAAAACCAATATTCGTGGCTTCAAAAATAAATGCAATGCACTAAAAAATCCATGATATGTAGAGCAAGCATTAGTTTCAGTCACAATGTTACTCATAATCATGGTTATGCACAATTTTTTTTTTATAACAACAAAAATAAAAAAACTATTTCCATAATAATTTAATAGTGGATGCAACAATAATTCTTTCCACAATAGACCATTAGCTAATCCATAAAAGAACTCACATCAAAACAAATAATTTTACACCATACAATAAACCAGTTTTATTTCCTTAAAGAGTTATACATGTTGTTCGTCGCTGCTCTTTTAAGCTTCCTACCTGCACCTCAATCTTCCTTCATTGTTGGATAGATTCCTTTCTCCCACATTCCTTCTTTTTTCCTAAAAACTTCCATTCCAAAAATCTATTTTTTTTCAAAAAATAACACTAGTCTTTTCTCTTCGCTTACCAAATCGCTCCACCTTTTACGAACCTCCCACTACCAAGGACATCATTCTCCTTGCTCAACACGGTTTATCTCTTCCATCCTTAGCTAGGTAATTCAATAAAATTTTCATTAAGAGCAATGGTGGTGGAAAAAAATAACTCAAACTCTCATGGTTGCACACTCAACAACCATCCAGAATATAGGTTCTAGTGGAACTAAGTTTTCACCATCATAAATATGTCATAACAGTCATGAAGCATTTGTAATTAAAATAATAATTCTATGAGGTACAAGCTCCTCTATTTCAAAAAAAAGGAAATCACACACAACACTAATATATTTACCAATTAAAACAAAATCTTTATTTTTTCTAGATTCTATTCTAGAAATATATTAAAAAAAAACACATGCTTCCTTTCCCTAGAAATATCAACAACAAACAATCATTTCCATAGCCACTTATCAATTTCAATCAAAAAAACTATTTTATGATAAGCATTTCTTTATCTAAAGGTCAACATGATTAGTTTCTTTTATGCAAGTCATATTATGCATTCTCAATGAAAGAAGCACTCATTCATGTTGCTTTCAAATACTTCATCGAATAACCCATCACATCATTTCCTATGGACATTCCCTTTCTCGAAGACCAATTCTTTCTTC
This sequence comes from Wollemia nobilis, assembly GCA_028583015.1. Lineage (NCBI taxonomy): Eukaryota > Viridiplantae > Streptophyta > Pinopsida > Araucariales > Araucariaceae > Wollemia > Wollemia nobilis. Next base: position 4,210,327 of record JAQPPZ010017101.1, on the reverse strand, counting down.
CACCAATAGCAACTCTTTCCTACAAAAAGTGATGTTCCATTAGCAACATCTTATTCTTTCATAAAACTAAGTTTGCAAGAACTTTAACTTGATAAGATGATAAAATCAAATCACTGCATAATTCCATCAACAACACATATGTTTTCATGATAAATAAATAGATAGTCCATCATCTTATAAAAAGTAGAACTAGCACATAATGAAAGCATTAGAAAACCATAAAATCAAAAATTGGCCAAGGGAGGGTCATGACATACTCCCCCCCTAGGCTTAACACGGTCCTCTATGTCTCCCAAGTTTTTTTTTTTAAACAAAACAAAATATTTACAAATATTTTTAAAACAAAAATAGAAAATGATTCTACATGTCTGCCACTTTCTCCCAAGTAGAATTCCTCTCAAAATATCTATCCCATTGAAATTTACACTACTCTAACATTCCTTTCCTCATCGACTTGGTTAAGTACTCAGATCCTTACTAGTTGAACCTCTATAGTTGTCGAATTTTCCATATACAAATTAGAGAAATTCCATACATGCTTAGGATTAGCAATTTATTTTCTAAGGAAATGTGAAATGTGTTGTGAATATTAGATATATTAGGTGGTAAGGCAAGTCGATAAGCCACAAGACTAATATTATTCATAATATTAAAGGGTCTGACATAGCAAGGATCAAATTTCATGGAATCATTGCACTCTTTCTTGGCTTTACCCTTAAAAATACCTTGTCACCCACCACATACTCTCTTGGAAATATCTTAAGATCAGAATAACTCTTCTAACAATCTACAACTTCTTTTAGTCTTTATCTAACCATTCTTAGCTACTACTCCTTTTCTCTAATAATATCAGGTCCCAACACAATCTAGTTTTTGCTATTATCCCACAATAATGGTGTTCTACATTTTCTTCCATACAATACCTCAAAAGGTACCATTCCCAAGGATGAATGGTGTTTGTTATTGTAATAAAATTCCACCAAGTATAGGTTATCCTCCCAACGAGTTTTCTGATCCATACAGTACATGTGAAGCATATATTCTAGCACCTAGTTTACTCTTTTTGTTTGCCCATCAATTTCTAGGTGGTAAGCATAATTGATATATTGTCTAGTTCTAATGGAATGATGTAAAGCTTGTCAAAACTCAAAGGTAAATCTCGAGTCTCTATCCAATATAATTACTTTTGGAAAACCATGAAGTTAAAATATCTCTTTAGAAAATCTATTAGCCACTACTACAACATCATCCTTAGTATTTCTATGTATAAAACGTGCAACCTTGGTCAATCTATCAACCACTCCTAGGATTACATCATGTTGAAACCTAATTTTAGGTAGCCCTATATTAAAGTCCAAGGAAATTACTTTCCACTTTTACTTAGGTACGACATGCGGATTCAACAATCCTATTGGATACCTATTCTCAAACTTAACTTTCTGATATTCAAGACATTGAGTGACATATTCATTTATGTCCCTCTTCATCCCAGACTAGTAGAAAATTTTCTTCATGTTCTCCCTCATTTTTTCTCCACCAAGGTGAGTAGAATATGGGGATCTATGAGTTTCACTCATAATATTTCCTTAAATTCCCAACTTTAGGCATTACTAGTATGTCCTTAGAGCATAAGAATCCATCCTTGAAGCTAAAATATTTGTATACATCTGGTTTATCTTTCATTCTCTTCTAAATTTACTTGCAATAAGTGTACTGATTCTAATTCTCTTTGACTTGTTCCATAAAATCAAAATGGAAACAAGATAAAACAACAATGTGTTTCCTTCTAATCAAATTGTTTGTGACTTTATTCTCTTTTTCCTTTATATACTAAATACAAAATTTATATTGCACAAGAAATTCCATCCATTTCCCCTACCTAGAATTGAGTAAGGGTTGAGTAAAGGTATATTGCAGACTCTAATGGTCAGTCATTAGCTCAAAATTTCTACCTACTAGATAGTATCACCAACTTTTAAGAGAAAAAATATAGTTGCTATCTCTAAATAATGGGTTGCATAGTTAACCTCATGTATTTTCAACTTCCTAGACCCATAGGCAACCACTACTCCATCTTGAGAGAGCACTCCTCCCAAGCCCTCCATTGATGCATCTATGCATACTAAAAAAAATTCCTAGGGATCAGGTATCTTTAATATAGGGGGCGTAGTGAGATTTTTTTAAGCAGTTCAAAAGCTTATTTACACTTATCAAACCATATGAACTTCGTTCCTTTCCTTTGCAGGTTAGTTATAGGTGCAATAATTTTGGCACAATCCTTACCATACCACCTGTAGTATCTAGTTAAACCCATGAAAATTTAAACTTCTATCACATTGGTTGATAGTGACCAATTAAAAATAGCCTCATTTTTCTTAGGATATAATGCAATCCCATCTACTAACACAATATTACCCAAATATTGCACTCTTGTCACATAGAACTCACATTTGGATAAATTCCCAAACAACTAATTTTTCCTTAATAGTTCCAACACAGTTTTGAGATGTCTATCATGTTTAGCTTTATTTTAGTAATATATCAATATGTCATCCAAGAATACTAGAATGAACTTGTCCAATTGCTTCCTAAAAATGTTATTCATCAAATTCATGAATGATACTGATGCATTCGTTAAACCAAAAGACAATACGATAAATGCATAATGCCCATACCGAGTCTTAAAAGTTGTCTTGTGAGTATCCACATCTCAGATCCTCAGTTGATGATATCTAAATTTTAAATAAACATTTGAAAATATTTTGGCATCCTTGAGTTGATAAAAGAGATATTTGATTTTGGGTAAAGGATATCTATTTTTGATAGTTGCTTTATTCAACATCCGGTAATCAATGCATAGTCTTACAGAACCATCATTCTTTTTTATTAACAAAACTAGTGCACCCAAGGTGATACACTTGGTATTATTATTCCTTTCTCTAATAATCCTTGAATTTGAAACTTTATTATTGCATTTCAATAGGATTCATCTATAAGGAGCCCTATGAATAGGCTCAGTTCTGAGTTGAAGTTCAATAGAAAATGTCAAATTCTCATTTAGGATATAATCCGGGTAAATCTTCCAAAAATATATATTTAAACTCCTGAAGCACAGGGTGTATCCCAAACACTTCTTTATTTTCTTCATCTAACTCATTTATATTTTTTTGGGTAGATAAGATATTATAACGTTAATACCGGGTTTTACAGGTTGACCAAAAACCTTTTACAAAAAGCAACCCAGGGTTGTTGATGAACGTGTCCTTACTAAGGATCCTATATATGTAAAATCTACATGACACCAAAGCCATTACATCCGGTAAGGCACATAGTATGTTATCAAAAAGAAAATTCCCATACAAAATTTTGGGTATACCCCGAGAAAACACACCTGCATCATAATTACAAAAAAAGAAACATACACGGATCCCTTCCTTGAAATAGTGGAGAAACAAAAAGCTGCAAACACACATAGCAGAGTACTAAAGAAAACTCCCACAACCTCTGTATTGACAATTACTCTTAATTATTATTTTGTAATTGCTTTCTTCCATATATGACATGCTTTGGTACCACATCTCGTCTTGGCCATCTAGATTTATGGCGGTGGCTATCTGGTGGTCCATGTGGCTCTGGTTTGAAGTATTATATTGTCGTTTCTTTCCTTCCCTATGATTATCAACCAATCTAAAATTACTAATATGACTAGGAGCCATGTTATATAACATGTGATTGTTCCCATTAGTCTTTATGGTATTTCCAAGCAGCATCCAAGAAGACTGATAGCTAGGATAATTATTATTATGAGTCCATTTCAAAAAAGAGGCGGGAATACTCCTAGCCTTCGAACTTACAATGCCTTCCCTATTGGTAAATTTGACTATCATTCTTGGAATTCTTGTTGAATAAGATCCTCTACTTCACTCGGGACATCATGTTCCCATTTGAAAATTCCATCACCATCGACACCCAAATTGTCCAATTTATCAGCAATTTTTTTAGCTACTCAAAAGACATGTTAAGATTTTATGTCCTGTGTTCCCTGAAAAAGGATCCTAGCCTCTTCAACAATTGTTTTAATCCTCCAAGGAGGTGTTTTCCAATTATTGAGGAGATTTATAATATGCATAGAGTCTCCTTCTACGATCAAATTGCCTTCTAAGTCTTGAGTCATTTGAAGGCCTCTCCACATAGCTCTAGCTTCAGCTTTGTTGTTCTTCCTTGTTCCCAAATATTCAAAAAACACAAGCATCATATTCCCATTATGATCTCATACAATATCTCCAGTGCCTACTCTTCTAGAATTGTCCTTAACCACTCCATCAAAACTAAGCTTAAGCCAACCCGTAGGAGGTGGGGACCACTTAACATTGGCTCTGGGGTTGACTACCCTAGGCACATAATCATATAACAAGGTTAAGCTTAAATATTAAGCAATCATGGTCTTCTATAGATGAGGTTTATGGCTATAAAAAGGGATAAGGTTCACATTCTCATTGGCAAAGGATAAGATCCTGCCAACCTCAACTACAAGAGACCAACAAAATGGACTCCAATCACATAACACAAATGCAATAATGGAAGAAAACTACAAATTGATATTCTTCTCATTCCTGAATTCACACCCCTTCTACAAAATATTACAATCCATCATATAGCAACCGAAAACCAAAGAAACCCTAAAAATGTCTTTTTTCTAAAACTGCTAAAAATAGATCTTTTTCCTAAAAATTGCTAAAAATAGAAATGAGTCGGATTGCACCCAAATTCGGTGCACACATCCCTCTTACAATAATGAACCTTAATTTAAAATATTAGGTCTCAACTTAAGGTATAACAAAATATAATAAACTTCTAACAACCAAAAAAACCCAAAAAACCCGGGAACCTATTCTAAAAGCTAATTTTGGGGCACTAGATGTCGGAGTTAGGTCCTAAAAACATGATTTTTGGAGGTTCAGGAGGATCAAAGATCATCCTAATGTAGAACATGCACGTGGAACCACCTGTTAAATTTCAAGGCAAACGGGCATACGGTTCACAAGTTATGGCTCCGACAAGGTGCATCATTCTCCTCTGGTGAAAAAGAACTCAGCTCCTACGAGTTCAGCTGAATTGAAATCCTGTAGCTTTTGGTTATCAATTTTCTTTAGCTCTGACTCTGAAACCCAAGTGTTATCTAACTGTGGTAATCCTTCCCACTAAACCAGGAATTTGTTGTAGCTCCCATGTCTGGTGGTGATCACCTTCTTATCGAGCACCTGTGCAACTCTATATTTTTTCTTCTTAGGCATCTGTCATGCCCAATTTATTGTCTCCTGTAATTCACCATCCTCGATAGTACCAGGATACTAAAATAAATCAGAAACATTAAAAGTGGGTGAAATATCAAATTCATCGGGCAACTCCACTTTATAGGCATTATCATTGATCTTCTTCAAAATCCTGCATGGCCCAATTTTCTTAAGTTTTAGTTTGTTATACGTCCCCTTAGGAAATATTTCTTTCCTAAGATGAACCATGACCATATCACCCTCTTCAAACACTTTCACCCTTCTGTGTGCATCAATAGACTCTTTGTAGTGAGCATTACTACTCTGCAATTTTTCCCTCACTGACTCTTGCACTTTTTGGATATGCTCAGCAAATGCTTCTGCATCATCACTAACTTGTTCCCCAATTGGTAACTCAACCAAATATAATACACCTCTAGGATTTTGACCATAAATAATTTGAAAAGGAGATTTACCTATTGACCTGTTCACTAAACTATTGTATGCAAATTTGGCTTGTGACAAGGCTAAATCCCATTGTTTTGGTTTTTCTCCAACTATGCATCGTAAGAGGTTTCCCAAGCTTCTGTTCACTACCTCTATTTTCCCATCGGTCTGTGGGTGGTAAGCACTACTGAACTGCAACCTGGTATTCAAATTTTTCCACAATGTCCTCCAAAAGTGACTCAAGAACTTAGTATCCCGATCAGAAGTAATAGTCTTTGGAACACCATGCAACCGCACAATCTCATCAAAGAATAAGACTGCAGTCCTAGTTGCATCATTAGTTTTTTGACAAGCAATGAAATGCACCATTTTTGAAAATTTGTCTACCACAACAAAAACTGAATCCTTACCCCTCTGTGTCTTGGGCAACCCCAACATGAAATCCATACTCAGATCGGTCCATGGTCCTGTAGGAACTGGCAGTGGCATATACAACCCTATATTTTGTGCATGGCCCTTAGCCATTTGACATACTCTACATCTAGAGACAAACTTGATTATATCTCTCTTCATTTTTGGCCAATAGTACTTCTCCTCTACAAGAGTGGTAGTTTTGGTGACTCCAAAATGACCAACCAAACCCCCACTATGTAATTCCCTCAAGATGTTCTCTCTCATAGAGCCATTGGGAATGCATAATCGATTACCCTTAAACAAGTAACCATTCTATAAAAAATACTCTTCAAAAATAGTATGGGACTCGCCCCCTACCGCACTTTTGCACTGTTGCACAATATTCCCAAAATCCACATCAGATTCATACAGATCTTTAATCCCCTCAAATCCTACCACTTCATTCTCCATAGTGGTCAACAACAAGACTCTCCTACTCAATGCATCAACAACCTTATTCTATTTTCCTGACTTGTGTTTCAGGACAAATGTATACTATTGCAAAAATGAAACCCATTTGGCATGCCTGCTATTTAACTTTTTTTGAGAATTGACATACCTCAATGCTTCATGATCAGTAAACAACACAAACTCCTTTGAGATTAAGTAGTGCCTCCAATGTTGCAATGCTTGCACAATTGCATAAAATTCCACATCATATGTAGAATAATTCTTCCTTGCATCATTCAGCTTCTCACTAAAAAATGCTACAGGTCGGCCCTCTTGACTTAAGACACCACCAATTCCAACAAATGAGGCATCACAATCAACCTCAAACACCTTACTAAAATCTGGTAACACTAGAACAGGGGCTTTCGACACCTTCTTCTTCAAGAGTTCAAAACTCTCTGTTGTTGTCGTAGTCCATACAAACTCTTTCCCCTTCGTGCACTCAGTTATAGGGGCAACTATACTACTGAAGTTCCTGATGAACTTCCTATAAAAGGTAGCTAGTCCATGAAAGCTCCTTACTTCTGTTATAGATCATGGAAGAGGCCATTCCAGAATCACCTTCACTTTCTCATCATCCATCCTCATGCCATCTCTCGAGATTACAAATCCCAAAAACACTAAACTATCTTGAAGAAATCTACATTTCTTCAGGTTGACATACAATTTCTCCTTCCTGAGCACGTCTAACACTAATTTCAGGTGTAACAAATGGTCTTCTTCACTTTTACTATAAATCAAAATATCATCAAAATACACAACCACAAACTTACCATTATATTCTCGTAGTACTATGTTCATCAACCGCATAAATGTATTGGGTGCATTAGACAACCCAAATGGCATCACCATCCACTCGTACAATCCATATTTTGTCTTAAAAGTTGTCTTCCATTCATCCCCTTCTCAAATTCTGATCTGGTAGTAGCCACTCCGTAGATCAATTTTACTGAAGTATTTAGCTCCAGCCAATCCATCCATCATGTCATCCACTCTCGGCATAGGATACCGATACTTTATTGTGATTTTGTTTATGGCTCTACTGTCTACACACATTCACCAATCACCATATTTCTTTGGGGTCAGCAATGTTGGAGTCACACATGGACTCATACTCTCCCTAACTAATCCCTTCTTTATCAACTCTGTCACTTGCCTACTCAACTCTACATTCTGTGTCGGGTTCAACCGATAAGTTGCCTGATTTGGGAGCGCTGATCCTGGAATCAAATCCATGTGATGTTGGATATCCCTTTTTGGTGGTAGCCCATCTGGTAACTCCTCTAGTGTGATATCTTTATATTCACTTAGCAACTTAGCTGCTGTTGTAGGCATAACCACTTCCTCTATTTCTAGCTTCCTAGATGTTAAGGCATAACAGAAGCTAGTGTCCCTGATCTCTACAAGAAACTCCTTCATCGTCAACAAGCTCTCACTCGGCCCATCCTCCTTCAGAGGTACAAGAACTACCTTTACACCATCCTTCCAGAATGTGTAAGTATTCTTTCTCCCATTATGGTTAGTATCCCTATCGTATTGCCAAGGTCTTCCCAATAGAATGTGACATGCATCCATCGAGATCACATCACACCACACTTCATCCTTGTAAGTGCTCCCAATTGAAAATTTAATTAAACACCTCTGATCTACAGTTACCTCATTCCCCTTCTTAACCCATGAGATGCGATATGGATAAGGATGTTTTTCACATTTTAGGTGCATTTTATCAACCATGACATTTGACACCATATTCTCATAGCTACCACCATCAATGACAATGTTACATACCTTCCCTCCTGATGTACACCTTGTTCGAAATATGTTCGTTCGCAACCAAGAATCTTCACCATCTATGGTCTACCCCTTTGCTTTGCTCTGCACCATCTCTTTCTTAGGAGCAATCAATGTCCTCCTTATCATAAGTGCTTCCCCCATGTCAGCAACAACTTCATCCTCATCCTGCTCTTCCATCTCAACCAGATTGACCCTTCCTTGTCCTCCTTGACCCCTTTCTTGGACATCACGTTGGGGACACTCAAATGCTCTGTGCCCCTCCTCACCACATCCATAATAGGTATACGACCTCCTCGGATCATTCCCATTTCATCCACCACCATAACCTCTACCTCGTTGGTATCCTCTTCCTCTCATATTTTGCCCATCTTCTTCTTGTTTAGCAGGTATTGAGGATTCTCCCTTGAGAAAATTAGATCCACTTCGACCCCGACCTGAAGAGGGTGTGAATCCCTTCTTACCTCTTCTATTAATCCTTTTCAATTTCTCCTCCACCTTGAGGGCCATTTGATACGCATCCTCCACTGTAAGAGTGTGATGCATGCTCATCTCATCTTGAACAACAAAACTTAGGCCATTTACATACCTGGCAGCCTTTTGGTCCTCCGTCTCATTGTGCTCCACTCGAATGGATAGCTTGTAGAATTCATTAGTATAGTCCTCAATGCTTTGATCCTTCTGTCGAAGATTCTAAAATCTACGAAATAGGGTTTGGGAGTAGTCTACAGGTATAAATTTTTCTTGTAACTTCTTCTTCATCTTTGTCCAATCCCTGATATTTTCCTTTCCATTCCTCTATCATGTAGTCTATAAATGATCCCACCAAATCAATGCATGTCCCTTCAACTTTGTGCATGCGAGCTTAACCTTCTTCTCTTCAGCAAGGTTACTCCATTCAAAATATTTTTCTAGGCTATTGATCCAATCGATCAACTCCTCTGGTTTCAACCCACCAGCATACTCGAGAACCTCGATCTTGATCCCATATCGATTCCCCTTAAGCCCCTCTAGAGCTTGTATCAGTCGATTTTCAAAATCGTGCCCTTCTTCCTCTGGGCCCTCTGGTTCTACTTCTATGTGGACCTCAGATCCACGTTCCTTAGGTATATTTTCATCATCAGATCCTTGATCTGCACGTGCCCTGGGATGTCTCTCTCCCATGCGATCAATCACACCAGTCATCCATGCTATTTCTGCATTTAGATCCTCGATCTGCCTATTCATCTGGGCATATCTTCTAGGTGGCATCTTCCCTTCACTAGCGAGATCACACCCGCTCTGATACCAAATGGTGTAAACTCAACTACAAGAGACCAACAAAATGGACTCCAATCACATAACACAAATGCAATAATGGAAGAAAACTGCCAATTGATATTCTTCTCATTCCTGAATTCACACCCCTTCTACAAAATATTACAATCCATCATATAGCAACCAAAAACCAAAGAAACCCTAAAAATATATTTTTTCTAAAAACTGCTAAAAATAGATCTTTTTCCTAAAAATTGCTAAAAATAGAAATGAGTCGGATTGCACCCAAATTTGGTGCACACATCCCTCTTACAATAATGAACCTTAATTTAAAATATTAGGTCTCAAATTAAGGTATAACAAAAGATAATAAACTTCTAACAACCAAAAAAACCCAAAAAACCTAGGAACCTATTCTAAAAGCTAATTTTGGGGCACTAGATGTCGGAGTTAGGTCCCAAAAACATGATTTTTGGAGGGTCAAGAGGATCAAAGATCATCTTGATGTAGAACATGCACGTGGAACCACCTGTTAAATTTCAAGGCAAACGGGCGTACGGTTCACAAGTTATGGCTCCGACAAGGTGCATCAATTGTCCTTAGCCATTCCATCAAAATTAAGCTTAAACCAACCCGTAGGAGGTGGGGACCACTTAACATTAGCTCTGGATTTGACTACCCTAGGCACAAAATTATCTAACAAGGTTAATATTAAATATTGAGCAATCATGGTCTCCTATAGATGAGGTTTACGGCTATCAAAAGGGATAAGGTTCACATTTTCGTTGGCAAAGGATAGGATCTTGGCAATGATAGTTTGATGATCATGGATAGACTCATTAAAAACTCTATGGTTCCTTTATAACCACACCTTCTAAAGATAGTGATTGAGATAAATTTTCCACATGTATCTAAGTCTTTTTCTTGAAAATGGGCAAGGCCACTAGACAAACAAATCAAGTACGGTGGCTGGTTTAACCCAAGAAATATTGAAGGCCTAAAAAACCCCACTTAGGACAGTCAAGAAAAAAGGGCACTCAAGGAAAATGTGATAAATGGTCTCTCAATTAGCCCTGCATAGATAACAACAATTAGTGATACAAATACCTTTACACATCATATTATCAATGGTTAGAATTCTTCTTTGGATAACCAACCATGAAAAAACTGCAATTTTTGGAATTAAATTTTTTATCCAAACTAAGTCCTTTTGGAGGACAAAATCCTCGTCATAAAGCATAAGCTTGTAAGCTAATTTAATAGTGAACTGCCCATTTTCTGTAGGATCCCAGGTCACTTGACCTTCCTTGGGTCTCATGGAGATAAACTATTGCCAGAGAATGTTACAAATATCATTTGATTCCGCTTGAAATCCCTGAATATTTATTTGTTTCCACTTCATTCTACCTCTATCCTCAACCATATAATCAAAGGCTTTTCTACCAATGATTTCTTTCGTGATATCTCTGATTCATGCTAAGTTAGGATATTGCATCAGTGGTTCATCCTTAGCCCACTTGTCATTCTAGCAATTCTCAATTATAAGGAAATCATCAAAAAAGGTTTAATATGGGTTTATCTTAACTATATATACCATTCCTCATTTTCTAATGGCTTTCTTAAGTTTAAAAGCTAAAAGAATTTGGGTTTGAAAAACCTCGTGTAGGCTATTCACTCTTTGAACTAGCCCATCAGACTCTGTATAATCAATCCATCGGTCTTGAAAATTAATCACTACTTTATATGCTTACAGCCAATCCATTCCTATCACTATGTCAAAAGCATGCAATGGTGAAACATATAAGCATCCTATGGTCTTTTTGCTAGGCAAAGTGATGATGACCCTAGGATAGCACTAATTTATAGAGTAGGTTTATCCTGAACCATACTCAACCTTCCACCCATGCATCAATATTTTTGGTCTCATAGATTTATGTTTAATTAAACTAGTGAAAATAAATTTGTTAGTAACACCACTATCAAATAATATCCTAACACTTCTACCATAAATTTTACCTTTTATTACCAAAGGAGTGGCATGTCCATCCAAAATTTAGTTTCCTATAGTTGCATATATCTTGTGCACTATATCCTTAGGTGTAGTTTCTATTTTCATTAGTTCCATTCCTTTCAAACTCATCCCTACTATTTATGGATATTTAGTGGCGTAATGAGATCCCTTACAAAGAAAACATCCTTCCTTTGCACCTGGATGTTGTTTTCATTTTAGCTCTCCTACTATTCCTTATTCTTTGGGTAGGCTAGTCTATCTCTATGGTGATCTATTTCCACTGTTGCCACGATTATCATGTATGTGATTCCTTCCTCAAAACCTTCTTCTAAACTTTCCTTTCTTGCTTTCTTATTTTTCATCTGCGTAGGAACGCTCTTTCTAGCTTTCTCACATTTCCACTTCATGAACCCTAAACTATGTTTTTACTTAATTCTTCTTTAGCTTGCTCATCTAACCCTTCATAATCAAAGTAGTATTTAAGGTATGCCTCACCATTCCTTGCCAACTCATAGGCCTTTTGTAATTTTCTAGGTTCTAGCATGTCCACTTCCTATCCTATCCTAGGATCTATTCCAAGTATAAACTTGTGGATATTCATTTTCTTAGTATATGCGGGTACATATTTCACCAACTTAAAAAAAAAAAAATTAATAATATTTTTCCACTGTTCTAATTCCCTAATGAAGTTTAGTGAATTCATCATACTTTTGGGAATAGAAATATTTCGTAAGAAATATTTTTTGAAGACTTTAACAAACTCTTCAACTGCAAATTCTAGATTATATTCTTCACTAAGGGTTTCCCACCAAGCTAAACCATCTCCTTGTAAATGGAGTGTATCATAAGATGTTTGAGTGTCTGAATAAAAATTCTTCATGATGCAGTATGTCTCTATCTCCTTCAACCAAGCCTTGACCTTATCCTCATCTTCCTCTCCATTAAACTTGGAATACTTCAGATATTTCATTTCCTTGCCCAACTCAGCCTCTAGTCAAACTCTTGCCAATTATGCCTCGGTAAGAGGTTCATCTACTTGTTCCCTTCTTGGGATACCATATTGTGTTTCTCAACTTAGCACAACCTCCAGCAACTATTTTTGGGTCTCAACCTACTCACAAAGTAGAGCCATTATTTCAGTAAGATTCTCATTTCCATTGGGATTTTGTGTTCCAACATCAGGTGCTCTATTATCTATGTTGGTTCCTCAAGTTACCATTGTTTATGGGGTAGTACTCCATCTTCTTTTTGGTGGTATTTTCCCCTGACCACATACAAAAGAGGTGGCTAGAGTCAATTTCCAATTCTTCTTTGGCAATTTCTCCTACCAACTAACTTCTAAGTTAAACAGTTGAATTTGCCCTTTCCTAAAAAACAAAAAAAAAAAGGTAAACCTACTACTAAACATTCCCATATAATTTTACATAATGATTTGATTACCCTTTTGAACCATGCTCTAATACCAAATGTAACAACCCAAATTTCCACACTCAGTGTTTTTTAAATAGCTTAAGGTCATTAACCCTCTTAGGACCAACACCCTTCTCACATTAACCATCAACTCACAATAAAATTAACCTACAAATAAGTTATTATATCTTTAGCAAGTTCATCATTTCATTCATTTAATTACGGACTGCCACCCTCCCCTTTATCTCCTCTAAAAGGGTACCTTTAGTAAGACCATATCTCTACAAGTGTCATTAAATGTAGGAGTTTTTATTTTTTCATATTTTAAAAGGAAACACCCAATACATCGCACTACACAAGTCTCTTAGTGTAGAAGTCCCATCCTCTATCCATCAAAATTATTTTTGCATATCTCTGCAAACCTCATAGGCCATTCAATGAGTTACACTATGCAAGTAATGGCTGATTATTCCTTCTTCTATCAAGTACTTGGCTTACCTTGTAGCATACAATATAAATGGAACTATAATCACTATCACTTGGTTTCTTCAAGGGTCCTAAATTCATTAGAGACATAAGCTTAATTTCCTTATCGAGACATCCTTGTGGATCATGAGAGTGAAATTATAGAGGATAGAACTACATAATAGCTTCAGATTTATCACCTGAACTAACTTGGCTTATTCAATGAAGCTCTACACAATCCATTGAAGAACTTAGCATGTGAGGGGATCCCATGCTTTCTTGAAAAATCTGAGTGATCTCTCGTTTTAACAAACACTATCCTGAGTTAAGTTGCACTACCAGAGAACTTGTCCACATTAAAATCTTAATATCAGCCTTCAAGGCAAAAAGGGATAAGCTTAGGAGAAGTTTAAATATTTGACCTCATACATACATTCATTTGTAAATAAGCATGGTTTCAATATACTATCTATAAACCTAGATGAAAACTCATGCCGAAATTTGATTCTACAAAAATTAAATCTCAAAGTTAAATGCAACATAATATAAATACCATTCCCATTTAATATATTCACCATGTAGCAAAGCAAATATAGAATGTAAAGAAACACTTCCACTATAAATCAGTTCTACAATATAAAATATGTGTACTACATATAGTGAGTTTCTAAATCAACCTCTGTCTTGGAGAGTACACAAGAAGTTTTCACATAATAAATAATTACAAGCTTCTGCAATCCCACAATTTCTTTACATATTCTTCCATTAAAACTACCAACTAATTAGGGAGTTAATTGGTACAACCAATGCATAGAAGAACAAAGCTTTCTTTATACATCAGTGAAGTGATATTAATCGCAATTTAGATAAGACTCATCTTTGGTATAATAAATTGTTCTCTACTGTTAGTCACTACAGTAAGATTAGATTTATCATTCCAGAGCTTAAATACCATCGATCAGGAGAAAGATATTGTCCATGCCTCGAGATCAGAGATAGATCCCATAAAAAAGAACTTAAAATTCACTACATATTCTCAATTGAAAGTGAAACATTGCATACGACAACCATGCAAAACTTCATTCTATCGAAGCATTCCAAAAAAGAACAACACACAAGAAATAGTTTATCTCAAACATCATGCAACATGAAGTAAGGTAATTTCATAAAAAAATTTCTTCATAATAGTGCCTACGTTCACTATTTCTCCTAAATAGTTAGCACAAAATTCAAACATAAAATTCCCATTCATTCCTCAAATACCAATAATTACCAGCAAGCACATCAAAGGTAATTTTTATGTAAATAAAATCATTCAATAAGAACACAATTCTAACTTATATTTCTTTCCAGAGACCTGGATTTTTTTTTATAGAAACACACCTCAATTTCTTCCAACATCCAGTTTACACTACCATATCTGGACATAGCTCCTCTCTTATTTACATTAGCACATGGTTTTAAGAACTCGAGTTTGCCAAAATCAATAAACAAAGTATTTTTAAAACTCAATAATAAATTTTTCTTAAATATTTCAATCAATTTAAACTCGGTTTCATGCTAGAGTAACATGCACAAGTGGTATGAACCATTAAATATCAACTAGTTCTACTCTTAAAATAAACTTTGCT
The DNA here is from genome assembly GCA_028583015.1 of Wollemia nobilis. Lineage (NCBI taxonomy): Eukaryota > Viridiplantae > Streptophyta > Pinopsida > Araucariales > Araucariaceae > Wollemia > Wollemia nobilis. The sequence continues at coordinate 4,195,139 of JAQPPZ010017101.1, read as the reverse complement.
AAAATATATCTTCCTAAAATAAAATCAGCATTCATGGCTTCAGAAAGAAATGTAATGCAGTAAAACATCCATTGTATGTAGAGCAAGCATTAGTTTTAATCAAAATATTACCCATAATCTTGGTCATGCACAAGTTTTTATTTCTACAACAATAAAAATGAAATAACTATTTTCATTATTGTTTAACAACGTATGCAATACGAATTTTTTCCACAAGAGACCATTGGCTGACCCATAAAAGAACTCACCTCAAAAAAAATAATTTTACACCATACAATAAACCAATTTGCTTTCCTTAAAGAGTTCTACCTATTTTTTTTATTGGTATGTTGGCAATTTGAGTTATTTTGTGTTGTCATTGATGTCACATGGATCACATTGAGTTTTGGTGGCAAAAGCACTTCATAAATAATCATTTATGATATTTTGGAGAGCATGGATATTTATAGGGTTTTGTGGCACAAGAGGCATATAATATTTAATTTTTTAAATATTATATTAATGGTTTTTATTAAAACCAATGGTAAAGGTTTTTATTAAAACCAATGGCAAGGGTTTTTATTAAAACCGATGGAAGGGTTTTTTATTAAAACCAATGGAAAGGGTTTTCATTAAAACCATTGGAAAGGGTTTTTCATTAAAACCACTATGCTAAGACTTCTCCAAATTATGATGGATGAAAAGGTTTTCCAATAAAACCTAGGTGCAAAAAGTTTCATGGCGAAATTCAAAAGAATGAAGGAGATATCCCAATTCAAAGTTAAAAGGTGAATTATTAAATTTTTATTTAATAATTCTAAGGTCTAAGGTTGTATTATATTATCCACCGACGTGCAAAGGTTGGGGAGATAAATAAATATTCACCGATGTCATTCGAAGGCATGGAGGTGCATATAAATAAAAGGTAAAAACCTTTGATTATTGAAGACTAGACATAGCACATGAGAGAGAGTCATCGAAAGGGGAGCAGCGAAGAAAGAAGGATAAATAACTTTCGATTTGAGAGCAAGGTCAAGTAAACAATGTGGGAAAGTGACATCACGTAGGAGCCTATAGCGCAGTTGGTAGCGCACGAACTTTGCACAAGGTAGGTTCGTTGTTCGAATCCCGCCAAGGGCAAAGTGTTTTGCTAAGAAAGTAAAATTGAGTTTCATATTTGAGCGCAGGTTAAATTTGGGTGTTTGGGATTAAAATCCCAGCGTGGGATAGCACCCACATGGTAAGTGCTTCACAGCGCTAAGCGAGAGGAATGGAGTTCGACTCCCATGAAGGTGTGAAGGCACATTAATTTTGGCAAGGCATTTTGGCAAAGATGATTTCAAAGGTTGTGAAGGAAAAAAATTTTGAATAAAGGTATTTATCTCCAATGCATGGTAATATTTGTTATTACCAAATTTTTGGTGCATTAAAATTATTTTTGTGATAACTAGGGAGTCATAAGGAGTTTAGGGAAATAAATTCTTGTTGTATGTGTTAATGTGCTTAGGGAGTTATAAGGTGTAGAATTAAATATTTGTTATTGTTGTGTGTGATTAGGGAGATATAAGGTGTGGAAATAAATATTTGTGATTGTTGTATGTGGAGTTATAAGGTGTGGAATTAAAAATAAAAGCATAGGTGCTTGTTGTATATGTTAATGAAATTAGGGAGTCATAAGGTTGAAAAGTGTTGAACTTGTTATATGTCCTAGTGCATGATTTAATTATGAAATTAAACTAGGAACTTGAGACCTAGTTAATTGCTACCTTGAGTTAGAAGACATGCACATGAGTTAGGGTTTGAAGTTGAAGAAAAATTGCTTGATTATGTGCCTTGGCTATTGAGAGGAAGTGGATGGATTAGAAAATCAATTTTATGGATAAAATTGATGCTTGAGTTCCATTATTGCTTTAGTGGAGTTCATTGAGAGTATTGCCATTATTGAGGAGGTTTTTGCTATTGCTTTGAGGAGATTATTGTTGGTTACTTGTTAAGTCCATTGCCACTATTTGAGACCATTGAGGAGATCATTTTCTAGTCACTTGTGGATACATTTGTCTTTCATTTTGAGGAGATCATTGTTGGCTATTTGAGAGCTCTTTGCTTGAGGGAGTTGTGCTTGTTTCTTGAGATCTTATTGACATTGCATGAGGAAGATATTATTGAGAACCTATTGCTATCACTTGTGGAGATTTTCCTTGGTTGGTTGAAGTCCTCATTGTTATTTCTTGGAGAGGTTTCCATTTGAGAGATCATTTGTCATCCATTTGAGAGTACCTTGTTGAGCATTGTTGTCATCCATTTGAGAGTACATTGTTGAGCATTGTTGTCATCCATTTGAGAGATCATTTGTCATACATTGTTGAGATCATTGTGGATCATTGTTGTCATCCATTGAAGAGTACATTGCCATTCATTGTTGAGCACATTGTTGAGTATTGTCATCATTCATTTGTTATCCATTGTTGAGTTCATCATTGAGCCTTGCCTTCGTTGATTTGTGGTTGAGATTTGAGTGCTACTTGAGAGTCATTGGTTGAGCCTTTGGGAAGGCTTTTGGGACAGAATTTTTGGATAGATTTGAGACAAATTTTGTGCATGATTGGTTGAGCCTTTGGGAAGGCTTTTGGGATAAAATTTTTGGACAGATTTGAGACATATTTTGTGCATGATTGGTTGAGCCTTTGAGAAGGCTTTTGGGATAGATTTGTGGATAGATTTGGGACAACATTTGAGCAGGATTGTTTGAGCCTTTTGTGAAGGCTTTGAGAACAGATTTGGGACAACATTTGAGCAAGATTGTTTGAGCCTTTTGTGAAGGCTTTGAGGACAGATTTGGGATAGCATTTGAGCATGATTGTTTGAGCCTTGTGAGAAGGCATTGAGGTAGATTTGTGAGCAGTGAAAGAGATAGGACAGAAATAGAAAACACATCAACACTAGTTGCCTAGCTGAGCAGATCAGTGGATAGCCTAGCTGAGCAGATTAGTGGATAGCCTAGCTGAGCAGATCAATGGATAGCCTAGCTGAGTAGATCAATGGATAGCCTAGCTGAGCAGATCAGTGGATAGCCTAGTTGAGCAGATCAATGGATAGCCTAGCTAAGTAGATTAGTGGATAGCCTAGCTAAGTAGATTAGTGGATAGCCTAGCTAAGAATATTAGTGGATAGCCTAGCTAAGTAGATCAATGAGAGCCTAGCTTAGCAGATCAGTGGATAGCCTAGTTGAGCAGATCAATAGATAGCCTAGTTGAGCAGATCAATGGAGAGCCTAGTTGAGCAGATCAATGGAGCCCACCTGAGCAGATCAAGACAGCCTAGCTTTGAGTAGATCAAAGTAATCATTTGTATTGGGATAAGGATCCCTATTTCTTTGTGAAATATTATAAGGAGAATATCTTGTGGACTACCCCACATTGGGGGAACCACGTTAAATCTTGTGTCTCAATTGTGTGTGATGATTTGTGCACTTGCTTACTATTGCTATCTATGTTATTAATGCACACTTCTATATTTGGTTATTGCAATTGAGGACACTAATTGATATTGGTTTGGAAAGAAAGTAAAAAGTGGGCACTATACTATTCACCCCCCCTCTCAGTATAAGCTTGTGTTCTTCAATTGGTATCAGAGCAGGTTCCTTCGGAAAGGCTAACAACTTGAGGGCAGATTCTACAAGAACACAGATGGCTTCACATAATGGATCATCTACAAGTAAGGCTCCACTATTTGATGATAACAATTATGCTTTTTGGAGCATGAGAATGAAGAACTATTTGATATCACAAGGATATGAGGTATGGTAGATGGTTGCAAAAGAGTATAAGGTTGAAGGCGATCCCGAGATAGATAAGACTATCAAAAAATTGGTTGAGATCAATGCAAAGGTAATGAATTGTATTCTGAGTGGGCTTTGTGAGATATATTTTACAAAGGTCATGGTATGTAATTCAGCTAATGAAATGTGGACCAAGTTGTGGAATACCTATGAAGGATATTCCAAGGTAAAGTTGGTAAAACTACAAACTCGTAGAAAAATATTCGAAGAATTAAAAGGAATGGAAGAACTACAAGGAACTCTCATAGCTTATGAGATGAGGATAGATAAGCATCAGGCTCCAAAGAAAGAAATTGCATTCAAATCTTTAGAGAAAAATAAATGGAAATATCCAGAGACAGATAGAGATTCAGATAATGATGAGGAAGCTAACTTCATCAAAAGGAAAAAGGACTCAAGGAATTACAGGGATATGAAGAAAGTCAAATGCTACAAGTGTGGTGATTATGGTCACTATGCAAACAAGTGTCCACATGAAGAAAATAGTGATGATGAAAAATAGGATCACAGAAGAAAAGAAGAAGGAAAGCATAAGCATGACAAAGATGACAGGTACAAGCAAAGCAAGCATGAGAAGAAGAAAAGTTTTTGTAAGACTAAGAAAACTTTCTACATTGAGGAAGCAAATGATGGCTCAGATCACAGTGATAGAGATCACTCAGATGATGAAAAGGAAGAACATCTATTCTTAGGAATAGAAGGTGAAAGAGAACAATGCTTTGTGTGTGGTCAACGAGATCACAGATCAGGATATTGCAATGGCTTCAGTGATAGTGAAGATGAAATGACATACCAAGGAAACAGGCAAAGACAAAGGATTCATGAGAGTTTGTTTGCTATAGAAGAAGATAATGATCTCAGTGATAGTGAAGATGAAGAAGGGTTTTTCTATGGGATAAAATAAGTAGAAGAAGAACTTCCACTCCAAACAGAAGAAGTTAAACAAGAGGATATTTCAAGAAAGACAGATGTCTCAGTTGATCTAAAAGAAGACTTCAATGATATCCATGAGCAACTACAAGAGGTTAAGGAGAATCTAAAAGAATTGAGATGTTCCATACTTGAGAAGTTTGATCCATCACATGACTCAAAAGGTCAAGATATTTTCACCGAGAAGGAAACATGTATTTTAGAGACAATAGAGATGGATGCCAGTTTGCTATTGGACACAAATGAAGAGAAATATGAAGAAAGTTCCAAAGCTCCTATGGCTCCAAATATCCAATTTGGATCTTGTTTTGAGATAGGTGAATCAAGTTCAAAAGGCAAAGAAATTCTTGAAGAAGAAAGCAAGGAAGAAGTTAAGGAAGAAGATTTGGATACCACAAAGAAGGATCAAGGATACAATGCACAAGTCAAAGATGATCACAAGGATAATGGTCAAGAAAGGTATGAGGAACCAAGGCATGAACAAAGGGCTTTTCAAGGACATTGTTTTTCTTGTAATGGATTTGGACACAGGGCTATACACTGCAGGGTCTATGGATCAAAGAAGTTTGATTTTGCTAGAAGGAACTTCAAAGGAAGAAGGTATGGTTTTCAGGGACATTGCTTCTTATGCAACAGGATTGGTCATAGAGCTTCTCAGTGCAAAGGAAATGAGCAATATGGTTTTGATTATAGAGCTGCACAATTCAGAGGTCATGGTCAAAATGATTATGGAAACAGAGCTTCACAATACAGGGTTCAGGAAAGGAATGGATATGGAAATGATTTCAAGAAAGAATTCAGGATATGGGCACCATCCAAAGGCTACAATATCAAGTGTTTTAATTGCAATAACTTTGGACATATTGCAAGATGGTGTAGGACTCAATTCCAAACAGGTTCAAGGCAAGAAGGTCAAGCAGTTTCAAGGCAAGAAGGTCAAACAGGTTCAAGACAAGAAGATCAAGTAACTCATCAAGAAAAGGATATCAAAAAGATGTGGAAGGAAGTTGACAAAGGAAAGGAACAATGTAATATGGGAGTAAATGTACTCCCACCCCAAAATTAATCACCTCAAGAGAGAAGGTGGTAGGGGGCTAAGCTTAAGAGTCATATCTTTTAGCCCCATAGGTGTCCCTTTTGCCATTGATGTCAAAGGGGGAGAGATTTGAGTAAGGGGGAGAGTATTGAGTTAGGGGGAGCAGCCTCCAAAGAGAGCATTGAGATAGGGGGAGCAACCTCCAAAGAGAACATTGAGATAGGGGGAGCAGCCTCCATAGAGAGTATTGAGTCAGGGGAGCAACTTTGATTTTCAGAAATGGCTTTTGCAGTGATTGTGGTGATTTGCATTAGAGGTGTTGCCATCAATGACAAAGGGGGATATTGTTGGCAATTTGAGTTATTTTGTGTTGTCATTGATGTCACATGGATCACATTGAGTTTTGGTGGCAAAAGCACTTCATAAATAATCATTTATGATATTTTGGAGAGCATGGATATTTACAGGGTTTTGTGGCACAAGAGGCATATAATATTTAATTTTTTAAATATTATATTAATGGTTTTTATTAAAACCAATGGTAAAGGTTTTTATTAAAACCAATGGCAAGGGTTTTTATTAAAACCGACGGAAGGGTTTTTTATTAAAACCAACGGAAAGGGTTTTCATTAAAACCATTGGAAAGGGTTTTTCATTAAAACCACTATGCTAAGACTTCTCCAAATTATGATGGATGAAAAGGTTTTCCAATAAAACCTAGGTGCAAAAAGTTTCATGACGAAATTCAAAAGAATGAAGGAGATATCCCAATTCAAAGTTAAAAGGTGAATTATTAAATTTTTATTTAATAATTCTAAGGTCTAAGGTTGTATTATATTATCCGCCGACGTGCAAAGGTTGGGGAGATAAATAAATATTCGTCGACGTCATTCGAAGGCATGGAGGTGCATATAAATAAAAGGTGAAAAACCTTTGTTTATTGAAGACTTGACATAGCGCATGAGAGAGAGTCGTCGAAAGGGGAGCAACGAAGAAAGAAGGATAAATAACTTTCGATTTGAGAGCAAGGTCAAGTAAAAAGCATGGGAAAGTGACGTCACGTAGGAGCCTATAGCGCAGTTGGTAGCGCACGAACTTTGCACAAGGCAGGTTCATTGTTCGAATCCCGCCAAGGGCAAAGTGTTTTGCTAAGAAAGTAAAATCGAGTTTCAGATTTGAGCGTAGGTTAAAGTTGGGTGTTTGGGATTAAAATCCCAACATGGGCTAGCACCCACGTGGTAAGCGCTTCATAGCGCTAAGCGAGAGGAATGGAGTTCGACTCCCGCGAAGGTGTGAAGGCGCATTAATTTTGGCAAAGATGATTTCAAAGGTTACGAAGGCAACAAATTTCATATAAAGGTATTTATCTCCAACGCATGGTAATATTTGTTATTACCAAATTTTTGGTGCATTAAAATTATTTTTGTGATAACTAGGGAGTCATAAGGAGTTTAGGGAAATAAATGCTTGTTGTATGTGTTAATGTGCTTAGGGAGTTATAAGGTGTAGAATTAAATATTTGTTATTGTTGTGTGTGATTAGGGAGATATAAGGTGTGGAAATAAATATTTGTGATTGTTGTATGTGGAGTTATAAGGTGTGGAATTAAAAATAAAAGCATAGGTGCTTGTTGTATGTGTTAATGAAATTAGGGAGTCATAAGGTTGAAAAGTGTTGAACTTGTTATATGTCCTAGTGCATGATTTAATTATGAAATTAAACTAGGAACTTGAGACCTAGTTAATTGCTACCTTGAGTTAGAAGACATGCACATGAGTTAGGGTTTGAAGTTGAAGACAAATTGCTTGATTATGTGCCTTGGCTATTGAGAGGAAGTGGATGGATTAGAAAATCAATTTTATGGATAAAATTGATGCTTGAGTTCCATGATTGCTTTAGTGGAGTTCATTGAGAGTATTGCCATTATTGAGGAGGTTTTTGCTATTGCTTTGAGGAGATTATTGTTGGTTACTTGTTGAGTCCATTGCCACTATTTGAGACCATTGAGGAGATCATTTGCTAGTCACTTGTGGATACATTTGTCTTTCATTTTGAGGAGATCATTGTTGGCTATTTGAGAGCTCTTTGCTTGAGGGAGTTGTGCTTGTTTCTTGAGAGCTTATTGACATTGCATGAGGAAGATATTATTGAGAACCTATTGCTATCACTTGTGGAGATTGTCCTTGGTTGGTTGAAGTCCTCATTGTTATTGCTTGGAGAGGTTTCCATTTGAGAGATCATTTGTCATCCATTTGAGAGTACCTTGTTGAGCATTGTTGTCATCCATTTGAGAGTACATTGTTGAGCATTATTGTCATCCATTTGAGATATCATTTGTCATACATTGTTGAGATCATTGTGGATCATTGTTTTCATCCATTGAAGAGTACATTGCCATTCATTGTTGAGCACATTGTTGAGTATTGTCATCATTCATTTGTTATCCATTGTTGAGTTCATCATTGAGCCTTGCCTTCATTGATTTGTGGTTGAGATTTGAGTGCTACTTGAGAGTCATTGGTTGAGCCTTTGGGAAGGCTTTTGGGATAGAATTTTTGGATAGATTTGAGACAGCTTTTGTGCATGATTGGTTGAGCCTTTGGGAAGGCTTTTGGGATAGAATTTCTGGACAGATTTGAGACAGCTTTTGTGCATGATTGGTTGAGCCTTTGAGAAGGCTTTTGGGACAGATTTGGGACAACATTTGAGCAGGATTGTTTGAGCCTTTTGTGAAGGCTTTGAGAATAGATTTGGGACAACATTTGAGCAGGATTGTTTGAGCCTTTTGTGAAGGCTTTGAGGACAGATTTGGGACAACATTTGAGCAGGATTGTTTGAGCCTTGTGAGAAGGCATTGAGGTAGATTTGTGAGTAGTGAAAGAGACAGGACAAAAATAGAAAACACATCAACACCAGTTGCCTAGCTGAGTAGATCAGTGGATAGCCTAGCTGAGCAGATCAATGGATAGCCTAGCTGAGAAGATTAGATGGATAGCCTAGCTAAGTAGATCAATGGATAGCCTACCTGAGTAGATCAGTGGATAGCCTAGAGAAGATTAGTGGATAGCCTAGCTGAGTAGATCAGTGGATAGCCTAGCTGAGCAGATCAGTGGATAGCCTAGCTGAGCAGATCAGTGGATAGCCTAGCTGAGTAGATCAGTGGATAGCCTAGCTGAGCAGATCAATGGATAGCCTAGCTGAGCAGATCAGTGGAGAGCCTAGCTGAGCAGATCAGTGGATAGCCTAGCTGAGTAGATCAATGGATAGCCTAGTTGAGTAGATCAGTGGAGAGCCTAGTTGAGCAGATCAGTGGAGCCCACCTAAGCAGATCAGGACAACCTAGCTTTGAGCAGATCAAAGTAATCATTTGTATTGGGATAAGGATCCCTATTTCTTTGTGAAATATTATAAGGATAATATCTTGTGGACTACCCCACATTGGGGGAACCACGTTAAATCTTGTGTCTCAATTGTGTGTGATGATTTGTGCACTTGCTTACTATTGCTATCTATGTTATTAATGCACACTGCTATATTTGGTTATTGCAATTGAGGACACTAATTGATATTGGTTTGGAAAGAAAGTAAAAAGTGGGCGCTATATTGTTCACCCCCCTCTCAGTATAAGCTTGTGTTCTTCATGGTATTTTACGCTTCCTACCTACACCTCAATCTTCCTTCATTGTCGAATAGATTATTTTCTCCCATGTTCCTTCTTATTTTTTCCCAAAAAATTCCACTCCAAAAATCTATTTTTTTTTAAAACAACACTAGTCTTTTCGCTTTGCTTACCAAATTGATCCACATTTTTCAAACCTCCCACTACCATGGATATCATTCTCCTTACTCGACATATTTTCTCTCTTTTGTCCTCCACCAGGGACTTCAACCAAATTTTCATTAAGAGCAATGGTGGTGGAAACAAAAAAACTCAAAATCTCATGATTCCACACTCAACAACCATCAAGAATATAACTTCAAGTGGAACTAATTTTTCACCATCATAAAGACGTCATAACAGTTATGAAGAATAAATAATTCAAATAACAATTCTATGATGTACAATTTCTTCTATTTCAAAAAAATGGAAATTGCACACAACACTAATATATGTACAAATTAAAATAAAATATTTCTTTTTTCTAGATTCTATTCTAGAAATATATTTTAAAACAAAACACATGTTTCCTTTCCCTAGAAATATCAATATAAAACAATCATTTCCATAGCCACTTATCAATTTCAATCAAAACAACTATTTTATGATAAGCATTTCTTTAGCTAAAGGTCAACATGATTAGTTTCTTTTATGAAATTCATGTTATGCATTCTACATGAAATAAGCACTCATTCGTGTTGCTTGTAAATACTTCGTTGAATAACCCATCACATCATTTCTCGTGGACATTCCATTTCTTGATGACCAATTATTTCTTCCACCAATAACAACTATTTCCTGCAAAAATTGATGTTCCATTAGTAGCATCTTATTCTTTCATAAAACTAAGTTTGCAATAACTTTAACATGAGAATATGATCAATCAAATCACCACATAATTCCATCAGCAAAATATATTTTTCATGATAAATAAATATATAGTCCACCATATTATTAAAAGTAGCACTAGCACATTATGAAAGCATTTACAAACCACAAAACCAAAAATTGGCAAAGGGAGGATCATGACAAATCAGGTAACCAAAGTCATATTAACTAGTGGCAAGTACCTCAAAGCTGGATAGTTTAATGTTACATTTTATTTATTTTACATATTTAACAATAAAATATGAATCCTAAATTAGATAGTCCAAGGATATAGTTATGTAATATGTGGAAAACATTATATACTCTCCCTAGAGTCCCTACAAGAGTGTTCCTCCTAATTTTATTTTACATAAAATCCTAGCTTAGGACTTCTATGACAAAGCTCCATGCTAGAAAGAGAGAAGAACTGATGCAATCTTTATTCTCTTCAAGACAGTTGTTCCTTGGCACATGTAAGATATGGTGTGAAACAAAGAACCTCTTATGTTATGGAAGGTGCTGCTATTTCATGTATTTAAATCTATACCACATTTACAACATTGATTCTTTTTATTCTACTAGTGAACCTTGTTGCCAATAAAATTCAAGGCACCTGCTTAAATTCATTGGAATGATGCCTCAATTTCTTCTAAATTTCACCCCTTGGTTTTAGGTACACATAGTGCCACAACGAGTAGAGTAAAAATGCATGTGAAGGAATACAACTAGAAAGTCCCTGCAAACAAAACGTGCAATATTCTATGAATAAAAGACAAGCCAATAGACTCGAAGGTGAAAACATTACTTTGAAAGTTGAGATAACAACTGACAACATAACCATACCTTCCAAGTCTAAATTTATACCTATTGAACTCCATTCCAAAATAATATTAATTATCATGGTCACCTCTCAATATGAGAACCTAAATCTAAACCAGCATAAAGCTCATTTTTATGTTGAAGAGAATAATAAGCTAAATAAGATATTATATTGTTGAGGGTTTAAAAGATCCCTGAACCTATTACATAAGTAGAATAGGAAGTTGTACCAAGATTTTTGAACAACGAAGAACCCCATTAGAAAATCCTGATTGGTGGATGCTTTGGAGGAGGACGTAGCCTCAGTCTGAGACATCTAGTGACAAAAACTAGCTAACAGAGGGTGAGGATGCATCCTCAGACCAGAAATTGAAACCAAAAATACCCATACCCTAGAAATGAAAGGACTACCTAACATACATAATTATAACCCCGTAGAATAGAGAGACAAAGGATGCCTAAATATCATTTATGCAAGAGCTCCATGTAGGGAAGCATAGAGGACAAAAAATCATAAGCAGAAAGAAGCAAAAAGGATCAAAAAGAATCCCAAGATGTCATTCCTCAGCTTTAGATTTGTCTTCTTCCTTGTCTTCCTCTTCGATAGTAGCCTTGGGTTCCATTTTTACAGTCACCGCATCTTGGTCTGCAATAGCATCCTCGATTTGGCTGATCATTCCTGGAAAGAGCAGCTTGTGGAGCCCATTACGGATATGCATTGTGCAGTTCACCATGCAATTCATCATTGTCGTGGTCAAGACTATGAAAAAATCCTTCAGCTTTTTGTTTTCATTGCTATCATCATTAATATCAATCACCTTGTTCTTGGTAGCCATGTTCAGAATCCTAGCATACTTTCTCACCGGTTCCTCACTACTTTCAAAGGAAATACTTTTCCTCACCTTCATTTTGTAAAGGGCTTCAGTAACCTTTTTCTTCTTTTCAGCTTTGGATAGGCAATCGAAAGGGGAAATTTTGGTGGTAGGGCTACTGGGAATAAGGTTGGCCATGGGACTATTGGTAAGGATGAAGGTGTAAATAACCTTAAACATACCTTGGTTTCGGGGGAGATCGTGGGATTTCTTGTCTCTGCAGTTGGAAATTGAGTGATTCATGGAATTTAGGAAAAACATGGGAATTTTGATGGGGTTAATTTCTCTAAAGTGATTTACGAAGGCCAGATAATAGGTTTTCAAGGGCTTTTCTAGGTCATCAACACATATGAACTCCATTATGGGTTTCATGACAATATTCCAAGGAAAATAAAGATCACTTCTAAATAGGCAAGATCTTTTGGCTTTCTTACAAACTTTTTCATTACCTTTAAAATGGTCCAACTCAACTTCCCAGTTGTTTTTGTGGTGGTGAATGGATCAACCTCCTTCAATAGCTTGGCCAGGGATGGTAGCAAGAATATGGGCATAAATAGTGAAGTCTCTCCCCCTCACAGTGACAGCGTCGTTATCCCACAATTCAAGGAAATCCAACATAATGTCAATCTCATCACCAGAGAAGAGTTGGAGGAAATTGAATAGCTTTTTGTCCTTAAGGATAGGGTCAGCTTCAGGTTCACAAACATAAAAATGGGGCTCAACATACTCACTCGACATGGTAGGGGATGTGGATGGGAGAGGGGGCAGTAGGCGAACAAACAAGGAGGGTGGACTGGGGGAAAGGTAACGTAGGCGAGCAATGAAATGGTTAAAAATGGAATGGAGGGAGGATAAGGGAGGCTGACAAAAAATATGGAGGCTTGGGCAGTGAGGGGAGGATAGGTGGAATGGAAAAGGCTCACAAGTGGGGGAAGCAATAAAAAATATTGCACCCACTATAAAAAGCCTTTTAAATTCAGTGGAGCAAATAGAAGATTTTAGACCTACAACCAGAACCACTTGAATCCATTAAAAATGAAGGAATAAAAACATATCTCTTAAATCAAATCAAATCCATTCAATTAATGTAAAAATAAATAAAACTAAGCATTTACACACACAATTAAAACCATTTGAATACATTAAATAGAAATGGAAAAACACATCCACACCTATAGTCAAAATAACTCAGATTTGACAAACAAAAGAAATGAAATATGTACACCCATAGTCAAAAACCATATCTATTTTCCAAAGCTAAAAAACAAAAAAGAAAAACACTTGCAACCAAAACCATTGGATCTGATTAAAAAAATTAAAATAAAATAAAACAAAAACACACACATATATAAATAATTTTGTACCCACAATCCAAGCCATTAAAATTCAATCCCAAAAATAAAAACAAAAAACATAAAGACTATAGGAACAAAAATACTCAAAGACCTATTCTCACTAGTCCATATACTAAAAATAAATCAATTTGTGTAATTCCAAACATCATGAAAATTTAAAAAATAATATTTTTAATCATCCTCCATCATCAGTATTTTTAATTCTAACATGTTTAGTATTACACACTTCTATTCCAAAAGTTGTCGGTGTTTGTTTCACATACCTGAACCTACAATAGGAGTCCGCTTGACATGGAAGAGAATAAGGGTATCACTAGTAGTGGGATTCAGATTGTCCATAGCCCATTTCAATGCATACATACTCTGCTCACTCTCATCTACTGCAACCAAAAATTTTCTTCCCTTGACACCTTCTATTATACTGCACAAGAAGCAAAACTGGATTTAATCTAATTCTCTTTTATTGAATTTGTATCAACTCAATATTTTTCTATAGCTACCAAGGCTGCCATCAAAATATTGAAAAATTGGATCTTGAATCTTAGCATTACACACAATTTATTTTGAATAATATATAGAAAAGTTTCTCTTAGATTTTTGGATGAAAACCAAGTTATTATTTATGAATAACAATGATCTATTGCACCTCTTACATGTACAAAAGCAAGCAAGAAAGAAATTATATTATGTCCAAGAGTGACCAAAGGAGGTAAATAAAATTCAAAGACCACATTCGGTTAGAATATTTAAGTACTAGGGAAAAAAGAACCCAAGGAGCTCAAGAAGTGACTAAGAGATAAAATAGTAAACCATTGTAAATATAACCATAGTGGGCAAATCCAAAGTGAACAAACCCTAATTCTGTAAATCAAGTACAAATACAAATAACCATATGAGGGGGATCCCCTCAAGGTAAAGCAACAACAAATGAATGCCAACAGTGGATACTGAGGACATAAATAAGAATGTGTTTATGCCCAATGGATAAATAGAAAGCACAGTTGTAAGAATACTAAATGAATAAAAAATTCTTATTTCAAGTGCAAAATTAGTTATGATTATATATGTAAATGGAAAATTTTTATTTCAAGTGCAATTCTTATTTACAAATATAGGTGAATGGACAACCTATGCCCTCCATATAATAGGTATATGTCTAAACATCCCTACCCACCCCAACCATCAGAGATGATGTGAGAGGGTATCTTAAGACTTTCATAAAACACATAAATATCCATATATGCAAATCAAGTACTACTGCTAAGGACTAGGACTGAGTCAAACATGAAATATCAATTTTATAACTAACACTCACTCAACACAATAAAACATCATTTCAACATATTACAACATGCATGTATGATTAGAATCTTAATCCTATACCCTAGCAACACTTGCATTCTCTTTTTTTTCTACCAAATTAACTTCTTGTATCTAATTGGCTAGCCACATGTTTAGGATACCTACTCACCTCTCTCCTATATTAGATGCCCATTATTTATAAATAATGTCTAATTTAGGCCAAGCAATGAAGGAACCCACAACATCCTTTATTGTGGTCATCTCATCATTCCTTCTAAACAATATTGTTTCCTCTTTATGGACAACATGCACATTGAATTTCCAATAACCTTCATCCAAATGTTGACCATGTACAAGATATTTATATTTAGGTATAATCACCATACCTTTGGCCACTATGTTATCCTTATGGATCTGAGTCAAGTGGCATTACCTTCTCTCAATTTGAGTGATTGGTGTCATTTTCAATCCCTACATAGAAAATCAACAACCCAAATAAATTAACTACATAGCATACAATACAAACTAAGTCAACCATTTTATATTTGAAATAATAATTGTACAATTGATGACTCTAGCCTAGAAGGTATTGAGAAGCTACCTCTTCCTTGATCACCACCATAAATATTGTGTCCAGTTGTAGGGATAGCATGTACTAATGCTACCTAGGGGAATTATATGCAAGAGATCATTACAAATTTAGGGGTGCAAAATTTAAACATTTCAAATATGAAATCATGAAAAAACTAACACACCTCTATCTATGAAAGTTGTGTCAAAATCTCTTCAATATTTTTATCTTTATATACAAGATTCTCTTCCAATTTTTTTTCATTCTCTACAATCTTCTCTTCCAATTTTTGCTCTTTCTCTACCGTATGCTCTTGCATCTAGTAAAACTTTTGTATTTATCTATCACCAAAAATACAGTAGTTGGCAACACTTCTTTGCCAACACCCCAAACCTGACCCGATATTTCGGGTTCTAAAACCTTGGCAAGGGTGTCTATTGGAAATTTTTCCACACTAAAATTTTGTTTGTAAAATTTTTAAGAAGAAGATGAATGATGTAATTTTGCCATTTTATTATTTTAATAAAATATTTGTATTCCCTTCCTGTAAGCAATTCCATTAAATAAATGTTGATTTCATTTTTGGAAATGCATAGTAAATTCTCCCTATAGAAATTAATGGCGCTCATGGGTGAAACGTAAATGGAGAAGGATTACTGCAAGGAATATTTCGAGATAGTTTCAAAATAGAAGTAAATTAGTTATGACTTTGGTATTTTTTTATTCAAGGTGAAGGCACAAATTAAATTAATATAAAGACATTTTCACCCCATGGAGGGGTGAAAATCCTTTTCACCCTTCCTTTGGGGTGAAACTACCTTCATGAATGATTTTTCCTGAAGAAAAATAAAGGAAAGAAATTTGTGAGTGATGTATATGGGTCAAAGTCAAAAGCACCCCTAGAAGGAGGCAAAAATCAATTTTATCCCTCTCAAGGGTGAAAATCTAGATAAAAATATCTTCGGGGTGAAAATCAAGTAAAGATCTTGCTTGGCATGGTCAAAGTCAAATTTTCCCCTCAACAAGAACGAAAATCATTTTCACCCTTTTTTGGGGTAAAATTCCAAGAGGAAACGTTTTGGGATGAAATTCCAAGAGGAATCATTTTGAGGTAAAAGTCCCTAAGAAAAGTAGTTTTCCTATTGGTCAAAGTCAACATCACCCCTAGGTTGGGGTGAAAATCATTTTTGCCCCTCTCAGAGGTAAAATCAATTATTTATGCCTCCTTTCATTCTAGAAAATATTTTTCATCATTTTTTTGGGTAAAATCATCTGGAAAATGGGCAAAAGTAATTTAAGCGGTGAAACTCCCATTTTCTTGTTTGTCATTCGAACAAGAAGATGTTAGGGGTGAAATCAACTAAAATAAAGGACAAAAATTCAGTTGTGAAAGCAATCATCAACCAAGGTTACTGTCTAAAGTCCCATAACTATAAATTTTTTTGAGAAAATATGGAGATTGATATAATTTAATGATTGGGTCAAAAAGAGTGATGATCTAGAATTTTTGTTAAAAATTTTCCAGGATTAATTGTACTTAGGAAGATTCATGACCAACATTTTTTGGCACACTCGGTGGGACTCTAAAAAAGTTCCACTTTCAAGAGTATTGAGGTTTGATGTTCACCTTTGTACTGTATGATTAGAACATCTAGTGACTCAGCTCTACCCAGAAGCCTCCGAATGTGAAGTGAGTGAAGGCTTTCTTCATGATCACAAGATCGAAGGCCAAAAATCTAGAAGACCCCATTGAGTTTTATGAGCTTGACACCCAAGTGCTAGGAGAACATCCTAGGTTAGTTACCCCAGTTGTCCCATCAAGTGTTACATCTTCATAGTTAGCTGGTGTGTTCTCTGTTCCTTCGAGTCCTACTAGCACAACCACTAGTTTTCCACCTCCCCAACCACACACACCAGTCCACATGGCTCAAAATCCACCACCATAGCCACCAAGGTAGTTTCCAGCATGGAACCACTTCGGACCTCTAAATCTACAAGCTCAGAACCCGATCCCACAAGCAGCAATGAAGGCTTTACCTACCTATGATGGTACGGGGAAGATGACTTATGAGCATGTCCAAGATGTAGCTGCCTTGGCGATGATCCACAACATCACAGATGAGGATATAATGGTAATATTGCTCATGCTCTCTCTCAGAGGTAAGTTGCTTTACTAGTACCGATCGTTACAACCTACCACCATTACTACCTGGGACCAGTTGGTTGAATTGCTGATCAAAGGTTTCAATGAACAAGTGGACCCATTCTCTCTACTGCATCAGTTTACTACCATTCAAAGGCATCCATAGGAGGAAATCATGGACTTCAATGTCAGGTTCACCCAAACTTGGCATAGAGTTCTCGATGGTCTCTAATCGACTCCTAAGCAAGCGATATTTTACTACCTTCGAGCTTTCAACTCTGATATTAGTATGGCCATCCGATAGTCTAATGTCAATACATTCCCTGATTTGTATTCTACTGCACAAAAGGTTAAAGCTGATCTGATTGCTATCGGTAAGCTTCCACCAAAAATGGCCATGCCTATTTTCCCTGACCTTCCATAGTATTTGTATGCTAATGCATCTTCTCAGCCTTTGCCCATGTCACCCATGTATCCAATCCCTTCATGGAATCCGAGTACATCTCAGACCATGATGATAGTTTTTGTCCCTCAACTCCCCGCTCCAACCATTCCATAGTTACCCACTCTAGTTCCATTCCCAACACTACCATCTCCACTTGTCCCACTACCATTACCAGCTCCTCCAACACCCTCAAACCCTGATCCACAAGAAAAATTGTTGAAGGAGTTGCAGTCCATGAACTCGGCCATAAGAGCGATGGGTAATGAAATCACGGTGATCAAAAGGAAGCAGGCCAAAAAATATTTCTAGCCTAGGATATTTCAGCCATCGCCTATCACCAGGGAGCAAGGAGCTTCGACCAACAAGGCACCTAAGAGAAATCCAATGGTAATGACAAATGAAGAAGCTGGCACATCAGACAAAGCATACTGGTGCTCTACGTGCAATGATCCACATGGTGAGGAAACTTGCATGGTTCATCTGAACTACGTGCAGACATTGGCAGAAAGTTCCTCCGCTGGTCAAATCAACATGATCATAGAAGTTGATCATAATTTCATGGTCCCTTTTGAAGAGCAAGTTTTAGTTCTCATGAGAACTAGGAGAAAGCCTGTTACTATGGACCCAGCTGAGTTGGAACCCCTGAAGGTACCTACCGACTCAAAGGCACAAAATGAGAAGAAACAAGTGCAAGCAAAGGTAGCTATTTTAGCACCCAAGCCAGATGCACCTATCCTATTGAAAGATATTTTGCCTCCACGAGCGAAAGAGAAAGTGCAAGAAAAGGCTTCTACTTCGCAGGCAAGAGCTAAAATAGAGGAGCAAGCCAGGGAAAAACTTAAATACCCATATTTGACAAAATTTAGAGGGTGGAAGCCACACAATAGTATCGAAGTAGATATGAGACTGCCAATGAAGCCAAGGGGTCCTATGCATCCACGTATAACATCGTTGAAGAATTGAAGAGGATTCCAGCCAAGGTGAGTCTCTATGATGCACTACAATTGCCTGGACAAGTGGACTTGTTGCAAGAATCACTAAAATTTATGAAAGATAAGGGGAAGAATCTGACTCAAATAGTGTTAGCTCAAATACTGACAACTTCTACCACTAGAAAGAATAGACCACCCCCTTTCTACCTGTCCCTCAGGATGGAAGGTTGGATTATGCATAATTGCATGATCGACTCAGGTGTTGCAATGACTATCATGCCAAAGGTAGTGTGTGATGTTATGGGTATGGAGTATACAAGGAGCAGCCCTAGCATTTTGTAGTTGGATGGAACCCCTGTCAGGATAGTGGGAGTCATCAAAGACATCCCCATTGTATTGCATAAAATACCTCAGATAACTGTGATTCAAGAGGTGGTCGTGGTTGATCTGGAGCCTTACTTTAGCATGTGCCTATCATGGGAGTTTACTACCAAGTTGGGAGGCTACCTTTCTCTTGACTATTCTCATTTGGAAATTCCTATCAAAGGGAGGAGAATCCAAATTTATAATGAGAAGCCTTCAACTTATCACATAGAGAAGATTGAAGAGGAGGATAAACCCATGAATTCCATCAATTTGATGACCAAAGAATTGGAGGAGTTAGACCTGATGGAAGAAGTTTTGGATGAGCTTTGGATAGAAGATGAGTTTTCAATGCTCGATTTTAATGCCATGATGGAGATCAAAATCGGCTGCTACACCATCACTAAACCTAAAAAAGTTGAAGCGAAAGTGCCTGATGATGAAGGTCCTACTCTGGATCAATTATGGAAGTTGTACTTTGATGGTGCAAGGTGTAAGAATGGTGCAGGAGCTAGAATTATTCTCATTTCTCCTTCTAGTATACAAAAAATGTACTCTTATCGATTGACTTGGAGCTGCACAAACAATACTATCGAATATGAAGCACTCTATTTGGGTCTAAAAAAGGTAGAAAATCTCGGGATCAAGCAACTATAGATCTTTGGAGATTTTGAGCTAATCATCAACCAGGTAACTAGTAAGTGTGTTTCCAAGCAACACTACTTGAAGGTATACCAAAATAAGGTATGGGATTTGTTTGAGGCTTATACAACATTGAATATCCAAGCAATCTCATGGGAGCAAAACAAGCATGCTGATCTCTTGGCATCCCTTGGTGCTAATTTTTCCCCAGTGGAGCATGTGGTGAGAAAGCCCAAGACTGTGAGGTTAATTTATAGACCTTCAGTCCCTGACAAAAATATCCACTGGCAAGTGTTCAAAAGTGATGAGCAGATTGTTAATTTCTTGTTAAGAGAAGCTAGTAATGTGGAAGAGAGAACACTTGATGAGGAAGAAGCCGAGGGTTTGATCCAGTTGTAGAATAATCATATCCCAAAGGGGTTGATTACACTTGAGAGCCTCTTTTATCAAAATGATAGAGCAAAAAAGCATAGGATCAAGGTGGATGAAAAGGAGTACACTGAACTGCATCTGGGACCTAAGAAGTTGATTAAAGTCGGTACTGATTGCACTCAAGAAGAGCTAGAGCAGATTAAAGAATTATGTCATGAGTACCTAGACATTGTTGCTTGGAGCTACCAAGACCTGAAAGGCTACAACAAAGATGTAATCCAGCATACCATCGAGTTGTAGGAAGGAGTGAAACCCTTCAAAAAAAAGTAGAGACCGATCAATCCCAAGATTGAGACTTTGATGAAAGTAGAATTGCTAAAGATGCTTGAAGCTAAAATCATCTACCCGATCAAGCACTCTACCTGGGTAGCAAATCTGGTTCCTATGAGAAATAAGAATGGAGATATCCTCCTGTGCATGGATTTTTAAAATTTAAACCAGACATCTCTGAAGGATCACTATCCACTACCGCAAATTGATCAGATTCTTCATGTGGTAGCTGGCGCCCAGAGATTCTCTTTATTAGATGGATTCTCTAGCTATAATCAAATCTGGGTCAAGGATGAAGACCAACACAAAATGACATTCACCACAAAATGGGGAACTTTCGCTTATCAGCGGATGTCATTTGGTCTTTCAAATGCTAGTGCAACTTTTTAGAGAGCAATGGATGTAGCCTTCGGTGAGTTGTTGAATCGTATTATTGTTATTTATCTGGATGACATGACCATTTTTTCTCACAATAGGGAGGAACATAGTCTACATCTGAGATAGGTGTTCAAAAAGTATCGAGAGTTTAGAATATCAATCAACCCGAAGAAGTCCATCTTCATGGTAAAATAAGGAAAGCTCCTAGGACATGTTATCTCAGAAGAAGGTTTGGCGATTGATCCAGCTAGAGTTGAAGCTCTCCTAAAGCTTCCATTACCAGCCAACAAGAAGGATTTACAATCATTCTTTGGGTAAATAAACTTTGTTTGAAAGTTTATTGCAGATTTCACCCAAGTGGTGAAGCCAATGATAGAGCTATTAAAGAAGAATATGGAATTCAAATGGACTGAGCTGAGGAGGTAGGCATTCAAGGAGATAAAAGAGAGAATTGCTCAAGCTCTAGTCTTGGTGAACCCAGATTACTCAAAGGATTTTATCCTATACGTCGTTGGTGAGCAAGAAAGCTATGCAATAGTGCTCACACAAAAAGGAGATGATGGAGATGAGTGACCGATTACTTTCTTGAGTCAAGTCATCCAACCACATGAAGAGAAATATAACTTCATTGAAAAGCAAGTATATGCGATGATGAAATCCTTGAAGAAGTTTTGACATTTTGTTTCTCAAAGCAAGACAATAGTTTATGTGGTCCACCCAGATGTCCAAAGTTTCATCATTCAAGGAGAGCTTGGAGATAAGAGAGCTGGATGGATCTCCAAAATCTAGGAATATGACGTTGAAATCCATCCGACTAAGCTGGTTCGAGGTCGAGCACTATGTCAAGAGCTTGCAAAAAGTGCTGCATCTGAATCCATGGTTTGCCAACTTGAAAATTCAGCAAGCAAAAGTAATTTTGCTAATCGCTCTATAGGCGATCATGATTGGATAGAGGACCTTGTCAAATATTTCCAATCAGGAAGATGTCCTCCACACTTTAATGCCTCGCAAAGAAGGAGATTCAGACTCTAGGCCCTTAGGTACGTGATGCTGCCAAATGGGTTGTTCCATAAAAATATTGATGGAGTACTTCTCAAGTGTGTTCGAGAATCTAAAAAACAAAGAATCCTAGAGGAGTTCCACTCTGGTCTATCAAGAGGCCATTATGCAGGGAGGCCAATGGCATTAAATATCATCAAAGTAGGATATTTTTGGCCTACTCTCTTTGCAGATACTTTCAAAGTCAGTCAAAATTGTGATAAGTGCTAGAGATATATCGGTAGAAGCAAGAACCCATCATTGCCCCTTCATCCGATTCAAGTGGAAGCACCATTTCAGCAATGGGGTCTAGACTTTATTGGGGTCATTGATCCCAATTCCTCTATCGAACACAAATATATCCTATCGACAACCGACTATTTTACCCGATGGTCAGAGGCAATTCCAACCAAGAAGGTGGATCAAGCAATAGTGATTGCTTTCCTTGAGGGTTTAATCACTCATTTTGGCATACCAGATGCAATCATAATGGACAATGGGACTCCCTTCATCGATGCTAGGATCAACGAATTCATGGGTAAGTATAGAATTTATTTGAAGACATCATCTAACTATTACCCATAGGGGAATGACTTGGCTGAGTCCACAAACAAGAATTTGCTGAGAATTTTGAAGAGGACCTTAGGTGACAATAAGCGTAGTTGGCACTTACTTTTAAACCAAGCATTGTGGGCAGACCGTATTTCTATGAAGAAATCCATTAAAATATCTCCTTACTCCTTGGTTTATGGTAAAGAAGTAGTGTTGCCCATTCATATTGAATTATTGACTCTGTAGTCTTGGCACTTGTTGTATGGTGAAGATGATGATGAATCTGATCCCATGAGCATGAGGTTGGCACAACTTTTATAGTTGGAAGAGGAGAGGGAGAAATCTTACAATGTCTTCATGGAGCATGCTCGGATGACGCATAAATGGTTTGGAAAGAAAACATCTGAGAAGTCATTTGAGATAGGTGATCTAGTGCTAAAATGGAATGAAAACAAGGCTAAGCCCGACAAGCACCACAAGTTTGAAGCAATATGGGAGGGCCCATTCCAGATTTTGGGGTTAATCAAATCAATTCATTTTATTTGTAGGATATGGATGGTCGTGAGATACCGATTCTCATAAATGGTCTTCATTTGAAGGCCTACCATCAGTGATAGAAGTTTGATCAAGTATGTATATATGTACATAAATTATTATGTTGTTTTATTTTATAGTGATATGATATAAAAAAAAGAGTGTATTTTTTCAAGAAATCATTTTTGGCCCCAAGGTAGGTGATTTCACCCCGAAAGTACCTTGCCACTAGCAAAAAATCATTTTCACTTGAAAATGTTTAAGAGGGCTTTTATATTATTTTTGAGAAGAAAGGGGGAAAAAAGAAAGCATATTTTTTTTGAAATTATGAAAGCACTATGGATTTTGCTTTTCATTAAAAAGTGCTCCTATTTTGCCAAAAGAAAGAAAAGAAAAGCAAAAGTAAAAGTTTGAAAAAAAGAACGCACTATTTTTTTAATTTCGCCCCACTTGTTTTAAAATTGCCAAGAAAATAGAAAGATAAAAGCAAGGAGGATTTTAAAATTATATTTTCACCCCCAAAGTAAATTTGTCTTGTTTTTCTATTTTTGGGGTGAAATCTCATGGCGCCCCTCAAGTAGGTATTTTTGGAGCGAAATTGCCAAGAAAAAATTAAAAATAAATGCATGCTTTTTCTAAACTCTAGTTGATGGCGCTAAGTTCGGCAAGAAAGAAGGTGAAATTAATTTCGCCCTACTTTTTCATGCAAAGCACTTTTAGTTAAAGTTTTTTGGGGTGAAATTAGAGAAGAATTATTTTAAAAGGGATTGAGGGGCATGTAATTTCACAAGGTAGGTAGAAGAAACAATTTTGGAGTGTAGGTGATGAGAAGATCTTTGCCTCGGTATGTTTTTGGCTAGGCAGGCGTCCCCTCAATGTTTTTTGCTTCACAATGCTAATTTCAAGAAAGATTTTATGCAATGAGATTGATTTCACCTCAAAATGTTCTAGAAGATGTTTTGGCATTTTAATAAGGTGAAATTAATTATTTTGCCCTCTTCTCTCACATGTGGTACTTGCTTTTCTCGAGGTGAGCCGTTAAAATCTATATTGCATCCTTCAAGGCAAAAAAGGTTGAGTTCGATATCCAAGGAAGATTCATAGTGCAAGGGCGTTATTGGTAGTTGAAGGGCAGTTAATTTTTCATTAAAAAATGTGTCGGGTGAGAGAATCAAGGAGCACGTTCACCCAAATTCCTCAGGTGCAACACCTACATTTAATCTGGTAGTTGGAGGGTGAAAGTTATAAAAGGAGCAAGTCAGAAGCTTGTGGAATAAGAAAGTTAAAGCTTTTTATTTTTCTGAGTTCACTCGAGTTGTTGCTTTGTTGCAGGTTTACTAGACTATTCCAATGGGAGCTACGGTGCGAAGATGGGAAAGAAGATAGTTGATCCGAAGAAAGCTTCAAAGCCAAAAAAAGCACAGGGTGGTAAAAAAGCCAAAAAATCTAGGAGGCATGAAAATACTGAGCTCGATCCATATTCAGATACACTGGCCAATATTGGAGATTGTTCAATTTCGAACAAAGGCATAGAAAAATTATGCTTGGACGTGGAGAATGCAGTTAGGCAAGGACTGACATCGAAAAATCCCATTAATAGTTGCTTATCATGCATAGCTTTCCTGGTACTTGTGTACACCTGTGCATCCTTACCCTGAGCTAGTAATGGCAATTGCAAAATTTTATCAGCCTACAACTAGGGCCATCCAAAATGCAAAGGGAGATAAATTGTTCACCATTTCACCTGGTGCAATCATAGAGGTATTTGCTTGTGGGTTGAAGCCTTCCTCGGATGTCATGTTCAAGAAGATGAATCTCAAGGAGCAAGAGGAAAGGTACCAATCAATCATAATATTGCACCAATTCATGGAGAACCAGCTGATAAAGGCACTCTAGTTCGGAGAGTTTCCAGCTCTATCAAAACCCTTGATAGATTTTAAAAGCTCGGATATGTATTCTATGTTGGCTTGGGTGTCTGGTCTTCCTACCGATACCACAGTGTACAAATGGCAAGCAACGATGGTGCAATGCATTTCGCAAGTAGAATTTTATGCCCCTACAACTTTGCAAGCAAGCACAAATCCCATCTTCTTCGATTGGGTAGATTATGTGGCCCAAGCAATGCACACCCAGTTGGAGAGAATTCAGAGCGAAGAAGCAATTTTGTTCAGGCACACTTCATTTTTGGCTTGGTACTTCTTCTTCCATATGCACCAACGTTTTTCTTTTATTGTAGTGAAGCAAGCTGATGAGGTAGATAATAAGCTGCCAGTATATTCATGGACTTCAAGCTTGTCAAGGGGAGAGTCATTCTATAATTTTAACCACATGTTCTTGGGTCCCACCCTCGAACTTATTTTCTGTACAAGTGAGAGAGTGTCGAGGGCAATGCGGGAAGAGATTATCACTAAGGAGAAAGGAGATATTTTCTTGTTGATGCAGGGCATCATGGTGCAAATTTTTGGCTTCATTGGCAAGTCATTTCTCCTTCCTTATTTTACTACCGAGTACCTCTTTGCAATGGAAGTCATCCAGTAGACCGACTTCATCAATAAAATCTATGGGGTAGGACGAGGCAAGAAGACTACGTGCACCATGCCATTTCACTTCGGTGGCATCGAAGTTGACCAAGTCAGCCAGAATAAATTGCTTAATGAAGCACTCTCGGATATGGGTATGGTGGAGTTACCTCAGTGGTGGAAGTATGACCCTTTGGGTCGGTTCACAGATTTTATTAATGCCAAAAAATTTCATTGTTATCCTAGACCTGATATTCAATGGCACAAAAATAATCTAGAAGGGCATGATCTCGAATGGCATGTTGAGCAGATGATGCCACTTCCACCATGGCATGATTTTTATGAGATGGAGGTTGAGTACAACCCCATAGTTTACAAGCATCAAATTCCTCCTTCGAGTTTGTTTGGAAGGATGAAAGAACAATTGCCAACTTGGTTTGATGGAGAAAATTACCAACTGGTGGGTTATGAGGGCCCATAGAGGGAAAACCGGGTCAGCTTATGGTCTGGTAATGGATGAGGTATTTTTGGACGTCTATGATGAGTACTATGATGGCTATCAGCCAATATCTTTCACCAAGATTATACCTCAAACTTTTCAAAGATCTGACAACGAAGAGATCATGGCTGAACATGAGCAACATGTGGTTGAAGAAGCACCACTTGTGGAAGAAGAAAGACAGCTGTCACTAGAAATTCAACTCCAATGGAAGAAGAAGAATAAGCGTGAGGTACTCCCTTTCTCAAAGATATCCAAAAATCCCAGAACAGGTGCAGTTCCTTCATCTGGGGTGAACCCTCCTCCTACAGATGAAGCCACACAGGCTAACATTTCAGAAGATCCTCCTTTGGTTCAGGCAGAACAGCTTGTCCAACACATGGAAGTCATAGATCTGGAGAAGGAGGTAGAGGAGGAGCAAAACAAGGGTGGTCCAACACCACAGTCACCCTCATCACTGGCTCAGAAGGTGTCTGAGCTTGAAGGTACATTTTCTATACCTTCTTCCCTTTCTCTTGAGCATTCGGTGACTATTGCACCCATTTTTGTAGTTGTTGCTTTTGTATCCCCTCCATTTGGCATACCTACCACCTCCATTTCACTTCCTATTTCCCAGTCCCCAATCACTGATGCTCCCTCTTCTTCTATTCCCACTTCTACTATTTCCCTTTCTTTCAGTTCTTTCGCATCTGGTCCCAACCCATTTTCGCTCCCTTCATCCTCCATTCTAGTAATTTCCACTATGGCTATAAGTACGCAAGCTCCTCCTCGAGTGAGTGTAACTACAGTCAAAACCCTCACTTTCATCCCCTTAACCACTTTTGTTACATCAACCATTCCCATTTCCACTTCCCTTCCTAAGCCAAAACTTCAATAGGCTCGCTTTCCCCCTGCTCCTTTTCTTGAGTTGTAGGTGTTGCTAGAGCCGGAGATAGAGATTGTACCAGAGCATCCTGTTGCGATGAAGATGAGCCAAGCCCGATTAAGTGCATCACAATGGCTGAAGAGCCGTAAGAGAAAAGAAGCTCAGGCTCCAACAAAGGTATTGAAGAAGGTCACTTTTGACCCTAAAACAATGGAGTCTCATACTGTAAGAATGATTCCCTAGGTCCAAAAGCCTCAAGGAGAAATGACTTCAAGTGATTACACTTGTGAAGTCATTACAGAGGACCTGACAAATATTGACACCATGGAGAAGTTGGGGAATATGCAGGTGGACATGAGCTCTCTTTACTTGCATGGTGAACATTACAAGAAAAGCTTCTTTGAGGCTGAGGCAAAGATTATTGAGTTGAATGATGCTCTGGCTGAAAGTAGAGATCAACTGGAAACAACAAAATTAGAGGTAGAGCACTGGAAAAAGAAGGCAGAGGAATGGGAGAAAGAAGCCAAGGGCTACCAGATAGCTTGGGTAGGAGCAAAAAAGTAGGTACAAGCATTAACAACCCAACTTGAGGTTTTACAGAAATAGCTGGCTAAGAAAGCCACACAATCAGTAGGCTTCTCCAAGGAAAAAATCAAAGAGACTCACCACCATTTATTGAAAGATTGTGTGACTTTGGTGATGGATGCACTCAAGGTTTTGTTGTACATTCATGAGGCTCGGATAGTGATTTTTCTTGGAGAGCAAACTTTGGAATATGCTGAAGAGAGGCTAGAACCAAAACTAGAAATGGCACTAAAGATTCAGGCATTGGCGAACTCTGATTTCCAGGTTAAGCCGATGAGCGGGATGGATCGCAGTTGGTCCAAGGCCAGAATGACATTGCATGACTATTTTGCTCGGTTGGAGCTAGCAAGAGAAGCCCAAAAGCTGATAACTATGTTTGAATAGGAGCATTGTGTTTTGCTCGTATATTTTGAGGTTCTAGCCGATGTTGGGTTTTTGAGCTTCATTGATGAGCAGGGTGAGTTGTTGCCAACAAAAGAATTGAAGATGACCTGGCAAGCTTTCATAGAAGATACTTCAGAAATTGATGGCTGGGAGGAACCAATAATGGAGGAACAAGCACTCCCTTGCATGGAGAGGCTCACCCGCATCGAATCTTCCTTACTGGAACTTCAGCAGAGAGCTAACCGCATCAACATGGATCAAGTTGAGATGCTACGCTTTGTCATAGATTCACTGAGCACATTCTCAGCATTCATAGATGATGCTTGGGTCGAGGCAGTTGTCGTGTATGAAACTACAAGCGAGAGCCTCGCCAAGCACGAAGCCCAAGCATGGGTAAAAGTAGAGCAACAAGCAGCAGAAGAACAAGAGAAGCAGGCATAGGAGGAAAGAAGGAAGAAGGAGGTTGCAGGATCAAATGCACCATCTAATACAGCATGCGATGAGTGGCACTAACAGTTGAGCCCAATGGATGAAGGCCTGGGGTCGATTGCATTCAGAAGAACTGAATACCCCGAGAGCCACCAAAAGTGTTGGCAAATTTTGCCACACTAAAATTTTGCTTGTAAAATTTTGAAGAAGAAGATGAATGATGCAATTCTACCATTTTTATTGTTTTAATGAAATATTTTTGTTCCTTTCTGTAAGCAATTCCATTAAATAAAAATGTTGATTTTATTTTTGGAAATGCACAGTAAATTCTCCATGTAGAAATTAATGGTGCTCATGGGTGAAACGTAAAAGGAGAAGGATTAATGCAAGGAATGTTTCGAGATAGTTTCAGATAGAAGGAAATCAGCTACAACTTTGGTATTTTTTATTCAAGGTGAAGGCACTAGTTAAATCAAGTGTTGGTCAAATATCTGCCTAATTAACAAAAATGCATTTGTGCACCCTAGATACGGCCAACATTGAATGATCGGAGGAAAGGAATGTCCTCCGTGTAAATATCCAGAGAGGGTTGGATCCCTTACTAATACTAAACTAGTTGAAGACTAGAGATGCAAGAAAGAAATTGGAAAATGTGGAAAGAAATGAGAAATATGGCCATAGGTCGATTGTGTGGGATGGGAATAGACTGATAGCAAGAATCCACATCAAGCAATGAATAACATGTAATAGATTAGTAAATGGTATAATTTACTTAAAACTTTGCACATATAATCCTTCAAATTGGCACTCCAGCACTCACTCCTCTCAATGGCAATATTCAAATTCAACTCAAAAAAATTAAATTCAGTAGCAAATAAAGAATACAAGAGTAAAAAGAAATGCGTAAATCAAAATACAATAATGCACCAAGTCATTTACAAATCCAAGAGCTCTATATGTCTATTACTAAAGATAACTTGAAGATTTTTCTTGCAGGATATCTATTTTTTCCAACCCTTTTATGATAAAATTTGCTTAGTATTTATAGAGGTTTTTGCCTCTTTCATTAAATACATGAAAGGACCCAATGTTCATAAATCAGAGACATGGTGAGTCATTATTTCTTGGAAGTCCCCTACTGATAATCACGATCTAAAAACGGTTATGGATGACAAGGCATTCGGGCACAAGGGGATTAAATTTGGGCCACCTCCGTCCTCTCGGAAATCGAACATGAGCTTCATTAATTTACTCCGTATTGAATTTGCTTGGGAGAGGGAGTAAAATCACCGAGAAGGCATTCTTGAAAATGACAAAAAATCTTCCACTTCACCACCAATATTAAATTGCGGCCCTTATCTAAGCATATCCTTGATTGGAATTCACATTTTAAATATTTCCCAAGATGACGGTAATTAATGACCAAATCCGCATCTTTTAATTCATCATATGCTCTCATAATTTTGCATTCGGGTGAAAAATAAACCAACCGAGCTTTTAAAAATACCATTCACCTCCCAAGTGGGGCAATGAAGAAAAACACCTTTACCCAAACTCAAACATTGCTAAAATACATTTTTTGAAACTTCTTCACTCGATATTTAAAAAACGCTTTTAATGTTATTTATCTCTAAAGTGCAATTGTCCATCACAATCACCCATAAAATTCACCCATCACAGTCAGCCATCACAGTCACCCATTAGAGTTGCCCATCATAGTTACCCATCACAGTCGCCCATCAAATTCACCCATCACAGTCACCCAGCACAATCACCCATCACAGTCGTCCATCAAAGTCACCCATCAAAGTTACCCATCATAATCACCCATCATAGTTGTCTATCAAAGTTTCCCATAATAGTCACCCATCAAATTCACCCAACACAGTCGCCCAACATAGTCACCCATCACAATCGCCCATCAAAGTCACCCATCATAGTCTCCAATCAAGTGCTTTTGCCCCTAAGAGGGGCGAAAATGGTTTTTGCCCTAGCCCAAGGGTGACATTGACTTTGACCACCAAGAAAATTTTATTTTTTTAGGATTTTTACCTCAAGACTTTTTGTATTTGGAATTTCTCCCTGAAGGAGGGCAAAAATGATTTTTGCCCCAAAAGTGCCAAAAATGGATTTTCGGTGGTACATCTTCCCGGAGCCATAACTTTTGATCCATTCACCTGATTGTATATTGTAATATATCATTGGAAATATTGAGAAAATATCTATCACAATGAAATATATTAAGATAATTTTATCTAATTTTCCTTTCACCACTAGAGGTACTTCACTTGGATGAATTTCAAAATTTTATTTTTTAGTGTGGCAAAAATGCCAACACTTTTGGTAGCTCATGGGGTATTCAGATTACCTAGATGAAATCGATACCAGGGCCTTTATCCATTGGGTAATAGAGTTACAACCACTAGCATCAAACTACTTACTGCTAGCATCATATTCTTCCTACACGACCTGATATTGTTTAGTCGCCTGTTTGTATTTTTCATCCCATGCGAGGCACTTCACCGAGCTCGGTTGATTTTTTTTTTTTTGCTTCAAGAAACTTTTATCTCTAATACCAATGACTCATGTAATCTCAAAACAAAATGGAAAAAAAAATAAATAGATGCTACTGAGGGTTTAGCTTCAATGAAAGCAGCAAAAATTGATGGGGCCATAATTACGCTCACCCTTGATGAGGTTGGTATACTCACAACGATGATGGAATTAATGGGGATGAAATATGAGGCAGATGATGGTGGAACAAAAAATGAGTTAGGGGTAGAGGCAAAAAAACTAGAAGATGAAGGAATGGAGGAAATTATAATGGTGAAAGGAGCAATGGTGACTGATGACTATGAAATGGGGAGGGAATAGAAGTGGTGGGTGTAGTGAATGAAAGCATCAAGGGAAGATAAAATGAGTACCTACGAGCTCTGACACCATTTAGTGCCCTCAAAACTATTTATCAATCGGCCTATTAACAATATTTACACAAAAATTTGTGACATAATTAACATGCCGCCACCACAAACCTAGATTTGGGTGCTTATCCGGTAAATCTATAGTGTCTAGACCAGATTTGATTGTACTTCAAGTAATATTTGAAGTTTGGCTATCCTCTTCCCAAATTTTTCTAGGTTGCAAGCCAGCTACAATGTGGCAGGTTATCATGCATGCCAGTACTTATACAATTACTAAATAATATGGCAAAAATATTTACCATATGGGAGCCTTCTTCGAGTACTGGTTGCGGTGATGACTAGAACCAATATCGCCACTCTTGGGAGTCCACTAGCTATGGGATATTGGGTACATTTTCCTCTGACTCCTTGATGTGACCGTAGGATCTTTATGATGATATCCCTACTATCAGGATCTCCTCAGGACCAGTCTCCTTATGAGGCATGCTTATTGGGTCTCGATCGAATACTTACGTGTTATGCTCAAGGATATAAAAAGGGTGCAAAATTGTGCCCTTTTCATACTTAAATTTTATCGTTAGACTCTTCTCCTCTTCTCAATCCTTCTCCTGTTGAAAGTTACAAGATACCATATTTCTCATTATTGGGGTAATGCTTGCATATTATGTATGCCGGTGTTGGAGGATATTCACCCCTTCTTGCTTCATTTCCTGATGGAAGCTGTAAGCAACCATATTGTTCATTGCTGGAATAATGCTTGCATATTTCCTTCATTTAACTTGGATAAGATTCACCTCTTGTGCTCTGCACAACTTCATTCTAGGTCTTTTCATAGTTTGAGGGATCTACCACTATGAATAGTGTGCAAGACATATATGAGCAACAACTTCTAGAGAGATTTATGGAAAGGCAGTTTCTCTCCATTGTATTTTTCCTGATTACAATAAGAGCTGCTTTGCTTGTACTATTTATTGAAATATTTGAGGGAATATTTGTTCCCTAGATTGCAATAGGAGGAGACTTATGTCCATGTGTAAGGCATGAATATAGTAGAGGTGGGTCTAGGCAGGTGTCAACTGGATATTTTCTAGAATTATACTCCAACTCCTCCAAAATAAGAAATTGAAGTATGTGATGCTCTCTAGAGGTGCTCTCATGATGGTAGAGAGTGCACCAAGAGTTGAAAGGGGTCTTGAAAGCCATCAAATGTGTCAACTAGTGCTTCTTCCATGTTTGACCATGAGCAGATGCTCTTACACTTGAGCATTTTGTACCACTACAACACCCTTCCTTCCAAATACAAGACCAGAAGTCTGATCATGACATCTTCATGAGCTATGCCATGGAGGATCACTAGAAAAACATCTTCAAGGTGCTCTTAGGCCATTCCATCGATGCCACTATATTTTGTTAGGGTATTTAGGGTATTTTTGGGAATATCATGCTAACTTTGGAGGTTTAGAGAGCCAGGATGATCCCAGTTGGGATAGCATACCTGTGCCATTATAGTGGAGGTATTTAGAGATCATGGTTCTTAACATTGAGTCAAATTTTCTAGGTGAACATTATTTTAACCACTTGTGAGGTCAAGGATGCTCACCAAACCTTGATTCCTTTGGGGTGTCTTCTTTTAGTATAAAAGGTTTCCACGATCAAGATATATGGATCTTCAGCTCAAAAGAGTCACCAAGTGATTTTTCTAGATAAATGTAAGCCAGAGATTCACCAAACTCAGGCTCCCTTAAAATATGAGAACTATTTGTCCCACCGAGCATGCCAAAAAATGTTGTCACTGGTGGGTTTGTCAACTTGGGATAACACTTGTTCCACTGACTAAGGATCTTACTAGGATATAAACTATTTGTCCCATCGGGCGTGCCAAAAATTATTGGTCAAATATCTACCTAATTAATAAAAATATGTTTTTGCACCCTAGATACAACCAAAATTGAATGACCGAAGGAAATAAATGTCCTTAATTTCAATCTCTAGAGAGGACTGGCTCCCTTACTAATCATAAAATGGTTGAAGACTAGAGATGCAAGAAAGAAATTAGAAAATGTGGAAATAAATGATAAATATGGCCATAGGCCGACTATGTAGGATGGGAATAGACTGATAGCAAGAATCCACACCAAGAAACGAATAGCATGAAATAAATAAAGAAATGAAATAATTTAATTAAAACTTCACATATAATCCTTCAAATTGGCACTCCATAACTCACTCCTCTCATTAGCAATATTAAAATTCAACTCACAAAATTTAAATTTAGTAGCAAATAAAGAATCTGAGAGTATAAGCAAATGCGTAAAGCAAAATACAATAATGCACCAAGTCATTTGCAAATCCAAGAGCTCCGTATGTATATTACTGTAGAGAAATTAAAGAGTTTTCTCGTAGGATATCTATTTTCTCCAACCCTTTTACAATAAAATTTGCTTAGTATTTATAAAGTTTTTTTCCTCTTTCATTAAATACATGAAAGGACCCAATGTCAATAAATCAGAGACATTGTGAATCATTATTTATTGGAAGTCCCATACTAATAATCACAATCTAAAAATGGTTATTTATGACAAGGCATTCGAGCACAAGGGCATTAAACTTGGGCCACCTTCGTCTTCTAGGAAATTGAACATGAGCTTGATTAATTTACTCTGTATTGAATTTGCTTGGGAGAGGAAGTCAAATCACTGAGAATGCATTCTTAAAAATAACAAAAAATCTTCCACTTCACCACCAATATTAAATTGCGACCCTTATCTAAGCATATCCTTGATTGGAATTCACATTTTAAATATTTCCCAAGATGACGGTAATTAATGACCAAATCCACATATTTTAATTTGTCATATGCTCTCATAATTTTGCATTTGGGCAAAAAAATAAACCAACCAAGATTTTTTAAAAATACCATTCACCTCCCAAGTGGGGCAACGAAGAAAAACACCTTTGCCCAAACTCAAACATTGCTGAAATACATTTTTTGAAACGTCTTCGCCTGATATTAAAAAAAACTTTTAATGACGTTTACCCTTGAATTGCAGTCACCCATCAAAGTCGCCTATCACAGTTGCCCATCATAGTCACCCATCACAGTCACCCATCACAATCGTCCATCATAGTCACCCATCATAGTCGCCCATCAAATTCACCCATCACAGTCGCCCATCATAGTCGCCCATCACAGTCGCCCATCATAGTCGCCCATCACAATCGCCCATCACAGTCACCCATCATAATCGCCCATCATAGTCGCCCATCATAGTCACCCATCATAGTTGCCCATAAAAGTCACCCATCATAGTTGCCCATCACAGTTTCCCATCAAAGTCATCCATCAAAGTCGCCCATCAAAGTCGCCCATCATAGTCGCTCATCACAGTCGCCCATCAAAATCGCCCATCACAATTGCCCATCAAGTGCTTTCGCCCTAGCCCAAGGGTGACATTGACTTTGACCACCAGGAAAATCTACTTTTTCAAGGAGTTTTGCCTCAAGACTTTTGCATTTGGGATTTCGCCTCAAAGGAGGGCAAAAATTATTTTTGCCCCAAAAGTGCCAAAAATAGATTTTCAGTGGTACATCTTCCCAGAGCTATAACTTTTGATCTGTTCACCCAATTTTCTATTGTAATATATTGTTGGAAATCTTGAGAAAATATATATTACAAAAAATATCTAAATATCATTTCTTCTAATTTTCCTTTCACCACTGGAGGTACTTCACTTGGATGAATTTAAAAATTTATTTTTTAGCGTGACAAAAATGCCAACATCAAGATAAAGATATTTTCACCCCATGGAGGGGTGAAAATACTTTTCACCCTTTCTTTTGGGAAAAACTACCTTCATGAGTGATTTCACCTAAAGAAAAAGAGAGGACAAAAATTTACGAGTGACATAATTGGGTCAAAGTCAAAAACACCCTTGGAAGGGGGTAAAAATCAATTTTGTCCCTCTCAAGGGTGAAAATACAGAAAAAAACATCTTCAGGGCAAAAATCAAGTAAAGATCTTGCTTGGCATAGTCAAAGTCAAAGTCACCCCTCAACAGGAGAAAAAATCATTTTTACCTCTTTCAAGGTTGAAACCCAAGTAAAAGTAGTTTTGAAGCACAAATATGAAGGTGATGTCATCCAGGCACAGAAAGGAAAGTCAATATCAATGTCACCCCTCGGAGGGGGAGAAAATCCTTTTTGCCCCTCTTAAGTATGAAATTCCAAGAGGAAATATTTTAGGGTGAAATTCCAAGAGGAAACATTTTGAGGTGAAATCCCCTAAGAAAATCAGTTTGCTTACTAGTCAAAGTCAACATTACCCCTGGGTTGGGGAGAAAATAATTGTTTCCCCTCTCAGTTATTTATGCCTCTTTTCGTTCTAAAATCAGTTATCAGGGGTTTTATAATTTTTGAGGTAAAATCATCTAGGAAAGGGGCGAAAGTAAGTTAAGGGGTGGAAATATATTTTCTTGACTATCATTCAAACAAGAATATGTTAGGGGTAAAAAAAACTAAAATGAAAGGCCAAATTCTATATTTAAAAGAAATTATCAACCAAGGTTACTGTCTGAAGTCTCATAACTGCAATTTTTTTTGGGAAAGGATGGAGATTGATAAAATTTAATGCTTGGGGTAGAAAGAGCAATGATCCAAAAAAATTTCTAAAATGTTGTGAGGATTAAATGCTACGTCCTCAAATCCGGTGTGATCCTGATGATTTTCAAGTCATCCTCTATGGACTTTTCTCCTTATCGAAGTAGAATTAATATTTTTGGTTTCGATTAGCAAGGGTAAGATTCCAAGGCAAGGTATAATGTGATGGCACCCAGGATTTAACATTAAAGCTACTAATTACTATGTGATGTTGCTAAGTCTTGATGCATGGACACTTAGGATGTTCTTTCCATCATCCATTTTTGTCAATTTTCCAAGAAAACTCCATTAAAACTGGATCATTGTCCCCTAAATAATAATCTAATTCAAGCATCATCATTACCAAGGAGAGAATTGCTGCTACTAATTTTTTACTAACCAACATTTTGTTGTGTTTTGCATTTAATGAAAGAGGTGAAATCCTCTATAAATACTATGCATTTCAATGTAATGAAGGGAGGATAGACACTTTGTAGAAAAACACTTTAAGTTTTCTGCATAAATAGAAAGACATCACAAAATTAAGTTCATGTTCCTTGACCAGTAATCGGCTTCTGGTTCCTTGACCAGTATGTGTGTGGTTTCTTTCTGCTTATCATTTCTAATTAAGTTCATGTCCTTTATTTGCTAATTTTCAATTCTGCACTTGGATTTAATTACTTCTTGTGATGGAGTGAATACTGGAATGCTTATTGGTTTCTATGTCTGGCTTTCTATTATATGCTAACCAATTCTTGCTATGAATTTTTACTGTTATTTTATCCCCACCTTAAATTTGGCTTATAGCCATATTTTCCATTTCTTTATTATAACCTTAAAATTCAAACCGATATTAATTTTAGTATGGGAGCCAGCCCTTTCTGAATATTGTCTTGGAGGACATCTCTCTCCTTTGACCTTTCAATGTTGTATGGGTCTGGGGAGCACAAATACTATTTTGTACTTAGGTAGATTAGTGACCAATAATACAAACTAAGTCAACCATTTTATATTTGAAATAATAATTGTACCATTGATGAATCTATCCTAGAAGGCATTGAGCAGCTGCTTGTGGTTTTATCACCACCATCAATGTTGTATCAAATTGTAGGGGTACCATGTACTAATGTTGCCTATGGAATTATTTTCAAGATATCATTACAACTTTAGGGGTGCAAAATGTAAATATTTCAAAAATAAAATCATGAAAAAACTGACACACCTCTATCTATGAAATTTGTGTCAAAATATCTTCAATTTTTTTATCTTTCTCTACAAGCTTCTCTTCCAACTTTTTTTCATTCTCTACAAGCTTCTCTTCCAACTTTTTCTCTTTCTCTACCGTATGCTCTTGCATCTGGTGCAAATTTTGTATGTAAATATCTTAAAAAATTAGAGCAGTTGGCAATAATTCTTTGCCAACACCTCGAACCTGACCCAATATTTCAGGTCCTAAAATATTGTCGAGGGTGTCATCCTTAATACATTGATTTACAAAGCTCATAGATGATATTTCATCATCCAATTTTTTCTAGAAAGATCACGTGCATAGTTACCTGGTAACATGTTATAAAAAAATGATATAAAAATATTTTAAGTTCAACGTATTGTTATTTCCAAGGAAATGTCACTTACAATTATCTTCAAAAATTCAAGTGAAACAAGAGCCCCATACTTCTTTTTATGAGTTACCATTCACACAGTTGTCCTTGGTAGTGGATTTTTCTCATTTGGTTGGCTCTTCCTCTGCAAGACATATAGTTGGAGAGATAAAGAGATAAGTCATATGACTAAATAATATAGCTATGTTTGTCACATATAATGGATGAGTATGATAGAATACCATTCCATGCTCTAGTTGAGCATATCCTCTTTAACTGCAAGTGTGCATGATGGATTGGTGAGATCTATTTTGTTTGTTCCTTTACTTCACTACCTGCAATGATATGAACTACCATAGTATATTGGTTGGTACTTGTATTAAAGTCATCACTACTCCTACCATTCACAAAGGCTTCCCAATATTTTTGTGATACATGAGGTGGGGGATTAGAAATTCTATATTCACCATTATCATACTTATCATAGTGTTTTTTCACAAGTTGATGCTTATGTTCATGACATTTCTTGTCCATGGTTGTGAAGACCCATTTATTCATTGCATCCAAAATTATATATTTTTGCTGCAACGAACTAGTATCTTATTAGATGCAAAATTTATATAAGTATAAAAAAATAGACACTATGAATGAGTCCATAACTAGTTTTTAACTTCCACTACGACTACTCTCTAGTATGTATGAGTGATAGGGACAATATCCCTCACAATCATCCCCAAGTAAGATGTAAACTTAATAGATTTTTTTCCTATAGGTTGTCCATTTAGATTACAAATTATCTCCACCTTATCTATGTTGCTTGAATCTATTTCACATCTTGTTGGACCTCTCTTTCTATGATATTTAG
This sequence comes from Wollemia nobilis, assembly GCA_028583015.1. NCBI lineage: Eukaryota > Viridiplantae > Streptophyta > Pinopsida > Araucariales > Araucariaceae > Wollemia > Wollemia nobilis. The sequence goes on along the minus strand of JAQPPZ010017101.1, from coordinate 4,156,880 downwards.
TATTTGAAGTGTTTTATGACCTGTGATGCACCTTGTTGGAGCCATAAATTGTGAACTGTACACTCGTTTACCATGAAATTTAACAGGTGGTTCCATGTACGTGTTTTACATCAAGCTCATATTTTATGCACTTGAACCTCCAAAAAATATACTTTCAGGACCTAACTCCTCCATATAGTGTCCCAAAATTAGCTTTTAGAATAGGTTCCTAGGTTTTTTGGGTTTTTTTGAATGTTAGAAGTTGATTATATTTTGTTATACATTAAGTTGAGACCAAATATTTTAAAGTAAGTTTCATTATTGTAAGAGGGATGTGTGCATCAAATTTGGGCGCAATCCACCTCATTTATTTTTTAGTAGTTTTTAGAAAAAAATATTTTTAGGGTTTCTTTGGTTTTTGGTGGCTATATTATGGATTGTATTCTCTTAGAGAAAAGGTGTGAATTCAAGAATGAGAATAATATTGATTTGCATGTTTATTCCATTATATTGCATTTATGTTATTCGATTGGAGTCCATTTTTTTGGTCTCTTGTAGTTGAGTTTACACCATTTGGTATAAGAGTGGGTGTGATCTTGCTAGTGAAGGGAAGATACCACCTAGAAGATATGCCCATATGAATAGGCAGATCAAGGATATGAATGCAGAAATAGCATGGTTGACTAGTGTGATTGATCACATGGGAGAGATACATCCCAGGGTGTGCGTAGATCAAGGATCTAATGATGAAAATGTACATGAAGAACGTGGATCTGAGGTCCACATAGAAGCATAACTAGAGGATCCAAAGGAAGAAGGGCATGGTTTTGAAAATTGACTGATACAAGATCTAGAGGGGATTAAGGGGAATTGATATGGGATCAAGATTGAGTTTCTTGAGTATGCTAGTGGGTTGAAACCATAGGAGATGATCGATTGGATCAATAGCCTAGAAAAAAAATTTGAATGGAGTAACCTTGTTGAAGAGAAGAAGGTTAATCTCACATGCGTAAAGTTGAAGGGACATGCATTTATTTGGTGGGTGTTGAGCAAGGTGCAGCAACAATATTGTCATTGTTGTCAACACAGTCGGATAGATCTATTGATGCAGTGGACAGGAAGTTCAAAAGCTATTCAGATGTAGAAGACAGGAGTTCAAAGGTTATTCAGAGTATGTACAATGATTTTCCAAGAAGACCGAAGTGGCCCATATGCAAAAGATCAAAGAAAAAGACAAGTAAGAAAAGTGTCGCGATATCGCGACATATACAATAGGCAAGAAAAATTGTCACAATTTCGCGACATGTTGGAAGAGAGAGAAAAAGCAAGAAAAACTATCGCGATTTCGTGACATGTTGGAAGAGAGAGAAAAAGTAGGAAAAATTGTCATGATTTCGCGACATGTTGGAAGAGAGAGAAAAAGCAGGAAAAACTGTCATGATTTCGTGACATGTTGGAAGAGAGAGAGAAAGCAGGAAAAACTATCACGATTTCGTGACATGTTGGAAGAGAAAAAGGCAAGTGAAAAACTATCGCGATTTCGTGACATGTTGGAAGAGAAAAAGGCAAGTGGAAAAACTGTCGCGATTTCGCGACATGTTGGAAGAGAAAAAGGCAAGTGGAAAAAATGTCGCGATTTCACGACATGTTGGAAGAGAAAGAGAAAGTAAGAAAAAGTGTCGCGATTTCATGACAAGTTCGAAGAAAGAGAACAAGTAAGAAAAGTGTCACGATTTCGCGACATGTCGCATTTTCGCGACTAAAATAGGAGAGAGAAAGTAAGTTTGAAAAGTGTCACGATTTCGTGACATGTCGCATTTTCGCGACTAAAATAGGAGAGAGAAAGTAAGTTTGAAAAGTGTCACGATTTCATGACATGTCGCATTTTCGCGACTAAAATAGGAGAGAGAAAGTAAGTTTGAAAAGTGTCTTGATATCATGACATGTCGCATTTTCATGACAAAAGAAAGAGAGGAAGTGTACGAAAGCGAAGTGTCATGATATCATGACAAAAGAAAAGATGAAGTCTACGGAGGTAGAAATGTCATGATATCATGACAAAAGAATAGAGAAAGCATACGGAGGCGAAAGTGTCATGATATCATGACATGTATTTTCGTGACAACAAGCAACAAAAGAAGCTACAGAGGCAGAAATGTCATGATTTCATGATAGGTCATAAATGCGCAAGTCAAGAAGGAGAACCCGACTGAAATGAGAAGTATGACAAGTGGACCGACATCACTACGACATTTACAGGGGAAGTTATAGAGTGATTTCATACTGTTGAAATATGAAGAGTGATCAAAAGTCAGTATGGCGGTTACAGGGTCTATCCAGAATGAAATCATCAAGCGATGGATAAACCGAACATCTTCTTGAGTTGAAGCCGATGAAGACCGATGACAACCGACTAAAATTAGGGTTTACAGTTGTTATGAAAGCCGACTAAGATTAGGATTTACAATCGACTAAGATTAGGGTTTTCATCATAAAAAATATTGTTATAAAAGGAGGGTTGTTTGGAGAATTGAGAAGATGGTGGAATGTGTGTGAAATACGATCATTGTGCACAGAGAGCAAGTCGTGTCGAATCATGCTAAGTGCAAAATTTGCAAAGAGAGCAGAGTGCACAAAAGGGAGAAGACGATCATGAAGTTTGACTGTAATGAAGCAGAGTGTGCGAAGTGATTGCATAGAGAGAGCAAAGTGTGCAGAGAATGCAAAGGTGAAGAAGACCAATCAGGGTCTTGCAAAAGCAAAGGTATCTTACTATCAAACTTCTAGTTTCAAGATTGAAGTCTAAGTTGGTGCTTGGCATCAGGGGTTGGTGCTCCTTCTAGTTGGTGCTGGTAAATTGGTGTTTTTTTTTATGGGTTGTTGTTTTTGTTTGTGGGGGGTTGGTGCTCCTTTTGTTGGTGCAGATAAATCAGGGGTTGGTGCTCCTTTCTGTTGGTGTAGATAAATAAAGGGTTGGTGCTCCTTTCTGTTGGTGTAGATAAATCAGGGGTTGGTGCTCCTTTTTGTTGGTGCTGATAAATCAGGGGTTGGTGCTCCTTTTTGTTGGTGTAGATAAATCAGGGGTTGGTGCTCCTTTTTGTTGGTGTAGATAAATTAGGGGTTGGTGCTCCTTCTAGTGGGTGCTGGTAAATTGATTGTAAAGTTGGTGCTTTGCAAAGGCTAGATTTGGATGGTAGTCCAAGCAGTCAATTTTTGAGGAGTAGCCACATTGGTGAACCTCGTTAAATCTTGTGTTGTGTGATGCTCGTTTGTTATACTTGTTGTATCTAGTAATAAGTTTTAATTGTTGTGGTATTAAGAGCTATAAATTTAAGTTTATAGAGCTACACTGATTCACCCCCCCTCTCAATGTCATTGTAAGACTAACAATTGGTATCAGAGCTAAGTTCCTGTACAAGCTTAACCGGCTAGGGTGATCTTGGAAGTAACACAATGGCAGGTGGTGAAGGCTTCTCATCAAACAAAGCACCATTGTTTGACGGATCTAATTACGCATTCTAGAGAATCAGGATGCGAGACATATCTCTGTGCTTTGGGATACGACATCTGGGATTCAGTAGTTAGTGGATACACAATACCCATCACTCCTCCAAAAGAGGCTGATGAAAAGAAACTATTTGAAAATAACTCAAAAGCAAAGAATGCTATCATGTGCGGATTAGCAGATAGTGAACTAGTAAAGATCATGAGCTATAAAATGACAAAAGAAATATGGGACAAACTAAGGAGTATTCATGAAGGAGACGATAAGATCAAGGAGGCCAAGTTACAGACACATCGAGCTTAGTTCGAAGCATTAAAGATGAATGACGATGAAAACATTGAGGCATATATGTTGAGAGTTAATGGAATCATTAATGCGATCAGAGGACTCGACGAGGATATCGAAGACTCTATCATCGTGAAAAAGGTATTAAGATCTCTTCCTCAAAGGTTTGATTCTAAAGTCTCAGTGATAGAAGAAGCTAAAAATCTAAATTATTTTAGTATAGATGAGATGTATGGTTCTTTGACTGCATATGAGATGAGGATAGGAAGATCTAAACCCATAGATAGAGAAGCGGCTTTTAAAGCCCTTAAAAATAAAAACACAAAACAAGAGTCCGAGGAAGAAGAGACATCAGATGAAATGGAAGCAAACTTTGTTAGAAAACTAAAAAGGGGAAAAGGAAAATACAGAGGAAAGCTACCGTTTAAATGTTTCAACTATGGAGGCATTGGGCATTTTGCGACTAAATGTCCACTTAATGAGAAGAACAAAAATGATGAAGGATCGCACCAAGAAAGAAGTGACTGGAAGAAGAAAATGAATTTCAGAAAAGGCAACTTCAAGAAGAAAAGTTTCATCTCCAGGAATGCCAGTTCAACAGAAGACAACTCCGGTGAGGATTCTGAAGAGGAAACAGGTGAAGCTCTTTTCATGGCATTTGAAGAAGTAAAATCAGAAAAGGAAGAAGGAGTGAACTCTAAAGTATGTGGTGAAAACCCTGAGGCTGAAGTAGATCTAGAAGGTGAGTTGATCTCTGCACTTGAAGAGTGGAAAATAGAGAGGAAAAAGAATAAGAAAATTTCAAAAAGGCTTGAGGATGCAAACGAAATCATAACCAGTCTGAAAGTACAGACAGAAGAATACAAGAAAATATCTAAAGATCTCAAAGTACAAATTACCATGAAAATAGATTATTGCTGCAAACTAGAAGAAGAGAATGTTGGTTTACGGACGTAGATAGAAGAGATGAATCACAAAATTAGTTGCTATCACAAACACGAAGAAAGTTCTATGAAGCTGGATAAGATTATAAATGACCAAAGGCCTGCAGGCATCAAATTTGGTCTGGGTTTCATCGAAGGAGAATCATCAAATGGATCAAAGGCCAAAAATGTAGAATCCATAAAGAATGAAGATAAGAAACAGGTTGATCAAGGAAAAATGTCTCATGCAAAAGAAAGCAATAATGCCAGGCACGAAAGGAGAATTGACAATGATGGATTCACCAATGTCACACATCAAAGAAGAAGAAGACCTATGGCTCCTACGACAACATGGCAAAGACCATCACCCAGGTTCAATTATCCCTTTTCTGGTTTCTATTTTAAATGCAATGGCTATGGACATAAAATCTCAGACTGCAAATATAATGTAAGACCAAGGAATTTCACCAAGTAGAAATGCTTTTTCTCCTCTGATGAATTATACAGTAGAATGTTATAACTGTCATAATTTTGGGCACATTGCAAGAAACTGTAGAAGTACATTTGCATCAAATCAATTTCAGGGAAGAAAATTTCAACCAAATGGAATGAGACAAAATAGAAAATTTCTCGAAAAACATGCACAAGTTACTGAAAAAGAAAAGTCAAAACAAGAGCCCAAAACGGTAATCAAACCAGAGTGGAGAAAGAAAGAAGAAAGTAAATCGTGTCTCCTTGGACTGAAGGAGACTACTCCTCTATTGCATTAAGCAACTCCAGGTAGCACATCCTCAGGGGGAGCAATCTTAAAGTTTTATTTTAATGCTCCTATGTATTTGTTTGGTTATCTGAGGATGAAAGACAAGTAGTCAGGGGGAGTTGTCGTATAGTTGTCAAAGTGTGTTTCAGTTCATGTAGTTGTTTGTGGAGGTACCGTGAAGGGTGGTGATTAAATTGAGAGTTGTCACCATTGGTAGTATTGCTATATGTCAGTGTTGTACTTTTGATGGTTCTTACTACCATTGTTCAAAGTTATGGATTATAACAGTTTTGATAATTTGGTTTAGTGAAAGAATGTTGCCCTAGCTGCATATATGTGTTTCGATAAAAGCAGTGTGTATTTGTACTACACATTGATGTGAAGATTGTTAGATCTATTATGATGCTTTGGTGAAAATATTTAATTCACGTGCAAAATCAGAAAGCTCACATTTTATTATTGCATTCAAAGCGGCTACATGAGTAGGAAGTTACATCAATACAAATTGAGTACAAATATTCAGGGAGACAGTTTTCAACAGCCAGGACACCTCAACAGAATGGTGTGGTAGAAAGAAAGAACAGGACAGTGCAGGAAATGGCACGGACTATGTTGATTGAGAGCAAAGTAGCAGACAAATTTTGGAAAGAGGCAGTCCATACTGCGGTATACATCCAAAATAGGTGCATGTTGAGGACGCATGAAAGCAAAACTCCTTATGAGTTGTGGTTCGGTAAAAAGGCAACAGTAAGATACTTTAAAGTTTTTGGCAGCAAGTGTTACATCAAAAGAACTGAAGAAAACCTTGGTAAGTTTGAAGATAGAGCTGATGAAGGTAGGGAACGAGTAATTAGCTATGAAGAGAACTACCCAATTTATGAAGAGGTTATTGAAGGAGATGAGGAAAAGGAAATGGAAAAGAAACAAAAAATTGACTCAGATAATTCAAACAGTGATTCAGAGGTGGATAGTAATTTGTATGTCAAAACAGAAAATGGGCATCTTATTGTTCTTGTTGTATACGTAGATGATATCATATTTGGCAGCAACAAAGATGAGTCGTGTAAAGATTTAGCAAATAAGATGCAGAAAGAATTTGAAATGTCAATGATTGGTGAACTTTCGTATTTCCTCGGGTTGCAAGTTAATCAAAATAAGAAGGGCATATTTATTTCTCAAGTTAAATATGTGAAAGAGATGTTAAAAAGTTCACAATGGAGGATTGTAAGCCAGTTAGCACTCCCATGACGACAGGTTGCAAGTTGAGCAAGGATGACAAATCTCCACCTGTTGATCAAACCATGTACAGATCTATGATTGGGAGCTTATTGTACACGATGACTACCGGACTCGGATATTTTGTAGGCGAGTATGCATGGTAGCACGATTTCAGGCTAATCCCAAGGAGACTCATGTGACAACAGTGAAGAGGATTCTTCGGTACCTCAAGGGTACTATGGAGTATGGGTTATGGTATCCGAAAGGTAAAGACTTCACCCTTATTTCGTATTCAAATGCAGATTGGGTAGGAAGTGTCGATGACAGAAAGAGTACCAATGGAGGTGCATTCTATCTTGGAGACAGATTGGTCGCGTGGCACAGTAAGAAACAAGAGTCAGTTTCTTTATCGACAACAGAGGCAGAATATATTATAGCGACAACATGTTGTACGCAGGTATTGTGGATGAAACAAACCCTGAAAGATCTTGGTATTAGCTTCAATGAGCCAATATCAGTTAAGTGTGATAACACCAGTGCCATTAACATCTCCAAGAATCCGGTTATGCATTCACGCACAAAACACATTGCTATCCGGTATCACTTTTTGAAGGAGAAAGTTGTGGAAGGTGAGGTTAAGTTGGATTTTGTTCCAACTACAGAGCAAGTAGCAGATATCTTCACAAAACCATTGCCCAAGGAAGTTTTTGAGTACCTTCGCAATAAATTGGGAGTGGTCACACTTCCCAAGAATTGACTAGCTACAGGGATCACATTCTCAGGGGGAGCATTTAAGTATTTGATTATCTTTTTGCTCATGTTCATGATTTTTGCTAAGTGTAATAAATTTTGCTTGAGAATGTTGTGCATGGACTCAGGGGGAGTCTGCAGTAGCCCTTTGGTATTATTGTCAAAGGGGGAGAAGAGTTACAGGAAATTGCACATGTGTTGCCAACAATTCCAAAGGGGGAGATTGTTGAGCAAGGTACAACAACAATATTGTCATTGTTGTCAACACAGTCAGATAGATCTGTTGATGCAATGGACAGGAAGTTCAAAAGCTATTCAGATGCAGAAGACAGGAGTTCAAAGGTTATTCAGAGTATGTACAATGATTTTCCAAGAAGACCGAAGTGGCCCATATGCAAAAGATCAAAGAAAAAGACAAGTAAGAAAAGTGTCGCGATATCGCGACATATACAACAAGCAAGAAAAATTGTCACGATTTCGTGACATGTTGGAAGAGAGAGAAAAAGTAGGAAAAACTGTCATGATTTCGTGACATGTTGGAAGAGAGAGAAAAAGCAGGAAAAACTATCGTGATTTCGCGACATGTTGGAAGAGAGAAAAAAGCAGGAAAAACTGTCACGATTTCATGACATGTTGGAAGAGAAAGAGAAAGAGGAAAACTATCAGATTTGACATGTTGGAAGAGAAAAGGGAAAAATTATTTCTGACATGTTGGAAGAGAAAAAGGCAAGTGAAAAACTGTCGCGATTTCGTGACATGTTGGAAGAGAAAAAGGCAAGTGGAAAAACTGTCACGATTTCGCGACATGTTGGAAGAGAAAGAGAAAGCAAGAAAAAGTGTCACGATTTCACGACAAGTTCGAAGAAAGAGAACAAGTAAGAAAAGTGTCACGATTTCATGACATGTCGCATTTTCACGACTAAAATAGGAGAGAGAAAGTAAGTTTGAAAAGTGTCACGATTTCACGACATGTCGCATTTTCATGACTAAAATAGGAGAGAGAAAGTAAGTTTGAAAAGTGTCACGATTTCGTGACATGTCACATTTTCGCGACTAAAATAGGAGAGAGAAAGTAAGTTTGAAAAGTGTCGTGATATCGTGACATGTCGCATTTTCATGACAAAAGAAAGAGAGGAAGCGTACGGAAGCAGAAGTGTCACGATTTTGTGACAAAAGCAGAAAGAAGACTTCAAAGCAGAAGTGTCATGATTTCATGACAAAAGCAAAGAAGTAAAGTATGGAAGTAGAAGTGTCATGATTTCATGACAAAAGTAGAGAAGAAGACTTTGAAGGTAGAAGTGTCATGATTTCATGACAAAAGCAAAGAAGAAGACTACGAAGGCAGAAGTGTCACGATATCACGACAAAAGCAAAGTCGAAGTCTATGGAAGCAGAAGTGTCGCGATATCGTGACAAAAGCAAAGATGAAGTATACGGAGGCAGAAATGTCATGATATCATGACAAAAGAAAAGACGAAGTCTACGGAGGCAGAAATGTCATGATATCATGACAAAAGAATAGAGAAAGCGTACGGAGGTGAAAGTGTCACGATATCGTGACATGTATTTTCATGGCAACAACAACAAAAGAAGCTACAGAGGCAAAAATGTCATGATTTCGTGATAGGTCATAAATGCGCAAGTCAAGAAGGAGAACCCGACTGAAATGAGAAGTATGATAGTGGACCGACATCACTACGGCATTTACAGGGGCAGTTATAGAGTGATTTCATACTACTAAAATACGAAGAGTGATCAAAAGTCAGTATGGCGGTTACAAGGTCTGTCCAGAATGAAATCATCAAGCGATGGATAAACCGAACATCTTCTTGAGTTGAAGCCGACGAAGACCGATGACAACCGACTAAAATTAGGGTTTACAGTTGTTATGAAAGCCGACTAAGATTAGGATTTATAGCCGACTAAGATTAGGGTTTTCATCATAAAAATTATTGTTATAAAAGGAGGGTTGTTTGGAGAATTGAGTAGATGGTGGAATGTGTGTGAAATACGGTCGTTGTGCATAGAGAGCAAGTCGTGTCGAATCGTGCTAAGTGCAAAATTCACAAAGAGAGCAGAGTGCACAAAAGGGAGAAGATGATCATGAAGTTCGATTGTAACGAAGCAGAGTGTGCGAAGTGATTGCGTAGAGAGAACAGAGTGTGCAGAGAACGCAAAGGTGAAGAAGACCAGTCAGGGTCTTGCAAAAGCAAAGGTATCTTACTGTCAAACTTCTAGTTTCAAGATTGAAGTCCAAGTTGGTGCTTGGCATCAGGGGTTGGTGCTCCTTCCAGTTGGTGCTAGTAAATCAGGGGTTGGTGCTCCTTTCTGTTGGTGCAGATAAATCAGGGGTTGGTGCTCCTTCTAGTTGGTGCTGGTAAATCAGGGGTTGGTGCTCCTTCCAGTTGGTGCTGGTAAATCATGGGTTGGTGCTCCTTTCTGTTGGTGTAGATAAATTAGGGGTTGGTGCTCCTTTTGTTGGTGTAGATAAATCAGGGGTTGGTGCTCCTTTTTGGTGCGGATAAATTAGGTGTTGGTGCTCCTTCGTGGTGCGATAAATGGGGTTGGTGCTCCTTTTGGTGCAGATAAATCAGGGGTTGGTGCTCCTTCTAGTGGGTGTTGGTAAATTGATTGTAAAGTTGGTGCTTTGCAAAGGCTGGATTTGGATGGTAGTCCAAGCAGTCAATTTTTGAGGAGTAGCCACATTGGTGAACCTCGTTAAATCTTGTGTTGTGTGATGCTCGTTTGTTATACTTGTTGTATCTAGTAATAAGTTTTAATTGTTGTGGTATTAAGAGCTATAAATTTAAGTTTATAGAGCTACACTGATTCACCCCCCCTCTCAGTGTCATTGTAAGACTAATAGTGGGATCATTTATAGACTACATGATAGAGGAATAAAAAGGAAAATATCAGGTATTGGACAAATATGAAGACGTTACAGTAAAAATTTATACCTATAGACTACTCCCAAACCCTATTTCTTAGATTTTAGAACCTTCGACAAAAGGATCAAATCATTAATGACTATACTAATGAATTATACAAGCTATACATTCGAGTGGAGCACAATGATATGGAGGACCAAAAGGCTACAAAGTATGTAAATGACCTACATTTTGCTATCCAAGATGAGATGAGCACGCATCGCACTCTTACAGTGGAGGATGCATATAAAATGGCCCTCAAGGTAGAGGAGAAATTGAAAAGGGTTAATAGAATAGGCAAGAAGGGATTCACACCCTCTTCAGGTTAGGGTCAAAGTGGATCTAATTTTCTCAAGGGATAATCCTAAATACCTTCTAAACAAGAAGAAGATGGGCAATATCTAAGATGAAGAGGATACCAATGAGATAGAGGTTACGATGGTGGATGAAATGGAAATGATCCAAGAAGGTCGTATACCTATTATGGATGTGGTGAGGCGTGTCATAGATCATTTGAGTGTCCCCAATATTATGTATAATAAAGGGTTCAAGGAGGATAAGGAAGGGTCAATCTGGTTGATATGGAAGAGCAGGATGAGGATGAAGTTGTTGCTGACATGGGTGAAGCACTTATGATAATGAGGATGCTGATTGTTCCTAATAAAGAGAAGGTGTAGAGAAAAGCAAAGGGGAAGACCATATATGGTGATGATTTTGGGCTATGAACGAACATCTTTTGAACAAGGTGTACATCAAGATGGAAGGTATGTAACATTGTCATTGATGGTGGTAACTATGAGAATATGGTGTCAAATGTCATGGTTGATAAAATGAACCTGGAATGCGAAAAGCATCCTTATCCATATCACATCTCATGGGTTAAGAAGAGGAATTAGGTAATACTAGATCAAATGTTTTTAATTAAATTTTTAATTTGGATCACTTACAAGTATGAAGTATGGTGTGATGTGATCCCGATGGATGCATGTCACATTCTATTGGAAGACCTTGGTAGTACAATAGGGATACTAACCATAATGGGAGAAAGAATACTTACACATTCTGGAAGGATGGTGTAAAGGTAGTTCTTGTACCTCTGAAGGAGGATGGGCCAAGTGAGAGCTTATTGACGATGAAGGAGTTTCTTGCAGAGATCAAGGATGCTAGCTTTTGTTATGCCTTAACATATAGGAAGCTAGAAACAAAGGAAGTGGTTATGCCTATAGTAGCATCTAAGTTTCTAAGAAAATATAAATATGTCACACCATAGGAGTTACTATATGGGATACCACCAAAGAGGGATATTTAACATCACATGGATTTGATTCTAGGATCAATGCTCCCAAATCAGGTAGCTTATCGGTTGAACTCGACACAGAATGCAAAGTTGAGTAGGCAAGTGATAGAGTTGATAAAGAAGGGATTAGTTAGGGAGAGTATGATTCCATGTGTGACTCCAGCACTGTTGACCCCAAAGAAATACGATGAATGGTGGATGTGTGTGGATAGTAGATCCATAAACAAGATCACAATAAAGTATCGGTATCCTATGCCAAGAGTGGATGACATGATGGATGGATTGATTGGAGCTAAATACTTTAGTAAAATTAATCTACAGAGTGGCTATTACTAGATTAGAATTAGAGAAGGGGATGAATGGAAGACAAATTTTAAGACAAAATATGGTTTGTACGAGTGGATGGTGATGCTATTTAGGTTGTCTAATGCACCCAGTACATTTATGCGATTGAAGAAGAAGGTGTCGGAAGACCCTATTCTAGTGTTACTAGATTTCATTAAGGTGTTTGAGGTTGATTGTGATGCCTTATTTGTTGGAATTGGTGGTGTCTTAAGTCAAGAGGGTCGACCTATAGTATTTTCAGTGAGAAGCTAAATGACACAAGGAAGAATTATTCTACATATGATGTGGAATTTTATGTAATTATGCAAGCATTGCAACATTGGAGGCACTACTTACTCTCAAAGGAGTTTGTGCTTTTTACTGATCATGAAGCATTGAGGTATGTCAACTCTCAGAAAAAGTTAAATAGCAAGCATGCCAAATGGGTTTCTTTTTTGCAACAATATACATTTGTCCTAAAGCACAAGTTGGGTAAAAAAAATAAGGTTGTTGATGCATTGAGTAGGAGAGTCTTGTTGTTGACCACTATGGAGAATGAAGTGGTAGGATTTGAGGGGATTAAATATTTGTATGAATCTGATGCAAATTTTGGGAATATTTTGCAATAGTGTAAAAGTGCGGTAGAGGGTGAGTCTTGTACTATTTTTTAAGAGTATTTTTTACATAATGGTTACTTGTTTAAGGATAATCGATTATGCATTCCCAATGGCTCTATGAGAGAGCAAATCTTGATGAAATTACATAGTGGGGGTTTGGCTGGTCATTTTGGAGTAGCCAAAACAAACACTCTTGTAGAGGAGAAGTACTATTGGTTGAAAATAAAGAGAGACATAATCAGGTTTATCTCTAGATACAGAGTATGTCAAATGGCTAAGGTCCATGTGCAAAGACAGGGTTGTATATGCCACTGTCAGTTCCTATAGGACCATGGAATGATCTGAGTATGGATTTCATGTTGGGGTTACCCAAGACATAGAGGGGTAAGGGTTCAATTTTTTTTGTGGTAGACAATTTTTTAAAAATGATGCATTTCATTGCTTTCCAGAAAACTAATGATGCAACCAGGATTGCAGTATTATTCTTTTATGATATTGTGTGGTTGCATGGTGTTCCAAAGGCTATTACTTATGATCGGAATACTAAGTTCTTGAGTCACTTTTGGAGGACATTTTGGAAGAATTTGAACACCAGGCTATAGTTCAGTAGTGCTTACCACCCATAGACTGATGGGAAAACAGAGGTAGTGAATAGAAGATTGGGAAACCTCTTACGGTGCATAGTTGGAGAAAAACCAAAACAATGGGATTTAGCCTTGTCACAAGCTGAATTTGCATACAACAGTTCAGTGAATAGGTCAACAGGTAAATCTCCTTTTCAAATTATTTATGGTCAAAATACTAGTGGTGTATTATATTTGGTTGAGTTACCAATTGGGAAACAAGTTAGTGATGATGCCGAAGCATTTTCTGAGCATATCCAGAAAGTGCAAGAGTTAGTGAGGGAAAAATTGCAGAGTAGTAATGTTCACTACAGAGAGTTTGTTGACGCACACAGAAGGGTGAAAGTGTTTGAAGAGGGTGATATGGTCATGGTTCATCTTAGAAAATAAATATTTCCTAATGGGATGTATAGCAAACTGAAACTTAAGAAAATTGGGCCATGCAGGATTTTGAAGAAGATCAGTGATAATGCCTATGAAGTGGAGCTGCCCGATGAATTTGATATTTCACCTATTTTTAATATTTCCAATTTATTTCAATATCCTAGTACTGTCAAGGATGGCGAATTATAGGAGATAGTAAATTGGACACGACAGATGCCTAAGAAGAAAAAATATAGAGTTGCAAAGGTACTCAATAAGAAGGTGATCACCACTAGACATGGGAGCTACAACAAATACCTGGTTTAGTGGGAAGGATTACCATAGTTGGATAACACTTGGGTTTTGGATTCAGAGCTAGATAAAGTTGATAAACAGAAGCTACATGATTTCAATTCATCTGAACTTGCAGGAGCTAATTTCTTTTTCACCAGAGGAGAATGATGCACCTTATCAGAGCCATAACTTGTGAACCGTACAGCTGTTTGACTTGAAATTTAATAGGTGGTTTGAAAAGGATTGAAAATCCAACTAAGTGTTCTATTATTTACAATTCAATTTATAGGCACTAATGGCCCAAAATACATAACCAAACCCATCAAATCATGGATTTGATCCAATATGCTTAACCATAAGCTACAAAAGTGCAAGGGAGAATGCACGTAACTTCTAAGTTAAGAGAAAAGGAATAATGCTAACTAGAAGATCCATTTTAGCTATCTTGAAGTACACACTTCCTACTTTGAGTTCACACTTACTAACTAACACTCTAAATGACAACTAGAAGATAACTAGTGCCCACAAGTGCATGTGAGAAGGAGACTCACTTACAATTATTAATTTGCAAGAAATAAACTATGCAAACCTAGCTAGGAACTACTAGAGGGGTCATATGAAAGATCAAACATCAATCCTCATCATGCCTCCCCACAATAGAAGCATTGGACTCCAATGCTTTCAGAAGAGTAGGAAAGTCACGGGACATCTGATGAAAAGAAATCCAACGAGCCTGATGCGATAGCTGTCCTCGTCGAGCCACAAGATATGAGGTGGTAGACCCCTGGCGAGTCTGTCGAATCTTTGTGTCATAGATCTGATCTGCATCCAATGGTAACTGAGAATCAGGAACCACGTCCACAGGATGACTGATAGCTGGTGCTGTCTCCAATGTAGAGTCAAAGTACAACTTCAAAAGATCTACATTGACGACGTCATGAATTCCCAAGTGTGCGGGAAGATCAAGGCGAAAAGCATTCTCGGACACCTGTTGAAGAATAGTATAAGGCCCATAGCGAATCGGTTTGATTTTACTATGAGTCTTATCGAAAAACGTCGCTTGTCAAGATGCAACCAAACTTTGTCACCAACCTGAAATGGATGAGGAATTCGATGTCGATCCATGGCCTTTTTCTGCTATCGCTGTGTCTTTTGCAAAATCTCAACCACCTTTGATTGCAGATTGTGCAAATGCTGAATAAATGAGTGTGCCTTGTCTTGCTCCTTCTGAAGATGTGAAGTGACAGGAGAAGGCAAAGACAAAGGTAACTCATAAGGTGCCAAGGGCTGAAATCCCATACAAACCTCAAAGGGTGAATGACCTGTAGAAGAATGTAGGGCCCTATTGTAGGCATGTTCAATATGAGTGAGACTCAAGTCCCACTTTGCCGGTGAAGCGTGATGATAGATTCGTAAACTTTGCACAAGGGTACGGTTTACCACTTCAGTCTGCCCATCGGACTGCGGATGATAGGCGATGGAAAAGTTAAGGGAAACTCCCAAAATCTTCCACAAAGAATGCCAAAAGTGACCCACAAAGCGTGAATCACGATCCGAGATAATGCTGGTAGGTAGACCAAAGGAACGCCAAATGTTGTCAAAGAAAAATTGGGCTAAGTCTGATGCAGAACTTGTCTTGCGGCATGGAATAAACTTAGCCATTTTACCGAATCTGTCAACCACCACGAACACACAATCATGTTGGCGCACTGTCATAGGAAAACCACTAACCAAATCCATGGAAATGCTTTCCCAAGGACGGGAAGGAATGGGCAAAGGCATGCCTAAGCCAAACTTCCTGTTAGCTGGTTTTGAGCGACAACAAACTGCACACTGTTTGAGAAATCTCAACACATCCCTCCGCATTTTAGGCCAATAGAAAAATCTTTGCAAATGATGAAGTGTTTTATGCTTCCCAAAGTGACCACCATAAAGTGTAGAATGAGCTTCCTTAAGAAGTGACACTCTAGGCTCACAAGGAACACAAACCTTGTCCAATTTGTAAAGAAGTCCTTCTTTGATGTAGAAATCTTGGAAAGGACGCAAATTGGAAGAAGAAGGCTTACTCACTTGCTCAAATATTTTTCCAAAATCAGGATCCTGTGAATACTGATTAGGCCAAGTCTGAAATCCCAAGTGTGAAGTGGACATAACTAGTTAAGGCAAGAGCGGCTGGAGGCCTACTCAAACAATCAGCAATAGTATTACTCTTCCCCTTTTTGTACTTGATCACCAAGTGAAATTGTTGGAGGTAAGAGGCCCACTTCATATGTCTTGATTCTTCAATTTTACTTTGAGATTGTAAAAACTTGAGAGGCATATGATCAGTGTGTACTACCGTATCTTTTCCCAAAAGATAATGTCTCCAATACTTAATAGCTTGAACTAATGCATACAACTCCTTGTCATATGTAGAATAGTTCAACTTAGCAGGAGAAAAAGTTTCTGAATGATAAGCAACTAGGATGACCATTCTGTTTGAGCACAGCTCCTAAGGCAACTTTAGAGGCATCCGTTTCAATCTCAAAAGGTTGAGAGAGGTCGGGTAAAGTTAACACAGGTGTTGTACAAAGTTTCTTTTTGAGTT
Source organism: Wollemia nobilis (assembly GCA_028583015.1). Classification (NCBI taxonomy): domain Eukaryota; kingdom Viridiplantae; phylum Streptophyta; class Pinopsida; order Araucariales; family Araucariaceae; genus Wollemia; species Wollemia nobilis. The sequence goes on along the minus strand of JAQPPZ010017101.1, from coordinate 4,140,428 downwards.
TCTCAAAGGCAACTTCTTGGCTTTTCTCCCAATGAAATGGAATTTTGGACTTAGTGAGATAATGCAATGGAGCTGCAAGGGTGGAATATTGAGGAATGAACTTGCGATAAAAATTCGCAAGTCCTAGAAAACTCCTTAACTCGGTGAGAGTTGTAGGAGGGGACCACTTAAGTAAAACATCAACTTTTATGGGATCTACCTGAATTCCACTTTCACTAATCACATAGCCAAGGTAAGAAACTGAAGTATTGCCAAAAGAACACTTGGAAGAATTGGCATATAATTGATTCTTCGCAAGAAGATCAAGGGTTTGTTGGATATGCCTAAGGTGTTCCTCCCAAGTTTTTGAGAAAATCAATATATCATCAAGATATATTATTACAAATTTGTCAAGTACATCACGAAATACATCATTCATCAACCTCATGAAGGTTGCAGGAGCATTAGTAAGACCGAAGGGCATGACCAACCATTCAAAGAGGCCCATCTTCGTCTTAAAAGTTGTCTTCCATGTATCCTCAGCTTGGATACGCACTTGATGATATCCACTTTTGAGATCTATTTTTGAAAAGAACTTAGCTCCTTGAAGCTGATCTAATAAATCATCAATGCGTGGTAATGGATATCTATTCTTTACAAAAATTCTGTTCAAAGCACGAAAATCAATGCACAATCTCCAAGTGCCATCTTTTTTAAGAACCAACAAAATAGGTGAGGCACAAGCAGAAGTACTTTCCTTAATGAAACCCTTAGACAACAAATCTTCTATTTGCCTTTTTATTTCTTCATTTTGCAAAATAGATTGTCTATACATGGGTGCATTAGGTAGTGAAGAACCAGGAATGATTTCAATGCTGTGATTAATTGTGCGAATTGGAGGAAGAGACTTTGGCTCCTGAAATATGTGTGAATAACTTTGCAATATTTTATCCATTGAAGAGTGTTGCTTTGGAATGGATGTGGATGTAGAAGTGTTTTGAGAGCGAATGAAAATTAGAGCAACATCACCACCTTTTTTAATTACTCTTTTTGTTTGCTTGGAACTTAGAATGATGTTAGGAGTGTTGGTGCTTTTAATGAGAAAGACCTTACCATATTTTTGAAGTGTGTAGGTTCTTTTGAAAGCATCATAAACAGCTCTCCTATCATACTGAAAAGGTTGTCCAAGCAAAATCCCACAACAATCCATAGGAGTCACATCACAAGTGACTTGATCTATGAAATGTGGGCCAAGTGCAAATTTTAATGTGCAAGTGTGAGTGATTTCTGAGCCTCTTCCACTATCCTTCCAACCCAAAGAATAAGGTTGAGGATGAGGCTCCATAGGTAACTTCAAACGCTCGACAATGGACCTCGCAATTAGATTTTTCTGCGAGCCATTATCCACTATACAATCTGTTGCAAAATTATAAAGCAAATGAGCTCGAGTGATGAACAAAGCATCACGAGCGCCTTCTGATGAACTTACATTTACCAAGGTAACTTCATTGAGCTTACCTCGTAATTCCGTGTATACTCTACTCTCTCCTACGGACTCAAGGGGACCTTTGGGAGCATCCTCCTCTTGAGTAGTAATGACTAAACTCTTCTTTTTAAGCTTAAAACAATCAGCTTTTTCATGACCTTTCTTCTTACAATAGTTACAAAACTTTTTAGAAGAAGAAGAAGAAGAAGGTTTAGAAGAAGAAGAAGGAGTAGAAGCGGAAGGGGAAGGAGAAGAAGGAGATGGAGAAGAAACATTCTTCTTTTGAGCAAAATTCTTCTTTTGTGAGAAAGAATTATTCCCTTTTGATGAGTTTGCAACCACTTGAGTAGCAGGAGTGCGGAATGCCTACGAGTGCGCTTTGAACTTGTCCTCCGCAAGTTGCGCCTGGTTGAAAACTGAATCCAATGTTTCCATAGAAACAAACATAATTTCCCTGTACAAATGCTCTAACAAGCCACTTTGAAATTTGAGAATCAAAGCTGGAACATCATCCTCCACATTCACAAGTATCCTGAACCTGTTGAACTGAAAAATATATTCTTGTACAGACATATTAGTACCTTGTCGAAAATGAAACCATTTAATGACCAATTCCTTAGAATAATTGGAAGGATAAAAATTGGTCTTAAGACAATCTACAAGCTCATCCCATGAGGTGAGTGCATCATGACCTCTTTTTCGTTCAACAAGTACTTTGGCTAAACCAGAAAGTTTTAGCTTAGCATAAGGAACCACATCGTCATCTGAAAGTTGAGAGTAAGAAAACCAAGAACTCATGTCAAGAATCCAACTATTCAAGACATCAGGGTTCCTGGATCCATCATAAAATGGAACTTCACAACGAACTCTCAGACGAGAATCATGAGCAGAAGTTGAAGCATTATGCACAGAAATGTCATTTACCTTCATGGCAAGATTGCCAAGGACTTCTGCCATGGTAGTATCATTAGCTTTATCTGCTAAAGCATTTACAACATGGGCAAGTTCTGCCACTTGGGCAGCCAAGTCAGAAGCCATGTGAAACCGGGTATAAGCCAGGAGTAAAAAAATGAGAAAGCACTAAATCAAGGAAAGAAAATGAAAATTTTCCTTGTTACAATGGAGTGCTTCTGAATTTGAAAATTTACTCCTAAGGCTCAAAATTTTGAAATTTTAAACTAATCTAAGGTGCAATTTAGAATTTATTAATTTAAAAATAACTTAATTAAAAATTAAATTTCAATTAATCAAAGATTAATGAATTTAATCAAGTTATTAAAAATTAAATTAATAAAAACAAAATTTAACATGCAACCTTAGAATAGTAAAAATTAAAAATTACAATAAATTACCCTTGATGTGGCTGCCTTAACTGAAACTGAACTTCACTTACCCTGCATGAAAGTTTGCAGTCTTCAGTTGCACGGTTCTCGAGGTGCAAAAAACAACTATTGCCTGGCACAGTTCTCGAGGCAATGTGCAAAAAATAAAAAATAATTCCTAAGGCAATTCCTCGTTTGCCCTTGCTGCACCAATTTCTAAACCCTGCATGTAGAGTGTAGACTGCACGCCTGCGCAGGCGTCAATCGTGCAATTGGTCTGATCGTAGTAGGCCTGGCAGCAGGTAAACCTATCAGCCATGGTAGGCCTGGCAGAAACCCGTCGACCTATTAGACATGACAGTAGGTTGCTGTACGCCTGTCGACGCGGGCTACCAGACTATGTAGTCAGACCGAAAGGCCTAACTACGAGGCTGACAGCAACGTCAGGCCCAAAGCGCCTGACGGCTTGGACCTGACGCGCCAATGCGAAGACTGCACTGGCGGCTATCAGCGGTCAGCCCCGACCACAGGCCGCTCGCCTGACGCTGTCAGAATTGACAGCAACATCGGGCGACTGGCCTGATGCCAAGGTGGTAAACCCGCCTGGCACTGTCAGTGAATAGTGATGGTAGCAGATGTTGTCATTGTCGTGCCGGATAGTAAGGTCACTGCCAATGGCAAATGGTCGCATTGCGTGCTTTCAGAAAGGCACCGACACTACCGAACGCAGCCGAGGCCTAGCCGGTGCTATCGAATGCACGGGCCGGCGCGAATGCAAGGCCTTCGATCGTTAAAAAATTATAGTATTTTTTTTTTTACAATATGCAGCAAATTAATATATTAAGAAAATAATATATTAATAAAAATTAAAGCTTTTCTAATACAAACTAGAAAATTTTAAAAATTAACCAGGAGGGTTAATTCCAAAGCATTGAAAAACTTAAATTGTAAAAATACGAGCAACCAGATCCCTTCAGTAGCTCTCCTTTCAAGATCCAATCGACACACGACCAACGTTTGAAAGGCAACCAGACCTAAGTCGACACACGACCTAGTTTTGATGACCTCCTGGAGCTCTTCAGTACTCAAAAATGGGGGGGGCAGTAGGGTTAAATGGCTCCCTAATCCTAATTGGACCGTAGCTACGATCCAATCCCTTCCAAGGATCACAATAAGAAGAACTCTGAGGCAAACTTTTCCTATACCTCTTGAGCATAAGCAAAAAGTTGGAACGAGGAGTTTGTCGTCGAAGGAACTTCCTTCTCCGAATGGTTTTCAAGCTCCCCTTGAGCTTAAACCGAGTCCTCAATGAGAAAGAATTTCTCATAACAAAATTATCTCCTATCCTCTCACCTCACAAGCCCTAGTGCAAACATGAACTAGGCTCTGATACCAATGAAAAGGATTGAAAATCCAACTAAGTGTTCTATTATTTACAATTCAATTTATAGGCACTAATGGCCCAAAATACATAACCAAACCCATCAAATCATGGATTTGATCCAATATGCTTAACCATAAGCTACAAAAGTGCAAGGGAGAATGCACGTAACTTCTAAGTTAAGAGAAAAGGAATAATGCTAACTAGAAGATCCATTTTAGCTATCTTGAAGTACACACTTCCTACTTTGAGTTCACACTTACTAACTAACACTCTAAATGACAACTAGAAGATAACTAGTGCCCACAAGTGCATGTGAGAAGGAGACTCACTTACAATTATTAATTTGCAAGAAATAAACTATGCAAACCTAGCTAGGAACTACTAGAGGGGTCATATGAAAGATCATACATCAATCCTCATCATGGTTCCATGTGGATGTTTTGTATCAAGCTCATATTTAATGTGTCTGATCCTCCAAAAAACATACTTTCAGGACCTAACTCCTCCATCTAGTATCCCAAAATTATCTTTTAGAATCGGTTCTCAGGTTTTTTGGGTTTTTTGAATGTTAGAAGTTTATTATCTTTTGTTATACCTTAAGTTGAGACCTAATATTTTAAATTAAAGTTAATTATTTTAAGAGGGATGTGTACACCAAATTTAGGTGCAATCCGACTCATTTCTATTTTTAGCAATTTTTAGAAATAAAACATTTTTAGGGTTTCTTTGGTTTTTGGTGGCTATATTATAGATTGTATTCTCGTGGAGAAGGGGTGTGAATTTAGGAATGATAAGAATATTTATTTGCAGGTTTCTTCCATTATATTGCATTTGTGTTATGCGATTGGATTCCATTTTGTTGGTCTCTTGTAGCTAAGTTTACACCAACCTAGAACCAACACCTATAATGCTAACACCATCTAAACATAATTATGCCATATAGTATGACAACAACAAGTAACCCAATATCATGAGTAATATTTCTTATGTGGTATACATACCTTATTCATTAGCCAAAGTATTATTAGCCTCATTTTAAATATTCTCACCATCATATTCATTTATGTTAAGGGTCACCTCCTTATATTCCTCATTCATGGAACTATGTAGCTAGCATATTCCACTAGTTGCTACAATATTACATAGTTTATGATAAAACCATGATCAATTCTAATATATCTAGGTCAACCACTATCAAATATCACTATCAAATTTCAAGTACTTACAAGTGTGCAAGGAATTTTTCACTGACTCTTGATTTATTGTGATAGCCTCAGTTACCCATGGTGTCTTTCTTGGTATTTTTTTGTACATGTTGCCACTTTGAAAAACAAACAAAAAGAAAATGTAAACACATAAAAAACTAAAACTTGCTATAATGTAACTTGAAATGTACATATAAGTTGCAAGCTTACTATAGTGGTAAGGGCCTTCACCTCTCTTTGAGAGGTCCAAGGTTCAAACCCACTCAGTATGAGGGGACAAGAATTCTGATAAATAAATGCATCATTTTCCAATAACTGCCACTACACAATCATTTCCATAACAATGAAGTAAAATTACAAAGCAAAATAAGAAAAAGTAAACAAAGTTAGAATTTAGTACTAATAACAATTTAATTTCATACAAAATAAATAATGTAAACCCCTTATGTATAAAATACAATATTGAACATACATTTTGAATTCATGATCAGTGTCTGTTAAAAAGAGTCAAGAAAACTTCAAAAATAGAGTTAGTAGGAAACTTTATAAATAGAATCAAACCAGAAAAATTAGCTCAAATAAAAGCTAGGTATTTGTTAAATGAAAATTGGATGAATGGTCTAAAATAGCAAAACAATTTGAATAAAATTTGATGGAATAAATATGAAACATTAGAGATCATGAAAATAATTCAAAACTGTGAGGTTAACTCAGTTCAATTAGAAGAATGGAATGAGAAATCTTTTGAATTTGAGTTTTAGATGAGACAAGATTTAGACACTCAAATACTAGATAAAACTGAAATAGAACTATGCCTAGAATAGGTAGAAAGGAAAATGAGAGAATTTGAAAAATAATTTCTAAGACAAAAAGCAAAAGAATATGCTACAAAACAAAAGGAAGAACCCTTGGCTAAATAAAAACTAGAAGAGTTAGTTGAAAGAAAAAAACTAGTTTTAGAACAAAAAAAATATCTATGGTTAAATCTATCTCCATTAGCATTAGTTGTTGTTACATCAATGCTTTCAACTACAAAAAATTTCAGATTACCACAAATGAAGACTACTTCATCAAACAACACATCATAGTCCAACATGCACACATGGACATAGACATATATGACACACCTTTAGGATCATGTGTCAATATTTGGAGGAAAAAATAGTAGGTCTAAAGAGATCTATGATAACATTATTGTGAAAATATGATTAAGAAAGAAGAACATAAATCTAAAAAATGGTTAACTGCAATGCCATTAAATATTTATGTTCCAAAAATCAAATAGATATATAGCAGGCCAGAAACAATCATAAAGCAATATGTTATCAAATTAAACATGCAATAATGAACCTAGGGATTATGATATATTCTTGATTAAATTTTATGTGATAACAAATGACAAGGAATGAAACTACTCATGTTTAAAAGATATGCAAGTTGATCAAATGTATATAATAAAAAATAACAAATTAACTTTACATAAACCAATTATATCCAAAAGACCTAATTTTATGATAAATATTTAACTATATTAAAATGTTATGCTAATGTAATGATTAAATAGTGTCTATAGAAAATGATAAGGATGCATAGAGTTATGATGTCTTTTATTTGAGGAGATGATTTTTGAAGAAATTTTGACAAAGGTGATGAGGTCAAATGGTGCTAACAAATTTGAGGCCATGCTAATAGAATAACCACTCATGGTCACTATTATCTATTAAAGGTAAATCTGAAGACTATGGATCCTTACCTAAGCATACAACTTGTATCTTATACCTCAACCTCCAATCTATAAAATTATGTCAAAACATCAAGAAATTTGATATACTAATGCATGTAATATAAATAAATAATAAGCAAATTTTATTTTTACTAAAGTGATATGACTAAAGGAAAGATTTAATATTATTTAAAGGAGCAATATTTAAATAATTTTACAGTCACTTTGTGCATGGGATCCAAACAAGAGGCCAACCACAGCTAAAACACTCAAACATCCATTTGTCTAGGTCTTTTATTCAGTTTTAAGTGTTTGATAATATCTAAATTTTTGTCACTCTCTATGATATCTACCTGATAGTTTATATCATGTTTAGGCTTGTGTATGCATACTCCCTTCTCTTAGATCAAGAGAACTAGTTTCAAAGCACAACTCTTTAGGTTTGTATAATGCCAATGAGTCTCAAAACACATGTAACTGTAAGATTAAAGAAAATGGTATAATTGTGTTGAAGGTGGTGTACATGTTACTCTGCTAATGCTAAATATAAAATGCAAGAAATAATTTAGAGGTTTTTGCTAATTCAAATATAGGAAATAGTCGCTTTTCTAGAGAGACACCTAATCCAAAGATATGAAATATCAATTCAACGACAAGAAATACCAATTTGAGGCCATGCTAATAGAATAACCACTCATGGTTGGCACTATTGTCTATTAAATATAAATCCAAAGACTATGGATCCTTACATAGGCATACAAATTGTATCTTATGCCTCAACCTACAATCTATAAACTTATGTCAAAACATCAAGAAAATTGATATACTAATGCATGTAATATAAATAAATAATAAGCAACTTTGATTTTTACTAAAGTGAGATGACTGAAGGAAAGATTTAATATGATTTAAAGGAGCAAGATTCAAATAATTTTATAGTCACTTTGTGCATGGGATCCAAACAAGAGGCCAACCAAAGCCTAAGCACTCAAGCATCTATTTTTCTAGGTCTTTTATTCAGTTTGAATTGTTTGATAACATCTAAATATATTATATAAAGACAACTCAACCTATCCTAATACTAAAATATTAACCAAAATATATTAAGCCATAATAACTATGGGAACAATCTAACCCTATAACTAATAATCTAGGTTCACCTTTAAATTCAAAAGGGGTTCCCACTTATCACTAAGAAAATTATTATAAAAAACTAAAAAGGGTTATTACCTGAGTTCCTAGCACTACCTCCCTTAAAAAATTATATTTACCCTTAAATATGAAGATGATGTATAGCATGTATCTACTTTCAAATTATTAAGCAAGTATATTTTTCAAAATATATTTTACTCATTATCTTTAAGTAATCTATGCTAATATACATAACAAATGGTGCAAAGGTACACCAACTAACATAGAAGAGCTCTACAAGCCATTGTATGTATTTTTTCATTGGAGACCACATTTTTCCATGTAGTAGCTCATTTAATGTAATACTCTATCCCTTAAAAGTTTATGGGAGTGATGGCTAGAAGCTAAAATTGTTCCCTACTACTCTAAAGGTTATTGAATCCACCAACCTAGAGGTTGAGCCTTATACATGTAATAGAAAAACCATCCTACCTTTAGTTAGGGGATATAAATGCTTCCATCGACACCCCAACAGACCCATGCAAGGGGAGACAAATAAAATGAATGTGTAGATATCTTTTTCCTATCTTTGTATTTTTAAATTAAAGGTCAATCTATTATAATAAACATGAGAAGAGAGAGTTTTTTTTGCTCTATATTCCCCTTTTAAAATAGAGAGGGGGAAACCCTTGACACATTTTAAAATCCCAAAAATATTTTTCCTTTACCTTTGTATTTTAAATAGAGGTGAGATGAGAGATCTCCTCAGGTTTATTTTAATACAGTAATCTTAAAAGGGAGGGACATTCAAAAAAAAAAAATAGCCCTTTGAAAAGGGACTGAAACTATTCCATACTACTCTATCAGTTCACAAGGTTGGGAGGTGATAGTATATAAACTTGGGAGTAAATGAAAGTAAAATTTTAAAAGAAGTACTAGCACTATTGGAAGGCATGCAACACAAGGAATAAGATCTTCTAAAATATCTAAAAGAGTGAAGCACTAGAGGACTACATGAAAAGGTTGAAACAATGTAAATTGAACCAAAACTCATTGAAATTGGTCTTCCTAAGAATAATTGAGGAAGATTGCATGGAAATGCTTAATATTATGGGATGTGGATGGGAATTGGGTAAGATTGCATGGAATAATAAATTCTAGAGAGAAAACATCATACTTCTATGATATGCTTACAAAACATTATGAGGGCTGACTTTTGGGAAGCCCTAGAAACTCAAAAAATATTGCCATTTTAATTTAAAGCCCTAGCTCTGCTATTCCCATGGTCCCTCCATAATCCATTTCTCTAAATAAGTGCCAAAATTCTCAAATCTCTAGCTCTACTATTATTTTGGTCCCTTTTTCATGTGCTGATCTAAATTCTATCAAAATACGCAAAGCTCTAGCTCTGCTATTCTTGCATTCCCTTCATCATGTACTACTCTAAATAAGTACCAAAATGATCAAAGCCCTATCTTTATTATTCCTATGGTCCCTCCATTGCATGCTACTCTAAATAAGTGTTGAAATTCTCAAAGCCCTAACTTTGCTATTCTTGTAGTCCCTCCATTGCACGTTGCTCTAAATAAGTTCAAAAATTCTCATCTTTGAGATTTTCCTATGGTATTTATATTTTTTTTAAACCCTAAGAGGGTGGTTATAAACCATCCTCTTAGGGTTGCCTAAACCACCCTCTTAGACCTAAGAGGTCGATTATAAACCATCCTCTTTGGTCACCCTAAGATAGCGGTTTAAAACCACCATATTAGGGTGGTATATGAGGATAGTTTTAAACCACCCTCTTAGGGTCATCATAAGAGGGTGGTTATCCTTATATGGTGGATTTAAACCATCCTTTTAGGATCTGTTAAGGTATTTTTTTACCATCATAAAAAACCACCTTATAGCTATCGTTAAAACCTTTTTTTTGGTGTAGTGTATGTCACCTTCAATTTTTTGTCCTATGACCCTTCAACTTCTGTCACAAAAATCAGCAATATTCTCCTCCACAAATCAGCCTTCAAAAATTTAATGGTTATCTCCAAAAATATAAATTTGGTGGCCTCTTATTTCCTCTTTCTCCTCCTTATATTCTACTAAATTCTATCTTCATATTTGAATTATTTGTTAGCCTCTTCCTCAAGAATCTATATTTCTTGAGGTCTTCAAAAATACTTTCAATTTTTTTTTTGGTTGGTTGTGGATGGTAGGATTTTTAGTCTTCTCATTGATCTTGAAATATTTAATTTTAAACTTAGGTAGAAATTCTATTATATTTTGCCCCAATCCTTCTTGAGTGCCTCAAAAGTCATGGTGGTATTCTCTTTTGGTGATCAGTTTCTATTTTTAATTTTAAATTTTAATTTTTGAGTGGAGATAATGCAGGATTGCAGGATCCACAAATTATTTGATTTCAGATCCTCTTATCGGATGTTCGATTGAGTCCCATTGATGACTTCTTTAGATCTTATTAAATATTCTTTGGGTTTGTAAAGGTTTTGGGTCCCTTCCAAAATCCCTTTGCTAAAGGTTGAAGGACCCTTTCAAAACCCCTTTGTCCATATAATAAAAAAAAAGCATCCTAAGGCCACTCTACTCATTAAGGAAGAAATTTAAAAGATCCTTGAAGTCATATTTACAAAATACATTGATTAATTTGATTGTATTTATAATATCATACCTATCATAAAAAAATAAGGTATTGTTTGGGTTTGTATTGATTTTTGGAACATCAACAAAGCATGTCAGAAAGATGAATTTTCGTTTTCTAATATTGACATGACTTTTGACTTATATTTGGTATGAAAAATGCTATCACTCATGGATATAATTTTAGGGTAAAACAAAATTAGAATTGCTCCTAAATATAATCCCAAAATAGCTTTCACAAACTCTTAGAAAACCTTTTATTATCAGGTGATGCCATTTAACCTAAATAATGTTGGTGTGAATTATTAAAGAGCTATGATATACATTTTCTATAATATGATGCATGACATCATGAAGGATTATGTTGATTAACTTATTAGTCAATCTCTAAACTATGAGGGTCATGTTAGAGACTTAATATGTATTTTTGAGCACTTGAGAGAATATAAGGTTCACTGTAAACCATGCAGGTGTATATTTTGGATGACATTATGAAATATACTAGGATTCATTTTATCTTGAATCAGTATAGAGGTAGATCCTAATAAATTTAGAGATATTATTGACATGTCTCCACCCTCAAACATTAACCTAGCTTCAAAGACTCCAAGGAAAATTGCAAGTCATTCAAAGGCTCATATACTAGCTTGTTGATAAATGTCAACCATTCCCTAAACTATTATAAAAAGACATATATTTTAAGTGGGATGATGAGTTTCAAGTCAATTTTTATGCTTTGAAATTTTATCTCTTATCCCCACCTATCCTTGTTCCTCCAAATTCAACCAAATCTTTGCTACTCTTCATAGTAGCAACTACCTAAACTCTAGGTGTTATTCTAGTGTAGTATGGTGACCAACATAGTAAGCAGGGTTATGCATAAGGGTTTGGACTCAAAATATACTTGTAGAAAATTGGTGAATCCTAAAAAAATAAAATCAATCATCTTCACACCAAAATTTGGGGTATTTGAAGCCCTAAAAAGTAAGGTCATATTTGGGACACATTTTTACCTATTAAATCACCTTATAACTTCATAAAAACACCACCATTAGATCAAGCTTGAAAATATATTTCCAACGAGTATAAATATTCCTATGTTTGGATATATACTATGGCAAATTGACCCTAAGAAAAAATTGGTCCTAAAAATTTTAGGCAAATGGACCGACGTCGAGGGTCCTTATATTTGCCAATTTCCAATATTGGAAATCCTAATATTTGTCCAATTTGTGAATATTTGCCACTGTGCACAAGCTTGATAGCAAGAGATTCATCTACTATATTAGTAGTATCTTGGCCATATACGAGGTTTGTTACACCCCCAAGAAAAACTTTACCTCACTATAGTGTTTACATCGTAAAATATCAAACACTACTTGCTTAGTCACAAAACCTTTATCTTCACAAGTGTTGATATCTTGTGCTATCTTATGTCCATACCCCAAATTTTGGGGTGAATTTTTCAAGTGGGTCATTTTACTTATTGAATTTTATCTCCAATTCATAAAAAAGGTTGATAAAATGGAATTCCATTACTAATCATTTAACAAATGCACCCTTAGAAGCTAGCCATCCCATAGTTGTCAACTTTCTTGGTGAATTGTTTTCAGCCTAGAGGTTGACTAAACTACTCCTTCAACCTTGTACTTTAATGGAACTCATTTTTTTAAAGGAGCAATGGAAATATTTGTATTGGTCACATCATAGAAACAAATTATCCCCTTGTCCTTCAAACCTTGTTTTTCTTGCACTAATAATACCTCCAAATATGAAGCTCTTATCATTGAGCTTTGCATAGATTTATCCCTCATAGTTGGGATACTTTGTATTTGGGTATATTTATTTGCTCATTAATCAAGTCAATAGAATCTACCAAACCAAAGAGAAAATATTAAGGCCATACAAGGACATTGCCAATAAAATAATGGCTAGTTTTGTTAATATCTCTATTGATTCTATCCTTGATCTAGAAATTATCATGATGGCTATGGCTACAACCACTGCACTTATCCCTCATGAATTGGATGATGAACAAGCTACAATCCTCTTATGATATTATATAACCTATGAAATTAGAATATAACTATATTCTATTAGAGGTTCTTATTGTTGATGTCTCTTCTCTACCTAATCCTTTGTATAAGGACATATTTGCCTTCCTCAAGGAGAACACTCTAGCTAAAAGTATGAATCACAATGAGTGAAACTATTTGAGGCAACATGCCTATTACTTTATCATCATTAATGATATTTGTATCAATAGTATTTTGAAGGCCTCCTTTTTAGGTGCCTAACTATAGAATAATCCCAAGTATTTTTTAGAGAGGCCCATAAGGGATCATGTTGTGGTCACTTTAGTGGAAATTCCATCACCAAGAAGTTTCTATGGTTAGGGTATTACTAATTTTCTATAGAGAAATACTCTTGTGATAATATAAAAAGTGTGATAAGTGTCAAAAATGTGACAATTGTATACATGCACCATCACAATATGTCAAATACATCACCTCTCCTTGGCCATTTTCTATTTTGAGTTTGGACATTTTCAAAAATATAAATTTGGTGATATCTAATGGACATGACTTCATCATAAAAATAATTGAATACTTTACCAAATGGGTCAAAGTAATGACTTTGTCTTCTTGTATAGGAATCTAAATATATATTTTCATCCTTAATCAAAACCTTTGTCATTAAGAAATTTCTTCCATGATACTTTTTTATAATATAACACCATTTAAAAATAAATATGTCCAAAAACTCTATGCCAAATATAAAATATAGTACAATGAATCAATGCCTTATTATTTGCAATGCAATTTCCAAGCCAAGGATTCCAATAAAACCTTGATCAAAATCCTTAAGAAAATATTCAAAAAAATTGGGTGAGACTAGCATCTCCATTTCTATCCAACCTTGTAGTTCTATCACTCCAATGTTCAAAATATTATTAGTGTGATACCCTATGCTTTAGTCTATGATAATGAACTTGTATTCCATTTCAAATTGGAGGTGCCCTCCTTGTATATCCTAGTGAAGGACTCCCTTGTAGGAGATGCATACCATATTTATCACCTTAGTCAGTTAGAAGTACTTGATAAAATACGAATCCATGCTTTAGATCACATGTGGGTCTACTAAAAAAGGCTTAAGTGAGCTTATGGAAAAATGCTATGACCTTGTTACTTCAAAGTTGGTGATCTAGTTCTCAAGGAGAACCAAAATAATACCAATGTAAAATCTAATACCAAAGGTAATTTTGATCCCAATTGGCTAGGTACATTTATAATAACTTCCAATATTGACTCAAGAGCTTATTTATTGGCTACAAAAATAAAAAACCCCCATAAACATAAAGCACTTAAAATTCTATTATATATAATCTTTATAATGATTTATTATTTCATTTAATTGCTAGTAATTTATTGCTTGCATGGCTTTTGGCATGCATGGTTGCCTATATTCATACTTTCCTATATACATATTCTTAGATTGATTGAATGCATATAGATTTAAGGGATCACAATGATGTAAATTATGATCCTAGTCAAGCATAAATTATCTTGCATTACATTTACACTAGGTGGTAATACTAGTAGTATTCCCTTATCTTAAATCTTTGTTGGTATTGATACTCCTTGCTTGCATAGTTTCTTACATGATTATTTTATCCCATGCTTGTATACATGCATGTGTTTTCCTATGATTTTTTTCTTTTTGTATACCAATTTAGGGATCCATAATGATGCAAATGATAATCCTAGTTAGGAATACCTCATTTTGCATTGCACTTGAACTAAGTGACTAATGCAAGTGGATCCTCCCAGTCCCATTTCATGAGTTAAAATCCCAATTCACAAATTTTTTAATATTCATTGATTCTCTTATTCCCTTTGTTCTAATATAACACATATTTCAAAAAATCATACCTCTACCTCGTATATACTTATTACCTTATATTACCTCGAGAAGTGTAGGTTTTTGTTTCAAATGCTTGATGCTTGTATATGATTCTCCAAGTAATGGAAACAAACAACCCACACTTCTTATTGGTGTAAGAGATACCCAAGATAACCTTCTCATTAATTTTATTCTTGTTCATCTACCTTATTCTCTTCATAGGTATTCCATACCTCGTTTGTGTAAAAGCTATAAATAAATAGTAATTTCCATTGCCTTATTTTGTAGAAAGGAGTTATAAGGAGTGCATTGAAAAATCTAATTGATCTCACCTACTAAATTCTCTTGAACTATAAACATATTGCCACATGATGGTCACCACACAAGTCATAGGAATAGATGGGAAAATATATTCATCTCTCTCTCATTACTTCAAATCTACTAATTTTTCCACTATAGGTCTAACAAGCAATGGAATTGCATAATCTCATTTCCTCATGGACTTATAAGGTGTTGATAATGAAAGATCACATAATATGATATTTATCAATTATTTTCCATATGAAAAACACTATGACATCTAAAAATATTTATTTAAAAACCTCATAAAAATACCCTTCCTTCTATTTCATCATAGGATACATGATTGACACTATGACAATCCATAGTGATCATAGACCAATCATCATAATTTCCTTTGTTTCATAATGAGGCTACATGATTTCCACTGCAATAATTTATAATTATGATAGCCCAATTATTAGTGGCTATATTATTGACATTATTATTCTTCAGTGGTGATGGTAGCCCTATCCATCACACGATATATACCATCTATCATATTCTTCTAAGCTACAACCATCTTGCCCATTCATTATCCTTATTCTTTCTCAGCCTAGATGACTTTCTTGTCATTGAATGACACTTCTTTTATCATAATTTCATCACTCTTAAACCCCTTTATAAATATGTGAAGGCACATGACATGTTGCTCTAATATCCTATGGATGTATAACGCCCTATAATCCCACTAGGTAATGGAGCAATAACGTTCTATACACTTTTTAGTTTTATAAGGAACTAGAGTTTACATATTATTTCTCTACTTCATCAACAGATTGCATGATTGACATTGTGATGATTGACATTGTGATAGTTCACAATAATGTTATGCCTATATCTTATCTCTTCTTATTCACTAGAATACATGATTGATATTTTGATAATTTGTGGTAATGATAGCCCCATAAATTTCCCTACGTAATATTTTTGTGTGTGGATGAAATGATCATAAAGAACACAAGCGTATACTGAGAGGGTGGTGAACAGTATAAGATCAAAAATTTTACTTTTCCTTCCAAATGATAACAACAATAATATCAATACAGTAAATGAAATAATGCACAAATCATCACACACATGAGAGACACATATTTAACATGGTTCACCTAATGTGGGATACGTCCATGGACAAAATATTTGTTATAAATATTCTCAACCAATCTCTTGGGAACCAATTTTCCTCTTACAATTATTATGGGTACCAACCCAAAGGAGACACCAATCCCCTATGCTCAAGTTCATGGACCTCTATCCACAAGAGACACCAATCCCCTCTACTCAAAAATTCTCACATAACTTGCACAAATCTTCCTCAAACCTACTCACACAACCTACACAAATTTACCTCAAACTCTGCTCAAATATTCTCAATATTTTTCTCAAATCTACTCAAAAAAATCTGCTCATAAACTTACTCAATATTTCTCGTGAACCTACTCAAAATTGCTCATGAACCTGCTCAATTCTTCTCATAACATTTCCATTTCTTGCAAGTAAACAAATCTCATATATACCCAAAACCAATCATATACAATATGTAGATTTACTTCACAAATATTATATTTAACCCTTGCACATTCATTCACAATTTCATTCAAAGCAATGTATAATTTTTCTCACAAAATTGACTTACAATATTTGCACATTCAATTCCAATTTCATTCAAAACTAATGCACATCAATTTTGCTTTCAAAACCTACCACATATATTTTCAATTTTCAATCAAATAAATGCACATAAAATTAATTCTTATATCTCCACCTTAAAATATTTATTTCAAACAATCCACCTTGAGAAGGAGTTAAAATACCATACCTCTAAAATCTGCCTTGATGAAGATGTGCCCTCAAAAACCTATCTCAAAAATAATTTTCCTTTTGGTCCTTCAAAATCTGGTTAGTGATTTTCAAATTCTAGCACAGATAGAAAAATCATCCACTCAAATATCTCCAAAATATCCACAATAAATCTAGAAAATAATACCTTGTTTCTTATTTTAATATTTCAAAAGAATATTTAAAAACCCTTAAATTTCAACTCATAATACACAGAATATGATAATCAATAAGTACACCTTATAACTCCTAACTTTTAATCAATCAACAATACACCCTAATTTTCAACTCACAATACGTAAAATATAATAATCATTAAGTACACCTTATAACTCCTAACTTATAATCATTCAACAATACACCCTAATTTTCAATTCACAATGCACAAAATATAATAATCATTAAGTTCACCTTATAACCCCTAACTTTAGATTATAATCAAAAATTTATTTTTCATATTGTTGAGTGGTATTTTCACCCGATTGTGAAAACACACTCTCCGATAGGATTTGGGTTCTAAATCCTCTGCTTGCAAAGAAATTAAACATGTAACTTCTCCAAGGTTCCTGTTATGCTAACATTTTGCATCTCTGTATTAATAATCTCAAATAAAGATATTTAATTAAAATGCTTGGAACACCTTAGTGGTTGCAAGTAACTGAAAACAAGGGGCACTGTGGTTTATTTTATTGTGAAATTTAATGATTGTTCATTGAACCCTGATAAAGCAAATGTGATTTGATCCTTATATGACCATGTTGTAACTTCAAAATGAAATTTAATGAAATGCCATAAATGAAGGAATTATTTATGGATTTTGAAGTTTTTTAATTTTTTATTTTATTTTAATGCTTGAAAAATTAAAATTGGAGCTTCTAAAAATAAAGTGCAGCAAAAAGAAAATAAAATGCAAAAGAAAAGAAATTAAAATTGCATTCAGTTTGATGCTATCCCGTCCTGGAAAAACCGAAGATGTGAGGTTTCCATGCATGCAACCTAACCTATTGGACCTGCAAACACGCACAATCCCGATAAGCTAAGTGCTGATTCCTAGGGTTTTGAAATAAAATTCAGATTTCAGATATTCGCCTAATGCAACCCAGAAAAGTGGCATTTAACATTATCTATAAATCTAGAAATCTAAAAGATGAAAGAATAAACATTAAATCCATTTGCATGCACAGAAGATCTCCTTCTTTCTTGCCCACAAGATGCAAATTTCTGAACACTCTCGCATTAAAAATAAATCCTGTTACAATAGCAAAACATCTGGTTTTCTCAAAACCAAAAAAAGGAAGAAAAACACTCCTCAAAGCGAGGCCCGGAATGGCCTCTCGGCCTTTAGCACTGCAACTCTGCTCCCGAGCGGTTTCCCCCTTTGTGCCAATCTGTGCCTCTGCTTTTATACTTTCTGGCAATGCTCTCTGTTTCATCCTATGACGCTTCGCTTCATCTTCCAGATTGCTTCGTTTCACCTTCCCGCCTTTTCGATTGCTTTTGAATTTATGCTCGATGCCAAAACGTTTCATCTTCTCTATGAACTGTAACGCTTCTGTAACCCTTACACATGTATGCCACGTGTTCCACACTTTTTGCACGTTCTGTAACGGCCCCATGAAAATCATGACCAAAATTATGCATGCAACTTTGCTCCTCTCCTTCACCGCGAAAACGATGACATGTCGCGATATCGCGACATTTTTCGCCAACAGCCTTTTGCCTTCATGCCCAGTGAAAATGCGACATGTCGCGATATCGTGACATGTCGCGAAATCGCGACGCTTTTTCTTCCGTACACTCTCGGCCGCAACCTATCGCGATTTCACGACATTTTTCCCACCTTTCTAAATTGCGTGATTTCGCTACTTTCGCTTGTGTTTGTTTTTTTTCGTGATTTCGTTTTTTTTGTCGATTTCGGATTTTTCCTGTAAATCGCGATTTGTCCATTTTCATTCATGCTTTTTCGTCTTTCTTTTTCTTTTTTTTTCGCGATTTCCTCTGCCCCTTTGCCTTTTCGTGATTTCATTTTTTCTTCCCTTTCTGTTGACCGCGATTTTGTGACATCTTTTGTCGCGATTTGACTATTTTCATTTGCCAACATGTCGCGATTTCGTGACACTTTTCATTTCGCGACGGAGCAACATGTCGCGATTTCGTGACACTTTTCATTTTCCCGAACATGTGATTTCGCGACACTTTTCATTTTTTGACGCGATGGCGCGACATGTCGCGATATCGTGACACTTTTCATTTTTGTAGCGATGGCGCGACATGTCGCGATATCGCGACACTTTTTCATCCTTGTGCAATTTTGCCCTTTTTCTTGATTTTTAGCATCTGGGTCATTGAGATCTTCTTTGAAAGCATGCAAAAAAGGTGGGTCCCCAATTTTGGGGTGTGTTGTGGATCAGCCACAACAAATGGCGACTCTGCTGTCAAATGCTCTTGAGCATTTTAGTGAGAACCCAACCCGGAAACATATATAAACTTGAAAACATGCGTTAGCACATAAGCAATATAAACAAATGCCCAAAGATCAAAAGTACATGAATCATCAAAATCATTAAGTATCAGCTCAGTGTGTGCAATGTGTTTCATTCCCTATCGTTTGAAATTGATCAACATTCCATCGTCAATTTTACATGAATGCATATGTGAGATTGTGAATGATTTGTGTAACCTAATAAATATGCTAAGAGATTTTGCTTTTATAAAAGGCATAGTCTTTCTTCTAGTATCATACACAAACATTCAAGATTATCAAACCCTCTTAGGATCAACTATATGTATAATGAATTGCTTTATTAGATCCCAAAGTTGGTTATGAGTCCCTACTATCTTGAACCCATGTGCAAGTGAAAGTGAAATCAGAACTTTGGGGAATCAGACTCCCAACCTAATCGAGATGGGAGTTTAACCCTATCCTTACTACTCTGATTTAGAATTCATTACCTCACTTTGAGCAAAATAATTTAACCAATTATGGAAGAAATGGTCATGCTAGTCTAACCCTTTGGACAATCAGTGGTCTTGTTTTTTAGACAAGACATGTTGCCATGCATGGGCATACTTAACCCCATAATCCAAGACTTATCTTCATTTCTTTGGACCTTGGGGATGACTACCCATCCTTTGCAGAGGACAAGTAGTACGATCCTTCCAATCCAATATAAATATGAGATGGGAAAAATTAATTTTTTTTACTTCTTGGACCTTGGGGATGACTACCCATCCTTGCTAGGGACATGTAGTACGATCCTTCCAATCCAAGCTTTGGATAAAAATGGAAAATATTAATTTTATTGCTTAGACCTTGGGGATGACTACCCATCCTTTGCAGAGGACAAGTAGTACGATCCTTCCAATCCAAGATTTATCATGAAATGAGACATAGGAGCTTTGGGGAATCAGATTCTCAACCTAAGCGAGATGAGAATTTATGCCCTATCCTTACTACTCCATGTAGGTCAAATCAAAGCTTTGGGGAGTTGGATCCTCAACCTAAGTTCGATGAGGATTTAGCCCTATCCTTACTACTCCGATTTTAGGCTTTAAGCTTTATGGAAGTGGTCAAAACCACTGTTTTAAGGATCATGTTGCATAATAGGATAGACATGAAATACTTCTTTCGCCCAACCTTTTCTTCCAAGTAAGGTTTTGATCATTTTGCTCAAGATCCTTTTTAATGTGTATAAAATGTGCTTGGTTCTAGATATCTCAAGACTCAGTTCCCAACCTTAGGATTTTCTTCTTATTTATGTGATAGCATAACCTTAAGAGGATTTGACACACTTTAATGATTTGTATTTGAAATGCATTTGCAACTAAGATGGCATGTATGTGCAAAGTGAGATGTAATATGAATGCATTGTCTTTTGAAATGCAGATGAAATATTGCCATATAAAACTGACTACTTCATGCATCCCAAGTTTCAAACGATATTATTAAAATGTTTGTGTTACTTGTGGAGCTTTTACAAGACAATTCCAATGTTTCATATTCTCCCGATCTAGAACATAAGTTAGCATCTCAAGGCAACTTTTTCATCATTTTTTTTTTTTTTATATAGACAAACAAAACATGTCAAATAAACACACAACTTTAAATTAAAACTTATTCAATCCAAAACCAAACTGCAATCCCAAAAATGAAAATTTGAAAACACAAACCAAAACCAAACCCAAAGTAACTTCAAAAACGATCTTGAAAACACAAACCAAAACCCAAAAAACCAAAATCTATATACAAATGTACAATATAATACAAGATGATGCAAAGCTTGGATTATCACTTTCCTGGATCCCAAACATGATTAGAACATTTCAACAAAAATATAACATGATATGCATGCCAAATGTTGTGGGAATCCAACACAAACAAGACTAGACCAAACAATGCAACAAATTTCCACTTGCCATGCTCACCATACCAATTTGATTTAGTTCCAATAATACTCCCATAGGTGAGCATCAAATTACTAAAATGATTAGACAATAAATGATTTTCAATTTTATCATGTCTATTCTTTAAAATGTAAACTTCATAATTCCCTCCTTGATTTAGAATTAGGCTATCCTTTTCAAATATGCAATTTTGTAAGTAGGAGCCTATTTCTACAAATTTCAAAGCCAAATCATTTTCCAAATTTGTAGGCCAATCAAATTTGTGTAACAATTTACAAGCATCTAGGATATTTACTAAATTAGGATCATTAAAAGTTTTTATCCTAGATTCAATTAGTAATTGTTGATGAATTTGGTTTAACAATTCAAGTGCATCAACTTCTTTTCCATTCATTAAAACAATGTTATTAAAGGTGTGATTAAAAATTATACCTTGTTTTTCATTTACCTTTAATGACATTTCACCATAAACATTATTTAAATTCAAAATATGGTCATCCTTTTCAATCCTCAAACATTCTTGGTCAAAGTGTATGTCCCATGACTCATCTTGATGATCCTTCATTTGAGTTGCTTCCAATTGATCAATCTCTTTGTCATTTGGTTCTAATTCTTTGTTCACTATCCATGGTATCTCTTCATTTGAATCCTCAAAATCATCATGCAAACTTGCATCCACACTTTCAATGAATTTATATTCAACATGATCAAATTTTGTCCCCTTTTCAAATCTTGTGAATATGAGATCTTCATATGATGTAGAAGGTTCAACATCCTGCATATCAAGTGAAATATGAGTTTCATCTATAGGGATGTGAGAAAAGAATGCATCATCATATCTCCCCCAACCATTGTAAAAATCGTCATCCAAATCCATGGAATGAAATTCCATGATGTTTGTGACATGATCTCTTGATTCATTCATCAATTCTTTTTCTTCTTTGTCCTTGGTAATAGAATCATTATAATCTTCCAAAATTTGATGAGATTTGAAACCCTCTTCCAAAACATCCTCAAATTGTACAGGAGTTGTAATATCTTCCTTTGAGTAGGCAATTATGTTGTCCTCGTATATCAATGGGCACACAAGTTTCATTAGTAATTTTGGAATGAGTGAAATCTTCCCACTTCTTCCAAGCATCATAATAATCATCTTTCAAAATCAAGTGGTGACGTTCAACTATTTCTTCAACATCTTCCAATTCATCAATGTGCTTCTCATCAAATTCATCTTCACCTTCCTTAGATGGTTCAATTATTTCCAAAAGTGGGTTATTTCTTGAATTCAAATTTATAAGGCTATCATTGTCCAAATTAGTAACCCATGATTCATTTTATCATAATTTGGAGGGTGAAGAATTTCTTGATCTTTAATTTTACACATCTCATCAATAGTATCTTCCAAGAACAAGTGGTGAAATTCTATCATATCTTCAAATTCATTTATTGATTTTCTTTCCATTTCACTTTCAACCACTTCATTCAATTCTATAGTGGGTTCCATATTATCACATATATCAAACATTGTTGAATTTAGAACCCCTTCATCCAGATAATCGTGTATCTCTACATGATCCTCACTAGTGGATGTTGTCTTAGCAATTTGCACCTCCTCTTGGACTACATCTAAGGTGGTCGTAAAATTTGGGTATTCAAATTCATCCCCTTGATCATTCACCTTAGGTATCATTGGAGTGGAGGGTGCTATGTTTGATGGTTGGTGTAGGTTGGCATCAAAAGAACAATCTCTCATGTGAACATGTTGTGCCTTTTCTTCTTCAAGACCTTGTCGTTCTATCTCTTCTAAGACCTCATGGATTTTCTCTAGGGACAAACCACTCAGCTTTTCCTCAATGAGTGAAGCAAGTGTGGGGTGTATGGCTCCTAGGTATACTTCCATGGCTTCCTCTTCTAATGTGTTAAAATTTTCCCACATTTGGGAGTGCAACTCACGAAATCTTCCATTGAATTGACTCAAGGATTCATTAGGCTCCTTACATATGGAGGTAAACTGATTTTTCAAGATTTCTAAGTCAACCTGATTACCAAAATGATAAAGATAGGCTGCTTCTAGTTGTATCCAAGAAGTCCTAACCTCCATGGGTAGTTGGCTGTACCAAAAGAATGGTTTATCATCCAAAATGTATGCAAATAACTTACAAGCCACCTCCTCATAGAAAATCTGGAATTTACATAATGTATCCTTGTAGACATGCAGTTTTTGCAAGTATCCTAGTGGCACCTCTTGATTAAAACACCGTAAAAAATCCAATAACATTGTAGGAATTTGATAGGGTACCACAGGTATAGATAAACCCTCATAATGATCCTCTATCATTGATACCATTCTCTCTCTTAGAGACACTATTTCAGCTCTCAGGGATACCATTTGCTCCTCAAGTGTTGCCATTAGTGAAACTTAAAATGTAATTTTAGAACCAAATCTGTTGAATATTCAACCTGCAATGTATAAAAAAAAATCAAGTTAGCATCAACCAAGAGATGTACTTATTAAAATCAAATGTCAAGTAATTGCATGAGACCAAAATTTTCAAAATTAAATCAAATCACATATTTCTGTATGAACAATCATAAAAGTGTTAGAATAATATACAACATACCTGAATTGCTTAAAATAGAACAAGTAAATAAATTCAGGCCGTCCTTTTTACAATCTGTCGAGTGTTAGAGGACTAAAGCATAAAAAATTTAAATTTAAATAACACTAAAATAAACCCGTTCGGCCCTCCTAGCACCAATCCGTTGAGTGGTGTTAGAGGCCGAAGATGCTAATCAAATGGACTTGAAATATTTAGCAATGTAAAGCTCTCAAACAATTAAAAACCCGTAGCATCTAAAATCACGATAAAATAAACCTTTCATGCCCTCCTTCTAGCGCCAATCTGTTGAGTGGTATTTTCACCCGATTGTGAAAACACACTCTCCGATAGGATTTGGGTTCTAAATCCTCTGCTTGCAAAGAAATTAAACAAGTAACTTCTCCAAGGTTCTCGTTATGTTAGCATTTTGCATCTCGTGTATTAATAATCTCAAATAAAGATATTTAATTAAAATGCTTGGAACACCTTAGTGGTTGCAAGTAATCGAAAACAAGGGGCACTGTGGTTTATTTTATTGTGAAATTTAATGATTGTTCATTGAACCCTTATAAAGCAAATGTGATTTGATCCTTATATGACCATGCTGTAACTTCAAAATGAAATTTAATGAAATGCCATAACATGAAGGAATTATTTATGGATTTTGAAGTTTTTTAATTTTTTTATTTTATTTTAATGCTTGAAAAATTAAAATTGGGACTTCTGAAAAATAAAGTGCAACAAAAAGAAAATAAAATGCAAAAGAAAAGAAATTAAAATTGCATTCAGTTTGATGCTATCCCGTCCTGGCAAAACCGAAGATGTGAGGTTTCCATGCATGCAACCTAACCTATTGGACCTGCAAACACGCACAATCCCGATAAGCTAAGTGCTGATTCCTAGGGTTTGAAATAAAATTCAGATTTCAAATATTCGCCTAATGCAACCCACAAAAGTGGCATTTAACATTATCTATAAATCTAGAAATCTGAAAGATGAAAGAATAAACATTAAATTCATAGCATGCACAGAAGATCTCCTTCTTTCTTGCCCACAAGATGCAAATTTCTGAACACTCCTGCATTAAAAATAAATCATGTTACAACAAAAAAATATCTAGTTTTCTCAAAACCAAAAAAAGGAAGAAAATCACTCCTAAGCAGGCCCAGAATGGCATCTCGCCTTAGGCACTGCAACTCTGCTCCCAACGGTTTCCGACCCTTTGTGCCAATCTGTGCCTCTACTTTTATACTTTCTGGCAATGCTCTTTGTTTCGTCCTATGACGCTTCGCTTCATCTTCCAGAATGCATCGTTTCATATTCTTGCCTTTTCGTTGCTTTGAATTTATGCTCGATGTTGAAATGTTTGATATTCTTCTATTGCATGTAATGCTTCTATAACCTTATACAATGTATGCCACGTGTTTCGCACTTTTCGCACTGTCTCGTAATGGCTCCATGAAAATCGTGACAAAAATAGCATGCAACTTTGCTCCTCTACCTTCATCGCAAAAACGCGACATGTCGCGATATCGCGACGTTTTTCCACTTCTTGCCTTCATGCCAACGAATGTGGAATCATGTCTCGAGCTTTTTTGTCTGCCTCGCTTCTCGCATGATCGCGATATTTCTTTTTTTTTTTTTTCCCTTCTTTATCGTGACTTTTTCTTTGCCTTGTTTGTGTTTGCCGTTTTGGTGTCGTGTTTCGTTTTGTGTGTTTGTGCTTTTGTGGGGCATGTCGCGATTTCGTGACCTTTTTCATTTTTGGGACGGAGCAACATGTCGCGATATCGTGACACTTTTCACTTTTTGGCGGCGACGGAGCAACATGTCGCGATATCGCGACACTTTTCATTTTCGCGCGACAGCGCAACATGTCGCGATTTCGCGACACTTTTCATTTTTGGCAGCGATGGCGCGACATGACGCGATTTCGTGACACTTTTTCATTTTTGGCACGATGGCGCGACATGTCGCGATATCGCGACACTTTTTCATCCTTGTGCAATTTTGCCTTTTTCTTGATTTTTAGCATCTGGGTCACTGAGATCTTCTTTGAAAGCATGCAAAAAAGGTGGGTCCCCAATTTTGGGGTGTGTTGTGGATCAGCCACAACAAATGGCGACTCTACTGTCAAATGCTCTTGAGCATTTTAGTGAGAACCCTACCTGAAGTATATAAACTTGAAAACATGTGTTAGCACATAAGCAATATAAACAAATGCCCAAAGATCAAAAGTACATGAATCATAAGAATCATCAAGTATCAGCTCGGTGTGTGCAATGAATTTCATTCCCTATCGTTTGAAATTGATCAACATTCCATTGTCAGTTTTATATGAATGCATATGTGAGATTGTGAATGATTTGTGTAACCTAATAAATATGCTAAGAGATTTTGCTTTTATAAAAGGCATAGTCTTTCTTCTAGTATCATACACAAACATTCAAGATTATCAAACCCTCTTAGGATCAACTATATGTATAATGAATTGCTTTATTAGATCCCAAAGTTGGTTATGAGTCCCTACTATCTTGAACCCATGTGCAAGTGAATGTGAAATCAGAACTTTGGGGAATCAGACTCCCAACCTAATCGAGATGGGAGTTTAACCCTATCCTTACTATTCTGATTTAGAATTCATTACCTCACTTTGAGCAAAATAATTTAACCAATTATGGAAGAAATGGTCATGCTAGTCTAACCCTTTGGACAATCAGTGGTCTTGTTTTTTAGACAAGACATGTTGCCATGCATGGGCATACTTAACCCCATAATCCAAGACTTATCTTCATTTCTTTGGACCTTGGGGATGACTACCCATCCTTTGCAGAGGACAAGTAGTACGATCCTTCCAATCCAATATAAATATGAGATGGGAAAAATTAATTTTTTACTTCTTGGACCTTGGGGATGACTACCCATCCTTGCTAGGGACATGTAGTACGATCCTTCCAATCCAAGCTTTGGATAAAAATGGAAAATATTAATTTTATTGCTTAGACCTTGGGGATGACTACCCATCCTTTGCAGAGGACAAGTAGTACGATCCTTCCAATCCAAGATTTATCATGAAATGAGACATAGGAGCTTTGGGGAATCAGATTCTCAACCTAAGCGAGATGAGAATTTATGCCCTATCCTTACTACTCCATGTAGGTCAAATCAAAGCTTTGGGGAGTTGGATCCTCAACCTAAGTTCGATGAGGATTTAGCCCTATCCTTACTACTCCGATTTTAGGCTTTAAGCTTTATGGAAGTGGTCAAAACCACTGTTTTAAGGATCATGTTGCATAATAGGATAGACATGAAATACTTCTTTCGCCCAACCTTTTCTTCCAAGTTAGGTTTTGATCATTTTGCTCAAGATCCTTTTTAATGTGTATAAGATGTGCTTGGTTCTAGATATCTCAAGACTCAGTTCCCAACCTTAGGATTTTCTTCTTATTTATGTGATAGCATAACCTTAAGAGGATTTGACACACTTTAATGATTTGTATTTGAAATGCATTTGCAACTAAGATGGCATGTATGTGCAAAGTGAGATGTAATATGAATGCATTGTCTTTTGAAATGCAGATGAAATATTGCCATATAAAACTGACTACTTCATGCATCACAAGTTTCAAACGATATTATTAAATTGTTTGTGTTACTTGTGGAGCTTTTACAAGACAATTCCAATGTTTCATATTCTCCCGATCTAGAACATAAGTTAGCATCTCAAGGCAACTTTTTCATCATTTTTTTTTTTTTATAGACAAACAAAACATGTCAAATAAACACACAACTTTAAATTAAAACTTATTCAATCCAAAACCAAACTGCAATCCCAAAAATGAAAATTTGAAAACACAAACCAAAACCAAACCCAAAGTAACTTAAAACGATCTTGAAAACACAAACCAAAACCCAAAAAACCAAAATCTATATACAAATGTACAATATAATACAAGATGATGCAAAGCTTGGATTATCACTTTCCTGGATCCCAAACATGATTAGAACATTTCAACAAAAATATAACATGATATGCATGCCAAATGTTGTGGGAATCCAACACAAACAAGACTAGACCAAACAATGCAACAAATTTCCACTTGCCATGCTCACCATACCAATTTGATTTAGTTCCAATAATACTCCCATAGGTGAGCATCAAATTACTAAAATGATTAGACAATAAATGATTTTCAATTTTATCATGTCTATTCTTTAAAATGTAAACTTCATAATTCCCTCCTTGATTTAGAATTAGGCTATCCTTTTCAAATATGCAATTTTGTAAGTAGGAGCCTATTTCTACAAATTTCAAAGCCAAATCATTTTCCAAATTTGTAGGCCAATCAAATTTGTGTAACAATTTACAAGCATCTAGGATATTTACTAAATTAGGATCATTAAAAGTTTTTATCCTAGATTCAATTAGTAATTGTTGATGAATTTGGTTTAACAATTCAAGTGCATCAACTTCTTTTCCATTCATTAAAACAATGTTATTAAAGGTGTGATTAAAAATTATACCTTGTTTTTCATTTACTTTTAATGACATTTCACCATAAACATTATTTAAATTCAAAATATGGTCATGCAAATTTTCAACCCTCAAATGTTTTTGGTCAAAGTGTATGTCCCATGTACTCTGTCTTGATGATCACTTATTTGAGTTGCTTCCAATTGATCCATCTCTTTGTCATTTGGTTCTAATTCTTTGTTCACTATCCATGGTATCTCTTCATTTGAATCCTCAAAATCATCATGCAAACTTGCATCCACACTTTCAATGAATTTATATTCAACATGATCAAATTTTGTCCCCTTTTCAAATCTTGTGAATATGAGATCTTCATATGATGTAGAAGGTTCAACATCCTGCATATCAAGTGAAATATGAGTTTCATCTATAGGGATGTGAGAAAAGAATGCATCATCATATCTCCCCCAACCATTGTAAAAATCGTCATCCAAATCCATAGAATGAAATTCCATGATGTTTGTGACATGATCTCTTGATTCATTCATCAATTCTTTTTCTTCTTTGTCCTTGGTAATAGAATCATTATAATCTTCCAAAATTTGATGAGATTTGAAACCCTCTTCCAAAACATCCTCAAATTGTACAGGAGTTGTAATATCTTCCTTTGAGTAGGCAATTATGTTGTCCTGTATATCAATGGGCACACAAGTTTCATTAGTAGTTTTGGAATGAGTGAAATCTTCCCACTTCTTCCAAGCATCATAATAATCATCTTTCAAAATCAAGTGGTGACGTTCAACTATTTCTTCAACATCTTCCAATTCATCAATGTGCTTCTCATCAAATTCATCTTCACCTTCCTTAGATGGTTCAATTATTTCCAAAAGTGGGTTATTTCTTGAATTCAAATTTATAAGGCTATCATTGTCCAAATTAGTAACCCATGATTCATTTTATCATAATTTGGAGGGTGAAGAATTTCTTGATCTTTAATTTTACACATCTCATCAATAGTATCTTCCAAGAACAAGTGGTGAAATTCTATCATATCTTCAAATTTATTTATTGATTTTCTTTCCATTTCACTTTCAACCACTTCATTCAATTCTATGGTGGGTTCCATCCATTCACATATATCAAACATTGTTGAATTTAGAACCCCTTCATCCGGATAATCGTGTATCTCTACATGATCCTCACTAGTGGATGTTGTCTTAGCAATTTGCACCTCCTCTTGGACTACATCTAAGGTGGTCGTAAAATTTGGGTATTCAAATTCATCCCCTTGATCATTCACCTTAGGTATCATTGGAGTGGAGGGTGCTATGTTTGATGGTTGGTGTAGGTTGGCATCAAAAGAACAATCTCTCATGTGAACATGTTGTGCCTTTTCTTCTTCAAGACCTTGTCGTTCTATCTCTTCTAAGACCTCATGGATTTTCTCTAGGGACAAACCACTCAGCTTTTCCTCAATGAGTGAAGCAAGTGTGGGGTGTATGGCTCCTAGGTATACTTCCATGGCTTCCTCTTCTAATGTGTTAAAATTTTCCCACATTTGGGAGTGCAACTCACGAAATCTTCCATTGAATTGACTCAAGGATTCATTAGGCTCCTTACATATGGAGGTAAACTGATTTTTCAAGATTTCTAAGTCAACCTGATTACCAAAATGATAAAGATAGGCTGCTTCTAGTTGTATCCAAGAAGTCCTAACCTCCATGGGTAGTTGGCTGTACCAAAAGAATGGTTTATCATCCAAAATGTATGCAAATAACTTACAAGCCACCTCCTCATAGAAAATCTGGAATTTACATAATGTATCCTTGTAGACATGCAGTTTTTGCAAGTATCCTAGTGGCACCTCTTGATTAAAACACCGTAAAAAATCCAATAACATTGTAGGAATTTGATAGGGTACCACAGGTATAGATAAACCCTCATAATGATCCTCTATCATTGATACCATTCTCTCTCTTAGAGACACTATTTCAGCTCTCAGGGATACCATTTGCTCCTCAAGTGTTGCCATTAGTGAAACTTAAAATGTAATTTTAGAACCAAATCATTGAATATTCAACCTGCAATATATAAAAAAAAATCAAGTTAGCATCAACCAAGAGATGTAATTATTAAAATCAAATGTCAAGTAATTGCATGAGACCAAAATTTTCTAAATTAAATCAAATCACATATTTCTGTATGAACAATCAGAAAAGTGTTAGAATAATATACAACATACCTGAATTGCTTAAAATAGAACAAGTAAATAAATTCAGGCCATCCTTTTTACAATCGACTGAGTGTTAGAGGACTAAAGCATAAAAAATTTAAATTTAAATAACACTAAAATAAACCCGTTCGGCCCTCCTAGCACCAATCCGTTGAGTGGTGTTAGAGGCCGAAGATGCTAATCAAATGGACTTGAAATATTTAGCAATGTAAAGCTCTCAAACAATTAAAAACCCGTAGCATCTAAAATCACGATAAAATAAACTTTTCAGGCCCTCCTTCTAGCGCCAATCTGTTGAGTGGTATTTTCACCCGATTGTGAAAACACACTCTCCGATAGGATTTGGGTTCTAAATCCTCTGCTTGCAAAGAAATTAAACAAGTAACTTCTCCAAGGTTCCTGTTATGCTAGCATTTTGCATCTGTGTATTAATAATCTCAAATAAAGATATTTAATTAAAATGCTTGGAACACCTTAGTGGTTGCAAGTAACTGAAAACAAGGGGCACTGTGGTTTATTTTACTGTGAAACTTAATGATTGTTCATTGAACCCTTATAAAACAAATGTGATCTGATCCTTATATGACCATGCTGTAACTTCAAAATGAAATTTAATGAAATGCCATAAATGAAGGAATTATTTATGGATTTTGAAGTTTTTTAATTTTTTATTTTATTTTAATGCTTGAAAAATTAAAATTGGAGACTTCTGAAAAATAAAATGCAAGCAAAAAGAAAATAAAATGCAAAAGAAAAGAAATTAAAATTGCATTCAGTTTGATGCTATCCCGTCCTGGCAAAACCGAAGATGTGAGGTTTCCATGCATGCAACCTAACCTATTGGACCTGCAAACACGCACAATCCCGATAAGCTAAGTGCTGATTCCTAGGGTTTGAAATAAAATTCAGATTTCAAATATTCGCCTAATGCAACCCACAAAAGTGGCATTTAACATTATCTATAAATCTGAAATCTGAAAGATGAAAGAATAAACATTAAATTCATAGCATGCACAGAAGATCTCCTTCTTTCTTGCCCACAAGATGCAAATTTCTGAACACTCCTGCATTAAAGATAAATCCTGTTACAACAGCAGAACATCTGGTTTTCCCAAAACCAGAAAAAGGAAGGAAAAACAGCCTTAAAGCAGGCCCAGAATGACCCTCTGGCCTTTAGCACTGCAACTCGCTCCCAGCGGTTTCCCCCTTTGTGCCAATCTGTGCCTCTGCTTTTATATTTTCTGGCAATGCTCTCTGTTTCGCCCTGTGACGCTTCGCTTCATCTTCCAGATCGCTTCGTTTCACCTTCCCGCCTTTTCGTTGCTTTTGAATTCATGCTCGATGCCGAAACGTTCGATATTCCTCTCGTGACATGTAATGCTTCTCTAACCTCGACATGTATGCCACGTGTTTCGCACTTTTCTGCACGTTCTCGTAATGGCCCCATGAAAATCACAAAATTTTTATGCATGCAGCTTGTTCCTCTGCCAGCACGAAGAAAATGAGACAGGTCGCGATATCGCGACATTTTTCGCCCAACAGCCTTCTTGCCTTCTTGCCCAACGAAAATGCGACATGTCGCGAAATCGCGACGTTTTTCGGTTTCGTACACTCTCGTCCGCAACCTGTCACGAAATCGCTACGCTTCTCATTTGATACGCTTTCGCGAATTTGTCGCGATTCGCGACCACTTTCACTTATGAACTTTTGTCGATTTGTCGTGATTTCGCGACACTTTCGCTTTGTAGCCTTTGGCTCACTTTGTCATGATTTCGCGACCATCTTTCCTTTCGCCTTTGGCTCGCTTTTGTCGCGATTTCGCTACCATTTCTATTTCATACCTTCCGCCCGCTTCTGTCGCGATTTCGCGACCATTTTACGCTTCATGCCTTTCGCCCGCTTGCGAGCCGCGAAAATCAAACACGTCGCGATTTCGTGACGGTTCCGCCCACCTGCCGCTGACTGCGTTGACCGCGATTTTGCGACGCGTCACGATTTCGCTACGCCTTTCTGCTTCGTGCCCCGTTTTCCGCTTCATGTCGCGATTTCGCGACGTTTTTCTGCTTTGCCCTGTTTGACTGGTATGACCCGCGATTTTGTGACATGTCGTGATTTTGCTACGCCTTTCTACTTTGCCTTTCTCTCTCCTCTTTCGGCCGCGACGGAGCAACATGTCGCGATTTCGTGACACTTTTTCATTTTGCCTTTCTCTCTCCTCTTTCAGCCGCGACGGAGCAACATGTCACGATTTCGTGACACTTTTTCATTTTGCCTTTCTCTCTCCTCTTTCGGCCGCGACGGAGCAACATGTCGCGATTTTGCGACACTTTTTCATTTTACCTTTCTCTCTCCTCTTTCGGCCGTGACGGAGCAACATGTCGCGATTTCGTGACACTTTTTCATTTTCCTTTCTTGCCACGACGGAGCAACATGTCGCGATTTCGTGACACTTTTTCATTTTTTGGCAGCGATGGTGCGACATGTCGCGATTTCGTGACACTTTTTTGTTTTTGGCAGCGATGGAGCGACATGTCGCGATTTCGTGACACTTTTTCTTCCTTGTGCATTTTTTCCTTTTTCTTGATTTTTAGCATCTGGGTCACTGAGATTTTCTTTGAAAACATCCAAAAAGGGTGGGTCCCCAATTTTGGGGTGTGTTGTGGATCAGCCACAACACATACCTTGCTCAATATGTTGGTACAATTCAAATTTCATTAATTTCTATCAAATCCAATCAACCTTAGTGTGTTTCCCAAAAGAATCATAAAATTTCATCAAAAGCCAAGCAAAACATACTAGATGGGTTTCAACCCACTGACCTCTCCAACACAGTGCTATCACAAGTGCCTTGACCAACTATGCTACCACGTTGGTTGGAATCAAAAGGAGTGTCTACTAATATATCTTTATCCTCAACGTGTAATCCAAAAAATTAAATACCCAAAATGACGTCCAGGGGCTTCAACCCTATGACCTCTCCAACACAGTGCTATTATGAGTACCTAGACCAACTCCGCTACCGCGTTGGTTGGAACCAAAAGGAGCGCCCACTAATTTTTCTCTATATTCAGTAAAAAATTTGAAAAACTCAAACGTCCAAAATGACATCCACGGGTTTCGACCCTATGATCCTTCTCTCAATAGCACTCACACAAGCAAACCAACCATTGGGATACTTTAGATATGTGAGACCAAACTGTGTGTACATATATTTGTCAATGCCAACACCTGCACACTCTAAAATTTTGTTGTCTCTTTTATCTCCATCGTTCGCAAGAATCATGCTCAAGAATTATTAACAAAAAATACTTGCGACAACTTCCAAAGGTGAAAGGGCAATGTATTTATATGCTTTGTCTTTGAATTTTCCAAGGTCGGATTATATTTCAAAACCTCAAAACGTTGGTTCTTTTTGGGTTTAAATGTTATAACATAAAATTTATATTATAATATTATTATTTTAGATATTTGGCCTTAATATTTAAACCTTGCCTACTTTTTTAAGGCTTGGCCTTGACCTAAACTACTTTTTTATAAAAGCCTTACCCCAATCAACCTCTTTGACCTTCTTTATAATATTTAGGTTAAATATTATAAACCTTTTCTTTACAACAATTTTCCTTGCTTTTAGATATACCTTGCCTTGAAGAATATTTTTGCCTTGAATACCATGCAACCTTTGACATCAATGACAACTCAATATGCTCAATATTTCCAACAATCTCCCCCTTTGTCATTGATGGCAACCCTTCTAAAGAAATATTTCTTTTACTTGCAACTAGATTCCCAAAATGCTTCCCCTAACAAGCTTCTCCCCCTCACTGAATTCTCTTCCCCCTTTGACATCAATGGCAAAGGGTTCCCTGGGGCTAAATATAAGACACTTAGCATAGTCCCCATCACCACCTCCTTTCTTGAGGTGATCAATTTTGGGATGGGAGTAAAACTACTCCCAAATTTTCTCTGAGATGCTCAAAAGTTTCCTTTGGAAGTGGCTTGGTAAATATGTCAGCAATATGTTCTTTTGTAGCTACATATTCCAATTTAACTTGTTGATCCGTTACCTGCTCTCTCAAAAAATGGTATTTTATGGGAATGTGCTTGGTCCTTGAATGCATCACTGGATTATTTGAAATACTTATGGCACTTGTATTATCACAAAGTATGGAGATGGGATGATCATGCTCTATTTTGAAATCTCTTAAAGTTTGCTTCATCCATAAAACCTGTGTACAACAAGAAACTGTTGCAATGTATTCTACCTCTATCATGGATAGGGATACTGATGCTTATTTCTTGCTTAGCCAAGAGACTAAACAATCTCCAAGAAATAATGCTCCTCCACTTGTGCTTTTTCTATCATCAACACTGCCTTCCCAATCCGCATCTATATATGTTGTGAGAGTGAAATTATTGCCCTTGGGATACCATAAACCAAATTCCATAGTTCCTTTTAAATACCTAAGGATTCTCTTTATTACCTATACATGTGTGTCCTTTGGTGTTGCTTGAAATATTACCACTAATCCCACTGCTTGCATTATATCTGGCCTTGTAGCTATGACATATAGTAAACTTCCAATCATGGATCTATACAATGTCTAATTTACCTCAGGAGACTCATCATATTTACTCAAATTGCATCCTATAAGCATGGGGGTACTCTTAGGTTTGCAATCCTCTAGTTTGAATTTTTTCAACATTTCTTTTATATACTTGGTCTGAGAGAGAAATATACCTTTATCTAATTGTGAAATTTGTAAACCAAGAAATAAAGACAACTCTCCAAGAATTGACATATCAAATTCATTTTGCATACACTTTACAAATTTTTGACACATCTTATCATTACTGCCTTTGAAAATGATATCATCCACATAGACTACCACAATCAATAAGTCATTTCCTTCATTTTTGATGTATAGATTGCTATCATCTATGCCCTTTATGAAACCCTATTCTTGAAGATACTTATCCAACCTTGAGTACCAAGCCCTAGGTGCTTGATTTAATCCATAGAGAGCCTTATTTAATTTGCATACATATTTTGTCTTATCTGTTAGGTTAAAACCACCCGGTTGCTCAATGTAGACCTCTTCCTCTAGGTAACCATTAAGAAAAGTTGATTTTACATCCATTTGATATACTTTGAAGTTTTTGAAACTTGAAAATACCAAAAACATTCTTATGGCCTCAAGACGTGCAACAGGAGCAAATGTCTCTTCAAAATCAATTCCTTCAACTTGTGCATAACCTTTGCATACTAGTCTTGCTTTGTTTTTGACAACCTGACCATCTTCATTCAACTTGTTTCTGTAGACCCATTTGGTGCCAATTACATTCTTACCTTTTGGATGTGGGACAAGTTCCCAAGTCTCACTCTTTTCTATTTTGTCTAGCTCTTCTTCCATTGCCTTGACCCAATATTTATCTTCTCTTGCTTCATTGAAATCCTTGGGCTCAACTTTAGATAGTAAAGAAATATTTGCATGTTCATATGTTCCTATTATCTTCCTCCTTGTTTGTCTCTCATCTGGATTCCCAATAATTAGATCTCTTGGATGATTCTTTTGTACATATTTGGATGGTGTCTTAGGTGGTGCCCTTTGTGTCTCATCTTCATCAGTGTCTTCTCCTTCTTCTTCTCTGCAACTTTCTCCTTCTTGATACACAATCTCTTGAACTGGTTCTCTTAGATCTATTTCTTCATCAACTCTTACATTTGCACTTTCCACCATTGTATGTGATCTTTTATTGTAGCATTTATAGGCTTTTCTCTTAGTGGAGTATCCAAGGAAGATACCCTCATCACACCTAGAATCAAACTTGCCCAAAATTTTCTCTTCTCTTCTAATGTAGCATTTGCTTCCAAAATTTTTGAAGTACTTTACAGTAGCTGGTCTTCCTTTCCAAAGCTCATATGGGGTTTTGTGGTGATTTACTCTTATTTGAGCTCTATTGATAATATAAATAGTTGTATGAATTACCTCTTTCCAAAAACCATCAAAAATATTTGACTCATTTAACATAGCCCTGGCCATACCCTGAATTATTATGTTTTCCTTTCAACTACTCCATTTTGTTGTGGATTTCTTGCTGCTGAGTATTGTCTCTTAATTCCATGTTGTTCACAAAATTCTAAAAATTCACTTGAAGTGAATTCTCCTCCTCTATCTGATCTTAGACATTTGATCTTTCTACCTGCTTCATTTTCTACTAGTGCTTTGAATACCTTGAATTTTTCAAATGCTTCTAATTTTTCCTTTAAGAATGTTACCCAAGTCATTCTAGAGAAATCATCAATAAATAACATGAAGTAGCTCTCACCTTGTAGGCTCTTTGTCCTTGTAGGACCACATAAATCAGTGTGAACTAATTCCAAAGGCTTGGATGAAGAAAATTATTTTGATATGAAACTGGATCTTGTTTGCTTGCCATACTGACATTGTGCACAAATTGTATTTGGGGGTTTTGTTATCCTAGGTAAATATTTGACTACCTATTTGTTGCTTATTTTCATTATGTTGTCAAATTTCAAGTGACCCATCCTTCTATGCCATAACCAGCTCTCATCCTCTTGAGATAAAAAATATTTTTCTCCTTTAATCTCACTTAATACATAGAGATTGTTTGTAGTTCTACCGGCATCTACAATAATATTTCCTATTTTGGATTTCCTAATATCACATCCATTTGGGTGAAATGTGACTATGTGCCCTTGATCACAAAGTTGACTAACACTTAGTAAATTGTGCTTCAATCCTTCAACATACAACACATTTTCTGTCTTTGATTTTCCATTATCCAAACTCAAAGTCCCTTTTCCAACAATTTTTGCAGAAGCATTATCACCAAATTTTACTGTTCCTCCATTTATTTTCTTGAGAGAAAGAAATTTACTTTTATCACCTGTCATATGACTTGAACAACCACTATCAATGTACCACTGATTTCCTTCATTTTGCACATGAAGAGCTATTTGTACCAACATAGATTTTTCTTTTTCTTGTTCCTTCTTTTTCTAGACTTTTGAAGATATCTCCTTTTGAACTGTTTGACTTTCCTCCTTCTTGCTTGACTTAGGAAGTTCAGGAAACACTATTTTACACCATTTAGCTTTGTGCCCAAAATTTTCACATTTGTAACACATGACATCGTTGAGTGGTGCAAATGAATTTCTATTGATGATACCAACATCATTTTTTACATGGACCATGCAATATGCTGCTTTATGACCATATTTGTTACATGAAAAATAGTAACCATGAAAGAAGTATTGAAACCTATTTGATTGCCTTGGATGATATGGTTGTATGCCATTTTGTGATTGACTTTTGTCCATGATGATTCTCTACTTTCTTCCTTCTTATTCCTTAATACATCAGCATAGGTCATGGGATTTGTCTCTTTTGAGCTTGATTCTTCCTTTTGTAATATTATATTTTGTTGTGACCTATTCTTAGACTTTTCAATTTCCTTTCTTAGAGAAACAACCTCATGTTCCAATTTTTCACATTCCAACTCTTTTGCCTTTAGTTTCTCAATCATTACTTCTTCAATTTTCTTTGCCTCTTCAACCTTTACTTTTAAGTTTGTGAGATCTTGTAGAAACTTTTTCAATCTTGAATTCTTCTCTCCTACCCTTTTTAATTCTACAAGAGTAGTAGTAAGTTCCTCCTCTATGTCAACCAAACCTTCCTTTTCATTTTTTGGATTTCTTTTGTTGATTTCAAACCTAGGAGCAACTTCTATCACTTCAGTATCCATGTGTGTTCTTGTAAGATCTTCCCTCAAGCTGTTAGGCTTCCCTAAAGGAACCTACTCTAATACCAATTGAAGAACACAAGCTTATACTAAAAGGGGGGGTGAATAGTATAAGATCAAAACTTTTACTTTTCCTTCCAAATGATAACAACAATAATATCAATACAGTAAATGAAACAATGCACAAATCATCACACACATGAGAGACATAGATTTAACGTGGTTCACCCAATGTGGGCTACGTCCATGGAGAAAATATTTCTTATAAAATTTCTCAACAAATATCTTGGGAACCAATTCCCTATTACAATGTTTATGGGCACCAACCCAAAGGAGACACCAATCCCCTATGCTCAAGTTCGTGGACATCTATCCACAGGAGACACCAATCCCCTCTGCTA
Source organism: Wollemia nobilis (assembly GCA_028583015.1). Taxonomy (NCBI): domain Eukaryota; kingdom Viridiplantae; phylum Streptophyta; class Pinopsida; order Araucariales; family Araucariaceae; genus Wollemia; species Wollemia nobilis. The sequence goes on along the minus strand of JAQPPZ010017101.1, from coordinate 4,101,592 downwards.
AAAAATACTCACAAAACTTGCACAAATCTACCTCAAACCTTCTCACACAACCTGCACAAATCTACCTCAAACTCTGCTCAAATATGCTCATAAAATTTGCTCAATATTTCTCATTAACCTGCTCAAAACTGCTCATGAACCTACTCAAATATGCTCATAACATTCCCATTTCTTGCATGCAAACAATGCTCATATATACCCAAAACCAATCATATACAATATGCAAATTTACTTCACAAATATGATATTTAACCCTTGCACATTCATTCACAATTTCATTCAAAGCAATGTATAAGTTTGCTCACAAAATTGACTTACAATCTTTGCACATTCAATTCCAATTTCATTCAACACTAATGCACATCAATTTTTCTTTCAAACCCTAGCACATATATTTTCAATTTTCAATCAAAGCAATGCACATAAAATTAATCCTTATATCTCCACCTTAAAATATTCCTTTCAAAAAATCCACCTTGAGAAGGAGTTAAAACACCATACCTCTAAAATCTGCCTTGATGAAGATGTGCCCTCAAAAACCTGTCTCAAACATAATTTTCCTTTTGGTCCTTCAAAATCTGGTTAGTGATTTCAAATTCTAGCACAGATAGAAAAATCATCCAATCAAATATCTCTAAAATATCCACAATAAATCTATAAAATAATACCTTGTTTATTATTTTAATATTTCAAAAGAAGCTTTAAAAACCCTTAAATTTAAATTCATAATACACAGAATATGATAATTAATAAGTACACTCCTAACTTTTAATAAATCAACAATACACCCTAATTTTCAACTCACAATGCACATAATATAATAATCATTAAGTACACCTTATAAATCCTAACTTATAATCATTCAACAATACACCCTAATTTTCAATTCATAATGCACAAAATATAATAATCATTAAGTTCACCTTATAACCCCTAACTTTAGATTATAATAAAAAAAAAATTCATACCTTGCTCAATATGTTGGTGCACTTCAAATTTCATTAACTATCATCAAAGCCAAGAAACCTTAGTGTGTTTCCCAAAATAATCATCAACCATCATCAAAAGCCAAGAAAAACACACCAGATAGGTTTTGACCCGATGACCTCTCCAACATAGTGCTATCACGAGCATCCTAACCAACTATGCTACCGCATTGGTTGGAACCAAAAGTGGTGCCCACTAATATATATATGTCCTCAACACATAATTCAAAAAACTCAAATATCCAAATCAACGTCCAGGGATTTCAACCCTACAACCTCTCCAACACGGTGCTATCACGAGTACCCAAACCAACTACACTACAACATTAGTTGGAACCAAAAGGAACACCCAATAATATATCTTTGTCTTCAATGTGCAATCTAAAAAAACTCAAACACCCAAAACAACGTGCAAGGGTTTCGACCTTGCGACCTATTGTGACTATCACACAACTCACCCCAAAATTGGGGACTCACCTTTCATTTTTTGTGTTTGGGTGTTTTGGTTTCATTTTGAGTGTCTAGTAGGTTGCTCGGTTTTAGGTTGTAGTTTTTTGTTAATTTGTTATTAGCAATTTTTAATGATTTTTATCATCAATTTGTTGTCAACGATTTTTATCATCAATTTGTTATCGACAATTTTTATCGTCAATTTGTTGATGATTTTTATCGTCAATTTCTTGTCCATTATTTTTATCATCAATTTGTCGCTAACAATTTTTATTGTCAATTTTGTTGCTGATGATTTTTATCATCAATTTGTTGCTGATAACTTTTTATCGTTAGTTTGTTGTCGATGATTTTTATCATCAATTTGTTGCTGATAACTTTTTATCGTTAGTTTGTTGTCGATGATTTTTATCATCAATTTATTGTCTATGATTTTTATCATCAATTCCATTATTAGTGATATTGTTGTTAAGTTTTGTGTTTTCTTTCACATGTATGTTTCAAATAATAATAAAATAAAAAAATTAATAAAAAAAAAAAATGAAAAAAGAGTATTCATATGTATATATAAATATATAATATCATATATTTTTTTAAAGCAAAAAACCTCTTGCGGGGCCGCCTTGGTCTTAGAGACCATGAACATGGGGTTCTACACCATCAAAGTCACCCGAGAGTCGCACCCGACCCTGCCTGCACCAACATTATCAATTGGATTTTGGATACCCAATTCAGCTTTTTGGTAGGGTGGAGATTTGAACATGGGACCTCCCTTGGAAGATTGCCCTCTCCTCTCCAACTCACCTACAACACCTGGATAAAACTAATTTATAGTGTAAAACACCCCTTTCGAGGTGCCACTTTCAACAGGTTGGGCATAGGAGGAATGGAGCCTTGTCGGCCTCTACCAGCATATAGGACATTCGTAACTATACTATATATCTGCAAGATGGAGACAAGGGGAATGGAACCTAGTTCGGCCTATACCAGCACCTAGGGCATTTACCACTGCACCATAACAATCAGATTATAATATCATATATATAAACTAAAATAAAATAAAATAAATACGAGGTAAATATTCTAATGTTATCATTTTGAGTTGCCAGGTTCATTTTTTAACTTTTGTTAAAAGTGGGTTTTGATTATATTTAAATTGCACACTAATGACTTTCTTATGATGGCCCCACCTATGACTTTAACGTTCTCTACTTTGCTTTGTAGGGAACCACATATGGACCTCGACGTGGACCCATTAGTGCAATCTGTAGGTAGTGCTAGGGGATTGTAATAGTGGTGCACATATCTATAATGATACAGACAGGTGAATAAGGTAATATGGAGCTGAGCTGGCTAACCTGCATAAATTTCAAGGTGGACATGGAAGTGAACATCAATACGCATTGGAAGAAGATGAGGAGGATACCTATGTGGACCAACCAGATGGTATAAAAGCAATGGTGGCTATGTGGTGGCTATGTATGGAGACACAGTATGTGGGTGACATCTCAGGTGTAGTTGAGGAGGCATCCATAAAAACCCTACTTGACCTTGTACGAGACACTCGATGTAGATGAAGGCTTTATTGGTAGTGAATGAGCACCACGTTGGCAATATGCATGGATAATGGTAGACGTGGACTTCAAGGAGTGATTAACAATATTGACCTAGAGAGTTAGAGGATGACTTAATGGGTGATGTGATTGAGAAAATGCAATTAGGACCTAGATTAATCATGCGTGGAAAAGACATGATAGTGAGAGGATTTGATACGCAGCCAAAGGGACCGGTCAGAAATATACAACAATAGGGGTGTTTCGGTGACTTGGTAGTGGCTTGAAAGATAGATTCAATGTGTAACAATGGGGTGTCGCATCTAATGAGGGCCATGAAATATGTTTTAACGTAGATATGAGATAGTATTAAACTTTGAACACTACAGTGACTATATACCAGTGATAGTTCTAGTGAAATATTTGGAGAAGTCTTGTGTAGTTAATGTTTGAATATAAGCGGATGTCAAGATTGAGTCGATGGTATTTCGGACCAGGCGAGGGAAATATTCAAAGCGATAATATTATCAAAATTGATCACCAAGGAGGAGGCCAAATATTCATTTCACCGATGGATGCCATTACGCAAATCACGGTGGATACATGATCATAACTCATGGATGAATTAAAACATCATAGGTGCCAAACTTGAAGGAAGCCAATGTGAACATTAATGCTGGTAATTTTATGGCAATGACTTCGACCATGATGGATTTCAAAGAACACCCACAAGGAACACCTAATAAATTAGTTGGTATTAATTAGTAGTAGTTTTTATGGGGAAACTTTACTAGTAGAGTTCAATATTGGTGACTTGGCGAAGCAGCATCAACATGGATGAATGAGTGACAGGCTGTCGACTTTGGTAGTTTTGACAAAGGCAAGAGTTTTGATGATTTAGACAACCGAAGGAAGATAGGTCAGACCGGATCTAAGTTTGCATACCCATGGGGGGTGCGTGTGCGCATATCTGCACAATAAATGAATAATCTATTTCTAATACATGGTCAAAACCTGAAGGTGTGGTGATGTAGCAGTCACAACTACAAGCACGCTTGGTGGGATCCATTAGTGGTAGATGGAATACACAATTTTAGAGAGGTCATATGTGGATATTGACACGGATATACCACAGACCTATAGACCCCATACATTATAGTTTTGGTGAATTCACTTTACGTTTGATGTTCAAATTTTAGATTGAAGAGGTCTCACATCTCTACCGTATCATGAAGGAATGGTATTCAAGCATGGAGGGATTAATTATTTAATAAAAAGGATTTCAATTCTACAAGATTTGTGATGTATGCTTTACAGTAGGGGGATTGTGCCATAAAATTAATCTTATTAGGTAGGGTGCCATACCAGGAAATTAAAAGAATATGACACAAATGTTATCATTGTTTAGGTAACATCATATTTTGGGCGTTATAAAAGACAACAAGAAATTAAAGAATATTTGTGCCATGTGCATAACATGAAATATGTTAAAACATTATAGAAACGTAAGGGTGTTACCTATGTCCACTCAATAATGAAAGCAAAATGAAGCACTACGAATCCAAATAGGAGGGAAAACGAAAAGTTTGAAAATTTTAAATAACCCATGGAAAATGATGCAGAGAGATGGATTTTCTAGGAGGAGGCTAGATGCAGCTAAAAATTTGTGTAAAATAGGAATATTATTTTAATGCAAAGACTTTTAGAAATTTGGACTTTGTTAGTAAAATAGGAGAAAATTTTTGCATGCTCAGATTTAATTTTTTTATCTTTCCTCTTTCATGTTTTAAACTTATAAATGATGTTCAATGCATTTTAATGGTTACATCATTGAATGTTTGAAGCCTAGAATTTATTTTCAGTGTCCTTAGGAGCTAGCACTTAGTTTATTTTGATTGTGTAAATGCAGGTTGGAATAGACTAGGTTGCATGCATAAGTTTCTCACATCTTCGGTTTTGCAAGATAGGGTACCATAAAACTGACAAAGCTTTGCAGATTTACATTTTTAGCATTTAGTTTATTTCCAGTTTTTTTTTTTTTTCTAACTTTTATTTTTGCATATTTTTTAAAACTTCGAGGATTAAAATAACAATAAAAAAAATTAAAAGGACACAAATAAATACATGAGTGTGAAGAATGAGCTACAATATTTCATCTGAAACAATTTCGAACTCATTTTGAAGCCATTTTGATTTTATCAAAAATTTTGAAAATTGTTGTTTTATGAGGATTTTTATAATTTTGAAATTTTATTTTTTCACATTTTGAAGGCAAATAAAAAATTTTCAGCTTTATATTTTTATTTGCAAGCATAAATGAACTTCCCTTTATGAAAATTTCAATTTCATTAAAGGGGGTTAATTTTTATGGCATTCCATAAGCTATCATTTTTTAGCAATAAATTTGTCTCTCTTTATGAAAATTTTTATTTCATTAAAGAGAGGTAATTTATACATTACATCAAAAATTATTGTATTAAATTATTTCTTCTTTATGAAAATTATGATTTCATTAAAGAGGGATAATTAATAACGATATTTTAAGGCCATTACTTTAAAGCAATAAGTTGTTGTCTCTTTATGAAAATTAATTTCATCAAAGAGAGATAATTTATTTATTATATCAAAGGCTATTATAGCTACAAGGTTGGTCTTACGAATTATTCCATATTGAGGTTTAAAATTACATAAGAGGAATTATTTCATCATTTGAAATGCATGTTTAGAGATAGGTTTTAATCTTCTACTTCATGCTTAAAGTATGATTTAATACAAGATAAAACTTGTCTAAAATCTACCTAAAAATATTTAAGATAAAAGGAATTAAGGCTAGATCGTGGTCATATGAGGACCAATTCACATTTGCATTTAAGTTTCATGAACAATCATTAATATGGCATAGTAAAATAAACCAACACATGCCACTTGTTAACAGTTACTTGCAATCACTAAGGTGTTCCTAGCATTGAATTGATATATCTTCATTGATATTACTAATACACATGTGCAATACTTATATAGTGAAACCTTAGAAAATTTATTTTATTTCTATTTTCTTTGCAAGAGAGGGTTTTGTGATCAAAATCCTAAGGTGAGTGTGGTTTTGCAATTGGACAAAATTACCACTCAACATTTTGGTGCTAGAAGGAGGGCTTGAATGGGTGTTATTTTATTTATGTTAAATTATTCATTATTGTTTAAATCTGTTGAATTATTCATGCAATAAATAATGTGATAATGGTGTAACTTTGAGAGTTTTGAATTGCTAAATATTTCAATTTCGTTTGACTAGCATCTTTGGCATCCTTTAGTACTCAACACTTTGGGAGCTAGGAGGGCTTGAATTGATTTATTTTATTACTATTTAAATGCTAGATTGTTCATGATACTTGAAATATTTATTCAAAGACATTGGTCTTGACTAATGAGATTTTGCTGATCACTTTTATTGTTTCTAACATTCTCTATTTTATGATGTGTTAATACTAACCTTTTTTGCAAATATGAGAATGTTCTTTAATGTCATGGTTTAATTGATGCATATATTTTGGTATGATATTAATATGATGATCCATATGTTAAAAATTTAAAGTTTGTTACTCATTTCATGCTTCTTCACAAGATATTTTTTATTTTGACTAACAAAATTGGTTCTTAAGTTATTATTTGTGTTTCACTAACAGCAACATCTGATGAAATAAGAGTAGAAATGGTATCTCTAAGAGCAGGAATGGTATATTTTTTAGGGAACTATTATAGTTTGTTTAAAATACCTAGAATATCCCATCAAATTCCTAAAACTATATTGGAGTTTCTACCATAGTTTAGTCAAAATGAGACATTAGGATACATATAGAAATTGCATATCTACAAGAGCATATTATTTCAATGGTAAATTTTCCATGAAGATTTTTCTTGTAGGTTATTCTCATACATATTAGATGAAAAATCAATGGATCGGTATGTCCAATTACCTTTTGAGGTTAAGACTTCTTGGGCTCAACTAGAAGCAACATTTCTTGACCATTTTGGAAAACAAGTTGACCTAAAGAATCAATTTACCTCTACATGCAAAGAACATAATGAATACATGAGCTAATTTAATAATAGATTCTATGGGTTATGTATTGAAGTGTTGGAACATTACAATATAATAGAAGAGGAAGTTATTAAAGTATACATGGGAGCCACACCCCCCGTAGTTGCTACACTTTTAGGTGAAAATCTTGATGACCCATCTTTGCATAGAATCTATGAGGTCGCAATAATGGTAGAACAATGGCAAGTGGAGGTACAACATGTTCCCATTAGAGATTTTTATTTTGGATTTATTTATGCAAACCTACACCAACCATCTAATATAGCACCCTCCACTCCAATTATGCCTAAGTTGAATGATCAAGGGTATGAATTCGAATTTCAAAATGTTATAACCACCTTAGATATCATCCAAGAGGAGGTGCAATTTTCCAAGACAACATCCACCAATGAGGATTGTGTAGATATGGGTTCATTTCTTGAAATGCATGAGTATTCATATTATGGAGGTGTCCTAGATCTAACTAGTTGTAGATACCCAAAAGTCACACGTTGTCTCTACATATCCATAGGCAATTCCAGACATCCCTAGACTATTGTAGGCTATTGTAGGATATTGTAGTCATGTGTAGTCATGCGTAGTCAGGCATACTCATGTGTAGTCATGCGTATATTGCCATAGTTCACCATAGCAGTGTGTAGATTTTCATATACCACTTCATCAGCTTTTAGGTTCAAAACCCTAATAAGCCTTCAAAATCATATCCTGTGCACTGGGATATTCTCCAACAACCATATGAGGTGATACGTAGCCTATTTGCATTCAATTGAGGCCCCCATGAGGTATTAGTTGACAAAAGAAATTACCAAGTCAATTCTTAAAATAAAATTTAATGTTGACTTCACTTAAGTCTCTTTTTTAGGGCTAATTTTATTAATTAAGCTTTAATACCTAATTAACACTAATTGCACCCTCCAACATGTGTGTAAGTAGGATTAGTTAGGATATTTTCCTAATAAAACCCTAATTAGACTTAGGACCCCCTAATCTTGATTAGACCTAATCCTTCATCACACATGTGTGAAGATAGGATATTTCCTATGAGGAATGTGAGGCTTCCACCTCACAAACCCTAACCTAACTCTAGTCAAAATTCAGCCTAGGGTTAGTTTCCTTAACTCTCCCCCATACAACTTGCCATTTTATATATATAGTGAGTCCAAAATCCCTAATTATCTCTCTCCATTAATGACTTAAGTATAGAAACTCGATCAAATTCAACACCAAAGTCTGAACAATCATATTTTATAGCAAACATAAGCATAGCAATAGCCAAGGAGCCTCCCTTCCAAAGCATTTAAACAAAATACAACTCACAACAATATTCACCCCCCACCCCATGAATCTGGTTCTCATTCACCCTTGAGTGGCACTTTCAGTCTACAAAGCCCAAATCACCTCAGATTTGGTAGGTAAGCTTCCATTTACTGTTCCCAAGTTTTTAGCATCATTTATTACAAATTTCAATATGTTTTTATGTCGATTTAGTCTTCATAACCAAGGGGCCTGACCAAGGCAAGCCCCCCAACCAACTAACCCCATTTTGTAGGTTCTTCACAGGTTCAAAGAAGAAGAACACCATCAACTACAACCCGGCAGTGGATCGCAAACCCACCTACATTGAGGGATGATAGAAGGTGATATCAAGATTGTTGTGAAGTTTATTGAAAAAGACATCATGAAAGGGAAACTTGTTCCTATTGTAACCTATGTCATCTTTTAATATAAATTAAATACAATTTTATTGTTCAACATACTTTGTGTTTATGTTGTTATATCAAATACCACTTTCCACCTATTTCATTTTGGCACGCTCGGTGGGACGCACACAACGTATAATGCTAGGCTAACTATTCTTTCATGAATCTAACATTGCCCTCTATTTTCTATGTTTGTAGGTACCAAATATGTCTGCCACAAAGATCTCCAAAGCCTTGGGAACCACCCCAGGCCATCAGATCCCAAATTTGAAGCCTCTAAACTAGATTCACCCCCTGCCCCACAAACTAGTTTCTAATTCACCCCTCGATGGTGATTTGTACTCCAGAGCCTCAAAACCTAAAAATATTTTTTTTCCATAACTCTTTGCAACATACAAAATCCTTCTAAACCTTTAGATACTAGATATGCACCTCGAAAATCAAATTTACCCCTCGGGTGGTGATTTGAGCATAGAAGCTTCAAAAACATCCAAATCCACAAGGGTGATCTATTCATGGGCCAAGAAAACCCCCCATAGTATCAAAATGTAGGTATTTACCATTCATACCTATGTTTGGTCAATTTGGAAAGCATAAAGCGTTCACTAGTTAAATGACAACTTCTAGGTGTAAATTTGCTTTCATCTCAAGCTTGGAGGATCGTTAAATCTTTCTGAAGTTGCAGAACCTGCAACTTTCCAAAAATCTAATTTATTTTACTTTTTTAAATAAATTTGCATTTCCCCTTTTTGTTTCGCATGTAGTATAAGCCTACATTGTTTCCCCCTTTGTCTATAGCATTCTTACCAAAAGAAGTGCACATTTTAATTTTAAAATTAGGGGTTCCTAATCACCTCCTGTATGCTATTTAATTTTCAAAATAATTTTGCATTCTAAAGTTGAAAATTAGGGTTTCATAATCCCCTTACTCCACACACTTGGATCACATGTTTCCACACTTTTCAAAATAGATTAATTTGCTTCACAAAGGCATTTAGGGCTAGGCTATTTATTTGCAAATAATATGGTTATCTAATCATTTGCTTTTGAAAAGGCATTAGGGTTAGTCTCTCTTTTGAAAATGCAACTAGTTAGTTTCTTACCTTGCATACACCATTAGACAAAAATAAACCCACACACACTCACATGGTATTTAAATAGATGGTGATATTGGACTTCATCCCAAATCCATCGCTCGATACTTGTGTGGTTTGATTTGCACTCTCCATAAACTCACCCCCTAGACACTTAGTAGCCCCACAAGAGTAGTTTCCTAGATTTCATCATTGCAAAATCCCCCACTTTTGTGATTGGGCCCTAGATTTTATCACCAGAGGTTACTTGCAGAGTGGGATAGGATTAGTGCCTTCATCCATGCATAGTATAATTTGTGGAATTGGTAACTGTTGTTCTTTACTAAGATCTCCCAAGGGTGAAGTGAAAGCATGGGTATGCCAGTATTAGGTCTTAGATAGTTCCACCTCTCTTTGTGAGAGGAATTTGTGAACTCTCTTAAGCATAGCAGGTTCCCCCTACTACTTTATCATTTTACTACACCTTCCATACAGGCCACCTCTCGCACATTACAATATAGTTCTATTTTGTGCATATTTGGGTGTTGTAGAAGGTTCCATATTGATGACACTCCTGATATTATAGTTGATTCACTCCATTACCTATGATACTACATAGGAGGTTCCAACATTAAAACATCACACAAACCAAATATAACACTTTTATTTCTTGTACTTAGCATTGATTCTAGTTTACCATTGACTGCTTGCTCACAAACTGGTTTCAGCATCACACATCATGTGACACTTTATATTTTTAGCTACGCACAACACTCTATCACTTTATTCACATAGTAGACATGGTTACTTCCATATTACATAGGGTTATACCTAACCCCTTCACATCACACACTTGGAACTATAGAAAAATGCTTATGTACTATGCCAGGTCCTCACAACACCACATGTACCCTTATGTTGGTCGTCAACCAAAGCCAAACGCATGAACAAGTGCACCGTATGGAGGAAGCATCCAGTGTTCCCTCTAGTTAGTCTTCCCTGGATCCTTTGATAATGAAGGGGAAAATAGTAGACACATCGGACCTACTCACTGAGTTTGATTCATGATATTCACACATGAATATTTTTCTACTTCATTCACAGAGGACCTCACACCTCTATCACCTCCATATTCACCCAACTCACCCACTACATTCTGTGACCACATGATTTACATGGCTCCAAGACAATCATACCCCTTTTTAACTTTAGATGAGGAAGTTGCACTGACTTCCCCCACATCCCCTACCTTCTCACATCCCTTTTTCTAGAATCTATCTCAATCCTTATTTGAGAATGATTCATCACTCCTAAATTACACCCATCTTGAGGTCGCATCATTTTTCCCTACTATAGGAATTATGTCTGACCCATATTCCTCTACTATCGTAAACTAGAATTCATCCTTCAAAACTATACAATAGCATCCTCCCAAACAAAACCACAAGCGTTTCCTCAAACCTCACATCTGTACTCTTCACAGAAGTCCCAACCATCATCCTCCCAAGAGCCATTTTTCACCATATCTAAAGACATCTCCCAACATCCCCTTTAGAAACAAGATACACTAACCCAAGCGGGAGTGTACACATACACCTTCCCCTCTATCCAAGCTCATACTTTACTAGCTTATCCTACCTTTTCTATGGCCTTCCCACCTATCTCCCAGGTATCCAGAGTGTATGATACCCAACCTTTAGTGCAACATTTGTCCGTGATGAATTTTAGGATACCGTCACCTCCTCCTTTCTAATATCCCACTACCAATGCCCTTCCTACCTATGGATCAAGACCAAAAACTAATCCACCCATATTTCCAAGTTATTCCATGCAGTTCAGCTTCCCTACTTCCTAACCTCTAGGACAAAGACAGATCCCATATTTTGATACCTCGTCTCGACCACCCCTAGTACCAAATACCTACACCATTATTAGTTGCACCCAGCTTCCTTATGCCTTCTCCATATTGGTCATCACCACCCATAGCCCAACCATTACAGTAGGCTCCAACCCAACAAGTACCCATGCCACAACTGCATGCCTCATAGTCACAATACTATTACCCACAATAGACACCTACCCCACTGATGGAGAGCCAAATTAATCACAAATAAAATGACGCAATTTTATTTGAAAGATGCAGTTTTATTATTTCGAAGCATGGAAGCTTTTACAAATAAATACTATGAAAATAAATACACAGTTCTTTGAATGTCAAATACAGTCGCAACCTTCGTCTCTTCCCCCGCCTACTCAATCCTTCAAAAAAAATACCTTTTATAATCCAGGCTTCGTGCTGTACCACCGTTCGTAACCGTCTTAACGGCTTCTAGAACTTTCATATGGAATGGCCTTAATGACCTCAAATTGCCACTTGGAATGGCCTTAACGGCCTCTAGAACTGCCACTTGGAACTGCCTTAACGGCTTCTGGAATCGCCACCTGTCGTCTGCAACAGTCCGCGAAAAACCCGTCTTCTCCTTCTTTAGCAAGGTCACGAAAACGCGACATGTCGCGATATCATGACACTTCTTCGACTTGTGGCTTTGCTTGCCAAAGTGTCACGATATCGCGACACTTCTTTGTTCTTTGGCTTTGTCTGCCAATGTGTCGCGATATCGTGACACTTCTTTGTGTTTTGGCTTTGGCTGCCAAAGTGTCATGATATCGCGACATTTCTGTGACTTGTGACTTCGGCTGCCAAAGTGTCGCGATATCGCGACACTTTTGTGGCTTGTGACTTTGGCTACCAAAGTGTCACGATATCGCGACACTTTTGTGGCTTGTGACTTCGGCTACCAAAGTGTCGCGATATCGTGACACTTTTGTGGCTTATGACTTCGGCTGCCAAAGTGTCGCGATATCACGACAACTTTGGTGTCGTGATATCGTGACAATTATTTGTGCTTGCCATGGTTCTCAAAATACGTCACGATATCGCGACGACATTTGTGTCGCGATATCGCGACCAATTTTATACTTAGCAAAATTTGCAAACTTTGAATTTTTGTTTTTTTTGTTTTTTCTTTTCGATGATGCAAGATTGCTGTGCTGCCCGGGATGCTCCTGCATCAGACACCCGGGGTAGATTTTTAGAAGTGATCCTCACTTTTGGGCTGTCAGAGGAAAACCCAAATGATCAACCTCTGATTTGGACAACCATGTGGCATCTTCGACAGGTCGGTTCTTCCATTTGACCAAATACTTCGAATATTGCCTATTTCGGGTACTTCTACCTTCACGAGTGTCGAGTATGTCTTCAATTTCTTCTTTGTCTAGAGTGGATGCAGGAATGTTCCACAAATTCGGACTGGGTGGTTCACTACAACTTCCTGCATGATATTCAACCAAGTCTAAAATATTGAAGATAGGTGAAATATTCAGTTCACTTGGTAGATCAACTTCATAGGCATTGCCTGAATCTCGTTTACCTATGATCCGACATGGTCCAAAATTCTTCATCTTCAACTTATTGTATGTTTTGCGAGGAAAACGGTCCTTATGCAAATGAACCATGACTTCATCCCCCACCTGGAATTCTTTGAAACATCGCTTCTGATCTGCTCGGGCTTTGTAAGTAGCATTCATTTGACTGATATGCTACTGTACCTCTTCATGTAAAGTCTTCATGTGTGCTGCAAAGTCTTTAGCTTCAGACCTTGCACTTGTCTGCTTTATCCATCGGTCTTAACTCAGAAGCGTTTCACGGGCTGTACCCATGCACAATCTGGAATGGTGATTTACCAGTACTACGATTGACAAGAATTGTTGTAAGCAAACTCTGCCTGTGGTAAAATCAGATCCCATCCCTTAGGTTTATCTCCTACTAGACATCGTAGAAGATTACCCAAACTTCTATTGACTACTTCGGTCTGTCCATCAGTCTGTGGATGGTACGCAGAACTGAATTTCAAGTCTGTTTTCAGCTTCTTCCATAGAGTTCTCCAAAAATAACCCACAAATTTGGTATCTCTGTCCGAGACAATGCTTTGGGGTAGACCATGAAGTCGGACTACCTCCTTGAAGAACAAGCCGACAATGTGAACCGCATCACTTGTCTTCTGACATGGAATAAAATGGGCCATTTTTGAAAATCTGTCAACAACAACAAAAATGGCATCATTTCCACGTTGTGTTCTTGGCAGACCAAGAACAAAATCCATACTGATGTCTTCCCACGGTCTCTCTGGTACAGGCAATGGCTGGTACATTCTTGTATTTTGGCTGACACCTTTTGCCATCTGGCACACTCTGCAACCCTGCACAAATCTGGTCACATCTTGCTGCAACTGGGGCCAATGGTAATTCTCACTAACAAGAGCAATGGTCTTATCATGGCCAAAATGCCCTGCTAGTCCTCCACTATGTTTCTCTTTGATCAAATTTTCCCTCATGGAACTTCGTGGAATGCACAACTGATTCTGCCGAAACAACATCCCATCTTGGATCATGAAATCCAACCACTTAGTGCGATCCATAGTAGTAGGAGACACACATGCTGTCCATGCCTCTGCAAAATCTGGATCTGCTAGGTATAAAATCTTGAGTTCATCAAACCCAACAACTTGCACTCTCATTTCTATCAACAAATTATGCCTTCTACTCAAGGCATCTGCAACTCTATTAGATTTTCCACTTCTATGCTTTAGTACAAAGGTATAACTCTGTAGGAATTCAACCCACTTCAAATGTCGTTGGTTAAGTTTACCTTGACTATTGATATACTGCAAAGCTTGATGGTCAGTATATAAAACAAACTCTTTGGTTAGCAAATAATGTCTCCATTTCTTAAGAGCCTGAATTATAGCATAGAATTCTTGATCATAAACAAAGTATTTCTTTCTAGCATCATTCAATTTTTCACTAAAGTATGCAACAGGTTTACCTTCTTGACTCAACATAGCTCCAATGGCACTGCCACTGGCATCACAGTCAACCTAGAAACACTTTATTAAAATCTGGAAGTGCCAGAATGGGCTGTTCTGTCACTTTCTTCTTCAATATGTTCATGTTGGTATCTGCCTTGGCAATCCACTTAAATTCTCTCTTATCCCCTCTCATAGTTTACGTTAGGGGTGCACAAATACTACTAAAGTCTCTAATAAACTTTCTATAGAAACTTGCAAGACCGTGAAATGATCTTACCTCTGTCACATTCCTTGGAGCAGGCCATTCAAGGATAGCCTTCACTTTCTCAGGATCCATTTTGAGACCCTCCTCTGAGATGACAAATCCCAGGTATATCAACTCTTTCTGTACAAAACTGCACTTTTGTATATTTATCAATAACTGCTCCTCACGCAGTTTTTCAAAAATTGTCCGAACATGCAACAAATGTTCATCCAATGTTTTACTAAAAATCAAAATATCATCCAAATACACGATCATGAACTTTTCCAGGAAGTCATGCAATACCTCATTCATCAACCTCATAAATGTACTGGGTGCATTAGTCAATCCAAATGGCATAACTAACCACTCATACAAACCCTCTCTGGTTTTAAAGGCTATCTTCCATTCATCACCCTCTCTAACACGTATCTGATGATATCCGCTCTTCAAATCAATCTTAGTGAAGTATTTAGCTCCACTCAAGCAATCCATTATATCGTCCATTTTGGGTAATGGAAAGCGATATTTAATAGTAATTTTATTAATGGCTTGGGAATCAGTGCACATTTGCCATTCGCCATTCTTCTTTGGTGCAAGTACTGCTAGCACTGCACAAGGGCTCAAACTTGCTCTAATCAAACCCTTCCTCAACAATTCTTGAACTTGTCGGTTCAACTCTTCATTCTCAACAGGAGACATTCTATGGGCTGCCTTGTTGGGTAAGCTAGATCCTGGCATTAAGTCAATCTAATGACTAATCTTCCTCATTGGCGACAAACCCTCAGGTACATTGTCTGATATAATATCAGGAAATTTTGCTAACAGATGTTCAACTTCTGCTGGAATGTTAGTAGTATCTTCTCTTTTTACAGTAGGAATTAATGCATAACACATTGAATCCCTCTTTATACCATCCAAATTTTTTTTGCCATCTACTAAACAAATTCTAGCATTATTGCATACCTTTTCCTCAA
This sequence comes from Wollemia nobilis, assembly GCA_028583015.1. Lineage (NCBI taxonomy): Eukaryota > Viridiplantae > Streptophyta > Pinopsida > Araucariales > Araucariaceae > Wollemia > Wollemia nobilis. The sequence goes on along the minus strand of JAQPPZ010017101.1, from coordinate 4,085,645 downwards.
CCTCCTTCAATGGCTTTAGTTTGTGGTGTACTCCATATTTTGTCAAGGAATAGGTATTTGCATGTCCATCATGTGCTGCACGTCTATCAAATTGCCATGGTCTTCCAAGCAACAAATGGCAAGCATCCATCGGAAAAATATCACATAGGACCTCATCCTGGTATCTTCCAATTTTGAACTTGACCAAGCATTGTTCACTGACCAATGCTCTATGATCCTTCTGCAACCATGCAATCCGGTATGGATGCGGGTGTTGTCTTCTTTCTAACTTTAACTTAGTTACCATTTCCTCAAAAACCAAATTATCTGTACTACCATTATCAATAATAATATTATAGATTTTACCTGAACATTTGCACCTCGTGCAAAACAGGCTTTTTCGTTGATCTGGTTCCTTCTCTTCATTCAACAAAGTTCTCCTTGTGATCATCACTTCTACGTGCTCTGCTTCTTCAGAGTGCTATAATTCAACACCATCCTCAGCAACTGTAGCTCTGGCATTACTTTCAAGCCTTCTGTTTGGTGCTTCTTGGTGTTTGGGACACTCATATGATCGATGCCCTTCTTCTCTGCAATTAAAACAGGTTCCACGGAATCTGCCTCTGCCATATCCGCGTCCACCTCTTCCTCGTCCCCTTTGATAATCATTGTTCTGATTACGGGGTCGGTAAGCATTCTCCTCCTTCTGTTCCTGGTGATTGCTGGTTTCACCATTCTATTTTTTATCATCATATTTAATTCCACTGGTTCTTCCACCAGTTCGTCCACCACGACCTCTTCCTCTTTGCTTGTTGTCAAATCTACGGTTTAGTTTCTCTTCCACTTTCAGAGCAAATTGGTAAGCATCTTCAATGCTGTTCATTCGAACCAGACTCAATTCTTCTTGCATGCTGGTTCTCAACCCATTAATGTAACGGGCTACTCTTTCTTTATTTGCTTTCGTATGACCGGTTCTAATAGAAATTTTAAAAAATTCCTCAGTATACTCTTTAACAGTCTTGCTGGACTGGCGCAAACTCTGCATTTTTCTCAGCAGATCTAATTCGTAATCTGTTGGAATAAACTACCATTTTAGTTTCTCCACCATTTGATCCCACCTGGAGATCTTTTCTTTTCCTCTCCGATTTCTTTCCAACTGCACTCCTTTCCACCATATGCCAGCATGGCCTTTTAATTTTGTTCTGGCAAATTTAATTCGATTTGGATCTTCAACGTCCTCATAATAGAAATATTCTTCCATGTCATTAATCTAGTCAATTAATTCTTCTAGATTTAAATTTCCAGAATACGTAGAAACGTCAATCTTTGGCCTTTTCCCAATCTGCGAAATGGCTTTAATCATTCGAGACTCTGCGGCACTCATTTCTTCTTCTTCCTCTTCAGATGGGTCTTCAACTCCGTCATCATCGCTACGATCTTCTCCTCTTGGCTCTACTCCTCTGCGCAATTCTTCCTGCAATGCCAACACTTGTCTCTGCAATGCACGAAAGTCTCCTTCAGGAACCACGTTCCTTCCAGCACCATGATTTCTTTGTGGCGGCATTCTGTCTCACAGTTTCTCAGAAACCCGTAACCCCAGATCCTGGTGTGAGCTGCCTCACGTTCGGCGCTCTGCTCAACACACTCAGAATATTACTGCTCTGATACCACTTGATGGAGAGCCAAATTAATCACAAATAAAATGACGCAATTTTATTTGAAAGACGCAGTTTTATTATTTCGAAGCATGGAAGCTTTTACAAATAAAGACTATGAAAATAAATACACAGTGCTTTGAATGTCAAATACAGTCACAGCCTTCGTCTCTTCCCCCCGCCTGCTCAATCCTTCAAAAAAATCCCTTTTATAATCCAGGCTTCATGCTGCACCGCCGTTCGTAACCGTCTTAACGACTTCTGGAACTGCCATATGGAATGGCCTTAACGACCTCTGAAATTGCCACTTGGAATGGCCTTAACGGCCTCTGGAACTGCCACTTGGAACTGCCTTAACGGCTTCTGGAATCGCCACCTGTCGTCTGCAACAGTCCACGAAAAACCCGTCTTCTCCTTCTTTAGCAAGGTCGTAAAAATGCGACATGTCGTGATATCGCGACACTTCTTCGACTTGTGGCTTTGCTTGCCAAAGTGTCACGATATCGTGACACTTCTTTGTTCTTTGGCTTTGTCTGCCAATGTGTCACGATATCATGACACTTCTTTGTTTTTTGGCTTTGGCTGCCAAAGTGTCATGATATCGCGACACTTCTGTGACTTGTGACTTTGGCTGCCAAAGTGTCACGATATCGCGACACTTTTGTGGCTTGTGACTTCGGCTGCCAAAGTGTCGCGATATCGTGACACTTTTGTGGCTTGTGACTTCGGAGGGTGGGGGTGGGGAGTAAGTACAACACATCGGCTACCAAACTGTCACGATATCGCGACACTTTTGTGGCTTATGACTTCGGATGCCAAAGTGTCGTGATATCGTGACCATTATTTGCGCTTTCCATGGTTCTAAAATACGTCGTGATATCACGATGAAATTTGTGTTGCGATATCGCAACCAATTTTATACTTAGCAAAATTTGCAAACTTTGAATTTTTGTTTTTTTTGTTTTTTCTTTTTGGTGATGCAAGATTGCTATGCTTCCCGGGATGCTCCTGCATCACCCACAACCTAGTGTGCTCATAGATACGATAGCACATGTCACCTAGTACCCACCTTATCAGGACCAGGTGTAGCAGTACCCTTCACAACACTAGGAAGAGCAACAATACCAGTATCCACCACATTCATAGGCTCAGCCTACCATAGCATAGCCTCCCACCCCTATGACACCCAAACTTCAACTCTTATGAGATGAAGTCAAAATGTTGAACCTACGCACCTCTAGCTATGGGCCACAAAAGCCTTGTTATGATGAACTATGCAACGAGCCAGTTCACCCATCAATTTCCATTCCTCCCTACCCCTATCACTTCGAAATACTAAAATTTGACAAGTACAGAGGTAAGGAAGACCCTAGAGAGCATGTGAGCAATTACCACTCATCCTGCTACCATATTCATAGTAGTAACCCCCTCATGTTGTGTACCTTCTCCCTTTCACTCATAGGGAAAGCATTGGACTTGGTACAACATGCTCCCATGCCATAGTCTGTATACTTTTGAGTAGTTGGCCAATTCCTTCCTAGAACACTTTTCCATTAACATCAAGAAAAAGACCACCTTTTCTGATGTGTACGCCTTACGACAAGCTGACGACGAACCCATTACTGAGTTCGTTTCTATATGGAGAGCGATTATCCATGACCTCACCCATAGCCTCCCCACTACTGAGCTTGTGACACTCTTTTCCAAGAGTTGCCACAAACACATCTCCACATCCCTCCAGCTTCACCAAAGCCGCACTTTTGAAGATGCCATTTCACAAGTGAAAGTTATTGAAGACATCAAGGTTCAATCTGGGAAAATTAAGTTGAGAGCCAAACCTAACTATAACCCCAACTTCCGCTTCAATAGGAATGCACCAAATCAACCTTACCCTCAGCCACCACAAGCCAACCAAGTCACAACCGCTACCCTAGCACCAACATCGACTCCTCCACCCTATACACCACAGCCATGAGTGTTCCAGACCAATGCTCCCACTCCACCTAGACCACAATAGTCCTGAGGCATGCACCCATAGGGTCTACCACACAACCTCACACCATTTTCCAAACCATTACTAGCTCTATTTCATAGATTGTATGAGGGAAACCATCTCGTCCTACCCGAGATCCACCCACTGGATCCAAATGCACCCAAGCCTCATGGATACAATGAGAAACTCTTTTGTCCTTTCCATAGGCAACGTGGCCATGATATCGATTCATGTCACTCCTTTCGGGGGTAAGTTCAAGACCTAATCGATAGGGGCATCATCCAGGTAGCAAACCCTTTAGCCTTGCAGAATAAAAATTTAGGGATTTTCCAAAACCCTCTACCAGATCACAGAGGACCCAATCCTTCTAGACCTCCAAATAATCCCCCAGTGCCACCTCACCAAGTGAACAGTGTCCAACATGATCCTCCATCATGTGGTGTAGTAGGCATGATCAACCTTACTACGAGGAACCAATGGTACCCATCATGCCAGACAACACCTATCATTTCCCCACCAACCTAGTTTACATCACCACAAGTCCCTCAAATGCCTACTATCGTACCACCCCCACCTCAAAATGTGATTACCATCCGTGGTAGCCTAACCCATCAGTTATGTAATGCCCCCATGCATGGCTATCCATATTTGATCTCCTACAACAATATCAACCCCATCACGAGGCGTTGAATGACATCCTACGCTCCATTGACCTAGAGACACATGACACAAATGCCTTTGTCAATTTTTTAGGAAATATCCCATGATGCCTCCAGCCCTCAATTAGCTTCCATGACCATGAGATAACGAAACTCGTTGGAGAAGGAGCAGATCCCCCTCTCCACATACAAGCCATGATCAATGATATCACCTACAAGCGGGTACTCATTGACATGGGCTCATCCATTAGAATTATATCTACAGTAGCTCTACATCACCTGCATATCCTACCAGCCCATTTTGCCACACCTTCCCTTGACCTACGTGCATTTGATGGCTCCATGAGACCTACCATAGGATCCATAGTTTTACCTATTCATGTAGGCATCCGTACCATCTCCATCCTCTTTCACATCATCCAAGGGGAAATGCAATACAATATTCTCCTCGGTCACCCATGGATTAGAGACATGCAGTGTGTCCCTTCCACACTACACCATTGCCTCAAGTACATCCACAATGGACTCGTTCACTATGTCCCAATCGATGGGGATCCATTTAAGTTTTGCAACATTGCAGACCTTCCCCCTGCACCATCATTTTCATCCTCCCAACTATTCCCCGTGTCCTCTCATCAGTCGGTAGGAGCATCGACATCCTCTTCAACTTCCACCTCAACATCCCAATGTTCATCAAGAGCATAAGCCTCGATGTCTGCACCGTTAGTACCATATTCCATGGGACCCAAAACCTCTAGCATACCTTTCTCATCACCATCCTTATGGCCTCCACAATCATCCCAGCCTCTACCATTCCAATTTCCACCTACGGTATCGCAACCACCACCGCCACCCATTACACAACCTATCATGTTACCTCCCCCATCCTTGCCTATAAAAGCCCCTATCCTTCCTACGCCATAAACACCTCTCCTTCCCTTTTGCTCATGGCCTAGGACATTCACTTCCCCATGTAGCCCAATGCCTATATCGATACCTTCCCCCTCACAGACCACATAGACCAAACATCCTATTCAAGCTACAACAACTGAATGCCATGAATAGGAGCAACCCACACCTAGTTTAGATGAACAACTCCCACACCCTTTAGCTGCTACCATCAGAGAATCTTAGATTTCATCATTGTCATATGATTTTGATACCCCACCCTAGTTTCCAGAGCATGCCACACCACACATATCTATTTTCATGACATATTCTGGCCTAGGAGACTATAATGTATGTGATGCCCATGTACGTGATCCCCCTATCCAATCTACCCATGACTTTGGTCGCCCTTCAACCTCAGTCCTTACCATCGGAATCATCATACAATTAGGATGTCCCAAAAACCATACCAATTTTGTTTATGTAGGAGTCGACTCTTCGATCCCCCCACCAGCTTCTCCTCCACCACAATCCAGCTTTTGTGGTATGCTAGACCACATGGCCAACCCTCACTTCACCTTGCGCTACCTACGGCATTTTCATTGGCATGGATTCAAACTTGGCCGCTATGAACAAGGATTGTGCATGCCTATCGATCCTCAGGTTCAGTCATCGATCGACAAATCTGGTATAGGCTACAATCCAAGAGCAGTTCATACCTTAGAAGATGAACTCCAAGACCTATCCCTCTATCCTACTCCCCTTCCAATGCACACCCTAGAAGAATATGTCGACATGGATATTATGGAGGACACTTCATCACCTCATTCTACCATTGCAGTCCCCTATGACTTCTTTCAGGAATCCTCCATGTTCGACACCTCCTCATTCTATCATGTTGATAGACTGACAAACCAATTCACTACCTTATCCTTAGATGCACCACCAATGAAGCTTGATACAGTCCCTCCTGAGTCATCACCGACACACTTAGCCATGTTCCCACCTATACATAGGCAACTATAGAGAGTAGTTGCTCATTCTCGTTCACCTCCAGTTGTTCTATGACCTCCCTTGAGTCTTTTAGGGTGCTCACGAACCACCAAGCCCTACTCACCAGATTATTCCCCACCCACTTCACCTACAACATCGATCAACATGGTTGAGGTAGACTTGTTCTCTCCCCTTCATTACAGTCACCAACAGACTCAGGATGATACCCCAAATCCAAACTTTGTAGATCTCATGCATATATCACCCATACCAATGCACCTCGAGATTTCCTTCTTTCACCACATGTCTTATGGGTGGTAAATGCTCCTTCCTCATCCATGCCACCCCAAGTCCCTTAGGCATATCACACGGGTATCTACGTAGATGATGAATATGAGTTCAACGAGGCCATCGATGACCTTAACCTCATCCTCATTCTCAAATAGTTACATGATGGATCTCACATGCTCATTGAGGACACTATCGATGTTGACATTGGTGATGATCCCAAAAATCCCCACATCCTTAAACTAGCCACTAGCCTCTCACCCAAGGAGTGCATTGCCTTCACAAACTTCCTTTGCAAGTACATTCAAGTTTTTGCATGGTCATACAAGGACATGCTAGGACTTGACCCTGCCATAGTGGTTCATAATCTCATACTTGATCCTAATGCCAAACTGGTGAGACAAAATTTATGATGCATGCATCCAACTATCACATTAATAGTGAAGTCTAAGCTCCAAAAGCTCCTAGATGTCGATTTCATTGTACCCATCAACTATCCCAAATGGGTATCCAGCATGGTCCCTGTACCTAAGCCATCTGGTGATGTCTGCATGGATTTTCATGATTTAAACAAAGCTTATCCCAAAGAAAACTTCCCCCTACCTAACATCGACTCCCTTTTTGACTCCATCGTAGGCCATGAGATGATCTCCCTCATGGATGGATTCTCAGGATACAATCAAATCAGGATCAACCCAGCCGATCAACACAAGACCTCCTTTACAACACCTTAGGGGACTTTTTGCTATAAATTCATGCCTTTTGGACTCAAAAATGCTGGGGCAACCTACCAATATGCAATGACCTATATCTTCCATGACTTGATGCACAAAAATGTTGAAGACTATGTAGATGATCTCATCACCAAATCCAAGAAACGTGCAGACCATCTCGAAGATCTTCATCAGATTTTTGATCGATTATTAGAACACAATGTACGCTTGAACCCAAAGAAGTGCATGTTTGGTGTTACCTCAAGAAAAATACTAGGATTCATTGTCTCCCAATGAGGCATTGAGGTTGATCCTGGTAAGGTGAAAGCCATCATCGAGATGCCCCCTCCTACCACATTGAAGCAATTGCATAGCCTCCAGGGCAAGATCACTTCTATTCGTAGATTCATAGCGCAATTATCCGACAAATGCAAGCCATTTAACCACCTCCTACAAAAGGGAGTAAGCTTCAAATGGGATGATAGCTGTCAAGGAGCATTTGATGCTATCAAAACCTACCTTACATCACCACCGGTTATGTCACCACCACATCCAAAATTACCATTGATTCTATACATTTTGGCCATAGAGTTTATGCTAGGTACACTTCTAGCTCAAAAGAACATACTCGACAAAGAGCAGGCTATCTATTACATTAGCCGTATGCTAGTCAGTTATGAAACAAGATATGGATACATGGAAAAATTATGCCTAACGGTAGTATTCACCACTCAAAAATTATGCCACTACATGTTGAATCATACAAATTTTGTCATCACCCGAGATAATCCCCTTTGATATATGATGAACAAGAGCTATCACAATTCTCGCACATCTAAATGGATCATGCTCTTAACTAAATTTGACCTAGAATTCATTTCCCAAAAATCCATCAAAGGGCAGGTCATTGTAGACCAACTGGTCGAAGCCCCTTTGACTGACGATCAACCCCTCCTCATTTAGCTTCCATATGATTCCATATTCCACATAACTAAAGCTGAAGAATATGTTGAACCCAAAGTCATAGCTGACCTCACCCTATTCTTCGATGGTTCTAGATGTCTTCATGCTGGGGGTGCAGGCATTGTCTTTTTCACACCTAAAGGAGAACCACTCCCATTTTCATTCAAACTCGACTTCCCCTGTACCAACAACAATGCAGAATATGAAGCCCTAATCCTAGGACTGAAACAAGCACATTCCATGCACATCAAATGCCTCCACATCATAGGTGATTCACTCCTAATAGTCAATCAAGTGTAGGAACTCTGGCTATGCAATTGCCCAGTCCTCCAATAATATAAGAAAATTGCACAACAACTCTTGTCTCAATTCGAGTGGTATGATCTCGAAGCCACTCCGTGATCATCAAACCATTTTGTAGATACCATGGCCTCCTTAGGATCCCTCATTCCACAAAACCCAACATCTAACACAACATCCGTATCCATCCATATGCTCACTCGATCTGCCATATCACCCACACCTCCTACAGATGATGGTGGTGTGTATGTGGTAAACACTGAACCCCATGACCCATGGTTTTCACAAATTAAAGATTACATCAAGTTAGGTTTCCTACCATGTGATTTACCCCATGCTCAATGCCAAACATTCAAGCAGAGAGCAATCCACTACACCTTGTTGGGGGACATCCTTTATCACCGCAGCTATGATGGCATGCTCCTGCATTGCCTAGAACCACAAGAATCATAATGGGTTGTACAAGAAACCCATGATGGTACTTGTGGTGGCCATTTTAGTGGCATGGAAATCACCAAACACATCCTCTGTATGGGTTATTACTAGCCCAAAATGGAGCATGACTTCTATGAGTATGTGAAGCATTGCATCAAATACCAACAACACATGAACCTAACACATCTCCCATCCCAAGCACTTCAACCTATCTAGTCCATGTGGCCTTTCTCCCAATGGGACCTAGATCTAATTGGATAGATTACACCAGCTTCCTCAAGCAACCACAAATTTATCATCACTGCCATAGAGTATTTTACAAAGTGGGTCGAAGCCATCCCACTGGTCCAAACCACAGGAGCTAAAATTGCAACATTCATCATAGACCACATCATATGTCATTTTGGAATTCCCTCCCAAATCATTTTTGATAATGGGAAATCCTTTAAGAACAAAATTGTCCGAGCCTTGTGTGAAAAATTCTGCATATATCATAGTTTTTCTACCCCATACTACCCTCAGGGCAATGGCCAGGTAGAAGCCATGAACAAAACCATTTGTTCCATCCTTCGTAAAACTGTAGCAGAATCTCACCATGATTGGCATAACCAAATACCCCTAGCCTTGTGGGCATATCGTACGAGCATCCGTACTCCTACTGGGGCAACACCTTTTTCACTTGTATATGGGGCTGAAGCTATCATGCCCCTTGAGCTTGAGATACCTTCCTTAAGGATATCTATGAAGGAATTCATTGATGATGACACTACTCGCCAAGATCATTTAGATCAATTAACACTTCTTGATGAACGTCGCATTCATGCAATCGAGCACACACGAGTCTATCAAGATCACCTTCACCATGCCTACAATAGTAAGGTACATCAATGTGAGTTTAAAATTGATGACCTGGTTCTCAAGGAAAACCAACAAATCATGAGTCATCCTCACCAGCAGCAAGACAAGTTTACCCCAAACTGGTTGGGCCCATTCATTGTTACACATAAATATGGTTTAGGAGCATATCATCTAGCCAATATTGAAGGCCTTAATGAGCTTGAACCCATCAACATATTGCATCTCCATGCATTCAATGCCTAATACACAAAGGCATTCATCATCACAAGTAGCACACATTACTATTTACAAGTCACTAAGCACATCACCACGTAGGTATGTTATTTTGCTTTAATATTTCACTATACATGTACTTTCATCTTTATGTCATTTTTATGCTATGGGTATTTGTTTTTCCTTTTGTAGGATTTACATCATCAGTAGGAGAGTACTACAACATCCTCATACATCACCATGTAGAACCCTCCACCACCACAGTCTGTACCCATCACACTGGCTGACCTAGCCCAACCATTACCTATCATTCACCCTAGGTAGATGTCACATTCATCACACTCAGACCATCACACACCACCCCACCATGTGTCACCTCATCATCGAGGTTCTTCCTACTCACCCCATTCTGGAGATAGCCAGATCTCCATGTCTTCCTTTGATGAGAAGGAGGAAACCTCCAACACCCATCCATGTGGGTCTCCTCCTAATTTATCTGAGGAGGCAAGGAACCCATACTACCCAACTAATTCTCCACATCATCCGATGGGCACCTATCATCCACCAAATAGAGGATACACTCCTCAACAAGCCCTCCCTCTAGGCCTACCACCTCCACTCTCAAGTGGAGAATCTTCTTATGCCCAAGCCTTGCAAGCCTACGCGGCCCAAGCTACCCAATCTGGCCATGCACACATGCCCCCATCCCATTCATGCCATCATCTAGGACCATCTCCCATGCCACCCATATTGCAGGCCCCATCTTCACCATTCTGAGGTTTACCACTTCATCGAGCTTCATAGCCTCCTAGATCATTTCACCCTGCTACCTCCTCATCATGACCCCATCCATCCATCCCTACACATCGTGATGCCACTTTCACACTAGAGGCTCATTCACCACCTTCACCAGTTCCATTATCACCTAACCAAGAACTCCAACATATCCTCACCCATGTGGAAGCCCTAGAGCTCCATATGAGTCACTGTTAGTGCCATATTCCTACTCATCAACCTATAACACCACATACCTCATCACCACCTCATAGATCCATTCCTCGCCCCAGGTTTTGACCTACATCGAACTCTCGACCCAGGCCTCCCTCATCGGACTTCACTCCACCTCGTACTCCCTCACCCTAGAGAGAGTACTATACCTACCCTATGACATTTTTGCCTACCCCACTATTTGAGATGTTTTACCACCTGATGCACCAAGGCCTTCTAGCTCTGCCAGAGACCCGACCTATAGATCCATCATGCCCTAAACCATGCAACTACCATGAGAGTGAATACTGCATCTACCACCACCAACCAGGCCATGATATCGAAGAGTGTAGATCATTCAAAACATTGGTACACAACATACTACATGGTACTCACCCAACATCACCTGAGCCAGCCCCTCGAGCCACCCGACTGCTCAGTCCTCCACATCGTAGCATTCCACAAACCTGACTATCCTGGGAATCCATGATACCACCTTCCCATTACATCCATAATAGGGCAAATTATCCATACCCCACCATTACTTCACCCTCTCATGCGCATCCTGACCCGCACCATTTTTCCCATCAGTAGGTTCTCTTCTATCATCTCCCCTACTTCTTCCTCTACTTCTTCTCACCTCTTCATGTGGTTGTATGGTCACGCTTCGAGTGGCTACATACCTACATTGATCTAACCCCTTTCTTCTACCATTCCTCAACTTTGGTAATCCTCTTGGTCTTGTTGGTTACCAAAGTATATTTCTTCTATCTTCTTCCAGCTGTATATTCCATCATCGTATTCCTCTACCTTTTTTGGCATTACCGCATGCAGTGCCACAAATTATAGTTTCTACACACCCCACATGTTGGGGCAACCTTTATCATGCCATATTGCTTTGGCCATCATCAAAAAATACTATTCAGTTGTACATAAACCTTCCAAAATTCTCCTTCTAAAACATCATGAATGTCCTCTTGTAGATATTGCATTCCCCACTTGCATTTTTTTACATTACATCCATTGCATATAGACATATGTTTTTCAGCAAAACTTCATTCCATGTTTGTATATTCTTTCTAAAAAAAAAAAACAAAAAAAATAAACAAACAAACAAAATAAAAATGCGCCTTGACAAGGAATAACAAATGCACTTGTTAGCATCACCACCTGGATGTCCATTCCCCCTTGTCAGGATTAGAATGTACATAGGCATTTTGTATAGCTTTGACCATGTCTTAGTTCAATCAATCAAGTGTCACCTCTAGCTGATAGGTTCTTGCACACTTCTCGTAGTTCTTTCAAACTGGTTCAACTTCTCTCACGGACCACTCACACAGGTTACACATTAAACAATTTTGAGCCTAGGAAAGATGACATCCGGAGTAGATGTCACCATCTAGCGAATGGTTTCCCCTGCTCGTCCTATCACTTGCATGGTCAACATATGACCTAGGGATAAACAAAGGGATAAGCATAAGCAAAAGTAAAATAATGGGGCAGAAAACAAAATCCAATGCCCATAGAATAGAAATATTGAGAAAAATAGAATAGAGAAAAAGAGAATAGAAAAATAAAAAGAAAAAAAAAAGATAAAAAGAGCACCACAATAAATAGGTTAACAATAGATGAGGGGCAGAAAACAAAAGGAATTGCCTCCTGATATCACCAGTGTTATGCTTATCGCCTTTGGTCCTTAGGTCAAACATAACACCATGGGATGATTTCCATCGCTAGCAATAGGCTCCAAGAGCCTGCCTACCAGTGGAATAATCTTACAAGTGGCAACATATCTGTAACATTAGCATCCTACTTTTGTATAGATCATTGCTTGCTTATGGATGAGCTAGCTAGTCCAGTTATGTCTACAATGGGTTAATCCTACCTCCCCCAAAATGGATAAATGAACCTCACTCATTAACACACATAGGTCTGTGATAGACTTTGAACCAGTTAGGTGGATTATGACTTGTTACAAACGCTTGTATAGCTATGGGTCTGAGATTTGATTGTCACAACTATGTTGGTCAAATTCATTACATATGCCTTACACCATTCTATACCCTAAGATAATGGAATGGATAGCATCCACACGGGTACATGCCATGATACAAGTACTTCCTTTGCACATTTTGTTCCGCTCATACATGCATCCATGCATCTATGTCACATACAGTTAGTAAATATTACATTTGTGCATCCCCTTACATGCATCACATTTTACATCATATCATTGCATCCATCCTACATGCATTCACTACAAATTACATCTCACATTACATCACATCACATTGCATACGAAATCAAATCATGCATACTATTCTACAGTGTATCCATACTACATCATAATCATAGATCCACACCCTACCACATTTCTACACTCATTCATTATATACATTTACAAATTATGTTCTACTATCTATGTACACACAAAGAAAACATAGTCAAATCATGATTACGACACATGTATATATAACAACCAAAACCAAGAAGGTGTATATATATAAATCATCAATCAAAATGCCAAAAGGCTACAAAAAAGGGACCATGCCCATAATCCCTCATCCAAAGAGATCAACATGCCCATAGGCTACAATCATAAGCAAAGCCTATCTACCACTAGGAGTCTCTCCACTCCCCTCATGGGTAGCCCACACCTCTGCAGCTCTACTAGACTCTGCTACCACTCTTGAAGCCTAAACTCCCATAGGAGGAACAACTCACTCTGAACTAGCAGCCACAATCACACCCGAAGCAACACCCCGTGCCTCAGTCCTAGCACCTGTCCGACCCACTGAAGCAGCACTACACTGACTATGCTATGAAGGTGCCTATATGTAATCCTGATTCAGACTGAGACACCACCCGATCATAATTAGGGATTGCAATCCCATGTACCATCAAATAAGTCTCACACAGTGACCTCTTAGCGGACTCAACAACCACCATGTCACTCACCCTCTCAATGCTACGTCGCGCCTCCTCTAACTCGGCCCTCAAAGCAACTACATCTGTAGACACCCCACCAACCACAATAGCCTACTGGACCACCTCTTGTGCCTATGATTGCCTAGCCAGTGCAGCTCGTAGCTCTATAATATCTACATCTCGAGTATCCACAATAGCTCGCATCCCCACATCTCGAGCATCCAAAGCAGATTGCATCTCTGCCCTCATCCGCTCCACATCTACCCTGTGCCTCTCCTCCTCCTGGTGAAGCTCAACCTCCAACTACCAAACTCTATCCCGTAGCCCTCGAGCCTCCTCCTCCACATCCTACCTCTCTTGAACCTCAAAGGGAACCTCCCCCATACCTACAAACACACCAATATCAATGGTGTCCTCCACACCACCCATAGCAGCAAATCCATCGACCTCCTCTGCTGCTCCAACTGCCTATCCTGTGGCCATCCCTCCCTCCATAGGATCTACCTCAAAAATCATGGGAACCTCCTTGAATCTCATTGCCTATGAACTCGAAGCACCACCTACTCATATCCTAGACCATCGTAGAGGCACCTCCCTCTCACTACTGGATCTCTCCTCTGACCTAGCTCGAGTACCATGACCCACTCTCCTCTCTACCGATGGTACCCCTAAATCAGTCACACCTCTACCAGGCTCCCACTACTGCATCACCCACCAGGCATCAAACTCTGGTGTCATCCCAATGTTATCCACATCAGGGATAACCATAGGTGGGTCACTCTCACCAACCCAAGGCAAAACCATAGGTCGAGCTCCCCTATCGCCTCATCACCTAAAATAGATAACAGGTGCATCTGGAATATCCTATTGTAACCCAAATTATCGCTTCACTCGACTAAACTGAAAGAACTCAGCTTGTCGAGTGTAACGACCAACTACCCACCACCCCTGATGAATAGCTCTCAACTACTCACCATCCTGCTCCCATGTCACTCCACCCAACCATGGTCTCCATGTAATACTATTAGACATCAACTCCCCAAACTTGACCCTCCAATGTAGGGGATCACCCTCAAAAGGTCTCTTCACACCCTTCTCCTCATTCGTCCTCCACCTTAGAGCATAGGGTAAATACTCCTTGCCCTCAACATGCACCCTACAAGGCAAAAATGTAGGCCTCTTAATGGCTATATGCTCCCACGCCCACACTTGTAGCAAAGGAGTCCAACTCAATCCTATCCTCCCAAAATGAACTACATCATGCAGCTCCCTATACACCTGCACCAACAACATGGGCACCCATGCGAACACAACATTCCACTCCACCATGTCACTCACAACATCCAACATGTTCCAGGTAAATAGTACCCCAGAAGTATCAGGCAATGCGTAAGTAGATATCATCATCATCGCTATGCACTGATGCTTAGATATCTTATCATTAAGCCACAAATCCTCATAATCAATCTTCCCCACATCTATCTCCTCCCACCCATCACCAAAGAAGTGCTCCAACACAGCTGTCTTAGCATTATCTGGTGCTGCCCTAACTGGAGTACCCTCGATTGGTAACTTGTATATCTTGTACATGTCCTCCAAGGTGATGGTCATCTCGCCTGTAGGGAAGTAAAAAGTATTACGGTCCGCATCCCACCGCTCACATAGTGTAGATATGTAAGCTCTATTTGCATGGATACTCTTACATTCCCACACCCCTCTCATCCATACTGCATCCAACCATGCTTCATCAACCTCATTTTTCATCAGATCATCAAAGTCCTTATTCATCTTAAGCACACGATGGCAAGGCTCAAGCATCTTCACCTGTTCAAATAACAAATAATAAAACATGCATTAGACATCCATACAGTGATGCAATCCATTCAAAATCCAAAAATCACATAAACTTTACATACAAATTAATCATATCAATTTGGCATGCATTACGAGGCATCATCACATACAATGCAAGCTATATGACCAAATGCAAAAATAGTCGCATATTTGGATACCCATTTTGTCATTTCATGGCAAAAGTTCAAACATATGCGAAAAATAGTACATATTTGGCTTCCAACAGTCAAAAATAAAATTCCCACATACCTACTATGGCACGAAATTCAAAACCAATTCAACTTATCAGACATACAAAAACAAACTGCATTTTTGAATACCCATTTGCCCATTTAGCAATAAAAATATCAACAATATTCAGAAACAGTACGCCAATCAACATGGAGTACAAGGTCAATCTTACCATACATACATCAAAATAAAACATACACCAATATACACAACATCAAAAACACAGTCACATTTCTGAACACCCATTTGCCCATTTCATGGTGAAAGTTCAAATAGATGTTGAAAATAGTACAAATTGGGCTCCCAACAGCTAATTTCAAATTTAACATTACCTACACCTTGGCACGTAAATCAAACACAGGCCAAATGCAAACATTTACAAAAACAAATGACACTTTTGGATACCCATTTCACCCTTCTATGGTGAAAGTATCATCGGTTTCTAAGAACACTATCTCTAAGGTGGCAAATATCACAGTCAAAGTTTACTACCTTACACCCAAAAGCACACATTTAGAAAACATGCCAAATGAAGGCAAAAAAAATAACAGTCATATTTTTGGATACCCATTTCCCACTTTTGCGGATAAAAATCAGACAAAAGTCAAAAATAGTACATAACGACTTCCCAATTGCAAATTCAAATAGCGCAGTTTACCCTACATACTCATGGGTCAAATTGATGCAAAAACTAGTCAAACCCACAAACAACCTATATTTTTGGGTACCCATTTGGCTCGTTTATCACTACGTGTTCCAATTTCAATTAAAATTCACAATTTTTTTTAAAAATGGGACGAAAACCTCCCCCCCCTCATTCACATTTCTCTAGAAAAATAAAACAAATTCAAAACAAAGAGAAAGGATGCTTATCGGTGGATCCCCACATCTTCTACCAACTGCGCTGCACCCCCTCATCATCTTCTCCCTCGAAATCACCAACCGCGCCCTCCTCGCATCATCAAATGCTCCTCCAAATCACTTTCCAACTCTTCCCACCATCAAAATGAACCAATTCAATTCAAATGCTTGATTAAATAGGCTTCAAACCCACATTCACCCCCCGAGTGGTGAATTCAAATACAATTTACCCTCGGGTGGTGATTTAGGTCAAAATCACCCCTCAAGTGGTGAATTCAGCTCATGACCCCCAAAATCAGTCAAACTACTCCCAAAACCCTAGGAAATCAGGTAAATTTCTTCTAAAACCCTAGGAACTCTCTCAAACTATCCTCTATTTTAATTTTCAATCAATTTCATCATGCATTGGTATCTTATCAATTGTTGCATCATCAAATCACCACATTTCATTCACCTCATTGTTGATTCCTCATTTGAGGGGGTATTCATATCCAAAGTCAGCTTTGCATGCAACCACACAACTGAAAATCCAAAAGTGCGAGTAGCACATTTGTCTACGAAATTTTTTGCTGAAGATTATCTTACGAAATAATCTCAATCTCAACTAGACATGGGTTATATCATGAGAGCTATGTGTTTCGATGGAGAAATCAATCTAAGCATTCAAGTACATCGAGTACATAATGAATGATACGTTTGATGTAATCCTAGCACAACATTTGGAAAAGGATTTCTCGACCACGTTGAACTGGTCATGTTTGAATAATCCAAATGTCCCTTTAGCTCAAATGGTTTGACACTTGTCGCCATGTTCTCATCAATCAATCAACAACAAATATTTAGATAGGCTTTTGTCCTATTCATACTTTTGGACCACGTTGATCTGGTCGCAAAAGCAAAGCAGTCAAAAGTTGCCATTCTCAAGCAACTGGTATGGCATTGAAAATGTCATACGGACTCAACAAAATCACAGCATTGCATTCGCAATCATCCATTTCCATTCACCAACATTGTTTTTATTTCTTTCCTCTTCTTCTTCTTTCCTTCCTCTCTTCTTTTCCTTGGATATCCAGTTAATGTTGTATGGTCACGCTTCGAGCGACTACATACCTTTGATTGGATTCCATTCCCCTTCTATCCCTTTTCCTCCTGCACAAACCCTTCATATTTTTGTATTAAATTGTGTTCCACATAGTATAGTACAAAAAGGGGCAAAATGTAGACACCCAAAAGTCACACATTGCTATCTCTATGTATCCATAGGTGATTCCAGACATCCCTAGGCTATTGTAGGCTATTGTAGGATATTGTAGTCATGCGTAGTCATGCATAGTCATGCGTAGTCACGCGTAGTCATGCGTAGATTGTCGTAGTTTGCCATAGCAGTGTGTAGACGTCCATATACCACTTCATCAACTTTCAGGTCCAAAACCCTAATAAGCCTTCAAAATCACATCTCGTGCACTGGGATATTCTTCGACAACCATCCGAGGTGATACACAGCCTATTTGCATTCAATTGAGGCCCCCACGAGGTATTAGTTGACAAAAGCAATTACCAAGTCAATTCTTAAAATCTAATTTAATGTTGACTTCACTTAAGTCCCCCTTTTAGGGCCAATTTGATTAATTAAGCTTTAATCCCTAATTAACACTAATTGCACCCTCCCACATGTGTGTAAGTAGGATTAGTTAGGATATTTCCCTAATCAAACCCTAATTAGACTTAGGACCCCCTAATCCTGATTAGACCTAATCCTTCCTCACACATGTGTGAGGATAGGATATTTCCTATGAGGAATGTGAGGCTTCCACCTCACAAACCCTAACCTAACTCTAGTCAGACTTCAACCTAGGGTTAGTTTCCTTAACTCTCCCCCTACACCTTACCATTTTCTATATATAGTGGGTCCAAAACCCCTAATTATCTCTCTCCATTAATGACATAAGTACAAAAACTCTATCGAATTCAACATTGAAGTCTGAACAGTTAGATTTTACAACAAACAGAAGCATAGCAATAGCCAAGGAGCCTCCCTATCGGAGCATTTCAGAAAAATACAACTCACAGTAGGATTCACCCCCACCCCATGAATCCGGTTTTGATTCACCCCTCGGGTGGCGATTTCAGTCTACAAAGCCCAAATCACCTCAGATTTGGTAGGTAAGCTTCCATTTACTATTCCCAAGTGTTTAGCATCATTTATTGCAAATTTCAATATGTTTTTGTGTTGATTTAGTCTTCATAACCAAGGGGCCTGACCAAGGCAAGCCCCCCAACCAACTAACCCCCTTTTGTAGGTTCTTCATAGGTTCAAAGAAGAAGAACACCATCAACTACAACCCAACGGTGGATCACAAACCCACCTACATTGAGGGACGATAGAAGGCGGTATCAAGATTGTTGTGAAGTTTATTGGAAAAGACATCATGAAAGGGAAACTTATCCCTATTGTAACCTATGTCATCTTTGAATATAAATGAAATACAACTTTCTTGTTCAACATACTTTGTGTTTATGTTGTTAGATCAAATACCACTTTCCACCCGTTTCACTAGATTTGAGATATGTGATAGGACAAGAGCTTCCATAGAATTGAATAAAGTGGTTGAAGGTGAGGTTGGAAGAGAATCAATAAATGAATTCGAAGACATAATAAAATTTTACCACTTGTTCTTGGAAGACGCTTTAGATGAGATTGTTGAAACTATGGGTCAAAAAGACCAACACCTTTCAAACTATGATAAAATTGAATCATGGGTTGCAAATGTGGATTATGATAGCCTTAAAAATTTGAATACAAAAAATGATCCACTTTTGGAAATAATTGAACCATCTAAGGAAGGTGAAGATGAATTTGATGAGAAACACATTGATGAATTAGAAGATGGTGAAGAAATATTTGACCATCACAACTCGATCTTGGAAGATTATTACCATGTGTAGACACCTAAAATATGTCATGTTTAGGAGACTACTCATATGGGCACATCCGCAGACCATATGACCAATATTGGACCTTTCCAAGAGCAAGCAGTGGTCCTAACCACTCAAAATGGTAGTTTTAGCCCATTTAAGCTTAGCAGTTGTAGACTAGAGCGGCCAACTAGCAGTTGTAGCTAGCAGCTATAGACTAGAGCAGCCAACAATCTTGGCCGCTATAGACTAGAGTAGCCAGCTAGCAGTTGTAGACTAGAGCGGCCAGCAATCTTGGCTGCTATAGGCTAGAGCGACCATAGCTAGCCACTACTGATGACAATGGCTAGCCCTAAAACATGAACTACCATGAAGGATTACCCAAATCATGGGTGGTAATGGTAGTTTGCATGCATTTCGAAGGGATCTCGATGAGGAACTCCTAGAGTTCCTCCTAACTACCCCTTCCATACCAAGTCAAGACTAAACCTTCCCTCTAGGATAGTTAGTTGGCATGCAGATCTGGAGCTTGGCTTCCCCAGGAAGCCAAGCCCTAGATCTAAACCTGAAACCTAGAATTCTATATATGCATATTTCCAGTAAGGCAAAAGAGAGATGAATGTTCAAATATTATGCAGTGAAGCCCTGCCAAATCAAATATATAGAGAGTTCAAATTGTGTGCAGTGGAGCCCTATCAACATGGAGAGCCAATCTATGCCCCTTTGAGGAGCATTGGAGCACCGTCTAGCTGAGCCACATCCACGCATCAGTATTCAGACCCATCATTCTTAACCACCAATCAGTGTAGGAGACACACCTGGCGACCCTTGAACATCAATTCGAGCAAAGGAGCGATTAATTACAGCCCATAAGACCTGAGGTAACCTATTAGTTAGAGGTCGTTGTCTTTGACAACGGCCCATAAGCATAGCCAGGTTTTAATATGGTCATTCCTTTGTTCTTAGTAATAGATATGCATTTATTATTATTTCATTTACATGTCTTTAGCATAGATCTGAATCTTTCATTGCATTTAGATTAATATTTCTTATTTTCATATGCATATTGCCCAGATCTGGTATATTTCAATACACATTATGCTTATTTATCTAGATTATCATATTTTCTAATAAGAGCCTCTTTCGGAGAGGTGGCCCGTACTACTAAGCATGCTTTGTTGTTTCCATGTATGCAGATCTATAGGTTTACAGGACCAGATCAAGACATTCGGAGCATGGGATCCCTCCTGGATGAGAGAAGGAGAAGGAGGCATCTGTGAGCCCTCAAACAAGTTCATGTACGAAACTAGGAAGCCTACGAAGGCGCACCACCCCTTTGCAAGGGGATATTTTATTCACTTGTACTTCATTGTATCAAAATGGGTATCCCTTAGAGGGACCGACATGTAACCGGGTTTCAATATAAATAAAAGGATCTCTCTTTGTTATTTCTATGTTATATGCATTTCATGGTCTTTCATTTCATTTCGGTATAATATTGCAAGTAGAGTAGAGGTGCGTGCTTCCCGGGGTCGCTACAGATGGCGATCATGGTGGGACCCCCACCAAGTTTTTATTTTCTACCGATTTACTGATTCAGGTTTTTGTGTGCAGATTCAGCCGCTCTGGTCTACAGCGACCCGCAGACTCGGTCGCTCCTATTGACAACGACCAAAAATCAGCCACTCTGATCAACAACGGCCAAAAGAAAAGTGCAGTAGAGGGAAAAATTTCTGTCATCTGAGCAGGATTCGAGGTTGGTACCCCTTTTCTATATTTTTTTGATTTTCTGTCTGCATCTGGTTTCTTAAAAACAACGAACATTAAAACACATTTCAAATTGGGAAATTAAAGAATGAAAGGGAAATAAAAACTGCATGTTGCATTTCTTAGGTTTCTTTTAGATTTCCTCTAGGCGCTGCTAGGAACAATGGACCTCTTCCTGTAAGGTCCGCCCTAGTCTCCAACATGCTAGGCCATTGTATTTTGGTTTGCTTGCATGTGGCCCAATCAGTGGCTATTTTCATCACAAAGTAGGAGGATGCATTAAAATCATATAGACTGGTTATAGATGCATTGGTCTGAGAATAAACATTCTTTTTAGGCATTGTAGGAAAGTAGTCATGAATGTTGGTTGATGCATTGCTTTCTATTTTTAAATCTAAAAAGAACCCCACACACTTGCACGTATCATAATAAACATTGGGGAGTTGGATTTCATCACCAACCCTCAATTCAGTCTGGTGACGTTGGCATTCATCTCCTTCCATCGGCTTGCCCCCTAGATCTTCCTAGAATGGAATAGGGAACTTATTTATAGTGGTACTAGTTACTCATGTTCAAACTGTCTCCCACTATTGGAACAACCATTGGTTCAGAGTGGAAGAGCTAGGCGAACCCCCCACTGGGATTTAAGCGGTGTACCCTAGTCTCTTTTTGAGAAAATCATGTTTGGCATGGGTGTTCTTGGTTTCCACTATGGATGAGTCCCCTCATTCTAAATCCAAAACAAGAGCAAGAAAGCAAGAGCAACAACAAATCTAAACACACTAAAACCAGTTTTAGGACACACATTTAATCCATAAAAGAGATAATCATATTGTCTGCTTTGTGTGTTTCTTTGTTATTTGGGACCAAACCCTAACCCTAATTTTTAGGGAAATTTATTGAAAAAAAAGTAAAACTACTTTTTTATTCTGCATCCAACGGATCGAGAATCGTGCAAATCGGAGCTATAACGAAAAAGTTATTTTGGTTTTATTTTTACTCTATTTTTGAAGCTGAAAATAGGGAAAAACTGCACTGAAACAATCATAAAGTGGGCTAGACAACTCCAAAAACTACCAAATTTATTTTGTTGTCTTAGTTAGCCCCTAGGGCACCTCTCCTAGAAATTTTGAGTCCTAACTCTTCATGGTTCAAAAATTCCTAAAAATTCCTAAAAGTGGGCATTTCCCCATGGACCCCGGTTGGCCGATTATTTCAAAAATACAAATTTTTGACCCAAAAGTCAAATTTTGGAGTTATAGCTCATTGTGATCAGCGCGATGCACTGATCATTTTGATATATGACACCCACAACCTTTTTTGGAAGTCAAAAATTTTATAACAAAAATTATGGTCGGGAGACCTCCCATGGTGAGCAAGACCTTCAATCTAGAGAGGGAATCAGGTTCCATACCCACCACATCTCATTACACTGAGAGTTCAAATCAGCCCAATGAGGGGCAATATAGAGGGAAGAGAGTTTCCAACCTTGTTGCACAATTCAAAGTAGACAAGAACCCTCACACAGAGTTGTAGAGTCATAGACCCAACACAACAAACCGATCAAATCAGTCACATGGGTCACATGCAATTTAGAGAGAACAAATGCTCCAAGATCAATTGGAGGAGTTGGATCAAATTTATTCGAGGTCGACTCCCAGAACCATAGCCATAGAATATTCTACATCTGGAAGTTCACAAAGCGTGACTTCTAAATGCACCACTCAACCCAGGGAAGCTTCAAAGCAACCCCGTAGTTCACATGCAACGTCCGACTATAGGGACACTTATCAACATACATAATACATAGAGCAAGTTACACTAGCTAGCCAAAGCAGAGAAATAGTGGAAACCTCTTTGAGGGACCTACGAATCAGAACTACATGAACAGAATCAGATAGATATGAACCTTCTCTAACAATGCAATCTGACCACGTGCGATGGTTAGAAAATGCATTGCGCAAAGAGCGAGAGCTAGTGGAAGCTCTCGAGCATGACAAACAAAGAGAAAGGCTTTTGCACCAACATGAGCAACATTTAAGAGAACAAGCTGAGCAACTAGCTCGTATCAACCTACAAGCAAATGGTAATGATCACCAAAGAGATAAACATGTTGGCTCACCAAAAGAAAGGCGCACTAGGCAAGAAGATGAGAACACTCACATCAGCCCACAATGAAACCACCACTCAAACCATGAACAAAATCAACTTGGTGGGGAAAGGGTAAACATAGTAGATCCAGATCAGACACATCCTGAATCCCCTCTTAGGAGGGAGGAGAATAGAACAAGTCAAGTGGATAAAGGGTTACCTCCATTACCACCATGAGTGGGTCTACAAGAAGAGGAACTCCTTGCCTCAAAGGCATTCCAGGCACTCATTGAAAATATCAAATCCTTTGAGAAGCAAGATACGGCTGGGCACCAACCGACACTGAGTAAAATACACAACCAACCATTGTGCCCATCAGTCCCTAGCCCCACATATCCTAAGCACTTTGAGATGCCTAGGTTAGAAAAATTTAAGGGTGAAGAGGATGCACAAGAGCATGTTACCAACTTCATCAATGCATGTTTTCATCTTGAAGACAATGATGCTCTTATGTTAAGAACCTTCATTATGACATTTTTGGGTGCTGCCACTCAATGGTTCAACCAACTGCCCAAGCACAACATATCCAGTTTTGAACAACTAGTGAATGCATTCTTAAAATATTTCTCTTTTGGTGCTAAGAAGAAGGTGAATCTCTCAGACCTGGCCAACCTAAAGTAGTATGATGATGAGCCAGTCATGGATTATGGGGATAGATGGAGAAAAATCATGGCAAAGTTATCATTTTCCATCTCGATCGAAGAGCTAATCCGAATGTTCACAAAAAGTTACGCCAAGCACATCTCGTTACTATTACAACTACAGTAGTATGATACATTCGAAGAAGCCTTGGCTCAAGCCAAGCTTATTGAAGATATAAAGTTGGAAGAAGGAGACCTAAAGCTCCATAGCGAGAAAGAATGGAATGAGAGCATGCAACATCAACCACAATAGACCGAACCTGCACACGTCAACCAGATTGTGTTAAACATTCCAAAAGTAGCATAGAGCCAACAACAAGAAAACTATCAGGCTCAACCTCCTACTGTGCATTACAACCAGTGCAACAAAAATCAAGGTAGGGGTAAATAGAAACAACCCCCTCACAACTATACGCCATTGCCTGAATCTTTGGCATCAATTTTCAACCACCTTTGTGAGGCCAAGGTTCTAAACTTGCCTAAGGAGCGCATCCTGGATCCTAATTGCCCCAAACCTAAGGGGTATAGGGAAGATCTCTATTGTGTTTATCATCGGCAAAATGGCCATGATATCCAGGATTGTGTTGCATTCAAGAATGTAGTGCAAAATATGTTGGATAAGAATGAATTGTAGAACATCGACATATTCAAAAATTATCTTCCCAATCATGGGGCCAACAACAATCAAGTTGAGCAGGTCAACAAGGTGCATTTAGCCCCACCTAATGAGGGTTTTATCAGTATGATCAATACTACAATAAGAAGCAAAATATGCCTTGATCAGCCCCACATACCAAAGAGATCAACTAAAGCTAATAATCTATCATGGTCCATGCCAACAATGAGTTCAATTCACTTACAAAAGGACCCTGTGATTACCTTTTATAGATAGGAGATTAAGCCAATCTCTCAGGATGAATCCGATCCTCCACTACACATCATAGCAAGCATCAATCAGATTCCATACAAGAGAGTCTTGATTGACACTGGGTCATCTATCAACATCATCACAACTGTAGCCTTGAAGCATTTAAATTTACCATCTTCAAGCATTACGGACTCAACATTCACATTGAGAGCCTTCAATGATGCCACTTCCTCAACAATTGGCACAGTAATCCTACCTATACAGGTTGGGGTAAAGACAATACCTACATTGTGCCATATTCTGGGGGGTGAGAGGTAGTATAACATATTGCTAGGCAGACCATGGATGAGAGATATGGAATGCATACCTTCCATAGTGCACCAAAACATAAAATTCATACACCAAGGACAAGTGTATGTGGTCCCCCATGACCCTGAGCCATTCAAGTATTACAAGAAGGTTGATGAGACACAAGAAAAAGTGCCTTCTCAAGAGTTTGTGGCAATGGTCAATAGCAAGGCAGAGGACCAAGTGACTCTAAAGTAGATAAAACAAGATGTGGAGCAATCAGATGTTGCTTCCCCATTGAAGGGATCAAAACCATTGGCTTTAGTCACCCCTGACTCACTTCTCATGATGCCTCCTCAAGAACAAGAATAGGTGTTTCCCCCACATCAGACTAGAGGTACCAAAGTTGACATAGTTCAACACCACCAAGTAAGACAGAAACATGAACTGAGTCATAAACATGAGCATGTGGATGCCACTATCAAAATGGGTCATCATGAATCCTCCACATCGACTCAAATGAAGGAAATCAGTGACTTAGAGTTACCTGGTAGATCTTTAGCACCTACTCTTTTTCCTCCTTCAATAGACAATGGTATTTCAAACCAATCACTAGAAATACACATGGGAGCCTTATCAGTATTGGAGCATATGCAAAATCACCTCTATAATATAGAGGCCCAAATGGATAAACAAAATGAGGCATTGCACTTTATCATGAACCAGCTTGAGAGCCTAGAATTATGGAAGCCACCCTCATCTGAGATCAAACCACCTCCTGTGCATCCACAGGAAAAGCCTCAACTAGAGCAAGCACCAACTCGATCACCTCAACAACCTAGCAAGCATCCCTCATTGCTTGAGCCTGCATTATCAATTTTCAATCGGTTAATTGCCATAAATGCCATCACCCTACCGGAGGTGCAACCTTTAGATCCAAATCATCCTAAACCTTGAGGGTATGAGGAAGAGTCACACTGTCTATATCATAGGCAAAATGGGCATGATATTCAATCATGTCAAGGTTTCAAAGCCATAGTACACAACATGCTCAACAAAAAGCAACTTCAAATTATCAACCAACAAGTGACCATAGTCAGTAATCCACCCCTTGCACCCAAAAAGCAAGAGGAGCCCCCTAAGCCAACAATCAAAATACCTATGGCTCAACCTAGACCAGAGCGTGCTAAATGCTCAAAACAACAACGCATTTGGACTCCTTTAAACGAGTCTATGTCAGACATCTTACAAAAGTTGTAGGAAGTTAAGGTCATCACCTTACCTGACATAAAACCTTTAGACCCAAATAGAGCTAAACCTAAGGGTTATAGGGAGGACCATTATTGTCTCTATCATCGAGTGCAGGGCCATGGCATTCATGATTGCCAAGTATTCAGACATGTAGTTCATGATCTCATAGATAGGGGGAATTTCCCATAGATGGTTCATCCATAGTGTCCCAACCTACCAAAATAGAGGCTACATCATCCCAGTTGAGATCCCAAGGTCAGTCGCAACCTCGTAGGCTAAGCAAGCCACCTCAATGAGTGGTCACATTTGAAATGACTACTACAACTTTATTTCAAAAGTTGTATGAGGCAAATGCATTTGTGTTGCCCGAGGTCAAGCAAAGAGAGCCCAAGCATGGGTCCACTGATGAAAGCCTCTTCTGTATGTATCATCGTATACAAGGGCATGACATCCACAATTGCCAATCATTTTAAAAGGTGGTCCAAGACCTTTTAGAATGAAATGAGCTCCATGAAGATGGTTCACTCATTTCTCCCCACCAAGACAGGGGCACCCCATAGAGGTCCATGCCCCAATTGGGAGAGTTGATTTCTGTCACTCTTCCTAAGCAAGATGACTACATTTTAGTAGGCAACATGCACACTAGGGGCACCTAAGGTATCATACCTTCCCCCTATAAAACCAACAAAATATCAAAAACATTCATAAATTTCAAAATTATAAAAACAATAGAAATCATAAAAATCCAAACAAATCAGAAAACATTAAAATAAAAAAATAAAAGGCTCCAAAGGCATCTCCAAGTCATTTGGTCAAATCATCAAAAGGCTCCAAAGGCATCTCAAAGTCGTTTGGTCAAATCATAAAAGGCTCCAAAGGCATCTCAAGCATTTTAAAATAAAATCAAAGCAAAAACAAAAGCTCCAAAGGCATCTCAAAGCCATTTGGTCAAACCATCAAAAAGCTCCAAAGGCATCTCCAAGCCGTTTGGTCAAATCATCAAAAGGCTCTAGAGGCATCTTCATGCCATTTGGTCAGATCACACAAGGCCCCAAAGGCACCATAAGCCCTTTGGTCAACAATTCAAAAATAAAAATTAAAAAAAAAAAAAAAAAAAAAATTCAAAAACATTCAAAACAATCAAAGTTCAATAAACAATGGAAAACATCAAAAATACAAAAATATTTGCATTCATATAGTTGCATTGCATATAGGCATTGCATCCATTGCTTCTGCATTAAAAACAATTGTGTTTGCAATCTTACAAATGACACCATGTTTGTACCTCAATCATGCATCTTCAAAATCCATCATCATCCATCACCCATGTGTGTAACTATGTTTTTCAACACAACCCCTCCTATTGCTATAAGGAATATACTAGGGTTTTCTGGTCACTCAGCCATACCTAGTGGTTTTATCAAACTTTGTAGAAAGTTGTCTTAGCTTTTGATAGGTGAGGTTTAGTTTTGATAGTACCTAGTATATCTCAGAATCCTATCACTAATCAAAACACTAAAATCCTAGTTGAAACAAGGGAAAGATGAATGCTACGAAGCGGTATTAGGTATCCTAAGGTGAAAAAGGTTTATCTTGCTCATCCCCTTGTGCGGTCGGTTCAGAAATGCTGAGAATTGGCAAAAGGACAAGTTCACCCCTACCCAAAGAAATCCCTTGCTTTGATCAAAACAAGCAAAAATCCTGAACAAAGCAAAAGTTCAAAAACAAGTGATTATCATCACTACAAAAGTCCCCAAACAAATCAAAGTTCAAAGTTTAGAATAATTCAAAAGTACAAATAAATAGTGATGATCATCACTACATAAATCCCTTGCTCAAAAGGAAAAACAAAAAGTCAAAATAAACAGTGATTTTCATCACTAAAACATGAGCAAGTATCCCTAATAAATATGAAGAAAAGAAGGGAGTATTGAACTTGAATCCTTGGAATTCTCAGTGTGAATGAGCCTTACGCACGATGATATGTCTATCACATTGGCATCTTGCTTTGGTATAGACCAATGTTTGCATGTGGAAGAGCTAGCCTTAGGTGTCCTATATTGCCTAGTGGTCTAATCCAACTAAGTCCAACTTAGGATCATGATAAACATTTGAGGATCCCCAATACAACAATGGGCTGAATGAATCCTGCCTGGCACTGGGGTATGCTTATGTTCTATCTAATATATTCATTTGCACACACAGGGATAATGAGTATCTAGGTCTTCATAACAAAACTTTATCCTTCAAGAGCTCTGCATGATCAGTATACGACTTTTGATGGAGCAACTAGGGTGTTTGAGTCTCAGGGAAAACCTCAAAAATCTCCTCATAGCAACAAATCATTCCATCAAATCATACATACATATCACATCATCTCACCCCACATTTGATGTTTAAATGATTAATTCTTATTACAAGAATTATTGTTTATTCATGATTTTTATACATTCTGTGGTGTCACCCATTAGATTGTTAAACTCATATCACATGCATACCTTATATTTTAAGTGATTAAAGCATACAGGTTCATGTACATTAGATCACCATCATAATGCATTTCACACATTTCATTTATCATATCATAACAATATAAGTTAGATGCATACAATTAAATCAAAATTAAACATGCATTTAACAATAAGCACTGCATCCATAAATGCATACATCACCATAGTGCATCTATACATCTAGATCATGGCATCTAATAACACATCTATCATCTAGCTAGCACATGTCACCAGCACATTACATACATATAGCAAAATCAAATCATTATCTAGGCATAGCATCCATCATTGCATCCATAACATAAAATCAAAACAAAAATATTTGCTAAACATCAACTGGGGCATTATTGGTATCATACCTCCCCTAATCAGCAATCAATCCAAAAATCCCCAAAGGGGATAAGCCCTTTGGTCAAACCAAAATGCCCCAAAGGGGATAAGCCCTTTGGTCAAACCAAAATGCCCCAAAGGGGATAAGCCCTTTGGTAAACCAAAATTGCCCCAAAGGAGGATAAGCCCTTTGGTCAAAATGCCAAAATTTACCAAAGTGGATAAAAATGGATAAAAAGGATAAGCCCTTTGGTCAAACCAAAATGCCCCAAAGGTGGCATAAGCCCTTTGGTCAAACCAAAATGCCCCAAAGGTAGCATAAGCCCTTTGGTCAAACCAAAATCCCCAAAGTACAAGCAAAGGAATAAGCCCTTTGGTCAAAACAAAAATGCCCCAAAGGTAGCATAAGCCCTTTGGTCAAACCAAAATGCCCCAAAGGAGCATAAGCCCTTTGGTCAAAAACAAAATGCCCCAAAGGGGATAAGCCCTTTGGTCAAACCAAAATGCCCCAAAGGGGATAAGCCCTTTGGTCAAACCAAAATTCCCCAAAGGGGATAAGCCCTTTGGTCAAATCCTAATTCAAAGTCTTAACGTTTTCCAAAATGCCCCAAAGGGGATAAGCCCTTTGGTCAAACCAAAATGCCCCAAAGGGGATAAGCCCTTTGGTCAAACCAAAATGCCCCAAAGGGGATAAGCCCTTTGGTCAACCCAAAATGCCCCAAAGGTAGCATAAGCCCTTTGGTCAAACCAAAATGCCCCAAAGAGCATAAGCCCTTTGGTCAACTCACAAAAGCCCCAAAGGCATCATAAGCCCTTTGGTCAACTCACAAAATGCCCCTCAAGCCCATGACTTGGGCCATCCAATGTTGATCAGATCAATGATCATCACACACCCTACAATATGGTCCTAGGTGGTCTACTTTTTTGCTTCGCATTGTGTTTGGCTCATAATGCATCCCAAAAAGGGGCATCTGTAGACACCTAAAATGTGTCATGTTTAGGAGACTACTCATATGGGCACATCCGTAGACCATATGACCAATCTTGGACCTTTCCAAGAGCAAGTAGTGGTCCTAACCACTCAAAATGGTAGTTTTAGCCCATTTAAGCTTAGCAGTTGTAGACTAGAGTGGCCAGCTAGTAGCTGTAGACTAGAGCGGCCAACAATCTTGGTCATTATAGACTAGAGTAGCTAGCTAGTTGTTGTAGACTAGAGCGGCTAATAATCTTGGCTACTATAGGCTAGAGTGGCCATAACTAGCCGCTACTGATGATAGTGGCTAGCCTTGAAACATGAATTATCATGAAGGATTACCCAAATCATGGGTGGTAACGATAGTTTGCATGCATTTCGAAGGGATCTCGATGAGGAACTCCTAGAGTTCCTCCTAACTACCCCTTCCATACCAAGTCAAGACTAAACCTTCCCTCTAGGATAGTCAGTTGGCATGCAGATCTGGAGCTTGGCTTCCCTAGGAAGCCAAGCCCTAGATCTAAACCTGAAACCTAGAATTCTATATATGCATATTTCTAGTAAGGCAAAAGGGAGATGAATGTTCAAATCTTATGCAGCGAAGCCCTGCCAAATCAGAGATACAGAGAGTTCAAATTGTGTGCAGCGGAGCCCTATCAACATGGAGAGCCAATCTATGCCCCTTTGAGGAGCATTGGAGCACCGTCTAGCTGAGCCACGTCCACGCATCAGTATTCAGACCCATCGTTCTTAACCACCAATCAGTGTAGGAGACACACCTAGCGACCCTTGAACATCAATTCGAGCCAAGGAGTGATTAATTACAGCCCATAAGACCTGAGGTAACCTATTAGTTAGAGGTCGCTGTCTTTGACAGCGGCCCATAAGCATAGCCAGGTTTTAATATGGTCGATTCCTTTGTTCTTAGTAATAGATATGCATTTATTATTATTTCATTTACATGTCTTTAGCATAGATCTGAATCCTTCATTGCATTTAGATTAATATTTCTTATTTTCATATGCATATTGCCCAGATCTGGTATATTTCAATACAAATTATGCTTATTTATCTAGATTATCATATTTGCTAATAAGAGCCTCTTCTGGAGAGGCGGCCCGTACTACTAAGCGTGCTTTGTTGTTTCCATGTATGCAGATCTATAGGTTTACAGGACCAGATCAAGACATTCGGAGCATGGGATCCCTCCTGGATGAGAGAAGGAGAAGGAGGCATCTGTGAGCCCTCAAACAAGTTCGTGTACGGAACCGGGAAGCCTACGAAGGCGCACCACCCCTTTGCAAGGGGACATTTTATTCACTTGTACTTCATTGTATCAAAATGGGTATCCCTTAGAGGGACCGACATGTAACCGGGTTTCAATATAAATAAAAGGATCTCTCTTTGTTATTTCTATGTTATATGCATTTCATGGTCTTTCATTTCATTTTGGTATAATATTGCAAGTAGAGTAGAGGTGCGTGCTTCCCGGGGTTGCTACATATGGTGATCATGGTGGGACCCCTACCAAGTTTTTATTTTCTACCAATTTATTGATTTAGGTTTTTGTGTGCAGATTCGGCCACTCTGGTCTATAGCGTCCCGTAGACTCGGCCACTTCCATTGACAGCGGCCAAAAATTAGTCACTCTGATCAATAGCATCCAGAAGAAAAGTGCAACAAAGGGAAAAATTTATGTTATCTGAGCAGGATTCAAGGTTGGTACCCCTTTTCTATATTTTTTTATTTTTTGTCTGCATCTGGTTTCTTAAAAACAACAAACATTAAAAAACATTTCAAATTGGGAAATTAAAGAATAAAAGGGAAATAAAAATTGCATGTTGCATTTCTTATGTTTTTTTTAGATTTCCTCTACGTGCTGCTAGGAAAAATGAACCTCTACATGTAAGGTCCGCCCTAGTCCAACGTGCTAAGCCATTGTATTTTGGTTTTCTTGCATGTGGCCCAATCAGTGGTTGTTTTCATCACAAAGTAGGAGGATGCATTAAAATCATATAGACTAGTTATAGATGCATTGGTCTGAGAATAAATGTTCTTTTTAGGTATTTTAAGAATCACACCAATACCTAAAAGAATTAAAGTTGATTTCTACTCACACCACTAAGAATATTTCTTTGATGAATGAAAAATAAGTTGATATGTATTAATTGTTGAATCAAGTTCATCAACAATTAATAAGGGAATCTAGGATAAAAACTTATAATGATCCTAATTTAGTATATATCCTAAGTGCTTGCAAATTTTTGCATATATTTTATTGGCCTACAAACACGAAAAATGATTTGGCTTTAAATTTTATAGAAATAGGCTCTTGTTTGCAAAACTTCATTTTTGAAAAAGAGAGCCTAATTCTAAATCATGAATCAAATTGTGAAATCTATACTTTAATGAATGGACATGAAAGAATTGATAATCATTTATTGTCATTTAATTATTTGAAGCTCACCTTTAGGATCATTAATGGAACTAAATAAAATTGGTGGGGTGAAAGAGGCAAGATGAATATTGTTGTATTATTTGGCTTGATCTTGTTTTCTTTGGATTTCTATAAAATTTGGTTTTCGTATCATGTTGTATGTCTTTTGAAATATTCTAATCATGTTTGGGATCCTAGGAAAGGTTAGCTCTAACTTTACACCATGTTGTACCATAGTTTATATTGTTGTATATAGTTTTAGATTTCATGTTTTTGTCTAGCTTTGTGGGGTTTGTGTTTTATCCTTAATTATTGGTTTTGTTCATATTCTTGTTCGTATTTGTGTTTTGTCCTTAATTATTTTTATTCAAATTTGTTTACCCCCACATTCTCGGAATATTGCTAAATAATTTATGTTTTACTGATCTTATGTGTTCTCATTTCAAATTGGATTCTTCACCCGAAATGCTCAGGAGCATTTCCCAGAAGAGTCACCATTTTTTGTGACTATCACACAACTCACCCCAAAATTGGGGACCCACATTTCATTTTTTGTGTTTGGGTGTTTTTGTTTCATTTTGAGTGTCTAGTAGGTTGCTCGATTTTAGGTATGGTTTATTGTTAATTTGTTATTAGCAATTTTTGACAATTTTTATTGTCAATTTGTTTTCGATGATTTTTATCGTTAATTTGTTGTCGATGATTTTTATCGTCAATTTGTGGTTGAAAATTTTTATCGTCAATTTGTTGCTAATGCTTTTTATCATAATTTTTTTGTCGATGATTGTTATTATAAATTTGTTGCTGATGATTTTTATCGTCAATATGTTGCTGATGATTTTTTATTGTCAATTTGTTGCTAGCAATTTTTATCATCAATTTCTTATCAATGATTTTTATCATCAATTTGTTGTTGATGACTTTTTATCGTCAGTTTGTTATCGATGATTTTTATCATCAATTTGTTGTTGATGATTTTTATCATCAAGTTTACTATTAGCGATTTTGTTGTTAAGTTTTGTGTTTTCTTTCATGTGTATGTTTCAAATAATAATAAAACAAAATAATAATAATAAAAATAGAAAATGAAAAAAGAGCATTTATATGTACATAAATTAATAAATAATATCATATATATATAAACTAAAATAAAATAAAAAATACGAGGTAATTATTCTAATGTTATCATTTTAAGTTGTCAAGTTCATTTTGTAACTTTTGGTAAAAGTGGGTTTTGATTATATTTAAATTGCACACTAATGACTTGCTTCTGATGGCCCCACATATGACTTTAATGTTCTCTATTTTACTATGTAGGGAACCATAAATGGACCTCGACGTGGACCCTTTAGTGTAATCCATGGGTAGTGCCAAGGGATTGTAATAGTGGTGCACATACCGATCTGAACAAGGCAATCTAGAGTTGAGCTGGCTAACCTACATAACTTTCAAGGTAGACATGGAAGTGAACATTGGTACGCATTAGTAGAAGATGAAAAGGACACCTACATGGACCAATTAGATGATATAGTAGTAGTGGTGGCTACGTATGGAGATATGGTATATTGGTGATATCTCGGGTGTAGCTAACGAGGCATCCATCGAAACCCTACACGACCTTGTAGGGGATACTTGATGTAGATGGAAGTTTTATTAGCAGTGAACGAGCACCATGTTAGCAATATGCATGGAGTATGGTATATGTGGAATTCAAGGAATGATTAACAAACCCGGTCTGGAGATTTAGAGTATGACTTCAAGGGTGACGTGATCGAGCAAATGCAATTAGGACCTAGAGTAATCATGCATGGATAAGACCCGATGGCGAGAGGAGTTGATACATGACCAGTAGGACCGATTTTCGGTGAAACTGAGGCAAAAGAAATATACAATTATAGGGGTATTTTAGTGATTTGGAAGTGGCTCGGATGATAGATTCAATATGTAACGATGGGGTATCATGTCTGACGAGGGATATGAAATATGTTTTAACACATATATGAGATAGTAATAAACTTTGGATGCTTTGGTGACTATATACTGGTGATAGTTCTAGTGAAACATTTAGAGAAGTCTCAGGCAAGTAATGTTCAAATATAAGAAGATGCCAAGATTGAGTCGATGGTATTTCAGACCAGGTGAGGGAAACAGTCAAAGAAATGAGATTGTCAAAATTGATCACCAAGGAGAGGCCAGAGATTCGTTTCACTAGTGGATGCCATTGCGTAGATCATGGTGGACACATGATTGTCACTCATAGATGAATTAAAACATCATAGGCACCAAACTCAAAGGCATTTAACGTGAACATTAATGCTAGCAATTTTATAGCAATGACTTCAACCATGATATATTTCAAAGAACACCTAAAGTGAATTCCTAAGAAATTAATCAGTATGAAGTAGTAGCAATTTTCATAGGGAAGCATTACTAGTAGAGCTTAGTAGTGGTGACTTCGCAAAGAAGCATCAATGTGGATGAATGATTGTCAGGTTGTCGGCTACTACAGTTTTGATAAAGGCAAGATTTACGATGATGTAGACACCTAAAGGGACATAGGTCATATTAGATCTATGGTTGCATACCCGCGAGGGGGGGCTATGCACACATATGCATAGTGAGTGAATAATTTATTTTAAGACATGGCCAAAACTTGGAGGTATGGTAATGTAGCAGTTAAAACTACGAGTATGCTTGGTGGGCTCCATTAGTGGTAGATAGAATACATAGTTGTAGAGAGGGCATATGTGAATATTGACATGCATATACCATCGACCTATAGACCCTATACATTGCACTTTTGGAGAAGTCCCTTCACGTTTGGTGTTTAGATTTTAGATTGAAGAGGTCTCACATCTCTACCATATTATGAAGGAATGGGATTTGAGCATGGAGGGATTAATTATTTAAGAAAAAGGATTTCAAGCCTACAAGAGTTGCACATGTGTTCTCTACAGTAGGGGGATTATGCTAGAGGGTTAATATTATTAGGTCAGGTACCATACGAGGAAATTAAAATAATATGACATAAATTTTATCACTGTTTAGATAACATCATATTTTGGGCGTTATAAAAGACAAGGGGAAATTAAAGAATATTTTTTCCATGTGCATAACATGAAATATGTTGAAACATTATAGAAATGGAAGGGTGTTACCTGTGTACACTCCATAATGAAAGCAAAATGAAGCGCTACGAATCCAAACAATAGGGAAAACAAAAAGTTTGAAAATTTTATATAATCCATGGAAAATGATGTAGGGGGACCGGATTTTCTAGGAGGAGGCCAGATGCTGCTAAAAATTTGTGTAAAAGAGGAATATTATTTTAATGCAAAGACTTTTCAAAAATTTGGACTTTGTTAGTAAAATAGGAGAAAATTTCTGCATGCTCAGATTTAATTTTTTTATCTTTCCTCTTTCATGTTTTAAATTTATAAATGATGTTTAATGCATTTAATGGTTACATCATTGAATTTTAAAGCCTGAAATTTATTTCGGTTTCCTTAGGAGCTAGCACTTAGATTATTTTGATTGTGTAAATTCAGGTTGAAATAGACTAGGTTGCATGCATAGGTTTCTCACATCTTTGATTTTGCAAGATAGGGTACCATCAAGCTGACAAAGCTTTGCAGATTTACATTTTCAACATTCAATTTAATTTCTAGTTTTTATTTTTTATTTTTTTTCTAACTTTTATTTTTGCATATTTTTTTAAAACTTCAAGGATTAAAATAAAAATAAATTAAAATGACAAACATAAATACATGGGTGTGAAGAATGAGCTACAATATTTTATATGAAACAAATTCGAACTCATTCCAAAGCCATTTTGATTTTATAATTTTTTTCAAAAATTGTTGTTTTATGAGGATTTTTATAATTTTGAAATTTTATTTTTTCACATTTTGAAGTTAAATCATTTTTTTTCAGCTTTATATTTTTTTTTGCAATCTTAAGTGAACTTCCCATTATGAAAATTTCAATTTCATTAAAGGGGGTTAATTTTTATGGCATTCCATAAGCTATCATTTTTAAGCAATAAATTTGCCTCTCTTTATAAAAATTATGATTTCATTAAAGAGAGGTAATGTATACATTACATCAAAGGTTATTGTTTTTAAAGCGTAAAATTATTTCTTATGAAAATTATGATTTCATTAAAGAAGGATAATTAATAACAAAATTTTAGGGCCATTAATTTAAAGCAATAAGTTGTTGTCTCTTTATGAAAATTGATTTCATCAAAGAGGAATAATTTATTTATTATATCAAAGGCTATTATAGCTACAAGTTTGGTCATCCGAATTATTCTACTTGAGGTTTAAAATAACATAAGAGGAATTTTTCATCATTTGAAATGCATGTTTAGAGATAGGTTTTAATATTCTACTTCATTCTTAAAGTAGGATTTAATACAATATAAAATTGTTTAAAATCTACTTAATAAAGGAAGATAAAATCTACCTAAAAATATTCAAGATAAAAAGAATTAAGGCTACATCATGGTCATATGAGGGCCAATTCATATTTGCATTTAATTTTCATGAACAATCATTAATATGGCATAATAAAATAAACCAACACATACCCCTTGTTAACAGTTACTTGCAATCACTAAGGTGTTCCTAGCATTGAATTGATATATCTTCATTGTGATTACTAATACACATGTGTAGTGCTTATATAGAGGAACCTTGGAGAAGTTGTTTGATTTCTAACTTATTTTCAAGAGAGGGTTTTGTGATCAAAATCCTAAGCTGAGTGTGGTTTTTCTATTGGGTAAAATTACAACTCAACATGACCCTTCTCTCAATAGTGCTCACGCAAGCCAACCAACCATTGGTCTACTCCAGACGGGTGAGACCCAAACTGCACATACACATATTTGTCAATGCCAACACCTAAAAACTCTAAAATTTCACTCTCTTTTACCTCTGTCATTCGCAAGAATCATGCTCAAGAATTATTAAAAAAAAATACTTGTGACTTCTTCCAAAGGTGAAAGGGCCATGTATTTATATGTTTTTTCTTTGAATTTTCCAAGGTCGTCCTATATTTTGAAACCTCAAAAATTTGGCCCTTTTTGGGTTTAAATGTTATAACATAAAATTTATATTATAATATTATTTTTTTAGATCTTTGGCCTTAATATTTAAACCTTACCTCATTTTTAAGTCTTGGTCTTTTTCTTTTAAACCTTAGAACCAAACCACTTTTTTTTAAAAGCCTTATTCCAATCAACCTCTTTGACATTATTTATAATATTTAAATTAAATATTATAAACCTTTTCTTTACAACAATTTTACTTGCTTTTAGATATACCTCACCTTGAAGAATATTTCTACCTTGAATACCATGCAACCTTTGACATCAATCACAACTCTTGAAATCAATCCTTTGACATCAATGACAACTTAATATGCTTAATATTTCCAATAGATCAAACTACAACATGACCTCAAGATTAGGGTCATTACCATTCACTTAAAAAGTAATCAAATAAAGCAACAAAAATTAATTTAAGTTGATACTTATGAAAATTTTTCAAATATATCCCCTAATGGATTGACTTATAAATAAATCAACCATTTATGTGTTTTTAAATAGGCTAATCAATTATGTGACTTTAAATAGGCTAAAAATTTATGTTGCTTTATATAGACCAATCATTTATGTACCTTTAAATAAGCCAATCATTTATGTGCTTTCATATTTTCCAATCAATTAGTAGCTTTAAATAGGTCACTCATACATCTTTTCAACCATGTAGATTTTTTCTAATAACTAGGCTACGAGACCACTACTTAAGGGTGAATCAAATTTATACATAGTTTATCCCTCTAAACACATATTATAATCTACCTAAGTTCTTTTCTATTAATCAAGCTAAGAATCCACCACTTAGGGGTGAATCAAATTTGTACATAGGTTGTCCCTCTATACACATATTTTGACCCCCCTAAGCATTTATCTAATAATTAGTCTAAAATGCCACCACTTAGGGTTGAATTAAATTTATACATAGCTTACCCCTCTATACACGTATTTTAATCCACCTAAAGCACTTATCCAATAATCAAGCTAAGAGATCAATACTAAGAGGTGAATCAAATTTATACATATCTTGTCCCTCTAGACACATATTTTAACCTACCTAAGCACTTGTCCAATAATCATTATAAGAGGCCATAACTTAGGGGTGAATCAAATTTGTACATAGCTTGTCTCTTTGGACACATAATTTAATCCACCTAAGTGATTTTCTATAATCATACTAAGATTCCACCACTTAGATATTAATCAATTTTGTAAAAATCTTGTCCCTTTGGACACATCTTTTAATCCACCTAAGAAATTTTACAATAATCAGGCTAAGAGGCCATCACTTAGGAGTGAATCAACATTATACATGTCTTATTCCTTTGGCTACATCTTTTAATCCACCTAAGTGTTTTTCCACTAGTCTAGCTAAGAGGCCATTGCTTAGGGCTGAATCATTTTTTTGTAAATATTATCCCTTTGGATACATACTTTAAGTTTCCTATGTTATTATCCAATAATCAGGCTAGGAGGCCACTACTTAAGGATGAAAAAACTTTGTATGTATCTTGTACCTTTAGACATATATTTTAAGCCACATAAGTGTTTTTCCAATAATTAAGCTAAAAGGATATTTCTTATGGATGAATCAGTCAAGTCCTTCAGTTCCACTTGAAGGCATTCAATCACAAAAATATCTTTCAAGGATACTTAAAAGAAATCAATATAATAATCCCATTTAAGTTTAAACTTACACTTAAAATAAATCATTAGAAAAATATCTTTCTAGTTATACTTAGAGGTAATCACTAACAAAAATATCCTTAAGTCTATACTTGAGGGTAATCCTTCACAAACAAAATCCTTTATTTCTACACTTAAGGGTATTCAACAACCAAAAGGTTCCTTGAGTCTATACTTAAATGCCATAAATCATAAAAAACTCCTTTATGTCTATACTTAAAGGTAATCAATGACAAAAATATCCTTTAAGTTTACACTTAAAGGTAATCAATATGAAAAGCTCCTTTGAGTTTATACTTAAAGGTTATGAATATAAAATAAGCTACTTTAAGTCTACAATTAAACACAATCAATCACCAAAATGCTCTTTAATTCTATACTTAAATGTAATATATTATGAAAGGCTTATTCAAACCTATACTTAAATGTATTCAATATCAAAAAAGGTCCTTTGAATATCTACCTAAATATAATCTTCAAACCTATACTTAAAGGTATGCAATAGCGAAAAAGTTCCTTTAAATCTCTACCTAAAGATACTCACAAAAAGTTCCTTACTGGTAGTTGGCAATAACACGATCTTTTATGTTTATAGGGTTGTTAACAATAAAGGGTACTTAAATTTCACAAAGGAAATTTAGGTTCACATCAACAGAAAAAGGCTCCTTTATGCTTAAAAGTAGGCATATAGACAAATCACACTTCCAGTCTCTTACAAATTTATATTTTAGGTTTTTTTGAGATCTTGCTTATGTGTTCTTATTTAAAGGTTAATAACTTCACCTTAAATTTGAGTGATTAACCCAAAAATTGTCTTACTTTCAAACCAAAACTAATCACTTAGTCATGCACTTAAGTAATAACTAATAAATTTATTCTTTCATCATCATTATCATCGAGACAAATTACTAATCATTTATAAAACTTTTTTAATCATTAACCAACATCTATATAAATTATTAATCATCCTAACAAAAGGAAAATAATATCACATAACTCATCATGTAATAAATTAATATCAAGTAATCATCACATAATGTTCTCAAAAATAAAGGTCAACATATATATGAATCTCAATCATTTCAATTACAACACTAAAAATTTGATATACGATTTATCATGTGCACCATATAACAAAAATTATACATCATCAATGGATGTGTCACCGTACCCCCTAACAATGAGAGGCTATGTTAGGTGACTCTACCCCTCTAGCTAGTGGTGGCATCCTCACTAATTTTTGATAGGCTCGAGTCACCAATCTCAAGTACATCCAAGCCCATGTCCTACTAGATGAAGGAAGCCACCAATGTATGAACCACTACATGGTATAATACCTTGTAGTATATTTCCCACTCCATCTATACCTATAAGTTTTGTTGTGTAACATGTAACTCATATTGTGTCACTTGTATATCCCCATATGTTTGGCCTAACTCTCCCTACACCAAGATCATTTTTTGTATATGCAACTTGGATCTCCCTGCACTTGACCTTCCTCTTCTTATGATAAACCTAGTTTCAACTAATTGATCTTAATTACTTTGTATTATCCCTAGTTCACCCTATAGATAAGATAGTTGTTCAAATAACATGCAAATCATATCTCCTCCTCTAATCATGCTCTATACTCTTGTCATGTACTACTCTATAATCAAACTCTAAATATCATATTCCATCCCTATATTCTCCTTTGTCCATCAATATCTCTCATATTAGCTTAGCCATTTTTCCTTGTAGTGTAGTCACCTACCTCTCCCTCTCTCCTCTAATAGTCAATACCTATGCATTCATAGTTGGGCTATCTCTCTATTCGTCTCCTCCTCTAGATGTCAAGATTCCTCTTTGTTTGTTAATTATCCTACCATGTCACCCCTCTATACCTATATCTTAGCTATCCATCATAGTAAACCCTCTTACTATCCATTAAACTAGATAGGAGGTGATTTCTTACCCCTTGCCTCATCCACTACATCGTCTAGTGATAGTAGCATGTAGAGTGATAATACTACTATTGGAAACTACCTATGCCTATACATCCTTCATGCCTCCTATAGATACATCTATAAGACTAAATTTTCCTATTACCATAGCCTCAATGGATCCCCCTTAGGCACTACTAGTCCCTTTGGTCAAAACACCTCATACCAATCCTATTATTACTCAACCACACCTAGATTGTACCACCTAGGATCTAAAATCATAGGACCACTTGCATCATCCTCTCTAAAATTTTCTAGACTAGAGAAATCATTAACTCCTCTCTCCAATGTGGCCCTTATAAGCGACATTATACCCTCTAGAACATCCTACACCTTGTGAAACTATATCATCATCTAGTTAAATAGGTGTAAATCCATTTCACCTTGTGGCCCCACTAACCACCTAACCTATCTAACTCAATACGGGTGATAGACATCATCACTCCATCCTAAGTACAACTAGTATCATTGCCATATGACCTACTCCTCTTGAATATTATTGATAATGCTCCTCATATTTATCAGTCATATCTTAATTAACTTACCTCATCTCATATAAAAGTGTCATTCCCATATAAAATCAATAGGTAATTGTCGATCATCCACTCTTCCTAAGAGGTCTGGTGGTCACATTGTCACCATATACTTCCACACTCAATCTTGTATAAGTTTCACATCCCAAACTATTCTCCCTCTATAAACCACCAAATATAATGTCTGGTACAACTACCCCAATATCATAATCCCCCAAATAAATACCACTTGATCATATCTCATATTTGCTATCACACTCCCTCACTCCTAGTAGAACACTCTCTTACTCATATCCCTGATGAGGACTCTTGATAACAATACATAAAATTGTACTCTAGCAATATAAATGGCCTCCTTTGAAAGTGATATTGATGTTTATGCTATATCATAGCACTAAAAACTATTCTTACCCCATCAACATTAGTAAAAATCACCTCTAGTCCTATTCAATATTAAATATCACACCCATAATTAGTGTCCATAGGATCCTACACATGTCTTCCAAGGTCACTATCATCTCCTCTATAGTAAGATGAAAGGCACTCATCTTAGAGTACCATTGCTCTAAAAATACCATTAATACAACCTAATCAAACTCTACCTTTGGCATACAAGCTATATGGTATATCACCATTGTTGCTAATATATTGTAGTCACATCCATAAAACAATCCCTCGACAATTTGTCATGCATGAGACCCAATATTCTAAAACTTCAATATTAAGTGTTGGGCTTGAATCAAAAAAACCAACACAATATCGGTCAATTCTATCCAAAATTTTGAAAACTACATGCATTCAACAAAAACACTATATTTTCCAAGAGCATAAAGTAAAAAAATCATATGGAAGTTTCATATAGATATTATGTACGGATACAAAATATGTATGAACATATTGTAAATGCAAAAGCACTATCTAGATGTGAAACCATTGTATGGATATGATCATTATTGTCTAGGCATGAAATCTGAAAAAATACCCAAGAATAAAAAAAAAAATTCCCTCCTAAACTATAAAACACACTACAAAAACATTAAAAAAATATATAAATGAGATAAAAAATGAAGGTTTAAGTCATTTATTAATTCCTCTGCATCACCTCCTAATTGTGGTGCTTGAATAACATCGACACTGTGTCTTGGTCATCCTTGCTAAGCCATCATAAACACACACCAAGAAATCTCCCACTATAACTCTTTACTTCTCCAAAGCATAGTCAAAATGAACCCATTTTAGCCCTTCCCACCATTTTAAACCAACCCTTTTCACTCTTTTACTTTTTTGCCATATTTTTACCTTTTTACCATTTTATAACCTTTTTACTCATTTTTGTGACATTTTTACCCTTACAAAACCTTCTTTTTTCCTGTGCTACTTCCATATTTTGACCATCACTTTGGTGTGAGTTGAGGTTGTTGT
The DNA here is from genome assembly GCA_028583015.1 of Wollemia nobilis. Lineage (NCBI taxonomy): Eukaryota > Viridiplantae > Streptophyta > Pinopsida > Araucariales > Araucariaceae > Wollemia > Wollemia nobilis. The sequence goes on along the minus strand of JAQPPZ010017101.1, from coordinate 4,041,991 downwards.
ATTTTAAGCCTTAATACCACAATATATTACATACCCCAATATAAATAAGCCATAATATTAAAGTTCAAAATATCAATATTGAAGAGTAGAATTATGTATATATGAGAAATCTAATATGTATATCAAGTCCAATATAATAATGAAATAACATTCACTTATAATATCAAATATGAATGTAAAAGGCCAAAATAATTTATGTACAAGCATGAATAAAATATACAATATTAATTTCTCAAAATATGTATACAAGCTTTATTATCAATACTTGTTTCACACCTTCTAGTTTGTTATTTTTCGTGTTCAATTGTATGGAGCTTTATCTCCATAATATAGACATAGTAATGTGACTTTAAATACTTGAATATTGATCTCCATATGATAGCTTCCATGACCTTTGGCTTGTTATCTTACCACTTGCATACTAGACTTTTCAATTTCTTCTTGCACACACTTCTACATGCACTTCTAATCTAATACACTTGTGCACATCTTCACTTTACATGTTTGCACACTTACATAAATGACACTTGTACACATTCTCTCAATACACATTTACACTCAAACTTATATGTCACTTGTGCATTTTTTATACATTAACACTTACATAAAAATGGAAATATAAATCACCCATCCAAACTATAGACTCAACCCTAATTTATTACATATTTTACATTTGTACCATGAAGGTACCATGGGGGTACATTAGCATGTACCAAATAATGTAATATTCCTCAAAACCCCCTGTATTTATGTCTTTTGGTTATTTAATACTTTATTCTTCAATCTTGATCTTCGATCTTCAATCTTCAAATGACCTTGCATTATTCATGAACATTTGTTTGAGAGTCATCTTTAACTTCTTTATGTTCTGCCTTGATTTCTTCTTCATCTTCATTCTTTAGGTTCTTAGTATTTGTATCTTCATGATCTAGATCATGAGTTGCTTGAGCATCTTATTTGACTTTAGGTTCATGTGCATGGATAGCTTGAAATTTTTATTTGTCTTTGACCTCTAGATCATGAGCTTCATTCCTAATTATTCAACAACATAAATTTGGACAATATTTGATCCATTTCTAAATTTCTTATTTTTCAAATACTTCATCACTAATTTGATCCTTAAATATTTTTCCTTCAATTTTTTCTTGTATTTTAGAACTTGAAAACTTTACTTTATTGTTAGAAGTTGCTTCAGAAATACGCTTTTGAAGAAATTTATCTAATATAGATAATAGCATTCTTTCAAATCTCCCATAATTTTTTTTTTGTACCAAAAAAATGCTAGAGAATAATATTATCTTCCACAAATTTTGCATGTATAGAGATTCAAGCAATTAGATTTTCATTACCAATTTGATTGCAATAACTACACTTGAACTAAATGCAATTTCATTTCTTTGATTTATGCTTCCTTGCTAGTACTTTGTGTTCTTCTATTTTATTAAGAAAATAATGTAGCCATTGATGCACTATTAAGGCCAGTCTTCCCTTATTTTCTTTATAAACAAGTTGTATGTTTTTGGAACCTGTAGCACCCTAAAATTGGCGCAGTTAAACCATCAGTAAAAAGTAGAAATTTGAATTTTAACCTCGAAACCGCCCGTTAACCGCTTACCTCATTTTTCATGCCATTTTTAGAGGTTGTTGTGACCGTTGGACGATATCATCGTCGATCTGACGATATCGTCCCAAATCGGATGAATTCATCTGGAACAGAACGTCCAGACGATTTCGTCCCAAAACCAAATTTTTGCAATTAGCTTCTGTTCCAACGACCTCTCCAACTTGGGCAGAAGCGTGTCTGTGTGGTTGGAGATTCCCACGTTGGGGATCTCCCAGATTGGGATGATCCCCAACCTCCTAACCTCCCCCTAATCCTATATAAACTAGGATTTTCCCAGTTTATCCCCCTGACTCCCTACCTGGCTGCTGGCTGATTATTTCCCTACAATTTTAGTTTTTTTGTGATCTCCCATCATTTGCACTTGTGTTTTCAAGTTTTGTTGCAGGATTTCACTATGTTTCAGCCAGAGGTAGCTCGGATCGTCGCAAGCGATTCAACTACAATTTTAGACGATCCTGTCAAGATCGGCGATGATCTTGTACGATTACAGATGATCTGGTCTACAATTCAGCTTGGGGGCAATCAGAGCCCTGAGTTTGCATTCTCTATCTCATTTTCCTTATTTATTGGTGCATTAGATTAATTTACTTCTATTTTGCATCTTGGAGTTCACCTCATTTAGCATAATTGCATGATAAAATTCAAAATAAGTTTCCAAAATAGTGCATCTCATTTAATTTGATATCTGGATTTATCATTCAAACATCTATACTCTTATTTCTATCATTTTGCATCATTCTTGCAATTGTATTTTTGGTTTTTGGTGTCTATTTTCTTGATTGCAGGTTTCTGACGAATTCGTCGGGTCATTGATGATCTTGGGTGATCTCGGATGATCTCCTATGATTTGGGATGATTCTATACAATTACAGATGATCTTATCATATCCGGGATGATCTGGACTCCTACAAGCTTCAGAATCTTCATCAGACATCAAAAATCAGGTGTACTCTTCTCCATTTTATATATTCTCTGTATTCAATCACATTAGGATTCATTTATGTCTTTTGTCTTCATATAAATCAGAATCTTCATATAGAATAGCTTAGCTTCATTTTGGCCAACCTAGGAATCTGAATGATTGAACATAAAACAAACAAATCAAACCCATTCTCAACCTAGGCATGGAAAGCGCCACTCAAAGTTTCTGGTGAACCCCACCATCCATCAAAAATTCACCTTTATACCCCTCCCCAGAGAGGCGCGACCTTCAAAGGGCCTCTCCATCCGAGGTATTGTTCCATCCTTTTCTCACCCCCTTTCGGGTACGGATCCTTTAGCTTGAAGGTAAGGGTGCAAAAAATTTGGGCGATACATTTTGGTGAACCCGACGTGAAACTAAAAACACCTTTTGAAAACAATCCAAAAAAAAACACATTATTAAGAACATCTAGAATCATTAGAAAACTGTTAAATTTGCATATCATACTTAGATGGTAGATTATAATAGAAGACGAGTTGTCTCCATAAATGTTGAAAATCAATTAACGGCCATAGAGATTACTTCTGTGCTTAGAGTACCTCAAACATATAGAGCCCAACCTTTGTGGGACGAACTTGATAGGAGATTGGGTATTATTGAATCTAGATCTGCAGAACTTAGGCAAATTAAGAGGTTTGTCCTAGATAGAATCTTGGATCCTGATCAGGTGACTTTGTATCATGAACTTTAGAGAGCTTGCCATAGGTGGTTAGCCGATAAAAGAGCACTTGTGTCTTCTGAATTATACACCTTTGAGGAATACCTTGAGAACGTAGTTGTAGTACATAAATTTCTATCTCGTGTAGAGGATCAAGAAGTCGTTCTTACGGATAGAAAGAGATGGAATAGAGTTCCTAGAGTTGTGTTGTATCGAGAGTATTGCCATGAACTTTATTTTTACATGTCAGAGTCTAAAATAGATCATATTACCATAGCACACTTTGTCAAGTTCTTGAAAAACAACTTCCAATTTGAAGAGGAGCATTTCATGACTCCTGATGAACTTGACCCTATCAATGATATCCATAAACTATTCATAGAAAGCTAAGTGATTCTTTCTACTATTGTTTCTTACAACTAGCATGTTGTTTGTTATTTTTATTCTCATAAAATAATAATATAATAAAATCACACAAAAAAAAAAACAACAAAACATTTCCTTTTAAAGTATTATAGTAGGTATATAGTTAAAATATATACCTCTCAACCCTATCACATATATATATTTATAAAGTATATATATTTGCTAAAACCTAAGTTTAGCACAATGCCTAGACTTAGGAATGGAAAACAAACCGAAGAAGATGAAGATTGGTTAGGAAGACCATTAACTGACCAAAATGTCCCTCCTGAGGACCAAGTTCAGGAAGAAGAAACCCTAGACCAGCAAGAAGAAGAGCTTGTTGTAGGAAATGAACAAGAAGAAACTATTAGAGAGGAAGGATCCTCATCCCCTAAAATGTCTCCGGGAGGAGCTATCACTTTTGAGAACATGGAACAATTCTGGAAGTTCATTAACACTAATATTGGTGTTTTTAATAGAGCAGCCCATATGGACAAGGATCGAATTAGTGACACTCAAGCAACTCTAGAAGAAGTATTTCAAACACACACTAATCCCTTGTCCTTTATTGAACAAGAGAGTGATCAAGTTGGACCATCCAATTTGGATATAGTAGCTGCGATCTAGAGCATGCAACAACAACAGGTTACCCAACAATCTAAAGTGCCTATTAACAAGCCTAGGGTCATTCCCACACAAAAGAAACCATCATTTACTGCTCTATTTTGCCAAGCTCTTGATCAACATACCTCAAATCAACAAAAACCCAAAACAAAACCGAACACCAATTACCAACAATCTAAGGTACAACATAATACTATTACAAATCCCCTTCATAATACTCTTCCTACCAACACTTTGCATAATAGCAATATAACATCTAATCCTTATGTCACACCATCATACACTCATAGATCCCATACCTATGTGCCATCGAACCAATATGGTGGACAAACTAGCAATCTTGAAGCCGTGGTGAAACAGTTAGTTTCCTGCATGGACCAGATAGATCCCTACCATCCCTCGTACAATTATCGAGAGATGTGTAGTCAGCCTTTAGATCCTATAGTCGTAGCATAGCCGTATCCTAAACATTTTCCTATGCCTGTTCTTCCCATATATAAAGGAACCGAAGATCCCATAGAGCATCTTCGTATGTTTAGGATAGCATGTCATGATATATCACATGATGACTTGTTATTACTAAAAATGTTCTCGAAAATCTTGGGAGGAATGGCATTAGAGTGGTATTATCAATTACCCACTAATTCTTTGAGGAATTTCGAAGAAACTGTCGAGTCTTTTGTTCATCAATTTAGTGCCTACATCGAAAGATATGTGACCATTAAAGATTTGTATAACTTAAAATAGGGCAAAGATGAATGCTTTGCTGATTTCCTAGCTAGGTGGAGACATTTGATAGGAAAATTGCACTTTGTGTTACCTTATAGGGAGATGTTGGACATCTTTATTAATAATTTGCAAGAGCAACTATCTTACGAATTATCAACTGCTACTTTGACCACCTTCGATGAGGCTATAGACTTAGCCCGAAGAGTGGAAGATGCTCTCATTAGGAGAGGCCAGCTTAAAAAGAGAGACGATGAGAAAACATCCAAAAATCAATATAAGAATAAACAAGTTGTGGGTGATGGAGTCATCGATAGCAAAAATACTTGCTAATGTTAATGCTGTGAAGACAGTGAGAGAAGTTTGTACTTGAAACCTCCTGATAGACCTCCTCGAGAATTTACTAGGTTAAATCAACCTTTATCAACTATTCTACCACAATTATTAGAATGAGGTTTGATTCAATTACCAAATATTCGGGAACCTGATCCAACTATACCCGGATACAGAACAGATTTACATTGTGACTTCCATAGAGGACCTGGACACACTACCAACTCTTGTAAAATATTAAAACATAAAATACAGGACTTGATTGATAACAATGAGATGGAGGTGCAAGCCTTTCAACCTAAGCAAAATCCTCCTAATAATGTTCAAAAGAACACCCCACAAAACTAGAATCAGAATGCCAATCAGTCATTGGACATATTTCAACATCCCTTACCAAAACATGGTAAGGAGGTGGCTAATCAAGTTGAACATCATAATGTCCCTCCTCCTGCTCGATATGTAGGAACTATTAGTGGGCATTTACCTATTCATGATCTGGAAATATTTGACACAACTTTATCCGTGGTTACAACCAGGCCTCTATATAATATTCAGATACATGATCTTAGTGATACAGAATACGAGGCTGAGAGTGATATGGAAATCACATCAAATCAATCAAATAGTTCTAAAGATGAATCGGATCCTATTCACCCTATCACAAGTTATATGGTTCCAGAAGAGCCATTTCCAAGAAGAGTCACTACTAGACCATCGTCTCACCGATTACTTTCTAATGAGCTAGCTATAAATGCTAGACCAAGACCCATTCATCATCCATAGAATAATATTGTGGGTACCATCGGAGCTGTTACTAGACAACAGGCTCAAAATTCTCAACAAGATCAAATTTAGAATGGTGGATCAGCTCCATTTGTTTTGAAGGTTCCTAATAAAGGGAATCATTCACCTAATGTTCAACCTAAACCTCCTTATAATATTAATGAACAATTATCAAATATTACAACTAGAATTTCTCTCTTGGACCTTTTAAGATCTTCTCCTACACATAGAGATGAATTAATGCTCACATTAAGTCAGATGATGGTACCACAAGACATTCAACCTGAAGCCATGGCCGATACTATAATAACTCGTGAAGTTGATTGTATTGACTTTCGGGATAGAGACATACCACAACATAGTTTACATAAAGATAACCCCTTGTATATTACCACCTTAATTGGAGATGTAGCAGTCAAACGAGTTTTGATTGATAATGGTTCATCTTTAAATATCTGCACTTTTGACTTCTACCAAATATTTGGGTTTAGAAGTGATGAAATGAAAAGAAGCGATATGATCATAAAAGCTTTCAATGACGAAACACAAGAAACGTGTGGAGTTATTACCATTCCATTGCAGGTTGGTCCAAGAACCTTGGATATGATTGTGTTTATTGTACATTGCCCTGCATCGTACAATATACTCTTGGGTCATCCTTGGATCAACGTGATGCGAGCTGTTCCCTCAACTTTACATCAATGTGTTAAGTTCGAATTTAAGAATCAGTTGGTTACCATTCATGGTGATCCAAGACCCTTTGATATGTGTGCTTTGGCAGAACCTATTGGAGTTCAATTTTGCCCCACTCTGTCATCCACACATCCTAATTCTCATTATCCATCTAAACATGTGAAACTCACACCCACAATGTCATCTACTTCTTCTCCATCAGTTGCACCTCCACATATAGCTCAACCATCTTCTGAACAAACCGCATTAGGACCTAAGAAAGATCCTAATCCCACAACCAATGTCTCTTGTTCTACTCCTATAACTTCCATACCTTTAATAGACCCATCTATCGACACCTCTACACCGTCTACATCCACCAAATTCATATTTTCTGCATCGAAAGACGTAGGGAATGTTCCTTCTACCTCTTATGCTCTTATTGACGAGCTCTTACCCGATCTATCTAAAATTCTTATATCGAGAAGAAACGAATGCTTCTATGCAAGATTCCCTTATTTTAAATAATTTGCCACCATCTCCTCGTACCTTGGGCCTCCCATAGCCTATGGGAAGTATTTACCAAGTCGGGAGCTGTGCCTTTATTTATAAGGGATATGACTAGGGTAGAATACCCAGAAACATCAGAACTCATTATGATGGATATGCTCGATGTTATTTTACTAATGAGTATATTAAAGCCAAACCTATAATGCTTAAATTGGGATATAAAGGGAAAGGTTTGGGACCTTTCCAGAATGGTATGAAAGAACCTTTTGAGGTAGAAGCGTGGCCCGCTCGATGTGGTGTGGGCCTATTTTCTAGTAAGGGTCAGCCATTCCCATTTGAGGATGATGACCATCTTATATGTTACCAAGATTATTTAGATGAACGCGATGCTTTGCGTTTAACGAATAAGACATTCACATGTAATATGCTATCTATAGCTTATCCTGAGATGATCGTTGAATCCGACGATGAGTTGGAGGGAGATATCTTTCACGATGTCTCCGTTGAGGAATTATTACATAATGGATTTTATTTTGATGGCTCTATACCTAGTATAGCCCAGCTTGAGGCCACGACTCCTCAAGACGAATTATCCAAGCTAACCTTGGAAGAATTACAAGAATTGGGCGTTTCACCCGCCCCACCTAATTTTGAGAGAGATCTACACATGGAAGTAGAAAATGTCATAAAAATTAACATTGGAACCGATGATAACCCTCACATAATCAACATTGGATCAGAATTGAGTCAAGAAAAATAGGATAAATACATTGCATTTCTTAAAGAATATGAAGATGTTTTTGCTTGGACATATGAAGATATGTGAGGTTTAGACCCTTCTGTAGTTATGCATCACCTAGTAGTGCATCCGGATGCTAAACCTGTTAAGCAGAAGCTTAGAAAAATGCATCCTAAAGTGGCCTTACTAGTCAAAGGGGAGTTAGAAAAACTCTTGAATGTTATTTTTATACAAGCCATTGATTATGTTGAATGGATCTCGAATGTAGTTCCAGTAACTAAGAAAGAAGCTACTAAGATTAGGGTTTGTACAGACTTTAGAGATATTAATGTTGCATGCCCTAAAGATGATTTTCCCCTTCCCAATATGGATCAGATCATTGATTTTCTTGTTGGGAGTGGAATGATATCCTTAATGGATGGATTTTCTGGTTATAACGAGATCAGGATAGCTCCTGAAGATTAGGATAAAATAGCCTTTATTACCCATTGGGGGACTTTCTATTGGAAAGTGATGCCATTCGGTTTGAAGAATGCAGGGTGCAACCTATCAATGAGCCATGACTTATATCTTTCATGATATGATGCATGATATACTACATGATTATGTAGATGACATTATAGCTCGTTCTACTGAAGAAGATGACCATTTAGATGACTTGAGAAAAGTATTTGATCGGTTAAGGGAATATCTTATCCGATTGAATCCATCAAATGTATATTCGGAGTTAAGTCAAGTAAATTATTGGGGGTTATAGTTTCTTTACGTGGCATCAAAATTGACCCTCTCAAGATTACGACTATCATTGATATGCCGCACCTACAAATATATCTGAATTACGGAGTCTACAAGGTAAGCTTCAAGCTATCCGTCGCTTCATCGATAAGTTGGCGGATAAAACTGGACCCTTTCTTAAGCTTCTTAAGAAGGATGTCTCTTTCCATTGGGACGACGAATGTAAGGAAGCATTTGAACTCCTCAAACAATATCTTCTTAACCCACCTGTACTTTCGCCACCTAAACTTGATCGCCCATTTATCTTGTATATTTTTGCTTTAGATTTTGCTTTAGGAGCTATGTTAGCTCAACTTGATGATGAGAAAAGAGAGCGTGCTAATTATTACATTAGCAGAACATTAATTAGTTATGAAACCCGCTACACAACATTAGAGAAGTTATGTCTAGCAGTCATATTTTCTACATAGAAACTATGCCATTATATGCTCAGTCAGAAAACATACGTTATTGCTAAATCTGATCCCTTGCGGTATCTCATGAGTCGACCTTATTTATCTAGTCACACAGTAAAGTGGGTTCTTGCTCTAAGCGAGTTTGAACTCATGTTTATAGGACAAAAGTCTGTTAAGGGTCAAATCATAGCAGATCAATTAGTTGTTGCACCCTTAGAGTCCACCCATCCCCTCGTCATTGAGTTTCCTAACGAATGCCTTAACCTAGAGGCGGATCATTCAGAGCAATGGTCCCTATACTTTGATGGAGCCGATGCATGAGTGGGGCTGGTGCAGGTATTATTTTGATATCTCCATAGAAACATCTCATACCTCTATCCTTTAAATTAATGTTTGCCTGTACTAATAACACTTCTGAATATGAGGCTCTAATCCTTGGATTACGAGCTGCCATAGCACTAAAAATTAAAAATCTATTAGTTTTCGATGATTCTCAACTTGTTATAAATCAAATTAATGATGTTTATCAGACTAGAGATGATAAATTGTGCCCATATAAAGCATATGTATTACAATTAATATCTTTATTTGATCAAGTTACCTTGGAAGCTATTCCTAGAACTAGCAATCGTGCGGTGACGCTATGGCCGTAGTTGCATCTCTTTTACCCTTGGAGTTAGATGACGAATATGCTACCATCATTATTCGTCGACTCCAGGAACCCCTTCAACTAAATCATGCTTGGAACCTTTGGACGTGTTTCTAATCAATGAAACTATTCCTGAACTTTGGTACACTGACATCCTCAATTTTCTTCAAAATGGGACCTTCCCTGAAGGTTTTAATAGAAACCAGCATCGGTTATTACGTAGACGAGCAAGTCGCTTCGTAATAATTGGCAATACGTTATATAGGAGATCTTTTGAAGGTATCCTATTGAGATGTTTGAATCTAGAAGAGTCTAGATCAGCTTTGAGTGAAGCCCATGATGGATCTTGTGGGGGACACTTTAGTGGTAGCGCCATTGCTAAGAAGCTCCTTAGGATAGGATATTTTTGGCCTACCATGGAGAATGATGCACATGATTACGTGCACCATTGCGACAAGTGCTAGAAACACATTGACCTTGTCCATGCGCCTGCACAAGAACTATAGGCTATTTCATCTCCTTGGCCCTTTTCAAAATGGGGCTTAGACATCATCGAAAAAATCAATCCTGTGTCATCTGATGGACACAAATTCATCATAACCGCCATCGAGTATTTTACGAAGTGGGTCGAAGCTATGCCCTTAGCTTCTTGCACTGGAACACAAGTTTCCAAGTTTATTCTTAATCAAATTATTTGTAGGTTCGAAATTCCTGCAAATCTCATCTCGGATAATGGAACTTGTTTCAAAAACAAATATGTAAAGAAACTATGTCAAAAATATAAAATTCAACATCGTTGGTCCACTCCCTATTATCCTCAGGGTAATGGCCAAGCAGAAGCATCTAATAAAACATTAATTAAAATCCTCAAGAGATTGGTCAATAAATCTGGCCGTGATTGGCACATTCAATTATATCCTACTTTGTGGGCTTATCGAACTAGCATTCGTACTCCCACGGGCACTTCACCTTTTGTTTTGGTTTATGGCGTTGAAGCTGTTTTTCCCTTTGAACTAGAAGTTCCTTCTTTGGCTCTGCTACTTCAAGATACTTAAGTAGGAGATGAATATCATGCTTTGGCAGATTTAGTCAGTTGGAACTCCTAGATGAGAAGCGCATTAATGCTTTGGAGCATCTTCGTGCCTACCAGAACAAGCTCAAACGAGCATATCTCAAGAAAGTTCATAATCGATCCTTTGAGATCGGCGACCTCGTCTTAAAAGAAAATAAAAAAAATACTAATGCAACTAAAGACCTTAAAGGCAAATTCGAGCCCTAAGCTGGCTTGGGCCATATATTATCACTACTAAATTTGGATCGGGAGCATACAGATTAGCTATCTTAGATGGTAAAGATCTTAAAGAACCTATGAACATTATGCATCTTAAGCGCTATTATGCATAAATACGGTAATTTAAATCACTTGTATATATTATACATATTGTCTCATATTAGTAATTCATATAAAAATTTCAAAAATAGTAATATTATGTATTCTCTCAATTCATAAATTAAAATCAAAATATAAAAAAATCAAAATCATCAAAATCCTCAAAAACATCTTCTATTTTGCACTGTCAATTCTTGAAGTATTGCAGTTATATTTTTAGTTATTTTGGATAAATTAGCATTTATCTGGAATCCCTCACTTTCACACTCACATGAATAAATATCTTGATCTTATTTGGTATGATTATTAATCTCTCTTATATCGAAGTCCACGAGTTGAATTAAATAAAGTTTTGAGCATAGAGAACTGATCTTGTTATTTACTTGAACCAAGTACACCTTTTCACATTAAAATGATTTCATTGCAAATTCAAAGTGATGCTACACGGTAGAAGTGGTCTCTTGAGCGAAAAGTTTCCCCTGCTATCCTATCATGCACATGGTCTAGAATCTTTGAGAATTGACAAAAGGACAAGCTCACCCCTGCCCAGAATAAAAATCCCTTGCTCTACAACCAATCCGAGCAAGTATCCCTAGTATAGGAAGAAAAAGAAAAAGAAAAATAAAATCAAGAAAAATCATGAGAAAAAGAGAAATTATTCAGAAGCATTATTTTAGTATCATTTTGTACCATCTCAGCAATATTTCAGCATTATCTCAGTGTCAAGCAAAAAAATAAAAAAAAAAAGAAAAGAAAAGAAAAAGCAAAAAGCAATAAATCCCTCCCCCCTTTGAAAGAAGGAAGTGTGAAGCTTGAATCCCTGGAATTCTCAATTATTCAAAAACTGTGAGGTAAACCCCATAACAGGTGATTTGTGCCCAACTTGCTTGACATTGGGTAACTCCTAGCGTGGTGATATGTCTGTCACATTAGCGACCTTCTTTTGTATAGACCTATGTCCGCTTATGGATCAGCTAGCTCTTGATGACCCGACTTACATAGTAGTCTGAGTACGGTTACATGCATATAAATCATGGTCAACGAACACTCATTTGGTTAATTCAAATTACTTGTATCAAATTATCTTGCTCAAAATCGGTAAATGAACATTACAATTGCACACACATTTGTGTTTGAGAGATTTTGTATCATTATGATAGATCAAGATCGGCAATGAACTCACGTATGCACACGGGGTTCCTTATAAATCTAAATTTTGTCTTTGAGATAATTTAAAATATTTATTCAAATCTTCTGGAATAATTTGACTTTCTTACTTGAGAATATCTGCTTAGCGTAAAATCAATTAAATACATTTTTTCAAAAATCCAAAATTTTCTTGCAAAACATGTTCAAAAATCTAGCAATAAAGTCACATTTATATATTTTTGACTTTCGCGACGATGGTATAGTTCCTAAACCTAAATTGGAATTTTATGCCTAGTGCAAGTCCTCATTTTTATATTTTCTGTTTATCTCAAAATCAAAAATCAACTATGCAATAAAACTATTATATCAATTTCTTCTTTGGATTTCGCGATGATGGTATAAGTCTATACCTAAAATTCTATGCCTAGCGCAAACCATCGTTCTAATTTTATTTCCCATTTATTTAATCCATAAAAGCATATGGCTTAAATCATTATGTTACACAATTGTGCTTTAAAAAGAATGAAAACTTTCCTATTTCATTTCATTATGTCAACATTCATTTTTTTGACGATGGTATAATTCCTAGGGAATTGTTCAAATTTCTATCATACTTAGGAATTTTATGCCTAGCAAAAAATCATATTTTTAATATTTCATGCATAATATTTTCATGGAAATCTGAAAACAAATCATCACTATCATCATTTTTCATCATCACAACACAAAGTCTTAAGAAAGTCTCTTAAGCACCCTTTTACTTTTAGCAATATTTCTCTCATACCGGGATTAGCTTGATGACCTAGCGAGCGGCGACTCCATGAAATGGTCATGTAACAATGACAATGTCCTTTGAAATTATTGTTAGAAGTCACTTTATTTTCATCAAAACACACCACAACAACCAGTTTGTTTACATCAGATTATTTCATTTAATTTTATAGCATGACATAAAATTATAATATTTTCAATGACATAATTACATGAATAGTCAATCAACAATTAAAATATTAAAGCATCATAAAACATATGCACAAGTCATATCACAAAAATAACATCATATATATATCAAGAAGTATATACATCATATCAAAATGGATTGGTATGCCACAATCTATACCCTGGCATACTCAATCATCTCAAAAATAGTCTATGTACAATGTGCATCTAGTCTCGAGAAGACCTCGAGCTCTCAGCCTCATCTCCTCTCCCACCTTGAGGTGGAGGAGGTGGTCCCATCGAAGCTCGTACTGTATCATGGGTCCTCGATGTCGATCATGATGATGTCCTCGATGACCCCATCCTGATCGGCTTCATAATGTCGGCTAGCAACTGTATCCTCTGGCCCTCTGGAACCAGCTGGTAGTACACTCCTTGATAGAATATGGTCTGAGCAACCGATCATGCTAGCTCTAGAATGCTCACCCCTCCACTCTGAGCCCTGAGCCGTGTAGCCTCATCTTATAGAGTCTGCACCTAAGCTCGTAGGTGGGCATTCTTTGCTCGGAGAGCTGCCATCTCGTTGCTCTCCCCCACCTCGACACCCTTGCCCCTATCAGGTGATGGTGGCCTATCCCTCTGTTGAGGAGGGAGTCTTTCTCTCCTCTCCTCTCTCCTCTCCTCCCTCCTCTCTGTTGTTGCTGTCTCTCTGAAGCCTATGGTACTCTTTGGTGTCTCTCCTGAGGAGGTCATCGTTGATCCCTCCCTCTGTGACCCCTCATTGCATCGATGGTAGCCTAGCATTGCCTCTCCATCCATTGCACTATAGCATGCATCGGACCCTATGCCCTCGTCATCCGAGGAGGGTGAATGCCTACATACCAAGCATCATATCCGTCTGCTATCCCTGCATCATCCCCATCCATTAGCTGAATGGGGGCATCATCAGCATCCTGACTCTAGAACCATTGCATGTCTGGAGCCCCGCTTAGTGTGGTACTATCCCATAGTCTGGAGTACTCATAATCCCTAAGAGTAGGGATCCCCTATTGTAGATTGAACTACCTCAAAACTTGGTCGTAGCGGTGGAGCTCTACCTCTCCCCACTCTGTCCTCAACCATATGACTCGCTTGATGTGAGCCAACTCCTGTCCATCCTCTACCCACCTTGGATGCTCTCTCCATGGTCTGGCGGGTGAGGTCATCCAACAACCTTCGGGACATCGGTAGATCTATCCACCATTGTGACCCTCTCTGGAGCCACCAATAGAAAACTTGGGGTCTCTCTCGGTCAACTCCTATCAGTGGAAGCCCTATCGGCCTTCGCACTAATGTGCTCCCAGCACCAAACCTGTAGAAGCGATGTCAGCACCAGACATCGACCCCCTTGTATACGACCCCATAAAGGATCCTATACAAGCGACACAGTACAAAGCTACCCCAAGCAAACCTGTATCCGTGGTCTCTCATGTCATAGACCACATCTAAAAGTAGCCATGGTAATCTGCATCCACTCTGGTGGCATAGAAGAAGGCCACCCACCACCCCTACCAAAACTTGGGTCAATCGAGATGCCCTAGGCATCCGCCTCAAAGCCTCGATGTTCACTCTACCCTTCTCCAGGATGAAGCTCGGGTCCTCGCACAATCTCATCATAGCGTGGCCCTGATTGGCCGAAGGGGTCATGAATCGACCATGTATGGGGATCCTCAAGATCCTCCATACATCCTCTAGAGTGGGAGTCATCTCCCTTATCGGTAGCTGAAAGCAGGACGACTTCGGATACCATCTCTCTGCTAGGGCTGTCAGTAGCCCCATGTCTGTAGGAATTTGTGGCATCTCTACCACATTTGTAGTCCTACCTCTACCAATCTATCTCGCTCGGCTTGATCGAGCATGGCCAAATCATCTCTTAGACCTCCGTATTTCCACTCTCGACTCTTTAGCAATCCCCTCTACAAAATAAGCAATAAAACAACAAAAATCATTAGTACATAATCATTAAAAAAAATCAATTAAAACAAATCATCCCATAAAAGTTGATATCGCCCATTATTGGATGATATCATACCAAATTTAGATAAAATCATCCTTAATAGGATGAAATCGTCTCCGTTCTTCAATTTGGGGATCACCCCTTATTGGACGGGATCGCCCCTATTTCTCCGATTTCGTCCCTAGACGAAATCGACAATATAGAGACGATTTCATGGCCTAAAAATGGCGCGATGCCCAAAAACACTTAAAATTCAAGTCAAAAATCAAGTAAATCAAGTTAAAAACATAGTAAACTAGGTTTAGATCCTTACACGTAACCTACATCGGATCTCTGTCGATCTGTGCATCGTTTCCACCATTTCGCTTGTAGAGCTCTAAAACAATGAAAGTGAACAGTAAAAATGAATTAGGGTTTTACCCTATTTTTCTTATTTTTATTCAAAATGACATTTTTTAATTTTTGCTTTTTCGCTTTTACCTCAAACGTTCGATTTGGGTAAAAACTCGGAGGGGCACCATAGCAAACAGTCGTACGATTCGACCTAGAATCATCGTCTAAAAAATGGAATAAATTTTTGCTTTCTCGTAAAGCGTGAAGAACTCGTCTTTAACACATTTTTTAAAAATTTGCTAAAGAGGGGGCAAAATGTAGCACCCTAAAATTGGCGTAGTTAAACCATCGGTAAAAAGTAGAAATTTGAATTTTAACCCCAAAACCGCCGTTAACCGCTTACCTCATTTTTTGTGCCATTTTTAGAGGTTGTTGTGACCGTTGGATGATATCATCATCGATCTGACGATATCGTCCCAAATCGGACGAATTCGTCTAGAACAGAACGTCCAGACGATTTCGTCCCAAAACTAAATTTTTACAATTAGCTTCTGTTCCAACGACCTCTCCAACTTGGGCAGAAGCGTGTCTGCAGGTTGGAGATTCCCACGTTGGGGATCTCCCAGATTGGGATGATCCCCAACCTCCTAACCTCCCCCTAATCCTATATAAACTAGGATTTTCCTAGTTTATCCCCTCGACTCCCTACTTGGCTGATTATTTCCCTACTAATTTTAGTTTTTGCTGTGGATCTCCCATCATTTGCACTTGTGTTTTCAAGTTTTGTTGCAGGATTTCACTATGTTTCAGTCGAAGGTAGCTCGGATCATCGCAGGTGATTCAACTACAATTTTAGACGATCCTATCAAGATCGACGATGATCTTGTACGATTATAGACGATCTGGTCTGCAATTCAGCTTGGGGGCAATCGAGCCATGAGTTTGCATTCTCTATCTCATTTTCCTTATTTATTGGTGCATTAGATTAATTTACTTCTATTTTGCATCTTGGAGTTCACCTCATTTAGCATAATTGCATGATAAAATTCAAAATAAGTTTCCAAAATAGTGCATCTCATTTAATTTGATATCTGGATTTATCATTCAAACATCTATACTCTTATTTCTATCATTTTGCATCATTCTTGCAATTGTATTTTTGGTTTTTGGTGTCTGTTTTCTTGATTGCGGGTTTCTGACGAATTTGCCTGATGAATTCGTCGGGTCGTTTGACGATCTTGGGTGATCTCGGATGATCTCCTATGATTTGGGATGATTCTGTACAATTACAGATGATCCTGTCATATCCGGGATGATCTGGACTCCTACAAGCTTCAGAATCTTCATCAGACATCAAAAATCAGGTGTACTCTTCTCCATTTTATATATTCTCTGTATTCAATCACATTAGGATTCATTTATGTCTGTTGTCTTCATATAAATCAGAATCTTCATATAGAATAGCTTAGCTTCATTTTGGCCAACCTAGGAATCTGAATGATTGAACATAAAACGAACAAATCAAACCCATTCTCAACCTAGGCGTGGAAACTACCACTCAAAGTTTCCTGGTGAACCCCACCATCCGTCAAAAATTCACCTTTATACCCCTCCCCAAGAGGCGCGACCTTCAAAGGGCCTCTCCATTCGAGGTATTGTTCCATCCTTTTCTCACCCCCCTTTCGGGTACGGATCCTTTAGCCTGAAGGTAAGGGTGCAAAAAATTTGGGCAATACAGAACCCATGGTATTTAAAATAGTTCTAGGTTTTGTTATAGAATTCATTCTTGTCTAGCTACCAATTTGTGGGTTTTTATCTCCAATTCATTTATTTTAAGCGAAAAACCGCTTGCAGGACGGCCTTGGTCTGAAAGACCATGAACAGGGGGTTCTACATCGTCAAAGTCACCTGTGAGTCGCACCCGACCCTGCCCGCACCAACATTATCAATTGGATTTTGGATACCCAATTCAGATTTTTGGTAGGGTGGAGATTTGAACCATGGACCTCCCTTGGAGGATTGCCCTCTCCTCTCCAACTCACCTACAACACCTGGGTTCCAAGTCATTTTGGTATTGTCTTCTTGTTTACCATTTATTTACTATCTTCACTAAATGCTAATAATTTCTTCCATGTTGAGTCAATTCTATGATTTAATTCCTTTGAAGTAGTAAACCTTATATCTACCATGTTTAATAATAAATCAAATAATAAATTTACAAATTTTAAAATTTTCTAATACTTTGACGTAGAAATCCTTTTAACTCCCTAATAAATTAAATATTCAAAATTTCAAATTTCTTAAATTTTCAAAAGTTTTTCTAATTTCTTTAAAAACTTTAAAATTCTTCAAATCTAAAAACTATTTAAAAAACTAGTAGAAAACCTTTTCACTCTAAATATTTAAATAATTTCTAAAATTTAGAATTTTATAAAAAAAAACTCCAAATTAAAAAAAAAACATAAAAATATTAAAACCTTTCAACTCTCTACTTTGAAATCTTCTTACTCTTCCAAAAATTAAAATCACTCTAAAGCTTAAATTCTCTAAGTCCTAAAAAAAATCAAATACTTAATCAAATCCTTTGAAAAAATCTTCTAAAATTTAAAATCCTAGTAGAATTCCTTATCACTCCAAAACTTATAAAAAAATTCAAATAATTGAAAAACCATAAACAAACCTTATAACTCCTTTTAATTTATTTTAAAATAAATTCAAGATTATTTTACTTCCAAAAAGTGAATGGAATATAAGATTAATGTTTAAGATGTTACCTGTCCAATGTCAACTTGATTTTCATTGTTGCATGCAAGTCTTGACATTTTAGGTCAAGCATTTCATTTTTTAATATGAATAATGGTATTCTTTTGTTTTAGTACTTGCTTGTCCAAATGATAGTAATATTTAATGTTTTCCTTCATTATGACTTGCTCAATGTTTTTGGAATCACAGGTGCATCTATCTCAAATGGCAATACTCATAATTCTTTGTCTCTAATGGAGACATCTTCAATAACAAATTTTGGTTCCTTTGTCTCTGGTAAATATGTCTTAGGTGGCTATTCGTTGGTTCCTTCATCTTTGATAACTATGTTCTAGGTGGATATTTTGTTTTTTCTTCATCTATGTCTCAGATGCAATGTATATTTATCTAGTCTAGATGACTTTAACACTTTAGTGTTGGTGTAGAATGGTGCTCGGATGACCTCCTTTTGTTGGTAGCACTTTGATTAATCTTTTATCTCTTCTACCTTGGTTGGTAGAACTATAGCTAACACTTATGTTTCCCTTAAATGGTAGTGCTTTGGTAGCATTGTAGTATTTGCTTGGTTTTTAGTGTTTCAATAGTTCATCTAAAATTTTCTATAGTGTTCTAGTATCACTCCAATCTATGCTCTTATGTTGTCTTCTCGAGCCTTATATTCTATGCTAGCATTTTAGGCTTCTTATGCTATGTTGGCCACTTTGTTGAATTTTTATTCTTGATTGGCCTCTTGATCTTGTACTTCTTTGCTGGTATCTTGGTCTCTTTCTTTATGTTGGCCAATAAAGCCTTGTATTCTTTACTTAGCTACTTATAATTTGTCTTTTTATGTTGACTAGTTAGGCCACTCCTTTTCTGCTTGTCCACTTTGAGTATTGGCCACTTCTTCTGTGTGGATGATGGATATATAAGATAGACAATTAATCTTCCTTAACTTTGTTTGCTTGCTATCTCCTATGAGATTCAATACAGTGTTATTCTTTACTTACTCAACACTATTCTCTGCTTTTTGTAGAATAAGACTTTTTTCAAAATTCCAAATAAGTCAAGGTCAAGAATGATATTACTTCAGTTAGCCTAATGTTTCTAGTTTTTTGAATAACCACTATGACTCTATCTGCCTCTATATCTAGAGGCCTCTCCTATGTTCTTCTCAGTACAACTCATATGTTTGTATATTGTTACTATCTTTGTACTCAAGAATATTATATGCTTCTCTATTGTTGGAATCATTGATGTCTCTCAATATTTTCTCAATATCTAAAATTTATCTTTAGTGTATTATGTTGCACATAATAACAAAATATAATTCTCCTATTTTCTATAGAATCAAATATCAATATCGATGTGACTATGAATGTCCCCAAATGACCAACTATCTTCTGAGTTGGATCCTAATAAATCTTAGTTGAGTCCTACTCTTCACTAGTTTTTCTTCAACCAAGTGTAAAGACCCTAGCATCCAAATCATAGTGACTAAATCCTTATTACCTCAATTTCTACTCAATCATACCTTTATAAAGTAGAGTCCAAGTCTCCACTACTTTTAAAGTGGACATACTCTAAATTAACTCTATCAAGAATGGATAATGTTAAATGATTGTGGTTAATAAAATAACTCTATAAAAATGGATAGAGTTAAGTGGTAGCTCTAATACCACTATTGGCTTTTAAGCCTTACTATCTCAAAATATCACAGGTCCCAATATAAATAAGCCATAATATTAAAGGTCAAAATATCAATAATGAAGAGTATAATTATATATATGAGCAATCTAATATGTATATCAAGGTCAATATAATAATTAATTAAACTTCACTTATAATATCAAATATGAATATAAATGGCTAAAACCATTCATGTACAAGCATGAAGAAAATATATAATATTAATTTCCCAAAATCTGTATACAATATTTATTATCAATACTCATTTCACACCTTCTAATTTGTATTTTCTCATGTTCCATTGTATGGAGCTTTATCTCCATGATATAGACAAAGTAGTGTGACTCTTCACATACTTGACTATTTATCTCCATATGACAACTCCCATGACCTTTGTCTTGTCATATTACCACTTGCATACTAGATTCTTTACTTTCTTCTTGCATGCATACTTGACTCCATGACACTTGCACACTTCTACATGCACTCCTAATATAATATACTTATGCACATCCTCACTTTACATATTTGCACACTTACATACATGATTCTTGTGCACATTCTCTTAATACACACTTGCACTCAAACTTGCATGACACTTGTGCATTTCCTACACATTGACACTTACATAAATAGGAAAATATAAATCAATCATCTAAACTATAGAATCATCCCTAGTCTATTACATATTTACATTTGTACCATGAAGGTACCTTGGGGGTACATTAGCATGTGCCAAATAATGCACTATTCCTCAATATAGGATCAATTTAGTTTCCTTGATATAAATCAATTTTCCCTCCAAAACATGAGGGGGCATAATGAAGGTATGTCTAAATTTAATATATTTAATTAAATGTTAACTTTTGTACCATTATCATAGTTTTGAATTTAGGTGAACAAGAGAATTTTCCTACCATAAAATTTGGGTATAAAAAAGGGGTAAAATTTAGACACCAAATTTTACATGTTAATTTATTACTGAAAGGGCCATCTCACTCATCAATTAGTTTTGTAAATATACTGACTCTATCATACCTAAATTTGGATTAAAAAGTGATATCATATTTGGGATTTAGAAAACTTCTACAAAAATTCACAAAGTCACAAAAGTGCTACCATTAGGATGGGATCAAAAATTTATTTCCAACAAGTATAAATATACCTATACTTGCAACAAAATTTGATACCTCAAAATTCTTTGAAATTAGAAGCATCGTAACCCTAGGAAAGAGTCATGGCACTTTTGCATAATAATTTTATTACTTATAGAACATTTTTGATAAAATTGATTGAATCTATTCCTATCTGCAAGCTATCAAGAATTAAAAGTACTACAATCAAAATCACCCTATTTATTCTATACCACCATAGTGCCTCTATTTCACTATCAAAATTGAGATAAAAATAGTTTGACTACCTATCACTATTTATTTTTCCATGAATCTTGTCCCTCCATCTAATTTTATGCATATCAAGGAGGAAACCTACCAATTAAATATCCTTTATTTATAGTTTCATGATCCCTCACTCCTTATCCACTCATAATCAAGCTTCAATCACCTCCATGCAACTCCCAATCCACCTACCTTGCTCTCTCCACCATATGTTTTCCAAGATATCTCTAATAGGGTATTGGTTTATCTCCAAGATCTCCTACTCATCACACTACCAAAATATTCTTGGCATACACCTTCCCTAGATTTTGTTAGATTGATTTTGAGATTGAAGACATCCATAGTCTTATTCCTTTAAAAGTTGTATATTTAACAAATCACATGCATTAAAAAAACATAGATTAAGTATCCACTAAATCCCAAGTAGTTCAACGTGCATTCCTTGGATACCTTATTTATAAAGGGAGACAATCCATAGTTTTGGGCTATAGCCACTTCCCTCCTTAACATTTGTATTCCAATTCATCTATTTTTTTTCTTTGAGCATTTAGATTTTATCATTTATCTTTCAATCCTATTTAGCATTTACAAGGATTTTACGCTCTTTTAATCTTAGAATAAGTTATCCTTTTATAATTCAAACCATTTTTATCTTGAATAAAGAAAAATAAGGGGCTAACCTTCCAAGCAAGTAAGTCCATTGATCCTTTATAAAATTAGACAAACCCTTTTGCACTAAACATCTATTTTTATCAGTATATTTTCTATTTTTGTAAGTAAATTAAAAATCATTATTTGAGATTATAAGCACATACAAATCTACATATGGTGTTTTTTCCTAACACGTGTATGGTGCTTCTTCCTGGAACTTCCATATGACAATTTTTCCTAGTACTTATGCATGATGCTTCTACTTGGCACTTCAAATTTGGTATACATATTAGGTATTGTTTATTATATTTTTAGTACATTTTTATTTTAATATCTTAGAATTACATGATTTTTTTGAGGTGTCATCTCTACTTCTAATTATCTAATAAAATTTTGAAAAAAAAAGTTTCAAATTTGTCATTGATTATAAAAATGCCAAAGGAGTGGTAATATCTTAGTTGTTGCACTAGGCATAAAATTAAAAGCAAATTTAGTTACATTGTAGGCCTATTTAACTATTTTATAATATTATATCATGTTTTTTAAAGAAATTTCATAAAGAGAATGAAAAAATTACCTTCTTTTACAAATTGATTAAAAATGATAAATCTTGTTTTGCATCTTCATCATGAGGCATGGAAGTGAAGTGCAAGTAGTTTCATCTAATGATAGATTTTGTTTTTTTTTGTATATTCTCCTTGTATTATTTCTTGAAATAAAGAAATGTTTCATCACTTTTATAAGCATTCAAATAAAATTTCATGTATAATAGGGTTTTGTATGCCTGCATTTTCTTGCATCTGTATCTTGCATTAATTTTTTGGAAATTTTGAGTAGTTGTGTCATTAATGTCAAAATTCAGTGTTAGTGACGTCAAAAATCAGTGCAAGGAATTGATAAAAAAAGGATTAAAATATTTATATTTTAAGACCAAGATATTTTTTTTAAAGCTTCACATGATTGGTCAAAATGTTGGCTCAATACCCTGAAGGAAGGAGATACCTAGGCCTAAAGAAAATAATATTATAATATTTATTATAATAATATTAAGATATTAAGATAAGGCCTAAGGATAAAAAGGAAAATACCTAGGCCCAAAGGAAAAAATATTATAATATTCAGTGTTAAAAATAAATCTTAAGGTTAATGGTAAATTAATTATAATTTTTATATTATAATTAGTTTATAATATAAATTAATTATAAACCCTTAGTAAGGTTTGGGCGTAACAACATTAAGTCTAAATGTTTTCCCCCATCGATGTCCAAACAAGGAAGGGATATGGTATTTATACCATAATGTTTAATGTCATAAGGTAAGTTTTCAAAAATTATACATGTGAAGGGCTAACAAATAATTCGATGTGATTTTTCATGAGCAAGGAATAGATGAAGCCTTTTTAAAAGCTAAGTGTGGTGTGTGGATGCATAAATGGAAGAGAGTGTGCATCCCTATTACCATCCACTTATATGGCCTAGTAGCAAGGCTTGGCTACATAAGGCTTAGGTAGAACAAAGGTCCCGCATTCGATTCCTGGTGGCAGTAGAGGGAAGAGGCTTTTGCTTCAAATATTTTGTGCAAGTGGAGGTTACAAAAAGTGAGAAGTCCATAGTGGTATTTGTGTGGGTGCACAGACCAAGTGGCAGCCTAGCCATGGCTAAGGCACTAGGCGGACAGTGAATACAAGTTTGACTTGAGAGGAGTGCATGGTGGTGTTTATGACATGCAAAATTATTTTTGACTAAAGTGGCTAAGGTATGATTTAATATTTTTATTTTTGCCATATGTTGGAAATTATAAGGTGTATGCAAGGAATATTATTCATGCATTCTTAAGTGAATTTTGGTTTAATAATTGGAGAGCATAAGGTGTATTCAAAGGAATTTATTATTGTAATTTGAAATTTGTTTTGAGTTAGAATATTAAAGTGTTTGGAAGATTGAAATTTGGATTGAAATATGTTATGTTGAGTTGGAGTTAAAAGAAGCCATACGGATATTGTATTTTTTTTAAGTGAATGAATGATATATTGATTGGAGTTATCTTTAAGGAAGGAGTAATAAAGTATAGTTGTGAGTTGAAATTTAGTATATGGTGAAATATTTATTGAGGTAAATATTCCTACTAATATTTTAAGATAGACTATTGCTATCTAACCTAGATTTGGCAAAAGAATTTGGTTGTGAGTAAACATATTTTGAAAATATATCTCCATAAAAACAAAAAGGTATGGGTACATCATATTTTTATTGAAGTATTGTTGATTTAATGTTGTGAAATATAAGGTGGAGTGAAAAAGATTGTTTAATAGTATTGTTGGAAATATTTGAGTGAATTCTTGTATGCATGATTGGTGAATGTTTAGAGAACATTGGAGATAGAAATTGAAGATTATTTGAGTTAGGGTTTGATACCCACATTGTACTCTTTGTTTGAAGAAGTAACGAAAACACTTGCTTAGGATTTGTGAGCAATTTGTGTTTCATTTATTGAATGATTGAATGAAACTTCTTGAGCATTGGTTGTGGATGATATTGAAAGTGATTGTGTAAAAATTAGAAATCAGATTTGTGAAAGCAATAGACTTAATGATTGAGTAGAACATATTGATTTTTTGATAGAGTACATCATTATATATATGTTCCATAGTTTAAATTTTTTTTGAATAGAATATTTCTAAACTGCTTCATGTTAAAGGAATTACTTTGAATATTAGAAAAAATAATTGATAGCATTATGTGAAATATTTGAGATTGATTGAGCATATCTTATGATCTATTTTTAGCATGTGTTTAAGCAGATTTGAGTAAGATTTTGTTAAAGCTTAAGTTTAAATTTGAGTAAGCTTTTGTGAAAGCTTAAGGACAGAGTTGAAGCAAGCTTTTGTGAAATCTTGTAGGCAAATTTGGGAAAGTCTTGGTGAAGACTTGTAGGTAGATTTGAGGTAAGTCTTGGTGAAGACTTGAGAGCAGATTGAGCAAGTTATTGAGAGGACTTGAGGGTATATTTGAGGAAATTCTTGGTGAAGACTTGAGAGCATATTAAAGAGGTTCTTGAGAGAACTTGATGGAATAATTGAGGTAAGTCTTTGTGGATACTTGAGAGTAGATTTGATTTATGGATTTTTTCAAGCTTTGTGTTAAGGATTGGGGTGAATCTAAGGAGATTTTATTTATGATTTGTTCAAGCTTTGTGTTAAGGCTTGAGGTAAATCTAAGTAGAATTGATTGGTGATTTTATCAAGATTTGTGTTAGGGCATCAAAATATATTTGAGGATAGAGTTTGGTATAAATTTGAGAGTAGATTTGTGCTAGACCTGAGATAGAGTTAGAGTAAATTTATACTAGACCAATAAAAATGTTTGGTACAAATCTAAGATAAATGTGAGAGCAATATTTGGAGGTGACAGAGTAGGGGATAGTAGTGTAGCACCCTAAAATTGGTGCAGTAAACCTTAGCAAATAATTAAAATTACCTTAGTAATAATTCAAAATTTAAATTTTAAACCCCGAACCGCCCGTTAACCGCCTGTTAAACCGCTTTCCTCATTTTCCGTGCCATTTTTAGGATTTGTTGTGACCGTTGGATGATATCATCGCCGATCAGACGATATCACCTCAGATCGGATGAATTCGTCTGGAGCAGAATGTCCAGACGATTTCATCCCAAAACTGATTTTTCATAATTAGCTTCTGTTTCAACGACGTCTCTAACCGGGGCAAAAGCGTGTCTACATGGTTAGAGACTTCCCCCATTGGAGATCTCCCAAATTGGGATGATCTCCAACCTCCCAACCTCCTTCATATGCCTATTTAATCTTAGGCCCTCCCCTTGACATTCCCCTGGCTGAATTTTCCTGTAACACGAGTTCTATTTGCATTAGACCATCTTAAATCACCATTTGCCTTCGTATTTTTCCAAGTTTGTTTGCAGGAACTTCATTGTTTTTCAGTCGGAGCAAGCTCAGATCATCGCAGATGATCCTGTACGATCTCGGACGATCACGCCCCAATTCGAGATGATTTCGCACTCTACAAGACGATTTCGACTGTAGTCAACATTGGGGGCAATTAGTGCCCAGAGTTTGCACTTTTCTCTTCTCGTCTACTCTTTCATTCTGCATTTAGATCAGTTTATTGTTATTTTTTGCTATTCTACATTTTGGAGTTCACCCATATAGCTTAAGTGCATGATAAGATCATAATTTGTCATTAGAATACTATAATTTACTTGAATTTCTATTCGTAATTATCGTTTTAGTATCTATATTGTCATTTTACATCGTTTTCCTCTATTAGTATTGCTGCATTTTCTGTGTTCTGTGTCTATTTCTCTGATTGTAGGTCTTTGACGAATTCGTTTGATGAATTCATCAGATCTCAGACGATCTGTCTGATTTTAGATGATCCGCGCTTTTAGAGGCGATCTTGACTGCTTTAAAAATCAGAACCTCCATCAGACATCCAGAATCAGGTATGACTTTTCTCATCTAGCTTATTCTCTGTGTTTTATATTCAAATCTGTTTTTTGTATTCATTTAAATCTGCATTTCATATAGAACAGTTTAGATTCATTTGGCCAAACCTAGGATTTGAATGATTAAAGATAAAATTGAACACATCAAACACATTCCCAACCTAGGCGTGGAGACTACCACTAAACGTTTCTTGGTGAACCCCACCATCCATCAAAAAATCACCTTAATACCCCTCCCCTGAGAGGCGGGACCTTCAAAGGGCCTCTCAGTCCGAGGTATTGTCCCATCCTTCTCGCATCCCCCTTCCGGGCGTGGATCCTTTAGCCTGAAGGTAAGGGTGCAAAAATTTTGGAACGATACATTTTGGTGAACCCGACGTGAAACTAAAACCTTTTGAAAACAAAAAAAAAAAAAAAAAAAACATAGATTCATTTAAAATCATTAGAAAACTACTAAGTTGCATATCATGTTTAGATGGTAGCTCCTAAGAAAAGACTAGTTGTCACTATAAATGTTGAAAACCAATTAGCAGCCATAGAAATTAATTTTGTGCTTAGTGTGCCTGAAACAGATAGAAACCAACTTTTGTGGGATGAACTTAATAGGAGACTAGGTATCATTTCATCTAGGTCAACAGAGCTTAGACAAATCAAGAGGTTTGCCCTAGATAGAATCCTGGATCCTCATCAACTCATTTTTTATCATGAACTTCAGAGAGCTTGCCATAGGTGGTTAGCAGATAGAAGAGCTCTTGTGTCTTCAGAATTGTTCACCTTCGAGGAATACCTCGAGAACGCAACTGTTATACACCAATTCCTAGGTCATGTAGAGGACCAAGAAGCTGATCTTGCAGATAGAGAAATATGGAATAGAGTTCCTAGAGCTGTGTTATATCGAGAGTATTGCCACGAGCTTTACTTCTACAAAACAGAATCTGAAACAGATAATATCACCATAGCACACTTTGTTGACTTCTTGAAAAACAATTTCCAATTTGAAGAAGAACATTTCATGACTCCTGAAGAACTTGAGCCCGTTAATGATATTTATAAATTGTTTATAGAAAACTAGATCATTGCTTTCATTATTATTATTTCTTGCATTTTGTGTGTTGTTTGTTATCTTTATAATATTGTTATAAAAAACAAGAAAAACCAAAAAACATAACAAAACCAAAACATTTTATTTTAAATACTATAGTAGGTATATAATTAAAATATATACCTCTTAAGCTTGTTGCATATATATATATATATATATATATATATATTTTGAAATCTAAGTTTAAGCACAATGACTAGACTTAGGAATGGTAAACAAACTGAAGAAGAAGAAGAAGAAGATTGGTTAGGAAAGAAAACAAAAAAATCAAATGCCCTTCCTGAGGATCCAATTCTAGAAGGAGAAACTCTAGAACGACCAGTAAGATGAGTCGGTTGAAGAAAATGAACAACAAGAAAATGTTAGAGAGGAAGGATCCTCATCCCCTAGAATGGCTCCAGATGCAACCGTTACTTTTGATAACATAGATCATTTCTGGAAATTCTTCAATAATAATATTGGTGCTCTTAATATGGCAGTTCGTATTGATAGGGGACAAATTAGTGAAACTCAAGCAATCCTAGAAGAAGGATTTAACATGCACACTAATCCCTTGTCTTTTGTCGATCAAGAAAGTGATAAAGCTGGACCATCCAATATGGATATGGTCACTATGATTTAGAACATGCAAAAACAACAGGTTACCCAACCTCCTAAGGAACCTGTTATTGAGCCTAAAATCATTCCCACACAAAAGA
Organism: Wollemia nobilis; assembly: GCA_028583015.1. Classification (NCBI taxonomy): domain Eukaryota; kingdom Viridiplantae; phylum Streptophyta; class Pinopsida; order Araucariales; family Araucariaceae; genus Wollemia; species Wollemia nobilis. The sequence continues at coordinate 4,013,533 of JAQPPZ010017101.1, read as the reverse complement.
GACCTTCATTCACTGCTTTATTTCGCCAAACTATTGATCAATATGCTTCAAATCGACAAAAACCTAAAATGAAGCCAAACACCAATTTTCAACAATCTGGGATACAACATAATACAACTTCAAAACTTCTTCATAACACCCTTCCTACCAACAATTTACACAATAGCAATATAGCATCTAATCTTCATGTCCCTCCATCATATGCTCACCAATCCCATATTAATACCCTACCGAACCAATATGGTGGGCAAACCAGTAATCTGGAAGCCATGGTGAAACAGTTAGCTTCCCGCATGGACCAGATAGATCCCTACCGTCCCTCGTACAATTATCAAGAGATGTGTAGTCAGCCTTTGGATCCCATAGTTGTAGCACAACCATACCCTAAACACTTTCCCATGCCCGTCCTACCTATATATAAAGGAACTGAAGATCCCATAGAGCATCTTCGCATGTTTAGGATAGCATGTCATGATATATCACATGATGACTTGTTATTACTAAAAATGTTCCCAAAAATTTTAGGAGGAATGGCATTAGAGTGGTACTATCAATTGCCCACTCATTCTTTGAGAAATTTTGAAGAGACCGCTAAATCTTTTGTGCATCAATTTAGTGCCTATATCGAAAGGCATGTAACCATTAAAGATTTGTACAACTTAAAACAAGACAAAGATGAATGTTTTGCTGATTTCTTAGCTAGATGGAGGCAGTTGATAGGAAAACTGCACTTTGTGCTACCTTATAGGGAAATGTTGGACATTTTTATTAATAATTTGCAAGAACAAATATCTTATGAGTTATCAACTGCTACCTTAACCACCTTCGATCAGGCTATAGACTTAGCTCGAAGAGTAGAAGATGCTCTCATTAGGAGAGGCCAGCTTAGGAAGAAAGATGATGAGAAAACATCCAGAAATCAATATAAAAACAAACAAGTTGTAGGTGACGGAGTCACTGACAACAAAAATGTTGCTAATATCAATACAACGAAGACAACAAAAAAATTTATATTGAAACCTCTTGATAAACCTCCTCGAGAGTTTACTAGATTGAATCAACCATTATCAACTATTCTACCCCAATTACTCGAAAGAGGTTTGATTCAATTACCTAATATCCGGGAACCTGATCCAACCATACCCGGATACAGAGCCGATTTACACCGTGATTTCCATAGAGGGCCTGGACACTCTACCAACTCTTGTAAAAGGTTAAAACATAAAATACAAGATCTGATTGATAATAATGAGATGGAGGTGCAAGCCTTCCAACCTAAACAAAATGCTCCTAATAATGCTCAAAAGAACATTCCCCAAAATCAAAATCAAAATGCTAATCAATCATTAGATATATTTCAACATCCTTTACCAAAACATGGTAAAGAGGTGGCCAATCAAATTGAGCATCATAATGTCCCTCCTCCTACCCGATATGTAGGAACTATTAGCGGACATTTACCTAATCATGATTTACAAAAATTTGACACAACTTTATCCATGGTCACGACCAGGCCCCTACATAATATTCAAACATCGGATCTCAGTGATGTAGAATCGGATACTGAAAGTGAAATAGACATCACCTCAAATCAATCGAATAGTTCTGAAAATGAATCAGATCCTATTCAACCTATCACAGATTCTATGGTTTCGGAAGAACCATTTCCTAGAAGAGTTACTACTCGACCCTCTTCTAATCAGTTCCTTCCTAATGAACAAGCCATAAATGCTAGACCAAGACCAATTCAGCATCCTCAATATAACATTGTAGGTACCATCGGAGTCGTTACCAGACAACAAGCTCAAAATTTTCAACAAGAACCAAATCAGAATGATGGATCAACTCCATTTGTTTTGAAAAATCCCAATAAAGGGAATCATGCTCCTAATGTTCAATCTAAACCTCCTTATAATATTAATGAGCAATTATCCAATACTACAGCCAGAATTTCCCTTTTGGATTTGTTAAGATCTTCTCCTACCCATAGGGATGAATTGATGCTCACATTAAGCCAAATGATGGTACCACAAAACATTCAACCTGAAGCCATGGCCAATACTATAATCACTAGAGAAGTTGATTGTATTGACTTTCGAGATAAAGATATACCACAACATAGTTTACATAAGGATAACCCCTTATATATTACTGCCCTAATAGGAGATGTAGCCATTAAAAGGGTCTTGATTGATAATGGTTCATCTCTAAATATTTGCACTTTTGACTTCTACCAAAGATTTGGGTTTAGAAGTGATGAAATGAAGAAAACTGACATGATCATAAAAGCTTTCAATGACGAAACACAAGAAACGTGTGGAGTTATCACCATCCCATTGCAAGTTGGTCCGAGAACCTTAGATACGACCGTGTTTATTGTACATTGCCCCGCATCATACAATATACTCTTGGGTCATCCTTGGATCAATGCAATGCGGGTTGTCCCATCAACTTTACACCAATGTGTTAAATTCGAATTTAAAAATCAGTTGGTCACTATCCATGGTGATCCTAGACCCTTTGATATGTGTGCTTTGGCAGAACCTGTTGGAGTTCAATTTTGCCCTGCTCCGTCATCCACACATCCTAATTCTTATTTTTCATCTAAACCTATGAAACACACACCCATAACTTCATCTATTTCTCCTCCATTAATTTCACCCTCATATATAGCTCAACAATCTTCTAAACAAACCACACTAGAACCTCAAAAAGATCTTAAATCCACAACCAATCCTTCATGTTCCATCCCTATAATTTCAAAACCTATAGACCCATTTATTAACACCTCCACATTATCTACATCTATCATACCTTCCACATCTAAAGATATAGGGAATGATCCTTCTACATCTTATGCTCTTTCTGATGAACTCTTACCTGATTTATCTAAAATTCTTATATAAAAAAAAACAAATGCTTCTATGCAAAATTCCATTATCTTAAGTAATTTTCCGCCATCTCCTCGTACTTTGGGCCTCCCACAACCTATGGGAAGTACTTACCAAGTCGGGAGTTGTGCCTTCATTTATAAGGGATATGACTAGGGAAGAATACCCAGGAACATCAAAACTCATCATGAGGGATATGCTCGATGTTATTTTACTAATGAGTATATTAAAGCTAAACCTATAATGCTTAAAATGGGATATAAAGGGAAAGGCTTGGGACCTCTCCAAGATGGTATGAAAGAACCCTTTGAGGTAGAACCATGGCCCACCCGATGTGGTGTGGGCCTATTTCCTAGTAAGGGTCAACCCTTCCCTTTTGAAGATGATGATCAACTCATATGTTATCAAGATTATTTGGATGGGCATGATGATTTGCCTCTAAAAAATCAGCCATTTACATGCAATATGCTATCCATAGCTTATCCTGAAATGATTGTTGAATCCGATGATGAGTTGGAAGGAGATATTTTCCATGATGTCTCCGTTGAAGAGTTGTTACACAATGGTTTTTATTTTGATGGTTCTATACCTACTATAGCCCAACTTGAGGCCACGACTCCTCAAGATGAATTATCCAAGTTAACCTTAAAATAATTACAAGAATTGGGTGTTTCACCCGCCCCACCTAATTTTGAAAGAGATCTACACATGGAAGTAGAAAACGTCATTAAAGTTAACATTGGAACTGAGGATAATCCCCACATAATCAATATTGGATCAGAATTAAGTCAAGAAAAACAAGAGCAATACATTGCATTCCTTAAAGAATATGAAGATGTCTTCGCTTGGACATATGAAGATATGCCAGGTTTAGACCCTTCTGTAGTCATGCATCACCTAGTAGTCCATCCGGATGCTAAACCTATTAAACAGAAACTTAGAAAAATGCATCCCAAAATGGCCTTACTAGTCAAAGGAGAACTAGAAAAACTGTTGAAGGTTATTTTTATACAAGAACTCAGTCAGCTGGAACTCCTAGATGAAAAGTGCATCAATGCTTTGGAGCATCTTCGTGCCTACCAAAACAAGCTTAAAAGATCATATGCTAAGAAATTTCGTCATCGATCCTTTGAGGTCGGCGACCTTGTTTTAAAAGAAAATCAAAAAAATACTAATGCAACTAAAGACCTTAAAGGTAAATTTGAACCCAACTGGCTTGGACCATATATTATCACTGCTAAATTTGAATCGGGAGCATACAAATTATCTACCTTAGATGGTAAAGAACTTAAAGAACCCATGAACATTTTGCATCTTAAACGTTACTATGCATAAAAAATTGGTCATTTCATCATTGTATATATTTGTTTAAAATATTTCAAAAAACCACTATCTTGTATTTCTTTCAATTTATAAACTTAAAAATATAAAAACACCAAAAACATCCAAATCATCAAAATCTTCAAAACCATCTTTTATCTTTGTACCTCTCAATTTGTGAAGTATTGCAGTTATATTTTCAAATTATTTTGGATAAATTAGCATTTATTTGGAATCCCGCACTTTCACATACACATGAATAAATATCTTGATTTTATCTGGCATGATTACTAATCTCTCTTATATCAAAGTCCACAAAATTCAATTAAATAAAGTTTTGAGCATAGAGAATTGATCTTGTTATTTACTTAAACCAAGCATATCCTTTCACAATAAAATGATTATATTTGTAATGTCCATGCTATGCTACATAGTAGAAGTGGTTTCTTGAGCGAAAAGTTTCCCCTGCTATCCTATCATGCACATGGTCTAGAATCTTTGAGAATTGACAAAAGGACAAGCTCACCCCTACCCAGAATAAAAATCCCTTGCTCTACAGATAATCCGAGCAAGTATCCCTAGAATAGGAAGCAAAAGAAAAAGAAAAATCAAGCAAAATCATGAGAAAAAGAAGCATTATTTCAGAATCATTTTGTACTCTCTTAGCACTATTTCAGCATTATCTCAAATATCAAAGCAAAAGATACGAAAAAGAAAAATACAAAAAAAAAAGAGAAAAAAAAAAAAGCAAAGAAAGCAAAACAAGCAAAAGCAAAAGCAATAAAATCCCTTTCCCTACCCATTGAAAAGAAAAGAAGGGTTGATGAGCTTGAATCCCTGGAATTCTCAATTATTCAAAAACTGTGAGGTAAGCCCCATAATAGGTGGTTTGTGCCCAACCCGCTTGGCCTTGGGTAACTCCTAGCGTGGCGATATGTCTGTCACATTAGCGACCTTCTTTTGTATAGACCTATGTCTCGCTTATGGATTAGCTAGCTCTTGATAACCCGACTTACATAGTAGTTTGGTACGGTTATATGCATCTAAATCATGGTTAATGAACACTTATTTGGTTAATTCAAATCACTTGTATCAAATTATCTTGCTCAAAACTGGTAAATGCACAAAGCAATTGCACACACATTTGTATTTGAGAGATTTTGTGTATCATTATGATAAATCAAGATCGGAAATGAACTCACATACGCACATGGGATTCCTTATAAATCTAACTTTTGTCTTTAAGATACTTTGAAATATTTTTGCAAATTGTCTGGAATAATTTCATTTTCTTCTCTAAGAACAGTTGTTTAGTATAAAGACAACTACATGCATTACCAAAAAAATCAAAATCATTTTTAAAAACATGCAATAAAGTTACATTTATATATAACTTTTGACTTTCGCGACGATGGTATAGTTCCAAAACCAAAATTGGAATTTTATGCCTAGCACAAGTCCTCATCTTCATATTTTCTATTTATTTTCAAAAATTAAAAATCAACCATGCAATAAAACTATTATTTTCTTCTTTGGATTTCACGATGATGGTATAAGTCTATACCTAAATATTCTATGCCTAGCGCAAACCATTGTTTTAATTTTATTTTCCCATCTATTTAAAATCATAAAAACATATGACTTAAATCATTATGTTCCACAATTATGCTTTAAAAGAACGAACATTGTTACTATTTCATGTCATTATGTCAACATCCAATTTTGCAATGATGGTATAATTCCTAGGGAATTATTCACAAATTTTATCACACTTAGGAATTTATGCCTAGCAAAAATCATTTTAAAATATTTCATGCATACTATTTTTATGAAAATCTGAAAACAAATCACCATCATCATCATCATTTGCATCATCACAACACAAAGTCTTAAGACAGTCTCTTAAGCACTCTTTTACTTTTAACAATATTTCTATACTAGGATTAGCTTGACGACCTAGCGAGCGGCGACTCCATGAAATGGTCTATAATAGCGACAATGTCCTTTGAAATTATTGTTAGAAGTCCCTTTTATTTTTATCAAATTATCCCACAAACAACCAATTTGTTTACATCGGATTATTTCATTTAAATTTTAAAAGCATGACATTCAAACCATAATATTTCCAAACGACATAATTACATGAATCATCAAATCAATGCACACCAAAACATTAAAGCATCATACAAACACATAAGACAAGTCATATGATCAAAAATATCTCATCTATATATATATCAACAATATATACATCATCTCAAAACTGGATCGGTATGCCACAATCTGTACCTCGGCATACTCAATCCTCTATCAAAAATAATAAACACTATGTATCAATATGTGTAGTGCAGTCTGTAGCAGCTAGCCTCGAGAACCCCTCGAGCTCTCAGCCTCATCTCCTCCCTCGCCCCGAGGTGGACGAGGTGGCCCCATCATAGTACGTGTGGTGCTATGAGTCCTGGACTCTGATCGTGATGATGTCCTCGATGACCTCATCATGACAGGCTCCGCAATGGGGGCCGACAATGGTAACCTCTGCTCCTCTGGCACCATATGGTGGTATAGCATCTGATAGAATGTGATCTGGGCAATAGCCCATGCTAGGTCCCGAGTGCTCACCCCTTCGCTCCATGCTTTGAGGCGTGCAACCTCATCTCTGAGCTGTGTGGCCTCCTCTCGGTGTCGTGCAGCCTCATCCTGCAAGGACTACACCTGAGCCTAGAGATGAATAGTCTCCGCCCGGAGAGTAGCCATCTCGCTACTCTCTCCTACCTCGACACCCTTGCCCTTATCGGGTGATGGTGGCCTCTCTCTCTATGGAGAAGGGGGTCTCTCCTCCCTCCTCTCCCACTGCCGTGGCCTCTGCTGAGCCTGTGGCCTCCTTTGCTCTCTCCCACCATGACCCTGTGCCACCTCAATGGCCGCTTGGTGCCGCCTCCCCATTCGACGCACAACTACATGAATCGAACCCTGAGCCATCGTAAGCTAAGGAGGGCAGATGCCTACATACTAGGCATCATAGCTGTTAGTAACCCCATCATTGTCACCATCCACTAGCTGGATGGGGGCATCGTTCGCATCCTCACTCTAGAAGCGTTGCATATCTAGAGCCCCGCTGACTGTAGTGTTATCCTGAACGATCCGAGAAAACTCGTAGTCCCTGAGATATGGGATCCCCTACTGTAGACCGAACTACCTCAAAACTTGGTCATAGCGGTGGAGCTCCACCTCTCTCCTCTCCATCCTTAGCCAGTAGGTTCACCTAACGTGAGCCAGCTCCTATCTGTCTTGGAAAATGAACAGTAACAATGAATTAGGGTTTTACCCTATTTTTCTTAATTTTATTCAAAAACACTTTAACAACATTTTAAAAATTTGCTTTTCCATGTTTTTACCTCAAACGTTCGATTTGGGTAAAAAAACGGAGGGGGCACCATAGTAAGCTGTCGTACGATTCGACCTAGAATTGTCTCCTAAAAATGGGAATAATTTTTGCTTTCTCGTAGATCGATAAGAACTCATATTTAATGCATTTTCTTTGGAAAATTCACTAAAGAGGGGGCAAAATGTAGCACCCTAAAATTGGCATAGTAAACCTTAGAAAATAATTAAAATTACCTTAGTAATAATTCAAATTTAAATTTTAACCTCGAACCGCCCGTTAACCGCCTATTAAACCGCTTTCCTCATTTTTCGTGCCATTTTTAGGATTTTTTGTGACCATTGGATGATATCGTCGTCGATCAGACGATATCACCTTAGATCAAATGAATTCATCTGGATCAGAACGTCCAGACGATTTCATCCCAAAACTGATTTTTCATAATTAGCTTCTATTTCAACGGCGTCTCTAACCTGGACAAAAGCGTGTCTATGCGGTTAGAGACTTCCCCCGTTGGAGATCTCCCAAATTGGGATGATATCCAACCTCCCAACATCCTTCCTATGCCTATTTAATCTTAGGCCCTCCCCTTGACATTCTCCTGGCTGAATTTTCTTGTAACACAAGTTCTATTTGCATTAGACCATCTTAAATCACCATTTGCCTTCGTATTTTTCCAATTTTATTTGTAGGAACTTCATTGTTTTTCAACCAGAGCAAGCTCAGATCGTCGTAGACGATCCTGTACAATCTCGGACAATCACGCCCCAATTCGAGATGATTTCACACTCTATAAGATGATTTCGATTGCAGTCAACATTGGGGGCAATTAGTGCCTAAAGTTTGCACTTTTCTCTTCTCATATGTTGTTTCATTCTACATTTAGATCAGTTTATTGTTATTTTCTGCTATTTTGCATTTTGGAGTTCACCCATATAGCTTAAGTGCATGATAAGATCATAATTTGTCATTAGAATACTATAATTTACTTGAATTTCTATTCGTAATTATCGTTTTAGTATCTATATTGTCATTTTCCTCTATTAGTATTACTGCATTTTCTGTGTTCTATGTCTATTTCTCTGATTGTAGGTCTCTAACGAATTCGTATTTGTCTGACGAATTTGTCAGATCTCAGACGATCCTGTATGATTTCAGATGATCCTATCAGATTTCAAACGATCTTGTCTGATCGCAGATGATCCTGTCATATCAGAGGCGATCTTGACTGCTTCAAAAATTAGAACCTCCATCAGCCATCGAAATCAGGTATGACTTTTCTCATCTAGCTTATTATCTGTGTTTTCTATTCAAATATATTTTCTATATTCATTTAAATCTGCATTTCATATAGAACAGTTTAGATTCATTTGGCCAAACCTAGGATTTGAATGATTAAAGATAAAATTGAACACATCAAACACATTCCCAACCTAGGCATGGATACTGCCACTAAATGTTTCCTGGTGAACCCCACCATCCGTAAAAAAATCACCTTAATACCCCTCCCTCGAGAGGCGGGACCTTCAAAGGGCCTCTCAGTCCGAGGTATTGTCCCATCCTTCTCGCATCCCCCTTTCGGGTGCAGATCCTTTAGCTTGAAGGTAAGGGTGCAGAAAATTTGGAATGATACAAGTAGTCTCCAATGGATAGAGATCCATTAGCTAGGTCAGTGATGATCGAGGTCTTCTAAGTGAGGATAAAGCTCTTTTGTGGAGAGATATCCACAAGCTAGTGCAGTGGGGGAAGTAGTCTTATAAGAAGATCACCATCTAGAGTAGAGAAGAAAGAGTTCTCTTATGGATAGAGATCCATGAACTAGAGCAAGGGGAAAAAGTTCTCTTATAGAGTGTGATCGACGAAGTAACTAGGAATATAGATTTCTTCTATGGAGAGAGATCCATGAACCAGTTGAGGAGAAAGAGTTCTCTTGGGTCAAGTTCCATGAACCAGAGAAAATGGGAAAGGTTTCTCTTTTGGATAGGTATCCATAAATCAAAGAATTAGGGGATTGGTGTCTCCTTTGGATAGAGGTCCATAAACATTGTAATAGGGAAGTGATTCCCAAGATATTTTTTGAGAAAATTTAGTAGAAATATTTTCTTTGTGGAGTAGCCCACATTGGGTGAACCACGTTAAATTGGTGTCTTTATTGTGTGTGATGATGTGTGCATTGCTTTGATTAATTTTTTTGATATTGCTATTTATTATAGTGGATGATATTTTTTGGGAAATAAAAGTAAAATTTGATCCTATACTATTCACCCCTCCTCTTAGTATAATATTGTGTTCTTCAATTTGTATCAGAGCGGGTTCCTTCAGAAGAGTTTAACAACTTGAAGGAAAAGTATACAGGGAACACAAATGGCACCATTGTTCTATGGGAATAATTATACATTTTGGAGTGTAAGAATGAATATTACCTAATTGCATAAGAAAATGAGACATGGCAAGCATTTGAGGATGAGTGCACACTGCCAGCTACTCCTCCTACAGATAAATATGGTAGGCTATTACATTTACATAATTTAAAGGTAATGAATGCAATATTAATTGGTTTATGTGAAGCAGAGTTTGTAAAATTTATGCACATAAGTAGAAGAGATATGGGAAAAGTTGAAAAAAACATATGAGGGAGACAAAAAGGTCAAGATGGTAAAATTACAAAATCACAAGAAAACATTTTAAGACTTGAAGATGAAGGATGAGGAAGACATTGCTACATACTTAATTCATGTGGATGAGGTTTTTAACTCCATGCAAGGACTTGGGTTTAAATTTGAAGAATCAGATGTTTTTCAAAATGTTTTAAGGTCACTTCCTATGAGGTATAGTGAAAAGGTTTCAGCCATAGAAGAAATAAGAGATATTGAAACTTTGACTAGGTATGAATTAAATGGAACTCTCACATCATTTGAGATGAGAATAGGAAAGGATCATATTCCCAAGAAAGATGCATCCTTAAAAGTAGCAAAGAAATAAAAATATAAGAAGATAGATTCAAGTGATGATTCATCCAATGATGAAGAAGCAAACTATGTCAAAAAGAATAAGGACTCAAGAAATCACAAAGGTACAAAAATAGTTAAGTGTTTCAATTGTGGTAAATATGGTCACTATGCATCTAACTTTATAGAAGCTCGAAGTAGTAGGGGTGAAGAGAAACGGGATCATAAGAACAGGGAAGCAGGAAAATCTAGGTATCAAAAGAAAAATAGGTATGGATAAAACAAGTATGAAAATAAGTTGTTCCAAAGGCATAAGAAGATTTTATATGCAGATACGACATGCAAGATTTCAAGTGATAGTAATGGAAGATCCTCATATAATGAAGAATAAATTCTCCTCTTCGAAATAGAGGAAGAAGGAAGTGTTTCTATTGGAGATAAATTTGAAAGGTATGAAGATGCTCTTGAAGATAAAAAGATAGAGTAAGAATCAGAAAATGAAGAGGAAGGAGTAGTTGATCTAGAATCTGAGCTTATTTATTCTCTTAAGGAATTAAAAAAAATTAGAAAATAGAATTCAAGACTCAAGGTTCAATTTCAAGAATGTGATGAAGAGAAAGGAAAGCTTATACAATATCTGACAAACTCAATATCTAAGACAAGGAGATTTAAAGAAAAGTTAGAGGCAAAAGTCTTAGAATGTGAAATATTAGAGCATGAGGTAGCTTCACTAAGAAATGAAGTGAAAGAATCTAAAGACAAGCTACACAGGTTTGGGAAAAGCTCAAAAACCTTGGATAAGATTATCAAGGTACAAAGATCTTCATCAAACAAGATAGGACTTGGTTTTGAAGAGGAACAAAGAGAATAAGGAGAGGAGTCAATCTCAAGATCCAAAGAAGAAGAAGCTTTAGAAGAAGAGAGTGAAAGAGAAAGTGAGACTTATGAGGATAAGTTGGAAAATAGAAGGTTCAACAAGGAAAGGAACAATGCACAAATGAGGAATATGAAACATCACAGGGAAGAAAGGACTAAGAGACCAATGGGGTCAAGGAAAAACTTCTTCAATGGATGTTGTTTCTCATGTCATAGGTTTGGTCACAAGGCTATGCAGTGCAGGACACATGAAAAGAAGGAATATGGTTTCACCAGGAGAAATTTCAAAAATGGATATCTCTTTCAAGGGTATTGTCACTCTTGTAATCAGTTTGTTCATAAAGCAATTCATTGCAGGGTTCATGATAGGAATGGATATGGCTTCACCAGGAGGAACTTCAAGATATTTGCACCTTCAAGGAACCACAAAATTAAGTGTTATAAGTGCAATAATTTTGGGCATATGGCTAAGTGGTGTAGAATAGAATTTCTAGAGACAAGCAGGAACATGAATACTCAAAATAATCAGAAGGATCAGTTGAGGAAGAAGGTGGACAAAGAAAAAGAGTAGTGTATGTTGGGAGTAGAGATACTCCCACCCTAAAATTAACCACCCCAAGGAGAGGAGGTGGGGAGGGGGTTGAGTTAAGATTCTTATATTTAGTCCCAAATGTGTTCCTTTGCCATTGATGTCAAAGGGGGAGAGATTTGAGTTAGGGGATAAGCATTTAGTCAAGGGGAGCATTTTCTCAGGGGGAGTAGAATTAGAAAAAGGAAAAATGAATGGTTAAATAAAAAGGGTTGCCATCAATGACAAAGGGGGAGATTGTTGGAAATTTTGAGTAGTTGTGTTGTCATTGATGTCAAGAGTTAGTGTCAGTGATGTCAAAATTTAGTGCAAGGAATTGAAAAAAGGAGGGTTAAAATATTTATATTTTAAGCCCAAGATATTTGGTTTAAATATTCACATGATTGGTCAAAAGGTTGGCTAAATACCCTGAAGGAAGGAGATACCTAGGCCTAAAGGAAATAATATTATAATATTTATTATTATAATATTAAAGGTATTAAGATAAGGCCTAAGGTTAAAAATGAAAACACCTAGGCCCAAAGGAAATAATATTATAATATTTATTATTATAATAATAAAATAAAGCCTAAGGTTACTTGTAAATTAATTATAATTTTTATATTATAATTAGTTTATAATATAAATTAATTATAAACCCTTAGTAAGGGTTGGGCACAAAAACATTAAGTCTAAATTTTTTTCCCCCATCAACGTCAAAACAAGGAAGGGATATGGTATTTATACCATAATGTTTAATGGCATAAGGTAAGTCTTCGAAAATTATATATGCGAAGGGCTAACAAATAATTTGATGTGATTTTCGTGAGCAAGGCATAGATGAAGCTTTTTTAAAATCTAAGGGTGGTGTGTGGATGCATAAAGGGAAGAGAGTGTGTACCTATTACCATCCACTCGGGTGGCCTAGTGGCAAGGCTTGGTAGCATAAGGCTTAGGCGGAACAGAGGTCCCACGTTCGATTCCCGATGGCAACAAAGGGAAGAGGTTTTTGTTTCAAATATTTTGCACCAACGGAGGTTACAAAATGTGGGAAGTGCATAGTGGTGTTTGTGTGGGCATGCAGCCCAAGTGGTAGCCTAGCCATGGCTAAGGTGCTAGGCGGGTGGTGAACGTGAGTTCGATTTACATGGAGTGCATGGTGGTGTTTATGGCACGCAAAATTATTTTTTTATTAAAGTGGCTAAGGTATGATTTAATATTTTTATTTTTGCCATATGTTTAGAATTATAAGGTGTGTGCAAGGAATATTATTTGTGCATTCTAAAGTGAATTTTGGGTTAAGAATTGGAGAGCATAAGGTGTATTCAAAGGACTTTATTATTGTAATTTGAAATTTGTTTTGAGTTAGAATATTAAAGTGTTTGGAAGGTTGAAATTTGGATTGAAATATGTTATGTTGAGTTGGAGTTAAAAGGAGCCATAGGGATATTGTTATTTTGTTTGAGTGAATGAATGATATATTTATTGGAGTTATTTTTAAGGAAGGAGTAATAAGGTATATTTGTGAGTTGACATTTATTATGGTGAAATATTTATTGAGGTAAATATTCCTGTGGATATTTTGAGATAGACTGTTTCTATCTAACCTAGATTTGGAAAAAGGATTTGGTTGTGAGTAAAATAGGTTTTGAAGACATATCTCCATCAAAATAAAAATGTATGGGCACATCATATTTTGATTGAAGTATTGTTGGATTGAATGTTGTGAAATATAAGGTGGAGTGAAAAGGATTGTTTAATAGTATTGTTGGAAATATTTGAGTGAATTCTTATATGCATGATTGGTGAATGTTTAGAGAACATTGGAGATAGAAATTGAAGATTATTTGAGTTAGGGTTTGAGACCCACATTGTGCTCTTTGTTTGAATAAGTAATGAAAACACTTGTTTAGGGTTTGTGAGCAAGTTGTGTTTCATTGATTGAATGATTGAGTGAAACTTCTTGAGCATTGGTTGTGGGTGATATTGAAAGTGAATGTGCAAACATTAGAAATCAGATTTGTGAAAGCAATAGACTTAATGATTGAGTAGAACATATTGAGTTTTTGATAGAGTACATCATTCTCTATATGTTCCAGAGGTTAAAATAATTTTGAATAGAATATGTCTAAACTACTTCAAGTTAAAGGAATTACTTTGAAGATTAGACAAAGCAATTGATAGCATTATGTGAAATATTTGAGATTGATTGAGCATATCTTGTGAGCTGTATTGAGCATGTGTTTGAGCATATTTGAGTAAGATTTTGTTAAATCTTAAGGACAACTTTGAGTAAGCTTTTGTGAAAGCTTAAGGACAGAGTTGAAGCAAGATTTTGTGAAAGCTTGTAGGTATATTTGGGTAAGTCTTGGTGAAGACTTGTAGGCATATTTGAGGTAAGTCTTGGTGAAGACTTGAGAGCATATTGAGCAAGTTCTTGAGAGGACTTGAGGGCAGATTTGAGGTAAGTCTTGGTGAATACTTGAGAGCAGATTGAGCAGGTTCTTGAGAGGACTTGAGGGAATATTTGAGGTAAGTCTTTGTGGAGACTTGAGAGAAGAGTTGATTGATTTATTTGTTCAAGATTTGTGTTAAGGCTTAGGGTAAATCTAAGCAGATTTTATTTGTGATTTTTTCAAGCTTTGTGTCAAGTCTTGGGACAATTCTAAGCAGAATTTTGTTTTTGATTTGATCAAGCTTTGTGTTAAGGCTTGAGGATAGATTTGAGGATAGATTTTGGTGTATATTTGAGAGTATATTTGTGCTAGACCTAAGATAGAGTTAGAGTATATTTGTACTAGATCAAGGACAGTGTTTGGTGTAGATCTGAGATAGATTTAAGAGCAATCTTTGGAGGTGATAGAGTAGAGGATAGTAGTCTCCAGTGGATAGAGATCCATTAGCCAAGGCAGTGAGGACATAGGTCTTCTAAGTGAGGACAAAGGTCTTCTATGGAGAGAGATCCACAAGCCAATGCAGTGGGGGTAGTAGTCTCCTAAGAAGATCACCATCCATATCAGAGGAGAAAGAGTTCTCCTATGGATAGAGATCCATGAACCATAGAAAGGGAAAATATTTCTCCTATGGAGTGTGATCCATGAAGCAGTTGGGAAGATAGAGTTCTTCTATGGAGAGAGATCCACGAACCAGTTGAGGAGAAAGAGTTCTCCTGGGTCAAATTCCACGAACCAGAGAAAAGTGGAAAGGTTTCTCCTATGGAGAGAGATCCACAAATCAGAGCATTAGGGGATTGGTGTCTCCTTTGGATAGAGGTCCATAAAAATTGTAATAGGGAAGTGATTCCCAAGAGATTTTTTGAGAAAATTTAGTAGAAATATTTTCTCCGTGGAGTAGCCCACATTGGGTGAACCACGTTAAATTGGTGTCTCTATTGTGTGTGATGATTTGTGCATTGATTTGATTATTGTTGTTGATATTACCATTGATTATATTGGATAATATTATTTGGGAAAGAAAAGTAAAATGTTGATCTTATATTGTTCACCCCCCTCTCAGTATAAGCTTGTGTTCTTCAAAATAAATTAAATCGTGGTATCCAAGATAGGATAGGAGCTTAAAAGGAAGATTTTTCTTCTTGTTAAACCCTATCTATGTGTGAATTTTACCCATAAAACTAGCTTCTTATGACACAATAGGAAAAAAATCTTAAATTTGATCTCATACAAAGAAGGGCATGCTTTTGTAACTGTCGTAGTTTGCATGATCACATTAAAGAGTATATGCAACATAAATGTTTGGTCCAATATCCTCAAGAATAATATAAGGTAAATACAAATTTTAAAATAAATTAATTTCATTGTCATAAATTATATATTTTATCCTATGACCATCTAATTTTCAAAATTATCCATATGTAATATTGAAGTTATTTCACTTTTGGAACATGCCTTAAATTGGAAAATTGGACTAGAAAATATTGATCTATAAGAATATTACATATGTAGGTGAATGCTTATAGAATCATGTTTGATAATGAGGACTATTATTACTATATTTAGGTGTTGTACTTCTCTAATGTGTAGAACTAGGGGATCTCCTCAAGTGGAACATGGATAAATGAGTCTTAGAAGGAGGTTATTTTTGCTTCTCACATATGGAGAATAGACCAATGGTAAAATCTTAGATGTTGGAAATAAATAAATAAATTAGAGCATAAACATATCTATATTAAGATAAGTGATACTCATCACAATATTAACTAAGGCTATCATTAGAATTATCTACCTCTTAGGGAAGAATGAACTCATTAGAATTTAGAAGGAACCTTTGATACACTATTCTAAAATAGGTATTTGCATGCCTACTTTATCATGTTCCTTTTATACTCATGGTAACATTTTTTGTTAGCTTTCAAGAGTTCCGTATATGTTTTTTTTTTTTTGGATTTAATGAATCCGGGTAGGTTGTCCAGCGTTTATGGCCACCACAGTATTTTGCATTGTCCGCCCAAAATCCGCCACATAGATCTTCGCGCAGTCCGCCCCTATAACCACCATGCAACAATCATTTTAAACATTTTATGCCACTGAAAGCACCAGGAAAGGGACAAGCGTTCAGTCCGGTGAGGCCCAAGATTTGAACCTTGGACCTCCACCCCCCTTATGGGATTTGGATGAACCAATAGGTCTACACCTCGGACCTAAGAGTTTCGTATATGTTGCATCATCTAAGAGCTTGGAATAAGTGTAAGACATTTTTTTTACCACATTGGAAGACTCTTTTGGGATTATCATAAGACGATTTTGACTAAATATATGAACACCATAATATTAGCCTTATCTACATTAAATGGATAACTAACATATGTCTAGCCAATTATGCATCTAGTCTCTTCATAAAATATTTACTATGATTGTTTTGAAGAGAGGTTTGCTAAACATTAAAATGGTATATTATATAAACTTAAATATTTTGATTTGTTGCATGTTCTAAATTGTCCCTTTAATGATTAATTTATAATTAAAATCATAAAATTTAAATATATATTCATTTTGAATGTAGTAAAATTATAATTTTCATTAAGGACAATAGGGAAGGTTTTTTTTTAAATGACAATAATTTTGAAAATCTTGTCCTAGAATACCATACCATAAGAAAAATGACCTATATTTGAACTATGATGATTTGGTTTCTCTTTATTCCATATAATTTTTTTATTTATTCACTTATAAATAACTCCCTTAATATTGTCCATTGTCATGATTAAGACCCAAAAATAGCAAAACTAGTTGATGGCCTTTGTTGTCATTGTTCTTCTTGAGATTATTTCATGAAATATATAGGATAATTTGTTTTGTCTATAATAATTAGTAGAGTTCATATTATACATAATCTTGGAATTGGTAACACGATCTCCATTAACCCATCTATTTTTGTTGTTAGGTTTAGGATTTAGAAAAACTTATTATTATTCTAGTCTTCCTAAATTCCTTGCATGCGCTTTACAATCATGCAAAGTTGAAAAGTTATATTTCATTTAAGATTATTTTTTATTGTGGTTAAGGGACATTTAGTAAATACTTACTTAAGGGTGGTGTTGTTAATGTTATGCTTTGCTTTATAGCTAAGGTATCTCCATATTTTAATGAAACTTTCAATATTTTTATTTGGTGCTTACTTGGCCAAAAATTGGAAAATATTATCATTTAATATTTGTTCTACTCCAAATTTAAATCTTAGAAGATATACTAATTACTCAGAAATTTCAAATGAACATTTACATATGTTTGCATGTCAATTCAATATAAGTCCTTTGAATAACCATGTTATCAATTTTGTGCTAGAATTGGGGTTCAAGTTTATCCAATAATTAGATTTATTCAATAACCCACTAATAATTTTGTTGATAATTTTGTATCCATCATATGAAAGTGCTGCCATTGAAGGTTGGTATATAGCAAGCAATTTGAGGCTATAATATATATTGAGTCACTTTCTAAGTTAAAAATGTTTCCCTTGGTTGATATGGAAATATTAAGACCTTATTATTCCTACTAGAGGCATAATAATTGGAGATTATATAGGGTATAATGTTTCCCCTAGGTATACTAGTTGTTTAGTTGCTTTTTGGTTCATATGTTATATTTTTTATTTATATTTCCACCGTCTTATTTCGTTTTGAATTTTCTCTCTTGTATTTTTTGTTCTATTTTCCAATATTGAGTTTATGCATGTTGATTTCTATTGTCTTTTATTTTGACCTTACAACTTCCAAAAATATTTATCTTCCTCTCCTCTATATAATTGTTAATATTAATATTAGATATAAAAATTTATTCAAAAAAATATATTTATTTTGATTAGGCATTTGAAAATGTAAGTTTTTTTTTTTTGGTAAGTAAGAGAATATTATAATTAACACCGGGTTTTAACTGGTTGACCCAAAACCATTTTACAAAATAGGGTCCACTGACCAACTGGACAAAGGCCAAGCCCTAAAAGTTTAAACTGACAACAAAAATGGCCAAGACCTACTCTTCCATTAGAATACAGCCAAACTAAACTATGGAAGCCTAATATTATGGCCATCAGAAAAGAAAGACGCAAAAAGAACTAACAAAGACAAAAACTAATCATGCAAGCACCATGCAGAGTAGCTTGTGCCCATATAAAAATAATAGAATATGGTCAAAAAAAAAAAAAAAAAACATCCCATAGAATGGACAGCCAAGAGGCCAAGCCGTCTTCCTTGTAGTCCTCATCTAACTTCTTATCATCGTTCTTGCCATCATATTTAGATTTTGCCTTTGACTCCTTGTGCCCCTGGAACTGCTGGCTATAAAACAGAAGATTTAAGGAATCACACAAATCAACAGCTGCACTGATGAGGCTAGACAGACTCTTCAACGGGTTGATACTGTTGGAGGCTGATGAAATTGTCATCTTCTCCAAGACTATTATGGTGGGGTCTGGTGCCTCATTGTCAGGGATCTCCAACACTTTGTTATTTCTTGCTAGGGCCTTTTTGCGACATCGAATCCAAACACACCTTGGGAAATACTTGATGCCAAAGCAGATTTTTCCCATGCATGAATTTGTAGATAAAAAACCTATATCAGTGCCCCACCAGCTGCAAAAAAACACTAGTCACATGAACAAAAAAAACAAATATGACAAAATCCATTATAAGGTTCAAATTTTTTTTTTTAAAAATGCCCCCATTTTCTGTCATTGATCCACTTTGAGCCTTCCAATCTAAAGTTTTTCATTATCTATCACCATTGAGACTGCATGAGGAAGATTTTCAGTCCACGTGATCAAATTTGCTGCTACAATGCCTTCATTTTCCAGCCTATCAGCTGCCATGTTTGCTTCCCGAAAGGTATGCAAAATTATGGCCTCAGGTCGGTCATGAATTAGAGCCCTTGCTTCATGGATGTAGTCATCAAATCTCCAAGGAGCTCTCTTAGTGTTCTTTAGAAGATTTATAATAATAAGAGAATCACCTTCCACCAATAGTTTCCCTGGATAATTCTCTGCCACCTTGAGGCTCCTCCAAACTGCCCTTGCTTCAGCCACATTGTTAGTTTGAGCTCCAAGATGTTCTGCAAAAGCTACAAGCACCTCACCCTTGTGGTCTCTAAGTAAGCCACCAGCCCTAGCTTCACCTGGGTTGCCCCTAGATGCCCCATCAAAATTTAACTTAATCCACCCTAGGGGGGGTGGGGTCCATGTGATCATGGTTCTAGGACAGACTTGAGGATGATTGAGGCCATCAGTGAGAGGTAAGTTGATCAATAATTTGTATTGGTGTTCTTTGAACAAATGGACAAGGATTGAATTTAGTTAAATGATCCTTAATCATATGGTACAAGGAACCCTTCCTTATAATTTTTGTGATATTATGAACATACCTTCTTGAATTTGTTTTAAAAAGCATACTAACCATGGTTGGGCTATATTATCAATTCATGTTCTTAAATATTTCTTGCCACTTTTGTTATTGTTTTGATTAGAGGTTCTACTATTTTTTAATTTCCACTTTTTAATATTTTTTGTAGAATCTTTGTGGCCTAAGCTTCAATGGTGATTTGATAAAAGTAGGGGTTGATCAGAGTTCCTTAGTGCATAATTCCAAAACCACTTTAGATAACTAGCTTTGGTACCCATATAGACATTTCAAAAAATAGGTTGGCACTAATCTCCTCTTTTCCACTATCATCATGTTAGTACTTTCTATCAATTCTAAATCTAATGCCAAGTATATGATAGCATCAAAATTATACATTGATGCAAAAATTGGTTTAGAACAAATTCTTTAATACTCATCTATTTGGATACCTTAAATGATAGAAAATGTTAGTAAAAAAATAAAAAACATGAGAAGGTCATTACAACACCCAATTCATTCATTCTAGTCCAATTTATCCACTTGTACACTTAAATAATTATCACCTAGTTTTATTAAGTGTAATAAATATATTATAGGTTGTTTATTGATACTCATAATATCCATTGAAAGCTAAAGTGGCATACCTCCTAGTGCCTTTATAACCTTGTATATTCCATATTTGTAGTTTATAATTTCTTCTATTCAAATTCAAAAAATAAGGAATCTATAAATTCGTATGATTATTTCCTTCTCTATCATTTCTTTTACTTGATTTTATTTCACCTTGTATATTAGAGTGTCCTACACCTCATTGTGTTCATTGTATCAATCTTATGTAAATAATTTTAGTTATAACATTAGAGCTCTATATTATGAAATATAATAATATATGTATACACTAGAATTTTGAATATTACTCTACCTTATATGTGATACTAGTGACTTATGTATGTTGTCCTTCATTCCAATCATCCTAGGCACCCATGCATGGATTAACATGTTATCAAAATAAGCTTCTTATTCTTCAATGAGAGGTTTGATAGAGCACTCTCACTCACTTCTTAACTCTTAACTCTACCTCATCCCATTTCTAGACATCCTTTCCTAACACATGACCTTTAATTACATCCCATTATTGGATACCTATTCCCATGCATTTTTAGTGTAATAAGCAAGACATAAAACCAAGCTCTAAATTCAACTACACTAAAGCATGTTTGCCTTGTAAAGGAATCCAAGTAATGGAAAAATCAATGTCTAAACCCAAGATCAAAATAACTAACATAAAAATATAATTCAATATGCTCTAGAGAAATGGAGAAAAATATTATTTGAAAATGTCTAGGATCTCATACTTTAATCAAGAACTCTATCTACAACTGCAAAACCTATGCCATTTCGAAGCCAAGTACCTTGAAATATGTACATCAACATTAATATTTTAGTATTTTCATGTTATATTAATATAAATAAGTTAGATAATTGGATTAAAAAACTAATGACCTACTACAACATCAATTGATTCTTTAAAACTAATAATATTGTCTTTGTAGCGTTGATGATGTTAAAATTAGTTTTCTATTGGTGGGAATCCATGAGCATCAAGGAAAAATAGTTAAACAATCCCATCTATTCCTAGATAAAATTAATAAATCTAGTTCATGAGTGGATATATCCATGACACCACTATGAAGATAATTACATACAACTTTAGAAATTAAAACAATATAGAGACCAAACTATCTAGTAGTATACTAACAAGTTCAATGATCTGATTAGTAACCTATGAATCAAAGAAGATAAGAGACATGAGATAATTATATGAGTATATTGTACTACTATCCAAAATATGATACAAATTTCCTTTTAGTAAATTATTTGGCATAAGCATACTATGTCACATAAAAACTAGAGAAGAAGACAAGCAAATTAGAAAGGATTGATAACCATGCCAAACTAGATCATGACACAAAAATTAAATTTTCCAATTGATTGCTCATCTAAAGAACCTATACCAAAAGTACCTCATGCTTCATCCAATCCCAATTCACCTAAGTTCCAAATAATGACATGCAAGATATGGGAAATAAATGTTACAACCACTATAAAACTCACACTCATAGTAACTCAGTTTTAGGTCTAGCAAAAGAAATTAGTCATCCATCTAGAGATAATAGTTATTCATCCCCATTTGATGGAGAATAATAGGTAGGTATCACATGCTTGATCTTAAATACTCAACATGTAGGTAACATATCAAACATTTGTTACCTCTAAATAATTAGACTTCCTCTTCCACATTTATTTCTAGGTAAAGGAAAATCCCCTCCACATCATTATTGATACTAGGATCCAAAACAGCGCCATTGTATAAGATGCTATCAAATACCTAGGTATATATACTATTTTATAGACTCAACCTTGTTCTTTGGTTTGGTTATACTAGAAAACTTCATTGAGGTTTGTAACCAATCCACCATTCAATTAGACATTAAAATAATGCACAATATAGTCACCTATGTTGTAATACCACTAGATATTTGTGAAGTATTATTGGGAAGAACCTATCTCTCTAAATGCAAGTCAATCTACAATTCTTTTCCATAGTAATTTTCTATACACATAAAAAATGTGACCTATAATATTTGAAAGTATCTTCCTTAGAAGAATATTATGTTGGTTTTATCCAAGTAGTACAAGAAAATGGTATCACACATGAAAATATTATACTAATAATGGTTTAACCATAGATGCAAGGTACCAAGAATATCATTCTTATCATGTCAACCATAAATTACTCTATAATATGCCAATAAATAAATGAACTCCTTTATATATATATATGTTGGTATTTTTAGAATCTTGAAGAAGTTCCACTACACTATTTACTATAGCACTAGATTGATCTAATTATAATATTTAATCTTCCCAATAGCCCTCCATGCCATTAAAAAATCTAGAAATGATAAAATTAGATGTAGGATACAATATTTTATTGACTAGAGAAATATTTTTCCTATCTTGTTTCTATAAATAAAAAATATTGTACCAATACCAATGACATATGTCACTTGGAGCATATGTATTAACTTTAGACACTCAACTAGATTATCATTAGTAATTGATACCCTTGTCATGAATTAGTGAATTAGTGGACCAGCTAGAGGAGTATGA
Source organism: Wollemia nobilis (assembly GCA_028583015.1). NCBI lineage: Eukaryota > Viridiplantae > Streptophyta > Pinopsida > Araucariales > Araucariaceae > Wollemia > Wollemia nobilis. The sequence continues at coordinate 3,990,522 of JAQPPZ010017101.1, read as the reverse complement.
TACTTAACAATATTGACCTCAAATCTATCTACCATTAGGTACTTTTCAACAATATAGACATATAGAAGAAAATGTTAAAGACCTAAGAAGGATTATATAATTGTTTGGTTATGCCCTTTGGCTTGACCACCATCCCAAATATTTTGATGCACCTAATGAGTACAATTATACATACATTCATAGGATCCCTTATTATTATTTACATATATGCCACTCTCAAGTTTAGAAAATTATAGAAAGAACTCCCTAATCGTATATGTTAATTATTGAACATCTTATGCCAACACAAGCTCTAGACCAACATGACAAGTGTACCTTTGGTATCTTGGAGGTTTATTATCTAGGTTCCAATATGGAATTCATGTTAACCTATAAAATATCCACATCATTTTGGAATGATTGATAGTTAAGATCTTGATAAATTTTAGGTACTTCCTTGTCCTAGGTAGATTATATCATAGGTTCACCTTAGGATTATCACATGTCGCATGCCCATTAAAGAAAGTTATGTATAGGGAAAGACAAAGTGTGAGTGGACTACAAAATAAGAATATGAATTTGAATATTTGAAGCATAAATCTTGTTCCATAATAGTTCTAGTTTTCAAACATCATAAGAGAAATAAAAAAATATAAGAAAATTAGATGTTATAGTGCCAATTACTCATAAGCACTATACCGCTCAAGCATCATATTCACCAATATTTTTCACCAATTGCAAAAAGACAAGTATTAGATCACCATATCCAAGATAGGATGTTGTACCATCTTGAACATAGTTTTATACCATCAGATCCACCATACCAACTATGAATCTAGGAATCCCATTATTATAAAGTGGCTAGACAGTTTTATATTATTAAAACACATATAAAACCACCAAAAAACTACTAGCCACACATGTGCAAAGAAGTGGAGGTCTAAATCAAATCATATGAAGCATGTAATATTTCCAAACTAGAAAAAAATAAGGTTGATCTCCATACATCATTTTGTGTACTTTTCATGACTTGGGAGTCCATTACCATGGATTTTCTCTTATGATTATTGGCCATTAGGAAACAACATGACTATAGGTTTATGTTCATGCATAGGTTCAACACAATGTATATGATTGCTCTATATAACATGAACATTATGGATATCTCTCATTTATTTTTATAGTAGGTATGGGTTCACCTTAGCTTGATTAACTTAATTGTTTTAAATAGAGAATTTTAGTTTAATAGAAACTTTTGGCATGATATCTAGGTGATCTTAGACATGATCCATCATTTCACATCCTTCTACCTATATATTGATGTGCAAACAATGGAGATCAAATGGATGTTACTACACCTAATATAAATGTATAACCAAAACACACCATTATTATACAATAAGATCCTACTATACATATAAAATTTCTAAAAAAGTATTATGCATGCATTCCTCCATAGGGCATAATCTATTCTAGCCATATCTATTATTTTACCCTATTGCCCTTGTATACATTACCTTCCATATATTGTCTAATCCTATGATGTCAGCTTGTATCGCCCAAATTTTTCGCACCCTTACCTTCAGGCTAAAGGATTCGTTCCTGGAAGGGGGATACGAGAAGGATGGGATAATACCTCGGATTAAAAGGCCCTTTGAAGGTCACGCCTCTCGGGGGAGGGGTATAAGGGTGAATTTTCGACGGATGGTGGGATTCACCAGGAAACTTTGAGTGGTAGTTTCCATGCCTAGGTTTAAAATGGGTTTGATGTGTTCATTTTATGTTCAATAATTTAGATTCCAAGGTTGGCCAAAATGAATCTAAGCTATTCTATATGAAATTTTTGGTTTATATGAAGACAACAAACACAAATGAATCCTAAATACAAAAAATATCTAAAAATTGAGAAGAGTGGACCTGATTTCTGATGTCTGATGAAGATTCTAAAGCTTGTAGGAGACCAGATCGTCTCGGATATGACAGGATCATCTGTAATTGTACAGAATCATCCAGATCACATGAGATCATCTGAGATCAGTCAATATCGTCAACGATCTGACGAATTCGTCAAAAACCTGCAATCATGAAAATAGACACCAAAAACCAAAAATACAATTGCAAGAATGATACAAAATGATATAAATAAGAGTGTAAATGCTTAAATGATAAATCTAGATATCAAATAAAATAGGATGCAATGTTTGAATAATTCATTTTGAATTTTATTATGCAAATACACTAAATGAGGTGAACTCCAAGATGCAGAATAGAAGTAAATTAATCTAATGCGCAATTAAATAAGAAAAGGATATAGAAAATGCAAACTCAGGGCTCTGATTGCTCCCAATATGAACTACAGTTAAAATTGTTTGCAATCATATGATATCCTCGCCGATCTCGTCAGGATCATCCAAAATTGTGGTTGAATCACTTGCGATGATTCGAGCTTCCTCCGACTGAAACACAGTGAGATCCTGCAATAAAACTTGAAAACACAAATGCAAATGATGGGGAATAGGACATTCTAACACAAAAAAAGCTAAGGTTGTAGGGGAATGATCATCCAGGGGGATAAACTGGAAAAATCCCAAGTTTATATAGGATTAGGGGGAGGTTAGGAGGTTGGGGATCATCCCAATCTAGGAGATCTCCAACGTAGGAATCTCCAACCGTGCAGACATGCTTCTGCCCGAGTTGGAGAGGTTGTTGAAACAAAAGCTAATTATGAAAATTTAGTTTTGGGATGAAATCGTCTAGACGTTCTGTTCCAGATGAATTCATCCGATTTGGGATGATATCATCAGATCGGTGATGATATCGTCCAACGATCAAAACAACTTATAAAAATGGTGCAAAAATGAGGTGAGCGGTTAACGGGCGGTTTTAGGGTTAAAATTCAAATTTTTATCTTTTACTGATGGTTTAATTGTGCCAATTTTAGGGTGCTACATTTTGCCCCCTCTTTAGCAAATTTTCCAAATAAAATGCGTTAAAGACGAGTTCTCCATGCTTTACGAGAAAGCAAAAATTTATTCCATTTTATAGACGACGATTCTAGGTCAAATCGTACAACTGTTTGCTATGGTGCCCCCTTCGTTTTTTTACCCAAATCGAATGTTTGAGGTAAAAGCGCAGAAAAGGAAAATTTTAAAAAATGTTGTTTTTAAATAAAAATAGGAAAAATAGGGTAAAACCCTAATTCATTTTTACTGTTCACTTTTGCTATTTCAGAGCTCTAGAGGCGAAATGGTGGAAACGACACACAGATCGACAGAGGCCCAGCACGGGTTGCGGGTAAGGATCTAAACCTAGTGTACTATGTTTTTAACGTGATTTGTGTAATTTTTTATTTGAATTTTAACTATTTTTGGGCATCGCGGCCATTTTTAGGCCATCGACGATGTCGGGACGAAATTGTCCTAATTTTGTCAAAATCGTCCCTATATCACCGATTTCGTCTAAGGACAAAATCAAAGAAATAGGGGCAATCCCATCCAATAAGAGGTGATTCCCAAATTGAAGAATCGGAGACAATTTCGTCCTATTAAGGATGATTTAATGAAATTTGATATGATATCATCCAATAATAGGCGATATCATTTTTTTATGAGATGAAATTGATTATAGTTTTATAGTTTATTTTGCAGAGGGGATTACTAAAGAGTCGAGAGTGGAAATATGGGGGTCTCAGGGATGACTTAGCCATGCTCGATCAGGCTGAGCGATACAGACTAGCAGAGGTTGGACTATGGCATGTGGCAGAGATGCCACAAATTCCTACGGACATGGGGCTACTGGCGGCCCTAGCAGAGAGATAGTATTCGGGGTCATCCTACTTTTGGCTACTGACAAGGGAGATGACTCCCACTCTAGAGGATGTATGGAGGATCTTTATGGTCCCCATACATGGGTGGTTTATGACTCCTTCGGCCAATTAGGGCCATGCCATGATGATATTGTGTAGTGACCCAAGCTTCATCCTAGAGAAGGGCAGAGTGAACATCGAGGCTTTGAGGTAGATGCCTGGGGCATCTAGGTTGACCCGAGTTTTGGTAGGGGTGGTGGGTGGCCTTCTTCTATGCCACCAGATCGGATGTAGGTTACCGTGGCTCCTCTCAGATGTGGTCTACAACATGAGAGACCATGAATATAGGTTTTCTTAGGGCAGCTTTATATTATACCGCATGTATAGGATCCTTTACAGGGTCGTATACAAGGGAAGTCGATATCTGGTGCTGACATCGCTGCTACGAGGTTTGGTGCTAGGAGCACATTGTGGTGCAGAGGCCGGTAGGGCTTCCATTGATAGGAGTTGACCGAGAGAGACCCCGGGTTTTCTATTGGTGGCTCCAGAGAGGGTCACAGTGGCGGATAGATCTACCGATGTCCTAGAGGTTGCTAGATGACCTCACCCTAGATCATATCACCTAGAGACCATGGAGAGAGCATCTAGGGTAGGAAAAATATGGACAAGAGTTGGCTCACATCAGGTGAGTCATCTGGTTGAGGACAAAGCGGGGAGAGGTAAACCTCCATCACTATGATCAAGTTTTGAGGTAGTTCTGTCTACAACAGGGGATCTCTTCTCTCAAGGATTATGAGTACTCCTGGACTATTTAGGATAATACCACATTGAGCGGGGCTCCAAACATGTAGTGGTTCTAGAGTTAGGACACTAATGATACCCCCATTCAGCCAGTGGATGGGGACGATGCGGGAGTAGCAGATGGGTATGATGCCTGGTATGCAGGCATCCGCCCTCCTCGAATGATGAGGGAACAGGGTCCGATGCATGCTGTAGTGCAATAGATGGAGAGGTAACGCCAAGCTACCATCGATGCAACAAGGGGTCATGAAGGGAGGGATCAGTGACGGCCTCCTTAGGAGATATTTTGAAGAGCACCACAGGCTCCAAAGAGACAACAACATCCAGAGAGGATGGAGAGACTCCCTTCTCAGTAGAGAGATAGGCCACCATCACCCGATAAGGGCAAGGGTGTCGAGGTGGGGGAGAGCAACGAGATAGTAGATCTTTGGGCAAAGAATGCCTACCTACGAGATTAGGTGTAGACTCTTCAGGATGAGATGACATGGATCAGGGCTCAGAGCGGAGGCATGAGCATTCTGGAACTGGCATGGGCTATTGTGTAGACCACGTTCTACCATCATGTTGTTCCATAGGGGTAGAGGATACCATTGCAAGCCAGCATTGCACAGCCAATCAGGATGGGTTCATTGAGGACATCATCATGATCGATATTGAGGACCCGCGATATAGCATGAACCTCGTTGGGACCACCTTAGGGCGGGAGAGGAGATGAGACTGAGAGCTCGAGGGCTTCTTGAGACTAGCTACTCATTTTATATAGACCATATATTTTTGAGAGGATTGAGTATGCTAGGGTATAGATTGTGGCATACCAATATATTTTGATATGATGTATAGATGTTTATATATATATATATATATATATATATATATATATATGTGTGTGTGTGTTCTTTTTGTGATATGACTTGTGCATATGTTTTATGATGCTTTAATATTTTAATTGTTGATTGACTATTCATTAGTTATGTCGTTTGAAAATATTATAATTTTATGTCATGCTATAAATTTAAATGAAATAATCTGATGTAAACAAACTGGTTGTGGTGGTGTGATTTGATGAAAAATAAAGTGACTTCTAAAAATATTTTCAAAGGACATTGTCGTTGTTACATGACCATTTCATGGAGTCACCGCTCGCTAGGTCATTAAGCTAATCTCGATATGAGAGAAATATTGCTAAAAGTAAAAGGGTGCTTAAGAGACTTTCTTAAGACTTTGTGTTGTGATTATGAACATGATGATGGTGATGATTTGTTTTCAAATTTCCATGAAAATATTATTCATGAAATATTATAAATATGATTTTTGCTAGGCATAAAATTCCTAGGAATTATACCATCGTCGCAAAACTGAATGTTGACATAATGAAATGAAATAGAAAATTTTTCGTTCTTTTTAAAGGACAATTGTGCAACATAATGATTTAAGCCATATGCTTTTATGGATTAAATAAATGGGAAATAAAATTAGAACGATGGCTTGCGCTAGGCATAGAATTTTAGGTATAGACTTATACCATCATCATGAAATCCAAAGAAGAAATTGATGTAATAGTTTTATTGTATGGTTGATTTTTGATTTTGAGATAAACAAAAAATAAATGATGACTTGCACTAGGCATACAAATCCAATTTAGGTTTAGGAACTATACCATCGTTGTGAAAGTTGAAAATATATAAATGTGACTTTATTGCTAGATTTTTGAACATGTTTTGAAAGAAAATTTTGGATTTTTGAAAAAATGTATTTAATTGTTTTTGCGCTAAGCCAATATTCTCAAGTAAGAAAATCAAATTATTCCAGAAGATTTGCATAAATATTTTTAAATTATCTCAAAGACAAAATTTAGATTTATAAGGAACCCTATGTGCATATGTTAGTTCATAGCTGATCTTGATCTATCATAATGATACAAAATCTCTCAAACACAAATGTGTGTGCAATTATATTGTTCATTTACCAATTTTGAGCAAGATAATTTGATGCAAGTAATTTGAATTAACCAAATGGGTGTTCGTTGACCATGATTTATATGAATTTAACTATACCAGACTACTATGTAAGTCGGGTCATCAAGAGCTAGCTGATCCATGAGCGGACATAGGTCCATACAAAAGAAGGTCGCTAATGTGACAGACATATCACCATGCTAGGAGTTACCCAAGGCCAAGTGGGTTGGGCACAAACCACCTGTTATGGGGCTTACCTCACAATTTTTGAATAATTGAGAATTCCAGGGATTCAAGCTCATTCACCCTTATTTTATTTCAAAGGGTAGGGGAAGGGATTTATTGCTTTTTGCTTTTTCTTTTCTTTTCTCTTTTTTTTTTTTTTGTATTTTTTCTTGACACTGAGATAATGCTGAAATATTGTTAAGATGGTACAAAATGATACTGAAATAATGCTTCTTTTTCTCATTATTTTTCTTGAATTTGCTCTTCTTTTTCTTTTTTTTTCTTTCTATACTAGGGATACTTGCTTGGATGGGTTGTAGAGCAAGGGATTTTTATTCTGGGTGGGAGTGAGCTTGTCCTTTTGTCAATTCTCAAAGATTATAGACCATGTGCATGATAGGATAGCAGGGGAAACATTTTTCTCAAGAGACCACTTCTACTATGTAGCATAGATTTGAATTTGCAATGAAATCATTTTAATGTGAAAAGGTGTACTTGGTTCAAGTAAATAACAAAATCAGTTCTCTATGCTCAAAACTTTATTTAATTCAACTGTGGACTTCGATATAAGAGAGATTAATAATCATACCAAATAAGATCAAGATATTTATTCATGTGAGTGTGAAAGTGAGGGATTCTAGATAAATGCTAATTTATCCAAAATAACTAAAAATATAACTACAATACTTCACGAATTGACAGGTGCAAAATAAAAGACGTTTTTAAGGATTTTGATGATTTTGATTTTTTTATATTTTGATTTTAATTTATGAATTGAGAGAATACATAATATTACTATTTTTTAAATTTTTATATGAATTACTAATATGAGACAATATGTATAATATATACAGTGATGAAATTACCAGATTTATGCATAATAAAACTTAAGATGCATAATGTTCATAGGTTCTTTAAGATCTTTACCATCTAAGGTAGCTAATCTGTATGCTCCCAATCCAAATTTAGTAGTGATAATATATGGCCCAAGCCAGTTAGGCTCGAATTTGCCTTTAAGGTCTTTAGTTGCATTAGTATTTTTTTGATTTTCTTTTAAGACGAGGTCACCGATATCAAAGGATAGATTATGAAATTTCTTGAGATATGCTCGTTTGAGCTTGTTCTGGTAGGCACGAAGATGCTCCAAAGAATTAATGCGCTTCTCATCTAGGAGTTCTAGCTGACTAAATCTGCCAGCACGATATTCATCTCCTACTTTAGTATCTTGAAGTAGCAGAGCCAAAGAAGGAACTTCTAGTTCAAAGGGAAAAACAGCTTCAGCACCATAAACCAAAACAAAAGGTGAAGTGCCCGTGGAAGTACGAATGCTAGTTCAATAAGCCCACAAAGTAGGATAAATTGAATGTGCCAATAACGGGCATATTTATTGACCAATCTCTTGAGGATTTTAATTAATGTTTTATTAGATGCTTCTGCTTAGCCATTACCCTAAGGATAATAGGGAGTGGACCAACAATGTTGAATTTTATATTTTTGACATAGTTTCTTTACATCTTTGTTTTTTAAACAAGTTCCATTATCCGAGATGAGATTTACAGGAATTTCGAACCTATAAATAATTTGATTAAGAATAAACTTGGAAACTTGTGTTCCAGTGCAAGAATATAAGGGTATAGCTTTGACCCACTTCGTAAAATACTCGGTGGCAGTTATGATGAATTTGTGTCCATCAGATGACACAGGATTGATTTTTCCAATGATGTCTAAGACCAATTTTGAAAAGGGCCAAGGAGATGAAATATCCTATAGTTCTTGTGCAGGTGCATGGACAAGGTCAGTGTGTTTCTGGCACTTGTCACAATGGTGTATGTAATCATGTGCATCATTCTCCATGGTAGGCCAAAAATATCCTATCCTAAGGAGCTTCTTAGCAATGGCACTACCACTAAAGTGTCCCCCACAAGATCCATCGTGGGCTTCACTCAAAGTTGATCTAGACTCTTCTAGACTCTTCTAGATTCAAATAACAAGATCAGTTCTCTATGCTCAAAAATTTATTTAATTCAACTATGGACTTCGATATAAGAGAGATGAATAATCATACCAAATAAGATCAAGACATTTATTCATGTGAGTGTGAAAGTGAGGGATTCCAAATAAATGCTAATTTATCCAAAATAACTAAAAATATAACTGCAATACTTCAAGAATTGGCAGGTGCAAAATTAGATGTTTTTGAGGATTTTGATGATTTTTTATATTTTGATTTAAATTTATGAATTGAGAGAATACATAATATTATTTTTTTTAAAATTTTTATATGAATTACTTAAAATAATACAATATGTATAATATATACAGTGACGAAATTACCAGATTTATGCATAATAGCTCTTAAGATGCATAATGTTCATAGGTTCTTTAAGATCTTTTCCATCTAAGGTAGCTAATCTATATGCTCCCGATCCAAATTTAGTAGTGATAATATATGGCCCAAGCCAGTTAGGCTCAAATTTACCTTTAAGGTCTTTAGTTTCATTAGTATTTTTTTATTTTATTTTAAGATGAGGTCGCCGATATCAAAGGAACGGTGATGAACTTTTTTGAGATATGATCGTTTGAGCTTGTTATGGTAGGCACGAAGATGCTCCAAAGCATTAATGCACTTCTCATCTAGGAGTTCCAGCTGACTAAATATGCCAGCACAATATTCATCTCCTACTTTAGTATCTTGAAGTAGCAGAGCCAAAGAAGGAACTTCTAATTCAAAGGGAAAAACAGCTTCAACGCTATAAACCAAAACAAAAGGTGAAGTGCCCATGGGAGTATGAGTGCTAGTTCGATAATCCCACAAAGTAGGATATAATTGAATGTGTCAATCATGACCAGATTTATTGACCAGTATTTTGAGGATTTTAATTAATGTTTTATTAGATGCTTCTGCTTGGCCATTACCCTGAGGATAATAGGGAGTGTACCAATGATGTTGAATTTTATATTTTTGACATAGTTTCTTTACATATTTATTTTTAGAACAAGTTCCATTATCTAAGATGATATTTTCAAGAATTCCAAACCTACAAATAATTTGATTAAAAATAAACTTGGAAACTTGTGTTCCAGTGCAAGAAGCTAAGGGCATAACTTCAACCCACTTCGTAAAATACTTGGTGGCGGTTATAATGAATTTGTGTCCATCAGATGACACAGGATTGATTTTTCCAATGATTTCTAAGCCCCATTTTGAAAAGGGCCAAGGAGATGAAATAGCCTACAGTTATTGTGCATGTGCATGGACAAGGTCAGCGTGTTTCTAGAACTTATCGCAATGGCACACGTAATCATGTGCATCATTCTCCATGGTAGGCTAAAAATATCCTATCCTAAAGAGCTTCTTAGTAATGGCACTATCTCTAAAGTGTCCCCCACAAGATCCATTGTGGGTTTCACTCAAAGCTGATCTAGACTCTTCTAGATTCAAACATCTCAGTAGGATACCTTCAAAATATCTCCTATATAAGGTATTGCCAATTATGACGAAGTGACTTACTCTTCTACGTAATAACCAGTGCTGGTTTCTTTTAAAACCTTTAGGGAAGGTCCCATTTTGAAAACAATTGAGGATATCAGTGTACCAAATTTCAGGAGTAGTTTCATTGATTAGAAACATGTCCAAAGGTTCCAAGCATGATTTAATTGAAAAAGGTTCCTGGAGTCGAAGAATAATGATGGTAGCATATTTTTCATCTAACTCCAAGGGTAAAAGAGATGCAACTACGGCCATAGCATTAGCCACACGATTGCTAGTTCTAGGAATAGCTTCCAAGGTAACTTGATCAAATAAAGATATTAATTGTAATACATATGCTTTATATGGGTGCAATTTATCATCTCTAGTCTGATAAACATCGTTAATTTGATTTATAACAAGTTGAGAATCATCGAAAACTAATATATTTTTAATTTTTAGTGTTAGGATTGCTCGTAATCCAAGGATGAGAGCTTCATATTCAATAGTGTTATTAGTACAGGCAAACGCTAATTTAAAGGATAGAGGTATGAGATGTTTATGTGGAGATATAAAAATAATACCTGCACCAGCCCCACTCATGCATTGGGATCCATCAAAGTATAAGGACCATTGATCTGAATGATCTACCTCTAGTTTAAGGCATTCATCAGGAAACTCAATGACGAGGGGATGGGTGGATTCTAAGGGTGTAGTAGCTAATTGATCTGCTATGATTTGACCCTTAACATACTTATATCCTATAAACATGAGTTCAAACTCGCTTAATGCAAGAACCCACTTTGTTGTGCGACCAGATAAATAAGGTCGACTCATGAGATAACGCAAGGGATCGGATTTAGCAATAACGTATGTTTTCTGACTGAGAATATAATGGCGTAGTTTTTGTGTAGAAAATATGGCTGCTAGACATAACTTCTCTAATGTTGTGTAGTGGGTTTCATAACTAATTAATGTTTTTCTAATGTAATAATTAGCACGCTCTCTTTTCTCATTGTCAAGTTGAGCTAACATAGCTCCTAAAGAAAAATTTGAAGAAAAAATATACAAGATAAATGGGAGATCAGGATTAGGTGGTGAAAGTACAGGTGGGTTTAGAAGATATTGTTTGAGGAGTTCAAATTCTTCCTAACATTCGTCATCCCAATGGAAAGAGACATCCTTCTTAAGAAGCTTAAGAAAGGGTCTAGTTTTATCCGCCAGCTTATCGATGAAGCGACGAATAGCTTGAAGCTTACCTTGTAGACTTCGTAATTCAGATATATTTTTAGGTGTAGGCATATCAGTGATAGCCATAATCTTGAGAGGGTCAATTTTTATGCCACGTAAAGAAACTATAACCCCTAATAATTTACCTGAATTAACTCCGAATATACATTTGGCTGGATTCAATTGGATAAGATATTCCCTTAACCGATCAAATACTTTCTTCAAGTCATCTAAATGGTCATCTTCTTCAGTAGAACAAGCTATAATGTCATCTACATAATCATGTAGTATATCATGCATCATATCATGAAAGATATAAGTCATGGCTCATTGATAGGTTGCACCTGCATTCTTCAAACCAAATAGCATCACTTTCCAACAGAAAGTCCCCTAAGGGGTAGTAAAGGTTGTTTTATCCTGATATTCAAGAGCTATCTTGATCTGATTATAACCAAAAAATCCATCCATTAAGTATATCATTCCACTCCCAGTAGTAAAATCAATGATCTTATCCATATTGAGAAGGGGAAAATCATCTTTAGGGCATGCAACATTAATATCTCTAAAGTCTGTACAAACCCTAACCTTAGTAGCTTCTTTCTTAACTATTGGAACTACATTCGAGATCCATTCAGCATAATCAATGGCTTGTATAAAAATAACATTCAGGAGTTTTTCTAACTCCCCTTTGACTAGTAAGGCAACTTTAGGATGCATTTTTCTAAGTTTATGTTTAACAGGTTTAGCATCTGGGTGTACTATTATATGATGCATAAATACAGAAGGGTCTAAACCTGGCATATCTTCATATGTCCAAGTAAAGATATCTTCATATTATTTAAGAAAGGCAATATATTTATCCTACTTTTCTTTACTCAATTCTGATCCAATGTTGATTATGTGGGGGTTATCCTCGATTCCAATGTTATTTTTTATGACATTTTCTACTTCCATGTGTAGATCTCTCTCAAAATTGGGTGGGGCATGTGAAACACCCAATTCTTGTAATTCTTCCAGGGTTAGCTTGGATAATTCATCTTGAGGAGTCATGGCCTCAAGCTGGGCTATACTAGGTATAGAGCCATCAAAATAAAATCCATTATGTAATATTCCTCAATAGAGACATCATGAAAGATATATCCCTCCAACTCATCGTTGGATTTAGCGATCATCTTAGGATAAGCTATAGATAGCATATTACATGTGAATGTCTTATTTAATAAATTCAAGGCATCGCGTTCATCTAAATAATCTTGGTAACATATAAGTTGGTCATCCTCCTCAAATGGGAATGGCTGACCCTTACTAGGAAATAGGCCCACACCACATCGGGCGGGCCATGCTTCTACCTCAAAAGGTTCTTTCATACCATTATGAAAATGTCCCAAACCTTTCCCTTTATATCCCAATTTCAGCATTATAGGTTTGTATTTAATATACTCATTAGTAAAATAACATCAAGCATATCCATCATAATGAGTTCTGATGTTTCTAGGTGTTCTACCCTAGTCATATCCCTTATAAATAAATGCATAGCTCCTGACTTGGTAAATAATTCCCATAGGCTATGGGAGGCCCAAGGTACAAGGATATGGTGGCAAATTATTTAAAATAAGAGAATCTTGCATAGAAGCATTTGTTTCTTCTGATATAAGAATTTTAGATAGATCGGGTAAGAGTTTGTCAGTAAGAGCATAAGAGGTAGAAGGAACATTATCTACATCTTCTTATGTGGAAAATATGACTTTGGTGGATGTAGACAGTGTAGAGGTGTCGATAGATGGGTCTATTATAGGTATGTAGGTTAAGGAGTAGAACAAGAAACATTGGTTGTGGGATTAGGATCTTTCTTAAGTCCTAATGTGGTTTGTTCAAAATATGGTTGAGCTATATGTGGACGTGCAACTTATGGAGAAGAAGTAGATGACTTTGTGGTTATAAGTTTCACATGTTTAGATTGATAATTAGAATTAGGATGTGTGGATGTCAGGGCAGGGTAAAATTGAACTCCAATAGGTTCTGCCAATGCACACATATCAAAGGGTCTTTGATCACCATGAATGGTAACTAACTAATTCTTAAATTCAAACTTAACACAATGATGTAAGGTTGAGGTAACAGCTCGCATCGCGTTGATCCAAGAATGACCCAAGAGTATATTGTATGATGCAGGGCAATGTACAATAAACACAGTTGCGTCCAAGGTTCTTGGACCAACCTTCAATGGAATGGTAATAACTCCACATGTTTCTTGTGTTTTGTTATTGAAAGATTTTATGATCATATTAGTTATTTTCATTTCATCACTTCTAAACCCAAATATTTGGTAGAAGTCAAAAGTGCAGATATTTAAAGATCAACCATTATCGATCAAAACTCGTTTGACTACTACATCTCCAATCAAAGCAGTAATATACAAGGGATTATCCTTATGTAAACTATGTTGAGGTATGTCTCTATCCCAGAAGTAAATACAATCAACTTCACGAGTTATTATAGTATTGGCCATGGCTTCAGGTTGAATGTCTTCGGGTACCATCATCTGGCTTAACGTGAGCATTAATTCATCTCTATGTGTAGGAGAGGATCTTAAAAGGTCCAATAGGGAAATTATAGCTGTAATATTTGATAATTGTTCATTAATATTATAAGGAGGTTTAGGTTGAACATTAGGTGCATGATTCCCTTTATTAGGAACCTTCAAAACAAATGGAGTTGATCCATCATTCTAAATTTGATCTTGTTGATAATTTTGAGCCTATTGTCTAGTAACAGCTCCGATGGTACCTACAATATGATTTTGCGGATGATGAATAGGTCTTGGTCTAGCGTTTATAGCTAGCTCATTAGAAATTAATTGGTGAGACGATGGTCTAGTAGTGACTCTTCTTGGAAATGGTTCTTTTGGAACCATATAACTTGTGATAGGGTGAATAGTATATGATTCATCTTCAAAACTATTTTATTGATTTGATGTGATTTCAATATCACTCTCAGTCTCATATTCTATATCACTAAGATCAGGTATTTGAATATTATATAGAGGCCTGGTTGTAACCATGGATAAAGTTGTGTCAAATATTTCCTGATCATGAGCAGGTAAATGCCCACTAATGGTTCCTACATATCGGGCAGGAGGAGGGATATTATGATGTTCAATTTGATTAGCCACCTCCTTACCATGTTTTGGTAATGGATGTTGAAATATGTCTAATGACTAATTGGCATTCTGATTCTAGTTTTGTGGGGTGTTCTTTTGAACATTATTAGGAGTATTTTGCTTAGGTTGAAAGGCTTGCACCTCCATCTCATTATTATCAATCAAGTCTTGTATTCTATGTTTTAATATTTTACAAGATTTGGTAGTGTGTCCAGGTCCTCTATGGAAGTCACAATGTAAATTTGATCTATATTCGGGTATAGTTGGATCAGGTTCCTAGATATTTGGTAATTGAATCAAACCTCGTTCTAATAATTACGATAGAATAGTTGATAAAGGTTTATTTAACCTAGTAAATTCTTGAGGAGGTCTATCAGGAGGTTTCAGTACAAATTTCTCCACTGTCTTTGCAGCATTAACATTAGCAATATTTTTGCTATCAGTGACTCCATCACCCACAACTTTTTTATTCTTATATTGATTTTTGGATGTTTTCTTATCGTCTTTCTTTTTAAGCTAGACTCTCCTAATGAGAGCATCTTCCACTCTTCGAGCTAAGCCTATAGCCTGATCGAAGGTGGTCAAGGTAGCAGTTGATAATTCATAAGATAGTTGCTCTTGTAAATTATTAATAAAGATGTCCAACATCTCCCTATAAGGTAACACAAAGTGCAATTTTCCTATCAACTATCTCCACCTAGCTAGGAAATCAGAAAAGCATTCATCTTTGTCCTATTTTAAGTTATACAAATCTTTAATGGTCACATGTCTTTCGATGTAGGCACTAAATTGAGGAACAAAAGACTCGGCAGTTTCTTCGAAATTCCTCAAATAATTAGTGGGTAATTGATAATACCACTCTAGAACCATTCCTTCCAAGATTTCCAGGAACATTTTTAGTAATAACAAGTCATCATGTGATATATCATGACATGCTATCCTAAACATACGAATATGCTCTATGGGATCTTCGGTTCCTTTATATATGGGAAGAACAGGCATAGGAAAATATTTAGGATACGACTATGCTATGACTATAGGATCTAAATGCTGACTACACATCTCTCAATAGTTGTATGAGGGACGGTAGGGATCTATCTGGTCCATGCGGGAAACTAGTTGTTTCACCATGGTTTCAAGATTACTAGTTTTTCTACCATATTAGTTCGATGGGACATAGGTATGGGATCTATGAGTGTATGATGGTGTAACATAAGGATTAGATGCTATATTGCTATTATGCAAAGTATTGGTAGGAAGAGTATTATGAAGAGGATTTATAATAGTATTATGTTGTACCACAGATTGTTGATAATTGGTGTTTGGTTTTGTTTTGTGTTTTTGTTGATTTGAGGTATGTTGATCAAGAGCTTGGTGAAATAGAGCAGTAAATGATGGTTTATTTTGTGTGGGAATGACCCTAGGCTTGTTAACAGGCACTTTAGATTTTTGAGTAGCCTGTTGTTGTTGCATGTTCTGGATCACAGCTGCCATATCCAAATTGGATGGTCCAGCTTGATCACTCTCTTGATCAATAAAGGACAAGGGATTAGTGTGTGTTTGAAATACGTCTTCTAGAGTTTCTTGAGTGTCACTAATTTGATCCTTGTCCATATGGGATGCTCTATTAAAAACACCAATATTAGTGTTAATGAACTTCCAATATTGTTCTATGTTTTCAAAAGTGATAGCTCCTACCAGAGACATTTTAGGGATGGGGATCCTTCCTCTCTATTAGTTTCCTCTTGTTCATTTCCTACAACAAGCTCTTCTTCTTGCTGGTCTAGGACTTCTTCTTCCTGAACTTGGTCCTCAGGAGGGACATTTTGGTCAATTAATGGTCTTCCTAACCAATATTCATCTTCTTTGGTTTGTTTTCCATTCCTAAGTCTAGGGATTGTGCTACAGTTAGGTTTTAGCAAATATATATATATATATATATATATATATATATATATATATATATATATATATATATATATATATATATTTATATATATATATATATATATATATATATATATATATATATATATATATATACGCGGTAGGGTTGAGAGGCATATATTTTAACGATATACCTACTATAATACTTTAAAAGGAAAATGTTTTGTTTTTATTTGTTTTATTTTGTTTTTATTATTATTATTATTATACGAGAATGAAAATAACAAACAACATGCTAGTTGCAAGAAATAACAATAGTAAAAATAATGACTTAGTTTTCTATAAATAGTTTATGGATATCATTGATAGGGTCAAGTTCATCAGGAGTCATGAAATGCTCCTCTTCAAATTGGAAGTGGTTTTTCAAGAATTTGACAAAGTTTGCTATGGTAATATGATCTAATTCAGACTCTGACTTGTAAAAATAAAGTTCATGGCAATACTCTCGATACAACACATCTCTAGGAACTCTATTCCATATATTTCTATCCGTAAGAATGACCTCTTGATCCTCTATACGAGATAGAAATTTATGTACTACAACTACGTTCTCAAGGTATTCCTCAAAGGTGTATAATTCTGAAGACACAAGTGCTCTTTTATCTGCTAACCACCTATGGCAAGCTCTTTGAAGTTCATGATACAAGGTTACCTGATCAGGATCAAAGATTCTATCTAGGACAAACCTCTTAATTTGCCTAAGTTCTACAGATCTCGATTCAATAATACCCAATCTCCTATCAAGTTTGTCCCACAAAGGTTGGGCTCTATTTTTTTGAGGTACTCTAAGCACAGAAGTAATCTCTATAGCCGTTAATTGATTTTCAACATTTATGGAGACTGCTCGTCTTCTATTATAATCTACCATCTAAATATGATATGCAAATTTAACGGTTGTCTAATGATTCTATATGTTCTTAATAATGTGCTTTTTTTTTTTGGATTGTTTTCAAAAGGTGTTTTAGTTTCACGTCGGGTTCACCAAAATATATCGCCCAAATTTTTTGCACCCTTACCTTCAGGCTAAAGGATTTGTGCCCGGAAGGGGATGCGAGAAGGATAATACAATACCTCGGATGGAGAGGCCCTTTGAAGGTCACGCATCTCGGGGGAGGGGTATAAGGGTGAATTTTTGATGGATGGTGGGGTTCACCAGGAAACTTTGAGTGGCATTTTCCATGCCTAGGTTGATAATGGGTTTGATGTGTTCATTTTATGTTCAATCATTCAGATTCCTAGGTTGGACAAAATTAATCTAAGCTATTCTATATGAAATTTTTGGTTTATATGAAGACAACAAACACAAATGAATCCTAAATACAAAAAATATCTAAAAATGGAGAAGAGTGGACCTAATTTCTGATGTCTGATGAAGATTATGAAGCTTGTAGGAGACCAGATCATCTCGAATATGACAGGATCATCTGTAATTGTACAGAATCATCCATATCACATGAGATCATCTGATATCAATCAATATCATCAGTGATCTGATGAATTCGTCAGACAAATTCATCAGAAACCTATAATCATGAAAACAGACACCAAAAACCAAAAATACAATTGCAAGAATGATACAAAATGATAGAAATAAGAGTGTAAATGCTTAAATGATAAATCCAGATATCAAATCAAATAAGATGCAATGTTTTAATAATTAATTTTGAATTTTATCATGCAAATATACTAAATGAGGTGAACTCCAAGATGCAGCATAGAAGTAAATTAATCTAATGCACAATTAAATAACAAAAGGATATAGAAAATGCAAACTCAGGGCTCTGATTTCCCCCAATATGAACTGTAGTCAAAATCATCTGCAATCGTACGAGATCATCGCCGATCTCATCAGGATCATACAAAATTATGGTTGAATCACCTACGACGATCCGAGATTCCTCCGACTGAAACACAGTGAGATCCTGCAATAAAACTTGAAAACACAAATACAAATGATGGGGAATAGGACGTTCTAACACAACAAAAGCTAAGGTTGCAGGGGAATGATCAGCCAGGGGGATAAACTAGGAAAATCCCAAGTTTATATAGGATTAGGGGGAGTTTAGGAT
The DNA here is from genome assembly GCA_028583015.1 of Wollemia nobilis. Taxonomy (NCBI): domain Eukaryota; kingdom Viridiplantae; phylum Streptophyta; class Pinopsida; order Araucariales; family Araucariaceae; genus Wollemia; species Wollemia nobilis. Next base: position 3,971,882 of record JAQPPZ010017101.1, on the reverse strand, counting down.
GTTGAGGATCATCCCAATCTAGGAGATCTCCAATGTAGGAATCTCCAACCGCACAGACACGCTTCTACCCGAGTTGGAGAGGTTGTTGAAATAGAAGCTAATTATGAAAATTTTGTTTGGGATGAAATCGTCTAGACATTTTGTTCCAGAAGAATTCATCCAATTTGGGATGATATCGTCAGATCGGCGATGATATCGTCCAATGGTCAAAACAACTTCTAAAAATGGCACGAAAAATGAGGTGAGCGGTTAACGGGCGATTTCGGGGTTAAAATTCAAATTTTTATCTTTTACTGATGGTTTAATTGTGCCAATTTTAGGGTGCTACACAGCTCAAGCCAAGGGATCTAGCAAGACATAATATTTATTGAAAATATGCAAAATATATAAAGATAAATTAAATAATTCCTATAACATAAGTACAAGGATATTATTGACTAACATAGGACACTACACACATTCTAGGTTAGGGGTATGGTTTAGATCCACCAAAGGAACACTTATTTGCGCCATAATAAAAGATCAAACCATTATGTTATGGTTTTACAATATATAACTACATAGAAGAGAATTATTTTTTTCTTGACCTCTCATTGTACTTGGAAATGCATCAAGTGTTACATGCCAAACTCATTAAGACATACCTACCTCATTTTCTAAATTTTATGGTTGTACAACACCTAATTGATTTAAACCCAATATAGCAGAAACCCATCATCATAGATAAGTTAATAAACATTACCAATCAAAGAAATCCATATGAGATATAACCTAATTAGGGATGGAAAATAAGGTTGGTTTCCATGACAAAGTGACACACACTCAATAAACTCAAGAGCCTTTTTTTGTAATTGGAAGTTGATGCAATGGGACCCATTACTACTCAAGGAGGATAAATGATATTAGAAAAGTGGGCATTGCTTAGATTTTGTCAAGGCATAATGCTAAGGTGAATTTAGAGAATTTATTTTGTTGCTCATTTGGACTCTTTACCAGATAGGTTGATTCCAAGATTTTAATTGATACCAAGACCACAATATTCCATCATACCAACCCATATTTTAATGCCAAATCTATGATAGCATCAAATATTTTCTTTGATGACATGACTACTTTATCATTAAAATATTTATGCCCATGTAATATTGTGGAATCCATTAATGATAAACCATGCATTACCATTAGGCAATTGTTTTAGTTTGTATTGTAGTTAATTAAAACTAATTCAACCACTTATACACTTCATAAATTGGCACTTGGTATTTTGAAGCATAAGAAATAGATTCTTAGTAACATTATATATTCTATGAATATATCTTATAAATTCTACTCTTCAAATCTAGAAAAACAAGAACCTAGGACTTCTTATTTTCCTTTATTTCTATTTAGTTTCTTCTTGTTGTTACTACATCTCTATAAAGTAGAGTTTCCTATGCCATGAATAACTTATTGTATCAAAATTTCATATAATGATATTTCTACATAATATAATATATTTGTATTCTAAAATATATCTCTATATATATGCCCTAGATTCTCCCACGATACTCTAATTATAACTTCTATAGGTTCTACTAGCTAATTTTATAGATTATCCTTTTCTCCTACCATCCTAGGCCCTGATGTAAAGATAAAAAAATCATCTTCTAATATATCTTAAAAATCATTTTTATATTCATATTTATTTCTAACTAATTAAAAAATATCCTTTGGGGAGACCCTCTCAATAATTGGTTTAATTTATTTTATCTTAGCTACTATGATAAATTGGTTTATTATGTATAGGCCATGTTCAAAATTTATTCTACATTGTAGTGAAAATTTCACTATAGAGTTGCAGACCTTTGACCTAAAATAAAGTTAAAGTAGGATTATCATCACAACTAATCATATGAGAAGCCTTGAAGCTCCATTCACATATCAAGTAGATGATTTGAAGAAGACATAATAAAGGATAGTTTGTGCTAAATACTGCTAGCATGCTCAAATATCCCCATACTATGATACAAATTCATTCACCTAGATCAAGCCAACAAATTATCAAAACCATTCCAATGGCAACTAAGCCACATTCCACCATCAACAGGAACCATAAAATCCTTTCAAGTGGATACCAAAAGGATTCCATTGATGGAAGGGCCTCTAATATCTTGGTTACTAGGACCTATCTACCAATTTGATAGGTAGCTCAAAACCAAGCCATCATCCTTTGGTAATTCGGTTTCAGCACTCCATATACCCAAGGGTAGTTTGTCAATTACATGAGAAACACACCCATAAGAGGAAGACCAAGGACCTTGGAGGTAAATAAAAAGGGGATTGGATAAGCCAAGGAAGGATTCAATGAGACCATCAAGTCTTGTTGGTACACATATGGATCTCCCAAAGACATAGTGGTAATAGGGGTGTCATGAGAATGGAAAAACTACACTAGACAAATAGCATGACCATAAAATGAGGTCTGATGGAATCCCACACAAAGAAATATTTAGAGAATTAGAAATAAAATTAATAGAGAAATATCAAAAAAATGATAATAGGGCTTGAGGCTAGCCAAAAATATAAAAATTAAAGCCACTAGAGCAACTGGGTAACAAAAATAGAACTTCAAGAACAAACCATTACTAGAACCTAATAGACCAACATAGAAAAAGGGTAAAATATCATAACCATCGAAACTGACTCTTGATAATGAAATATACCACTCAAGATCAAGTTTCTATGAGATAAGGTTAAATATTTAATGACACTTCTAGAAATATGTTATGCTACCCATAGAGGTATTTATGATGATTTAACCCCCCAATCCGCTTTGGTGTTAGGAACCCAAGATAGGTGCTTAATATTGAATAATTTAATATTGTATTGTATAATGGTATGAGTGATAATTTAATTATTAATAAATGCCACATGTCAAATTAGAAATAGGTATGTCATAGAATCATATTTGTAACCATTGGGGAATATTGTCATATCATTATGCACTTTGTAACTCATGGAAGGTGAACCACCACATGGGTGATCTTGTAACTCATGGAAGGTGAACCATCACACTCTTGTATAAAGAGAGATGTACCTCCATTGTAAAATTTATCTATGATGTATTCTTTGAGAAGTATTGGCTCATAGAGCTAGAGATATTATGGAGTGGCTTCCTTCCAAAAGGAGCATTGCATGGTGTTCCCCTACCTCAAAGGTATAATAAATATCTATTTTATTGAGCAATTTATTGTGCAATTAATTTATTTATAGATGCATGCTTAATATTTTGAATGATGTATGGTTATGATATGATAGGTTCATAAAATTTGGTATCATAGCAATGATTTGAGCAAATTGCGTTTGTTTTTGCAGAGCTAGAGCACATTTTTCAAAAAAATGTCACATTTTGCAGAGGCCATATTTTTTATTTCAGTAGTAATTTTTAGAATATGTTTATACCATTGTCTATATATTTTTGAGTACTACAAAAATGACTACTCATTTGTTAAATTTTGAATATTATTGAGAAAGTTACAATTGTTTGAAGTTGGGTTATTTGTGATGTTTTTTGGCTGCACAATTTTTTATTCAAAATTAAAAAAATCGTATTAAATTTTTTAGCAGCCATTTTGAAAATATTTTTACACCAGAATGTAGATTATTTTGAGTACTATAAAAATGACTACTCACTTGTGAAATTATGATACATATTGAAAGAGTTACAACTGTTTGAATTTGGGTTGTTGAGGTTTTTTAGCTAAGCAATTTTTTTTCAAAAAGAAACAATTCATATTTTTTATCAGTTATTTTCAGAATATTTTTCCACTAGTATGTAGATGAGTCTGAGTACTATAAAAATGATTGCTAACTTATAAAATTGTGATATATTGAAAGCATTACAATTGTTTGAAGTTAGGCTGTTGAGGTTGTTTTTTAGCTGCACAATTTGTTTTTCAATATAAAAATCGTATCAAAATTTCTAGCAGTCATTTGTAGAATAATTTTGTATTAACATACAAGTTAATTTTTAGTACTACACAAATGACTATTCACTTGTTAAATTTTGATAAGTATTGAGGGAGTTACAGTTGTTGCAAGTTGGGTTTTTGGTGTTGTTTTTGGGTTGCATAAAAAAGGGAAAAAAATCATAACTTTCAATATGGGTAAGCAAATCAGTTGTTGTTTGTTTTATTTTGAAGATAAATTGCAGATTTAATTGTTGAAGAAGGAAATATATGAGATTTCAGAAATTTTAATTTTTGAGTTTCCGATTATTTAAACCCTAGTTGCTTAAAAAAATCATGGAGTTGCCAATATTCACTAGAGGGGATGATATTGATGCTAAGGAATGGTTCATGAAGTGGAAAATATTTTCTTCAAATATTTCAAAGAGAAAATAAAATGAAGGATTACTTGGATGGGCTTGTTTTTTTTTGGTATATAAACTTTGCTATTACTCATAAATACACATATACACAAGAAGAATTTGAAGTTGCATTTTTAAGCAAATGGGAATCAAAATAAAAGGATACTAATGTGCGACATAAGAAAACTATGCCTTGTGTGTGAGGGCTAAACCATGGCCAAAAAGAATTGTTGGAATGTCAAAATTCTATTCTCCAAGTTCATGGTTGCATTCAAAATAAAACAATTATTGTTTCCATTAATCCTAGAAATAAATATAATTTTATCAATATGTCTTTGACTAAGAAATTGCAAGTTCAAGAAAAGAAAATCAAAGACATACAACTTGAGGGTCACAATGTTCAAATTTTTGAAGATTTAAAAATTACCATGGATAAATATGTTTTACATTCAAATTTTCATGCTATTGAGATGAATGATGTAGATATTGTTCTTGGTTATCCTTGGTTGCATTCTTTGGGTACTATTAACATTAATGTGTAAAAGAAATTCATGAAGTTATGGTACTCAAAGAAGAAGATAACATTACAAGACATTTCTCAGTGTAAGGAAAAATAGGTAGTTATTGTAGAGGAACAAAGTGAAGAACAATCACAAGAACTTGAAATAGAATCTCAACAAGATATTAAGGAAGAAGTAAAATAAAGGGATAAAACAAATGAATAAAATAAGAAGGAAGAGCAAAAATATGTAGAACAAAATACTAAGGTTGAATTATATCACCATCCACACCACCATGAGAGGCAACAATAATGGAGACAGGGCTTGAGGTAGCAGTAAAACAATGAGGGACATAGAGGGAACCAGTGGATCCAAAACTTTGGATATGCTCCAAGTCATAAATTCAAGCAGGTATGGATGAAAAAAAGTGAAATTTATGCTTCCAACACATGGCATTGGCATCAATGAAGACCACCACCAATCATAGTTTCACTAGAATGGATGAATGATCGAGATTGGTATCATATTTAGGATGGCGTAGAAGATATTATTATTTAGCCTCTTCTAATGTTTCGAGGAAGAAACATTTTGTAAATGGGATGGAATTTTAGGTACCCAAGATAGGCACTTAATATTGAATAATTTGACATTGTATTGTATAATGGTATGGGCCTTAAATTAATTATTAAGTAAGGAAGACCACATGCCAAATTAGAAATAGGTATGTCATAGAATCACATTTATAACCATTGGGGAAATATTGTCATATGTAACTGCAATGAATATTTTCATATCATTATGCACTTTGTAACTCATGGAAGGTGAACCGTCACACTCTTGTATAAAGAGAGATTTACCTCAAGGGTATAATAAATATTTATTTTATTGAGTAATTTATTGTGTAGTAAATTTATTTATGGATGCATGCTTAATATTTTGAATGATTTGTGGTTATGAGAATAGAGGTTCACAACATATAGATCTTCCAAAATTAAATGCAACTTAGTCCCTCTAATTTAGCAGCCAAAAATAATGTATGCATTCTTACCCATATCCCTTTTAAGGAGAATTTTGAATTTTAAATTTTTGATGTAAATATTATAAATAATAATTTTGAGGATCAAGAAAGGGAGTCTAAATTGTTGTCACATCTAGAATTTGACCTTGATCAATTTCACCTCATATTTTTATTTTGTATTTCAATATGGACTCAAGCTTTGGTATTTTGGCATGTACAGGCCATCGAGCCTCTTTAAATTATGTATTTATGAAATGATTTGTTAACATAACTACAAGGAGTTGTGACTATACTAGCATTTATGTCTTGGTTTGAGTATTTGTGTAATTCTTTTATGGGAAGTTGTGGCTACCATAGTATTTTTGTATTGGCTTTCATGAAGAGTCTTTTGATTTGTAGTGATACATGATTAGGACCATTTTTAATTTATTTTTCATATTGGACTCATGTGTTCACTAATTACATTCAGATATCGAATGGGAATCACAATATTTGGTGCATAACCATCTATAACTAAGGCTAGTTAAGTTTACTTTTTTACAATTTACTTTTATTTATTTACTATTTTGATATCTCTCTATTTTCCTTGGCACTTGGTTAAGCTAGATTTATGAGGAAGAGTGTCAAATATTGCACACACTCAAGGAGTTGGTCTTGTTAAAAAATCTTGGAGGTCATCTGAAGGAGTTGCATCCCATGGTCCAAAATTCCTAGGTATGGCATCCTAATTAAGGCATAGGGAACTAGGCATATCCATAGTTGAGAGAAGAACAAAACCACATGAGTGCTCACTAGCACTTAGGATTCAGAGTTTGTTTATAGTCCCTAACAATTCAAACTAACATGCCTAATAGGACACAAATTACAAGATTCATCCCCTAATTTGAAGTTAGATTGAGGTTTTTATGAAGGCCTTAATCCCCTACATGTTGAAGCAATTAAATATTCGCCTTTAAAATTTACTATAAAAAAATAACCAAATAAATTTTCTTTTGAAGAATAGGATAACGTTACAATGAAAACCTCTATCTTGTTGACAATAGTGAGTCACTAGGGAAGGAAAGAAAATAAGTCCCAAATAATATGGTGGATATTAGGCCTATTGATTCATGATCTCAAGGCGTACTACAAGATCCATATCAACTCTAAATCCTTAATTGCTTGTGCCTTCTCTAAGCTTTGGTATTAGATAAATAAACTATTAGAAGGACACAATCGCTCCTCTCAATATGAACTAGAGAAGGCTTTCAATATGGGATGATGGATGTCCCTTGTAGCCATCAACAACACCAACCACATTGAATGAAGTTTTTACCTCTACCTTAAAATACATACCATATTTTATCAGAGAAGATGTAGTGACTCTAACTAAGCACCTCCAACACATGGTCAATTTGTATGCTCTCTATAGAATTGGAGAATATAATGTTGTGCTTAGAATCTTGGTAGTATTTTTTTGAGGGAAAGTAAGAGAGTGGTATGTCTCCCTCACACCTCACTCTTTTATTTAATGGGACCAACTCATGAATATTCTTGTGGATAGGATTGATGAGAAGTATTATGAGGTATCACTATTAGAACAACTGGAAATGATCAAAAGGGCCCCTATGAAAGCCACCAATGACTTCAATGCTAGATATTAAAATAATCCTAGTATAAAAACCTAGAACTTTAGCCTATACCAGGTATGGATTCTATCTACTATCCAAAGGCAATAAATTTTAAAATAACCTTGATGGTAAAAACTAGGGGAGGTAATTCATTGTTGACAACCTACAGGATAGCCACCCAAGATGAAAATATATTACCCAAATCAAAACATCAACCCATAGACAACATGTGCCTATTTTCCCACATGTTTAGCCACCATACAATCTCCCTATGACCATACAATCCATCAATTTGTAGTCAATCATTGTTTCTAGTCAGACTCCTATATAAATATCTCCATCCACTCCTACTACATCCCTTTTAGTATCTCAATCCCTAGAAATGGAAAAATATAAAATGTTATGAGGGACATAAATAATAAAATTATATACCTCAAACATCAATAAAATTTATAGGTTAGATTATCTAAACTACCCATGACCTTCATCCCAACAGGGAACCAAGGATATCAACCTCCCCCAAATGGATATCAAAGATACCTACCTTAACCCAATAGAGATTCTGGTCCACTCCAAGACCCTGAGAGGTAGATAATACCTATCTTTATCCCTATGCAACTAGTGCCCTCAAATTTTGTAAGAGAGGTGGTCCCTACGCAAAATAATTATATAAGAGATCCCTATAGCTGGACATAATATTATCCTAATCCCTACTATCCCAACCATGAATAAATCCAACAAGTGAGATATCCAATGCCTCAACCCACATACTAAAGTTATATGATATAGGTTCTAGGGCTAACTATTTAGAACTCACCACTATAAGTGTAATGCTCCTCCAAAACAATGCTTTATGATATTGCCATTTATGATTAATCTATGATATTGCTATTTGTGATTGATGAACATCTCTTTTAAATTATTATGCTTCATTATTTTGGACTATAAATAATTATAGTTGTCTATGTGTATAAAATAAAGTTGTGGATGGATATTATAAATGGATTTGTGAATAGTTGCCTATCAAAGATGGATATTATAAATAGATTTATGAATAATTGTTTGTGCGAGAATCAAATTCAAGGTTGGATATCGTGCTTGATTGGCTTTATTTATCTGTGTGTGAGAAAAATGGATATTATAAATGGCTTTGTGAATAGTTGCCTATGTGAGAATGAAGGTCAAAGATGGATATTGTGCTTAATTAACTTTATTTTTTTGTGTGAAAAAATTATGTTGAAGACATGGTTGTAAGGTATAATTAGATCTATGAATGGCCTCCTATATAGAACAATTTTTTTTTTTTGGTAAATAAGGTACAAATTCATTACTACCAGGTTTTACAGGTTGACCCAAAACCTATTACAAAATCAGCACAAAGCTTAAGTGGAACAAAAAAGAGCCACACAGTCTATTCTTAGCCCCCTACTAGGGCCACACAGCCAACAAAGAGCATCAATCTTACAAAGGATTACACACACCTTAAAATTATATACCTCAAGCATCAATAAAATTTATAGGTTAGATTATCTAAACTACCCATGACCTTCATACCAACAGGGAAACCAAGGATATCAACCTCCCCCAAATGGATATCAAAGATACCTACCTTAACCCAATAGAGAGTCTGGTCCACTCCAAGACCCTGAGAGGTAGATAGTACCAATTTTTATCCCTATGCAACCAATGCCCTCAAATTTTGTAAGAGAGGTGGTCCATACTCAAAATAATTATATAGGAGATCCCTATAGCTGGACATAATATTATCCTAATCCCTACTATCCCAACCATGAATAAATCCAATAAGTGAGATATCAAATGCCTCAACCCACATACTAAAGTTATATGATATAGGTTCTAGGGCTAACTATTTAGAACTCACCACTATAAGTGTAATGCTCCTCCAAAATAATGCTTTATGATATTGCCATTTATGATTAATCTATGATATTGCTATTTGTGATTGATGAACATCTCTTTTAAATTATTATGTTTCATTATTTTGGAATATAAATAATTATAGTTGTCTATGTGTATAAAACAAAGTTGTGGATGGATATTATAAATGGCTTTGTGAATAGTTGCCTATCAAAGATGGATATTATAAATATATTTATGGATAGTTGCTTGTGTGAGAATCAAATTCAAGGTTGGATATCGTGCTTGATTGGCTTTATTTTTCTGTGTGTGAGCAAAATGGATATTATAAATGGCTTTGTGAATAGTTGCCTATGTGAGAATGAAGGTCAAAGATGGATATTGTGCTTAATTAACTTTATTTTTTTGTGTGTGAAAAAATTATGTTGAAGACATGGTTGTAAGGTATAATTGGATCTATGAATGGCCCCCTATATAGAACAATTTTTTTTTTTTGGTAAATAAGGTACAATTTCATTACTACTGGGTTTTACAGGTTGACCCAAAACCTATTACAAAATCAGCACAAAGCTTAAGCGGAACAAAAAAGAGCCACACAGTCTGTTCTTAGCCCCCTACTAGGGCCACACAGCCAACAAAGAGCATCAAGCTTACAAAGGATTACACACACCTTAAAATTATATACCTCAAGCATCAATAAAATTTATAGGTTAGATTATCCAAACTACCCATGACCTTCATACCAATAGGGAAACCAAGGATATCAACCTCCCCCAAATGGATATCAAAGATACCTACCTTAACCCAATAGAGAGTCTGGTCCACTCCAAGACCCTGAGAGGTAGATAGTACCAATTTTTATCCCTATGCAACCAGTGCCCTCAAATTTTATAAGAGAGGTGGTCCCTACTCAAAATAATTATATAGGATATCCCTATAGCTGGACATAATATTATCCTAATCCCTACTATCGCAACCATGAATAAATACAACAAGTGAGATATCCAATGCCTCAACCCACATACTAAAGTTATATGATATAGGTTCTAGGGCTAACTATTTAGAACTTACCACTATAAGTGTAATGCTCCTCCAAAATAATGCTTTATGATATTGCCATTTATGATTAATCTATGATATTGCTATTTGTGATTGATGAACATCTCTTTTAAATTATTATGTTTCATTATTTTGGAATATAAATAATTATAGTTGTCTATGTGTATAAAACAAAGTTGTGGATGGATATTATAAATGGCTTTGTGAATAGTTGCCTATCAAAGATGGATATTATAAATAGATTTATGAATAGTTGCTTGTGTGAGAATCAAATTCAAGGTTGGATATCATGCTTGATTGGCTTTATTTATCTATGTGTGAGAAAAATGGATATTATAAATGGCTTTGTGAATAGTTGCCTATGTGAGAATGAAGGTCAAAGATGGATATTATGCTTAATTAACTTTATTTGTTTGTGTGTGAAAAAATTATGTTGAAGACATGGTTGTAAGGTATAATTGGATCTATGAATGGCCCCCTATATAGAACAAAATTAGCCTAAGGTAATGGATAGATATTATGCATAGTTAGCTGCATGAATGATGTTTGTGTTTATTAAAATTAACTATGCACTGACTTGGATCAAGTAAAGAATATAGGGCATTAATTCATGCATGTATCAAATTTTTATGTACATTAGCCTTTGCATTTACATCCTAAAAATGAACCACTCTGATCCCGCTTAGTAATAATCTTAAGGAAAGCGATAAATGGCTTGATTAAATAATTTTTCATGATGTTGGTGAGGTAGCACAAATTATTTTGTAATTTTACATTGTATTTTTCTTAATGCATACCCCTTGTTACGTTTGAGTATGTACCCCTATCCATATACTATGTAAATCGATTGTGCACTTGTATCTTAATTTAGACAAAGAGCAAGTTAGGAAAAGTGTCATGATTTCACGACATGTCGTATTATCACGGTCAAAAGAGAAGACTAAGGGCAAGAAGGGAAAGTGGCACGATATCGCAACATGTCGTATTCTCGAGACAGCAAGAGGGTAAAAATGTCACGATATCGCGACATGTCGTATTTTCGAGACCAAAAGAGAAGAGAAAGTACGGGAAGGAAAAGTGTCATGATTTTGTGACATGTTAGAAAAAGGGTCACGATATCGCGACATGGAAAATGTGTCACGATATCATGACATGTCTCTTTATCGCGACCAAAAAATAAGAGAAAGAGCAAGTGGAAAAAGTGTTGCGATAGCGCGATGTGGTGGTTTTTCATGACTAAAAGAGAAGAGAAAGAGCAAGATAGGAAAAGTGTCGCAGTATCGCGACATGTCGTATTATCGCGGTCAAAAAAGAAGACTAAGGGCAAGAAGGGAAAATGGCACGATATCGCGACATGCAGCTGTGTCACGACCAAAAAATAAGGGAAAGAGAAGGAAGGAAAAAGGGTCACAATTTTGCGACATGTTAGAAAAAGTGTCACGATATCGCGACATGGAAAATGTGTCGTGATATCGCGACATGTCTCTTTATCGCGACCAAAAAAGAAGAGAAAGAGCAAGTGGAAAAAGTGTCGCGATATCGTGACGTGTTGTTTTTTCATGACTAAAAGAGAAGAGAAAGAGCATGTTAGGAAAAGTGTCACAATATCGCGACATGTAGTCTTATCGCGGTCAAAAGAGAAGACTAAGGGCAAGAAGGGAAAGTGGTGCGATATCCTGACATGTAGATGTGTCACGACCAAAAGGAAGGAAAAAGTATCACGATTTCATGACATGTTAGAAAAAGTGTCACGATATCGCGACATGGAAAATATGTCACGATATCGTGACATGTCTCTTTATCACGACCAAAAAAGAAGAGAAAGAGCAAGTGGAAAAAGTGTCGCGATATCGTGACGTGTTGTTTTTTCGTGACTAAAAGAGAAGAGAAAGAGCAAGATAGGAAAAGTGTCGTGATATCGCGACATGTCGTTTTATCATGGTCAAAAGAGAAGACTAAGGGCAAGAAGGGAAAGTGGCATGATATCACGACATGTCGTATTCTCGCGACCAGCAGGAGGGAAAAAGTGTCGCGATATCGCGACATGTCGTATTTTCATGACCAAAAGAGAAGAGAAAGTACGAGAAGGAAAAGTGTCGTGATTTTGCAACATGTCATTTTTTCATGACAAAAAGAGAAAATAAAGAGGAGGAAGGAGAAGTGTCGCGATATCGCGGCATGTAGTAGTTTCACAACCAAAAGAAAAGAGAAAGTGTTAGAAGGCGGAGCTGTCCACCGCCTTTGTTCCAAGGTGTGGGTAAATTTTTGTAAGGGTATTACTCTTTGTTGGCTTTGTGTCCTCAGTAGAGGGCTAAACAGACTATCCATTTTGAGTTATTGTCCCGCTTTAGTGTTGTGCTATTGTTGTAATAGGTTTTGGGTCAACCTGTAAAACCCTGTTGTAATGTTTATGTCCCTTAATTACCAAAAAAAAAAAAATTTAGCCACTCTCATGTCATCATCATTGTTTTATTTTGTTTCTATCTTGAATATACATATCAAAATGTGAAACTGTGTATAGATTTTGTCATGTGTTGCCTTTTACATTGGTATGATCAAATATTGGTTCACCCAATGTTTGCATTGTTGCTCTTGAAATAAATAATTCTAAATAGGTAAACCACTATTTTCAAAAAATTCATGCAAAATGTGTTATATTGAGGAAAATTATGCTTACGGATGTTGTGTTGTACTTTAACTCTCCCCTTGTCATTAAATTACTTAGTCATATATAATACATTTTCCCATAAACTATGTAAGGATGCTAATCATTAATTTAACTTGTGTGTTGTATTATGAACATCTCACTTACGTCGTCAATATCATGCATATGAGAACATATTAGGTAGTACTCATCAAGAATCCATTAATACATTGAAATCAAAAATAATGGAGGATCATTACATCATGACGTAGGCGGTATTTTCATTTAATTCTCACATTGCTACTTTTTTTAGATTATGATTTCAGTTCATTTTACCCTCTTTTTATAGATTATGATTTTATTCCATTTTACTCTCTTTAGTTTATAAGATCTAATCTCATTTCATAAGGTATTACTCCTATCATTTATAAAATTTAGATAAGCTTTAGAATCTGTTGATAATATAAAAATATTAGGATAATTATAGATAAACCTTATCTAAAGAGTATCTTAAAATATGAATAATAGATGATCTTTAATCTACATAAGATTCCAAAATCTGAACAATCTAATAGAAATTGAGTTGGGTGACTTCTTGGGTGATTAAGCTTCTTGAGGACATAAACACTTTTTTGTTGCATCATTATTAAACAAATGATTTCCAAGGAGGAAACCGCTAACCATACATTACCTTATGTTTATAAAGAGAAAAGTTTTTTTTTAATAATATAATGTATTTTTGTTTCACATTCAATATGTTTATAAAGTAGAAAAGATTCCTTTAACATAATGTATTTTATATTATTTTTATAAAGTAGAAAATATTCCTTTTAGCATAATGTATTTTACCTTATGTTTATAAAGTATAAGATATTCCTTTTAACATAATGTATTTTACCTTATTTTTATAAAGTCGAAAATATTCCTTTTAGAAAAATGTATTTTATCTTATGTTTATAAAGTAGAAAAGATTCCTTTTAACATAATGTATTTTACCTTATGTTTATAAAGTAGAAAATATTCCTTTTAACATAATGTATTTTACCTTATGTTTATAAAGTAGAAAAAAAAAAATTAATATAATATATTTTAATAAGTTAAAGGTAGCATAAGTTTATTTTTTGTTTTGGCATAAATTAGTTTGTCTAAAGATTCATAAAAGTTTCATTAAGAGAGGAAGAAATATTTTATACTCAAGATTTTTAGTTGGATAATGATTTATTTGATGAATTCTATAGAATTTCTTCCCTAGGGTTTACCTAGATTCAGTTTAGATTCAAATGAGAACCTTAACTATTAAACTGAATTTACCTATCAAAAAAAGTCATCTATTATCGTTAGATTATGGGTAAACAATTAACGAGACTTCATGGATGACCACTAAGGATGGACGGAATGGGATGTCCATTTGGTTCATTATATGAGTAATATGGTGGTGGACCTTGCATAAGGTTATCAGATTACGATTTTTTATGGAAGAACCACATCTTCAGGATAACATGGCTCGGTGAAAAGAAATCTTGGTGGGAGATTTGGAACTCTGGGATAGGATTCCATATTGATTTGGTATGGGATGAATCACTGGTTTTACCAAGGAAACCATGTTCAACGCTCGGTGAGTGGCATGACCTTAAGTACCCATGATTCTAGATTTTAATCTAGATGCATGGTATCTAGTTAAGCACCATAGCATTTATGCTGTAATCCTTACATATTTGGTAACATATGAGTTAAGATGTACTCAGGGTTCCAATTAACATGTAAGGTAGGTATTTATGCATCTCCTTGTAGGTGATATGGTCCCTAGAAGATAACTCGTATCATGATTCTTGATTCACCAGGTAAAATGGGTGAGAGATAGGATCACTAAATGGCACCTTGTATAGGACCCGGTTAGTCTTGCCCACTTGGTAGATCGAATATAATGATCAAATTTCCAATTATGGTACTTAATTCTATGTACTAATACAAAAATGGTGCAAAAAAAAACCTTGAAAAATAATTACCTCTGTCAACGATATTTCTATTATATCCAACCTTTAAGTGAGTTAATCATTACAATCAGTATGTGTTTGGTTGGGTTGTTATAGTTGGTATCAAAGCCTAGGTTGTAATATTCCTAGGTCATAGGGCCCAAGAGCTTCTATAGATAAACTCTAATATCTTTAGAACAAACTATGACTCTTAAAACTAATATATCTCCTATGGACCTAGATAAATGGCTTCAACACACTAAGGTGGATCCTCCAAGAGGCCTACATCCCCTAGGAAGGAGGAAACTCCCATATGTACTTGAAGGGAAAGAATATTAAATGAATCATACAAGGAAGGTGAAAACTTAACCATGATAATTCAACAAATGCAAGAGCAAATGAGACAATAGAAGGAATAAATAGAACAACAACATGAGATAATTAATGAACATCAAAATATGATAAAGACATTGACAAAGTAGGTTAAAGGAAAATGTCTCAAAACTAGATCTACGAGAAGCCCTGAAAGGAGTTTTGAGAGAATCCCTGATAGGTAAAAAAGGATTGATAATACTTGAATTGGGGTAGAACTAGCCCAAGATATGAAAAAGGTAACAGTCTCAAAATATGATGGGAATGAATATGGTGATGTCACAGAAAGATGACTAAATGAAATTGAGATATATTTTCTATGAAGTTTCTATCATATGAATCCCAAACTGCTTGGGCAACCTTACACTTAGTTGATGCAAGTTTAGAGTGGTGGAAAAACTATAGTCAAGGAAAGAAAATTAAAGCTTCTGACTTTAAGTGGGATAAATTTTTTGAGGAATTTAGGAAGATATTCTTGACTAAATAGTTTTATGTTGAAAATTTTTTAGAGTTATCCACTCTTCAATAAGAATCCATGATAGTCAAAACATATTACCAAAGGTTTATTAAGTTGCTCAAATATGTATCAGAGTACAACAACAATGAGGAACTAAAAGTACAAAATTTATTCTAGGAGTGCAACCAAAATCAGAACCATCATAAACCTGCTCAATCTAGAAAATTTTTAGAAAGCTTATGATTTGGCACAACAAGAAGAGAAAAATAAAAAAATGAAAAGGGCTTACTTTAACTATCATAAAACCTCTAAAAAGAGGAGAAGCTTAGGAAAAGAAAGAGTTGTGTCTTTCTGATATGGGATCAGAACAAAAAGTTTAAATAGGGTGATAAGGAAGGGACCAAAACTAAAAATAAAAATAGAACTTTAATAGACAGGAATAGAAACGGTCATCTAATTAACCAAAATCCCACACACCAGACTAACCAACGTGCACCAGAGAACAAGGGAACATAAAAAAAAAACTAAATCTCCTAAGCTAGGATGTTTTCAAAATGATAGAGCAATGTGAACAAGATTTCAAAATTCTCAATGAAAGGTTCACAACTGCCCCAGTTTTGAAAAAAAATTATCCATCTAAAAAATTTACAGTTTGTACTAATGCCTTTATTGAATTTTTGGGTGGAATTCTAACTCAAATGGAGCAATCATAACTTACAAGTCTTGAAAGATTAAAATTAATGAGCTTAAATATGCTACCCATGATTTGGAGTTAGTAGTTGTGGTACATGCACTTAAGATCTGGAGGCATTATCTATTGGGAAAACCCTTTGATTTAAAGACAGATCACCAAAGTCTAAGATACATTTTCACCCAACCACTTCTAAATGCAAGGCAATGTCGGTGGATGGAATTTCTAGCTGAATATGACTTTGGGATTGAATATATTAAGGGGAAATAGAATAAAATAGTTGATGCCTTAAGTCAAATAAGGTATATATCTGGTATATCCAGATGTCATGTAGCTTTGTTTGACAAGGTCAGGGTACAATAACTAAATAACAGTTATTGTGTAAAATGTTAGAAATGGGTTGAGGTAGAACCCAAGAAGGACAGGGAGTTCAATATCAAAGATGATATGTTTTTATTTAAATATAGACTTGTTATCCATAAAATAGGAGTAGAAAGAAACCTTATATTACAAGAAGCCCATTGCACTCCTTATTTTGTACATCCTATAGGGGCTAAGATAAGGGAAAATATTAAGAAAATATTATTTTGGCTAAGTATGAAATGAGATATCAATAATTTTATGGCCATATACCTCAAATGACAAAAGTTAAACATTGAACATCAACATCCAGCAGGGAAACTATACCCTTATGATATTCCATAACAGAAGTGGCAAGTCATATCAATATATTTCATCATAGGACTAACCAAGACCAAATTCTAGCATGATGCAATTCCAGTTGTGGTGGACAAAATGACCAAGGTTGCCCACTTTATACCTTGTAATATCAAGGACGATGCACCCACCATAGTTAGTAAATTTTCTAGGGATATTGTGTGGTTGCATGGGTTTCTTTGAAGTTATTATTTCAGATAGAGATCCTAAATTCACCTTAGATTTTTGTCAAACCTTGCATCGAGCCTTGAGTATGAAATTAAATATCAGTTATGCATATCATCCAAATATATATGGCCAAATAGAATATGTAAATTAGGTCCTTGAGGATATTCTACGCATGTATTGCATGAACCACAAAACTAAATGGAAAGAATATCTCTACCTAGTAGAATTTGCATATAACAATATCCATCATGCTTCTATAGGGATGGCACATTTTGAGGCTCTGTATGGGAGACAATGTAGAACTCCTCTATCTTGGGATAATCTAGATGATCGAATTGTGATATAATCAAACACTATCAAGGAGATGGAGGAACAATTGAAAACAATTTGCCAAAGGCTCAAAGAATTCATAGATCGACAAAAGAGCTATGCTAACCTGAAAATAACCTTGAGAGAATTTTTATGGGAGATAGAGTCTTTCTTAGGGTAAAACCTAATAAAAGATCTATAAAATTATCAAAAATTGATCCTAGATTGGTTGACCCTTTTGAAATTATAGGAAATATTAGTCTAGTTGCCTATAGACATGCCCTTCCACCCAATCTATTAAAGATCCATGATGTCTTCCATGTATCCCTACTTCGTAAATATGTTGCTGACCCTTCCAACATTTGGAATGTGTCCAATTTATAGATGGTAGATCCTCTTGTTGTTGAAGTTCATCCGGTCCAGATTTTTACATACTGTACCAAACATTTAAGGAAGAGAAATATAATTCAATGTAAGGTCTAATGGGACCATTTTTCTGAAAGGAATGCTACATGGGAGCATGTAGATTCCATGAAAGAACAGTTTTCTTATATTTTTACAATGTAATTAAAACACATGGAACTATATTTGAAACTAGGGGGAGAGAATATAATGGTCCTCCCAAAACATGCTTTATGATATTGCAATTTGTGATTAATCTATAATATTGTTATTTGTGATTGATGAGCATCTCTTTTAAATTAGTATGCTTCATTATTTTGGGATATGGTACTACCAATGGTCTATATTTTGTAGGTATAGGTCCTCAAGAAATAAAAAGGGAAATGATGGTGGTGTGAAATATCACTATAGTGGGGTATTCGCATTGATAGGGATGAGAAAAGATCTATCAATGGTACACTCACTAGTGGCTCACGTGTACATAGAAGCTCGAATAATTGCATTTCATATAGGTTCATTGTGAAAATATTATTGCATTATATGTATGCATATACCTTGAATTTTGAATAATTTTATATGCTCATTTGTTTTTTTCCATATAATCTATTTTATTTTTATTTTTTTAAGAAATTGTTATAAAAGTATTGCTTGAAAAAAAAAGTGGAAGAAAATATATTAAGAAAATGCAACCATCTATGAAATATCAAAAGTAAAATGAATAAAATAAAGCAAATAAACTAAAAATAAAAGTAAATATTAATTATGAAATATGATGAGAATTATCTCTCTCTCTCTCTCTATATATATATATATATATATATGTGTGTGTGTGTGTGTGTGTGTGTGTGTGTGTGTGTATATAAGAATATATAAATAAATTTAAACCCTGATTCGTATGGATATTTCCTCTGTCCACATTTGAAACGTGGTAAGCACTTTGCCTAGTCACCTAGCATATTGGAGGCCATGGTGAGTGGGCCACCTACATGCACCTTTACTGCCTTATTTCCTATAAATAAAATGGTTGGGGGTATGTTGGGGGATACATAAGGAGGAAAAGAGAAAGAAGAGATATTAAGAAAAGTAGGCAAAAGGAAAGTTGTGAATTGATCACAAGTCATATCCTCCTCCTCATCTTATAGTGAAGACATATTTAGTTATATTTGGATATGGTAGATAAATAACTTTATTGTTGTAGTCTCAAAAAAATAAAAGAATGGATATTCGGTTAAAATATCTTTTTTAAAACCCACTCTATGCAATAAGAATGGTGCCAATAATTACTATTATTTTACAGACTAGTTACTAGTGTCACTGAGGGGTACACCTTGCAAAACGTCCAATCCAAGTCCTATTATAGATAATAGTAAGACTTGGAACTGAAAGGATTTTAAATTTCAACATGTAAATCAAATACGAAGGACTCTCTGTTAGATGTCCATCCATGCATACTATAACAAGAATTAAATTAAATTAGTTTAATAATTAAGTAGTTGAATAAGGAATCTCTTAATTTATAATTCCATAGATAGTTTACACTACAACTGACTGTGAATATTGTTTATTTTATTTTCTTTTATATATAAATAATTACAGTTGCTTGTGTGTATAAAACAAATTCATGGATGGATATTATAAATGGCTTTGTAAATAGTTGCCTATCAAAGTCATGGATAGATATTATAAATGGTTTTGTCAATAGTTTCCTATGTGAGAATCAAATTCAAGGTTGGATATTGTGCTTGATTGGATTTATTTTCCTGTGTGAGCAAAATGGATATTATAAATGGCTTTGTGAATAGTTGCTTGTGTGAGAATCAAGGTCACGGATGGCTATTGTGTTTAATTGACTTTATTTGTTTGTGTATGAACAAAATTGTGCTAAAGATATGGGTATAAGGTATAATTGGCTCTATGAATAGTTGCTTGTATATAGAACAAAATTAGGC
Organism: Wollemia nobilis; assembly: GCA_028583015.1. Lineage (NCBI taxonomy): Eukaryota > Viridiplantae > Streptophyta > Pinopsida > Araucariales > Araucariaceae > Wollemia > Wollemia nobilis. Next base: position 3,951,787 of record JAQPPZ010017101.1, on the reverse strand, counting down.
TGAGGTCATTGATAGATATTATACATAGTTAAGTGTATGAATGATGTATGTGTTTATTAAAATTAACTATATATTAATTTGGATCAAGTAGAGCATATAGAGAATTAATTCATGAATGTATCTAATCTATTTGTACATGATAGCTTCAAAATAATTTGTCTTTGCATTTGCATCTTGGAAATGAGCCACTCTGATCCTGCTTAATAATAAGCTCAAGGAAAGTGATGACTGACTCATTAAATAATTCATCACAATGTTGGTGAGGTACTACAGACTACTTTGTAATGTTACATTGTATTTTACTTAACGCACGCCCCTAGTTGCATTTGAGTATGTACCCTTATCCATATACTATGTAATCTGGTTGTGCACTTGTATCTTAATTCATCTACTCTTATGTCCTCGTAACTATTTTCTTTTACTGCTATCTTCAATACATATCTTATAATTTGAAACTATGTATTTATTTAGCATATGTTACCTTTTACATCGTTATGATCAAATATTGGTTCACCTAAGTTTTGCATTGCTACTCTTGAAATAATTAATTCTACAAGCAACTAGGTAAATCATTGTTACCAAAAAAATCATGCATTGTGTGTTATAATGAGGAAAACTATGTCCGTGAACATTGTGTTGTAATTTAATTCTACCCTTGTCATTCAATGACGTAGTCATATATATAATACATTTTTCCATAAACTGTGTAAGGATACTAAGCATTAATTTAACTTATGTGTGTTGTATTATGAACATCTCACTTACAGGATCAATATCACTTATATGAGAACATATTTGGTGGTACTCATGGAGAATTCATTGATACACTGAACTCGGTAATAATGAAGGATCATTACATCATGACGTAGGCGGCCTTTTCATTTAATTATCACATTGATACTTTTTTTATATTGACTTTAGTTTGTTTTACCCTCTATTTCTAGATTATGATTTCATTTCGTTTTACTCTCTTTATTTTGTAAGCTACAATCTCATTTCGTTAGGCATTACTCCTCTCATAAGCTTTAGAATTTGTTGATAATATAAAAATATTAGGATAATTATAGATAAACCTTATCTGAATCTATCTTAAATTATGAATAATAGATAATATTTAATCCATATAAGATTCCAAAATTTGAAAAACTAATAGGAATCAAGTTGGGTGACTTCTTGGGTGATTAAGCTTCTTGAGGAAAAAAACCCCTTTTTGCTGCATCGTTATTAAACAAATAATTTCCAAGGAGGAAACTGATAACCATACATTACCTTATATTTATAAAGAATAAAAAGGTTATTTTTTAATAATATAATATATTTTTGTTTCGCATTTGATATGTTTATAAAGTAGGAAAGATTCCTTTTAACATAATGTATTTTAACTTATGTTTATAAAGTAGAAAATATTTTTTTTAGCATAATGTATTTTACCCTATGTTTATAAAGTAGAAAATTTTCTTTTAACATAATATATTTTACCTTATGTTTATAAAGTAGAAAATATTCTTTTAATATAATAATTTTTTATAAGTTGAAGGTAGCATAAGTTTGTTTTATCTTTTGGCCTAAATTAGTTTGAGTAAATATTCATTAAAGTCCCATTAAGAGAGGAAGGAATATTTTATACTCAAGATTGTTAGTCAGGTAATGATTTATTTGATAAATTCTATAGAAATTCTTCCCTAGGTTTTACCTAGATTCTATTTAGATTCAAATGAGAACCTTAACTATTAAACTAAATTACCTATCAAAACAAGTCACCTATTACCATTAGATTATGGGTAGCAATTAATGAGACTTCATGGATGACCGCTAAGGATGGATGGAATGGGATGTTCATTTAGGTCATTATATGAGCAATATGGTGGTGGACCTTGTGTAAGGTTATTAGATAAGGAGTCCTGATGGGAGAACCACATCTTCAGGATAAGATGGTCGATGAAGAGAAATATTGGTAAGAGACTTGGAACTCTGAGATAGGATTCCATAGTGATTTGCTATGGGATGAATCACTAATTTTATTTGTAACTTTACCAAGGAAACCATGTTCAGTTCCAGGTGAATGGCATGTCCTTAACCACCCATAATGCTATATTTTAATCTAGATTCATGGTCTCCCATTAATCACCATAGAATTTATGCTATAATCCTTACATGTTTGGAAATATATGAGTTAAGTTGTACTCAAGGTTCCACTTAACATGTAAGGTAGAGAGTTATGCATACCCCTTTAGGTTATATGGAACCTAGAGGATAACCCACACCATTATTCTTGATTCACCAAGAAAAATGGGTGAGAGATAGGATCACTGAAGGGAACCTTCTATGATACCCGACCAATATTTCCCACTTTGGTGATCAACTATAGTGATCAAATTCCCAAACATTGTACTTAATGCTATGTATTGATAAAAGGGTGCAAAACTAAACCTTGAAAAAAAATTACCTCTATCAACCATCTTTCTAGTTTGTCCAACCTTTAAGTGAGTTGATCATTACAACCATTATGTGTTTATTTGGGTTGTTATAAGAAGCTTCCCCAAATTTGGGGCCTAGAGAATCAAAATAGACCTTAGTAATATGGTATAAGGGATAAGGCTATGTCATATTTATAAAATCAAGCAATCCATTAGACAACTAGACCCAAATTCAATTTAATGTTCTCAAAAGAGGTAAAAGATGAGTGGTTGAGGTGGCTCAAAGGCAAAAAGAATCAAAACCAAAATTCAACAAATTGGAGACTATTCAATCCTAGGGGATAAACCAAGACCATCTAAGGCTACAAATATTAGAGCAACTAGTGCCAAAGCAACACTTACCAAAACTAATCTAGGCACCCAACCTAAACATTAGGTGGTCCAATCCCTAGTGGACCCCAAGTAGCATACCAAAATCCCAACCACTAGAATCCTTTAATGTGGTTGAGCACCTAAAAAGGTTCAGTATTCCCATATTGCTATGGGATGTCCTCACCCTACTAGAATATATAAAGTGGTTGGAACAAGCCATGGAGAATAAAACATATAATTAGAGGGTAGAAAGAACAAGCCATACTCTATATATTTGATCCCAATCCTAGTAGGACCAAGCCATAACATTTATATTTTACACTTATTTGTGGGGATAAGCTCATTCATAATTTCTTGGTAGACTCTAGAACAAGCACCTTGGTTATGCATATAATGGTGGATGAATTCTTAGAAATAACCTACGAACTAGTCAATCAAGGGGTAGTGTAGCTATATGGGACTCCAATTCACGTCCTTGCCCTCATCAAAGATCTACAACTCTTACTATACACCTACCCCAATGTGACCATCATTCAGGAGGTAGGAGTGATTGACCTACTGACATCATTTAGCGTATGTCTCTCCCATGATTTTACTAAAATATCAGGGAATACCTCTCCTTGTATTGGACCTACATGTTCCTCAAGGCTCATTATCATGCCAAAATGAAATTTTATTTCAATCCATTTCACATGCATCATGTGAAGCATATTATAACAATCAATACCAAAGGATAAAGGATAATGGACCTTTATGGTCATAAAAGAAAGGGCATAACCCAAGACACTCAAATATCAAACACACACCTAGGCATAGGATGGCCAGATGGAAAAGTGGGTTGATGGCATGTGGGGAATAGACCTATACAGAGACTTCAAGATAATAGTAATTGAGTCATATCTAATCTAAGAAGAAGAGCTCATAATATAGGAGGCCTTTTAACCTAGAAGTACCCATCACACATTGAAACTAGTAGAATACATGCCCTTATAGTTGAGCCACCTAGATGAGTAAAATTTTAGGTCACTATGATCTAAACATTGAAGGTCTTAATGAAGAGGTTGTGCAAACAATGGATGACATGTGAAGACAAACTAGAACATGTACTATGTTGTATATATATTTTAAATAAATATAGTAAGAGCCAAGTAATTTAATTATTGGCTAGTCTAAATAGGTGGCATGTAAATAAATAAAAAAAAGAGTCAAAATGCCTATGCAAATTATTTTTTAAAATGTTTCTTGTATCCAAATGCATGAAAATAAGAAGGTTGCATAAGTCAAAAGGACCAGCAATAAATTAGAATATATTATGATAATCATTTCCTATGTTACATACAATGACTATCAAAGCAATTAAGAGACATATATCATGGAAAATAGGTAATAGAATAAAATATAAACATGCAATCCTTGATACAACTACATGGGAAATATCAAGGAGAAATATTGATAGTATGAAGATCTTCAATGCTTTACCAACATGCATCCTATAAAAGTATGGTTACCCTTGATACATCTCATGAGTCCAATCCTTCCCTTTCAAATTTCCAATCTTCTAGGATCTTCCCCATAAACTTTGCATATAAAAGTTAAGGATACCATTTATTGGGTTCTTTAACTCCTACAAAAAAAAAATCCCCTGTGAGTTGACAAACTTTAGTGAATTTTTTTTATAGAGAGGTAAAATTATTCCCCAAAATAAATTTAAGCATGACTGCTACCAAAAATAAGAAGATGAGAGGCCCTAAATCTCCATTCACATATCAAGTAGATTTGAACAAGACACTAGCAAAGGATAGTTTGTGCCAAATATTTCTAGCATGCTTGAAGTTCCCCACACCATGAGGTAAATTCGTTCCCCTAGATCAATCCAACAAAGGATCACAACCTTTTTGCTAGTGACTAATATGCATACCACCATAAATAATAACATTAGAATCCTTTCAGTGTATACTAAAAGGGTTTCATTTATGGTAGGGCCTCTAATAACTTGGTTTACTAGGACCCATCTACCAATTTGGTAGGTGGGTCTTAAGGCCAAGACACTATCATTTGGTAATTGGTTTGTAGCAATTCATATACCCATAAGTAATTGCTCAATGACATGAGCAAATAAATGATAAGGGAAAGCCCAAGGACCTTGGAGGGAAAGAAAAAGTGAGATTGTATGAATCAAGTAAGGAATCAGTGAGAGCATCAAGTCTTGTTGGTCCACATATATATCCCTTAGAGGTATAGTGGCAAGGGGGTGAGACAAGCATGGAAAAACCACACCAGACTAGAAGCATACCTATCAAATGATGTTTGATGGAATACCATGTAAAGAAATCTTTAGATAATCAATAATCAAAAGAAATATGGTAACATCAAAAGCGATGGAAACTAGATTGGAGGCTCACCAAAAACATAGAAATAGGAGTTATTAGAGAAACTATTCCATCAAAGTAGAACTTCAAGAAAAAACCATTGCTAGAACTTAGTAGACCAACACAAAAAAGGGAAAATGTCATAATCAGTTTATCCAACTCTTAATGATGAAATCCACCACTCAAGCTCAAGTTTCCAGAGGAGAAGGTTGACTCATTAATGCACTTCTAAAAAGAGGTTATCTCACACATGGAGGCATTCATGGTTATTTAAATCCCCTAGATATCCCAAAATAAAATGCATGTAAATTCCTCTAATTTAGCATCCAAAAATGATGTAGACACTCCTACCCATAACCATTTTAGGAGGAATTTTGAATTTAAAAAATTTGTTTTAAATATTATAAATAACCATTTTGAGGCTCAAGAAAGGGAGGTTGAATTTTTATCACATATAGCATTTGACCTTGAGCAATTACTTCTCCTCTTTCCATTTTTTATTTTAGTCTAGACTCAAGCTTTGGTTTTTGGTATGTATAGGCCATCGAGCCTCTTTCAATTATGTATTAATGTAATGAGAATTTAATATAAATACGAGTTTTGACTACACTAGCATTTTTATCTTGATCTGATTATTTGTGTATCTTTTTTATGGGAGGCTATGACTACCATAGTATTTATTTCTTTGCTCTCATGGGGAGTCTTTTTAATTGTAGTGATACATATTTAGGATAGTGTTTAGTTTATGTTGTTGTATTGGGTTCATGTGTTCACTCATACCATTGAGATATCAAATGGAAATCGTAATATTTGGTTCATCTCCACCCATAGCTTAGGCTAGTTAGATTTATATTTTTCAATTTACTTTTAGTTTTTTACTGTTTTCTCTCTCTCTTTTCATTGGAACTTGGTAGGTTAGTTTAGCTTTAGGAGGAAGAGCATCAAATATTCCACCCAGTCAAGGAGATAGCCTTGGTAAAAAAACTTGGAGGTCATCCAAAGGAGTTGCATCCAATGCTCCCTAGGCTTTCGAGGACTGGCATCCCAATCAAGGTATAGGGCACCATGCATGTCCATAATTGTGAGAATAACCACACAACATTAGTGATCATTGGTTCTCAAGGTGTATGGGTTGTTTTTTTATTCCTAACATATACTATTATGATTTTTAATAGCCTCATTTTGATTAGCATGATTACTCTAAGTATTATGTGTGTTTGAGTTATGTAGGTCCCATAGACATTAGGATTAATATCTATTTGAACTTGGTTATTAGGGACTTTATTTTTGGAAACGTGTTTTCCTATAAATGATTTTTAGTGAAAGTATTAACTATGTTTATATACATATAGAATGGATAAAGTAAAAATGCTATATTTGAGTGTATATGCACTCAGAAAGAGCAATTTACATAAGATTACTAAATATGTATTTCCTAAATTTTAACAAGTCTAGGATGACACTGTCCCCCATAGGAAAAGGTAAAGATCATTGGTCCAATTCATTTATATCCCATAAATTTAATGTGAAAGTGAGGAATGTTATCTTAAATTCAATAAATGTTTAAGCCCAATGGTGATAACCTAAGAATAGAGACAAGTATAGTGATAGTTTAGGCAACGTAAAAATATAATCTAGTAGAATATATGCTAGCACTCTAATGAAAGGAATCCAATGACCATAATAAGTAAAAACTAATTAATCTAGTGTAATGTGTAGTTTAGGAATATTTTTTTTTGGGGGAGTGGGAGAGAGAAGATTATACTAACTTGGAGGGTTTAGATGGATGTCGTTTAATGAATATTATTACCCTTGCTGATATGCTTTCCTCATGAATTCTTAGATGACTTTGAAGTTTTTTTAGTGTTCTTGAGTACTTTTTATTTAATTAGTATAACCTTCTTGGTTGATGAGAACCCAACCAATAACCTTAAGGTAAGTACTCATTTTTTAGGAGAAAACCTTACTTAGATGACAAGAAGAGTGGTTTCATCTTATGATGATTGATATGGATGTTATAGGATTCCATGGAAGGGAAATTATAAGATTTGAAATATGAAACATATGGTTCTAGATGAACATCTATGATGGGATGAAGGCTATGTGCCCTTACAATGTTTAACATCAATATTGTTATGGTTCACTGCTATTTAAGATATTAGTTACCTAGAATTACTGCTAAAATAACATTTAGAATGTGATGTTTATAGTGATTTGTTGTTTGTCATTATAGTTGAAAGAATATTAGTCTATGTTAGGCACTCTCATTCATCCTAATTAATAGAACTAAGTGATGATAGAAATAGACAACTTATGGAGCATAGAAGGTTTATGTAGGCTCAAATTTCTAAAATTAAATGACAATAGTGAAATCATCAACAACCAAACTCTATATTATTTTGTAAAACTCTTGTTCATATGTAGAAATTTCACCAATAATACAAGGAAATTTTTAAATATTATCAACCAATATGAAATTATCCTATTCTAATATGATCTAGTGTTCCTTTGATGCATTCTATATGGTATAATAATATCTCTATTATAGTCGGTTGAGTTAGAAAGGTAGGGACCTAAGTTACACAAGGCCTATGGTTCCCTTATCTTGGAACCTATTAACTTTAAATAAGTTAGAATATACTTAGCTTTGTATTATATTAATTTAATTTTGGTGTGGTGATTTCTTTAGTATATTATAGATCTTGTTATAGAATTATGATGTCATTTACAAATATCCTTATGTTTCATATATTAATTTTTATGTATCACTAAAATTTGGACTTTAACACACACACACAAATAAAGATGGTTTGAATAAAATTTAGAAAATTTTAAGGGATTTCATCTATGAGAGTTGATATCCTAAGGAGTGGAAACATATTATGCATACCCAAATATGTATCACCATGGATATTTCATAATATTTTCTAAAACATAATAATATTAGATAAAAATCAATATAATGGGATAGTAAATTGGATTATGAAAATATTATATTCTAATATTACAAATGGAAAGATATTGTAAATTTAAAATCACAAAATAATGATATGGAACTTTTTCATCATAAGGAAAACATCAATATGAGGCAAAGAGATCATATTATAGAACTTAGCATAGATCACTAATTTTCCACTCCCATAGAACATAGTAAATAGATAAAAAAAATTCCCTCTATCTCATTAGTTAATTAAATACTTGATAGTCAATTTAGAGAAAAGAATATAATAAACTAAGAAAATACAAGCAATTGGATATCAACATGTTCAAGTTCAAATTCAGAACGAAACAAAGGTACAAAGAAATATCAAGAAAAAATTAAACAAACAAGGTTGAAGAGATCATGCTTAATCTAGATAAATTATCTACATTTTCTTCAAGTAGTAGAAAGAGTAAAAAAAAAAAATAGATTCATAAATGTTTATGATTTTACTATAGTTATATATGAATTTACTTATCTCAAATTTAACAATAATTCATAACAATGATCTATGCGTTGTTGGAGAGACTTCAACATAGTAATATCTCCTTTATAAAAGAAGGGTGGTACTCTTGGATCGTCTGATTAATAAATGATTTTACTTCCTTTATCGATTCAAGTGGCTTTTGGTATGTTATTAATTTAAAATTCCAATATACGTGGGATAGTACACATATCAAGACAACTCATGCTACAAAAATAATGAACACATTTTTATCGTCTAACATATGGTTACAAATAGAGTATAAAATACTTTTAGACATTTCATTATACAGTATGATTGTCTAACAAACCCATTATCTTCACATGTGATCTACTCCATAATTTTCATCCATATCCAGTTATTTTAGTTTATATGGATACAAAATCATGATTTTTTCCAATGAGTTACACTACGGTGGGATAGGGTAAGCTTTGAAGGACCATGTAAATATAGATTAGTTCAAAGGATGAAATACATAAAGGGGTAAATAAATATTTGGAATGTCAAACCCTTTGGTAACATATTTAAAATAAAAGAGGAAACTAAATCCAAGCTCAAAAAATTATAAGAGGTATAGAAATCAATCAAATAGACCAAGTTATTTATGCACAAGAAAAACATCTACTTTCTAACTATCATAATGTACTATACAATGAAGAGTCATATTGGAACAAATATATAAGGAGATATGGCCTAATAAAATTATATAAATACAAATTCTTTTTGTTCTACTATAAAAATAGATTTATCTTTGTTTGGGATAAAAAATTTCAACTCCAAGTAGAAGTATAATTAGTAGGTGTTAGGAAGGAAGAAATTATTCATTTTAGACATGTTATATCAAAATTTAAGAATATAAGGAGGATCAAGGTAAGATTTTACAAAACACTCCATTAGTTTCCACATAAATACAAAATGAAAACTTATTTAGGAACATCTCTATGGAGAAGCTACAAGAGGTAGTTTTTGTTTTCCGTCATAATAAAACACATAGCCTTGATGGATTTATTATAATTTCCATTCAATAACTTTAGTATTTGTTAAAAAATGATATATTGGCTATATTTGAAGAGAATTAGAAATAGAACGCTATAACGAATGAGATAAATATCTGATTTATTGCCTTGATTCTAAAAAGAAATGAAAGATCAAATATTTTGATAATTTCTATCCAATAAGCCTTTGTAATGTGAGTTATAATATAATTTAAAATTGTGAAAAATATACCAAACTGCATTCTTGGTTTTTATTTTAAAGGAATAAGGTATTTTTATGATGGTAAAAAAATTATTTATGTTATAATAACCGCACAAGAGTCCATATATTATCTTAATTTATAATGAAACAACTTCTAGAATATAGCAAAGGTAGTAACAAACTCAAAAATATGCAAAAGGAAATATTCACTAGAATTGTAAATCAGATTTGATAGTAGAAAATTAATACCACATGTAAAAACCTATCCCCATAATGAGGACAAGTATCATAGCCACTTGGAGAGTGAAAAGTATCATATGCACAAACAATATGAATTAATATAAAAATTAAGAATGATATATAAAGTACAACATAACGTTTCTATTTATAGACTAGAAAAAATAATAACCTTAACCCTAATTCTCAAGGTTTGACTAACTTAATCTTAGGCTCGAGATAATAATAATAAATATAGCTAACATAGCTATATTGGATCCATTAGATGGCTCTTTCCTAGAAATATTTTTTCCAATGGATGGAAATGACTAGAAAATATTCTTAGGCTTCTATGTCACTAGTCATATTCATGTTTTAGGAAAAATATTTCTAAGAAAGAGAGCCTATAACAACCCTAATATACTTATATCATAAAATAACAAAAGAATGAAAAAGATATAGATATTTAGGGGCAGCCATAAACACCATAAATAATCATTGCATTATCCATATATAAGATTCACTACACTTGAATTATCAAATGAGGAGTGGTGGAGGTATTTATACTAATATCAAATCCTCAATTACATAAATGAGTTTAACCTAAGCTAACATAACAAGAGGTCTTAAGGTTAATTACAATTTATAAAGTGGGTTTAACCATAACAAGGTTAACCATGATGGATTCTAAAGAAAGAATGCATTAGTAAAAATAATATATTCCCCCCATAGTGGATGTTCTAGTGGACCTCTATAATTGAGGTAAATCATTCAGAATCTCCTTCATCAATTAGAAGTCATTCATCAAGCTTTAGAAACTCAATTTCAATCCTTTAAAATTTTAGAAAGTAAATTTTCATTGGATGTCCCTCCCACTTATGATATCTACAAGTGGTCTTCAAATTATTTAAATAGTTGGCCTAGGTATTATACCCCTATGTCTTAGCATTTGGATTCCTTTGCATGAGTTTGCATTTGTAGAGTCACACCATACTTCCACATTTCCACCTAAACATGATCTAGGAGAGAAAATGCTAATCAAGAGTAATATTCTTTTGAGATTCCAAGAACATAGGAATCATATGAACCATGAGGTTCAACATTTAAAAATAAGGGGAGAGATTAGCAAAGATATTTTCATGCATTCTACATCATATTTCTTTTTTCCTCCAAAAGATGCAAATATCTAATGTTAATCCTTTGAATGTTTCACTATAATCGTAGACATGTTCAATCTTAGCCAATTTAAGAGAGGAGAAATCTAGTTCCAAGTGACTTATTTCAATAGTATTAACTTTCCCATATAAATAATGTAATTTTAAACATTACTTGTAAGGATCACTCTCTTTATTAATGTGGAAAAGTAACTCTTACTTAATCAACAAAGAAAGTAGGCTAAGGTACTCTTCTTCTCTTTGATTGTGGGTTTCTTCATTTAGAAAAATTATTTTATATTCTTGAAATATGCACCATATGTTGTTACTATGTAATGGGCTAATCATTTAGGTTAATCAAATACTATAACTTTACTGATTAAGGTAACTAGGGATTTTTTATCTATCCTACAAAATTTAATTTTTATCACTATAGTAGATTCATGAAATGATGCCACCAACACATATAGCTAAAACAATTATGTGATTTGAAAAAAAATAGGCTCAAAATTCTTATGTATGCAAAATTTATAGCCTCTAGAATATTTGCTCTAATGGAACCAAAATTAAAAAGTTAGATGCTCAAACCTCAGGAAGGGAGAAGCAAATCCCAGGATGCCACTTTTTGGTCCTTGATTTTTTTATGTGTTCTACTTATTTTTTTATGCTTGACATACTCTCAACCAATACATTGTTGATACTTGTTTACTTTTGATTGATCGATATAGTAAAAATTTACAAAAATAAGTTTTACATGGCATAAAATTAGGTCATGTTAGCTTCGATTATAATTTATTATAAGTAAGCCAAAATCACCTTCCATAAGAATTGAACTCAATCCTCTCTTATACTAAGAGAATTATTGTAATCAATACAACTAGACACCTATTGGAGAATAAGAACCAAGACACCAATGAAGAACCTTGTTCCCTATTTGATTCAACAAAAAAAGCACCTACATAGAGACCTAACCCCATGGTTGAATGGTTTCAAACATGTTAGATATAAAGGCATTGCCAATATATCACAACTAGGTATGATGATAAGTCCACTGATGATCCCACAAATAACAACTAAAGTACAACTTTATCTAAGTAAAAATGCTATCACAGAGGCTTGAACTAGAAGGCTCCCTCTTTACACTCCTTCACAATAATCCTACTAGCTACTACACCATACCTTTTCTTTGTAACAAAAATATTTGAAAATTAATTTTAAACTTGTTTATCTCATTAGCATGAACAACAGTACAATTTGCATAGGGAAGCAGAACCTTGATTCTTAAATTCCCAAATTTTCCTATGCATAACCAAGGTGTTGCTTCTTTGGTGCTATCAAAAAAGGCATAGCCTATAGGCAACAAATCCACCCCCCAGAAGAAGAAGAAATGATCCTTGGATTTGCACAGTTTTGATTAGTTTTTCTCAATTTTTATGAAAATGTATAAGTGTCAAAATGTACAAGCATGAGTAAAACGTACAAGATTGCAAATGTATGATGTGAAGTATCAATGAAATTAGGTGAAATGTACATTTGGGCTGAATTTGATAAAAATCAAATTAGAAGTTAGTAAAACCTTGTAATGAATTGTTTTGAGTTAATTCGGGATGGCAGCTGTAAAAATTTCATGTCTTGGAAACTACTTTGGAATGGTCTAGGCATGCATTATATATTCCCTCATTCATTTTTATAGGTTTTTCATTCATGCTTATTCATAGTTGAAGCTATTCATGGGTTATTTGATTCATTCATGAAAGTATTTATTGTTCCTAATAGAATTTTATACTATTTGTAGCACCCTAAAATTGGCACGGTTAAACCTTAGTAAAAGATAAAAATTCAAATTTTAACCTCAATCTACCCGTTAACCGCCTGTTACCTGCTTTCCTTGTTTTCTGTGCCATTTTCATGATTTGTTTTGACCATTGGACGATATCGTCGTAGATTAGACAAAATCATCCCAGATCTGACGAATTCATCTAGAACAGAATGTCCAAACGATTTCGTCCCAAAACTAAATTTTCATACTTAGCTTTTGTTCCAACAACTTCTCTAACCTGGGCAGAAAGTGTGTCTACGCAGTTAGAGTCTCCCCCATTGGAGATCTCCCAAATTGGGATGATCTCCAACCTCCTAACCTCTCCCTAATCCTATATAAACTAGGATTTTCTTAGTTTATCCCCCTGAACCCCCTTTGAATCTCCTGTTTGACTGATTTCCCTGCAAATTTAGCTCCTTGTGCATTAGAACATCCTCGTACTATCATTTGTATTCGGTATTTCATGTTTTCTTGCAGGAACTTTACTGTTTTTCAATTGAAGCCAGATCGGATGATCCTGTCGAGGAGCGCAGATGATTTCGTACGATTGGAGGTGATCCTGACTGTAGTCCATATTGGGGGCAATTAGAGCCCAGAGTTTGCATTTTCTTAGTTTTTTTTTGCATTTTCCTATTATATCTCTGCACTATCTTAAATTATTATATTTATGCATCTTGGAGTTCACCTCATCTAATATAAATGCATGATAAAATCAAAATAAATTGTGAAGTTGATGCATTTCCTCTTTAATTGCTATTTGGATCTATCATTTAGGCAAATTTACTATTATTTCTATCATTTCCCTTTGTTTTTGTAGTTGCATTTTGGGTATTTTGTATTTGTTTTTGTGATTGCAGGTTTTTGATGAATTCGTTTAATGAATTCGTCAGATTGACGATGATATCGTCTGATCTCAGATTATTACATACGAGTTGAGGTGATCTAGACTATTACAAAACTCAAAATCTTCATTAGACATCCAGAATTAGGTATGTTATGTTCTAGCTAGCATATTCTCTGTGTTTAGCATTCATTCCTATTTTTTGTATTCATCTAAATCAGCATTTGCATATAGAGTAATTTAGATTCATCTTGGCCAAACCTAGGAATTGAATGATCGAGTATAAAAATGAACACATCAAACCCACTATCAACCTAGGTGTGGAAACTGCCACTCAAAAGTTTCCTGGTGAACCCACCATCCTTAAAAAATTCACCCTTATACCCCTCCCCGAAGAGGTGACACCTTCAAAGGGCCTCTCAGTCCGAGGTATTGTCCCATCCTTCTCGCATCCCCCTTCCGGGCGTGGATCCTATAGCTTGAAGGTAAGGATGCGAAAAATTTGGAGCGATACATTTTGGTGAACCCGACGTGAAAACTAAAAACCTTTTGAAAACAATCCAAAAAAAATCAAAACATAAATGCATTTAGAATCAAAGATTGCATATCATATTTAGATGGTAGATTATAATAAAAGACAAGATGTCACCATTAATGTTGAGAATCAATTAGCAGCTATAGAGATTACTTCTGTGCTTAGAGTACCTCAAACAAATAGGGTTCAACCTTTGTGGGACGAAATTGATAGGAGATTGGGTATCATTGGATCTAGGGCAATAGAACTTAGGCAAATTAAGAGGTTTGTCCTAGATAGAATCCTAGATCTCGATCAAGTGACCTTATATCATGAACTTTAGAGAGCTTGTCATAGGTGGTTAGCAGATAAAAGAGCCCATGTGTCTTCAGAGCTGTACACCTTTGAGGAAAACCTTGAAAATGCAATTGTAGTACATAAATTTCTATCTCATATAGAGGATCAAGAGGTCATTCTTACGGATAGAAAAATATGGAATAGAGTTCCTAGAGCTGTGTTATATCGAGAGTATTGCCATGAACTTTATTTCTACCAGTCAGAGTCTAAAATAGATAATATCACTATAGCACACTTTATCAAGTTCTTGAAAAACCATTTCCAATTTGAAGAGGAGCATTTCATGACTCCTAATGAACTTGATCCTATCAATGACATCTATAAACTA
Organism: Wollemia nobilis; assembly: GCA_028583015.1. Classification (NCBI taxonomy): domain Eukaryota; kingdom Viridiplantae; phylum Streptophyta; class Pinopsida; order Araucariales; family Araucariaceae; genus Wollemia; species Wollemia nobilis. Next base: position 3,936,739 of record JAQPPZ010017101.1, on the reverse strand, counting down.
TTTATAGAAAACTAAGCTATTCTTTTATTATTGTTATTTCTTGCATTTAGTGTGCTGTTTATTGTCTTTATAAAGCAAAAAAAAAAAATAACAAATAAAATAAAATAAAAAACAAAACAAAATCATAACAAAAAATCAAAACATTTTCTTTTCAGTATTATAGTAGGTATATAATTAAAATATATACCTCCCAAATCTGTTGCAAATATATCAATATATATTTGCTAAAAACTAAATTTAGACATAATGACTAGACTCAGGAATGGAAAACAAACTGAAGTAGAAGAATATTGGTTAGGAAAAACCATAAACAAACCAGATGTCCTTCCTGAAGACCCAATTCAGGAAGAAGGAACTTTCGACCAACAAGAAGAATTTTATGTAGGAAATGAACATAAAGAAAATGATAGAGAGGAAGGATCCTCATCCCTTAAAATATCTCTAGAAGGAGCTGTTACTTTTGAGAACATGGAACATTTTTGGAAATTCCTCAATACTAATATTGGCACTCTTAATAGAGCAGTCCATATGGACAAGGATCAAATTAGTGACACTCAAGAAACCCTAGAAGAAATATATCACACACGCACTAATCCCTTGTCCTTCGTTGATCAAGAAAGTGATCAAGCTGGACCATCCAATTTGGATATGGCCGCTATAATCCAAAACATGCAACAACAACAGGTTACCCAACCACCTAGAGTGCCTATTACTAAGCCTAAGGTTATTCCCACACAAAATAAACCTTCATTCACTGCTCTATTTCGCCAAGCTATTGATCAATATACCTCAAATCAACAAAAGCCTAAAACAAAACCAAATACCAATTTCCAACAATCGGGGATACAACATAATGCTACAACAAATCTTCTTCATAATACTCTTCCTACCAACCATTTGCATAACAACAATATAACATCTAATCCTTACGTCACGCCATCCTACGCTCACAAATCCCATACTCATGTACCATCGAACCAATATGGTGGACAAAATGGTAATCTGGAAGCCATGGTGAAACAGTTAGTCTCCCGCATGGACCAGATAGATCCCTACCATCCCTCGTATAATTATCGAGAGATGTGTAGTCAGCCTCTAGATCCTATAGTTGTAGCACAACCATATCCCAAACACTTTCCTATGCTTGTCCTACCTATATACAAAGGAACCGAAGATCCCATAGAGCATATTTGTATGTTTAGGATAGCATGTCATGATATATCACATGATGACTTGTTATTACTAAAAATGTTCCCGAAAAGTTTAGGAGGGATGGCATTGGAGTGGTATTATCAACTACCCACTCATTCTTTGAGAAATTTCAAAGAAACCACCGAATATTTTGTGCATCAATTAGGTGCCTATATCGAAAGGCATGTAACCATTAAAGATTTGTACAACCTAAAACAAGACAAAGATGAGTGTTTTGCTGACTTCTTAGCTCGATGGAGACAATTCATAGGAAAATTACACTTTGTGTTACCTTATCGGGAAATGTTGGATATCTTTATCAATAATTTACAAGAATAACTATCCTATGAATTATCAACTTCTACCTTGACCACATTCGATCAAGCTATAGATTTAGCTTGAAGAGTGGAAGATGCTCTCATTAGGAGAGGTCGGCTCAAAAAGAAAGATGATGAGAAAACATCCAAAAATCAATATAAAAATAAGCAAGTTGTGGGTGATGGATTCACTGATAGCAAAAACGTTGTTAATGTTAATACTATGAAAACAACAGAGAATTTTATATTGAAACCTCCTGATAAACCACCTCGAGAATTTACTAGGTTAAATCAACCTTTATCAACCATTCTCCCGCAACTATTAGCACGAGTTTTGATTCAATTACCAAATATCTAGGAACTTGATCCAACTATACCCGGATACAGAGTTGATTTACATTATGACTTCCATAGAGGACCTGGACACGCTACCAACTCTTGTAAAATATTAAAATATAAAATACAAGACCTGATTGATAACAATGATATGGAAGTGCAAGCCTTTCAACCTAAACAAAATCCTTCTAATAATTCTCAAAAGAACATCCCCCAAAATCAGAATCAGAATGCTAATCAATCATTGGACATATATCAACATCCTTTACCAAAGCATGATAAAGAGGTGGCTAATCAAATTGAGCATCATAATGTTCCCCCTCCTACCCGATATGTAGGAACTATTAGTGGACAATTACCTGTTCACGATCCAAAAATATTTGATACAACTTTATCCATGGTTATGGCCAGACCTCTACATAATACTTGGACACTTGATTTTAGTGATACCAAATATGAGACTGAAAGTGACATGGAAATCACCTCAAATCAATCGAATAGTTCTGAATATGAATCAGATGATGTTCAACCCATCACAAATTCTATGGTTCCAGAAGAATCATTTCCTATAAGAGTCACTACTAGACCATCTTCTCACCAAAGACTTTCTAATGAACAAGTCATAAACGCTAGACCAAGACCTATTCATCATTTGCAAAATAATATTGTAGGTACCATCGGAGTTGATACTCGACAACAGGCTCAAAACTCTCAACAAGATCAAACTTAGAACGATGGATCAACTCCATTTGTTTTGAAAAATCCCAATAAAGGGAATTATGTGCCTAATTTTCAACCTAAGCCTCCTTATAATATTAAGGAACAATTATCAAATACTACAGCTAGAATTTCCCTTTTGGACATTTTAAGATCTTCTCCTACCCATAGGGATGAATTAATGCTCACATTAATCCAAATGATGGTACCACAAAATATTCAACTTGAAGCCATGTCCAATACTATCATAACTCGAGAATTTTATTGTATTGACTTTCGGGATAGAGATATACCGCAACATAGTTTACATAAGGATAACCCCTTATATATTACTGCCCTAATTGGGGATGTAGCAGTTAAACGAGTCTTGATTGATAATGGTTCATCTTTAAACATATGCACTTTTGACTTCTACCAAATATTTGGGTTTAGAAGTGACGAAATGAAAAGAACTGATATGATTATAAAATCCTTCAATGACGAAACACAAGAAACGTGTGGAGTTATTACTATCCCTTTACAAGTTGGTCCTAGAACCTTAGACACGACCGTGTTTATTGTACATTTCCCTACATCGTACAATATACTTTTGGGTTGCCCTTGGATCAACGCGATGTGAGCCATTCCCTCCACTTTACATCAGTGTGTTAAATTCAAATTTAAAAATCATTTGGTTACCATTCATGGTGATCCTAGACCCTTTGATATGTGTGCTTTGGCAGAACCTGTTGGAGTTCAATTTTGCCCTGCTTTGTCATCCACACATCCTAATTCTCATCAACCGACTAAACGTGTGAAAAACACACCCATGACATCATCTACATTTTCACCATCAACTACACCTCTACATATAGCTCAACCATCTTCTGAAAAAACCACATTAGGACCTCAAAAAGATCCTACATCTACAACCAATGCTTCTTGTTTTACTCCTATAACTTCCATACCTATAGACTCATCCATCGATATATCTATAACATCTACGTCCACTACAAGCATCCTTTCCACATCCGACAATGTAGGAAATGTTCCTTCTACCTCTTATGCTCTTACTGATGAGCTCTTACCCGATTTATCTAAAATTCTTATATCAGAAAAAACAAACACTGCCATGCAAGATTCCCTTATTTTAAATAAACTCCCACCCTCTCCTCGTACCTTGGGTCTCCCACAACCTATGGGAAGTATCTACCAATTCAAGAGTTGTGCTTTTATTTATAAGGGATATGACTGGGGAAGAATGCCTAGAAACATCAAGACACATTATGATGGATATGCTAGACACTATTTTGCTAATGAGTATATTAAAGCTAAGCCCATAATGCTTAAATTGGGATATAAATGGAAAGGTTTGGTACCTTTCCAGAATGGTATGAAAGAACCTTTTGAGGTAGAACCATGGCCTGCCCGATGTGGTGTGGGCCTATTTCCTAGTAAAGGTCAGCTCTTCCCATTTGAGGATGATGACCATCTTATATGTTACCAAGATTATTTGGATAAACGGGATATCTTGCATTTAATGAATAAGCCTCTTACATGCAATATGTTATCCATATCTTACCCTGAGATGATTGTCGAATCCAACGATGAGTTGGAGGGGAATATCTTTCATGATGTCTCCATTGAGGTATTTTTACATAATAGATTTTATTTCGATGGCTCTATACCTAGTATAGCCTAGCTTGAGACCACGACTCCTCAAGACGAATTATCCAAGCTAACCTTGGAAGAATTACAAGAATTAGGCGTTTCACCCGCCCCACCTAATTTTGAGAGAGATCTACATATGGAAGTAGAAAACATCATAAAAATTAACATTGGAACCGAAGATAACCCTCACATAATCAACATTGGATCAGAATTGAGTCAAGAAAAACAAGATAAATACATTGCATTTCTTAAAGAATATGAAGACGTCTTTGCTTGGACATATGAATATATGCCAGGATTAGATCACCTAGTAGTCCATCCGGATGCTAAACCTGTTAAACAAAAACTTAGAAAAATGCATCCCAAAGTGGCCTTACTAGTCAAAGGAGAATTAGAAAAACTCTTAAATGTTATTTTTATAAAAGCCATTGATTATGCTGAATGGATCTCAAATGTAGTTCCAGTAACTAAGAAATAAGCCACTAAAGTTAGGGTTTGCACAGACTTCAGAGATATTAATGTTGCATGCCCTAAAGACGATTTTCCTCTTCCCAACATGGATCAGATCATTGACTTTACTGTTGGGAGTGGAATGATATCCCTAATGGATGGATTTTCCGATTATAATCAGATCAGGATAGCTCTTGAAGATCAGGCTAAAATAGCCTTTATTACCCCTTGGGGGACCTTTTGTTGGAAAGTGATGCCATTCGGTTTAAAGAATGCAGGTGCAACTTATCAACGTGCTATGACTTATATATTTCATGATATGATGCATAATATTCTACATGATTATGTAGACGATATTATAGCTCGTTCCATCAAAGAAGATGTCATTTAGATGACTTGAGAAAAGTATTTGATCGGTTAAGGGAATATCTTATCCGACTAAATCCAACCAAATGTATATTCGGAGTTAAGTCCGATAAATTATTGGGGGTTATAGTTTATTTACGTGGCATTGAAATTGACCCTCTCAAGATCGTGGCTATCACTGATATGCCCGCACCCACAAATATATCTGAATTATGAAGTTTACAAGGTAAGCTTTAGGCTATTCGTCGCTTCATCAATAAGTTGGCAGACAAAACCGGACCCTTTCTTAAGCTTCTTAAGAAAGATGTCTCTTTTCATTGGGATGATGAATTTTAGGAAGCATTTGAACTCCTTAAACAATATCTCCTTAAACCACCGGTGCTTTCCCCACCTAGATCTGATCGTCCATTTATTTTGTACATTTTTGCTTTCGATTTTACCTTAGGAGCTATGTTAGCTCAACTTGAAGATGAGAAGAAAGAACGTGCTAATTATTACATTAGTATGACCTTGATCAGTTATGAAACTCGCTATACCATATTAGAGAAATTATGTCTAGCCGTCGTATTTTCTACACAAAAACTATAACATTATATGCTCAATAAGAAAACATATGTTATTGCCAAATTCGACCCTTTGTGATATCTCATGAGTCGACCGTACTTATCTGGTCACACAGCAAAGTGGGTTCTTGCGCTAAGCGAGTTTGAACTCACATTTATAGGACAAAAGTTTGTTAAAGGTCAAATCATAGCAGATCAATTAACTGCTGCACCCTTGGAATCTACCCATCCCCTCATCATTGAGTTTCCTGATTAATGCCTTAAACTAGAGGTAGACCATCCAGAGCAATGGTCCATATACTTTGACGAATCTCGATGTATGAGTGGGGCTGGTGCAGGTATTATTTTAATATCTCCATAGAAACATCTTATACCTTTATCCTTCAAACTAACATTTGATTGCACCAATAACACTGCTAAGTATGAAGCTCTTATCCTTGGATTACGAGATGCCTTGGCACTAAAAATTAAAAATTTATTGGTTTTTTGGTGATTCTCAACTTGTCATAAATCAAATCAATGATGTTTATCAAACCAGAGATGATAAATTATGCCCATATAAAGCATATGTTTTACAATTATTATCTTTATTTGATCAAGTTACCTTGGAAGCTATTCCTTGAACTAGCAATCGTGCGACTGACGCTATGGCTGCAGCTGCATCTCTTTTGCCCTTGGAGTTAGATGAAGAATATGCTACCATTGTTATTCGTCGACTCTAGGAACCCACTTCAAGCAAATCATGCTTAGAACCTTTGGATGTGTTTCTAATCAATGAAACTAATCTTGAACATTGGTACACTGATATATTTAATTTTCTTCAAAATAGGACTTTTCCTGAAGATTGTAATAGCAACCAGTGCAGGTTATTAGGTAGACGAGCAAGTTGCTTCGTGATCATTGGTAATACCTTGTATAGGAGATATTTTGAAGGCATCTTACTGAGATGTTTGAATCTAGCAGAATCTAAATCATCTTTGAGTGAAGCCCACAATGGATCTTGTGGGGGATATTTTAGTGGAAGCGCCATTATTAAGAAGCTCCTTAGGATAGGATATTTTTGGCCTACCATGGAAAATGATGCACATAATTATGTGTGACATTGTGACAAGTTCCAGAAACACGCTGACCTTGTCCATGCACCTGCACAAGAACTGCAGGCTATTTCATCTCCTTGGCCCTTTTCAAAATGGGGCTTAGACATCATTGGAAAAATCAACCCTGTGTCATCCGATGGACACAAATTCATCATAACCGCAATTGAGTATTTCATGAAGTGGGTTGAAGCTATGCCATTAGCTTCTTACACTGGAACCCAAGTTTCCAAGTTTATTTTTAATCAAATTATTTGTAGGTTCGGAATCCCTGCAAATCTCATCTCAGATAATGGAACTTGTTTCAAAAATAAATATGTTAAGAAATTATGTCAAAAGTATAAAATTCAACATCATTAGTCCACTCCCTATTATCCTCAGGGTAATGGCCAAGCAGAAGCATCTAATAAAACATTAATCAAAATCCTTAAAATACTGGTCAATAAATCTAGTCGCGATTGGCACATCCAATTATATCCTGCTTTGTGGGCTTATCGAACTAGCATTCGTACTCCCACAGGCACTTCACCTTTTGTTTTGGTTTATGGTGTTGAAGCCATTTTTTCCTTTGAATTATAAGTTCCTTCTTTAGCTCTACTACTTCAAGATACTGAATTAGGAGATGAATATCATGCTGGTAGACTTAGTCAGCTAGAACTCCTATATGAGAAGCGCATCAATGCTTTGGAGCATCTTCATTCCTACCAAAACAAGATTAAACGAGCATACCTCAAGAAAGTTCATCCTCGATCCTTTGAGATCGGTGACCTTGTCTTAAAAGAAAATCAAAAAAATACTAATGCAACTAAAGACCTTAAAGGTAAATTTGAGCCCAACTGGCTCGGACCATATGTCATCACTGCTAAATTTGGATCAGGAGCATATCGATTAGCTACCTTAGATGGTAAATATCTTAAAGAACCTATGAAAATTATGCATCTTAAGCGTTATAATGCATAACCTTGGGCCTTTTTCATCATTTGTATATATTGTATTTTTTTGCATATTGTTTCCTTTTAGCCATTTCTATCAAAATCTTTAAAAAAAAAAATAGTAATAGTATTTCTTCTTGCAATTCATCAATCAAAATCAAAATATAAAAACTTTAAAACCATCAAAATCTTCAAAAACATTCTTTTATTTTCGTACTTGTCAATTCTTGAAGTATTGCAATTATATTTTCAATTATTTTGGGTAAATTAGCATTTATTTGGAATCTCGCACTTTCACATTCACATGAATAAATATCTTGATTTTATTTTATATGATTATTAATATCTCTTATATCAAAGTCCACAGTTGAATTAAATAAAGTTTTGAGCATAGAGAACTGATCTTGTTATTTACTTGAACCAAATACATCTCTTCACATTAAAATGATTTCATTGCAAATTCAATATGATGCTACATAGTAAAAGTGGTTTCTTGAGCGAAAAGTTTTTGTTGCTATCCTATCATGCACATGGTCTAGAATATTTGAGAATTGACAAAAGGACAAGCTCACCCCTACCCAGAATAAAAATCCCTTGCTCTACAACTAATCCGAGCAAGTATCCCTAGCATAGGAAGAAAAGAAAATTTCAAGAAAAAGAGAAAAAGAAAAATGTTATTTTGTATCATCATAGCAATATTTCAGCATTATCTCAAATATCAAGAAAAAATACAAAAAATACAAAAAAAAAAGAGATAAAGAGAAAATAAAAAGCAAAAAGCAATAAAATCCCTTTCCCTACCCCTTGAAAAGAAAAGAAGGGTGAATGAGCTTGAATCCCTAGAATTCTCAATTATTTGAAAATTGTGAGGTAAGCCCCATAATAGGTGGTTTGTGCCCAACCCGCTTGGCCTTGGGTAATCCCTAGCGTGGTGATATGTCTGTCACATTAGAAACCTTCTTTTGTACAGACCTATGTCGGCTTATGGATTAGCTAGCTCTTGATAACCTAACTTACACAGTAGTCTGGTATGATTACCTACATATAATTCGTGGTCAACGAACATTCATTTGGTTAATTCAAATTACTTGTATCAAATTATCTTGCTCAAAATTGGTGAATGAACAATAAAATTGCACACACATTTGTATTTGAGAGATTCTCTATCATTATGATGAATCAAGATCGGCAATGAACTCACATATGCACATGAGGGTTCCTTATAAATCTATATTTTGTCTTTGAGATAATTTAAAATATTTCTGCAACTCTTTTGAAATAAATTTTATTCTTATTTCAGAACATCTGTTTAGTATAAAAACAATTACTTACATTGTTTTCAAACATCCAAAATTATTTTACAACCTATTACAAAATCTAGCAAATAAAGTCATGTTCATATTATTTTCTGTTTATCAACCAAAATCAAAAATCAATCATGCAATAAAACTAAAATATCAATTTCTTCTTTGGATTTCGTGATGATGGTATAAGTCTATACCTATAATTCTATGCCTAGCGCAAACCATTGTTCTCATTTTATTTCTCATTCATCTTAATTCATACAAACATATGACTTACATGATTATGTTACACAATTGTGCTTTAGAATGAACGAACACTTATTCTATTTCATGTCATTATGTCAACATTCAATTTTGCAACCATGGTATAATTTCTAAAGGAATTATTCAAAAAATTTATCACACTTAGGAATTTATGCCTAGCAAAAATCACTTTTTAAAAAATATTTCATGCATAATTTATTTTTATGAAAATCTGAAAACAAATCATCATCATCATCACAACACAAAGTCTTAATATAGTCTCTTAAGCATTCTTTTACTTTTAGCAATATTTCTATATTGGGATTAGCTTGACGACCGAGCGAGCGGCGACTCCATGAAATGGTCTATAACAGCGGCAATGTCCTTTGAAATTATTTTTAGAAGTCCCTTTTATTTTTCATCGAATCACACCAAAACAACCAATTGTTTACATCAGATTATTTCATTTAAATTTTATAGCATGACATCAAATTATAATATTTCCAAATGACATAATTACATGAATCATCAATCAACAAACAAACAATTCAAACATTGAAGCATCATAAAAACATATGGACAAGTTATATCACAAAAAGATCATATATATATATATCAAAAATATTTGTACATCATATCACAATTGGATTGGTATGCCACAATCTATATCCTGGCATACTCAATCCTCTCAAAAATATATATACAATCCATCTATAGCAGCTATCCTCGAGAAGCCCTCGAGCTCTCAGCCTCGTCTCCTCTCCCGCCCTAAGGTGGAGGAGGAGGCCCCATAGGAGTCCTCGACGACCCCATCCTGATCAGCCTCGTAATGTCAGCTGACAGCTGTAACCTCTAGCTCTCTGGAACCATCTGGTAGTATGCTCCCCGGTAGAACGCAGTCTGAGCCATAGACCATGCCAACTCTTGCATGCTCGCTCCTCTACCTCGAGATCTGAGTTGTGTAGCCTCATCCTGTAGTGTCTGCACCTGAGCTTGGAGGTAGGCAACCTCAGCCTGGAGAGCCACCGTTTCATTTCTCTCCCCTACCTCAACACCCTTGCTCTTATCGGGTGATGGTGGTCTCTCCCCCTATTGAAAATGAATTCCCTCCCCCCTCCTCCCTGTCTGCTATGGTCTTTATGGATCCCATGCCATCCTTTGGCATCTCTCCTATGGATACCGTCACTGCTCTCTCCTGCCATGACCCTGCGCTGCATCAATAGTAGCCTGGCATCACCTCCCCATCTGGTGCACCATGGTGTGCACTAGATCCTACGCCCTCATCATCTGAGGAGGGTGGATGCTTGCGTACTAGGCATCATATCCATCAGTCACCCTAGTATCGTCACCATCCACTAGCTGGATGGGGGCATCATTCATGTCCTGACTCTAGAACCACTGCATGTCTGGAGCCCCTCTCAGCGTAGTACTATCCTAAACAATCTGGGAGTACTTGTAATCCCTGATAGAAAGGATCCCCTACTGTAGACTAAACTACCATAGTACTTGGTCATAGCGATGGAGCTCTACCTCTCCTCGCTCCATCCTCAGCCGCCTGATGTGAGCCAGATCCTACCCATCCTCTGCCCACTCGAGGTGCTCTCACCATGGCCTCCAAGTGATCTGGTCATGGATGAGGTCGTCCAGCAATGTTTGTGACATTGACAAATCTATTCATCGCTGTGACCCCCTTCGTAGCCACCAGTAGAAAACCTAGGACCTCTCTCGATAAATCCCTGTCAGTGGGAGCCCTACCATCCTCCGCACCATGATGTTCTCCCAGCACCAAACCTATAGCATCGATGTCAAGACCAGACATCGACCTCCCTTGTATACGACCCCATGCAGGATCCTATACAAGTGACATAGTACAAAGCTGCCCCATGCAAACCTATACCCGTGGTCTTTCATGTCGTAGACCACATCTGATAGGAGCCATGGTGGTCTGCACCCACTCTGGTGGCACAGTAGTAATCCACCTACCACCCCTACCAAAACCTGAGTCATCTTAGATGCCCCAAGCATCTGCCTTAGAGACTCGATGTTCACCTCGCCCTTCTCTAGGGTGAAGCTCGGGTCTCTTGTCAATCTCATCATAGCCTAGCCCTGATTGGTCGTAGGCGTCATCAGTCGTCCCTATATGGGGATCCTCATGATCCTCCATACATCCTCTAGAGTGGGATCCATCTCCCCTATCGATAGCCAAAAATAGGATGACCCCGGATACCACCTCTCTGCTAGGGCTGTCAGTAGCCCCATGTCCGTCGGTACTTATGGCATCTCTACCACATGCTGTAGACTGACCTGTGCTAGTCAGTCATGCTCTGCCTGATCGATCATGGCTATGTCATCTCTCAACCTGTCGTATTTCCATTCCTGACACTTTAGTAATCCTTTTTGCAAAACAAACAATAAAACAACAAAAATTCATTAATAAACCAATCATTGCAATAAAATTAAATGCATTTTAATCAAGCTTAAAGATGATATCATCCACCATTGGATGATATCGTTCCAAATTGGGCAACATCATCCTTTTTTAGGATGAAATCATCTCCTATTTCGCAACATCGTCCTAGTTCTTCGATTTTGCACTCGGATGAAATCGACGATTTAGGGACGATTTCGACGAAATAGGGACGATTTCGTCCCGACTTCATCGACGGCCTAAAAACGACCATGATGCCCTAAACAATCAAAATTTAAATAAAAAAAAATTATACAAATTGAATTCAAACCTAATATACTAGGATTAGATCCTTACCTGTAGCCCGCGTCGGACCTCTGTCGCTCTGTGCACTGTCTCCACCATTTTTCTCTCTGTAGAGCTTTGAAACCAGTAAAAAAGAATAGTGAAAATGAATTAGGGTTTTCCCTATTTTTCTTAATTTTATTCAAAACCAACAACATTTTAATTTTGCTTTTTCGCATTTTTACCTCAAATGTTTGATTTGGGTAAAAACACGGAGGGGGCACCATAGCCAGTAGTCGTACGATTTGACCTAGAATCGTCGTCTAAAAAATTGAGTACATTTTTTGCTTTCTCATAAAACGGGAAAAACTCGTCTTTAACGCATTTTCTTTGAAAAATTCTCTAAAGATGGGGAAAAATGTAGCACCCTAAAATTGGCATAGTTAAACCTTAGTAAAAGATAAAAATTCAAATTTTAACCTCAATCTGCCCGTTAACCGCCTGTTACCCGCTTTCCTCATTTTCTATGCCATTTTTAGGATTTGTTTTGACCGTTGGACGATATCATCACAGATTAGATGAAATCATCCTAGATCTAACGAATTCGTCTAGAACAGAATGTCCAGACGATTTCGTTCCAAAACTGAATTTTCATACTTAGCTTTTGTTCCAACAGCTTCTCTAACCTGGGCAGAAAGTGTGTCTGCGTAGTTAGAGTCTCCCCCATTGGAGATCTCCCAAATTGGGATGATCTCCAACCACCTAATCTCTCCCTAATCCTATATAAATTGGGATTTTCTCATTTTATCCCCTTGAACCCCCTTTGAATCTCCTGGTTGACTGATTTCCCTACAAATTTAGCTCCTTGTGCATTAGAACTTCCTTGTACTATCATTTGTATTCGGTATTTCATGTTTTCTTGCAGGAACTTTACTATTTTTCAATCGAAGCAATATCAAATCGTCGCAAGCGATTTCAGACTATTTTAGACAATCCTGTCGAGGAGCGCAGACGATATCGTACGATTGGAGGCGATCTTGACTGTAGTCCAGATTGGGGGCAATTAGAGCCCAGAGTTTGCATTTCCTTATTTTTTTTCTGCATTTTCCTATTATATCTCTGCACTATCTTAAATTATTATATTTATGCATCTTTGAGTTCACCTCATCTAATATAAATACATGATAAAATCAAAATAAATTGTGAAGTTGATGCATTTCCTCTTTAATTGCTATTTGGATCTATCATTTAGGAAAATTTACTGTTATTTCTGTCGTTTCCCTTTGTTTTTGCAGTTGCATTTTGGGTATTTTGTATATGTTTCTGTGATTGCAAGTTTTTGACGAATTCTTCATATTGACAATGATCTCGTCTGATCTCAGACGATTACGTACGAGTTGAGGCGATCTAGACTGTTACAAAACTCAGAATCTTCATCAGACATCCAAAATCAGGTATGTTATGTTTTAGCTAGCATATTATTTGTGTTTAGCATTCATTCCTATTTTTTGTATTCATCTAAATCAGCATTGGCATATAGAGTAATTTAGATTCATCTTGGCCAAACCTAGGAATTGAATGATCGAGTATAAAAATGAACACATCAAACCCACTATCAACCTAGTTGTGGAAACTGCCACTCAAAAGTTTCTTGGTGAACCCACCATCCGTTGAAAATTCACCCTTATACCCCTCCCCCGAGATGCGGGACCTTCAAATGGCCTCTCAGTCCGAGGTATTGTCCCATCCTTCTCGCATCCCCCTTCCGGGCACGAATCCTATAGCCTGAAGGTAAGGATGCAAAAAATTTGGAGCGATACACTATTCACTATTGATATTGTGATTAATGATGGAAGATATATGTACAGGAATACTAATAATATGAATATTACAAAAATCTCATTTTTTACTTGTCCTTGTGAATTCTACTATATGTTCTAGCTGTTGCAGGTTGAGTAATTAATGATTAAATGCATAACTTATCATGTTAATTGGATGGAATGGCATTGTGAATGATTTTTATCATCCTAAAGACTTGGTGTGAAGACAATAATCGATTACATGATAAATTATGACCATACGAAGATGTTTCCAAGGAGTTGTACAATTTTTGGAATTGCCCATGATGAATATAAGTCATTACTAGTGAATTAGGGTTTGCATGTTAGGAAGAATTGGAGGAATTGTCTTATAGAACCATCCCAAAACTTGTCTTAAATGGAATGGTTGTGCAAGATGATAGATCTAAATTGTAGTAAGGGTTCGTACAAACAATACAAGTATTGTACCAAATTGTACAAACCGTTCATTCACCCGATTTGGCAATAAATATGCAACCCAAAACTTACCAAATAAGGAAATATTTCTAGTTGGGAGAAATGTATTTTCAAAACTGATCAATTTAACTTGCAAAACATATTCTAGTGAATTGGTTGAGTACCAAATAATACAAGGTGTAGTATTGTATGATTTATATCATACAACTATATGATTTGGTGATCGTATAAGCTATTTGGTAGATTGACATAGTGTATGATGGAGACCGTACAAGCTATATGATTTGTGCAAGTTGGGTTTGAGACTTTGGTAATAAATTCTAGAGCTTCCAAATCACCTCCCCCTTGGTAATACTAAACCCTAGCTCTACATTTGGTTTTTTTTCCTTATCAAACTTTGGCATTTTTGTTAAAATAGATCAAAATTGTTGTAGTTAAGAAGATTGTGCAAAGTAATAAATTTTGAGTACATAAATTAGAGGTGAATGAGAAACACAAGTTTACAAAAGCATATGAGATGGTATCAAGAAGAAGATATCCTAGTTAGGAGGAGTGTAAGAATTTATAAAAGAGGGAATGTGAATAGTTTTGAACATAATACATATGAACCAGTAATAGAACATGTATGGACATTTGATAAAGCATACATTGAGAGATTGGATACATTGCTAATAAACATGGAAGGAGAGGAGAAAGAAGAACCTGGATTCAAGGAGAACATTGACATAAGTAAATTTATTAATGAGGAAACTATGTGAGATCAAGGTGAGTGGATGGTAACACCTGAGAAAGTGGTAGATAGGTTGCAAAGGAGTGTGGTGGATGGGAGTCAGGAACCAGAGCAATAACACATGGGATCTCAAGAGGAAGTACCAAGGCCACAACCTACACATAAGTGAAGGAGGTCATAGAGTGAAGATGCACAGGAGATTGGTAGATGATTTTTTGGTGAATACAAGATTCTTTGAATAGATGGTTCTGATGAGGACCAGAAAAGTGAGTCACTATTGGTCAAGAATTTGCCTTGGGTATGGAATGTTTCATACATGCGCCCTAGACCCAAAAAACATTGAAATGCTAAAAGGAAGAAATGCCTCCCATGACAATATCTAGAGATGGGCTGGTTCCCTTACTATTCTAACTTGGGGATTGAGATTAAGGAACAAAAATAAAATTAAAATGAATGAAAGGGATGGGAAATATGGTGTCATTACAAGTAGAACAGGGGTGATGGACAAGCAGCATGATAACTTAATTGCACTATGAATCAATAGCACTCAACATAGAAAATGTAACAAAAATTAAAACCAGATGCCTTATATGTGCAATTTCCAAGTTATTCTAGTGTTCACCCTCTATCGGGAGCTAAATCCAAACATAGAATTATAACCCATAGATAAAGTAAATAATTTAATAGAAATATAAGATAGAAAACATACACATAGATAGGAATCTAGAATTAGAGCCAAGTATTCTCTGTATTGATAGTAGAATTCATGTACAACAAGTCTCTAGAAAAACATCCATTATATTACATTAGAATTGCTGGTTTTTATGGAGGATTATGCCTTTGATACATAAATGCACACCTAAAAAATATCATGGTGGCAAAAAATATAGGATTTCATCACTCATTAAAAGTAATGAGGCATGTTCTAAAACTAATGACTCACTAAAACGTAGCTACACCTCTTTAATTTTTTGACATGTTTAATCAGCTAGCACCATCTCCTTGCTTGCTAGAATCGCCTCAATAAAATATCGGATTATGAAATTACAGATTATCAAGTTTGGAAGCTTCACAAACTACAATTAAACTAGATGAGGATACACCTTGTGTCACTGATGAGAAGCATTTATGAGTAATTATGGCTGAATAAGGGAGGCTAGATAGAAACAAGTGATTAGTGGGTGTAGGTCCCACTTATGTTTCATTGTTTTTTTGCCTGAAATGGGCCTGCGCTCCATAAATTGCAATGAAATGACTTAGCTATCCTAGGAGCATCACCAGCATTGAAAATTTAAAGGTGATTACACCCTTCCTTAATATTGAAACAACATTGCATTGGAAAATAGGAGTGAAACGCCTTGGAGCCTCAGGAGCAGCATTAGCATTGAAAAGTCAAAGGTCATTATGGTCTTGGCAAGCCCAAATTTAATTTGCACTAGAAAAATAGAGTGAAATGCCTTGCTACATTGAGAGGGGCACCAAAGTGGAAAATTCAAATGTTGTTGCGCTCCCTACTTACTCCAAATTTGCTTTGCAATCAAAAACTAAAGTGAAGTGACTTGATCCATGCTTAGCATTTTTTTTTTGTTTGAGATATGGGTTTGCACTGTGGAAAAATCAAAGGTTGTTTCTCTCATTCTAACCCCAAAAAGGAATTACATTTGAAAACTTGACAAAAATGCCCTGGAGCCTCGATAGCAACACCAATATTAAAAATTCAAAGGTCATTGCACCTCCCCTTACTCAAAATTTGGCTTGCACTAGAAGATGAGAGTGAAATACCTTAGAGCCTTGAGAGTAGTGATGGTTTTTAAAAGTAAAAGGTCATTGATCCCCTCCTTACTTTAAATTTGGCTTGCACTAGAATATGGGAGTGAAATACCTTGGGACCATACCAAAAAAAAATTATTAAAACTATTGTTGCACCTTAGAAGACTCTGAAAAGGAGTTGCACTCTTGATTTGGGGTGAAATAGAGTTGGTCCCCACTTGCCACTAAAATTGAAATGCATTGTGCCCTCAAAAAATTCAAAGGCCTTTTCTCTCCTCCTTGGCCTGAAATTGCTTTGTGCTCACCTATATGGGTAAAATAGAACTGGACCCCACACTTACACTGAAGTATACTTTCATTAAGTGTTAGAGCAGAATGAAGGTGCTTTCGTCCAGTCTAGCCCTAAAAATGTTTTGCACTTATCAGATAAGGTGAAAATGCATTGCAATTTCTAGACAAGATGAAATCACCTTGGCCAACTTAGTATTTTTCTAATTGAAGCTGAATTTCACTTAGGCAAGGCCTAAAACTGACTTGCGCTCTCACATAGGGGTGAAAAAACCTAGGCGCACTTAGCATTTATTTCTCCAAAGCTGTATTGCACTGCTCTCTAGCCCGAAATTGGCCTGCAATCTATCTCTACTTTAAAACTAGTTTGCACTTGGAGAGTTAGCATGAAATAACCCTTACCTTCAAAAAGAAACAAAGCCTACCTGATCAATAAAAACTGTAGCCAAAAAAATTTGATAGCAAAATGCAAGAAACAAAGAATTCATTCTAAAAAAAGAACAGAGTCCCAAGGAAGAAGAGATTACTAAATAGTAAAATATATATAGAGGAAATCAATGTGGTAGGAATGCATCTAGTGGCTTGTAGGGGGATTGAGCTCGCCTCAATGTTCCAATATGAGGCCTTATCTATTGGTATTAGAGTCATATTATTTGTCCTTTTCTGAATGATCACTCATGGAAGTAGACTCTTCCTCTAACTTCTCCCTTTTTAATTCCTCCTCTTATTCTTGGTGCTCATGGTCTTCTTGTTGGCACTCATGGTTCTCTTCTTCCTTTTGGTCTCCTCATTCCTACTGGTATCCCTTTGGTGCTTTATCTCCTTTCTTATCTTGATATTCATGTTGTTGGATAGGTTTTGATCATGGGAGATACTCCTTAATATGCTCATAAGTTGCCTAGACTAGGGTCCAAGCCTCTTCTCTAATTGTGCCACAATATTGGAGCTCCTTGATTAGGTATCCTAAGGTCTCAAGATGTTCTATGTTAGCTTAGTTAGCCCTTTGTCTGGAGTATACCAAATAGACTTCAATTCGTGTGAACCTAGCTATTAATTGCATCACTTGATGCTCTGAAATAGGCTCCTCCCAATTGTTGATATTTGAAGTATCGCTTTCAAAAGCATCCCAAAATGACTTTAGCTCTTCTTTTGTCAAAATATATTCTTCTTTGTTAGTGAAGCCAATGAAACTAATATGTGCAAGAGTTTCAAAATACATCAAAGAAACTCACCTTTCCTACTCAAATGCATCCATCAGCCTCATTGTCTCTTGGACTATTTTCATCCTTACAAAGTAAGCATGTAGCGTTATATTTGTAGTTGCCCATGATCAGGCAAGTGGACACATTGGAGTAAGATCGAGGTCCATTTTTTATAGGTTTTGCACATTTATGGCCAACTCCAACCATCTATCAATGTCCTTTATATCATCCTCTATGATGGAAGCACCGTAATTGATTGACTCCTTGGCATCCCATATGAACGTTAGAACTACTATTGCTTTGTGTCCCCTAGTTTAGAAGTTTTTTAGGAAGCGATAGTGAAACTCCTTAATACGGTCTTTTGAAAAGACCTATGCTTTCCCTACCTATGCTATCAACTGGGTTTGCAGCTCTTGGACTTGAGCATTTAGGGCTTGAATCTGGCCCTTTGCTTCTGCATGTGCTTTGAGGTGTTGTTCATTTTCTTTTCTATAATTCTCCACCTCCTACTCCAGACTGGTCATGTGCTGCTACAATTGATTAGATTTGGACAATGCATCCTCAAGATATGCCCTCATTTTCACCAAGGTCTCTTCAAGTTATACATTCTTGGCCTCAACCTCATAGAAATGAGTCTTGTAGTGCTCCCCATGGAAATAGATGGATCACATATCAAGTTCGATATTGCTCATCTATTTTGTTGCATCAATAATTATCATATATTCAATTGTATGGTGGTAGGCATAATTTGTCAGCATCATCTCCTACAGGAGATTCTAAATCTTGGGCACCTTTTGTATTTTGTGTAGTTGCATCTTCTCTGGGTCAAACACAACCCTTTTTTCACTTGGGTTGGGACCTACACATTTTTTCTTTTCTAGCCCTTGATACAGTGTTAGGAACTATGTTGTGTTCAACATAATATATCTATGATTAGGCCCACCTATAGAACTTCCAATTCCATATCCATTGGCTCTTGAACTCCAAAGAGCGATGAGAAAGGGAACAGAGCTCGCTGAAAATTTTATTGGAGAGATAAGTCAAGGACAATTGGGGAAGTGACTATAGAACCTTTGGGAGATACTAGGATTTAAATGACTAGGATCTAGGGTTGGGATATCAAGAGGCGTCATTGCTTCTACTGAGGAGGTGCAAGGGGGAGAGAACAAGTTTGGATTTGTTGCAGTGATAGATGCAGCAACTGGATTAATAGAGACTCGATGAGGGATAGGGATGGATGCTGCATGAAATTTAAAATCTTTGGAGATAGATGTAAAAGAGTTGAACATCTGGAAAACAAGGGGTAATGCTGACTGATACCATGACTAGGATGTTGGGAAGGACATAGAAGACATGGGTATACCGAATACGAGTTAGGTAAAACTAAGGGTTTCAACACTGGTGGGGATAATTGCTAGAGGTATAGAAAAGAGAGAAGAGGAAAGAGAAAATGCACATGAGGGGTGGGGTGGTGCTTGAGCCAAAATGGTGAACTACTGCATGACAGGTCTTGATCCTCCTTCTTCATTTTCTAATTCTCCTACTTCCAAGTAAATTAACTCTACCTCATATCATTATTTTTGTGCTTGTTGCACCTAAACATGAACTTCAGGGGCACTTGCTTCCATAGCGAGGGTTTGTGTCAAAATTTTGAACTGGACTAGACCGGAGCTTCTTCGCAATGTGAGGGAGTGAAAGATCTAAACTAATTCTCCTCTTATTCAGGGTGACCTCTTATTCAAGGAGAAGTCGCTTGCCCTTCTCCTTGACAAGTGGTACTTGATCAATGTGTTGCTCCTATACTTATATCGCATCCTCCACTCTAGTAGGGCTTCGAGTAATCCTAGGCACAATGTTAGCAAAAAATATAGGTCAATAAGTGTCATAATGCATATCATACTCATTGGAGAAATTTTTTTCCGATACCAGTAATGGATCATATGCCTCCTTTCCATTGTGGACCCTCATCATCCACCAATTTGCAATTTTTTCATCCGACTAGTCGAACACTTTATTATTTATTGCCTTAAATACTTCATCATCAGGATCATGCACTGAGTTTTATGTAGGGTCTTACTTGGCCTCCATTGTGTATAATTCATGCCATGGAGGAAGAGACATCATTCTATCCGTGTGTAATTCTAGGTCACACCCTGAGGGATTGTTGTGTTGCACTTCAATATTTGGGTGTGGATAGCTATGGAAGTTCTTTGCCCTAATTTTATCCCTAAAAATACCTAGTGGATCATACTTTCATCATTGGAGGAGGTCAATTAGGACAAAATCATATAGTGTTTTTACCAAAAATGCATTATGCCCATTGACCAATACCTTAATGTCACCGAGGTGGAAGGTCCAAGGGTAGGTGTGTGGTTTCCTTCTCCCATGGCCATATGTGTCATCAGTGAAGTCCCGCTATTGGATGAATTTAAGGGTGAATATATACTCAGTGGTGTAGTATGACAACAAGAAGAACTTCTTGATAAACACAAATATTTTGACAAAAAGATCCTATGTCAGTTGAAAAACATCACCAAGCTACTCTTGTACTACGTAGTCTCTCATCTTCCTCGAAACTCGCTCGTAGGTGCTAGAGATGATCTCTAGAGCTAGGCTGAGGAACATTTTTTTGAAGTTTTAGTAGGACTCATGGATTTATAAACTTTGATTCCATTGATAAACCAGGAGTTATTTGCCTTCTTTTTTGGTGCAGATCTTGGCGATGAAGGCAAAACAATCATGCATGTGGTAAAATAAATACCATGCAAGGAATTAGCATATTTGAAATGACATGTCTTGTATGATCTGAACTTCACTCAACTAAATGTGCATCTATCACACCACCCAGTCTGCCTAGTCAAAAAGCATAGGATTTGTCCCCAGCGTCATGGCATCAGGAGAATAGAACTCACCATGTAAAATACATTCGACAAGTGAAACCTACCACTTATACACTAGGGCATCCATGGAGATCCCCATAACCCATGCTAAAATTGAATAGATGTTAGGATTTTTAAACTTATTCAAGGGTTTGGGGAGGTCTAGCAATATTTTGAGCATCAAATTCTCTAACAGTTGAGTCTCCATGAATTATTGCATCTGCACTGTATTGGCGTATCTTTCATTTTTCTTAATGTTGTTAATTATTATTATGATGTAATCAGTAGGGGGCCTTGTCCATAGGTGAAAGCCTCTAAAAATTATTATGTAGATATGGAGAATATCTTCCTCTATTTGACATCCCAGAATGTCCTGGTCCATGGGTTGTAGAATTTAGCAATCATGTTATTATCTTCGGGTAATGGTGCACAAGCTTGCACAGGTACCGGTAAAAGTAGGAGTGATAGGTGTTTGTTCGATTGCTTTCGATAGACACCTTGGTCATCATAAGGTCAAAAATTCTATGCATATTCTATATGCTTGTTCTGGTGAGCACATAGTCCTATATTTTGTTCAATCGATCCTCGAGCGGGGGCGATGGTACCTTCTCTTTCTTTTATTTCTTCTATTTCTTCTCACGCTCTACTTTCTTTGGGACCTTCTCCTTATTTTTATCAGTACTCTTCTTGCCTATCCTAACTGTGTACTTTTACAAATGCTTTCTATAAAAATGATATTGCCTTACTAATGCCTAGCACTCCACTTTTTACCAACAATACTTACTCTCTAAACTTCGACAACGGCGAACAGTGCCACAACTCAGTAATTTTCTAGGTTTGATTGAGGGGCAGTGATGGCCTTCTTATAGGGCTATGATTTACCCACCACGTTAATGATGTTGGGGCTGAGTAAATTCTTGGAGTGATTATGGGCAAGGCGAAGGATCTTCTATGCACTAACTGATGGTAGAGCGCACCTCCCAATGTTGGCCAATTGCATTGGTCATAATATTCCTTGAAAGGCAAGATGCACTACCTTCTACCTTTTATAAATTTATTTCATGCTTCAATAGCCTTCTTCGGGGAGTGCTCTGGGCAAGTGTTACCTTGGATAGTGTGCCCAAGGCATTGGATAAAATAAAACCCTTTCACTTAAAATGCATTTTCATCATTTCCAAGAGCTCGAATGATGGTTTTCGCTTAAAAAGTCGAGCGAAAGGCCCAATCACTCATTTAAGGCCCAAAATAGGAGAAAGTGCCAATTTTTAATTTCACCCATGAGGGAGGATGCAAACATATTTCACCCAACTGAGTCCTAAAATGGTATTGCATGGCTAAACTAGAGCAAAACAGCTTTGGTAACCACCTAGTATTTTCTCTTCCTAGAATGGGTTGCATCCATTAACCAGTCAAAGGTGCTTTCATCCCATCTATTCCTGAAAAGGTCTTACACTAGGTATTTGGGGTGAAATAAAATGGACCCCAATTGCATCCTTTAAAATCATAGTGGCACTCATTCCTAGAGAAAAAACCCAAGCACTTTTACTTGAGGTAGCCCCGAAATGGCATTGCACTATCTAGATGGGGGTGAAACAGTATTTAACTTTGAATTTTTTATTTGTTTTTTAGTTTTAACTTGGATTTTTCTCCTTAGAATGTAAAAATGGGGTTTTTCTCCTATAGAAGAGCGAAACTCCACCTCACTAGGGTGCCTTCCATAGCACTAAAATACCTTAGCTATCCTTTAGCACCTGAAAAATATTATTTTCCCCTTTTTCTCTTTGGTGCACTGAAAAATACATGAACTAAACTAAAATAAAACAACTTATTTGGACTCTTCAGCACCGTTTCTCTGCCAGCTAAACCTCTGGTCCAAAACTACACTACTGATAGCATGAAAGGGAGTGAAGAGACTTATATTCTGAGAAAAACAAATATGTATAGGTAAAAAAATGAATAAAAACTATGTACATAGCTGATAAAATTTTCCAACTACCCTTTATTGGTAGTACACCTTCAGATGAAGGCCATTGACCGATATCGAAAGAGTAAACCCGTTTGAATCTTGGAGAGTGAAAGATTTAACCTGATTGACTCCAAAATTTTGAAATGGACCCTCCTAGAATGCATCAAATTTATCATGATTTTTGGGCTTGGAATTTTTCTCGTTCCATTTTAGGACCAAGTTGCTAATATGGAAGGTTCAATTTAAGGTCCTCTTATCGAACTAATTTTTTGTGGTCTCGACATGCTTCATGAAAGCCTCATAATATTTTTCTCTGGAACAACCCCAATTGCTACTACTCATCCACTAATTTTTTTTTAGTATATTCATATTTTTCCACCTTTCAATGAGTTAAGAATATAATAATGATCTAATATGAGAATACCCCAAATGAAAAGTAAGTAATATGAGCCACAATAGATTAATTCAAAGTCACATTTAAGTAGAAGCACCAAATTCTACAATTCATTCAAATCCATTCACAAATAGGAGCACCAACTCCTACAATTCCATCATACCATCACCAAATGGTATGAGGATAATACAATGGCTATGTCCCTCATGTCATCACCAAATGGCAAGAGGACATCTCAATGGTTATACCATCAATTTAGGAGAACTATCCCTCACCAAAGGGATTCCTTCCTCCTCTTCTCCATACTATCAATGAAGACTAGTAGTTAGGAAAAACCATTAATCTATTATTCCTCATGAAAATTTACATATAACTTGGGATATTATCTTATGCATCATTATAAAATTTACCCATTTACAAGATGTGATGGTTTGGTGATTGTTTGTCATCTTCCCAAATGTATTGAGTTCTTGGTTTGCTTCTAAATCTCTTATATTAATGGTATTGTTTTGTCTCATATTATTGTGTAGGTCATCCATAAGTTTTCTTCTACACTAATGTAATCAGCAAGAGATAGAAGTTATAAACATCTATTAGTCATCATACATTTGATAAAATATACTAGTCAAAGTATTTCCATTACTTGAACAATTTCCAAATCGTATGTCACCTAACATTTAATTGAGGTGAATACTATATCATGAATACTTTCTCTCTAATATAAAAAAGTATGTAAGCAAATTACATCAAATATTACAAATCTTGGCTCAACTATTTCAGCCATTCATGATTACACTAAGAATATCTCAAAATATAAAGAATAGTCTTCAAAAGTTATTTGGTTCTTCTATTATTTGTATTAAATCTTCATGGTGTGAGATATGATAGTGAAGGAATCAGGACAAATTGGGTGTAAAATATGCCAAATGCATTACAAGCAAACCATGCTTATATTATGCAATTATACAAAAATCATTTGACAAAGGTATAACACATTCAAAGAAATCACCAAGAATGAATCACAAATTCATCCATATTTAATATTTTTATAATAAGGATTAATTTGTAATCCCATTCATCATTCATTTGTATTATCACCAAACATACATAAGATTCCCATGCCTCTTCCAAGGAATGGACACCAATCCATTCCTCCAAAACTAGAAGATGTTTTTCATGAAGAACATGTGCTTATACTAAGAGGGGGGTGAACAGTATAAGATAAAACTTTTTGCTTTTCAATCCATATGATAACATCAGTAGTATTAAAGCAATAAACATCACACAAAGCATCACACACATGAGAGACATGATTTACGTGGTTCACCCAATGTGGGCTACTCCACGGAGAAAATATTCCTTATAAAATTTTCTCAAATAAATTCTCTTGGGAATCCTTTCCCTATTACAATTTTTATGGACCTCTGTCCAAAGGAGACACCAATCCCCTAATCAAGTTCGTGGATCTCTATCCATAGGAGACACCAATCCCCTCTGCTCTTACACTAGCTTATGGATCTCTATCCACTGAAGACTCCTACCCTCACTCAAAAGACCTATCTTCACTACCTTGGCTAATGGACCTCTATCCACTGGAGACTATCATCCTCTATACTCTATCACCTCCAAAGCTTGCTCTTAGCTCTGTCTCAAATCTATACTAAACATTGTCCTTTGATCTAGCACAAATCTACTCAATCTCTATCTCTGATCTGCACTAAACATAATCCTTCGATCTAGCATAAATCTATCAATATCTATCTCTCGTCTGGCACAAACCTATCCTCAAATCTGCACCAAAATCTATCCTCAAATCTATCTTCAAGCCTTAACACAAAGCTTGACTCAATCACAAATCAACTCTGCTAGATCTACCCCAAACCTTAACCCAAGGTTTGAACAAATCAATCAATCAACTCTACTCTCAAGTCTTCTCAAAGACTTGTCTCAAATATACCTTGTAAGCTTCCACAAAAGCTCACACTAATCTATCCACAAGTCCTCTCTAGAACTTGTCCAATCTTCTCAACAAGTCTTCACCAAGACTTACCTCAAATCTGCTCAACAAGTCCTCACTAGAACTTGTCCAAATATGTATTGTAAGCTTCCACAAAAGCTTACTCAACTCAACTCAATAAAACACTCAATGAAATTTCACTCAACAATGCTTATCATGACAATGATACTCATGATCTTCTGTTTCAGTTTTCACTTCAATAATGATACTCATGTTCTTTCACAAACCCTAATCATGCATATGAAGATTCATTCAATATTTCCAACAATGCTTATCAAACAAGGTTTTTATCAACAACTCTCACTCGGAAAAACCTTTAACAATCAAACTCAACAATGCTTATCAAACAACCCTTTTCTCTCCAACTTAGCATTCACAACATCCAACAATCACTCACAAGGAAGATGTGCCCATACCTTTTGTTTGTTGAAGAATTGACCTCAAAACCTGTCTTAAACACAATTTCCCTCTTTGCCAATTTCAAAGGTTAGATGACAAAAATATCACTCTAACACTCCCTCAAGATATTTCACAATTACAAAAATAATTAAACTCAAATACACCTTATTACTCCTTCTTTGAAATAAGCATTCACCAAAACATATAAAAATAAATATTTTATTAAACCTTATAACTCCACTCTTAAACAACTCAAACCACCAAATAATTAAATAAAAAATTATTTAATTTCATCAACCTTATATCTCCCTAAGCTCATAAATACACCATACAACCTTAGAAGCACAAATCAATTTATAACAAAAAATTTATTACCTCACAAAGTGCTCCCGACGGGATTCGATCCCACAACATAGCGCCTCCAGCGCCTTAGCCATGGCTGCCAAGCCACGTGAGCTAAGCGCTCACGTGGAAGGCAAAAGCACCCACGATGCTTTATCTTCTACCTAGGCGCCAAAAGCCAAAAGGCTTTGGCATCGTCGGTGCCCAAAAACATTGCACAACCAACCCTGCTGTGAGTCGAATGTGGAACCTCGCATTCCCAAGGTGCTTCCACTTACCGCTAGCCCACTTGGCTAGGTGGTGACAAGGCCTTCATGCCTTGTGCCTCTTATTCCTTCGCTACCTACTAAAAAGGGTCAAATGTGGACTTCTTCCCTCTCTTGCTTACGAAAATTGCACACATGATTTTTTCTTAGGAGATTATTAAAATCGTGGATGAGTTTGAAGCCTTTTAGGCTTAGGGTATTTATACCCATTCTTTGGAAATTATTGACATCAATGGAGGAGATAGAATATGACGTCGATGCTTTGTATATGCCCTTTATAACCCTAACTCTAGGGTTTATTAAATTAAGTTATAAACTAACTTATAATTAAATTATAATTAACTTATAATTAATTTAATAACTCTTTAGAGTTAATCAAATTAAATTATAAATTAATTTATAATGAAATTATTATAATTAATTTATAATATCTTTAGGTCTCAACCTTAGACCTCTAATATTATAATAAAATATTATAATATTATTTTTCTTGGGCCTTCTTGTTGCTCTTTAGACCTCATCTGACCACCTTGAATATTATAATTAGGGACATTATAATATTATTTTCCTTAGGTCTAGAAGCAATATTTTTCTTGCACAACTGACTCTTGACATCCTTCCTTTTTTCCTGCTCATTGAAACTAACTCTTGACATCAATGACAACAAATCCTGCTCATATTTCCAACAATCTCCCCCTTTGTCATTGATGGCAACCCACTTTCTTTTTACCATTCCTTTTACCTTTTCCTATTCTGCTCCCCCTGAGAAACTACTCCCCTGACTGAATGCTCTCCTCCTAACTCAAATCTCTCCCCCTTACTCAAATCTCTCCCCCTTTGTCATCAATGGCAAAGGGTCACCTTTGGGGCTCGAGGCTAAGAATGAGACTCTTAGCTTAGCCCCTCCCCCACCTCCTCTTGAGGTGGTTAATTTGGGGTGGGAGTATTACTCCCAATTTTTCTCGAAGATACTCAAAAGTCTCTTTCGAAAGTGGCTTAGTGAAGATGTCTGCTATCTGCTCCTTTGTAGTAACATATTCCAACTCGACATGTTTATCTATCACCTGTTCTCTTAGAAAATGATACTTGATCAGAATGTGCTTTGTCCTAGAGTGCATCACTGTATTCTTTGAGATACTTATAGCACTTGTGTTATCACATAATATGGGAATAGGATGATCATGTTTTATCTTGAAGTCTTCTAGAGTTTGCTTCATCCATAATACCTATGTACAACTGGCTACTACTGCAATATACTCTGCTTCTACTGTAGATAAGGATATTGATGCCTATTTCTTACTTAGCCAAGAGACTAAATAGTCTCCAAGAAAGAATGCTCCTCCACTTGTGCTTTTTCTATCATCAATGTTGCTAGCCCAATATGCATCTGTATACGTTGTGAGTGTGAAACTATCACTTTTGGGATACCAGAGCCCAAAATCCATAGTCCCTTTTAGATACCTAAGAATCCTCTTTACCACTGCCACATGTGTTTCCTTAGGTGCTTCCTGAAACCTTACCACTAATCCCACTGCCTGCATGATATCTGGTCTTGTAGTTGTGACATACAACAAGCTACCAATCATAGATTTGTATAATATTTGATCTACCTCTAGAGATTCATCATCCTTACTTAACTTACATCCTGTAACCATGGGGGTACTTATCGATTTGCAATATTCTAACTTGAATTTCTTTAGCATCTCTTTTATATACTTGGTTTGTGAAAGAAATACTCCTTTATTTGATTATGAAATCTGAAGTCCAAGAAAGAAGGACAACTCACCAAGCATAGACATCTCAAATTCATTCTGCATGTTCTTTGCAAATTCTTTACACATCTTATCATTGTTTTCCCCAAAAATGATGTCATCAACATAAACAACCATAATTAGTAGATTATTCCCTTCATTTTTTATGTATAAGTTATTGTCTGCTATTCCTTTTTTGAATCCCTATTCCTGAAGATACTTATCCAATCTTGAGTACCATGCTCTAGGAGCCTATTTTAGACCATACAATACCTTTTTCAATCTGCATACATAATCTGGTTTATCTATTAATATGAATCCCTCTGGTTGTTCAATATAAACTTCTTCTTCTAGAACACCATTTAGAAATGTTGACTTAACATCCATCTGATATACCTTGAAGTTTTTAAAACTTGAGAAGGCTAAGAACATTCTTATGGCTTCAAGTCATGCAACTAGAGAAAATGTCTCATCAAAGTCAATTCCCTCTACCTGTGCATAACCTTTGCACACCAACCTTGCTTTATTCTTGACTACTTGTCCATCTTCATTTAACTTATTTTTGAATACCCATTTTGTGCCAATCACATTTTTGTCCTTTGGTCATGGAACAAGTTCCCAAGTCTTGCTTTTCTCTATCTGATCTAATTCCTCATCCATTGCCTTAATCCAGAACTTATCTTCACTTGCCTGATTGAAGTCTTTTGGCTCAATCTTAGATAACAAAGAAAAATTTGCTTGTTGAGATGGTGTTATTATCCTTCTCCTTGTCTATATTTCATCTGGATTCCCAATGATTAGATCTTTAGGATGATGTTTCTGTACATACCTGGATGGAGTTTTAGGAAGAAGTCTTTGTGTTTCTTCCTCTTCTTCTTCTGATTCCTCACGAAACTCTTCTTGACAACTTCCATCTTCTTGATACACAATTTGCTGAACTGGTTCTCTTGAATCTATCTTCTCATCAACTATTACATTTATACTTTCTACAATAGTGTGTGTTCTCTTGTTGAAGCATCTATAAGCTTTACTCTTAGTAGAATAACCAAGAAAAATTCCCTCATCACATCTTGGGTCAAACTTGCCCAAGTTTTGCTCTTCCCGTCTTATGTAGCACTTGCTTCCAAAAACCTTGAAGTGTTTTACAGTGGCCGGTCTTCCTTTCCAAAGCTCATATGGAGTCTTGTGATGGTTTACCCTCATTTGAGCCCTAGTGATTATATATACTACTGTGTTGATTGCTTCCCTCCAAAATCCATCTGAAAGCTTGGACTCATTCAACATAGCTCTAGCCATATTCTCAATAGTCCTATTTTTCTTTTCAACTACTCCATTTTGTTGAGGAGTTCTTGTAGCTGAGTATTCTCTCTTGATTCCATGTTGTTCACAAAAATCTACAAATTCATTTGAGGTAAACTCTCCTCCTCTGTCAGATCTCAAACACTTAATCCTCTTGCCAGTTTCATTTTCAACTCGTTCTTTAAATGCTTTGAATTTTTCAAATGCTTCTGACTTATCTTTCAGGAAAGCTACCCAAACCATTATGGAGTAATCATCTATAAATAATATGAAGTAACTTTCACCTTGAATACTCTGTGTTCTTGTAGGACCACATAGATCAGTATGTATTAGACTTAATGGCTCAGATGATATATATCCCTTTGATTTAAAGCTTGTTCTAGTTTGCTTTCCATGTTGACAAGGTGCACATATTGTGTTTTGTGGCCTTTTTAGTTTGGGTAAATCTCTGACAACCTACTTATTGCTTATGTTGACTATGTTGTCAAAATTCAAGTGACCCATTCTTCTATGCCACAACCAACTCTCATATTATTGTGATAGAAAGCACTTTTCCCCTTTGATCTCACTAAGCATATATAGGTTGTTTGGAGTTCTACTTGCATTTGCAATGACTTTTCCAGTTTCTGATTTTCTTATCTCACATCTATCTGGGTGAAATGTAACCATATGACCTTGATCACAAAGTTGGCTTACACTTAGCAGATTATGTCTTAACCCTTTGACATATAGTACATTTTTTGTTCTTGTTTTCCCATTATCTAAACTCAGAGTTCCTCTTCCACCAATTTTTGTTGATCCATTATCACCAAAACTTATTGATCCTCTATTGGTTTCTTTTAGTACAATAAATTTGTCTTTGTCTCCTGTCATGTGTCTAGAGCAACCACTATCAAGATACCATTGTTCTTCTTTATCTTGAGCATGAAGAGTTGTTTGAACTAACATTGATCTAGCCTTTTCATTCCCCTTTTTCTCTTTCCTAGTTGTTGAAGTTGTATTCCTTTTACTAGACTCAGGAAGTATCATTTTACACCATCTAGCCTTGTGCCCAAAATTATTGCATTTGTAACATATAATATCATTATCCATAAGAGGTGCAAAAGAGTTGAAATTTCTATTGACATCATTTTTCACATAACCAATGCAGTGTACAACTCTATGACCATATTTGTTACAAGAAAAGCAATAGCCATGGAAGAAATTATGTAACCTATTTGGATGCCTTTGAGATTGTGGTTGAGTGCTTCTCCCTTTGTGATTAACTCTCGTCCATGGTTCTTCTTTGATTTCTTCCTTCCTAATGTCTTTTCTTTTTGGAGTATACTTTACTTGCTTATATTTGTTTAAAGTTTATGCTTCTTGAATACTTGACTCCTCTTTCTATTTCCCAAACTTTATATCTTGTAGTACCTTGGTCCTTTCAACTTCATTCCTTAGATAAATAATTTATGCTTCCAATATTTCACATTTTTTTCTCTTGCTCTTAATAGATCTATCATATCCTGTTCAATTTTCTTTCCCTCTTCTACCTTTATCTTGAGTTCTATGAGACTCTGTAGAAGTTCTATCCTTGCTTCTTCATCTTCTTGAATTTGATCCTTCAAACTTGAGTTTTTATTTCTAACCTTTTCAAGGTTCTTGAGAGCAGCAAATAATTCCTCTTTTATGTCAAATGTGGTCTCTTCTTCACTCTCTGAAGTCATGTGTGTTTCTTATGGATCTTCCTCCAAGCTATTAGACTTTTCATGGAGAAACCCACTCTGATACCAATTGAAGAACATGTGCTTATACTGAGAGGGGGGGTGAATAGTATAAGATAAAACTTTTTCTTTTCAATCCATATGATAACATCAATAGTATTAAAGTAGTAAACATCACACAAAGCATCACACACATGAGAGACATGATTTATGTGGTTCACCCAATGTGGGCTACTCCACGGAGAAAATATTCCTTATAAAATTTTCTCAAATAAATTCTCTTGGGAATCCTTTCCCTATTACAATGTTTATGGACCTCTGTCCAAAGGAGATACCAATCCCTAATCAAGTTCATGGATCTCTATCCACATGAGACACCAATCCCCTCTGCTCTAGCTAGTGATCTTCTAGAAGAACTGTTGCCTCCACTACACTGGCTTATGGATCTCTATCCACTGAAGACTCCTGCCCTCACTCAAAAGACCTGTCTTCACTACCCTATCTAATGGACCTCTATCCACTAGATACTATCATCCTCTATACTCTATCACCTCCAAAGCTTACTCTTAGCTCTATCTCAAATCTATACTAAACATAGTCCTTCAATCTAGCACAAATCTGCTCAATCTCTTTTTATCTACACTAAACATAGTCCTTCGATCTAGCACAAACCTATCCTCAAATCTACACCAAACTCTATCCTCAAATCTATCTTCAAGCCTTAACACAAAGCTTGACTCAATCACAAATCAACTCTACTAGATCTACCCCAAACCTTAACCCAAGGTTTGAACAAATCAATCAATCAACTCTGCTCTCAAGTCTTCTCAAAGACTTATCTCAAATCTGCCTTGTAAGCTTCCACAAAATCTCACACTAATCTATCCACAAGTCCTCTCTAGAACTTGTCCAATCTACTCAACAAGTCTTCACCAAGACTTACCTCAAATATGCTCAACAAGTCCTCACTAGAACTTGTCCAAATCTGTATTGTAAGCTTCCACAAAAGCTTACTCAACTCAACTCAATCAAACACTCAATGAAATTTCACTCAACAATGCTTATCATAACAATGATACTCATGATCTTGCACAAACCCTAATCATGCATATGAAGATTCATTCAATGTTTCCAACAATGCTTATCAAACAAGGTTTTTATCAACAACTCTCACTCAGAAAAACCTTTAACAATCAAACTCAACAATGCTTATCAAACAACCCTTTTCTCTCCAACTTAGCATTCACAACATCCAACAATCACTCACAAGGAAGATGTGCCCATACCTTTTGTTTGTTGAAGAATTGACCTCAAAACCTGTCTCAAACACAATTTCCCTCTTTGCCAATTTCAAAGGTTAGATGACAAAAATATCACTCTAACACTCCCTCAAGATATTTCACAATTACAAAAATAATTAAACTCAAATACACCTTATTACTCCTTATTTGAAATAAGCATTCACCAAAACATATAAAAATAAATCTTTTATTAAACCTTATAACTCCACTCTAAACAACTCAAACCACCAAATAATTAAATAAAACAATTATTTAATTTCATCAACCTTATATCTCCCTAAGCTCAGAAATACACCATACAACCTTAGAAGCACAAATCAATTTATAACAAAAATTTATTACCTCACAAAGTGCTCCCGGTGGGATTCGATCCCACAACACATCGCCTCCAACGCCTTAGACGTGGTTGCCAAGCCACGTGAGCTAAGCGCTCACGTGGAAGGCAAAAGCACCCATGGCGCTTTATCTTCTACTTCGATGCACCCAAAGCCAAAAGGCTTTGGCATCGTCGGCGCCCAAAAACACTACACAACCAACCCTACTGTGAGTCGAACGTGGAACCTCATTCCCAAGGCGCTTCCACTTGCCGCTAGCCCACCTGGCTAGGTGGTGACAAGGCCTTCGTGCCTTGTGCCTCTTATTCCTTTGCTACCTGCCGAAAAGGGTCAAACGAGGACTTCTTCCCTCTCTTGCTTACAAAAATTGTGCACACAATTTTTTCTTAGGAGATTATTAAAATCGTGGATGAGTTTGAAGCCTTTTAGGCTTAGGGTATTTATACCCATTCTTTGGAAATTGTTGACGTCGACGGAGGAGATAGAATATGATGTCGGCGCTTTGCATATGCCCTTTATAACCCTAACTCTAGGGTTTATTAAATTAAGTTATAAACTAACTTATAATTAATTTAATAACTCTTTAGAGTTAATCAAATTAAATTATAAATTAATTTATAATGAAATTATTATAATTAATTTAATCTTTAGGTCTCAACCTTAGACCTCTAATATTATAATAAAATATTATAATATTATTTTTCTTGGGCCTTCCTGTTGCTCTTTAGACCTCATATGACCACCTTGAATATTATAATTAGGGACATTATAATATTATTTTCCTTAGGTCTAGAAGCAATATTTTTCTTGCATAATTGACTCTTGACATCCTTCCTTTTGTCCTGCTCACTGAAACTGACTCTTGACATCAATGACAACAAATCTTGCTCATATTTCCAACATTTCATACTTCCAAATGAATACATTCTATTTTAAAATTCATCTTAAACACATGATGAAATATCAATGCAATATATATAATTTCACTCTTTTATTCTATTTTTCTACTTAATAGTCCTCAAATCATCAATTAACAATAACTAATCTCCAAACCATATAAACCATTCAGTCATAACAAAGCAAATTTAATAATTACATATTGAATAAAGAACTTAAATCATTCATAATCAAATATTAAAGAAATAAATTAATTCATTTCCAATATATACAATTTTCTATATAGAATAGATTCCAACAACAATTCCTTTTTAAAGCATAATTGAGTTTAAAGCTAAAATCCTTATGACAAAGCATGTAACATTCATTAATTCTATGTTACTTGCGACGATAGGTCTATTATATAATTCATATGGCAATGAGCATATTTATCATTGGAACAGCCATATAAATTCATATCATATTTAAATTATTACTAATTCTAAAATTAATTTACTAATACATCACCACCTAATTTATTACAAACAGGGTCTAATCACAATACTATATTATGACATAGGGCACTCAGTGTTCAGGTCCCAAAATAGTTTTCATGTGAATCTGATACTGAGATACACCTGGTGGCTAGATGAGATGATAGAAATTGGTTTAAAGAGTATAGCGTTGTTCACCGATGTCAGGTGATCTCTGGAAGTAGCGGATTGAAGCTAGTCAAAGGTGATCACGAAAAAGTAACATTTGATCGAATAATAAATATATTATACCATGGTAAGGTTAATTATGGTGACTATACAAATACTCAAAGATCAAAACGTCAAATAGTAGTTGAATGGTGCAACTCTTTAGAGGGCATCAATGAAATTTAAGTACAGTGAAAATAGATATCAATATATGGCCACAAGGAAACTGCCAAACCATCTGTGACTATACTAATTAGTCCATAGTTTATGATCTTGTTGTTGGATCTTCAATTTGCAATATTAGCATTATCAAGAATTAGATATTGTATTTGAATAACACAGATATCGTGACCATGGTACAACAAGTATTTTAAACAACAGACGATTGATTGGCATTTGCAAAATGATCAACAAAATTTATTGAGTATAGCACACATATGGGAGCTCAACACAAATACAGTAAGAGGTATTAAAGTGGATCAAAATTCCATCAGATAACCCATCATAGATGATTGCACATACGTATCTTCGTAGCGAGAAGAGTAAACAAATTAAGGAGATGATTATTACATCTATTGGTTATGCCAAATCATCACTCCAATAATCATCTATCCAAGCCCATACATTCGATATTAATTAATGGCAGTGATAGAGTATAATGAGGAATACAATTCTACAAATCCATAGAACACACAAATAGTATCATGTTCATTTCAAATTTTAATATTTTATATTACGCTATGGGGTAGCTGCCATAATGCAGGAATCCTTCTCAAAAATTAGAGAATGGTTAATCCCTATCTATACTCTGCACAACTTATGACAAGTGCGAACTAGCACAAGAACCAAGGGTTGGAATTTTTCTATAAGTTGATAGAAAATTTTAAATGAAATGGCTACAAGTTAGGTTGGAAATTTTTATATTGAATACAAACAAAAGTCAAAGATCTTAGTAATTAGATCAAATTAATCGATTCTTCCATTTGCACATAAAATGAGTATGATCACAACATAGGAAGGAAAATTAACACTGTATACATCAATCATAGTAATCAGTTCATATGAGAGAAGCAATGGAGAGCTCCAACCTAGAACTCCTACAAAGTGGTGACTCCTCTTAGATCAAATTAATTGATTCTTCCATTTGCACATAAAATGAGTATGATCACAACATAGGAAGGAAAATTAACACTATATACATCAATCATAGTAATCATTTCATATGAGAGAAGCAATGGAGAGCTGCAACGTAGAACTCCTGCAAAGTGGTGACTCCTCTAGACTTGTATATTCCTTCCCCTATCTTCTCCAGCCTCTAACATAACATAGCATGCCTTTTTTTTACAACTTCTATGGAAATTTATAGCTCAATTTCCTCTAGACAAGAAAGATGCTTCTAATTATTTTATTAATTTTCTTTCTCTTTCCCCCATGTGCAGACTTCTAAAAATATATTATTTTAATAGAAGGGTGGCTCATTTTTTCCTTGTGTCCCCCTATCTCTAAGATATTTACTACTATTTGGTAGGTGGGTGTGACAGGGTTGAAATTGGAAGAGTCTCACCTACCATTTTAGCTAATCTAAAGCAACCATATGGATGGAAAGAATGATCCTTTAAGTCAATAGATTGTTCTTTCTATTTTGGTCCAATCAAAATTGGACAAGTTTGTATAATAGAACAATTCACCTAATTTCCTTCTAAAATGGGATCAACTAGATCAAATAAGCATGCTCAACAAAATAAATCTTTTACTTTAGAAATTGCTCAAATTAAGGATTTCACAAAATCATAATGAATTGCGTGACATTATTTTCAATATTTTCTAGAATAATTTGTAAAATGCAAAACATTATTTAATGTGCATTTTCAAATTAAAGTTCAATTAAATCAATATCATGCAAATTAATTGTGAAATCAAATATAAATAACACAAATGACATACAGGCACTTGATTTATATGCTCATTGTTCCCCATCATCGCTTTTCCATTGATTGGTGAAATTTTTAGAGTAATTATCAGGTAACACTACCATAAGGGAGGTAACTAGTGATGACAAGAACATGAGATTTACCTATTGAGTTGTCTTTGTCATCATTTCCCTTCTCATCTCTTGGTGGTCAATCTTCCACCTACGAGAATACTTGTTCCTGCAATCAAGTAAGGCAACGCAACATCATTTTCTATTGATATATATAGTTATAATTCAAATACATCAAACATTAAATTCAGATATCATAACACAAAGAGAATCTTAATAAAGTTCCTCTAAGGTAGGATGTGACATACTCCCCCCTTAGAATAAGTGTTTGCATAGTTTCCACTTTTCTTAAGTGGTAAGTAGTTCAAACTGTATTGTTACATAACATCCTCAAATAAATAAGGAAAATGTATTTTCATGTCTTCCACTTTCTCCCAAGTGGAGTTCTTTTCATAATATTGGTCCCACTGGACCTTACACTGATTAATATTTATTTTCCTCATTGTCTTGGAATGAAATTTCAAGATCTTCATAGGGCTAACCTCAAAGGTTGTCGGATATGCCATATGTAAATTAGAAACATCTAACACATGGTTAGGATTAGAAATATATCTCCTGAGTAGGGATACATGAAAAGTATTATGGATATTTGATAGGTTAGGTGGTAAGTCAATATGATAGACTACTAGACTTTTTTCTTCACAATCACAAATGGACCAACAAATATAGGATCTAATTTTGTTGATTTAATAGAACTCTTATTAGGTTTAACTCTTAGAAACACTCTGTCACCCATAGAGAATTATCTAGGTGTTCTTTTCAAATCTACATAACTCTTATGTCTATCTATGGCTTCCTTGAGCCTTTATCAGATTAGTCCTAGATGTTATTCCATTATTCAAACTATTTCTAGTCCAATGACAACCCGATCCTCTGGATTATCCCATGACAATGAAGTCCTACACTGTCTACCATACAAAGCTTCGAAAGGGGCAATTTTCAAGGAATAATGATAGCTATTATTATAAGCAAACCCAACCAGATACAAATAGTCTTCCCAACAAAACTTTTAGTTCATGTAATACATGTGTAGCATATCTTCCAGAACTTGGTTAACATTTTTTGTTTGTCCATCCATTTTAATATGATATGAAGAACTGATATTCAAAGTTGTGTCAATAGCATGATGGAGAGCCCACCAAAACTCAGAAGTAAACCTAGAATCCCTGTCAAAGATAATCATCTTCAAAAATCCATACAACCTAAAAATATCCTTTGCAAATATATTGGCAACAACCACAACATCATCTGTAGTACTACCTAGTATAAAATGTGTAACTTTGGTAAGTTTATCTACTATGACAAAAATTGTGTTATGCTAATATTTTGTTTTAGGCAAATCGATAATGAAATCCATTTACATCACCTACAATTTTGAGTAGGTATAATATGAGAAAATAATTTTCCTACTGGATGTTTATGTTCAGATTTCACCTTCTGACACTGCAAACATCATGCCACAAAGTTAGTGATATATTTCTTCATGCCAGACCAGTAAAAGGTCTTTTTCATATTTTCCCTCATCTTAGATCCTCCGATATGAGTGAAATAATGATAATTATGAGCTTCTTGCATAATCACTCTCCTTAAATTATCCATTGCAGGTATAACTACTCAATTTTTGAATTATAAAAGTCCATCTTTAATGCTATAATATTTATTTTCATTAAGATTATGTTCAACTTTATCTCTAATTTCACTACATTCTGGATCCTGGCACTGCATTTTTCTTACTTGACCCATTAAATCTACTTGACTACGAGTCAAAGCAGCTATATGCTTTCTTCTACTTAAGGCATCAGTAACTTTATTTTCCTTTCCTTTGATATATTCAATATCAAAATCATATTTTTCTAGGAATTCTTTCCACCTTATTTGTCTAGCATTTAATAATGGTTGCATGAAGATATACTTCAAACTTTGGTGATCAATTCTTAACTCAAATGGTCTAGCCACCAGATAATGTCATCAAATCTTCAAGGCATACACAACTACAATAAGTTCTAAATCATGAGTAACATATTTAACCTCATTTTTTTTGAGCTTCCTAGACTCACATGCTACTACGAAGTTATATTGGGATAGAACTCCTCTAAGTCCTTCCAAAGAAGCATTAGTGTAAACAAAAAAAATTCTGTGAAATCCAGGATCTTCAATATAGAAGTTGATGTAAGCTTTTGTTTAAGAAAATTGAATGTTGCTTCACATTTTTCTATCCACTTAAACTCCTTTCCTTTCTTTTTAAGGTTTTTTATTGAATATGCAATCTTAGAGTAATCTTTTACAAACCTCCTATAATATCCTGACAATCCCATGAATATTCTGACTTCTATCACATTTTTTGGAGGTGGCAAATTTAAAATAGCTTCTATATTCTTAGGATCAATTGTGATCCCATCTGTTGATATAATATGCCCCAAGTAATGCACTTGTGGGACATAGAATTCACATTTGGAAAAATTTCCATAGAGTTGGTTTTTCCTTAAAAGCTCTATCACTATCCTCAAGTGCTTATCATGTTCCTTCTATTACGAGAGTAAATCAATATATCATCCAATAAAATAAACACAAACCTATCCAACTATTTTCTAAACACACTATTCATCAAATTCATAAAAAAATTTGGTGCATTATTCAATCCAAATGTTGGGACTATAAATTCATAGTGACCATATCTAGTCTTCAAAGTGGTTTTATATGTCGTCTTCTCAGATTCTCAGTTGATGATATCTAAATTTGATATCAATATTGGTAAAAATGGAGGCATATTTTAGTTGATCAAATAAATCTTCAATCCTTGGCAACAAATATCTATTCTTGATAGTTGTCTTGTTCAACATTCTATAATCTATGCATAGCCTTAATGAACCATCTTTCTTCTTTACAAACAAAATAGGTGCTCCCCAAGGTGATACACTTGGTTTTATTAATCCCTTCTCTAGAAACTCCTAAAGTTGCACCTATAATTCCTACATATTTATGGGATTAATTCTATAAGGAGCTCTATGTATTGGTTTTGTTCCTGGAACTAACTCAATTATGAAGTCAAATTCACGCTTAGGTAGTAGTCCATATATCTCATCAACAAATACATCCTAAAATTCTTGTAAAAGTGGATATTTTTCAAAAATTTCTTCCTTTGAAGATTCATATTTTTCCTTAAGTCTTACTACATAAAACAAACCTCCTTTTCTAATAGTTTTCTTTAGCTGCATTGTTAAATTAACATTGGTTGAAATTATCTTGGTTCACTATACATCCTTTACCTTTCTTTGTCTTTGTTGGTAAACTCAATCCATATCTTATAGAAATTTACCAAATATTAATAAGATTTCAACCAGTATATTCCCAATATGATATCAAAAGAATGTAGGGGTACTACATACAAATGCCACCTAGTAAATCCATTGGGTAAGGTGATTTGAGTTGAGGAAAAACATTGATTGACATGATAAGTTTATCCTGGTCCATACTTAACCTTCCACCCTTGTGCCAAAGATCCAGGTATTTTTGGCATGTCCCTTAATAGGTTACTAGATATAAATATATCGGTATCCCCACTATCAATTAGAATTTTAACATATTTTTTAAATATTTTACAATTTAGTAGCAGAGGTGTAGCTTGTCCATACAGGTTTTGCTTTGTTTTTGTTGCATAAATCTTGTGATTGGACTATCATAACTAGTGCTTACACATTGTGGGAAATTAATAGTAAAATGTGATCCTCCACATTTGAAGCACTTTAACCTTAAATTTGAATATCCTTCTTGAACCTGCTTCCTGTATCCACTGCTTGTAGCAGAAATGGCTACTTTGGAGCCTGGAAATCTCTATTTTTGTTGTTGGAGTAATTATTATTTTTGTGGTGAAATTTTTTCTTGAAATTCTTCTTACCACCATTGTTGTGCTTCTCAAATTTTGGATTTCCTTTGTTCTTATGATTTTATCCATAATCCCACTTCCTCTTTTCCTGAAACTTCTATCCCTTGTTTGACCATTTTGTGGAACTATTGTGAGTTTCAATGGTAGTCTAAGTAAACTTTGTACTTTGATACATATCATATGCTTCTTGTATAGTGTTGTGAGCATGTACACTTATCACATATCTGATCTGAGGCTTCATTCCTAGGACGAATTTGTGTATCTTCATTTTATTATTCTGATTGTAAGATGACACATATTTAAGTTGTCTTACAAACTATTCTTAATATTCCTCCATAGATTTTGATCCTTGTTGAAATGAGAAAAAATCCTTATATTTATTCAATTAGAATTGCTTTGTAAGGAATCTATCCTTGAAAGCTTCAACAAAAACATCCCACTTCAACTTGTTAGGTTTGATATTTTTTTCATCTTTATAAGTATTCCACCATTTAATACCTATATCTGCCAGATGAGCAAGAGCAAATGTGGTTTTGGTTCTAGAGGAGTAGTTTCTCATGGAAAAATGAAGTTCAAGATCTTCTAGCCATGACTCAGTTGCATATTCTCCTCCTTTTCTAGTGAATTTAGTCACTTTAATATTCTTTGTATCATTGTACATTTCTCTCTTCATGCAGGCCTTGTTTTCTCGCTTCTCGAGATCATCATCTTCCTCATTCACATCATTAAGAGGATTCCCAGCTTCAGGATTTTCCATCCCATGGTTGTTTTTATTGTGCTATGAACTTATAGCTTGTAAAATCTGATTAATTTGATCTTGCATTATGGAAAATGTAGTAGTAATATTCTCCATGTCTTTGTTTGAATTCCTAGAAATTTCTCCTACTTGTCTGGCTTTAGGACTATCTAGACTAGCTTGTTGCAAAGTTCCTTTCTTCTTACTTCTCAAGCTTGTCGCCATGTTATCCTAGAGTAAAGAGTTGTATTAATTTTCACTCATTTTTCATTGTTGAAATTCTAGACACTAGATTTCATCATAAATTTTCAAGTAATCTATTACTACTAGGTTCATTCCCTAGTTTAGTCCACTAACTCTTGTTGTTGTTTATACACTTGAAAATAAGGAAGTCAAAAGACATAGATGTTGAGTAATTTTCCAAAATAGTCTAAGGTACACTGCTTAAAACCCATAGAAGGAGGGTTTACCTAGCTCTTCCACTTTTGAATTATTGTGGATCTATTCGTGGGAGAAAGGAACTCAAACATCATAAATATCAAGTACTAACCTTGTCCTTACCAAGTGTGCATAATTTAGAGTTATGGAACTACTATTTTGTTTCACACCCAAATATTTTGCTAACATAGATCTAATTAGAGTTCAATAGTTAGCATGGGCTCTGATACCAACTATAACAACCCCAATTGCTACTACTCATCCACTAAATTTATTTTTTTAGTATATTCATATTTGTCCACCTTTCAATGAGTTAAGAATATAATAACGATAAGACGACAAGTAAGAAGTAAGTAATCTGAGCCAAAACAGATTAATTCAAATTTACATTTAAGTAGAAGCACCAACCTAGGTCTTGTAGGTGATTTGAAGAGGAGATGGTAGTCCTCCAAGGGAGGTCCAAGGTTTGAATATCCACCCTACCAAAAATTTGAATTGGGTATCCATAATCCAATTGATAATATTGGTGCGGGTAGGGCTGGGCGTGACTCACGGGTGACTTTAACGGTGTAGAACCCCCTGGTCATGGTCTCTCAAACCAAAGCAGACCCACAAGGGATTTTTCACTTTAAAAAAAAGTAGAAGCACCAACTTCTACAATTCATTCAAATCCATTCACAAATAGGAGCACCAAATCCTACAATTCCATCATACCATCACCAAATGGTATAAGGATAATACAATGGTTATGTCCCTCATGTCATGACAAAATGGCAAGAGGACATATCAAATTTTATAACATCAATTTAGGAGAACTATCCATCACCAATCAGATTTATTACTCCTCTTCTCTATATTATCAATGAAGGATAGTAGTTAGGAGAAACCATTAATCTATTATCTCTCATGAAAACTTACATATAACTTGGGATATTGTCTTAAGTATCATTATAGAATTTATCTATTTACAAGGTGTAATGGTGTGGTGATTGTTTGCCATCTTCCAAAATGTATTGAGTGCTCAGTTTGCTTCTAAATATTTTATATTCATGGTATTGTTTCATCTCATATTTGTAGGTCATCCATAAGTTTTCTTCTACACTATTGTAATTAATAAGAGATATAAGTTATAAACATCCAATTATCATCATACATTTGATAAAATATACTAATCAAAAAAATTCCTTTACTTGATCAATTTTTGAATCGTATGTCACCTAACATTTAATTGAGGTGAATACTATAACATGAAGAATTTATATCTAATATACAAAATCATGTAAGAAAATTACATTAAATATTACAAATCTTGGCTTAATTGTTTCAGCCATTCATAATTACACCGAGAATATCTCAAAACATAAATAATAGTCTTCAAAAATTGTTGTCTGGTTCTTCTCTAATTTTTCTTAAATCTTCATGGTGTGAGAGATGATAGTGAAGGAATCGGGACAACTCAGATGCAAAATATACCAAATGTATTACAAGAAAACCATGCTTATATTATGTAATTATGCAACAATCATTTGCCAAAGGTATA
Organism: Wollemia nobilis; assembly: GCA_028583015.1. Taxonomy (NCBI): domain Eukaryota; kingdom Viridiplantae; phylum Streptophyta; class Pinopsida; order Araucariales; family Araucariaceae; genus Wollemia; species Wollemia nobilis. The sequence goes on along the minus strand of JAQPPZ010017101.1, from coordinate 3,893,751 downwards.
ACACATTCAAAGAAATCACCAAGCATGAATCACAAATTCATCCATCTTTAATATTTTCATAATAAGGATTAATTTGTAATCCCATTCATAATTTATTTGGATTATCACCAAAAATATGAAATATTCCCATACCTCTTCCATGGAATGGACATGTTGGAGCCAAATTTGACTCAAATTTTGAAACCCCCAAATTTAAATTTTTGGTTTCAGTCAAAATGCTAAATATTGTTTTTAGTAAATTCATATTTTTCCACCTTTCAATGAGTTAAGAATATAATAATGATCTAAGACAACAAGTAAGAAGTAAGTAATCTGAGCCAAAAAAGATTAATTCAAATTTACATTTAAGTAGAAGCACCAACCTAGGTCTTGTAGGTAATTTGAAGAGGAGAGGGCAGTCCTCCAAGGGAGGTCCAAGGTTTGAATCTCCACCACCCTACCAGAAAGTTGAATTGGGTACCCATAATCCAATTGATAATGTTGGTGCAGGTAGGGCCGGGCGTGACTCACGGGTGACTTTGACGGTGTAGAATCCCCTGGTCATGGTCTCTCAGACCAAAGCAGCCCCGCAAGGGATTTTTCACTTTAAAAAAAGAGTAGAAGCACAAACTTCTACAATTCATTCAAATCCATTCACAAATAGGAGCACCAAATCCTACAATTCCAGCATACCATCACCAAATGGTATAAGGATAATACAATTGTTATGTCCCTCATGTCATGACCAAATGGCAAGAGGACATATCAAAGGTTATAACATCAATTTAGGAGAACTATCTATCATCAATCAGATTTATTCCTCCTCTTCTCTATACTATCAATGAAGGATAGTAGTTAGAAGAAATCATTAATCTATTATCTCTCATGAAAACTTACATATAACTTGGGATATTGTCTTAAGTATCATTATAGAATTTATCTATTTACAAGGTGTAATGGTGTGGTTATTGTTTGCCATCTTCCCAAATGTATTGAGTGCTCAGTTTGCTTCTAAATATCTTATATTAATGGTATTGTTTCATCTCATATTATTCTGTAGGTCATCCATAAGTTTTCTTCTACACTATTGTAATTAATAAGAGATAGAAGTTATAAAAATCCAATTATCATCATACATTTGATAAAATATACTAATAAAAAAAATTCCTTTACTTGATCAATTTTTGAATCGTATGTCACCTAACATTTAATTGAGGTGAATACTATATCATGAAGACTTTATATCTAATATACAAAATAATGTAATAAAATTACATTAAATATTACAAATATTGGCTTAATTGTTTCAGCCATTCATAATTACACCGAGAATATGTCAAAACATAAATAATAGTCTTCAAACATTGTTGTCTAGTTCTTCTCTTATTTTTCTTAAATATTCATGGTGTGAGAGATGATAGTGAAGGAATCGGGACAACTCATATGCAAATTATTCCAAATGCATTACAAGCAAACCATGCTTATATTATGTAATTATGCAACAATCATTTGCCAAAGGTATAACACATTCAAAGAAATCACCAAGCATGAATCACAAATTCATCCATCTTTAATATTTTCATAATAAGGATTAATTTGTAATCACATTCATAATTCATTTGGATTATCACCAAACATACGAAAGAGTCCCATACCTCTTCCATGGAATGGACATGTTGGAGCCAAATTTGACTCAAATTTTGAAACCCCCAAATTTAAATTTTTGGTTTCAGTAAAAATGCTAAATAATATTGGTCACTATTTCAGTCGGTGTGAGTAAATTGATTTTTCATAGGCTTAATTAATGAGTAAAACCTTGATTTTTAATAATATGTACCCCACCCAGGTGTTGTAGGTGAGTTGGAGAGGAGAGGGCAATCCTCCAAGGGAGGTCCCAGGTTCAAATATTTACCCTACCAAAAAGCTGAATTGGGTATCCAAAATCCAATTGATAATGTTGGTGCGGGCAGGGTCGGATGTGACCCTTGGGTGACTTTGACGGTGTAGAACCCCCTATTCATGTTATCTCAGACTAAGGCGGCTCCACAAGGGGTTTTTCACTTAAAAAATAATAATAATACGTACCCATTTTAATAATGCTCAATAGGGAATATGGCAAGATTTTATTAATCAAATTTTTAACAAAACCTAGCTCCAATATTTCTAAAATAAAGTACCCCTTAAGGCCAAAATAAAATGATAAATATTTAAGTCCTAAGGTATTCAAAATTAATGGGAAATTTAATTAGATACCTTGGTCTAAAGCCCAAAAAGCATAAAGTCTAAACTAAGGTCTTAATTAAAACCTTGAGGGTATGCACCTTGTTGTGTAAAAGTCAAGCACCTTAAAATCAATATAAGGGTAGCGCTTCAATAAAAAGAATCCAGCAGATGCGCTTTCACAAATAAACTCGAAGGTTAAGTCAGAGGTTGATAGTCCAAAAACACCTAAGGTCAAAAGTAATTAAAATGATTATACCCGTGCTACTTTCCTAATCTAGACGGATGTGCTTGAGTTAAGCCCAATCCAACGAATGCGCACTTTCCGAAGAGTCAGATTATTAAGGAGTCAACATGGGTCAAAACTTCAAATTAAATATCGAACAAGTTTGATAGATCTAAGGGTAGTGCTCATTTGAGATATGATCGAACGCTCACGCATCACTTGGGTCATCAATTTTTAAACATTAATAAAGAGTATTGCTTAAATATTAACCTATCCATTAATGAAAATTAATGAGGGTCTAATATGTCAGATAATCTTCCCCCTTTGATTAATTAAATAAAAATTGGGTACCCATTTTGTTATCGTTATTACAGGTGTAAAGAGATCAACAAATGCGAAAGCTCTCATTGGAAACGAACGGTGGCGCTCTCATTAAGGGTGCATTAAAAATGCAAAATACCTTGAGGATCATTAATACTTTTAATAATGATTCATGAGGGTATAATGCATAGACTAATTATCCCCCTTTCAGTTTAATCCTGGTTTAAAATCATGTGCCCCTTGTTAACTAACCCCGTAGGTTGATCAAGATCAACGATCGTGCCAACATTGCTTGAAATCCGACGACCACATCGAAATCATAAATGGTAGGATATCGGGTAAAGACAAAGGTAAAACCAAGATTAATTATGCATTGATAAGGGTATAATACGTTGCTAAATTACCCCCTTTTGGATTAAACCAAGATTAATCAAATATAATAATGCTCCCATTTCGGCTAACAAGTACGTAGCTTGTAGGAGATCTAACGATAGTGCTAGACCTAGCTCAAATATCAATGAAGTAGAAGGATTAAAATTCAAACAAAGGGATGCCATAACACAAAGATCTGATGGCAATGCTCATCTCCACTCGAATCCAACGACAGTGTATTGTTAAAAGTGATCAGAGGTTAATCTAAAGGTTTCCTTTGTCAAATGATTAATTAAATATATTATCAATCAAATTCTCTAAAGATTTTATGCATGGGTAATCTTCCCCCTCCCTTTGGATAAAATTTGTGCATGTACAAGAAATTCAATGGTCACACCCCCATCATGGTATGATCTAACGACAATCACGTAGAGAGGTGAACGGATTATATAATCCATGTTTAATACAATGTTGTTAAGGTTTTAATATCTAGGTTAGCCTTGGTAAATCACATTTAGATAAGGACTAAAACACCGCATTATTATAAGGTAAAATAAACAATGGTATAATATTTAACCTTAAGTATTGCCAAAATGAATTATTACCAACCAAGGACTTTCGAATTTGTAAACATGATTAAAAATGATTAATCTGGCATAGGTTTATATAAGTTACGGGACTAACAAACATGCAGGTTATTAAGACATCAACGACCACGGTAATCCTCCATAGGATTCGATGGTAGTGCATGAATCAAAGGTTGAAGTAATAAAATGATCACGATAATCCAACGGTAGTGCTCTGTTGAGATTAAGAAGGTCCAAAGGTGGCGATCAATTCAAGGTCAACACAATAGAATACAAGTGAGGCTAATCCAATAAGCATCTTATGATAAATCCAATTGATGCACTCTACCTCAAAATGATCTAACGATGGCATACACTTCAAAGGTAAGTTAAATGGTAAGCCTAAATCGGCCTTCTATCAATTAAATTTTAATCACAAGGGCCCTAACACATAATTAATCACCATATTTATTAATCAAAGTAAGTTCAAAGCATGTATCTTTTAGTTATCTAACCCACAGGTTATAAAGGATCGAAGGCAATGATAGGACGAAGGTTGATCCGATGGTTGCGCTCAATCGCCATTGATCAGAGAAATCTTAGGATATTTAAGATACTGTCAGATGCTCACATAAAAAACCAAATCCTACAAGGATACCAAGGTTTATTACTACCAAATTAATAATGTGATCGATCCCTAATATTTAGTTATCATTCAAGTCCAAGGTGGCACGAGGATCAAAATGGAGGTCATCCCTACCACAAGTCATAGCTCCACATCAAAAAATAAGAAGCTTCAAGAGCCAATAACAAATTTTTCAATAATTTATGGTACACAAATCAAATAAATCAGAATCACATAGGATGACGAGCTTTACCTGCCATCGAAGCCCAACCTCGAAAAGAGATGTGCTATTAAATTTTCTTTGGCCAATTTTAAAAAAAAGTACTTGATGTCATAATATTAATGTCGAACATGCGAATATACTTAACCCATTCCACCACCTAGTATTTGAACTCACAAAATAAATCAAGTTTACCACCCTAGTGATTTAAGATCAGAGATCAGTACGCAAGAAATACAGAGAAAAGGAGACAGTTCAAGAGGAAGCAGTAGAAATAGTTATCAAAGAAACAGTGGAAGAACAAACAGACTCTCCTAAAACCACCATCACTGGTTAAAATAAACTACTATTTGAAAAGGTCAAAGAGAAGGGTTCAACCCAAGTAGAAAAATATAATGGAAGCCAACTGTACCAGTTTTGAAGATCAACTCAGAAGAGGATAAGTGTAAGGCCAGAAATGAATAAAAAATAACAGAATCAAGAACCATCAGCTATAAAAAGAAGCAGATAGGTTCAAATTTTGCATCAAGCAACTAGAGAATAGAATATTTTCTAAGAGGTATACTTGAGTACCATTTAGAGTTGTGTTGTTATATCTCCCCTTTGTGTCTATTTGTCTCATTTATTCTTCTTTATTCCCTTTGTTGTGCACAATTTTGATAGGAAAGTGCTCAAGAGGCTGAGATTATTTCCTATCCTATTGAGCCTGAGATTCAAAGACTCTACTATTACCATATTGGAATAAGGAGATTAGGAGATACTTGTTATATTATTTGAACAGAGTCTTATTCATTGTATTGATGTATTTCTTTGAGAAAAATAGAGTTAAAAGGCATCTTGCCCACTCTACATGTAATATTTTATGAAATCAATACAATTCTGAGTTTCATTCCTGTTATATCTTTGTCTTAGTACTGTGTGTCACTGTATAATGTATTACATTATTTGAATGCATTATATATGTTTCTTTCATTGTTTAACTTCTAGTTTTATTACGATATTTGAATAAATATAAGAGCGCCAATTTTCTTTTCCCCATTCTTCTGTTCATGTCAGAATTGTTGTTAAATTGGTATAACAACCCAATGAATCTAGGCATCGGTCTACATAAGGCATAACAATTGGTTATTTTCTTGCTTGGTCATTTTAATATGTATAGTGTTATATTAATCTGGAGTGCGTAATCAATGATTTATCACATAATTACCGTTGGGGTTTCCTTACCCGTTTTGTAGTTTTCTTTTAGAAATATTCATGTTTATTAGAACAAAGAGGTAGGTTGACCAGAGCCTGTAATAGCTCATTGGTTTCAATCGAATTTTTACAGCGTGACAATCGAATCCTATGGATGCAAGAATTAGTTCCAACAATTTTTTGGCATCATTGTTGGGGAGGACTTGATAGAAATATTTAATTCTTAAAAAAATTTCTCTGAATGACATTATTTTTAATCAATGGATGGCCAGTTAGAATAAAGAACTTTCGTTTTAATTTTTATATTTTCTACGTTCTTTATTTTACCCATGGTTTTTAAACTTTGATTTTATTTACGTTTCTTGATCTTCTTGAAAATTTTGGTTTCTTGATTTTCTTGAATTATCCCAAGAACCGACTCTCATAAGGATAAGTGATAATATCAAGCATTATTGATAAAATTTATGTTGTTCTTTATACACTCAGTATTGGTGACTCTATCTACAAACCCAAAATATAAAAATTAAAAAAAAGAGCAGAATGTGCTAGCAAACACCAGGAGAAGTGGTAAGGAGCTATTCCCAAAACTCAAGAATCCAGAGGTATTTATACATAACCAAAAAAATCCACTTTTCAAGAGTATTGCTTATAATAGTAGGTCAAATTCTAGTAGTAAAAAGTACGTAAAGAAAAATCAAAATACTATTACATTTGGTATCAATGTAGAACATTTAAATTATGTTATAGTATATATGTGATTATTCTTATTGCCCAATAAATAGTAATACTGAGGTAAATAATCCATTAGATTATATTCAGATTACTTAGCCTCACATCCCTATAAGTTTTACTATTGTGAATTCAAATCCTATAATAACAATGGCCCAGGCTAATGTTCATTTATGGAGGACTAATAGATATAGGACTTTTGTGTTACCCGTCAATTTAAATGCCTTACCCAATAAATCTCACAAATACCTTCCAAATTTCTTTGGAAATAGTGCAGTAACTGGAGAAGATCGTATCAAAAGTTTCTTATATTCAATGGATAGTCTAGGGGTTTAACATGAATATTTAGTATTGAGACTGCTTTTACAGACTTTAGAAAAAGATGCTAGAGAGTGGTTCAATTCCCTTCTAAACAATGATATCCTAAACTTCACCAAAATGGAAACTATGTTTCTAAATAAATATGGTGAAAGAAAAAATGAATAATCACTGTTAACTGAGCTAGCCACTATGAAGAAAAAATAGAATGAGGTTGTTAGTGACTTTAGCATAAGATTTTCAAAGACTAGGAATAAAATCCCTACCAACCTTAGGCCTAGTGATATTCAGTCTATTTATTTTTACAAGAATGCCTTTCAAGGAGAGTTTAACTATGATCTGAGACAAGAAGATGCCACCACCATTGATGGTTTTATGGAAAAAGCATTGGATATAGAAATAAATATGCTTGATAGTGGTAAAATGAAACCTTACTCTTTAGAAGTCAACCCACCTGAGAGAAAACCCAAAAGAGTGGCATTTGATCCAATGGAAAAATTGACCAGTCAAATGACTGAGATGTTCGATACCATGAACAACAGGTTAGCAATAATTGAAAGAAATGGAAATAATGGTGAATATTCACAAAAAAAGTGACCACATGTTGACAACCGTCCCCCCTTTAAGAAAAATTTCAATAGGAATTGGGGAAACAACAATGGTTCTGAAGAAGGAAATAGGGGTAGAAGTAATGGGAACAAAAACTAGAAAAATAAAGAATCTGATAGAGATCAGAACAATATTCCTAACCCCATATCATCTGCCAATATAGCAGAAGTCTTTCCCTATTTTTGCTCTACTTTTGATGCACCTCATAACCCAGATGCATGTGGAATTTACCTTAGTGACCAGTGCAATATAGATTTACATGCTGAATTAGAAGAGGACATAAGAATCAATGCTTGTTGATCAGTGGAAAATGTGTCCAAGAAAAGGATGTTTGAATAAGACATGAATAAGTATGCTTCAAATCATCATCCTCAAATTTTAGTATCTAAAGGAACTAAAATATTGTAGAAATCACATGATTCAATATATGATAAGATGAAGCAAGGGAAATTAATCCCCACTACTTAAGAAGTTGAAGAATTAGAAGCTAACCATGTTCTAAATTTAAGGAATAGAAAAGTCCCTGAAAGTACAGAGAAATCCTCTACAGGTGAAACAAGAAAACAAACTTTCACAAATAAAAATATCAGTAAAGAGAAAACTGATAGGAACCTTAAAAATATTACTCCTAAAGTAATAGAATCAAAGGAAGAGATTCCCAAAGAAGAAAGTAATAAACCACTGGATATAAAGAAGATAGAATTTGATGCTGGGTCAAAACTTAGTAATAAAAAAGTTAATATCACATTTGGATAACTTATGAAAGTTCAAAATTATAGATAAAAAGTCAGCAAAGCATTTGGATTAGTGGAACAAAAAGAAGACCCAACTTGACATGTTGCTAGACAAAATAAACATGATACAAGATCACCATCCTCTGTTAGACCCTTTTATGTATCATTAAGGTACAACTCACATGAAGGGGAAATATATGTCATCCATAACTGCATGTTAGACAGTGGAGCCTCACACAATATCATACCCAAATTAATAGCTGATCAAATGGGATTAATATGTACTAGAGATTTTGCCCTTATTTTTGTAATGGATAGTAGACAAATTTTTTGTGTAGGGGTGATAACTGGATTGTTAGTTTTCTTAGATCAACACCCTAAAAAGGGCATTATCATGGATGTTGCAGTAGTTTATGGTGACCCATTTTTCTCATTATTACTCAGTAGACATTGGACAGAACAACTGCGAGGTTCAATTCAATTGGATTGTTCCTATGCTACAATCCCAATATCAGATAAGGAGAATATAATTTTGAGAAGGGAACCATTCAACAAACACTCTGTAGAGTTAATTCAAATATATGAAACCATTATTAACTTAGTAAAATCTATGGAAGAAAAAGGGATGGGAATTTAATCAATATGGCACAACCCATTCCTGGTGGAGGTACTAGAAGCAAAGAACATGGATCCAAAAGTTATGAAAATGGTAGATGTTGAATCAGATAGAGTATTAACCCAAGAAATTTGGACAATGTCTTTTGATAGAGCTAAATCTCAATATGGAGTAGGTGCAAGTGTAAATTTGATTGATATTAAAGGAAATTACCTTGGTATTCCTTACAGACTGCAATTTCCTTGCACAAAAAATGTAGCTGAGTACAAAGCTTTACTACTAGGGTTAAGGAAATCAAAATAACTAGGTATTAACTGCTTAATTGTAATAGGGGATGTAGAGATTATTATACTATAGATTAAATATAAATATCAAACTAAGCACCCTAGGCTTAAACAATATAAAAATGCAGTATTGGAAAAAATTGATAAATTCTTAGCTTTCAATATCTCTTATACTCCAAGAGAACAAAATCATGTTGTAGATATTTTAGCTGTAAATGCCTTAGACCTAGATCACCTAGAGATAACTACAAAATATATGGATAAATTCCCAACTATCTCAGTCTATAAGCTTTCTATGCTAGATAACATAGTCTATCTCCAGGTATTTCAAGATGATATAGATATTAAGGATTTTATGACTCTAAAAAATCAATATGCAAATGTTATCTGTGATGAAAAGGATGAAGATAAACTAAGAGACCAAATAGGAGAACCAATGGAAGTAATCCAGTTGAAAATAATAATATACCCAAAGGATTGTTTCTTTAGAGAGTCTATTTGATGATTTTGACAAAGCTTATAAGCCCTTAAGCAGAGAAGTAATATCTATATACATTAACATTGGTTCAATGAAATAACCTAGAATAATGAAAGTAGACATGGCCTTACCTGCTAAAGAAAAAGATGGATATATCAGTTTCTTGAAAAAGAACAAAGAATATTTTTCTTGGACTTATGAAGATCTTAAAACTTTCAAAACAGATGTAATGACACACATAATACCCTTGAAAGAAGATTCCAAACCATTTAGACAAAAATAGAGGAAGTACAACCCAAATCTACACCCAATAATGTAAAAAGAGATACAAAAATTGCTCAATTCCAAAATAATCATAAAGGTAAGATTTTCTTCATGGATATCCAATTTAGTACCAGTCAGAAAAAATAATGGGGATATTAGACTCTATGTAGATTTTAGAAATTTAAACAAGAGTTCATTTAAAGATAATTACCCATTACCCAACATTGCACAATTATTGCAAGCAGTAGTTGGCTCGACCATATTGTCTCTATTAGATGGATTTTCAAGGTATAATCAAATTTAGATAAATCCAAAAGATAGACATAAGACAAAATTCACTACACCTTGGGGCACATTTGAATATTTAAGAATACATTTTGGAATTATTAATGCAGGTGCTACTTTTCATAGGGCAATGGATTTTGCCTTCAAAGGATTAATGTTCAAAATTGTAGTTGTATACCTGGATGATATTATTATTTTTTTTTTAAATCTAGAAGATCATCTAGAACATTTGATTGTAGTTTTTGCTCGGTGCAAGGAATTTGGAATTTCTTTAAATCGTAAGAAATGCATATTTTGGGACTACACAAGGGAAGTTTTTAGGACGTATAGTTTCAGAAAAAAGAATAAGCATTAATCCAGAAAAAATTGAAGCTATTTCCAAAATTTTCCCTCCTATAAATTTAAAAGTTGTCAGGTCATTCTTTGGCAAGATAAATTTTATTAGAAGTTTTGTTCCAAATTTTACAGAGATGACCAAAACCACAAATGACATGGTTAAGAAAACTAGAGAAATAAAATGGACATTTGAAAATATGGAAGCATTTAACAAGATCAAAGAAGCCATATCAACCATTCCAACCCTAAGCTGCCCTGATTATGCAAAATATTTCAATATCTATTCTTATGCATCTAAACATTCTATTGATGCAGTTCTTTCATAGAAAAATGAAGAAAATAATGAAAGGCCAATAGACTTCATGAGTTCAGTTCTGAAAGGAGCACATCTTAAATGCACCTTACTAGAAAAACATGCTTATGTAGTCATCCAATCTTTAGAACATTTTAAAGGTATATTTGGGTCAAACAAAGTTTATTGTTGTATCCCTTTTATAGCAATAAAATATATTTTTTCTCAATGAAATCCATTAGGAAGACCAACAACATGGATGGTAAATCTTTTGCAATATGATGTTGAATTCAAAATATTTAAAACTATAAAAGGGCAAGGTTTGGCTAAACTGTTGGAAAACAAAGAAGAAGAAGGATTTGAAAATGTTCTCACAATAGATGAGGAATATAATGCTAGAAGGATCAATAATACTGAATGCAAATGGTATGAAGAAATGTTGTCATACTTACAAAATCTGCCATTCCCTAAAGATATGTCAATAAATATAATGAGGTCAGTCAAACTTCAGGCCCAAAAATATTATATGTAAGATGGTGTGCTATACTGGAAACACCCTGATGGAGTATTATTAGTATTTCTATATGAAAGTGAAGTCCTAGAAATAATCAATTAATTTCGTGATGGTTTCTATGGAAGATATTTTTCTCCAAGAGCTACAACTAATAAAATTATGAGAGCAGGATATTATTGGCCATCCATTTTTAAGGATGTATATAAATATATTAGAAACTGTCATAATTTCCAGGTTTTTATAGGAAAGAAGTAACTGGTAGCCATGCCCCTCAAGCCAGTAATCATTGAAGCACCATTCACACAATGGGGTATTGACCTAATTGGAGAAATCAAGCCTAATTCATCTGGTTAGTACAAGTGGATCATAACTACAACATATTACTTTACAAAGTGGATAGAAGCTACACCCTTGAGGACATCTACTACTACCACTATCATCAAATTCTTGGAAGAAAATATTCTAACCAGGTTTAGAGTTCCTCAAAAACTAGTTATAGATAATGCACAATATTTTGTTTCATATTAAATGGTATAGTTTTATGTTGAATATGGAATTGAACTATCCCATTCTACAAATTATTACCCCCAACGAAATGGCCTAGTTGATTCATCAAATAAGAATGTAATAACTAGAATAAAAATGTCATTAGATAAGAACAAAAGAGGGTGGGATAGTGAACTTAAATTTTCTCTATGGGCTGATAGGTTGTCTGTAAAAAGAAACACAGGAAAAACCCCCTATGAGATGGTTTATGGATAAAAAGCCTTATTACCTTCAAGAATAGAAAATTTGGCACTTTCCCTCTTATTAAAAGACCACAAAGACCCCAATCCCATACAAAGAAGGCTTGACCAAATTATCCTGCTAGAAGAGCAAATAAGAGAGACCCTTAATAGAATGATGGAACAAACCCAAAAAACTATGAAATTATTTAATAAGAAATCCAAGGGTACTCCTTTTTATCAGGGAGATATAGTCATCTATTGGGATCCTAAAAATTATAAGCATGGTGAAAATGGTAAGGTTGAACCTAAATGGATTGGTCCATACCAGATAGCCCAGGGTATAGGGCAGAATACATACAAATTGTAGACCTTGCAGGGAGAAATAATGGATATCCCTATTAATGGCCAACACCTCAAAATGTACAACCCTTGTTGAAGGTGAATAAAATAAAATAAAATAAAAACAAAAATAAAGAGAGAAAAAGTAAGTGGAAAAACAAAAACCCCAAAAACAGAGTGATGTATTTTGTTATTTTTTTGTACTAGATAAGCTTTCCTTTTGTTGTTAGCATAATTCTAAGTTGTTGTACACATGATATTCTTAGTGTGATGAGTATACATTACTGTTGATTCCACCAAAAGCGATAATAAAAATAGGAGATTTATTTTAGACTCTAATGAGATTTACAATCTTTTAAATATGAGTGTTTATGCAGTGGTTATATGATATGAGATAAAACAGAATGAAAACAAAGCTGATTGAAACATCATGTCAAAGCCTCACATTACAAATGATTCTTAAAGTGACTTCGAAGGTCCAAAGAATCAAGTTATCTTTGAGAGGGTAGTTAAGCTAAAAATCATTACACTCATCCTTTTAGACAAAAACTAATCCTCAAATCAGGCATACTCTTTGCACAATTTGATTATATCAAATACTTCTCAAACAAGAAAGAAAAATTACAATAAAGCAAAATTGAGTCACTGCCTGAGATATCTTGGAAAACCTCTACCGAGGCTATCGATGCCTAAATGGGATTAGGATAAAACCATATGGTATTAGAAGCAACTCCATCGGTGCTATAGATGCTTGACTGGCAGTGGAGCCCTATAGAATGGTGAAAATTTTTAAGAGTGAAATCAAATATTAGGCTTAACTATTTTGCTCAGATATGGCAAAGTTTTGAAATACTTAGAAATCAAAATGAATACACAAACACACAAATGGGCTTAAAAATTATGGAGCAAAAGGTTTTTGAAAAATTTTGTGTAATCGTATTTTATAACTTAACTAGAACAAGCATTACAATAATCTCAAAAGCTAATCTATTTCTAAAAATTTGGCCCTACTTTTCCAGAAAGTGAATAAAATGAAATTACAATTTTTCAATACTCTTTGACTTTGATGTCCTGTCACTTGTACAGTTTTTTAGTTTTAAAAATTGTAATGTTTTGTTGTTTTTAAGTTTTTTTTATTAGCCTTAATGATTTGAATTTTTTTCCAATTTATTACAATAAACCAGGATATTGTGTGGTTCTCAAGTACCTCATGTTTTCAACACATTATTGCAGTCAGAGCCTATGTTGGAGCCAAATTTGACTCAAATTTTGAAACCCCCAAATTTAATTTTTTTGTTTCAATCAAAATGCTAAATAATAAGGTCTGAGGTGTAGACCAATTGGTTCATCCAAACCCCATAAGGAAGGCAGAGGTCCAAGGTTCAAATCTCGGGCCTTGTCAAATTGAATGCTTGTCCCTTTCCTGGTGCTTTCAACGGCGTAAAAGGTTTAAAATTATTGTGGCATGGTGGTTATAGGGGCAGACTGCGCAAAGATCTGTGTGGTGGCTTTTGGGGAGGATAGCACAGAATACTGTGGTGGCCATAAAAAGTTGGACAGCCTGCCCTGATTCATGGCGGCTATCGATTCCACCATGTAAATTCAAAAAATAAAAAAAATAAATAAAAATGCTAAATAATACTGGTCACTATTTTAGTCGGTGTGAGTAAATTTATTTTTCATAGGCTTATTTGATTAGTAAAATCTTGATTGTTAATAATACATGCCCATTTTAATAATGCTCAATAGGGGATATGGCAAGATTTTATTAATCAGATTTTTAACAAAACCTAGCTCCAATATTCCTAAAATAAAGTCCGCCTTAAGGCTGAAATCAAATGATAAATCTTTAAGTCCTAAGGTATTCAAAAGTAATGGGAAGATTTTATTTAGATATCTTAGTCTAAAGCCCAAAAAGCATAAAATCTGAACTAAGGTCTTAATTAAAACCTTGAGGGTATGCATCTTGTTGTGTTAAAAGTTGAGCACCTTAAAATCAATCTAAGGGTAGTGCTTCATTAAAAAGAATCCAGTGGACGTGCTTTCACAAAGAAACCCGAAGGTTAAGTCAAAGGTCGATGGTCCAAAAACATTATAACCTAAGGTCAAAAGTAATTAAAATGATTAAACCCATGCTACTTTCCTAATCTAGACGGATGCGCTTGAGTTGAGCCCAATCCGATGGATGCGCGCTCTTCAAAGAGTCAGATTATTAAGGAGTCAACATGGGTCAAAACTTCAAATTAAATATCAGACAAGTTCAACAGATCTAAGGGCAACGCTCATTTGAGATATGATCGAACGGTCGCGCATCACTTGGGTTATAATTTTTTAAACATTAATAAAGAGGGTCGCTTAAAGATTAACCTATCCATTAATGAAAATTAACGAGGGTCTAATACGTCGGATAATATTCCCCCTTTGATTAATTAAATGAAAATTGGGTACCCGTTTTGTTATCGTTATTACAGGTCTAAAGAGATCAACGGATGTGAAAGCTCTCATCGAGATCGAATGACGGTGCTCTCATTAAAGGTGCATTGAAAAGGCAAAAGACCATGAGGATGATTAAGAATTTTAATAAGGATTAGCGAGGGTATAATGCATAGACTAATTATCCCATTTCAGCTTAATCTAGGTTTAAAATCGTGTGCTCCTTGTTAATTAACCCCACAAGTTGATCAAGATCAACGGTCGTGCCAACATTTCTCGAAATCTGACGGCCACGCCAAAATCATAAATGGTAGGATATTGGGTAAAGAAAAAGGTAAAACCAATATTAATTATGCATCGATAAGGGTATAATACATTGCTAAATTATCCCCTTTTGGCTTAAATCGAGATTAATCAAATGTAATAATGCTCCCCTTTTGGCTAACAAGTACGCAACTTGTAGGAGATCTAACGAAAGTGCTAGACCTAGCTCGAAGATCAATGGTGGTGAAGAAGTAAAATTCAAACAAAGGGATGCCACAAAATGAATATCTAACGGCAGTGCTCATCTCTGCTCGTATCCAATGGCAACATATTGTTAAAAGTGATCAGAGGTTAATTTAAAGGTTTCCTTCGTCAAATGATTAATTAAATACATTATCAATCAAATTCTATAAATATTTGATGCATGGGTAATATTCCCCCTCCCTTTGGCTAAACCTTGTGCATGTACGAGAAATCCAATGGTCACACCTCCATCATTGTATGATCTAACGAAAATAATTGCGTAGAGAGGTGAACAGATTATATAATGCCTATGTTTAATACAATGTTGTTAAAGTTGAAATATCTAGGTTAGCCTTGGTAAATCACATTTAGATAAGGACTAAAACACCACATTATTATAAGGTAAAATAAATGATGGTATAATATTTAACCTTAAGTATTATTGAAATGAATTATTACCAACCAAGGGTTTTTGACTTTGTAAACATGATTAAAAAATTATTAATCTGGTGTAGGTTTATATAAGTTAAGGGACTAACAAACATGTAGTTTATTAAAACATCAACATTCATGGTAATCCTCCATAGGATCCAATGGTAGCGCATGAATCAATGTTCGAAGTAATAAAATGATCAAGATAATCCAATGGTACCGCTCCATTGAGATTAATAAGGTCTAATAGTGGCGATCAAGTCAAGGTCAACATAATAGAATACAAGTTAGGCTAATCCAAAAAGCATCTTCTGATGAATCCAACGGATGCACTCCACCTTGAAATGATCTAACGGTGGCGCACGCTTCAAAGGTAAGTTAAATGGTAAGTCTAAATCGATCTTCTATAAATTAAATTTTAATCACAAGGGCCTTAACACGTAATTAATTGCCATATTTATTAATCAAAGTAAGTTCAAAGCATGTATCTTTTGGTTATCTAACCCACAGGTTATAAAGGATCGAAGGCAGCGATAGGATGAAGGTTGATCCGACGGTTGTGCTCAATCACGATTTATTGGAGAAAACTTAGGATATCTAAGATACTGTCAGGTGCTCACATCAAAAACCAAATCCTACAAGGATCCCTAGGTTGATTGCTGCCAAATTAACAATGTGATTGATCCCTAATATTTAGTTATCATTCAAGGCCAAGGTGGCATGAGGATCAAAATGGAGGTCGTCCCTACCACAAGTCACAACTCCACATCAGAAAATAAGAATCTTTAGGAGCCAATAGCAAAGTTTTCAATAATTTATGGTACACAAATCAAAGAACTCAAAAGCACATAGGATGACGAGCTTTACCCACCATCGAAGCCCAACCTCGGAAAGAGATGTGCTAGCAAATTTTCTTTGGCCAATTTTAAAAAAAGTAGTTGATGGCACAATATTAATGTCGAACGTGCGAATATACCGAACCCATTCCACCACCTAGTATTTGAACTCACAAAATCAATCAAGTTTACCACCCTGGTGATTTAAGATCAGATATCGGTACGCTAGAAATACAGAGAAAAGGATACAGTTCAAGAGGAAGCAGTAGAAATAGTTGTAAAAGAAATAGTGGAAGAACAAACAGACTCTCCTAAAACCACCATCACTGGTTAAAATAAACTACTATTTGAAAAGGTCAAAGAGAAGGGTTCAGCCCAAGTAGAAAAATATAGTGGAAGCCAGTTGTACCAGTTTTGAATATCAACTTAGTAGAGGACAAGTTTAATGCCAGAAATGAATTAAAAATAACAGAATCAAGAACCAGCAACTATAAAAAGAAGTAGATAGGTTCAAATTTTGCATCAAGCAATTAGAGAATAGCATTTTTGATAAGACGGATACTTGAGTGCCATTTAGAGTTGTGTTGTTGTATCTCCATTTTGTGTCTATTTTTCTTATTCATTCTTCTTTTTTCCCTTTGTTGTGCAGGATTTTGATAGGAAAGTGCTCAAGAAGCTGAGATTATTTCCTGTCCTATTGAGCCGAAGATTCAAAGACTCTACTATTACCATATTGAAACAAGGAGAGTAGGAGAGACCTGTTATATTATTTGAACAGAGTCTTCTTCATTGTATTGATGTGTTTCTTTGATAAAATAGAGTTAAATTGCATCATGTCCACTCTAAATGTAAAAAGGCATCATGTCCCCTCTAAATGTAATATTTTATGAAATCAATACAATTCTTATTTTCATTCCTGTTATATCTTTGTCTCAGTACTGTGTGTCATTGTATAATGGATTACATTATTTGAATGCATTATATACGTTTATTTCATTGGTTAAATTCTAGTTTTATTATAATATTTGAATAAATCTAAGAGCACCAATTTTATTTTCCCCATTCTCTCCGTTCATGTCAAAATTGTTGTTAAATTGCTATAACAGCCCAATGAATCTAGGCACCGGTCTACACAAGGCATAACAATTGGATATTTTCTTGCTTGGTAACTTTTATACATATAGCGTTATATTAATCTAGAGCACGTAATCAATGATTTATCACATAATTACCACTAGGGTTTCCTTACCCATTCTGTAGTTTTCTTTTAGCAATATTCGTATTTATCAGAACAAAGAGGCAGGTTGACGAGAGTCTGTAATAGCTCGTTGGTTTTAAATAAATTTTTGTAGCTTGACAATAGAATCCTATGAATGCAAGAATCAGTTCCAACATGACACTAATCCATTACTCCAAAACTAGAAGATGTTTTTCATACTTCCAAATGAATACATTCTATTTCAAAATTCATCTTAAACACATGATGAAATATCAATGCAATATATATAATTTCACTCTTTTATTATATCTATCTACTTAATTGTCCTTAAATCATCAATTAACAATAACTAATCTCCAGACCATATAAAATATTCAATCATAACAAAGCATATTTAATAATTACATATTGAAGAAATAACTTAAGTCATTCATAATCAATATTAAAGAAATAAATTAATTCATTTCCAATGTATACAAGTTTATATAAAAAATAGATTCCAAGAACAATTTCTTTTTAAATAATAATTAAGTTTAAATCTAAAATCTTTATGACAAAGCATGTAACATTCATTAATTCTATGTTACTTGTGACGGTGGGTCTATTATACAATTCCTATGGCTATGAGCATATTTATCATTAGAAGAGCCATATAAATTCATATCAGATTTAAATGATTACTAATCCTGAAAGTGATTTACTAATACATCACCATCTAATTTAATACAAACAGGATCTAATCACAATACTATCTTATGACATATGGGACTCAGTTTTCAGGTCCTAAAATAGTTGTCATATGAATCTGATACTAAGATACACCTGGTGGCTAGATGATATGATAGAAATTGGTTTAAAAAGTATAGCATTGTTCACCAATGTCAGGTGATCTTTGAAAGCAGTGGATTGAAGCTAGTCAAAGGTGATATCGAATAGGTAACATCTAATTGACTAATAAATACCTTAGACCATGGTAAGGTTAATTATGATGACTACACGAATACTCAAAGATCAGAACAACAAATAGTATTTGAATGGTGCAACTCTTCGAAGGGTGTCGATGAAACTTAAGCACATTGAAAACATATATCAATCTATGGCCACAAGGAACTTGTCAAACCATCTATGACTACACCAATCAGTCCATAGTTTATGATCTTGTTGCTAGATCTTTGATTTGCAATATTAGCATTGTCAAGAATTAGATATTGGCTTTGACTAACACAAACGCAGTGACCATTCTACAACAAGGCTTTTAAAAAATATGATATTGATTGGCATTTGCAGAATGATCAACAATTTTTTTTGAGGATAGCACACATATGGGAGCTCAACACAAATAGAGGAAGAGGTATTAAAGTGGATCAAAATTCCATCAGAGAACCCATCATAGATAATTGTACACATGTATCTTCGTAGTGAGAAGAATAAATAGATTAAGGATATGATTATTACATTTATTTTTTATGCCAAATCATCACTTCAATTGTCGTATATCCAAGCCCATGCATCCGATATTAATTGGTGATAGTGATATAGTATAATGAGGAATACAATACTACAAATCCATCAAACATGCAAACAGTATCGTGTTCATTTCAAATTTTAATATTTTATATTAAGCTATAGGGTAGTTGCCATAATGCAGGAATCCTTATCAAAAATTAGAGAATCGTGAATACATATATATACTTTGCACAACTTATGACAAGTGTGAACTAGCACAAGAACCAAGGGTTGGAATTTTCTTATAAATTGATAGGAAAATTTAATTGGAATGGCTATAATTCAGGTTATAAATTGTTTAGATTGAATAAAAAAAAGTTAAAGATCTTATTAATTAGATCAAGTTACTCAATTCTTCCCTTTGCACATAACATTAGTATGATCACAATAGAGGAAGGAAAATTAACACTATATACATAAATCATAGTAATAATTTTATATGAGAGAAGAAATGGAGAGATCCAACCTAGAACTCCTGCAAATTGGTGACTCATCTATACTTGTATATTCCTTCTCCTATCTTCTCCAACCTCTAACATAACATAACATGCCCTTTTTTTACAAATTCTATGGAAATTTATAGCTCAATTTCCTCTAGACAAGAAATATGTTTCTAATTATTTTATTAATTTTATTTCTCTTTCCCCCATGTGTGGACTTCTAAAAATATATTATTTTAATATAAGGGTGGCTCATTTTTTCCTTGTGTCCCCCTATCTCTAGGGCAGCTACTACTATTTTGTAGGTGGGTGTGATAGGGTTGAAATTGGAGGAGTCTCACCTACCATTTCAGCCAATCTAAAGCAACCATATGGATGGAAGGAACGATCCTTTAAGTCAATAGAATGTTCTTTCTATTTTGGTCCAATCAAAATTGGACAAAACAATTCACCTAATTCCCTTCTAAAATGGGATAAACTATATCAAATAAGCATGCTTAACAAAATAAATATTTTACTTTAGAAATTGCTCAAATTAAGGATTTCATAAAATCATAATGAATTGCATGACATTCTTTTCAATATTTTCTAGAATAATTTGTAAAATGCAAAAATATTATTTAATGTGCATTTTCAAAGTAAAATTTAATTAAACCAATCTCATGCAAATTAATTGTGGAATCAAATATAAATCACACAAATGTCATACAAGCACTTGATGCATATGCTTATTGTTCCTCATCATCATTTTTCCTTTGAGTGGCAGTAATTTTAGAGTAATTATTAGGTAACACTGCCATCAGAGAGGTAACTAGTGATGATAGGAACATGATATTTAACCATTGAGTTGTCTTTGTCATCATTTCCCTTATCATATCTTGGTGGTCAATCTTCCACCTACGAGAATACATGTTCCTATAATCAAATAAGGCAATGTAGCATCATTTTCTCTTGATATAAATAGTCATAATGTAAATACATCAAGCATTAAAATCAGTTATCATAACACAAATAGCATCTTAATAAATTTCCTCCAAGGTAGGATGTGACATTCTATTTCCTCTTCCAACCACAGCAGTTGGGCTATCCTAACGCTTATAAGATCAAAATCTTCATCCTCACCATTTAATGATTGGAGATACTGCAACTCGGGAAACTCAATATGTATGGGGAACAATGCTTCCTTCATGTATGCCAGGGAATATTAGGATACCTTGATTTATTTCTTAATGGAAATGCATTCAACCCATAAATTAAATTCCAAAAGCAGGCTCCAGCTCCATTTTTTGCCTTCCAATGTTCTCTTCAGGATCTTGAGTATGTTCTTATTTGTAGACTTTGCCAAACCATTTTCCTATGAGTAATAATTAGATGAATTCTTTATGTAAATACCATAATTATGAATGCACAAATTTTGGCATCAGTGAAATGGGTGCTATTATTAGTTACTATTGCATCTAGTATCCCAAAACGGGTTATCAGTCCTTCCAGAAAGGTGAAGACTACATCCTGGTTAACCTTCTTGGTGGGCACTACTTATACCCATCGGCTAAAATAATTTGAAGCCATTAGGATGTACTTATACCCCATGGATGAATTGGGATCTATCACCCTAGTGAAGTCTAATACCTACTACTAAAATGGAGCTTTGACCTGAATTGGGTGCAACGATAGAGAAGCATTCTTAGAGAAGTTGATGTACCTTTGGCATTTATCATACTTTTGGCTAACCTCGAAGGTGTTAGAAAAAATAGTAGGCCAATAATGGCCTGCTTTTATTATATTTAAGGCCATAGGCCTTCCAATGAAATGGCCCTTGAACATTCCAGAATGGAACTCGTCCAAGATTTTCTATTTTTATCCCCCTGACATGTCTCAGGAGGACTCCATCTATATTTTGATGAAACAAATCGTTCAATAACAACACATATTTATAGGCTTGTAGCCTGAACCTTCTTCTCTATGAAGTGTTGAGGTCAAAAGGGCACCATCCAGTACTGAAGTATTCCATGAGGTCTTCTATCCAATATCTATCGAGTACAGACTAATTTTCAAGATTGCTCTCCTACACTGGATCATCCCACTAGTAAGTCATCACCTCAGATGTAGAACTCTTGGTTATTTCTTGGTATAGGGCTCGTCCATGGACCAGATTGGTGGGTCGAACCTCTATGTCAAACTCTTAGATCTTGGAGACCCATCTTTCCCTCTTATTGTCAATCTCACATTGAATGATGAAGTTTTTGATGTCAGGGTGCACCACGTACACTATCATCTTGCTCTGTGAGATGAAATGGCAAAACTTCTTTAGTTACTATATCACTACATGCACTTGTATCTCAATGAAGTTGTAATTTTCCTCATGTGGATTGATGACTTGGCTCAATAATGCTATTGAATGCTCATCCTCATCCTTGTTCATCTGAGTAAGGATAGCTACATAGCTCTCCAGTTCATCGATGGCATAGAGGATAAAATCCTTGGATTAATCAAGGTTCACCAAAATGGGGGCCTGAGTGATTCTTTCTTTGATCTCTATGAATGTTCGCTTCCTCTCCTCGGTCCATTGAAACTCAGCATCCTCCTTGATAAGTTTGGTCATCGAATTTACTACTGGGACGAAGTCATAAATGAATTTTAGAAAAAAATTAATATTTCCAAAGAAGGATTGGAGGCCCTTCTTTTTTGCTGGCAGGGGTAGCTTGAGGAGGTCTTTCACCTTGGTAGGATAAATAGCTAGTTATTTCTCTAATATCACATGGCCTAGGAGCTTGCCTTATTTTACCATGAAAATGGACTTTTTTGGGTTTATGGAGATTTTGAACTCTCGACACTTCTCAAATACCTGGTGCAAATGTAGACCATGTTCCTTTGTTTTATGGGAGAAAACGTTCATGTCATCTAGATAAATCATAATAATGTGGTTGAGTAATTCACCAAAGGCTAAGTCCATCACACTTTGGAAATTTGCCTCAACATTTCAAAGATCAAATAGCATGCACTGGTAGGAAAAAGTGCCCCACTTGGTGGTGAAGGTATTCTTCTACTGATCTTCATCCTTTATCTAGATTTGATTATACCCAAAGCCATCCAGTAGAGAGAACCTTTATGCTCCTACCACTACATGAAGAATTTGGTTAATTTAGGGTAGCAAATAGTGGTCTTTTAGATATGCTTGGTTGAGGTTTCAGAATTCAACGCATAGGTGGATGTCCCTATTATAATTTTGTATTGGGACCAGGTTTTCCACCTAGAAATAGTGCTTTATGGGATAGATAATATTTACCTCTAGCATATTCAGAAGCTCAACCTTCATTAGTGCTTCTATTTTTGGGTTAACCGGTCTTTGCATCTGCCTAAAATGTTTGACCCCTTCCTACAGATCAATCATGTGTTGGAAGATACTCTTATCATACCCCTTTAGGTCCTGGTAGCTCTAGGCAATAATATTTGGGTATTCCTTACACAGGGTTCTAATTTGTTCAATTTCCAATGGTGTAGTTAGTTCCCACCTTGATGGATTTCCCAAATTCTAGCTCTAGCTCGTCATACTCTCTCATTTCCACCTTGATCTTGTGAGTAAGGGACCTATCGTCCTGATCAAATAAAATTTTAAGGGTAATTAAGCCCTTCGGTACATGGTTGTTCTTCAGCTGAATCAACCCCTTATACTCTTCTTCATTGAGGGTTCTATCTTCAATATTGCTCGCTTCATCAATAAAAAAATTAATGATCTTCTCATTGTTGTCAAATACCTACCAATAAATATATTTGTTTGGTACCGAAGGCCTATAGATCACCCTCACGGTCTTTGTCTTTTCCATTATATTCTCGATAGGGGAGCATATGGCTCCAATAGATGCTAATATGTTAACATGTTTATTCTACTCTTGTGAAATAGACTAAATATTCAAAGCTAAGAAGGACTCAAGTAGATCCCATACCTTATTACTATATGCTTTCATATAGTGTTGTTTCACAACACACTTATTGGTTACTTGGTTATAGATCAAATCTGAGTCTTTGAAGATCTGCAATTGCTTTATTCTAAGTTTTTTTGCCTTTCATAATCCCAAACATAGGGCTTCATACTTGATAGCATTATTTTTACAACTCCATGTGAGTTTGTATGAGTACATTTTTTGGTTTCTCGAAGGAGAGATAAGTATAACTCCTACCCCAATGCCATTCTTGCATTAGGCGCCATAAAAGAAGAGCTTCTATAGTAGATAAATGATAGGGTCTTGATCACTTGGTATGTTAGCCTTTTAGATATTGGTAATTGAATAGCACCCAATCTCATATTCGATCATGGCATTAAAGTCATGTATAGAAAATTCATCTTCTATGCGGATTTCATACATAGCTTCTTCCATCAACTTCATTTTCTCTTCTTCCTCCACTTCCTCGATAAGATTGACTGAGTCCAATTGTTTTTCTGCATCCTAGATCCTTTCAATGTGAAAGGTATGGGGTTTTTCATTAAAAAAATTAATCCTCCTTCTTCTTAATGGGATTACTAGGTGCAAATAGTCGAAAGATAAATAGCCTCCAATTTTGGTAGTGAATTCCCTTGATAAGAACATGCTAAAATGGGATCTAAAACTACCATAATTTCCTGTATTACGATGATTTATAGCATCTTGTGCAACACGATTGGGATATCCTTGATGACCCCCACTATTTTGACTAGAGTTCCATCCAATTGAAGTACTCCCAAGCTACTCCTCATGTACTCCATGCCCATAATTTCACAAAAAACCTTGGGCATGATTGTAGTAGCAGTGCCAAAATTGATCATCCAGTCATGCACAACCCACCCATAATCCTGAGTGACAGATAAAAATATAGAGGCTTGGTTTTCCTGGTGGCTAAGGTAGTCAATGTTTGCATCAAGATAGTTTAAGTTAGCTTTCCCTTGCCTTTAGCAGATATCAATTATTCCTATAGTAGGTCAACTTAACTAGGAAGTTGGAGCGCATTGAAGAGGCTTACTTAGCTAGAGTCTTCTTTAGCTCTTCAATGATGTTGTATGATCCTATACTAGACTTGCCTCCCTTCTTAGAAGTCTCGTATCAGGTTTGGAACTATTGCATTACTTCTACTCTGTAGGACTTTGTCAACGAGGGATATCCAATATTTTCTCTTACTTGATCTCTCACATCAGTTTGGGGTTGAGAGGGTGAAACTTGCGATTGAGGAATCCTCTTTTTTTATCTTGGAGGCAACAAAATCCTTCAATAATATAGAATCCCAAGGTTATGATACTTGGATAGGCTCTTTTTTTGGTGGTGGCACCTTATCGCTTGATGGCTTGGAACTAGCAGGCACCTTTAATGGTTCCATTTGAACTAGATCAACTTCAATAGGCTTCTTACCCATCCTCATTAGGATGAAGACCTATGTGATAGGGGGAATCATAAAGTTACAATTTGTTTCCTTTATCATATTTACCTTCCCACCTAGAGCGTTGTCTAGTTCAAATGAACCATACAAGTCTCTTCACCATGCAGGTCATTGCATGCAAAGCACCAATAAGCTTTGTCGAATGAACCAAATTCTTCATTTTCTAACATCACCGTATTTCTCTTAGGAGCCCTACTGGTGGAAGTAGCTTGCTCTCTAGTGATCATTGTAGGAGGAGCGAATCTCCTTAGCTAGAAGCTTTAATAATTTTATCTCCTTCTTAATATGGTGATCTTATTCACCATCATTTTTATTGACAACCATAGACCATGCAATTATTTGGCTTGATCTAAGTTTACGACTGCCTGAGGTGTGGGTAATGGCAATGATGTCAATGGTTTAAGTAATTTTGGATATGGGACAGGAGCTAGAATTTGAGGAACTATGGGTTCTTGAAACTATAGTATGGATACTATTTGATTCTAAGGATTGGGATTCCATGATTGATTGGGGTACATCGAGGGTGTAGATAGCAACTAAGAAGATGCACTAGGATACATATTCTGAAGAAAGTCTAGATAAATCGGTATAGTCACCTTCAATGGTAACTTTTCAATAGCTACTAGGTCAGCCTCAATATTTTGTGCCTACTCATACAAGTCCAAAAAAGTATTGACATCAGCATGCCATATACTCATGCTTATGTTGGAATGGAAAGCCCTTAAGTAATAGAACATCACTTGCTTTAGAGTGGGTCGAAGACTCATAGTGACTCTCTTCCAGGTTCGAGTGAACCTGACATTAAAATATACCACCTCTTCTTGAGGATGCCTCTGGATGATGGTGAACTAGTGCAACAAGGATAAAGAGTTTTTTTGTTTGTTGAAACCCCTTATCAATTGTTCTGCCAATTTTTCCCATGTAGTTATGGTGTTGAATGGTAGTGACCAGTACCAATAGATAAGTTTACCTTAGATCAAGAGAACTAGCAGTCTCACCATGATATCTTATTCAGTGATGTCATGAATGGTTTCTAGCATAGTAACACGTTGTACATGCTCATAAGCCATCTTTCCTGTACCATCATATGTGGGTAGATCCTTCAATGCTACAGGTGACACTTGCTTCTGAGCCTGCAAAGCTAGAGGTCCTAAATGATTCCATGCAAAAAATTGCCTAGGTGGAGGTTGTGCCATATGGACTGAGCAATTTGGTGGATTTGGTTAGACCAAAATATTTGGAATGTTTGGTTGAGGGGGTAAGATAGTTGTAGTGCTAACAGGACTTGGAGTTTGTGAAACTATAACAGCTACTTGTGAGGGTGCTTAAATCGATGGGATAGTCAAGGGGACTACTCTAGGATGCTCTCCTAAAGCGTCGATGTTGAGCTCAAAGAACTCAATTGCTTCCTCTATATTTTTAGCCTTTGATCATGTGTACATTAAGGTAAGGCTTTATAACCAGCTTTCGAGATTCGTAGGCTTTTGAGTTCAATTGAGTCACCATATATTCTTTTTTAATAGCAACAAGATGAAAATTAAATCTTAATACTACTTTGATGTGGAACTTTTGAGTCCCATCAAAAGTTCCAGAAACTGTTGATCAAGAATCCACATTAGGTATAGAATGTTTCATCCATGTGCCCTAGACCTGTCCAAAATTGAAAGACCGAAAGGAAGAAATGCCTCTCATGCCAATATCTAGAGATGGGTTGGTTCCCTTACTATTTTAACTTGGGGATTGATATTAAGGAACAAGAAAGAAATTGAAATGACTGAAAGGGATGGGAAATATGACCTCAAGCCAAGTAGAACAGGAATGATGGACAAGTAGCATGATAACTTAATTGCACTCTAAATCAATAGCACTCAACATAGAAAATGTAACATAAATTAAAACCAGACGCCTTATATGTGCAATTTCTAGAGTTATTCCAGTGTTCACCCTCTATCGAGAGCTAAATCTAGACATAGAATTATAACCCATAGACAAAGTGGAGAATTTAATAGAAATATAAGATAGAAAATATACACACAGATATGAATCTAGAATTAGATCCAAGTATTCTCTGTATTGATAGTAGAATTCATGTACAACAAGTCTCTAGAAAAACATCCATTATATTACATTAGAATTATTGGATTTTATAGAGGATTCTTCCTCTAAGACATAACTATACACCTACAAAACATCATGGTGTAGCAAAGATAGGATTTCATCACTCATTAAATAGTAATGAGGCATGGCTTGAAACTGATGACTCATTAAAATGTAGTTGTACCTCTTCAATGCATTGATAGGTTTAACTATTTAGCACCGTCTCCTTGCTTGTTGGAACCACCTCAACAAAATATTAGATTCTAAAATTAGGGAACATCAAGTTTAGAAACTTCTCAGATCGACTATAATTTAACTAGATGAGGATGCACCTTGTGTCACTAATGAGAAGTATTTATGAGGAATTCTAGTTGAATTAGGGAGTCTAGACAGAAATAGGCACTTAGTGGTCGTAGGACCCACTTACATTTCATTGTTTTCTAACTTGAAATGGGTTTGCACTCAAAAAAGTGTAGAAAAATGACTTAGCTATCCTATGAGAAACACTGGCATTGAAAATTTAAAGGATCTTATGCCCTTCCTTAGGCTCAAAACTATCTTGCATTAGAAAATAGGAGTGAAATGCCTTGGAGCCTAGGGAGCAGGATTAGCATTGAAAATTCAAAGGTCATTGCACTCTTGGTAGGCCCAAATTTTATTTGCACTACAAAAATAGAGTGAAATGCCTTGCTATATTGGGAGAGGCACCAGAGTGGAAAATTCAAAGGTCGTTGCACTCCCCACTTATTTCTAATTTGCTTTGTGCTCAAAAACTAGAGCGAAACGACTTGACCCACACTTAGCATTTTTTTTGGTCTGAGAGTTGGGTTTGCACTATGGAAAATTCAAAGGTTGTTTCTCTCCTTCTAACCCCAAAAAGAAATTACATTTGGAAACTTGAGCGAAATGCCTTGGAGCCTCGAGAGCAGATTAGGTTTTTAAAATTCAAAGGTCATTGTGCCCCTCCTTATTCCAAATTTGACTTGTGCTGGAATATGGGAGTGAAATGCCTTGGAGCCTTAGGAGCAGTGCTAGCATTGAAAAGTCAAAGGTCATTGCGTCTCTCCTTATTCTAAATTTGACTTGCGCTGGAATATGGGAGTGAAACACCTTGGGGCCATACCAAAAAAAATTCCTTAAAACTATTGATGTACCTTGAAGACTCTGAAAATGAGTTACGCTCTTTATTTGGGGTAAAAAAAATTGGGCCCCACTTGCCATTGAAATTGAAATGCACTACACCCTTGAAAAATTCAAAGGCATTTTATCTCCTCCTTGGCCTTAAATTGCTTTGTGCTCACCCATATGGGTAAAATAGAACTGAACCCCACACTTGCGCTAAAGCAATTTTCACTAAGTGTTAGAGTAGAATGAAGGTGATTTCATCTAGTCTAGCCCTAAAAAGGCTTTGTGCTCTCTAGACAGGGTGAAAAAGCATTGCCCTTTCTAGATAGGATGAAAACACCTTGGCCCACTTAGTATTTTTTTGTTTGAAGCTAAATTTTGCCCAAGCAAGGCCTGAAACTACCTTGCACTCTCACATAGGTGCAAAACAGATTGGGCGCATTCGAATTTCCTTCTCCAAATCTAGATTGCACTGCTCTCTAGATTGAAATAGGCCTGCACTCTACCTCTACTTCAAAACTAGTTTACACTTGGAGACTTAGTGCGAAACTACCCTTACCTTCGAAAATACACAAACCTTACATGATCAATAACAACTGCAACCAACAAATTCTGATAGAAAAATGCAAGAAACAAATAATTTATTTTGAAAAAAGAACGGAGTCCCAAGGAATAAGAGATTACTATATAGAAAAATATATACATAGGAAATCAATATGACAAGAATGCTAAAAGTTACCTATGAGGTGGAATCAGTCAAGGATTCTAGGAGATACTTCATCAAGTGAATAAGAACCACCAAAAATGGACCACGTAGGCAATCAAGAAAGAAATAAAAGATACCCACCATTATGGGGGAAGAAAAGGAAGACCCAACAAGACATATCAAGACATTCATAACTATTTGGAAAGCAAATGGTGTAGACCAACCAGATGAATGGTTATGATTATTTACTACTACATTACAAGGAATTGCCATAGATTGGTATTTGAAAAGGTAAAATACACCAAATTTTTAGGCTTGGAACACAATGAAAGATTCATTAATTAAGGATTTTCACCCTTTAAAGGATGATGGAGATATTATAACTAAAATTTGCACCACTAAGTAGAAATTTGATGAAGATGTGAAGTCATATAACCATTGATTGAAGCAGTTGGTGGACAAGATGCAAATGCCTTTAGTAGATATGATGGTAAAAATGTGGTTTGTAGATGGGTTGTTACCCAGATATAAGACAAATATGAAGGTATTTCCATCCACCACATATGAAAAAGCCTTGTAGAATGAAAAGAATTTTTAAAGTGAGGTAAAATAAACAATCACTGGAATGATAACACATGTGAGGCGCGATGATTTAGATAGTGAAGAGGATGATACAATCTAAAAATATGGTATAGTCATTCCAAAATAAATTTGACAAGATAATAAAGGAGGTGAAAGGTAAATTCAAGCAAGATCAAAAGGATATTTGGTGTACAAAATGCAAGTCTGAAGGTCACACAAATGTGACTTTTCCTCGTAATGATTATTTCCATATTTGCAATGTACTTGGACATGAAGTGATACAATATCCATTTAATGCA
Source organism: Wollemia nobilis (assembly GCA_028583015.1). NCBI lineage: Eukaryota > Viridiplantae > Streptophyta > Pinopsida > Araucariales > Araucariaceae > Wollemia > Wollemia nobilis. The sequence goes on along the minus strand of JAQPPZ010017101.1, from coordinate 3,863,914 downwards.
AAGGTTCACCCATTTTAGACACCTAAATCGTGTCATGCTTAGGGGAGCTACTCACATAGACACATTCATAAGATCAAATGACATTATATTGGACTTTCCAAGCATCAACAGTGGTTATCATCACTCATTTGGGGCATTTTCAATCCATCCAAACCTAGCCACTCAAGCCAATAGTGGCCATATCCTAGCTTCTCAAGACTAAAGAGGCCAGTCCTTAGTTGTCGTAGACGATAGTGGCTAGATCTTAGTCACTGCAGATAATAGCTGCTAAACCCTAAAAATATTTTTACCAAAAAACAGGTCTAATCATGGGCAAAAGTGGTAGTCTGCATGTAATAAACGTGAGCGGGAGTAACTTTGTATTCCTTTTCATGACCAGTTCACATAGGAGACTTGAGATTGTATTTAGACTTTAGTTAACTGGTCTCCAAAAATAAACAAAGTACAAAAGCTTCTCATGATGACAACCAGTTTGCATAGGAGACTCAAGCTAGCAGTTATATTTCAGTTAACTAGCCTCCAAACATAGAAAAGACAAAAAAAGCTTCTCATGCTAACTTGCACTATGCATGATAAATTCATTCCTAGGGCTTGGACATAGACCTAGGGTTTCACACTATAAAATGTGAAATTCTAAGAGCACCAAAGGATCATCGATCTTTTATCCATCAATCTTGGTCATTGAGGGGAGCTTTCAAGACTTGGAGAGTTCCCTTCGAGATCACATGTATGGTGAAGACCTGACGGATTGGAGAGCATAACAACCATTATTTTAACATCATATACAAGCTTTGGTCCATAGCTTTGGAGCAAAGAGGACAAGAGTCACTTTAGTGGTCGCTATCTTGGATAGTGGCCCGTAGGCTTAGCTTAGAGTTTTAGATATTAGATTCATTATTTTAGTATATCATTAGCATAGCATCATTTCATTCGTATTCATAGCATTAGTCTAATTTGCACTTGCCTTCATTTATTATATTCATTTCTAAGAAACCTCATCCAAGGAGGTATTCTCGAACATCTAAGCGTGTGTTGTTGTTTCATTGCTTATAGAGCCACAGGTTGATCAGACAGAATTTGCAACATACGAGAGAAAAAGGGATCCCTCTAGGAAATATACCTAGAGAAGGAGGCATCTGTAAGCCCTCATACATTTTCGTGTGTGGAATTGGGAAGATTTTTGAAACCGCACCACCTCTTCGCAAAAGAGGCACTCTTTACCTATTTGTAACCTTATTGTATCAAAATGGGTATCTCTAAGAGGGATTGACATGTAACTAATTTTCAATACGAATAAAGAGATCCATATTTATTATTTTTGTGTTATATGCTTTTCATTGTCTTCCATTTCATCTTGGGTTTTTAATAACATTGCAAGTAGAGTAAAAATAGCGGTGCATGCATCTCGGGGTCGCTATAGATGGCGATCACGATGGGACCTCCACTAATTTTTAATTTTCTACCAAAATACTAACTTAGTTTTGTGTGCATATCTAGCTGCTCTAAGCTACAACAGCCTAAAATTAGCCTCTTTGAGCTACAGCGGCCAATAGAGCTTTAGCCACTTCCACTAACAGCGACCAAGAACCATCCACTCTAGTGAACAACGACAAGAACTGGAGTGTAGAAAAGGTCAAAACGTCAACTCTCTAAGTTAGATCAAATGTTGGTACATCTTATCTAATATTTTACAACTTTCTATCTACTTTTGTGTGTCTAAAATAGAGAACTTAAAGCACATTTATGTTTGGAAATTGAAATAATAAAAGGAGAAAGAATTAAGAATTTTGCATATCTTAGATCTTCTTTTATATTTCCACTAGGCGTTGCTAGGAACAACGGCTTATGCCTGAAAAGTTTACCCTAGAATCCAATGTGCTAGACATTGTATGTTGTTTTCTTGCTTTAAGGCCTTGCTAGAAGCTATAGTTGCACGAAATAAAGTGTGCTCATACAAATCATAGTAGTTCATGTATATTTTTGAATATTGAAACATATTTTTACACTTAGGCATATAGGAAAGATTCATTACTGCTATATGATGCACCTTATATTACACAAGCTTAAAATGAACACCACACACACACATCTAATTTAAACATTGGGGAGTTGGATTTCATCACCAACCCTCAATTCAATCCAGTGATGTTGGAATTCATCTCCTTCCACTGGTTTACCCCCTAGAGCTTCCTAGAAATGGATTAAGAAACTTATTTATAGTGATACTAAGTTACTTGTGCTCAAACTATCTCCCACTATTGGAACAATCATTGGTTTAGAGTGGAAGAGCTAGGCGAACCCCCCACTGGGTCTTCAACGATGTATCCTAGCTTATTTTAAGAAAACCATGTTTGGCATGAGTGTACTTGATTGTCACTATGGATGAGTCTTCTCATTCTTAATCCAAGAACAAGAGCAATAAATCGAAAGAACAACACATCAAAACACATCAAACAGTTTAGGGCACACTTAAAACAGTAATCAATATAAACATTTATTTGGTATTATGTGGCTATTCCTAAATTAAAACTCAAAAGATAAATTCATAGACAACATGATCAGAACAAGAAGTAAATACCCTCAGTTTGATACTGAGGGAGAGACTGAAGCAACTCATACCCATAGGTGAAGTCATAGTAAAATTGAATGACCTACCCGTAAGACCATGAGACATAGCTCCGCGAGCCTAATGGGTGATAACTCAACCCTTGGGGGATCTCCTCGAGAAACCCCAAGTAGGGAACCACATCATGGAATAAAATCACATAGACAAAAATAGGCTTCACATCCATCCTCATAAAGGAGACATAAGGAGACCTTAAGGGCCTCCTCTAAACACAGAAACATCTCAAAGATGTGAGGAATCTTCAAGGGCTTCCTCCTCACATGGACATAAATAAAGTTCTAAAAATTATTCTTCACATAGGGATGACGATACTACTGCATCTCCATCCACATGGAGAAAACATGTTACCACAAAGCCTTCTTCATCAATAAGGCAAGCAAGAATTGCAACACCTCAAGATTCACAAGAAACATATGAAATAGTTCTGCCTATTGAAGGGTAGGAAACTAGAGCTACATCTAGCCATGGAATTCATATAGAAGAAACCCTTCATGCAAAAGGAAATATTCACGTAGACTATGACCTCATAGGAGTGAATGGCACCCCATAGGACTAGCCATGAAAAACAAGATAGCTAGACGGGTTGGATCGGTTTCCTACATGACCAACTCAAAGAACTATAGCTACTGAGAACTCTGCATCTGGAATCTCATGGACTGTGATTTCTAAATACATCTCTTAGTCTGGGGGTACCTCAAATAGACCTCGTAGTAGATGCACGAATTCTTATCGTAGGGATACTCAATAGTACACTGAACAAGTCACATTAGCTAGCAAGAGTATAGGTACAACAGAAACCTCCTTGAGGAATTTGTGAGTCAAGACAGCAAGAACAGAGTCAAATAAACATGAGTCTTCTATGATAGCATAAATTGATCGAATGAGGTGGTTCAAAAATGCATTAAAGAGTGAGAGCTAGTGGAAGATATCAAATAGGATAAACAAAGAGAAAGACTCTTACGCCAACATGAGCAACACTTAAGATAGCAGGCTGAGTGTCTAGCTCTTAACAATTTATAGATAAATGGTGGTGACCACCAAAGAACTAGATGCACTAACTCACCTAAGGAGAGGCGCACTAGACAAGATAGCCCACAACGAAATCCCCCACCAAACCATGAACGTAATCCAACTAGTGGGGAAAGGGAAAACACAACAAACCAGGATCACAATCCTGAGTCCCCTCGTAGGAGGGAGGAAAATAGAAGGAATCAAATGGATAGATAGTTACCTCCATTGCCACTACGGGTAGGCCTACAAGAGGAAGAAATTTGTGCAACAAAGGTATTTCAAGAGCTTGCTAAAAAGATGAATACCTTTGAGAAACAAGAGGTAGCTGGAAACTTGCCAACATTAAGCAAGATACACAACCAACCATTGTGCCCATAAATACCTAGCCCTCCATATCCTAAGTACTTTGAGATTCCTAGGTTAGAAATGTTTAAGGGCGAAGAGGATGCACAAGAGCATGTCACCAATTTTATCAATGCCTATTTTCATCTTGAATACAATGACGCTCTCATGCTAAGAACATTCATAATGACATTTTAAGGTGTTGCCACTCAATGGGTCAACCAACTACCTAAGCATAGCATAACCAAATTTTAACAACTATTAAACACATTCTTAAAGCATTTCTCCTTTAGTGCTAAGAAGAAGGCAAACCTTTCAGACCTAGCCAACTTGAAGCAGTATGATGATGAGCCATTAATGGATTATGGGAATAGATGGAGAAAATTCATGGTAAAATTATCATTCTCCGTTCCCACATAAGAGATCATTCGTATGTTCACCAAAATTTGCTCTAAACACATCTTCCTCTTGCTTCAACTTTAGCAGTATCCTTCGTTTGAGGAAGCATTGGCACAGGCTAAGCTCATAAAAGAAATAAAAGTAGATGAGGAAACCATTAAAGTCTGAAACAAAAAGGAGTGGAACAAGAATGGTAATAATGACAAGGACAAATAGAATCAGGGTAACCTTGCTCTAGTAAATCAAGTCATATTGGCTACACACAAGGATGGGGGTGCACAACAATCCCAAAACTATCAAGCACATCCCTTGCCAGCCAATTACGACCAAAGGAACAATCAGGGGTGAAACAGGGAATGCAAGCCACCTCACTATTTCACACCTCTAACAAAGTCAATGCAATCAATATTTAATCAATTGAGCGAGGCTAGGAGGATCAGATTTCCTAATATACCTCTTATATATCCCAACCATCCTAAGCCAAAATGATATAGGGAAGATCAATTTTGCCCTTATCATAGGATACCGGGGCATGACATTGAGGCTTGCATTGGTTTTAAGCATCAAGTACAAAACATGATTGATGCGAGAGAACTCAAAGTTAACAACCCACTAGCTCCCGATAATAGAGACATGGGCATATACAAAAAACCCATTACCCAATCATGAGGTCCCTAGAGAGCAAGGGGTCCAATTCAATCAGGTTCAAGCTGATATACCTACCCATGGATGCATTGGGATGGTTGAGATTTTTAACATAGCAACAAGGACTAGTCGGTATGGTCAACCACAACCCCTTGCAGCTCCCATGAACATCCCAGTTGCACCTAGGAAGAGGCAAGACAACCTTCTAGGTCCACCAACATGACCTATGGTAACTATCTGGAGTATATTGGAGAAAAACCTATAGATGACTCCAGCTAAGTTATCCATCTATGAGATCATACAATAGTCCCCAAAGTATAGGGAGACTCTAATGGAAATTTTAAGGACAATTGAGCTCCAACCACAAGATGTGAATGCATTCACTCACTTTGTGGGATAAGTACAAAAATGCCAGGAACCTATAATTCAATTCTATGATTATGAGATTAATACAATACCTGCTACCTTACCAGACCCTCCGCTAAAAATTGTGGTGGCAATCAACAACTTACCTTTCAAGAGGGTCTTGTTTTATATAGTTTCATCAATAAAAATCATTACAACAACAAAAATAGAGCACCTCAAGATCCCCAAGTCCAATATTATTCCAGGAGCTTACACATTGAGAGCTTTTAATGATGCTTTATGCAATACTATGGGAATGATAGTCCTACCCATCAAGGTGGGGCATAAGACCATCCCTATGATGTTTCATGTCTTGGAAGGAGCTATACAGTACAAAATTCTCTTAGGGCATCCTTAGATAAGGGCCATGAAGTGTGTGCCTTAGATCTTGCACCAGTGTGTCAAGTATGTGCATGAGAACAAAGTCTATGTGGTTCTGGATGATAAATAGCCTTTTAAATACATCCATCAAGTGGACATTCTGGGAGAATTTTTAATCCCTTATACCCAACTATACATATTGCCTTCATCCCCAACCACACAAATGGATAATGGAGACAAAAGGATAACAAAAAATCCATGCACATCAACACCTCCTGGTGCACTCAAAGTAGTCAATGCTTCTAAAGTACCATCAACGTCAAAACCAAAAGACAATTAGAAGCTAAAGGTACCCTTATTCAAAGAAGAAATGCCCAAGGAAATGCCAACTGTAGCCATTTCTAAAATGCCAAGTCCTATGGAAGAAGAATATCTTCAAGATCAAGATGAAGATAGTTATTACCACTTCGCTTCACTAATATCATTTGTAGGGTCATCCACGTCGCGTGCATCAATACACTTGGCAAGCAAATGCATAGGGGAGTTCCTTGTGCAGAACATTACCTTCATGCCTATCATTGAGTCTGCACAAAATATGGGAAGACCTAAGGACTTGAGGCCTCCAGTGGGAACATTGGTTCCACTTGGAATCCCTCCCAACAAAACCAATTTTATCTATGTCGGCTTGGACTGCACCCATAAGTCTTCAAACATAGAAGAGGATAGTGACGAATTATTCATAGTCAATATTCGTTACCTATCTAACCTTGAGTTTTCTCTAATATACTTTGAATGTTTCCATTGGCATGGCTATGGCCTTGGTATATATGAGTAGGGGTGCAGGTGGCCATACGAGCCACAATATCAGCTTCCCTCTAACAAGTTTAGGTTAGGCTATTATATCGAAGGTCAAGATGACTCTCTTGCAGCGGCATTGGATAGATTAATCTTAGGGTTAGGAGAAGACATTGATTTCATTCTTTATCACCACCTAAGAATAGGAAATTTGAGCAATAGATAAGTGACCATGGTAAATGTACCACCACTAGAATTTTATCATCCAAACATCTCAATTTATTCCACTCCAATAGGGTACAACTCATGGGATGAGGATAATGGATATGAAGCAAGTGATGATGAGGTACAACTTGGCTTAGCCTACCAGGGACCTCGCTATTTACAAATATTCACATGGTCCATCCATGATGAGAGTGGATATACATCAAAGGAAAGTGACTATGAATCAGAAGACTCAACAAAAAGTGCCAAGTTAGGCCTAATCCATCAACCCCTAACTTTGGGACAAGAGACAAATGCAAATGGATTTTTCATAAGTGATGAAGAATATGAAGATGAAATGGAGATGGCCTACTTAGGACCAAGACATGAGCCCCTTGTCTTAGGATCACATACCAATGCTAATGATTTCTGGATAAGTTATTACAACTTTGAGGATGAGACCGAGATGGATTATCTTGGGCCTCACCACTTGCAGCAAGTCAAGGAGCTAGTAGAGAGAGAGACAACACTTCGAGCTATAGACCCTCATCTACAATTTTTGGGGAGACCTGTTGAACTAGCTGCTATTCACTGGATGGTCAATCCCCCTACACCTATATTCAGAGAGTGATTAGATCCCAATAATCCTATTGTCCACCCTGCTCATGGGTTAGATCCAAAAATTCCCATTCCTCCAAAACCTCATCATGAGTGTGGAAGGGAAACCCCTGAGACAAGATTGCACCCATGTGGTCCTAGAGATTTCATCCCATCCATCAATATGATCTCCATTTATTTGACCACTCCACTTCATAATCCAACAGATCCTACCAAATAATTGCATCTTGATGTAGAGGCTATTTATTGGGATCGTGCTAATTTTCCCATAGATCCTGAAGACCTCTTCCCCAATGAAGAGATGTTATAGCCATTTCATTTTGCATTAGGTTGTGTGTATGATGTCTTCCATGTTGGTTTGGATCCTGAGTCAGTAGGTCCTGTAAATCCCACCAATGACATTCATTTGATACCCACGCCTCATCAACTAGAGGATGGGTCACATATGGCTATAGAAGAAACTTTCGAGGTGGACATCAGTGATGATCCTACCCAACCAAGAAAAGTCAAGTTTGGAGAAATTCTATCTCCAGAGGAACAAGCCATCCTAATTCCTCTCCTCAAAGAGAGGCCAAATATTTTTGCTTGGACTTACAAAGACATGCCAGGGATAGATCCAAAGTTAGTCATTCACAACATTTCATTGGATCCCATGAAGAAGCCAGTAAAGCAAAAGCTAAGGAAAATACACCCAACCATCGCTTTGATGGTGAAGAACAAATTGCAAAAACTATTGGATGTAGTATTCATAGTTCTTATCGACTACCCTGAGTGGGTGTCAAACATGGTACCCATGGGGAAACCCAACGAAAGAGTCCGTATCTACATGGACTTTAGATATTTAAATAGGACAACACCAAAGGATTCATTCCTATTTCCAAATATAGATGCTCTTGTAGATGCAACCGTAGGTCATGAGATGCTCTCCCTAATGGATGGTTTCTCTGGATACAACCAGATCTGGATTAAGCCCGAAGATCAACATAAAACTAATTTCATTACTCCGTGGGGGACATTATGTCACAAAGTGATGCCATTCGATCTCAAAAATACTGGTGCCACATATCAGTGGGTCATGACATACATATTCCATGACTATATGCATAAGATCTTGGATTATTACATGGATGACTTACTGGACAAGTCCCTATTACGGAAAGAGTAGGTCTAAGTCCTTAGACAAGTCTTTGATCACCTCATAGAACACAATGTCTAATTGAATCCTAAGAAGTGCATATTTGGTGTAACTTCTGGTAATATTTTGGGATTCATCGTATCCAAGAGAGGCATCGAAGTAGATCCTACAAAGGTAAAGGCTATATTAGAAATGGTTGCCCCTACCAACATTAGGGAGTTAAGGAGCCTACAAGGCAAGATAGCATCCATCAAAAGATTCATCATGCAATTATCAAATAAATTCTGACCTATGAATCGGTTGCTATGCAAGGAGGTCCCCTTTCATTGGGATAAATAATGCCATCAAGCCTTTGTAGAGATCAAAACTTATCTGGCAACACCACCAGTATTGGCTCCACCAAGGCCAGACATACCATTTTTACTATATATATTGGCTATTGATTTCGCATTAGGCACCATGTTAGCCCAAAAGAATTCACAAGACAAAGAGCAAGCCATATATTACATTAGTCACACCTTGGTGAGTTATGAGCTAGGATATGCATATGTCAAAAAATTGTGTTTAGTAGTGGTCTTTGCAACTCAAAAGTTGTGACACTACATGTTGAGCCATACGACCTACGTCATATCAAAACAAAATCCTTTGTAGTACATGATGAGCAAGACATATCACAATACACGTATCACAAAGTGGATCATGCTATTGATAGAATTTTATCTAGAGTTCATAAGCTAAAATTCCATCAAGGTACAAGTCATAGCAGATCAATTAGCAGAGGTGCCTCTTCAGGATAACAAGCCTCTCACCATAGAATTGCCTGATGATGTGGTCTTTTCATTATCAGATCTGCAAAAACTCGAAGAACCTAAGAAAGAAAGAGAAATGTCATTTTTCTTCGATTCTTCAAAGTGTGAATAAGGGGGTGGAGCAGGGATTGTCTTTATCACACCGTAGGGCACTCCATTGCCCTTATCATTCAAACTAGACTTCCCATGCACAAACAACAATATAGAATATGAAGCATTGATCTTGGGACTCCAAAAATCCGTAGCAATGGGCATTAAAATACTGAATATCTTTGGTGACTCCTTTCTCATAGTAAACCAGTTCAAAGGATTATTCCAATGCAGGTTCCCACTCCTGAAGACTTACAAGGAACTTGTTGACACCTACCTAGCCTAGCTGGAATGGTATGACATCGAGGCAATCCCTTGTACATAAAATATATTTGTAAACACCATGGCCTCTTTGGGATCCTTAATCCCTCAAAATCCATCTATTGATTTTACAACTGTTCATGTAAAAGTTCTTTCACACTCAACAATACATCGTGAAGCTTTTGATAATCAAGAATCAGTCAACATGATCAACATCGAGCCAAATTAGGATTGGTCCTTCATAGCCAGAGATTTCTTGCAAAAGGCACCTTGGGGTCTTTGATATCCCAAGGACCTGTGGAGTGTGGTGCAACCATACACCATAGATTTGTTCCTCAATCTATGTTCACTAGCTCAAAAATATAGGAAAAGCAAGTAATATTTTCTATAGAAGTCATGGCTTATCAGGATTAGTTTTCCCAACTATGAGACTTCTTGAAACTTGGAATAGTACCTCAAGTTTTGTCGCATACTAAAAGGCGAACATTCAAACATAAAGCAACAAGATACATCTTGCTAGGAGAAATCCTCTACAAACAAGGATATGATGGATTATTACTCCATTTTCTTGAGCCCCAGAAAGCATCTTGGGCAATTTTGCAAGCTCACGATGGCACATGTGGAGGGAATTTTAGTGGCATGGCCATTATTAAGCGCATCTTGAGAATGGGTTACTATTGGCCCACCATGGAAAAGGACTACTGTGAGTATGTCAAGAAATGTAGTAAGTGCCAACATCATGCAAATCTAATGCACTTACCATCACAAGCCTTGCAGCCCATCCAGGTAGCATGGCCATTCTCATAATGGGGACTAGACTTGATTGGGAAGATCTCACCCCCATACTTAGGCTAACACACATTCATCATAACAGCCATAGAATACTTCACTAAATGGGTGGAAGTGATCCCCTTAACATCAACAACTAGGTTGAGGATTATGGAGTTTATACTCCACAATATCATAAGTCATTTTGGGATCCCTTCTAAGATAATATTGGATAATGGGCCATATTTCAAGAATAAAAATGTGCATGCTTTAATGAACAAATACCATATTCAGCATAGTTTTTCAATGCCTTATTATCCGTAAGCAAATGGGAAAGCAGAAGCCTCAAACAAAATAATAGTCTCCATATTGAGGAAGACAATGCAAGACAATCACAAAGATTGGCACATGCAGTTGCCTCTTGCACTATGGGCATATAGGACTAGTATACGGATGCCCATTGGGGAAAAGCCATTTTCACTAGTATATGGCACTAGAGTCCATCATGCCACTAGAGTTGGAAATTCCAACTCTACGCATAGCATTAAAGGACTTCATAGATGATGATGTCGTGCGGCAAGGCCACCTTGATCAGTTGATGCTTCTTGATGAACGTCGAGTCAATGCTTTAGAGCATCTTCACATTTACCAAGATCGCCTTGCGTGAGATTACAATAGTAAAGTCCACTTAAGGGAATTCAAGGTTGGAGATCTAGTGCTCAAAGAAAACTAGCAAAATTTGAATATGTCGCCGCACCTGCGAGATAAGTTCGTAACAAATTGGATAGGCCCATACATGATTTCATAGAGGGTTGGGCCTGCAGCATATCTCCTTATATCATTATATGGTATTTAGGATCCTAATCCTCTCAATATCATTCACTTAAAGGTATTCTACACATAAAATACAAAAAACAATTCAAATATGTCAAAAATACAAAAAAATTCAAATATGTCAAAAACGTAAAACAAATCACAATACATAAAATTTCAAAAATACAATCAAAGGCTCCAAGGGTAATTCATCCCACTTGGTCAAAATCAATTCAAAATGCTCCAAGGGTATTCAAACCACTTGGTCAACTCCAATCAATTCAAAATGCTCCAAGGGCATTCAAGTCACTTGGTCAAAATCAATTCAAAAAGCTCCAAGGGTATACAAACCGCTTGGTCAACTTCAATCAAAATGCTCCAAGGGTACTTCATGCTGCTTGGTCAAAATAAAAAATCTCCAAGGGTACTTCATGCTACTTGGTCAAAAATAAAAAATCCCCAAAGTCATAATAAGCCCTTTGGTCAAAATTAAACAAAAATACAAAAACAACATAAAAATCAAAAATACAAAAACAATTGCATCTCATATCTTGCATCCACATAATTTCATTGCATTTTCATATCCACTACAATTGCATATGTCATGAGAGATTTAAAAGTGATACCATAGTTTGTCACATAAATAATTCAAATCCATACCTCCATTAACATCAGTGTGTAATTGTGTTTTTCAACACAACCATTATTTGTTGCTATACATAATATACTAAGGTTTTTCGGTTAATCAACCACACCTAGTGATCTTATCAACTTTTGTGGAAAATAACTTTGATTAGTAGAAGGTAAGGTCTAGCTGTGATAATGCCTTGGATATTCAAGATCCCGTCACTAATTGAAACACTAAAATCCTAGTTGGTACAAGGAAAAGATGAAACCTACAAAGCGGTCTAGGTTACCTTAAGCAAAAAGGATTTTCCTTGCTTATCCCCCTATGCAACCGGTTTAAAGGTGTTGAGAATTGGCAAAAGGACAAGCTTTGCCCTATCCAAATCCCTTGCTTAAATAAAAATAAGCAAAATTTTGAAGCAAAGTACATATTCAAAAGGCCAAGCATATAGTCCAAATTTCAAAGCAATGATCCGATACACAAATCATAAATTCAAAGAAACATCGCTCAAATATAAATAAAAAATAAACAATGATTTTCATCACTACATATGAGAAAAATAAACAGTGATTATCATCACTACAAGAATCCTCACTCAAAGAAAAAATAAATCAAAAATAAAAATCTATTTTCATCACTACATATGAGCAAATATCCAAAGCCAAAAGGAAGCCAAAAAAGGAATAAGCTTGAATCCCTGGAATTCTCAGCATTGTATAAAATATGAAGGAGATACCCTTACGCATGACGATATGTCTACCACAATTTCTTCATGCATTTGTGTAGACCAATGTTTGAATGTGGATGAGCTAGCTTAGGTAACCCAATATTGCCTAGTGGTATAGTCCAACTAAGTCCAACATAAGGATGAGATGAACACTTGAGGATCCTTGATCTTAGCAATGGGATGAAAGAATCCTGCCTGACATCGGAGGAAATTCTTGAGTTCTATCTCAAAATATACAATCACTTGCACACATAGAGATCATGAAAATCCAAGTCCATGGTAAAATCCTTACTTTTCAAAAGTATAGAGTGGTCAGTAGACAATTGTTGATAGGGTAACTAGAGTGTTTGAATCTCCGAAAAGCCCCAAAAAATTCTTACATAGCAACAAAATCATAACATCATTCACACCATCATTTTATTTATTAGATTCTATAAATTAGGGGGTATCAACATAGTAGGACAGATATCGCATATATATTAGAAATAGTATATAGATGGCCAATGACTACTTTATATCTTTTAATTTATAGAAACTTATTAAGAACACACCATTACATCTCATATATGAATACTTAATCAATTCTTATGATAAGAGTGATTATTTAAATTCATGATTATTTTTTTAACTTTTGTGGTATCACCCATTAAGATTGTCAATTTCATATGCATTCCGTATGTTTTAAGTGATTAGAGCATACAAGTTCGTTTATACCATCCCATCACATAAGTTAGATGCATACAATTAAAGCAAAATTAAACATGCATTTAACAATAACATCACATCCACAAACACAATTCATTAATCATCCATCATCACATCATAAAACACATAGGCAATATCCATTTGCATACAATCATGAATTCATCATTCATCATCAAAATACATCACGTCATATCATCAAATCATATAAGCATTTACACATCCATATAAGCATCTAAAATATCATCTATCATCTAACATATACATCAAATCATCATAATACCATCATCACATCACATCATAAAACAAAATAACAATAAAAACATGAGCAATAAACGATACACATAATGAGTCATAATGCAAAGATATCATAAAAGTATGTGTGTCAAGTCCATGGATATACAAAAATTCCCATGGGCTATAGTCATATAGGTCAGTCGACCTCAAAAATGAATCAAAACCAAGAGAATCATCAATCAAATACTGGGCCTACACCCCTGCAGCACCGCCCCCTGTGGCTGGATCTCTGGGAGAATGGTGCGAGTTGGACCCTGCTGGTCTCTTAGTACGAGGTCAGGCCCCATGACCAGGCTAGACATAATACTGCCCTACTATAGAGATCTTGCTGACCTGTGACCCACCTGTAACCCCTCTCTCCCTAGGGATGGCTCCTAGCCTCATGATCTGCCTCGAGACAGCAACAATTTGGGCTATGTCCTCAGCAATCTGAACATCACTCCCATCTAGTAAACCCTATAGATGATTGATCTCACCCTCAAGAGCTACCCTTCAAGGACCCTAGGAAGAAGGAGGAGCAACAACAACCAACATCCAAGTAGCTCCTCCCATAGTGGCCTACAAATCCTATATCTGGTCTAACAACTGTACTATAGTAGTATCCCTCTTAGCTATGATGGCATCGCACTGTTGTACCTGTATCTTGTCTGAATGGATCTCAACCTCCACATCATGTAGCTATGCCCTAAGAGGAGAATCTCTCTCCTCAGGCTCCATCTCCTCCTCCACCTCCTGCTCCTTTGTTGCCACCTAATCTGCCTATTGGCCCCACACCACAGTCCTAGCATGAACACTGTGCCCCGCTGGGTCTACCCCATCTCTGCCATCATCATCTCAACCCAAAGTTCCCTCACCATACCACATCAGGTCACCCCACCACCGTGTAAATGCCTCTATAACTCCACCAACTACTCTAGGATCAACATTGGTAAATCCTCCTCATCAGCCAGCTTTGTAACCTATCAAGGAGGGAGGTCTCTCTCTACTCTGATGTGCCTATACAGAAATGGTACTAGTGGCACATCCTGCTACAATTCATACTGAAAAAGAACCTGATAGTAGAAGTGCTCTTGGATGTTAACCTTATGTCCAATGAGCCATCACTCATGTCACGTCCTATAAGTAAAGTTATCAGGGTCATCCCAAGCAGGACACTCATGATATGGATGCTGTATGATATCTCCATCCCGGAGTCTAGTGAAAGTATCAGTGTAATGAGTCAGCTCCCCTGTAAAAGTGTGGCTCTTGCGCTCCTCGCTCTCTCTGGCCCACCTAGCACCATAGCACTACATCCTCCCGTCCATAGCTGTGATCTCAATAGGAAGACCCTTAGGGTGATCTACCCTAATGTGCTCCCATCCCTAGACCTACAGAAGCCAACTGCAAGTGATGCTGACATGACCCCTCCGGTGGATGTGGTACAACTCATCGTAACATTGAGCCAATAGAGACCTACCCCATGCATATATGATGGGCTCCTCACTATCCATCAGGTCCTAAACCATCACAAGGAGGTTCCAAGGGAACCTCAAGCCTGAGCAATCTGGGATAAGGACATTGTTGATGACCATCAATAGCACCACATGCCTCACTATGAAAACATGCTCTCGATACCAGTGGATGATAGACACTCCCCCAGACTTGTTGTCCTTGAGAGCATCCTTAGAATGCCTCCTAAACACCCGAGTGAAGACAACCACCTTAGCATTAGTGGCCAAAGAAACAATAGCCACCCCATCAAAAGGGATCTGGAAGATCCTATACACATCCTCCGGCATAATGGTCATCTCATAGGTCGGGAGGTGGAAGGTATTAGTCCGAGGGTCCCAAGATGGGCCAAAGTCGTAAGATAAGCCTAGTCTGACATAAGGTGGGGCAATATGGTAACATACTAGAGGCCATGAGCCTTAAGCCACCTCCAATCTATATCATCCAAAGAGGTAGGAGGTCACTCATGATCCTTGGGTCCTGAGCCCAAGCAGTAAGGATCTAATTGTAGCGACCCTAGGAACGCACGCACCGGTCCCTTTTCTAAACCCTACTTGCAATGTTATTTAAAATACCAAAGATGAAATGGAAAGACAAGAGGAAAAACCATATAACACGAAATAACAAAAGAAGGATCTCTTTATTGATATTGAAGCTCGGTTACATGTCGGTCCCTCTTAGGGATACCCATTTTGATACTATAAATTACAAATAGGTAAGGAGTGCCCCTTCCATGAAGAGGTGGTGCACTTATAAAAGCTTCTTGATTCCGCACACAAAAATGTATGAGGGCTTACATATGCCTCCTTCTCCAGGTCTGTTTCCTAGAGGGATCCCTTTTTCTCTCATATGTTGAAATATTCGTCCGATGTACCTATGGCCCTGCAAGCAATGGAACAACAATTCATGTTTTGGTGTCTGATATTGCCTCCCCGGATGAAGTTGTTAGTAATCAAAGAATGTAACGAAAATATGATAAAACTATGCCATAAAATCATGTAAATCTATGCTAATGATGTGAAAACATGAAGAGATAAAGTAAAAGAAGTTATGTCTATCTAAGCTAAGCCTGTGGGCCAATTTCCAAGATAGTGACCACTAAAGTAAACCTTTCCCTCCTTGCCCCAAATCTATGGGTCAAAGACTATAATCTGATGTTGAAATAGTAGGTGTTATTCTCTTCAATACGTCAGAGCTTTGTCATACATGTGATCTCAAAGAGAACTCTCCAAGTCTCGAAAGCTATCCTCAAAAGATGTCTCTCTCTCTGATATGATAAAATATCCCCCATCTATATCCTAGTGCTCTTAGGCTTGCACCTTTTATAGCATGAAACCCTAGGTCTATGTCCAAGCCCTAGGAATGAATTTCTCATGCGTAGTGTAGGTTAGCATGAGAAGCTTTTGTCCATTATCTATATTTGAAGGCCAGTTAACTGAAATCTAACTGCCCACTTGAGTCTTCTATGTGAACTAGTCATTAGCATGAGAAGATTTTGTCCTTTGTTTATGCTTGGAGGTTAGTTAACTTAAGTCTAAATGCAAACTCAAACCTCCCATGTGAACTGGTCATGAAAAGGAATGCAAAATCACTCCCGCTCACCTTTATTGCATGCATACTGCCACTTCCACCCGATATTGGGCCTGTTTGTCGGTAAACTACTTCTTATGGCTTAGATGCTATCATTTGCAATGAATAAGATCTGGCCACTATCGTCTACAATGACTAAGGTCTGGCTACTCTAGGCTTGAGTGGCTAGGATCTGGCTACTCTTGGCTTGAGCGGCTAGGCTTGGATGGCTTGAAAAGGCCCCAAATGAGTGGTGAGAACCACTATTGATGCTTGGAAAGTCCAATATTATGTCTTATGATATTATGAGTGTGTTTATGTAAGTAGATCCCCTAAGCATGACACGATTTAGGTGTCTACATATGCCCTTTTTTGCGACGCGTTGTGTGGAAAACACAATGCTGAGCAAAAATGTAGACTGATCTGTTTGTAGGGTGTATGGTGATCAATGGTCTGATCAACACCGGATGGCCCAATAATGCAAGATGGCGCGCATCCCTTGAATAATTTCCTCAATGTTCGAATGACTTAGCTCAGTGGATTTTGCATGTTAAATTGCACTCATTCCTCAAACTCAATCGGGTAGCTTCAATTGCTACAACAATTCTGATTGGTAGGAGAGCTACAATTAAAGATGTCATGTCTACTTACGTTCCCAGAAAACAAGGGAAATTTGTGATTGTTGTATGCAATGATTCATAGGACGAACATGATTTTGTTATGATCGAGTGATCTTTTGTTGATTTTGATTATGATTATGTTGAAATTTTGAACTACCTCTTCACACAATGAGTTGGTGAAGAAATGACAATGAATGAAGCGACAAGTCGCTTGACCAATATGAGGCCTTTCATTTTTCCTTGACCCCCCAGTGTGTTCCATTGCTTATGATAATCATCCATCCCTATACCAAGGAGAGGTTCGACTATCAATAGCCTTCTTAGGGAGTTAGGATGAGTGATTTTATTTATGTCTAGATTGTATCACTTTGACTTAATGTTTTTGATGTCATAGGGGAATTAGAATGACCCCTTCACACCCGTGGAGTAGTCCGACCATCTTGATCTTCTTTGGGTTTGAAGGGTGACACATCATAATTCCAAAATGAGTTGTTTTTTCCCCAAGTGGCCTTATGGTTATCTACTCATCTCACCAAAATACATGGAGTGCAAATCATTGCAATCACCAAGTGGATAGAGTAGGTAACTGGATACGAGGCCTACTTGAGATTGTGATTTTATGTGATTTTTGTTTTGTTATTTTGAACATTATGATGATCCTAAACCACCAAAGTGTGTTTATTTATTATTTTTATGGGATCCCTCAAGGAGAAAATCCCTTATTTTACTCTGTGGATCTAGCCGTTGTCAGGTCCAGTGGCCTATGAGTTTTTGCCTATGGTCGCTGTCACCTTGAGCGGCCAAGAATTTTGGGCCATTGAAGTCAACAACGGCCAAGGCATAATTAAGGAAATATAAAAATTTGTATTTCTAGGGTTTGACCTATCATTTTCACTGTTGAAGATTCATTTTTAGAGCTTTGGTGCGACGATGATGGTTGCAACTTTGAAACTTGTTGGTGCTGAGGATATGGCTGCATAGGGCGAGACATCAACTGCTAGAGGAGCCGGAGCTTCTCGGGTATTTCTCTCTTCAAAACCCTAGCTTTCTTTTCTTTGTCTAATTAAAATTGAACCTCACTAAGTAATGAGCAAAACGAACCTCACTAAACCTACTGGCAATGAAAAAACTCCGTAATTAGGCTTAGGTTCCCTTTTTCTACGGTGGGTTAGTCCCCAATTTTACTTTCTTTCAGTGGCTTTAGCCTAGGGTTTTTCAAAATTTTTTAATTATTCACCTACTACCGTCATTCTGGGTATTTTGAAATTAGCCTAGTTTTGATGCTTGGGTGGGAAATTTTGCTTTCCATTTTTTTTGTTTTCCCTCCCTCTGTTATTATTTTTGAAATTATTTTGTTAGTTTACAATTTTTTTGAATTTTTTTCCAAGGGGGTTCACGGGTTTGTCGTGTCGCTCCTTGGTCGATGTCGCTCAAAGCGGCTGGCTCTGAGCCACTATCACTCAGAGTGGCCAAGATTGAATCCCAATGGTAAAAAAATTTACCATTGGGCCTTGGCCACTACTGCCTCTAGCGGCCAAGTTTCGGCCGTTGTAGGCGACAATGGATAAATCTTGAGCCTTTTTTTTTTGTTTTTTTTTTTTGTATTTTGTTGAATTTTTTATGACTTTTTGAATTTTTCTTTGCTTGATTAGGTGCAATTTATTCTTCTTTTTCTTAGATTTAGAGTAACTCATACTCTTTTGCACTGTTTTCATGTTTATTGTGAATTATGCCTTAGATGCACTGTAGTTATATTTTGTCTTTCTTCTGCTTTGCTTAGATCCTCACTGCTCAGGCCCGGGACCCAAAGCTCCTACTTGACTTACTTCCTAGATTTGATGACACTGACTGGGAGTGGTTTAAGGCCCATGGGCTATAGTATATCATCAATTTACCCCATATTATGGTCGACTAGGCTTATCTTATGGCCTTAGCCCACCGTTGGGACCCACGGACCAAAACCTTCCACCTTCCACCCGACGAGATGACTATCACACTAGAGGACGTTTACAAGATATTTTGGATCCCATTCGATGGGGTTCCCATTGTTTCATCGGCCACTAATGATCAGGTGGTCGTCTATGCTTGGGTGTTTGGAGCACACTATTCACAGGCCCTTCGAGAGACTGGGTCTAGGGGAGTATCTATCAAAGCTTGGTATGATGCTCATGTTTTCATAGTGAGGCATGTCGTGTTGCTGATGGTGATCAACAACGTTCTTATCCCAAAATTCTCGGGTTTGAGGTTCCCTTGGAACCTCCTGGCGATGGTGCAGGACCTACTGGATAGTAAGGAGCCTATCATCTATGCATGGGGTAGATCGTTATTGGCTTAGTGCTATGATGAGTTGTACCACATCCATCGATGGGGATGTGTCAGCATTTCCTATAGCTTGCTCCTACAGGTTTTGGGATGGGAGCACATTATAGTAGATCGCCCTAAGGGGCTCCCGATTGTGATCATAGTGGTTGATGCTCGAACATAGTGCTATGCTACCATATGGGCTTGAGAGCACAAGGAGCGTAAGAGCTAAACTTTTGCAGGGTAGTTGTCCCACTATACTGATGCTTTCACCAGACTATTGGTCAAAGATGTCATGTGGTGGCCTTACTATGAGTGTCCTGCTTGGGATGATCCAACTAGTTTTACTACCAGGACACGGCATGAGCGATGCCTCGTTGGCTATAATGTTGCCATCCAGGAGTATTTTTTCTACTCTCGAGTTATTCATCAATATGAATTGCAGTAGGATTTGCCCTTGATACCATTCTTGTACAGGCGCCTCACAGTAGAGAATGACCTACCTCCATGATAGATCAAAAAGCTTTCAGATGAGGAAGATGCCCTAGCCGTAGACCCTACAATGGATGGGGGAGTTACAGAGGCCTACTCTCAGTGGTGGGGTGATCGAATATGGCATGGCATCGATAACCTAGGGTGCAAGGATGATGGCGAGGGTGATGGCGCAGATCCGGTAGGATGTAGGGTTCGAGCCAGGACCAAGGTATGGGGCCAATTAATAGAGCAGGTGGTAGCAAAGGATCCTAATGTTCCTGAGGGAGAGGAGGAGTTAGAGCCCAAGGAGAGAGACTCTCCTTTGAGAGCATAGTTGCATGAGGTCGAGGCTAAGCTTCAGGCCACTAAGATCCAGGTACAGTGGTGAGATGCTACCATTGAGCATATCTCAACATAGATACAAGCTTTGTAGGCTACTATTGGGGGTGGCGATGTTAGGATGTAGTTTGTTGTTCCTCCTTCTACACCACAGGAGGCTCCAATGGTAGGTTCAGGGGCAGATGTGGGATAGCTCCAGTCTCTATTGGATGAGCATGAGGAGCGGATCTAGGGACTTGTGGATCATGTTACCATCATTCAAATGTAGCTCAAGAGGCATGGGATTGCCCCTAAGGATCCAACAGGTGTTGGTGGTTCATAGGTCAGTGGGCACTCCACCTCAGGGTAGTCTTTCTCCCATCCTAGCCAACGGACCCAAACTCAAATAGAGAGACCTACAAGCTCACATCACTCAACTCATGACACCGCCACAAGGGGAGGTGGCACTGGAGGAGGTGATGCAGGGGGCTCAAGCCCAGTACTTGATTGATTCTCTACTTGGTCCTTGATTCATTTTTGAGGTCGACTGACCTAGATGACTATAGCCCATGGGCATTTTTGTATATCCATTGGACTTGACACACATACTTTTATGATAGATTTGCTTTTTATGACTCATTATGTGTATCGTTTATTGCTTTATGTTTTTGTTATTATTTTGTTTTATGATATGATGTGATGATGGTATTATGATGATTTGATGGATATGCTAGATGATAGATGATATTTGAAGATTCTTAGATGGATGTGTAGATTCTTATATGATTTGATGATATGATGCGATGTATTTTGATGATGAATGATGAATTTATGATTTTATGCAAATGGATATTTGCCTATATGTCTTATGATGTAGTTTATGGATGATTAATGACTTGTTTTTGTGGATGAAAATGTTATTGTTAAATGCATGTTTAATTTTTGCTTTAATTATATGCATCTAACTTATATGATGGAATGGTATGAATGAACCTATATGCTCTAATCACTTAAAACATACATAATGCATATGACATTGACAATCTTAATGGGTGATACCACAGAAAGTAAAAAAATAATCATGAATTTAAATAATCACTCCTATCATAAGAATTGATTAAGTATTCATATATGAGATGTAATGGTGTGTAATGTATTTTCTTAATAAGTTTCTGTAAATTAAAATATATAAAGTAGTCAGTGGTCGTCTATATACTATTTCTAATATATATGTGGTATATGTCCTACTATGTTGATACCCCCTAATTTATAGGATCTTATAAAGAATATGATGGTGTGAATGATGTTATGATTTGTTGCTATGTAAGAATTTTTGGGGCTTTCGAAGATTCAATCACTCTAGTTCCCCTATCAACAACTTGTCTACTTACCACTTAGACTTTTGAAAAGTAATGCTTTTACCATGGACCTGGTTTTTCATGATCTCTGTGTGTGCATGTGATTGTATATTTTGAGATAGAACTCAAGCATTTCCTACGATGTCAAGCAAGATTCTTTCAACCCATTGCTAAGATCAGGGATCCTCATGTGTTCATCTCATCCTTATGTTGGACTTAGTTGGACTATACCACTAGGCAATATTAGGTTACCTAAGCTAGCTCATCCACATTCAAACATTGGTCTACACAAATGCATGAAGCAGTTGTGGTAGACATATTGTCATGCATAAGGATTTCTCCTTCTAGTTTTGTACAATGCTGAGAATTCTAGGGATTCAAGCTTTATTCCCTTCTTTTTGGCTTCTTTTTGGCTTTGGATATTTGCTCATATGTAGTGATGAAAATCATTGTTTATTTTGATTTGATTTTTTCTTTGAGCGGGGATTTTTTTGTAGTGATGATAATCACTATTTATTTTGCTCATACGTAGTGATGAAAATCATTGTTTATTTTTTATTGTTTTGTTTTAGCTTGATTTTTTTGGAATTTCTGAATTTATGCTTTGTGTGTCGGATTTTTGCTTTGAAATCTGGACTATATGCTTGGCCTTTTGAATATGTACTTTTCCTTTGGGATTTTTGCTTATTTTGATGTAAGCAAGGGATTTTGATAGGGTAAATCTTGTCCTTTTTCCAATTCTCAGCACCTTTAAACCGGTTGCACAAGGGGATAAGCAAGGATAATCCTTTTCACTTAAGGTAACCTAGACCACTTTGTAGCTTTCATATTTTCCTTGTACCAGCTAGGATTTTAGTGTTTCAATTAGTGATGGGATCTTGAATATCCAAGGCTTTATCACAGCTAGGCCTTACCTTCTACTAATCAAAGTTGTTTTCCTCAAATTTTTATAAGATTACTAGTGTGGTTGACTAACTAAAAAGCCTTATTTTATTATGTATAGCAACAAATAATGGTTGTGTTGAAAAACATAATTACACACATGTGGATGGAGGTATGGATATGAATGACTTGTGCGACAAACTATGGTATCACTTTTAAGGCTCTCATGACATATACAATTGTAATGTATGTGAAAATGTAATGCAATGATGTGGATGCAAAATGTGAAGTGCAATTGTTTTTGTATTTTTGATTTTATGTTGTTTTTGTATTTTTGATTAATTTGACCAAAGGGCTTATTATGCCTTTGGGGATTTTGGTATTGATTCTGACCAAGTGGTTTGAATACCCTTGGGGCTTTTGAATTGATGTTTGACCAAGTGGTATGAATTACCCTTGGAGCCTTTGATTGATTGGATTTGACCAGGAGGTTTGAATTACCCTTGGAGCCGTTTGAATTGATTTTGACCAAGTGGTATGAATTATCCTTGGAGCCATTTGAATTGATGCTTGACCAAGCGGTATGAATTACCCTTGGAGCCTTTGATTTGATTTTGAACAAGCGGTATGAATTACCCTTGGAGCCTTTGATTTGATTTTGACCAAGCGGTATGAATTACCCTTGGAGCCTTTGATTGTATTTTTGGAATTTTTTATGTTTTTATGATTTGTTTGTGTTTTATGACATATTTGAATGTTTTTGTGTTTTATGACATATTTGAATGTTTTTGTGTTTTATGACATATTTGAATGTTTTTGTGTTTATGTGTAAAATGCCTTTAAATGAATGATATTGAGAGGTTTAGGCTCTTCAACACCATCTAATGATATAAGGTGATATGCTCCAGGCCCAACTCTCATTGAAATCATATATGGACCTATCCAGTTTGTTGCGAACTTATCTCGTAGATGCGATGATAGATTCGAGTTCTGCTAGTTTTCTTTGAGCACTAGATCTCCAACCTTGAATTCCATTAGGTGGACTTTACTATTGTAAGCTCGCATAAGGTGATCTTGGTAAACGTGAAGATGCTCTAAAGCATTGACTCAAAGTTCATCAAGAAGCATCAATTGATCAAGGCGGCCTTGTCATGCAACTTCATCATCTATGAAGTCCTTTAATGCTATGCGTAGAGTCAGGATTTCCAACTCTAGAGGCATGATGGCCTCAGTGCCATATACTAGTGAAAACAGTGTTGCCCCAGTGGGTGTCCGTATACTAGTCCTGTATGCCCATAGTGCAAGAGGCAACTGCATGTGCCAATCCTTGTGATTTTCTTGCACTGTCTTCCTCAAATTGGAGACTATTGTTTTTTTTTAGGCTTATGCTTACCCGTTTGCTTGTGGATAATAAGGCATTGAAAAACTGTGCTGAATATGGTACTTTTTCATTAAAGCACACACATTTTTGTTCTTGAAATATGGCCCATTATCCAATATTATCTTAGAAGGGACCCCAAAATGACTTATGATATTGTGGAGTATAAACTCAGCAATCCTTGGTCCAGTTGTTGATGTTAAGAGGATCGCTTCTACCCATTTAGTGAAGTACTCTATAGTTGTTATGATGAATGTGTGTCATCTTGAGGACGGGGGTGAGATCTTCACAATTAAGTCTAGTCCCCATTACAATAATTTCCATGCTTCCTGGATGGGCTATAAAGCTTGCGATGGTCAATGCATTAGGTTTGGATGATGCTGGAACTTACTGTATTTCTTGACATACTTGTAACAGTCCTTTTCCATGGTGGTCCAATAGTAATCCATTCTCAAGATGCATTTGACGATGGCCATGCCATTAAAATGGCCTCCATATTTGTCATCATGAGCTTGTGAAATTTCCCAAGATGCTTCCTGGGGCTCAAGACAATGGAGTAATACTCCACAATATCCTTGTTTGTAGAGGATTTCTCCTAGCAAAATGTATCTCATTGCTATTTTATTGAACATTCACCTTTCAGTATGTGACAAACCTTGAGGCATTATTCCAAGCTTCAAGAAGTACCATAGTTGGGAAATCCAATCCTGATAGGCCACAACTTCTATAGACTAGACAACCTGTTATTCCTGCATTTTTGAGGTACTAAAAATAGATTGAGGAATAACTCTATGGTATATGGTTACACCACACTCTACATGTCCTTGGGAGATCAAATACCCCCAAGGTGCTATTTGCGAGAAATATCTGGCTATGAAGGACCAATCTTGATTTGGTTCAATGTTGATCATGTTGACTAATTCTTGATTGTCAAAAGCCTCACGACGTATTGCTGAGTGTGAAAGCACTTTCACATGGATGGTTGTAAAATCAGTGGATGGATTCTAAGGAATTAAGGATCCCAAAGAGGCCATGGTGTATACAAATCTATTCTATGTACGAGGGATTGCCTCAATGTCGTACCATTCCAACCGGGCTAAGTAGGTTTCAACAAGTTCCTTGTAAGTCTTCAAGAGTGGGCACCTACATTGGAATAGTCCTTTGACCTGGTTTACTATGAGCAAGGAGTCACCAAAGATATTCAATATTTTAATACCCATTGCTATGGCTATTTGGAGTCCCAGGATCAATGCTTCATATTTTGTATTATTGTTTGTGCATGGGAAGTCTAGTTTGAATGATAAGGGCAATGGAGCGCCCTACGGTGTGATAAAGACAATACCTGCTCCACCTCCTTGTTCACACTTCAAACCATTGAAAAATAATGACATGTCTTTTTCTTTCTTAGGTTCTTCTAGTTCTGGAAGATCTGATAATGTAAAGACCGCATCATCAGGCAATTCTATGGTGAGAGGCTTGTTATCCTGAAGAGGCACCCTTACTAATTGATCTGCTATGACTTGTCCCTTGATGGACTTTTGCCTTACAAAATCTAGATCAAATTTTATCAATAGCATGATCCACTTTGCGGTATGAGTATTGTGATATGTCTTGCTCATCATGTACTGCAAAGGATTTTGTTTTGATATGACGTAGGTCGTATGGCTCAACATGTAGTGTCACAACTTTTGAGTTACAAAGACCACTACTAAAAACAACTTTTCGACATATGCATATCCTAGCTCATAACTCACCAAGGTGCGACTAATGTAATATATGGCTTGCTCTTTATCTTGTGCATTATTTTGGGCTAACATGGTGCCCAGTGTAGGTGAGTGTTAATGTTATCAAAACCCCATAAGGGGTGGAGGCCAAGTTAATTCTTGAGCCTCACCGACGAACGCTTATCCCTTTCCGGTGGGCGAAAAGGTTTAAAATGATTGCGGCTGGTGGTTATAGGGGTAGCGGGGCGGCTTTGGGTGGCGCTGGGGGGCGCCCCGGCCGAAATCAATAGCCAATATATAGTAAAAATTGTATGTTTGGCCTTGGTGGAGCCAATACTGGCAGTGTTTCTAGATAAGTTTTTATCTCTACAAAGGATTGATGGCATTATTCATCCCAATGAAATGGGACTTCCTTGCGTAGCAACCTGTTCATAGGTCTGCATTTATCTGATAATTGCACGATGAATCTTTTGATGGATGCTATCTTGTCTTGTAGGCTCCTCAACTCCCTAATGTTGGTAGGGGCGGACATTTCCAGTATAGCCTTTACCTTTGCATGATCTACTTCGATGCCTCTCTTGGATATGATGAATCCCAAAAGCTTGCCAGAAGTTATGTCAAATACACACTTCTTAGGATTCAATCGAACATTGTGTTCTATGAGGCGATCAAAGACTTTTCTAAGGACTTTGGCATGCTCTTGCCGCAACAGAGACTTGGCTAGTAAGTCATCCATGTAATCTTCCAAGATCTTATGCATATAGTCATGGAATATGTATGTCATGGCCCGTTGATATGTGGCACAAACATTTTTGAGACTGAATGGCATCACTTTGTAACAAAATGTTTCCCATGGAGTAATGAAAGTAGTTTTATGTTGATCTTCGGGCTTAATCAGGATTTGGTTGTATCCAAAAAACCATCCATTAGGGAGAGCATTTCATGACCTACGGTTGCATCTACAAGAGCATCTATGTTTGGCAATGGAAATGAATCCTTTGGTGTTGCCCTATTTAAATCCTTGAAATCCATGCAGATACAGACTCTTACGTTAGGTTTCCCTATGGGTACCATGTTTGACACCCACTCAAGGTAGTCGATAGGAACTACGAATACTGCATCCAATAGTTTTTGCAATTCATTCTTCACCATCAAAGCGACAATCGGATGCATTTTCCTCATTTTTTGCTTGATTGGCTTCTTCATGGGATCCAATGAAAGGTTGTGAATGACTAACTTTGGATCTATCCCTGGCATGTCTTTGTAAGTCCAAGCAAAAATATTTGGTCTCTCCTTGAGGAGAGGAATTAGGATGGCTTGTTCCTCTGGAGATAGACTTTCTTTGAACTTGACTCTCCTTAGTAGGGTAGTATCATTGTTGATGTCCACTCGAAAGTCACTTCTATAGCCATGTATGACCCATCATCTAGCTGATGAGGCATGGGTATCAAATGAATGTCATCAATGATATTTTCAGGACCTAGTGATTCAAGTTCTAAACCAACATGGAAGACGTCATACGTACAACCTAATGTGAAATGGAATGGATGTAACATCTCTTTGTTGGTGAAGAGGTCTTCTAGATTTATGGGTGAATTAGTGTGATCCCAATCAATAGCCTCTACATCAAGATGCAATGATTTGGTAGGATCTACTAGATTATGAAGTGGAGTGGTCAAATAAATGGAGATCATGTTGATGGATGGGATGAAATCTCCAAGACCACATGGGTGCAATATTGTCTCATGGGTTTTCCCTTCCATACTTGTGATGAGGTTCTGGAGGAATGGGAATTTTTGGATCTGGCCCATGAGCAAGGTGGAAAATAGGATAATTGGGCTCTAACTACTCTCTGAATGTAGGTGGAGGTGGGTTGACCATTCGATGAATGGTAGCTAGGTCAATAGGTCTCTCCAAAAATTAGAGATGAGGGTCTATGGCATGAAGTGTTGCCTCTCTCTCTACTAGCTCATTGACTTACCACAAGTGGTGAGGTCCAAGATAAGCCATCTCGATCTCATCCTCAAATTCATCATCACTTATCCAGAAACCGTTAGCATTGGTATGCAGCCCTAATACAAGGGGCTCATGTCTTTTCCCCAAGTAGACCATCTATGTTTCATCTTCATATTCTTCGTCACTTATGAAGAATCCATTTGCATTTATCTCTTGCTCGAAAATCATGGGTTGATGACTTAGGCCTAAGTAAGCTCTTTCTGTTGAGTCTTCTGATTCATAGTCACTTTCATTTGATGTATATCCACTCTCATCGTGGATGGACCATGTGAATATTTGTAAATAGTGAGGCCCTTGATAGGCTAAGCCAAGTTGCACCTCATCATCACTTGCCTCATATCCATTCTCCTCATCCCATGAGTTGTACCCTATTGGGGTGGAATCAATTGAGGTGTTTGGATGATAAGTTTTTGGAGGTAGTATGTTTACCATGGCCACTTGTCTTTTGCTCAAATTTTCTATTCTTAAGGGGTGATAAGGAATAAAATCAATGTCTTCTCCTAACCTTATGCTTAATATTTCCAATGCTACTGCAAGAGAGTCATCTTGACCTCTGCTATAATAGCCTAAGCCAAAATTTTCTAAGGGAAGCTGATATAGTGGCTCGTAGGGCCACCTACATCCCTGCTCATATATGCCAAGGCCATAGCCATGTCAATGGCAATACTCAAGGAATCTTAGAGTAAAATCAGGATTAGAGAGGTGACAAACATTGACTATGAATAATTCATCACCATACTCTTCTATATCTGAAGACTTATGAGCATAGTCCAGGCCGGCATAGACAAAATTGGTTTGGTTGGGAGGGATTCCAAGTGGAACCACTGTTCCTACTGGCGGTATCAAGTCTTTAGGCCTCCCTATGTCTTGTGCAGACTCAATGATAGGTGTAAAGGTAATTTTTTGCACAAGGTACTCTCCTATTCCTATACTTGCCAAGTGTATTGATGCATACGATATGGATGACCCCATGGATGATACTGGTGAAGTAGGGTGATAATAACTATCTTCATCTTGATCTTGAGGATCTTCCTCTTCCATAGGACTTGGCATTTCAGTAATGGCTACAGTTGGCACTTCTTTGGGCCTTTATTATTGAACTAAGGGCGCCTTTAGCTTCCAATTATATTTTGGTTTTGATGTTGATGGTACTTTAGAAGCATCAACTATCTTGAGTGCACCAGGAGGGGTTGATGTGCATGGGTCTTTTCTTACCCCTTTGTCTTTGTTATCCCATTGTGTGGTTGGGGATGAAGGTGTCACGTATAGGTGAGTAGAAGGGATCATGAATTCTCCTAGAATGTCCACCTGATTGATGTATTTAAAAGGCTCTTCATCGTCCAGAACCACATAGACTTTGTTTTCATGCACATACTTGACACACTGGTGCAAGATCAAAGGCACACACTTCATGGCCCTTATCCAAGGATGCCCTAAGAGGATATTATATTGCATAGCTCCTTCCAAGACATGACACATCATGGTGATGGTCTTGTGCCCCACATTGATGGGTAGGACTATCGTTCCCACGGTATTGCATAAAGTATCATTAAAAGCTCTCAATGTGTAAGCTCTTGAAATGATATTTGACTTGGAGATTTTGAGGTGCTCTATTGTAATTGTTGTGATGATGTTTATCAATGAACCTGTATCGACCAAAACCCTCTTGAAATGTAAATCATTGATGGCCACTACAATGTTTAGCGGAGGGTCTGGTAAGGCAGCAGAAACTGTCTTAATCTCATGATCATAGAATCGGATTATAGGTTCTTGGCATTCTTGCACTTGTCCCACAAAGTGAGTGAATGCATTCACATCTTGCGGTTGAAGCTCAATTGTTCTTAAAACCTCCATTAGAGTCTCCCTATGCTTTAGATACTATTGTATGAGCTCATAGATGGATAACTTAGCTGGAGTCAGATGTAGGTTTTGCTCCAATCTACTCCGAATAGTTATCATAGGTCTTTTTGGTGGACCTGGAAGGTTGTCTTGCCTTTGCCTAGGGGCAGTTGGGATGTTCATGGGAGCTGCAGGCGGTTGTGGTTGACCATACTACCTAGTCCTTGTTTCTATGTTAACAATCTCAACCATCCCAATGCATCCATGGGTAGGTATGTCAGCTCGAACTTGATTGACTTGGGCCCCTTGCTCTCGAGGGGCCTCATGATTGGGTAATGGGTTTCTGTATATGCCCATGTCTCTATTATCAGGAGCTAGTGGATTATCAACTTTGATTTCTCCCACCTTAATCATGTTTTGCACTTGGTTCTTAAACCCCACGCAAGCCTCAATGGCATGCCCCAGTTTCCTATGATAAGGGTAAAATTGATATTCCCTATATCCTTTTGGCTTAGGATGGTTGGGATCTATAAGCGGTATATCAAAAAATCTGATCCTCCTAGCCTCTCTCAACTTATTAAAGAGTGATTGCATTGATTCTATCAGAGGCATGAAATAACGAGGCGACTTGCATTCTCATTTTATTCCCTGATTGTTCTTTTGGTCATAGTTGGATGACGAGGGATGTGCTTGATAGTTCTGAGGTTGTTGTGCACTCCCATCCTTGGGTGTAGCCAATACAACTTGATTGATTGGAGTAGGGTTGCCTGATTCTACTTATACTTTTCATTCTTACCATTCTTGTTCCACTCCTTTTTGTTTCGAAGCTTAATGGTTCCCTCATCTACTTTTATCTCTTCAATGAGCTTGGCCTATGCTAGAGCTTATTCAAACGAAGGATACTATTGGAGTTGTAGCAAGATGGAGATATGTTTAGAACAAATTTTTGTGAACATGCGAATGATCTCTTCTGTGGGAATGGAGAATGATAATTTTGCCATGAATTTTCTCCATGTATTCCCATAATCCATTATTGGCTCGTCATCATACTATTTCAAGTTAGCCAAGTCTGAAAGGTTCACCTTCTTCTTAGCACCAAAGGAGAAATGCTTCAAGAATGTGTTTACTAGTTGTTCAAAGTTGGTTATGCTATGCTTAGGTAGTTGGTTGAACCATTGAGTGGCAGCACCTAAAAATGTCATTATGAATGTTCTTATTATGAGAGTGTCATTGTCTTCAAGATGAAAACATGCATTGATAAAATTGGTGACATGCTCTTGTGCATCCTCTTCACCTTTAAACTTTTCTAACCTAGGCATATAAAAGTGCTTAGTATATGGAGGGCTAGGGATTGATGGGCACAATGGTTGATTGTGTATCTTTCTCAATGTTGGTGAGTTCCCAGCTGTCTCTTGTTTATCAAAGGTTTTCATATTTTCAACAAGCTCTTGAAATGCCTTTCATGCACAGATTTCCTCCTCTTGTAAGCCTACTCATAGTGGCAATGGATGTAACTCTCTATCCATTTGATTTGTTCCATTTTCCTCCCTCCTACGAGGGGACTCAGGATTGTGATCTTGGTTTGTTATGTTTACCCTCCACCCATTAGCTAGATTTTGTTCATGATTTTATGGGGGGTTTCATTGTGGGCTATCTTGTCTAGTGCGCATCTCCTTAGGTGAGTCAGCGTGTCTTGTTCTTTGCTGATCACCACTATTTTCCTATAAATTGTTAAGAGCTAGTCGTTCAACTTGCTCTCTTAAGTGCTGCTCATGTTGGTGCAATATTCTTTCTCTTTGTTACTCTTATTCGAGAGCTTCTACTAGCTCTCGCTACTTACGTAATGAATTTTCTAACCGCATCATTTGGTCAGTTTATGCTTTCATAGAAGACTCGTGTTTATCTGACTATGTTCTTGTTTTCTTGACTCGCAGATTCCTCGAGGGGATTTTTGTTGTATCTATACTCTTGCTAACTAATATGACTTGTTTAGTGAATTGTTGAGTATCCCTACGATTAGACTCCATGCATATTTTATGGGATCACTCTGAGGTACCCCCAAACTGGGAGGTGTGTTTAGAAGTCATAGTTTGTGAGCTTCCAGATGAAGAGTTCTCAGTAGCTACATTTCTTTGAGTTGGATGAGTAGGAAATTGTTCCAACACATCTAGCTGTCTTGTTTTCCATGGCTGGTCCCGTGGGGTGCTATTTACTCCTATGAGGTCATAGTCTATGGGAATATTTCATTTTGTGTGAAGGGTTTCTTCTATATGATTCCCATGACTAGATGTAGCTCTAGTTTTTGGCCCTTCAGTGGGTAGACTTGTTTCATATGTTTCTTATGAGTCTTGAGGTGTTGCAATTCTTGTTTGCCTTCTTTATGAAGAGGGCTTGGTGGTAACATGTTTTCTATATGTGGATGGAGATGTAGCAGTATCATCATACCCATGTGAAGAATGGGTTTTAGAACCTTCTTTATGTCCATGTGAGGAGGAAGACCTTGAATCTTCCTCACATCTTTGAGATGTTTCTATGTGTTTACAGGAGGCCCTTGAGGTCTCCTCATGTCTCCTTGATGAGGATGGCTGTGAAGCCTCTTTTTTTTTATGTGACTTTGTTCCATGATATGGCTCCTTACTTGGGGTTTCTCAAAGAGATCTCCCAAGGGTTGAATTATCACCCCTTAGGCTCACGGAGCTATGTCTCACGGTCTTACGGGTAGGTCATTCAATGTTACTACAACTATGCCTATGGGTATGAATTACTTCTGTCTCTTCCTAGGTATCAGATTGAGGGTGCTTACTTCTTGTTTTGACCATGTTATTTTATGAATTAATCTTTTGAGTTGTATTTTAGGGATAACCACACAATATCAAACAAATGTTTATCTTGATTATCGATTTGAGTGTGCTCTAAACTATTTGGTGTGTTTTGATGTGTTATTCTCTTGATTTCTTTGCTCTTGTTCTTGGATTAAGAATGAGAAGACTCATCCATAGTGACAATCAAGTACACTCGTGCCAAACATGATTTTCTCAAAAGAAGCTAAGGTACACCGCTGAAGACCTAATGGAGGGTTCGCCTAGCTCTTCCACTATGAACCAATGATTGTTCCAATAGTGGGAGACAATTTGAACACAAGTAACTTAGTGTCACTATAAGTAAGTTTCTCAATTCATTTATAGGAATCTCTAGGGGGAAAACTAGTGGAAGGATATGAATTCCAACGTCACTGTACTCAATTGAAGGTTGGTGATGAAATCCAACTCTCCAATGTTTTAAATGAGACGTGTGTGTGTGGTGTTCATTTTAAGCTTGTGTATCATAAAGTGCATCATATAACAAAAATGAATATTTCCTATATGCCTAAGTGCAAAAATACATTTCAATATTTAGAAAGATGCATGAACTACTATGATTTGTATGAGCGCACTTTATCTCGTGCAACTATGGCCTCTAGTAGGGCCTCAAAGCAAGCAAACAACATACAATGTCTAGCATGTTGGATTCTAGGGTGAATTTTTTAGGCATAAGTCATTGTTCCTAGCAACACCTAGTGGAAAATTTAAAAGGAGATCTAAGATATGCGCAACGCTTAATTCTTTCTTCTTTTATTCCTTCAATTTCCAAACATAAATGTGCTTTAAGTTCTCTATTTTAAACACACAGAAGTAGACATAAAGCTATAAAATATTAGAGAAGTTATACCAACCTTTGATCCAGATTAGAGAGTCTGTGTTTTGAACTCTACTACACTCCAGTCCTGGTCGTTGTTGACCAGAGCAGCTGATTCTTGGATGCTGTAGCTCAGAGCGACTAAGCTCTATTGGTCGTTGTAGCTCAGAGCGGCTAATTTCTGGCTGTTGTAGCTTAAAGCGACTGGACCTGCACACAAAACTAAGTTTTTTGGCAGAAATGAAAAATTAGTGGTGGTCCCACCGTGATCGTGATCTGTATCGACCTCGAGAATGCATGCATCGGTCCCTTTTCTAAACCCTACTTGCAATGCTATTTAAAATACCGAAGATGAAATGGAAAGTCAAGAGGAAAAATCATATAACACGAAATAACAAAATACGGATCTCTTTATTGATATTGAAGCTTAGTTACATGTCGGTCCCTCTTAGGGATACCCATTTTGATACTATAAATTACAAATAGGCAAGGAGTGCCCCTTCCATGAAGAGGTGGTGCACTTATAAAAGCTTCCTGGTTTTGCACACGGAAATGTATGAGGGCTTACAGATGCCTCCTTCCCCAGGTCTATTTCCTAGAGGGATCCCTTTTGCTCTCATATGTTGCAATCTTCGTATGATGTACCTGTGGCCCTGCATGCAATGAAACAACAATGCACATTTAGGTGCCCGAGATTGCCTCCCATTTATGAGGTTGTTAGTAATCAAAGAGTGTAATAGAAATATGATACAACTATACCATAAGATCAGGTAAATCTATGCTAATGATGTGAAAACATGAAGAAACAAAATAAAAGATGTTATTTCTAAAACCTAAGCTAAGCCTGCGGGCCATTGTCCAAGACATCGAACGCTAAAGTAAACCTTACCTTCTTTGCCCCAAAGTTATGGGTCAAAGACTATAATCTGATGTTGAAATAGTAGGTGTTATGCTCTTCAATCCGTCAGAGCTTTGTCATACACTTGATCTCAAAGAGAACTCTCCAAGTCTCAAAATCTCTCCTCAAAAGGATGTCTCTTTGATATGATAAAATATCCCCCCTCTGATTCTCTTATGATAAAAGATCCCCCCACTTTGATTCTCTTATGATAAAAGATCAAATATGTCTTGGTGCTCTTAGGCTTGCACCTTTTATAGCGTGAAACCCTAGGTCTATGTCCAAGCCCTAGGAATGAATTTCTCATGCGTAGTGCAAGTTAGCATGAGAAGTTTTTGTCCATTGTCTATATTCGAAGGCCAGTTATCTGAAATCTAGTTGCCCACTTGAGTCTTCTATGCAAACTGGTTGTTAGCATGAGAAGCTTTTGTCCTTTGTTTATGCTTGGAGTTCAGTTAACTTAAGTCTAAATGCAAACTCAAATCTCCCATGTGAACTAGTCGTGAAAAGGAATGTAAAGTCACTCTCGTTCACCTTTATTGCATGCAGACTGCCAGTTCTTCCTGAGATTGGGTTTTTTTATCGGTAAACTACTTCTTATGGCTTAGTTGTTGTCGTCTATAGTGGCTAAGATATGGCTGCTATCATCTACAACGGCTAAGGTCTGGCCGCTCTAGGCTTGAGTTGCTAGGATCTGG
Organism: Wollemia nobilis; assembly: GCA_028583015.1. NCBI lineage: Eukaryota > Viridiplantae > Streptophyta > Pinopsida > Araucariales > Araucariaceae > Wollemia > Wollemia nobilis. The sequence continues at coordinate 3,829,080 of JAQPPZ010017101.1, read as the reverse complement.
CTACTCTTAGTTTGAGCGACCAAGCTTGAATGGATTAAAAAGGCCCCAAATGAGTGGTGAGAACCACTGTTGATGTTTGGAAAGTCCAAGATTATGTCTTATGTTCTTATGAGTGTGTCTATGTAAGTAGCTCCTCTAATCATGACACGATTTAGGTGTCTACACAATTAAATAAATAATTAATTAATTAACTTCCCCCCTTTTTATAACCCTAAAAATACCCAAATAAATTAAATAAACTTAAAACCAGGGTTTGGCTTGCTTACCACCTATCTCTTGATCATACCTCCCATCGTAGGCCTTGTATCCTCCCCTGCACCTGCCCTGCTAGTAGATGCCATACCCTCTCCCTTTATTTGTCCTGCTACATCGCTTGCAGCTATGAAAATGACTCGTGTGGCCATGTGCTGCCTATTTATAGGTATTTGATGTAACTGGCTTAGGCGATCACACGATCGGCCCAAGCGATCATGTGTGGTCATCCTAGCCAATCACACGATCGGCTAGGGTGATCGCGTATTCAAAAAAAATCCCTACCTTTTTTAACACCTACACATCCTATGCACATGCCATCCACCACTCGCCCCATTTACACTACCTTGCTCACTTACCCCCCTATTATTACCCTTAATCCATTCCATAGACCTACCCCCTTTCACCCAATTAATTAATTACTTAATTAAATTCTTAAATTAATTTACCATATCCCTGCCACCGCCACCACCACTTATTAATTAATTAGTTAATTGATTCATCAATTAATTGATTACTTAATTCATTTTGATGTCGTCCCACTTTAACCACCCACTATTCCTTTTATGATCTCACTGGATGCATCATGCTCTTCTTCATACCTGGCCATACCTATGCATGGCACTTTTTATTTTTACACTTTATTTGGATGTTTCTTTCATTTCCTCCTTGGGCACCCCTTTTATGCTTGCCCCCTTGGGATTTACACTATTTTTTTAGCCTCCTTAGGTTACACAACTTTTTTTACCTTCCTTTTAAGTCATACCCATGTGCTCCCTTATTTTTCGAGTCTGACCTTCTTTTTTGTGGTTACATTCCCACCATATAAACCTACCCCCATCCTCCCACCCTCATATCACCCCTTGATCACCTCTGGCTATGCGGACTCCCCTAACCATCTCTTCGCATGCAGTCTCTCCTAATAATATCTAAGGAGACGATCTCCATTTTTCCCCACTATATCTCCTTATCTTCCTTACCCCCCATATTACTCAAACCTAACCTCCCCTCACCTTCACCCTCTTCGTTTTTATACTACCACCCACATCTACCCTCACCAATCCTTCTAACTCACTATCTCTCCCCATACCATTCTCCAATTTTTTCAAGTGGCTTTTCATTGACCTCGTGACTTCACCTATGCACTCACTACTTGAGGGTGTTGTCAAATATATTTCCACAGGGACAATCATTTCACTAGGGCAATAAACAACAAAAATTTGACAAGTTTTTGCACTATATTGTTTTTATAAACAACATATTGCAAAAAGGGGCATCTGTAGACATCGAAAATTAACAATTTTGGTAATGTAATAATTACAAATTAATATACCTAAATACGTCTTTTTGTCACCTTATAAATCATAAATAAATTAAATTAAATTAAAAATTTACCGCCAAAACCTTAGTAACACCTCACAAATAATAAATCAAATTTTGAAAGTATTTTCTACACCCACAAAAATAATAAAACAATAATAATTTCCTACCCATCTCCACATGCCACTAATACTTAATTAAATAATCAATAAACCTAAATTAAGCTAATTAAATATAATCAACATCACTATTATAAGACTCATTTATGACCTTTCCCACATAGAAAATGATAAAATCAATAAAATAATAACAATCCTAATTAATGTTAATTAAAATCCTCACTAAAGCCTCTTAATCAAGATTAAACAAAATTTAAAGTAAATGTACTTAATGCAAAATATCTTGGAAGATAAAAAATCAGCCACTCCTAAATTTTTAAAAATTCCCACATTAATGAGGTACCCCTCCTTCTCATGCCATAAAAAAGAAATTTAAAATTCATGACAAGTCAACAAGAGCCTTTATCCCACTTGGCCAAAGGGCAGCCACTTCATTACTCCTTGCAATTTTTAGATATTTTCACATTCCCCCATTGCCCTTGGGAAACTAATTTAAAATTAGTTTCCCTCTCCCTAGGATTGCCTCTCCCAAGGCAATTTAATAACCCACCCATCCTCTTTCCACCTCACCATTCTCTAGACCCTTCCCCACCTACCTTGCACATGTGGAAACCAAGTGGAGCCCATGTGGCATCCCACTCACCCAACCCTAAAAATCCTATAAATACCCTTGGCCATGGCCAAAGGGGGAGCCCATTTTGAGCTAGTGTTATACTGTCAAAATCCTAACCCAACACTTGCCTTAGCCTACTTACCATCATACGTAGCCTCTAACCACGTCTCAATGCCCCTCGCACCCACTAACACTATCACACGTTCTAAGCCTACAATTTCTAATTTACGACGGTCACGTTGAGACCGCCTCCCTTGAGACGATTCCACCTACTACCTACACCCTCCCTAGAGATGGTCTCATCCCTAACACAAAATAGCATCCACAACAAAGTTTTCAACGACAGTCCCACGCTAAAATAGGTATATTTTTTGTTTTTCCTACATTTCTCTTTCATACAACAACAATTATCATTTGTTTTTATTGTGGTTTACATTTCATCTTGACTAAAGCCCGACTTAGGTGGGGCTCATTTATCTAATAACTTGTCTTTTCTTGGCTATGTGTAGGTCTTTCATTCATCTATAGTAGCCTTTGCAAGCTCACATCCACAAGCACGCACAAGCACGATATATCCTGATCACATTTGGTTGTAGGAGAGAAACATCCACACCATCCTTATTGTAAAATCCCTCAGAAGAGGTTTCTTTCTAATTTGCAAAGATAAAGAAATATATTTGTATTGTAAAAATCATATTTGTAATAAAATACACTGTATTTTACTCTCTTTGTCTTTATATGATTTTTTTTTATGGTGGTTTCTCCTCTCTACAATAGTTATTTGAGGAAGATAAAAATTAGTTTTAGAACTGCACGAGATGATCCTCGTTTTCTTTTATTTGTTTTAGAGATGGTATTTTTGGGGTAATCTCCTGTGTTGTTCTTCTCTTTGCGGAGACCATCTCCTTGCAAAGATCTTCTCCTTGAATTATTTGTAAAAGATTTGGAGACCCTTTCAAAACTCCCTTTCCAACCAATAAAAAAAAATCAAGGACAAATAAGTTAATTATAATCTATTTAACCAAAAAAAAAAAATCTATTTAACCTAAAAATAAATATAATATTTTGTTATTTTAATAAAAACAACTCCATAAAAACTACATTAACATATTAAAAATATTTTAACAATTTTAAAATAATTATATCCTAAAATTATTATATAATAAAAACAAATTATCTATTATTTTTAATTAATTCAAAAATCTCATAATTAAATAATGCATACAACACTCCAAAAAAGTATAGAAGTTATTTGCAATGAAGCACATGACAAGTATAAATTTAATAACAAAATATACCTAGAACTTCTTTATTTGGGATTTGGCTACATCTACAATTTTTTCTACTATCAAGCAACTTCAAATCTTGGAGTTGTTCCAGCAACAACTACTATTCCACCTCGCTGTTATTTAATTTGGAGTGAGAAGAGCATGGGAGAGTGAGGAGGAGCATGGAAGGCTTGGGATTGGTATCGTTGTCAGCTTGGTGTGCACTAAGGAGACACATGTAGGAGCATCGATGGTTTGGGATGGGTATCATTGCACATTGAGGGGACATAGGTAAAAGCATCAAGGGTTTGGGATTGGTATCGTTGTGCACTGAGGGGACATAGGTAGGAGCATCGAAGGTTTGGAATCGGTGCCATTGTTGGGTTGGCGTGCACTGAGGGGACACAAATAGGAGCATCAAAGGCTTGGGATTGGTACTGTTGTCGTACCCATACAGCTCAACTTTATCCCAGTTTTGCTAAAGGATTGACCCCATTTTTCACCCTAAATTGGTCGGAATATTCAGATCGGGGACGTAGGTCGGACTACTACCTTTATACAAACATACATGCTCCAAGGTTTGAACCTAAGTCTCTTCTTCTTCTTGATAAGCTCTAGGACTCACTTAACCTTGAGGTAACTAAAACTTTTTTATGATTAAGACCTATAGACTTACTTAAATGAACTTCTTTATGATCTCTAAGTATATTTCTCTTTATATTATTTTTTTGCATAGAATAATAGCTTATTCTAGCATGAGATAAAATAATAGTACTATTAAACATTTTTTTAAGTTATATAGGAGAGTTGGTCACAACCACATTATTTTTAGTAACTGATAAGTGCAGGGTTCAAATGGGCTACTTCTATCAAACCTATTTTGCTTCCTTATTGTTGAACCACCGGTCTCTTTGGATTCGTACCTATCCTGAGTCTAGCACGCACTCAAAGGATTCTACTACCTTTGCAAACAAGCTGCCCCAGGGTTTGAACCTAAATATCTTCCTGGTAAACACAAACACTTACCAATCCACTAATCTTTGGGTGCCACTATTAAGCATTTTAAAATACCAAAAAAAAATTTAATGTTAAACTATCGTTCATCGAGGAAACATATACACTTAGGAGAGCGGTCTAAAAAATTCGCGTATTGAGGTTCGTGTTTCAAAATAAATTCTCGATGCATTGGATTCGCATACTTTCCCTTTATACAGGTACTTCCCTTTATACAGGTACTAGGCGTTCCTTATCACTATTTATATATTTATAGCTCTTTTTACAAAGGACGGAAAAAATAACAATCGAGCAGTAAACCCCACTGGTCTTCTGCGCCAGTGTTTGCTTCAATTTGTCTACACGTGCTCTACCTTGAAAATCCCAACAATTCTACAGTAGAAGTTAATGCAGTAAGCAGGCCCATTGACAGGAGCAGGGAAGCTTTCAGTTTCTCAGTCCTTTCTCTATTTAATGTTCTCGATCTAAGCGTTCTCGTTTCTTGCTAGAGTAGAAGTGCCTCCTCTGAAATGTTTTCCAAATGTGACTAATATTCGAAATCAGTCGCATCAATTGGCGCAGGATTCAGCTTTTGCTCCGTAGATATGGTCAGTAGGGAACACGACAGAGGCGGTGAACTTTTGAGCAGAAGCGAATCTATCAACCAAATACCGTGGTGATTTGAGAACTTAAACGATGGAAGACTTTTTTTTTTTTACAATAATAGTTGTTGTCCTGACACTCTTTAACGCGAATTGTTCACGGTTGTTTATGACAGGACGTATTGTACGGTGATATATATATATATATATATATATATATATATATATATATATATATATATAATTTTTTTTTTTGATATCAGGGGAATCGGTATTGCACGGTGATATTACCGGTCAATACTGGTCTACAAATTTCGTTATCAGTGGGGTAGTGTCCTACAAATTGGCGCATTCATCTTTGAATGCCGAAGCCTGGCTTACTATTCTCGGAAGCATTTTTTAGGTATACTGTGGTGTAAGGGAGCTTTATTTCGCCATCAATCCAGATCTGTAAGGCATTAGAGGCAATAGTATAGTATGTATAGTTAAACGAACTTACACTAAAATATTATTAGTATTATAATAATTTAATAATTATATATATATTTTTTATTTGTAATTTTTTATGTACATAGTATATCGGGAGCATGTGAAGGGAGAGATTTGAACTTGGTCCTCTCGATTTTAATTGGAGAGTTTTAACGACTGAACATTAATAAGATTAAATTTTTACTGGAGCATGTGAAGGGAGGGATTTGAACCTGACCCTCTCTATTTCAATTGGAGAGTTTTAACGACTGAACTTCTCCAACTCCTTCCAACTCCTTTACATAAACGGATAATAATTATATATTTTAATTAATAAGATTAAATCTTTTAAGATCAACTCCTCTCCATTAACAGATAATAATTATATATTTCAATTAATAAGATTAAATTTTTTAAGAAATTTAATTTTATTTTACATAATTTTTAATATAATAAAATTTTATAATTTTTCTAGTATAATTTTATAAATAATTATTGAATTAGATTTATAAACTTTTAATTATTATCATATATAATTTAATACTTTAATTTTTATATAATTTATCAACTCTTTTAAAATTGAAAATTGTTTTTATAAATGGTGTTCACCAAAAAAAAATATATATATATTCAAACATATTTATCTTTATGTTTAAGAGGAATATCATGTATGTCCTTGTAGTTTAGTTATTGTTAATAATGTTTTATAATAATTATAAAAATCATTTTCTCCTACAAAGATAATACAGTGGTTAAGGTTTTGACTTTTCTTTGCGGAGGTCTAAAGGTTTAAACCACAATATACTTTGATGGAGATAGGTTGGATGGTAGTGGTGGAGTGTTTGTCCCTTGGTGGTAGGGTTCCTAGCACATAAATTGATAAATAAATAAATAAATAACCTAAAACTAAAAGAATCGCTTTTGGATTGTCGGGAAGTCCCTTCAATGTTTTAATAAATGTTTTATATAATATTTCATGGATATTTGAATGATAAGTTCTTACAATGTTTTATACCCCTCTAGGGTTATAGGTGAAAGGTTGCAATGCTTCCTAACCCTAATCTTATAATAATATAATAAATAATATAATTAATTATTATATTATTTATTATTATATTATTTTATTATTATGACCATAGGATAGAATATATTATTATTATTAAGATTATTAATTAATGTTAGGATATGATCCTAACATTCCACCCCTCTTGAAAATAGCTTTGTCCTCAAAGCTGAAAAAATTTGAAAAATATGTTGCAGCTTCAATATAGTATTGGATTTGTGAAGGTCTTCATCAGCAATATGTCCTCTCTTAGTTGAATCTATCTTCACATTAGAAATACTTTTCACACATAACCATTATAAATACTTTAGACCTCATTGTGCTTGCACTCTTACATGCTCACTCATTATGCATCTTCATTATGCATCCACATATTTTTTTCCTCATACTAGTTGTACGTCTTCATTTTAGATGTCTTCAACGATCAATGATACAACTGCATTGGATTTATCAAAAATATCAACAAAAGGGAGGATACATATCCTTCTTCCAATCAAATAGTCATTATTAGAACATGGAGCATAGTTCAACCACACTTTAGTTTGGCCTTTCAGAATATGGAACATGTGTACCATCTTACCACTTAGTTATGTTATAAAAACATAGAGTATGGTATATCATCTTATCAACCAGATTTAACTTCAAATTCTTATTACCTTATTGTTTTTAAACTTTAATAGAATTCCAAAAGTCTTAATCATTAGAAATCTTCCATGTTTTATTTTGTATTTTTTCCTGAGAGATGTGAACGTCAGCCCTGTGATGCAAGCGATGGTAAAAATGTTTTCCTCTAGAAGATAGCAACACTTCAGACAAGAGTCCAACTTCCAATCAAAGTTAGCTAATGCAGTCTCGAAAAACTAGAATGGAACTGGAAAAAATCATATGGGTGACAAATATCTGGGTACTTCGGCTCACTTCTTTTCCAATGATGCTTTAGCAAATAAGCCTGAAACATTAGCTATAATTCGCCTTGTCTAGGATTCTAAGATGTTGGAGTTGATTTTATAATTTGTGGCCCGATTTAATTTTTTTTTAAGTTTAATTCTCCTCAATGTCAAAGGATGAAGCCCGATTACATTTTGTTTCTATCTTTAAAAAGAAAAATTGGGTGAGTAGATTTATTAAGCACAACATATCCACTGTTGTCATTTTTTATTTAACAGTGAAGGCACCAATTATCAATTCAAAAAATTTCAATACAATTGAGAGGAGATTCGATGTAGCATTGAGAACCATATGGCATGAGCAAGCTATTGGCAAATAACACGTACGACGAGGGAGTTCAAAACTCTCTGCATGTAGATAACATTGGTTTTTATCAGTTGGAGGACCATTCAAGCTTACCTATAATATCAATTAAAAGCAATCAAGACTTCTAACATCGTCCAAGTGACAAGCTACACTTTCGCAGGCTTATTTCTTCCAAACCAATGCACTAATTTCAAACTTCATCTATTGTTGGCATGAGGCTGTGAAAACAATGTCAACAAGAGGTGCACATGACCTAGTAATGTATGTTTGACATATATTACCAAAAGATCTTTGGATAGGAGAATTTCAAGCATGGAATTTGTCTGTATGTAAGATATCCAATTACAAATACTATGTAGATGTTGTCTTCGTTCTGTCGGTTCACCAGTGTTTTTCACGGTCTCCAACACAGTCATCTGCTCAGAAAATCCTGTCACCGTCACCTTCGGCTTCTTCATGTTGGAATTGTCTAAACTGGCGATTGCATGGTATTTGTTAGTGGTGTTTTAAAGAACTCCAAATCAATAGCAGAGAGTCTTTCATTAGCATTAGCCTATTGGGAGATATCCAGTACATCAACAACAACCATCATGGTCTAGTCTTCTTTTACAGATTTTGTTAATTGTTCTCTTGCCCACAACACTACCTCTACTCAGACTTCACAAGCTGATTATGATGTCAGCTCTCGAATCAGTGGTTTCATCTATGAAGATATCTGATATGAAGATATCTGATTGATGGCACAGATGAATATCTGATTGATGGCAGCCTTTCTGTAGATATGAACACCCCTACTCCCTTTATGAATGATATTTCACCTGGTTCTAGCAATGATGCAGGTGGAAGTCATCACTTATGCATCTCAATGAAAAGCTCTATTTTCTATAGCAACTTAGTTGGCGAGAGCAGTTCTCAATCAGAAATGTACAAGTGAACAATGAAACTGGAGATGCGGGGCACACTGACCATATTCTAATCATGACTTTTTTCATATTATAGCTGTGAGAGTAAATTGTAATTGTTGTGTAAGTTGTAAAAAGGCAGTGAGAGTAGACTGTAATTGTTGTATAAGTTGTACAAAAGTAGTGAGAGGAGACTATAATTGTTGTATAAGTTGTACAAAATCATTTAGCCACCCGATAATTTGTGTGTATAGAAGTTACTATGGAGGCAGTGTATTTTCTTGTAAATTGTTGTTTTTTAAAGTTTTAATTAAAACTGATGGTTGCACTTCCATGAAGCATCAATTTGTCATTCATTCTCTTTTTATATGAACTTGTTGTAATGTTTTTGGAATGAAATATAAATCCCGGAAGCGTATTCCTTCATCACAATGTAGAAGTCTAATATAAGAGGCAACTTGTATTCATATTCAACTGTTGTACTCGTTCCCCTAAAATAACTTTTATAATGTATGTCTTGTAGATAAATACTTTCAACAAGAAATAATGACAGTAGGGAACATACGTCCATAGCAACAACATTGTTTAAAGTTTATATCCTGAAACACACTCATTCATACGTTGTATGTTTATATAAAAGCAGTATTTTAATATAACTCAATATTTTATATTATTTGTTTGTTTAATTATGTTTAGATTGTCCAAATCAACTGGCAAGTACTTGGCCTTCAGATGAGGAATGAGAATCTAGGTTGGAGAAATGGCAGCAGCTTTGACATCGGCTTTCATTATTTTTAAGCCAAATCACATGTGCCATTTTTGATTTGGGAGGAGGCCAAGGTGGAGGACGAGAGGGTAACACAGATTTTGAAAATACACTCCCTTCAACATCACCAAAAAACTTAGTTTTTTGTGAAGTTATCTCATGCCAAAAGTTCAGTTTCAAAAATTTGGCAGGCAAGTTTGCAAAAGTAGATAATTTTTGAGCAATTAACCTGTTTGCTATTTCCTGAATTTTACAGAAGGGATACTTTCTTCCATTTATATAGTATTTATTTTGATCTTCATAATATCCGTTTGTAATTTTAATTGGTTGCACCTTTGTAAACCATACAATCTGTGCATTGTTGTTCAAAAAATCTTCTTCATCATTCACTTTTTTTATAAAAAATTTTGCATTATTAGGGTTTTGATTAATTTCTTTCGGAAGTGCAATAGGTATTTCTAGAAGTTCTCTGGTTATGGGCTCTTCCTCCTCCTCATATTCCATGGCTATGGGCTCCTCTTCTTCCTGGGATTCCATGGCTAGGGTCTCCTCTTGCATTTCCATTAAATATTGTATAATACGATCAGAACGTTCCATTTGTTTTTTTTGTTTTTGTTCAATCATTCTTCTAATTTCTGCAATGTCATTTTTCATTTCCTTGACCAATATGGTTGGATCCATAAGGCTACGATACCAGATGGTAGGAACCTAGGGTTCCTAGCACATAAATTGATAAATAAATAAATAAATAGACCTAAAACTAAAAGAATCGCTTTTGGATTGTCGGGAAGTCCCTTCAATGTTTTAATAAATGTTTTATATAATATTTCATGGATATTTGAATGATAAGTTCTTACAATGTTTTATACCCCTCTAGGGTTATAGGTGAAAGGTTGCAATGCTTCCTAACCCTAATCTTATAATAATATAATAAATAATATAATTAATTATTATATTATTTATTATTATATTATTTTATTATTATGACCATAGGATAGAATATATTATTATTATTAAGATTATTAATTAATGTTAGGATATGATCCTAACACTTGGCTATTTCGAGGGACCCATTGACTTCATCTAATCCAATAGGTTAGGGTTATATTGGCATGACCTAATGGTATCGGTCGGAATTTAAAGCAAGCCCGAAACTTGGTAGTGGTGGAGTGTTTCTCGGTTGGCTATTTCGAGGGTCCCGTTGACTTCGTCTAACCCAATAGATTAGGGTTATAATGGTATGATGTAATGGTGTTACTCATTTTATTATATTTAAAAAATATATATAATTATAAAACAAATTATCCAATAAATAATATATATGTATTTTAATAAATTTCTAATAAGATTGGCTTTCACTAGGGCTGCTTCTATGAACAAATTAAAATATTGCTTATGTTGTTTGAGGGGGTACAATGCAACAGTTTGGGCTTTGTCTCTTCTTTGGGAGGTCCAAGGTTCAAACTGCGGCATGGGCGAGTGTGTGAGGGAGTGGGTGTGTTAAATTCCCTATTGATAAGCATAGCTCTCGGCTTTAGGAGGGGTCATGGTTGGGGAGAGCCTATCCAACCCTATGCGTTGGTAGTAGGGGTTTCTCACACTAACCAAAAAAATATATATTGCTTATGTTATGAGGTCATCTCGACCATATATATATATTTTTTTTATTTGTGGAAAACATCCCAAAAGGGATGCCACTTTCGGGTAAGACCCAAGGAGGCAGGGGTATCCATTCCGCCAAAAACGCCCAGGACTCGGACTTGGCCTACCACCTTTGACATACTCAAGGAGCAAACAAACACACAAAACCAAATTAAAAAAAGAAAATAACAACAAAAATAATAAAATAAAATAAAAAACAAACTCCTTGAGTGTGTCAAAACCAAAAGCACAACCAAACACGCACAATAAGATAAAAGAAACCACAACACAAACCACATAGAAAAACACAAGAACCACATAACAAAACACAAACAAGACAAAAACAACAGAACACTACAAAGACATAACCCAAAAAACATGAAAAATAAACACAACCAAAACCTAAAAAATAAAATAAATAAAATAAAAATAAAAACAACCAACAACAAGACAATAAACAAAAACAAAAAACATAGAAAACACTCACACATAAAAAAATGAAATAACACAAACAAAGAGAAACCCAAGAACAAGAACGAAAAAAACACAAGAACAATAACAATAAACATAAAAAAAAAAACAAAACAACAAAAACACAAGAACAACAAAAAACAACACAAAGAACACAAAAACAAAACAAAACAAAAGAACCCACCCACCTTAAAAAACTAAACAAAAAAACAAAGAAGACAAAAGAAAAAAATGAACAAAACAATGACCTAAGACTATTAATGCAATAATCAATAGAGGAAACAAAATAAAGAATAGAATGAGCTAGGGAACTAAAAAAACTGAATGAACCAAAGAGAAACAAAAAAAAAACAAGAAGAAACTAGGTACCTTCGAATCGGAGCCATCCAAAGAAATGATAGAAAGAAGAGCTTCCCTAATTTGAGAAGCCCACCATATAGGAGGGTGGCCATAACAAGTAAGATCACCTTTGTCCAAAGCCCAATTAGCTAAAGCATCAACACTCTTGTTTTGATCTCTCGACCACATGATTGTAATCAACTTTCAAAAATCCCATCCTGGATTAACCGAATCTTCTCAATAATTCTTTTTATTCTCCAATCCACCTTATGATTCTTAGAAGGAGTCTTCAAGAGATTAATCATAAGTTGAGAGTCGACTCAACTAACACCTTTTCCCATCCAACCTTAGTAGCCTCCTCGAAGGCCTCTAAGGATACCATACCCCTCCAGCAAGGTTATTGGAAAGAATACCCAAATTCTCAGCAAAATTAAAAACCAGGGAGCCATCCGAAAGTCTACCAATTCCTCCCACACTGGCTTTTCCAGGGTTCCCTCTAGAGGCTCCATCAAGATTGACTTTTCCAAAATCCTTAGGAGGAGGTTGCCAATTTCTAGTCCTATCCATCTTACTAATACTCACATTCCCTTTAAGTTGGTTGCCCTTAGAAGGTTTAATCTTCAATATTTGCATCACTTGATCCCATATTTGGTGGGAGTTTTGGGGGTGATTAAGGAGATGATGGACTGATTCAACTAAGTTGGCTATGGTCTTTTGCCAAATATAGTGAATATCCTTCCTATCTTGATTAAAAATTTGGCTGTTCCTTTCATTCCAAATATTCCAAAGAAGAATGGTAGAACCCATCCAAACTAACTAGCCTAATAAAATGATCAACACCCTCTTGATTAGGCCAATCCCTCCAAAGTCTGTTCAAAAGTGAAAAAATTGGACCACTGTAAGCCAAGTAAAGTTGCCATTCTCCTCCATAGCTCGGAGGCTAAAGTACACTCAATAAAAATATGGTTGATATTTTCTACATTCTCTTCACACATTTCACATCTAAAAGGGCCATGAAAACCACGCTTCATAAGTTGCTCACCAAGTAAGCACCCTACGATGCAATAAAAGCCAATTAAAGAACCTCACCTTAGGCCGAGCTTTTGAGCCCACAATTGAGAAAATATGTCAGAAGAATGGTTGGGATTATTATGGCATAAGGTCAAATAACCTTGAGCAACAGAATACTCACCCTTAGTAGTGTCGTTCCATCCAAAACAATCTTTTTCATGGGACCAAGAGAGGGATCTCATATGAAGGATGCCTTGGATATCTTGTCTTTGCCTTTCTGGGATTTGAATAGGCCAGTCCTCAATAGGGATCCAATATCTACCAACCTTTGAATTACCAAGGATGGTACCGACAGTAATTAGCCACCTTTATCCAATTAGCTCGGTGAAGCTCCTCCATCCAAGGCCTCCAATCGAGAAACTGAGTTATCAAAGGCTTGTGACCATCCCAAGAATCTGTCCAAAAATTTGCATGTTGACCATTATGAATGATCCAAAATAATTTTTTCTTTATCAAATCCTCACCAGTCTTAAGAACTGCTAAAATGGGAGAACCTTTGGTAGGAAGTTGATAGCGAACAAGGTCTTCAGGACTTTTGTTCTCAAGGATATTTAGCATGGAGATTATTGGCCCAAAGAGCATTGGGGTTATGCAACATCCTCCAATATAATTTAGCAGCTAAAGCTTTGTTGTTATTAATTGAAGACCGGAATCCTAACCCCCCTTCACTCTTAGGAAGACATAAAGTATCCCATTTCACCAAGGCCCATTTTCTTTTCTCCTTAGTACCACTCCAAAGGAAACGATGACTCGATTTGATCCAATTCTCGAAGAACAACCTTTGGGATATTCAAAACGGAAGAAACATAAATAGGAATAGCTTGAAGGACTGATTTTACCAAGGTGATTCTACCCCTATAAGAAAGCCACTTGTTGGTCCACTTTCCAATTTTCTTCTTGACTTTGTCCAACAACCAATTCCAATCTTTATTTTTTTGCCTTTGAATATTTATGGGAATACCTAAATAAGTGATTGGAAGAGAGGTCTTCTTATATCTTAATTTATCCAAGACCATGGCTTCCTCGTCTAGCATAGCAGTGAAAGAAAATAACTTTAGATTTGTCTTCATTGATCAACTGCCCAGTAGCCTTAGAAAAACAACTAATGATTTGCTTAAAATTAGAAGCTTCCTTAACTGTAGCTTTACCTAAAAGGGTAGAGTCATCCACAAATTGAAGATGAGAGATAGGTCTAGCTCCATGAGCAATGGTAACTCCCTCAAGGGTTTTGTTTTCCCTCTTTTTGGTTATAGTCCTACCCAAGCATTCAAGCAAGAATGATGAATAAATAAGGGGATAGCGGGTCACCTTGCCCGATACCTCTGGAAGCTGGGAAAGACCGAGAAGGCCTGCCATTGATAAGAACTAAGTAGGAAACTAAAGAGATACATCCCATAATCCAATCCATCCAATCCTTAGAGAAACCAAATTGCCTCAAAACTTTGATAAGGAAGTGCCAATCCACTCTGTCATAAGCTTTGGATAAGTCTAACCGGATGAACATAGAAGGAGAATTTTGCATATCCATGGAATGGATGGCTTCCTCGAGCAAGAACTATCTCATCTACTATTTGACGTCCTTCCACATATCCCCCTTGCTCTGGGGAAATAATCTTATGTAAAAGAGGCTTCAACCTTTCTCGCCATGATTTTAGTAATAATTTTGAGAAGAACATTACATAAAGCAATAGGTCTAAAAGCTGAGATATGATCAACCTCTTGAGCTTTTGGAACAAGAGTAATATAAGTTTTATTGATAACCTTCAAAATTTCTTTGGATTTCCCGGCTTCTTCCACCACCTCTAATAAATCAACATGAAGGATATCCCATAACTCTTGGTAGAACTCAATAGGAAAACCATCAAGACCTGGGGTTTTCCCTTTTTGCATTTTAAAAACTACTTGTTGAAGCTCATTGATAGTAACAGGAGCAGTCAAAATAGAGTTCTCCTCAAAAGTGATAAGAGAAGGGATTGCTTGAAGAACATTTTGTTGAGAAGCCGAGTCAAGAGGAGTAGCAGCAAAAATATTGGAAAAGTAATCAACAACAATAGAGTTCATGCCATCCCAAGTATAAACAACATCTCCAAAATCTGATTTTAAGGAAGAAATAAAGTTGTGAGATCTTCGAGCTAGAAGAGATTTGTGGAAGAAATTTGTGTTTCGATCTCCTTCTTTGAGCCATTGAATTCTAGATTTTTGCTTCCATAAGATTTCTTCTCTTTTTTCCCATTCCTCTAACCGAGTTGTGAGTTTAATTTCATCTGCACTTCTCTTCTCTCGTGAGGCCATCTAATGGATTTTCTTATTCAAATTTTCAAGATGAGCAATAACTTCATGTTTTTTTTTATGAACATCCCCAAACTCTTTCCAGCTCCAAGTCTTGATTTTGGATTTAATGTATTGCAGTATTTTGGCAAAATAGAACATCTTAGTCCCATGCCTAGGTTTACCTTCCTTCCACCATTGTTGCACATGAGGTCCGAAGGAAATGTCTCTAAGCCACATTAATTGAAAACGAAAAGGAGAGAAACTCACATTGGTTTTCCACATTTCCACCATGATAGGCCAATGATCCGAACCAACATTATTAAGAGTCTTCACTTTAGGAATGTGACCATGGATTAAGAAATTTTCAGAGAGCAAAAACCTATCCAATCTCTCCATTATACAAGCTAAGCCTTGCCTTCTATTAGACCAAGTCATAAGGCCATTATCTGGTTGGATATCCACAAGATGGAGGTTTGCAATATATTCGCTCATGAGGTCAGTACTTTTGTCCAAATTTCTATTTCCCCCTTTTTCTCATCCAGAGAGAGGATGGTATTGAAATCTCCTCCGATCAAGATCCAAGCTTTAGGAAAATGAGAGATAATATGAGTAATATCCTTCCACTGTCTTCTTTTTTCCTCCAAAGAAGTCGAGGCATAAACAATAATGCAGAGCATAATCTGGTTGGAATGTCTACTTTGAATAGCTATAGCCAACAAACCCCAACTGCCAACCATATGGTGAATAACTACCTCTTTTGGGTCCCAAAGACAAGCAATGCCACCCGAAGTCCCTTGGGAACTGAGGGAAACCACTTTTCCAACTGGCCAAATTTTACCGGCAATTAAGTCCATATCCTCCATTGACATTTTTGTTTCTTGAAGGAAAACAAGATGTGGATGATTTATCCGAATCATTCTTCTAATTTCATTTTGTTTTGAAAGACTCCCTTTGAGTCCTCTAATATTCCAAGTGATGATCTTCATTAATACCAGGGCTAAAAATGTTGGGAAGGGCATTAATCTTACCTTCCTCTACAAGCTTTTCACCTTCTTTTACCATATGATATTGATTGGTCTTGCGACCTACTTTTTGATTAGAATCCATCTTCAATTTTTTTTTCCTTGTTTCTTGACTTATTCCAATTGAATCTGAGATGGCTTCTAACCTTGAAGAATGCTCATACACAACCAAAATTTTACTAGATGGTTCAATGGAGTCTATATTGGGACTTGCATTATTTGAAGTTTTGACATTTGAAATATTGTTTTTCTTGTGTAAATTTTCTCCTTTTTTTTTCTCGTTGAAAACCTTTGATTTGTTGGTTTGTCTCTTGAGTTCTTTCCTTCATATTTAAACTGTGTTTCTAAGATTTCAGTTTCCATTATTTCCTCTTCCTCACTTGGGACATCATTTGTGGAAAGGATTTCAAACATATTAGCAAATGACTTTGATTGATCCTTCATTACTGGTTTTTTCTGAGTGTTCTTCTTCTTAGGTATTTGGAAACCTCGCTGAGTTTATATCTTCTTTCTTTTGATCAGGAATTTTATTTGGGCAAGCACCGGCCAAATGACCATATTCATGGCAAATTCTACAACGAAAAGGAATGTTCTCATAGTCCACTACTTGCTCCCAAGTGTCTTCCCCAAATTGTAATGTGATATTTTTAGGTAGGGGTTTGTCAAAATCCATTAAAACACAAATTCGAGCATAAATAATATGTTCAAAATTTTGAGTACAATCAATAGTCATCATAAAAGTTCCTAAAGAGTTTCCAATTGAAGAAAAAAAAGTAGGATTCCAAAATTCAATAGGGAGGCCAAAGAGTCTAACCCACACGGGAGCTATAGAAGGCATCTCTTCTTCTGGCTTTAAATTTAGTATGCCAGGGCTTCATGAAAAGCCCCGCCCTTCCAAAAACCAAGGACCCCCTTGAAAAGTTTTCTCTCTATCTTCATTATTAGCAAATAAAACAAGAAAATAACCATTTGGATAAATAGAGATTTGTAACTCACCTTTAGTTTTCCAGCTTTTTGCAGCCCAGACTTTGAAAGCAGATAGACTCGGACGAAAACCCACGAACCGACAAATTAGTCCTCTTTTTTCCAAATCTTCAATGCCAGTCCGAATGTTACCCATATCAAGCTTAACAATAGGAGTTCCATCACCTGCTTTAAGACATCCCGACTCCGTTTTCCTCGGGATCAATCTTAGGCATTCTTAGAGGTTTATGAGAAGCCCTAGTATTGATATTAGCATTGGGCTGAGGCTGTCCACCACGAAGGGCATCCCTAAAATTCATTTTTGGGACCGAGTCTTCAAAATTCTTACCCTTGACAGGGGTTTTCACAGTAGAATTATTTTGTGGGTGCACCTTAGCACCAGATTCACTTGAGATATGAGCCATTTTTTGATCAACTTGCTTGAAACTTATTTCGTGGTCTCTTTAATCCTTGCCCTAGACGCCGTGGAAAGGTATGGTTTTCACTTTTCTTTTGTGCAGCAAATTGGAAGCCGTTGTCACTCAAGTTCACAGTATGATCTATTGAAAGACAAATTTCTAACCCATCTTGTATCCCCTGCAACATTTCTTGCTAAAATATTGAGCATAAACCACAAAAATATTGGCCGCTAGGGCCCGAAGGCCCTAAAAACCAACCTCCGGAGCCGCTTGCACTCAACCCGGATGAAACCCTCGCATAGCCGCTTGCCAAATATATCGTTCACACATAGGGATGCGCTAGGATCTGTGTTGCTCCAAATGATATGAAAATTGGTGGAGACGTTCTAGGGTTTTTCAGGCATCTACCCTCAAAATTTTAGCTCAATCCGAGTTCGGATGAGTGAGATATGGCCGAAACGAGTTCGGCAGTTTGGGCAGTCCTGCGAAAAACGTCTCTCTCGACCATATTTAACTTGCATCTCTAAAAAATAGATTTTTCTTTTTCTTAAAACTAGCATTTCTATTATAGTTTGATATTATTAATTAGGAGATAAAATATCTCTTTGCCAATCTCTTAGATTTTTAATTTTCTTAGATAAAGATCAATTATAATTATTTACATCTTATTTTTTTTTAAATAAATAAGTTGAGATTAACAAGGTAATGTCCCTATTAAGAGAAATTAATAGATAATGATATTATTAATCTAATTTTTAGATTATTTAATGTTAGTAAAAATATGTAAATTTTCTTTAACTAAGATATATTTCAACCTTTATGCATTGTTATACATATAAGAAATGTGTTGGCCCTTGTATATTTGTTTTTGAAGTTTACTATGGTTCTTGGTGAGGAAAAATATACATTTATTATCCTTGAAAACATCATATTTGCCATCACCTTATCCAACCTTTTAATATTTTTCATTGGAAGTCGTCAAAATTAAATTTTACAAACCACACTTTTCAAAAAAAAAAAAAAAAAAAAAAATATATATATATATATATATATATATATATATATATTCAAATATATATTCAATAAGTTTACACATGTTTTTATGAGGGGTTATGGTCCACTCATATTGAGTGGGGTTTGAACCTTGGACCTCTCAAAGAGAAGCTAAAGCCTTTACCACTACATTAAGCTTGCAACTTCAAATATTTTCTTTTTACCATGAATGAGAGAAAATACTTGCCATTAATTACCTCGTAGTTCAATATTACATATATGTTCATATCATATCATATAACGAAATGACTAGCACATCTTCTTCCATGACTAAGACTTCTTATGATGAACACTATGCTTATAAATATTATAAAATATATAAAAAAACTCGACTCCGAAAGTAAATATTTTTATTGGTTGGCTATTGAAAATAAATGTTTAACAGTAAAAAATCTTTGCAAGATGGGGATGGCTTGATCAGTAGATGCTACTTGTGTAAAGCTTCACAGGAAACTTGTCAACATATTTTTTCCATTGCCCCTTCTCAGTTTTAGTAGTTTCTCAGGTGTTGTCCACTTTGGATGTCAGTCAGGTTTTACCAAACACTATCTCTGATATGTGCCTGTAGTGGACTCCTTTAAAGTATCCTCGGTTGGAAAAACTTTGGTATTTATTGCTCTCACATTTGTTTTGGATCATCTGGTAGGAATGCAATCAGAGAGCTTTCAAGAATTCAAGGCATGATCTAGATCGGGTTTCTTCTAGAGCTCTTGGACCTGTTGTGGAGAATGTGTCTAATTGTTTCCCGGATATCAAAGTGGGTTATTTGGATGAAAACCTTGTGGAGGCTAAAATTGGCTTTCCAACTTCTTGCAAGTCATCTAAACCGCTTGCTACCTCGATGTGCTCAACCACCTCATGGTGCCCTCCTCCTGAGGGTTGGGTCAAATTGAATTTTGATGGTGTCTCGAAAGGAAATCTAGGCCCTGCAACTGCTGGTGGGGTAGTTAGAAATTTTAAGGGGGAGCTGATTGGTGCATACACAAAAAATATTTCTATCCAAACCTCTCATTTTGCTAAAGCCAAGGGTCTCCTTCAAGGGTTACTATTGGTAGAAACACTTAAATATCAAAAAATCATTGAAGGGGACTCTTTAAATCTAGTAAATATTGCCAATTCTATTAGCAAGCCTCATTGGAGCATTTCAAATATTCTAGAAAAGGTGTTTAGAATTCTGAAATCAAGAGAGAAGTTCAAAGTTCAACATATTTATCGGGAAGGCAATAAGGTGGTGGATTATATGGCCAACTTGGGTCTTTCTCAACAAGGCTTGAGGGTTTGGTTGGATAATTTCCCCCAAGACCTTGAATATCTTGTTTTTGATGATCACGGTTAGTTGTTGGTTGTGCATGAGGCTTGGTATGGGAGCTCACCTCGTGGACTCTTTTCTGGATGTTTTATTTTATGTTTGATTGGGTGGGTCATATTAATTGGTGATCTTCACAAGTCCCCTAACCTTTTTTAGCTGAATATCATTGGTTGGGCATATTTGTGTGGATGTTGGTCAGAATTTTCTTGGCCTTGGTCCCAATGGTGTCCTCGTTGTATGCTATTCTAGCGATATGGTGATGTGGTGATGTGTTTATATATTTTGAAAGAAAAGAACTCTGCTCTTTTGGGTACATTGCAGGTTGTGGTCTCCTTTGTCAACAAGATCTAGGACGTGGTTAACAAGCGGATGGATATGGCAACCTCAAACTAGCTCTGCTATGATGTTATTTTGGTAGTTGATATCAGGTTATATTTTATGTTGGTTGTATGGGGCCCTCTTTGTTTTGTTTTGCTGAGAGAGGCCTAGTTCCTTTAGCTATTGTTATCCGGATTTTATGGTATGTTGTTTGTATGGGACCCTCTCTATTTTGCCTTGTTGAGGGTGGCCTGTTATTCCTACCCCTTGGCTGGTTTTGATTTAGTGTTGTAGTTTAGTGCATTATCATACCCTATCTCAGCCTATTTTAATAGATTTGTGGACCTCAAAACCCCTTCGTTTACCAAATAATTAAAAAATACAAATCAAAACTGACTAGCATATATTCTTCCATGACTAAGACTTCTTATGATGAACACTATGCTTATAAATATTATAAAATATAGGAAACAATACAAATCAAAACTTGAATGTGATTTTCAAACTTAATTTAAAAACTCCTTATAAAAGTATTAGGCTTCTTAGCAAAGACCCCTTCCCCCAATGCGCCCCCAACTTTATGTTTTGATTGTTATTGTATGTTTTCAAGAAAAAAAACTTATTTTTAAAAATTCTATAATTCTTTATATATCCATAAATTCTAACAACTAAGAAAAAGGCCCATCCTCAACAAAATGTTTAATACTTTAACTTTAAAACAACTTATGTAACATTTATTTAATTTTGATAATACCTATAAAATAATCTAATTTTTATTTATTAATAAATCATCTCTAAATATTAAAAATAAATAAATAATAAAAAATTGTGCCCCCAACTTTATGTTTTGATTGTTATTGTATGTTTTCAAGAAAAACAACTTATTTTTAAAAATTCTATAATTCTTTATATATCCATAAATTCTAACAACTAAGAAAAAGATCCATCCTCAACAAAATGCTTAATACTTTAACTTTAAAACAACTTATGTAACATTTATTTAATTTTGATAATACCTATAAAATAATATAATTTTTATTTATTAATAAATCATCTTTAAATATTAAAAATAAATAAATAATAAAAAATTGATATTCGAATGCTTTTAAATCCTACTTGCATAAGAAAACTAAAAGGTATATGGTTTCTTCTTCTTTAAAAAATCTCACCCAAAATGCTTTTGCTTTGACTTGCTAACCAAATAATTGTTCAAACCTTAGGTAGGTGCTCACATGACCATACACTCTTTCTCTTTCCATGTAAGTCATTGCACATATGGGATTTAAATTACTCCAAAGTTGCATATGCTAATTTGAGTGAACATTTAACATTTTTAATATATTCAAAACTAATTTATTATTCTATTTAAAAAATTGGACAAAAGAGTTCTTGAAGTATCTTTAGGTACTCATTTACATTTTTTTTAAATCTTCTCCCTCAACCAATGTATTAATAAAAATCAAAGAATTGTAATTTTTTTTTTAATTTAGCGAATCTTTTACGAGGTCACCTTGGTATGAGAAACCACGATCAAGGGGTTCTACACCGTCAAAATCACCCAGGAGTCACGTTGAGTCACGTCCGGCCTCGACTGCACCAACATTATCAACTAGGTTTTGGGTACTCGATGTGTGTTTAGTAGGGTGAAGATTCAAACCAGGGACCTCACTTGGAGGATTGCCCTACCCACTCCAACTCACCTACAACACACAAATAAAGAATTATAATTATTTTTTTTTATGAAAGGCCATTTTAATTATAAAAATAAAAGTCCTTTATAGCAAAAAAAAAAGTGTGGGTGGAGAAAAAATCACACCTCGAATGCCATTAACTTATCCTAATAGTGGATAAAGAAAAACAAACTACACCACACGGGCACCACGACCATCAACAATAAACTAGAAATATTCTACATCCAGAAAGGTTTTAAAGAAGGGGGTCCGTGGTAGACAGGGCCTTATCCATTTGAAGTGGGTGGTTCCCCCCACCCATCAAAGTTCTCCTCACCCCAACCTGAAGCATGAGTAATTGGAGAAGGACAAGACCAACCAAAAATATGCCCATGGTTGCTTGAAGTCCCCCAACCATAATTAGGCACAAACACAGATTGTGGAGTGATCACAGGTGCAGAATGTTAGGAGGTGTACATATCTGACTATTGTAATGGGCCTCCATAGTCATAGGATCTGCTCCGAGGAGGTTGACACCATGCACGATCAGGATGTTGGCATGAATGGGATCTAGCTAGGTGAGGAGGTGAATGATCAGGGACATCCCTATTGATAGTACAAGGAGCGAACCCCATTATTTTAGCAAAGCATACAAATGGTCCAACTCCATAGCCATATTTTTAGCCTGGTCATATATCTAAAACCACACATCATGAAAAACTTTGAGTTAGCAAACAAAAAATCCTGATATGGATCAACCTGCCTAAAAATAATCTTGTTTCTAGATTTCCAAATTTGAAATAGAAGGCTGACTCTGAAGATTTTCTACACTTCCCTCAGTGAGAGAAAAAACTGAATGGGATCACCTAGAAGGACATGATGCCAAGAAAGTTGTAGGGACATAAATGGGGTAAAGAAAGAACCCACCCAACTCCAAGTGAGACTGGCCCATCTACATGCCCAAAAAATATGCATATAAGACTCTGGTTCTTGAAAAAACGGGCATCGGGGCTCAGACACCCCCATATAAGAAAGTCTGCGATCAAGGGGTAAACCCTGATACAATAAGCTCTAGGTGAAAAAAGCTTTCTTTGGCTCCATATAAGACGTCCATGCTGAATGAAATCTGGTTTTCCACCTAGAGGGTGATGAGAGAAGGTCCCATTTGACATTGAGTTTGGGCACCATGGGTGTAGTTGGTGTAATCCAGTAATAACCCTACCTAGATCTGTAGTTGAGCAAGGAAGTGCTCTTATAACAGGCCTAATATTTCCACTAGGGTTTCTACGATCTGAAACCTAATTTTTGCCATATGGAGAAAGGTGTATGGTCCAAAACAACATCATACGTAGGCTTGTCAGCGTTGGATAAGTGAAACATCCTTTCAAAATCATTCTAAGAAATATAGTATCTATTTTCCCTGGAGTAAAAATCTACAATGGCGACAATTCCCCGCTTAAAAACTTTTTGGGCATGGACCCAGGGAACTTGGCCCAATGACTTACCCTGAAGCTTGAATACATGGGACCACCATAAATTGAGAATATTAATGGAAAGGACTTTATGTGAATGGGCATCCTTCCAAAAAATCTAAGGGTTTAATTGTTTCCAAGCCTTCCATATGCTTTTGATGACAAAGGATCCATGGATTTTAATGAAAACTGGGACCAACACTAGAGAGGGCAAATCCATTCTTGCCCAAACTCAACGGTTGAGGGGAAGCCCAACCGAGATGCAATGTTTGATAATAACTTTCCATGCTTTAGGTCATTTAAGAGCCCGCACAATCCATTTAGCACATAGGACTAACCCTTGATGCTTACAATCCAACAAACCCATACCCCCTGCTTGTCGTGGGAGACAACAAATATCCCAAGCCACTTTATGAAAGCCCTTTCACTCAGACCCACTAGTCCACAAAAAATCTCGTAGTAATTTTTCAAGTCATTTGTAACAAGCCTGGGAAGGGATCTAGCAAGACGAGTAATAAACATGCATGGAAACCAACACTTTCAAGCAAATTTGAAAATTTCCAACAAGAGATAACTTCTTAGAATTCCAATATTCTAGCTTGCTTTCGACTTTGCTGATGACATAAGGCCATAATTTGGATGGAGAGTTGTGAAAGGCAAAAGGAATGGCCAAGAATTTGAAGACTTCTCTAGGCTGAATTCAACTCCACTGCACATGCTGAATCTAGTGGAGAAAAGGCTATATGGATTACCTATAACATGAGGTTTTCCTCCATTGGATATTAGACCCGAAGGCTTTGAAAAAAATATCAAGATAAGATAGGGCTTCAAAAAGGGATTGTTCATCCTCATTTAGAGTAAGAAAGGAATCATCAAAAAAATGGCCGTTAATGAGTTGACCAACATTCTCAGGAAGGGAATTACCCTGAAGCATCCCAAGAGAAGCACAATGAGCCAAAAGATAACCAAAATTGTCTATTGCTAAAATGAATAGTGAGGGGGCCAAAGGACAGACCTGCCTTATTAAAATATGCAAGCCAATAGCGTCAGTTTGAAATTTTTGAGAGAAAGCACAACTGATGAATCCTGAAAAAGCATTTTAATAGAGGAAATAAACTGACCAAAGCCAAGAGCTTCCAACATGGAAAGAATGGAAATCCACTCAATTCGATCATAAGCATTTTCAAAGTCAAGCTTTAGGAAGAGGGCATGTTTACTGGACCTGCGAGCCCATTCCATCCCTTCCCAAAAAATGAGAACATTGTCCAAAATATATCGATTCTAGACAAATCCAATTTTCTCAGGCCTCACAATAGAGGGGAGCAAGGGCCTAATCCATAAAGCAAGTGCTTTGAAAATGATATTGTAGTTGACATTAAGCAAAGTTATTGGCCTCCAATTTGTAATGATTTTTTATCCCTAGAATTTGGGATAAACTTGATATTGCCCTTATTGATAATAGCACCTAAGAGGCCAGAATGCAGGGCTTCTAAATATACTTTATGCAAGTCAGGACCAACAAACTCCAAGCAATTTTTGTAAAATTCACAGGGAAGCCATCAAGCCCTGGGGTCTTTGCATCTACCATTTGAAATAGGGCATTTGCAAGATCCTGCTCTAATAGGGGTAGTTCACACTCATTCTATTGTGCTGAGGAGAGGTAAGTTGGGATAACCTCTTTGCAACATTGAAGGCCTAATTATCGTTTAGGGGTATATGGTTGAGCATCAAAAACATGAGAATAATATCATGTAAATTCAATTGCTATCTCAGGAAAAGAGGTGGTGTGAACCCCATTAACCAATAAATCTTTGGATTGAGTGAAGTGATGCGAAGGCCGAAGCCTCTAGAAAAACTCTTTAGAAATATGATCACCCACTTTGAGCCAATGCAGTCTAGCTTTAATCTGAGCCCCTCTAGCCTCATACACTTTAGCCACTTTGAGCTCATGCCAGAGTTGAGCGACATGGGCTTCAATGATGAAGTCAAAAGGAGAGGCTCAATACGAAAGGAGGCCTGAGCAAGCTCATTACACAAAGTAGTATTATAGTGACGACGCAGCTGCACCACCTTATTTCCCAGGCTTCTAAGCAGAGCAGTGGTATGAAAAATGGCATCATTCCACCACTCAATCCATCCTAAATATCCATTGGGTCTGGGTACAATATTCCAAATCCTTTGGATGTGACAAATAGTGGTTTCATGTT
This sequence comes from Wollemia nobilis, assembly GCA_028583015.1. Taxonomy (NCBI): domain Eukaryota; kingdom Viridiplantae; phylum Streptophyta; class Pinopsida; order Araucariales; family Araucariaceae; genus Wollemia; species Wollemia nobilis. The sequence continues at coordinate 3,803,234 of JAQPPZ010017101.1, read as the reverse complement.
GTAAGAAAGAAGTGTTAAGAAAAAACTAAGCATGAGTAGGCCATTTATGGGTGGAGGAAACATGAACAAAGAGAATTATGGGGGAATGATTAGATGAGACCATACCAAGAATGGTTTCAAAAAATGGGACTGAAGGAAGCCGACAAGAAAAATAAAACCCATGCTGGTCTGACAACATAGCCCTATCCAACCTTTTTAAAACTCTTGTGGGACCTGACTAAAAATTAGACCACGTGAACCACAAATGCTCAGGAAACTGATCCACAGAGAAAAAACCATTGGGATCGAAGACCCCCAGTTTATTTTTCATAAAATACCAAGCATATCGTTCTCCCGAGGCCCACCTATTGGGGAGCTGGCCCATTTTATCATAAGGATTCTTGACCATATTGAAATCACCACACATCAACCAGACCATGGTAGGTAAGGACAAAGCACACCATATCCATAGTGCACATCTATCTTGGACCTCATTAGAGGCATAAATATTAATAATACCAAAGGAAAAATCGTCGACTTCAAGTAGAATCCAAACCATGTGGTGAGAGGGGTTAGAACCCCATGTGACAAAATTGCTCACCCACATATTATTAAGAAAAATGACAGTGCCTCCGCTATCGTGATTGTGGTTGGTAGTATACATCTGACTACGAGGCCATAACATAGAATAAGTAGATTGCAAATTGAAACATGCCACTTTGACTTCTTGTAAACACACAAAATTTGGATGACCATAGAGACTAGAACAGGTAGTGAGCTCATCCCGAACAATGTAACAACGAACAAGATCCATCAACCCACACACATTCCAGGAGAGAAACAACATTAAAAAGAGTCAAGTTGCATAACCCCACTGGCCTCAGTCGCATTATATGACAATAGTGATGAGCACCAGAAATGCTCATATTTTGTACACATTTTCTTGATCATTATGCGGTTGTATAATAAGGATTGCATACATTTATAAATGATTATATAGATATTTGATTAAATTATGCATGTTATCTAATTTGTGTGTTTTCAGTGTGTTTTGTGGGATTACAGTTGGTTTAGTTAGATTTGGATCAGTTGAGGTCTTTTTGATGGACCTGGCACTTTTTTTGTTTGGGGATCAATGCAGAGAACATAGGCTGCCTTCCTATTCCAGGAAGGCACCAAGAGAAAGTATGTGCCTTCCTCTTCCAGGAAGGTGCAAAGAGAATGTAGGTGCCTTCCTCTTCCAGGAAGGCGCCAAGAGTAAGTAGGCACCTTCCTCTTCCAGGAAGGCACCAAGGAAAGATAAGCGCCTTCCTCCTCCAGGAAGGCACCAAAGGGAAGGAAGCGCCTTCCTCTCATAAGGAAGGCACCGATGGGAAGGCACCACGACAGGCAAAGCACCTTCCTCCCATAAGGAAGGTGCCACTAGAAGACAAGCACCTTCCTCTCACAGAAGGTGAGCGCCTTCCTAGGTGTCACTAGAAGGCAAGCGCCTTCCTCTCACAGGAAGGAACCAACAGAAGGTAAGCGCCTTCCTATTCCAGGAAGGCACCATGACAGTAAGACACCTTCCATATAGGTAAGGCACTCGATATACTTAGGCACCTTCCTCATAGAGAAGGCACCTCTGTTCTTCGCCTGTTGACCAGATTTGCACGACGTGGATAGCAGCGGTTGGTGCAGTTATAACTCTACATCATGTAGAGCTAAATTGGAGATTGCACCAATATATGAAAGTGTCTTACCAATGCCAGGCGAAGTAAAAACCAATCAGCGAACACGCCGTCCTTAGAACCAAATGCTAGTTTTAAGCAGACGTCGATTGCATTCACCAAACTGTCTTAATTTAGTCTAGGATGAATCGACTGTTGTAACCTCTTTGTAATAGAAATTTTGTGGGTGTGTTATATAAACACACATAGACCATTCTAAGAGATATAGATTGATATATATTGATATAGATTTATATAGAGATATAGAGACAAATAGATATTGTAACACTTTGATAAATATATTACAGTTCTAAGAGTTCTAAGCGTGTGTTCAGCTGGGAGGAAGCTGCTAGAGCCTGGGCCCACTCCAAGCCAGTATTTCTTCCCCACTTTTCTTCTATTTTCTAGATTATTTTATTGCTTTTATAGGGTCATTTACCGCATTGCTATTTCCAGTATTTGCTATAGATTCATTTTCAGGAATGTGTGAATGTTTTATTTCTGTAAATTTAATTATTTTATTCTTATGTAAATTATTGATGAGTGCATGAGTGATTGAAAACCATTTTTGAAAACACCCCCCAATAGTAGAATTAGCGGACTCATCTCAAGTGGTATTGTAAGCAATATTATTCAGACCCTTCGCAAGTTTACGAAGCTCCCTGGGTTGATAAATTAAATGCACGGGCATGTGACAAAAGTAGGAAAAGTTAACCTTGTTTGGCCCGCAATATTTTGGCACCGTTTCTGGGGAAGCATCTCAACTAGATTATTTACAATACCCTAAAACCTTCCATCTGACCTTGAATGAGTTCTTCGAGAAGAAGAGGATCGAACAGTCAGTTTATAAGAACCAATCCATCAGAACTAGAGTCATCCGAGCATTCTAAATTTGAATTAGACTCGCCTGACCCATAAGCAATCCATTGGAGTGAGGAACCGCATTTTGTGCAAAGTGCCTCCTCATCCCATTAATGTGGGGAAGAATGAATCATCATAAATCCCCTATTTAATAGGACTCCCTTAGAGGAAGCCCTTTTGTGGAAAGTTGTATAAGATCGTATGATCTCACCAGAAAACCTTAGAATTTTGACTCAGAAAGTCTTAAATTATCATAAGGCCATAAGCACTGCATTAGAAACCACATTTCCTAAAAAAATGACTGATAACGATGAAGTTTCATCTGGATTTAGTTTCTCGATAAAGGAAGGAGTAGGAGATGCCAAAATGAAAAACATATCCCCTGCTCACCTTTCGACCTTCAGAGGATACCCAACTGAGGACCCTGACTTGTTTTTATTTAAGTTTGATGTCTTATGCAGGTCTGTGGACTACAAATCCGATATGCATAAGCTAAAAATATTTCCTTCTACATTGGACGATGCAGCTCTACGGTGGTTCATTGGTTTGGGAGACAAACACATTGCCATGTGGGACCAAATGAAGAGGCTCTTTTTAGAGCAATACCAAGATTTTGGGAGAGCAAGAGACTCTAGGGAGGAGGTCCTGAGCATGACACAGAAAGAAGATGAGTCTCTTGAGGAGTACTGGGAGAGATTCAACTTTAATCTTCAATGATCTCCTCATGTGAGACTATCTAATAAGTCCCTCAAAAGCATATTTTTGAGAGGACTTACCAATGAATCACTGGAGGCTCTTAACATGATCTTCGAAGGTGATGTCTACCAGCATGCTATGGAAGACATCCGAAAACTATGCCGAAACTACTCAAGAAGGTGAGGCAAGGCCACCTCTAGAACCATGAAAGCGATTGCTTTAGTTACAAAGACAGAAATAGGTAACATGCTAGAGGATTTAAAGAGCGAAATGCTCTCATCTCTAGCATTGCAGATGGATATGTTGCTATTAGAGAAAAAGAAGCAAGAAAATGATGCAACATTGGCTTATTTCTATCCACAATGCAGAGGGAGGCATGCAAAGAATGCATGCCCAGAGAACAAAGTCAAAGTATGCGTAGTTTGTAGGCTGAATCATAAAACATGATTGTGCCCACAACTACCCAGTAATCAGGAGGAGGCTGCAAGCACAAATGCCTATTTCATAGGCAATCAAAAGAGTTGGCCATAGCCCCCTATGGGGAATATGCCAACTAGAATGCCACCATATGGGGGAGGGCCATACATGCACCAAGGACCGCCTCAACCACCTAACATGGGGTGGTGGGGGCCATCACCCTGGTCTAACGCACCCCCAGCAACATTCCCAAACCAGCAGCCATGGATGCCATATCCATATCCTGGGCAACAGTGGAGAGGCCACACTGTGTGGAATCAGGCTCCATAGAATGTAGCACCTGCTCACCCCAAACAGAATTTATCGATATTGCTAGCAGTGAGACCTGCGCATCTACCCACACAATCAATGACAAATCTGAATAACAGGGTGAACCAGCCAGCATACAACGTGGAGGGTGAGATGTATCCTATGTACAATATTCAGCTTAGGTCAGGTAGGCAGCTAGGAGTAGGAACACCTCCACTGGTAGAAGAGGAGGAAGAGGTAGAAGAAACACCTTTGGTAGAGGAGGAAGAAACACTTGAGAGAGCGAAGGCTTCATTTCTCAATCGGATGCAAGAATAGAGAAAAGTAATGCAACCAAAATTCGACATCTTGTCAAGCTTGAAGAACTTCACAATGACAATTCCATTATTCCAAGCAATCCGAGATGTTCCAATATATACCAAGGAAATCAGAGAGATGTGTCTAAGGAAGTCGAGACGAAGAGCAACCCAGACTATCAACGTCATGGGTAAACTAGTAGATTTTATGATGGGTAGAACATGCCATCCAAAGTATCCAGACCCAGGCAGCTCGATGCTAACTGTAAAAATTGAGGGACATTCCCTATCCAATACGTTGGTCGATCTTGAAGCAACCATCAATGTAATGCCTCAAGAGACCATGCAGAGACTACAACTCATGAACCTAAAACCCACCACAATAGTGCTGCAGCTAGCTAATCGATCGATCGTAGCATCGGAAGGGATGTTGGAAGACGTGATAGTAACAGTCAGCACATGGGAATACCCAATCAAATTTTTAGTCTTACAATACAAAACTAGGCTAGGTGATTACCCGCTCATCTTAGGGAGGCCATGGATGGCAATAGCTGATGTTTACATCAGCTATTAGGATGGGCTGATGACCATCTCCAATGGGTGAAACATTAAAAGGTTAACCATTTTGTCCCCAACATAGTCTGTCAACTCAGTAGGAGAACCCATGTTCACCGAGCATGGAAATTCAGAGTTGTCCATGATCCAGTCGGTGATGACATTGGAGTTGATAGAAGAAGACAAAGATGGTGCTATTGTGGAGTTTCTCCATGGAGAGCCCTCCATCTCCGCACCTGGATCGCCATTGACTGGCACCCAAGATCACCACATTTGGCAGATACATGTTGGGCCAGGAAGAACGTTAAATGTCAGCAGTAGGTTGATGCCCACACAACTAAAAAAATTAGAAGAGCTCCTGGTAAGGCACAAACAAGCATTTGCATGGGATTACTTAGATATTCAGGGCATCAGCCTAGAGATCTGTACCCATCGGATTTATCTAGATGATCAGGAAACTCCAAGCCGACAGCCACAAAGAAGAATGAACCCGACAATGAAAGACATTGTCAAGGAAGAACTGCACAAACTCTTGGCTACCGGATTCATATATCTAATTTTTGATAGTGAGTGGGTATCACCGTTAGTAGTGGTCCCTAAAAATAATGGGAAGTGGTGAATCTGTGTGGACTACAGAGCATTGAACAAATCAACCACAAAAGACCACTTCCCACTCCCATTCATTGATCAGGTCTTGGACACACTCTTGGGGAGGAAGTACTTCTCATTTTTGAATGGATTTAGTGGATACAACTAGATCCAAATAGGAGAAGAAGATTAGGATAAGACAACGTTCACCTGCACATGGGGAACATTTGCCTATAGGGTATTGCCTTTCGGACTGTGCAACGCACCTGCCACCTTTAAAAGTGCGGTGCTTAGCATATTCTCAGACATGATGGGAGACAGGTTTAAGGTATACATGGATGACTTCATCATCTATGGAGAAACCTTTGAGGAGGCAATGACAAACTTGGAAAGAGTGCTTGACAAAAGCAAGAAAAATAATTTATCCCTAAGTAACAAAAAATGCTTTATGATGATGCAAGAAGGCATCATACTGGGGCACCACCTCTCTGTAGAAGGAATAAAGGTTGATAAAAGGAAGATTGAGGTCATCAGGGACCTACTCAGCCCTAGAATGCAAAAATAGGTGAGGAGTTTTCTTGGATCAACTGGGTACTATCGACTATTTATCGCAAAATTTAGAAAAATTGCCAAACCACTACACACTCTATTATCTAAGGATGTGGAGTTCAATTGGACGGAAGACTGTGAGGAAGTGTTCTAATTTCTTAAGGAGAAATTGATATCTGCACCAGTTTTAAGAGGACCAAATTGGGCCATACCGTTCCATATCTACTATGATGCATCCAACGGTGCAATTGGAGCAGTCCTCGAACAAAAATATGGCAAAGAATTTTATGCCATTTATTATGTCAGTAAAAACTTGGCAGGAGCAGAGCTCAACTACACGATGATAGAGAAGGAGTTCCTCATAGTTGTCCATGCTATAAAAAAATTCCACCACTATATCATCGGATATAAGGTATTTGTCCATACGGACCACATGGCTATCAGATACCTAATGAGCAAGCCGGCCATTGGCCGAAGAATTATCATATGGCTATTGCTACTGTAGGAATTTGACATCACCATAGTCGACAAACTAGGCAAGGATAACGTCGTGGCAGATTTTCTATCCAGATTAATCCCAGAAGACCATCAAGCAATGGAAGACCAATTTTTGAATGAACATTTGTTCACTATTAGTGAGAAAACCCCATGGTATGCAGATATAGCCAATTACTTGGCCACCGGAAGGACCTCACCTGCTCTCTCTTTTCGAGAAAAGTAGGCAATCATAGAGAAAAGTGCATCGTTCCTATGGATGGATGACCTCCTATTTAAAATAGGATGTGACCAAATTATAAGAAAATGCATAGCAAAATAGGAGTTCTCAGAAGTACTCAAAGCATGTCATGACGAACCATGCAAAGGACACTTTGCAGGGAAATGAACTACCTACAAAATCCTATAGGCTGGGTACTTTTGGCCCACTCTGTTTAAGGATGCGGCTACGTATGCCAGCAAGTGTGACGAATGCCAAAGGATGGGAAGACCAACCCATCGAGATGAAATGCCCCTCCAACCTCAGGTACACCTGGAACCTTTCGATAAGTGGGGCATGGACTTTGTGGGACTGTTTAATCCATCTTCGATGGGGAGGAGGTTTATTTTGGTCTGTATGGATTACGTTACCAAATGGGTTGAAGTTCAAGCATTGAGGGATTCAAAGAAAATAATGGTTGCCAATTTCTTATTTACCCATATTTTTACATGATTTGGGGTCCCTAGGGAGATAACAACAGACTAAGGGCATCAATTTACCTCCAAGTTGATCAACGAGCTGATGGAGCAATACAGAGTTCGGCACAATAAAACTACACCCTACCATACGCAGGAAAACGGGCAAGTGGAAGTGACAAATAGAGAAGTAGAGAACATCCTAACGAAGACCGTACAACAACACAGGAAATATTGGGCTACACGGTTGCTGAAGGCATTTTGGGCATATAACACCACATGGAAATCCACCACAGGCTTTACACCTTTCCAACTGGTCTATGGGGAAAATATGATGATGCCCATCGAATTTTAAATCAAGACACTGAGAACAACTTTAGAATTGAACTTGAGCTTGGATGAAGCTCAAAAACAAAGGATTCGATAGCTAGATCAGTTGGACGAAATCTGATTAGATGCTTTGCAGAGAATGAAAATTATATAGAAGCAAAGAAAGCAGTGGCATGATAGCCACATTAAGCTGAAGCAGTTCCAATAAGGGGAATGGGTACTATTGTACGATTCTCGGTTCCAAGAGAGGAAAGGCAAATTAATGTAGAGATGGATGGGGCCATATGAGGTGGTAGAGCTCATCAAGAATGGGGCAGTACACGTTAATACAATTGACGATAGTGACACCATGTTCACAGTAAATGTCCACCGACTACATCCCTATAACACATCTAAAACATTACAGGTAGAATCTAGAATAGGCGTGGGGAAGACCCCATCTTGTTAGATCTGGACCAAAATCTCACAGGTGAAATGGTGGGCATGGAAGTGCTCACCTAAAATTAGTTAATGTAGTTTTTTTTCTTACAGTGTATTTTTACAGGGACGACGCTCGCATGCAAGCTGCAGGCATCCTATCCTAGGGCCTAAAAGGCACGAAATGCATCTAACTGCCTTTATTTTCCTTTATTTTTTGGTTGCTTTTTGTAGGTGGAGGACCTAACAGCATGAGGAATAGGTATCTAGGAAACTAGGTCTAGTTTGGCTCAGCATTCCAACACCAGCACTCGTAGGTAGAAGCTGAGGCAGCATGAAGCAAGACTGAGAAGGCTTGATCACCCTTTCCCAGTCAATCACAACATGATTGCCAAAAATAAGGTGCATTCCTTATAAAGAAGGCACCCAGCCAAAAGAAGGATCCTTCCACATCTAGAAGGCATCCCGTCAGAAGAAGGCGCCTTCCTTATAAAGAAGGCGCTTGGCCAGAAGAAGGTGCCTTCCTTGTAAAGAAGGTGCCTAGTCAGAAGAAGGTGCCTTCCACATCAAGAAGGCGCCTTCCACATCAAGAAGGCACCTTCCACATCAAGAAGGCGCCTAGCCAAAAGAAGGTGCACAAAAAAAAAAAAAAATCCAAGGCGCCTTCCACATCAGGAAGGCACATCCAGCCAGAGGTGCCTTCCACATTGGGAAGGCACATACAGACCGAGGCACCTTCCACCATCGAAAGGCGTACCCAATTAGGAGCACCTTTCGTAGCAGGAAGGCGCCATCATCAAGAAGGCACCTTCCACCACCAGACGAGACATCCAATCAGAGGTGCCTTCCATCATCGGAAGGCACATCCATTTAGAGATCACCGACAACATCGAGAAGGTGCCACATCAATGCCTTCCACATGGTGAAGGTACCAAAGAATGCCTTCCATGTACAGCCAACACTTACACCTCCCGAACGCCTCGAGTGGAACAAAGCATCACATGAATGAGCGGAACTAGATGACCATACCCCTCCCTCATTTCACAAATCAATGAATTAGCGGCCTTCATGATGCCTAAAACACTGAATCAGGTACGTGCATGTTAATTCAAATTTTTATATAATTATTTATAAAATATGCAGTATCAAAAAATATACTACCGTCATAAAGATCATATCCCCCTATAGCAGGAACCGCATGCCAATGATATGGCGCCTTCCATAACTACTAGGGTTAGGTGCCTTCCCTATAAGAAGGTGCCTTCTTGAAGAAGGAAGGACAAAAAAAATAGCAGTAGTAAGGGAAGGCGCCATTGGAGTAAGGTGAATCACGTAGTGAAGAAGAATGAACCAGGTGATACGAACGAAATTAGAGGAGTGGTGAAGACACAGTTCGAGGCTGAGGGATGGCTCGAATACTATACTCTGGTCAATCAGGGCTAGGATATGGAGGCAGCCAAGGAGTTCATTGCCTCCTTGAGGGGCGATGTAGCCTAGGTGCGAGGGGTAGAAATTCTAGTCACCCCCGATTTCATCTCACAGGCGACTGGATAGCCCCTCACAGGGGAATGTGTATACAAGGGTGGACTGTTGAAGGCGTAGGCCGAGGTGCTGCTGCCAGGGGTGAATGTGCAGATAGAAAAGGAGGGGTTACCCAAAAATAGCCTCCTCATGAATCTATGAAAGATATTCGAGCAGGTTGCTCAATTCTTCACATGCAACGAGAAATATACCCATCTACACGCTAATCATGTGTAGTTTCTCAATCACCTGGTGCATGGAAGGAAGTTGAACGTGCCCTTCTACTTGGTGAATGCCCTGAAGGACAAAGCAGCTCAGTACCAAAAGGGGGCACTGTCCAACTTAGCCCACCATCGGCTGATATCGACATTGGTCTGCCATGCAGAAGCGCAGAGGCAGAAACCTGACACAGAGGGAGATGGTAGCCAAGAAAGGTGACACGATGCTATTACCAAAATAGGACAAGACGAGAGATGCCCTACAGAGGAAATAGCGAGTATCGGGTAATTGGCATTGCCCTATTTCATAGAGGAAAGAGGGCAGTCACCAGTGCCCAAAAACATAGAGGAAAGAGGGCAGTCACTAGTGCCCAAAAACATGGAGGAAAGAGGGCATTCCCTAGTGCCTGAGCATGAGGAATGAGCACCGCTTATTAGTGATGAGGAAGAGTTTCGGCCGACAGAACCAATCCCCAGGAGGAAATGTCTGCGGTGATTCCTCTTGGCAAAAGAAGAACAGAGCGACCCGAAAGTAGACGTTGCAGCCCAAACCCTTTGAGAATTGACAAACTGGAGCCCATAAGATGCAATGACTTTTGGGAATAATGACCAGGTCGATGCGGCCTTGGAGGAGGCACTCGAATGGCAAACCAATTGCTGGATGACCAAAAAAAATTTGGAGGACTGCCAGAACAAGCATGCAGGAGAGTTGAAGGAACGAGACGGACGGATCGCCCAGCTCGAGCAACTGGTTTGATAGTTGTGGGAGGAAAACCAAATGCTTGAGGACAGGGGAACAGAAAGAAGGGATGTGTCGACCCAAACTGATTGGGCGAAAGAAGTCCCGATGAATTCTCCCACATCTACCAAATGAGTATTCTCTTTGGGAGAAATTCGATTGGACGCTCGACAGAGTAGCCCGAAGGTAGGGGATAATTCCTCTGTTTTTGGGAGTGAAGGGGAGAGAAGTCCCACAATACCCCCTATCATCATCCTGAGTGATACAGAGAAGGACGATGGCCTCCAGCAGTAGATAGGACCATAGGATAAGGAGGAACTCCCTATACCTAAAGGAGTAGAAGAGCCTAAGGGGTCGACACCAGAAAAATAGGAGAATGCAGGGCTTACTCCTGAAGTAGCCAGATTATACAAGGCCCAAGTAGTACCTTCCAGGAGGGATAATTTAGATATCCCTCTTGCAGTGGTCAGAACTCTGAAGGCTGACCTTTGGCAAGCTTTTGAAGCTGCATTCCAGTCAGTAGAGACGATGCTGGCTAGATCACCGCTAGTAGCAGCCAGAACAAGAAAAGGACAGTCGATAGCCGCACCCTCAATTTTGCGTAGGAAAAGGTGAGCCACACCTTCAGATGCCAGCGTGCAGAAGAGACACACTCAGGCCACAGGTGCAACCGAATCCTCCAAGAAATGACAATGATGAAGGGTCAACAGGGCTACCTACATTTTTTATTCCATGAGGGCGTGGCATATGTTAGGCATGGGGGGATGATGAGGACAAAAAATGCTCATATTTTGTACACATTTTCTTGATCATTATGCGACTGTATAATAAGGATTGCATAATTTTATAAATTATTATATAGATATTTGATGAAATTATGTGTGTTATCTAATTTGTGTGTTTTCAGTGTGTTTTGTGGAATAGCAGTTGGTTTAGTTAGATTTGGATCAATCGAGGTCTTTTTGATGGACCTGGCACTTTGTTTCTTTGGGGATCAATGCAGAGAACATAGGCACCTTCCTCTTCTAGGAAGGCACCAAGAGAAATTAGGCGCCTTCCTATTCCAGGAAGGTGCCAAGAGAATGTAAGCGCCTTCCTCTTCCAGGAAGGCGCCAAGAGTAAGTAGGCACCTTCCTCTTCCAGGAAGGCGCCAAGGAAAGATAAGCACCTTCCTCCTCCAGGAAGGCTCCAAAGGGAAGGAAGTGCCTTCCTATCATAAGGAAGGTGCCGACGGGAAGGTGCCACGACAGGCAAAGTGCCTTCCTCCCATAAGGAAGGCACCACTAGAAGACAAGCGCCTTCCTCTCATAGAAGGCGAGCGCCTTCCTCCCATAAGGAAGGCGCCACTAGAAGGCAAGCGCCTTCTTCTCACATGAAGGCACCAATATAAGGTAAGTGCCTTCCTCTTCCAGAAAGGCACCACGACAGTAAGACACCTTTCATATAGGGAAGGCACCTGATATACTTAGGCACCTTCCTCATAGGGAAGGCACCTCTGTTCTTCGCCCGTTGACCAGATTTGCATGATATGGACAACAACGGTTGGTGAAGTTCCAAGTCTACATCATGTAGAGCTAAATTGGAGATCGCACCAATGTATGGAAGCATCTTACCAATGCCATACGAAGCATGAACCAATCAATGAACACGCCGTCGTTAGAACCAAATGCCAGTTTTAAGCATACGTCGATTGCATTCACCACACTGTCTTAATTTAGTCTGGGATGAATCGACTGTTGTAACCTCTTTGTAATAGAAATTATGTGGGTGTGTTATATAAACACATGCATACCATTCTGAGAGATATATATTGATATAGATTTATATAGAGATATAGAGATAGATAGATATTGTAACACTTTGATAAATATATCACAATTCTAAGAGTTCTAAGCGCGTGTTCAGCTGGGAGGAATCTGCTAGAGCCTGGGCCCACTCCAAGCCAGTATTTCTTCCCCACTTTTCTTCTATTTTCTAGATTAGTTTATTGCTTTTATAGGGTCATTTACCGCATTGCTATTTCTAGTATTTGTAGTAGATTCATTTTCAAGAATGTGTGAATGTTTTATTTTCATACATTTAATTATTTTCTTCTTACGTAAATTATTGAGGAGTGCATGAGTGGTTGAAAACCATTTTTGAAAACACCCCCTAATAGTAGAATTAGCGGACTCATCTCAAGTGGTATTGTAAGCAATATTATTCAGACCCTTCGCAAGTTTACGAAGCTCCCTAGGTTGATAAATTAAATGCACGGGAATGTGACAAAAGTAGGAAAAAGTTAACATTTTTTGGCCCACAAAAAATAGGTGATAGGGGTTATTCTTGAAGGTGTCCGTGGTGGTGGAGGAGAGAGAAGTTTTTCGTTGCTTGTCCAAATGAGAAATCTGCTCACCTCGTAGGGGGCTACGGGACCGTCGTCCTAAATTTTGAGAGAAACTTCCTTCAACTCTTGCCTCATCTAGAGAACCCAAGGGTACGGTGGACCGAATATCTTCATTGTGGTCTACAGACTCGAAGGCCAGATGAGGAGAGTGAGCATAGGTTGAATCCATAACCAACAGCTGCATGGGAGGCTTAGGTGCTAGGGCCTAAGCATATGTGGCCACTGTGTGCCCTACCTGAGTGGGCTTGCTACCTTTCCCTTTATTGCATGAAACCTCAGTCCATTCACCATATTTTAATGAAGGGTGTAGGGAAGTGAGAGATAATACAACACCAGCTATCGGGGTAGTCGCCTTGACCTTGAATGTTTTAGCCATCAAGTGGCAATCCTTAATACGGTGGGAGGCTGATTGGTAGTGGTAAAATGTATTAGGGAGGTTGATATACACCACACACTAATGAATACGGGTAGAACCAACCTGAATGTCAATATACTCCTTTAGAGTTTTAGCTAGATCAACCTTGATACACATTCTCCTACCAAGGTGGATCGACATGAACCGAGAGGGTTCATCACAGATAAATTCACCAAGGGTGGACACAATATTTTTTAGAAAGGCCCAGCATGCAGTGGGGAGGTCTGGGAGTTCTACCCAAATAGGCACTACCAGGGAAACAAAATTAGAAACTATGAAATCCTGGCTCCACCGTTGAAAAATGAGCAGTGAACTATTAATGTAACTAGGACCCTTATTGAGGACCTTCTGGGCTTGGTCAGGACTACCAAATTGGAAATGAAAAATCCTTAGAGAAATTTTGGACATGGTCGACTTGAATCCCATACGGACACCAATATTGCTCAATCCAATTCCTAAGGACATGCTCAGGGGGAATCTGACCCAAAAAATACCCTATAAGAGTATTGTTTTCAAACCAAGAACATGCATGATTGAATTTATGTAGAGGAATCACAAAATTAGGTTCAGAAATACCTTGTGGTACACCTTCAGAACAAAATTCCTGGGCCATTTGTTCGTCTTCAGAGCCATTCCTCTCGCCGCCAACTTCAGACGAAGCCGGAGGAGGAGAAACCGACATAATAACAGCCATGGAGCAAGCGCAACACAGAGTCCAAAATAAGTTCCCATAGAATGAATAGAAACTACCAGAAACCCTAGGACAACACACAGACCGACATGCACACAACCACCCAAAGAGCCTTTTTCAGAATTGTAATTATTGTTCACAGAGTTTCAATTTCAAATTTTTAAAAGTCAAAACAAAATCAAACCAACCTTTTTCATTTTGTATTACATAAAATTATATAATTTTAACACATTTTTAAATTTTAAATTATTATTTTTAATAATTATTTATTTTTATGTCGTATTTTATACAATGACTTTCTATATAAAAATAATTTGGTAAGTTTAACAAATCTAATGTGCATATTTAAAAATAAAGTAAAAAATTCTCTTAACTAAAAGTCATTCTACTACATAATTCACAATGAAAGAACTATGGATAAAAAAACATACTAATTTAATAGTAGTTGTTCTTCTTAGACATAGGATTATACAAAAGCATAATAATGAAAGTGACATCACTAGTATAGTTATAAACTAAAATTATTTGTATTTTTAAATATTTAAGATTTAATATTATATTTAAGCTAGTTTTAATTATTTATATTTTATTATTAAAATTGTATCATAAATATGTAATTATATTTAAATTTATATTAAAAAAAATATATTTAATAATTTTTTATTTCATAACTTTATTTTATTTTAATTTATATGGATTTTATTTTTGTATACACTCATACATGTGTGATGACCTACCATTAATTTAGTTTATAGCAAGACTAAGACAACTCATATAGGGATTAAAACTTAAACATGAGCCTTCTCCACCATAGACAATCTACGATAAGCACTCTAGTTTAAATAAACAAATAATAAAAGCTTATTCATTTCCTTAGGAATCTATAAGTAAATTTTTATTTTATTTATTATTATTGGTAAAATCATCTTGTAACTATTTTAATAAATGAAATTCACATGGTTAGATAGTTAGAAGGTGTAAAGCTTCAAAAACCGTGCATTTAATCTATTGCAATTTATAAAAAAATTGATAAAGAAAACTAGGTAACCATTGAGATAACAAGATAACAAAAATGGGGTGCTCTTATTATTAATGAAATGAATCTCGGTTACAATACATCCCTCTTAGGGATACCAAATTTGATACAATATTACAAAGTATGTAGCCCCAAATGGGAAAGATGCACTCCACAAGGTCTTTGCTCTTCCACTATTTTGATTATAGAGGGTTTACTTGCAATATCTGCTTTTGCTGCTAAGAAGATGGATCTTGGTGATGTATAGCTCTTGAATAGCCCTCTAACTTGCACACAAAGAAACTATAATAAAGGTAAATAGCATATGATGCCTCTCGAAATGAGGCTTGTTTCTTGAATAATGCAAAAAATAAAGCAAATGCGTAAAGTAATGATAAAATACATGAAAACAGGAAAGAAATATAAAAATACTGAATGTAAATGCAGTTAATCTAGGTTGTAAATCCAAATTGAAAGGTTGCTAATCTGATCTAATGCTAAAAAAGATAAATCAAGACATCAAACTGAGGTCATTGCTGATCAGATTGGTGGGCTCTATTAGTCGTTGTCGACGTCGACGGTGGCACCTACGGGTCGCTGTTAAAAATAAAAACCGTAGGACATAGAATTTGTTCTCTACGATTAATCCTTGGTAACGCTAAATTTCACTATTGAATTGATGTGCAAGGTTCGATGGTGTCTCAAGACACAGTTGATCGTGAAATTGGGTTTAAATTTGTGGCAATTTGGTGTAGAATGACAAGGTGGTTGATCCTCAAGCTTTGGTGAACTCCATTAATGAATCTACCATCATCATGATGTAAATTGGACAACACTTCGTTGCACCTCAAGGGATATTACTTCTCTCCTTAGTTTGGTAGTGCTTTGCTATGGCAATTGCTCATCAAAATCTCCAGTTTGACAACACTTCATTAGAGAAGGTAATAAGGGGTTATCTATTTTTTTTGAGGCCTTAACTAGACTCCCAAAATTCTCATCCTAGCTTGCCCATGAAGTTAAGAACAAGATTTGGTTGGGCTGGTGTAGTTGGGGCGAAGCTTCTATAATATTCTAATGGATAACTATCCAAAATTTGTTGCATTCCAATGGATTTTACTTGGCTTGGGTAGCCTGAGTTTGTTACAGACTCGACCATATTCGATAGACATGACTTGGTATGTGGTGCTATCGATAGGTGCGGCCTACCCGCGACCACTGTCAACATCAACAACGATGAGCCTGTCACTAGAGAAATCAGCGATCCAAGCTGAATAGGACTAAGTTGCCCTGTTTGAGTGGTTAGAACCATTGTTGCATCTTGGAAAGGTCCAAGGAGAGTCATATGTCTTGAAAAGGTGTCCACATGAGTAGCCTCCTCAAAATGACACGTTTTAGGTGTCTATAGATGCCCCCTTTTGAGATGTGTTGTTGGAAAAAACAACACTGAGTAAAAATAGATAACCTAATACCACATTGTAGGTTGATTGATGTTCATTGATCTGGTCAACTTTAGATACCCCAATCATGGAAAGAGCATGCATCTCTGAATCATTGCCTTCGACAAGTTGAAGAACTTAATTTTGGTAATTTTTGAGGTATTGGAAGACAAGCTTAAGTCTAATCCTAGCCTTAGTGACGATTAGGAGATAATATTAAGTCAAATCCTAGCATTGGTGGTTATTAGGAGACAAGCTTAAGTTAAAATCCTAGCCTTGGTGATGATTAGGAGATAATATTAAGTCAAAATCCTAGCCTTAGAGGTGATTAGGAGACAAGCTTAAGTCAAATCCTAGCCTTAGCAGCGATTAGGAGATAAGCTTAAGTCAAAATCCTAACCTTCGCGATAATTAGAAGATAAGATTAAGTCAAAATCCTAGCCTTAGAAGTAATTAGGAGATAAGATTAAGTCAAATCCTAGCCTTAGCAACGATTAGGAGATAATATTAAGTCAAAATCCTAGTGTTAGTGGTAATTAAGAGACAAGCTTAAGTCAAAATCCTAGTCTTTGTGGCAATTAAGAGATAAGCTTAAGGTCAATCCTAGCCTTGGTGGTGATTAGGAGATAAGCTTAAGTCAAATCCTAGCCTTGGTAGCAATTAGGAGATAAAATTAAGTCAAATTCTAGCCTTGGTGGTGATTAATAGATAAGCTTAAGTCAAATCCTAGCCTTGGTGGCGATTAGGAGATAAGTTGTCTGGTTTGCTTGAATTTGTTTTTGATATTTTATTTATCTACCCCAAGCAAGGAGGGTGCATGATTGTATCTAGCAATAATTCTTGAACAAATGCATGAGCAATGATTGAGTGTTTGATTGTTGATTTTGATTATGAATTCTTTGATAATGACTATCCCCTCAAGCGACGATTCAATGAGGAAATGAGAAGTGATGAAAGCAAAAATTTGCTTGACCAAGATGACTAATTTGAATATTGCAAGACAATAACCTTTGTAAAGGAAACCTGTTATAGTTGTGATTTCAACTATTATAAGTAATTGTACATCTCTATCCGGTGGAGCAGTCTAGCCACATGACTTTCTTAGGGAATCAAGATGATAGCAATTCAATTTAATCTTGAGGTGAATCACTATGTTCGATTATTAGATGAAAGTTCATAGAATAATGAAATGTATGCCTCATTCTCATGGAGTAGTCTGATCATAATGGCCTTCTTGGAGATTGAAGTGAAGATATTTCAATTCATCGATGAATGATTTGGTTCAAATAGCCTTGTGGTAATTTACTCATCTTATCAGATTTCATGGAGAGCAAGTCACTGCAACTGCAAAGTGTATAGGGTAAATAGCTAGGTACGAGGCACATTTGAGATTTTGTTTATTTTTATTTTTTTTAATTTATGATGAAAGTGGACCGTTAGATGCGTTATGTGTTATGATTTATGGATGCATTAATGGATGTAATACCTATATGATGATGTGATTATGCTATATGTATGTGATGTACTGATGACATGCAATAGTTAGATGATAGATGTATGATTAGATGCTATGATCTAAATGTATGAATGCACTACTATGTATGCTTATGTGGATGTAGTAGTTAATGTTAAATGCATGTTTTGATTTGTTTTATTTATGATGCATTTAATCTATGGTTATATGATAGGGTGAATGTAATGCATTAATTTGATATGTATGGTCTAATGCAATTGAATATGTATGCTTTAATTACTTAAAACATAATGAATGAATCTAATTTGTGTTTAACAAACTAATGGTAGACACCACAGAATGTATGAAAATCATGAATAAAAATGATAACTCTTATCATAAAAATTAATCATTTAATCATCCATATGTGAGATGAGATGATGTGATATGTATAGGATTTCCCTATAAGCTTCTACAAACTAAAAGATATGCATAAAATAGTCAGTGTCCATATAAATATCATTATTGATATCCATCCAGTATCTAATGTATTCTATGAACACCCCTTAATTAACAAAAGTTTATAAGGAAAATTGTGCATGATTTGATGATATGATTTTTTGCTATAGGGGAATTTTTGAGGTTTTACATGAGACTCAAAAACCCTAGTTGCTTAATCAAAATTTGTATAATGACTACACAAGACTCTTGAAAGATACAAGCCTATTAAGAAGACCAAGATATTCACTATCCTTGTGTGTGCAAATGAATATATTAGATGAGGCATAAGACTACCTCATTGCCAGGTGGGTTTCATTCAACCCATTGTTGTAATGAGGATCACCATATGGTCATCATGATCTTGGGTTTAGACATAGTTAGACTAGAATACTAGGTAATACAAGCCACCTAAAGCTAGCTCATCCATAATCTGACATTGATCTGTACAAAATAAGGTTGCTAATATGACAGACATATCACCACATGTAAGGATACTCCATTGCCATGCGGTTTTCATTCAACCCATTGTTGTAATGGAGATCAACCCATGGTGGTTGAATATTGAATATTCTAGGGATTCAAGATCATTACCCCCTTATTTTTTTTGAGTGCTTGGAATACTTGCTCATGCGTAGTGGTGAAAACCATTGTTTATTTTGCATTTTATTTTATTTTTAAGCAAGGGATTTGCTTAGTGATGAAAATCATTGTTAATTTTTCTTTGCTTTGCTTTGAAAATTTGCTCATTTTGTATTAAAGCAAGGGATTTATTGGGTAGGTGGGAGCTTGTCCTTTTATCAATTAACATTCTAGACCATGCATAAAATAAGTTGAGCAGGGAAACCTTTCTCTTAAGGTGACCAGGACCACTTTGTAGTGTCATCCTTCCTTGTTCAAACTAGGATTATTAGTTTTTAGAATTGTGATGTATTTTTATATATACAAGGTACTATCAAAACTAGACCTCAAACTCGAAAGCCAAGATAGCTTTCTATAAAATTTGAAAATATAACCAAGTATGGTTGAATGATCATAAAACCCTAGTATACACTTGACAACAACTCATAAGTTGTGTTGAAGAACACATTTAATCACAGGGAATATGAATGATAATAATTTTGAGGATGCATGATTGGCATAAAAACATGGTGTCATTCATAAGAATGTAAATACATCATATCATAATGCAAGTGCAGTGGATGAAAATACCTAATGCAATGCAACTAATGGATGCATATGATGGAATGCAAAATTGATTTTTTTTTGTATTTTTGACATTTTAAATTGTTTTTGTGGATTTTGTTGTTTTCTAATTTTTTTGGGGATTTTTGATGATTTTAGTTGTTTTTATATTTTAATTGTTTTGTATTATTTTATAATTTTACGGGGGAAGGTGCGATACCTTATGCATTCCCAGTATGTGTGGTGATAAGTAAAAGCAGGGAAGGCATGATACCTTCGAAATCCCCAATTTGCTTTATCGCTTATGATGTAGATGGTGGGGAAGGTGTGACACCTAGAAGACCCCCAATGTGCATTTTATCTACTGCAATGTAATTAGCTTGGCTAGGAGGAGTGGTAGAAACCAACCTCCCCATTGTGGCATGAAATTTTGTGCAATGCCAATGTCTTGATGAGACGAGATAAGTGAATATTGAACATTGGATAAAGCCACAGGTTGTGTGGATTGATTCTGATATTCCTCATCCTCTATTACAACACTGATCATTCCCATGAACTCTTGGAAAGGTAGATTGATACACACTTTATTAGGTTACTCGACTTGATTGGCAGGTGTTGTGTTTGCTTCATGTGTGGGTAAGGGGTCTTGGAAGACTCCTATTTGTTGGTTGTTTGGAGTAAGAGGATTGCCCATTTGAAGCTCTTGCTTCTTGATCATATCCTATACTAAATATCTAAAGGGGTAACATGTCTGGATGTCATGACCCCTTTGTCGATGGTAAACCCAATATAAATTTTCCCTGTGCCCTTTTGATCTATGCTTATTGGGTTTTAATGCATGAATCTCATGAATATTAATTGCTTGTGCCTCACACAATCGATTGAAGATCGATGCTAATGTCTCTAATAAATGAGTATATTGTTATGGTGGCTAACATTGTTGGCCTTGTCTTTGATTTTTTTGCATATGATTTTTAGCCAATGGAGGCTAAGCCTGGTAATTAGGTTGCACTGGTAATTGAGGTGATGCGGTCTGGTTTGAGGATCCAAGGATACTCAAAACAACTTGATTAACTAGGGCCACCTTTAATATTCTTGTATGGCCATTCCATTTTGTGGAGTTTAATATCACCCTCTTGGACCTTGATGTCCTCAATGATGTTGGCCTATGCTAAGGCCTCCTTGAATGTTTGATATTGCTATAACTGCAAGAGAAGTGATATTTGTTTTGGAAAAATTCTAGTAAACATTCGGGTGAGATTTGTTGTGGGTAGGATGAAAGGTAATTTTGACATCATATTCCTCCACCTATTGCCATACTTCATGACTGGCTCATCAGCAAGTTTATCATTTTCTTAGTGCTAAAGACATAACGTTCCAAAAATGCATCGACTAATTGCTCAAATGTGTATATGCTATGACATGGTAGATGATAATACCATTCTAATGCAATCCCATATAATGTTATAAGGAAGGTTCTCAACATCAAGGGGTCATTGTATTGAAGACAAAAACACATATTGATGAAGTTTGCCATGTGCTCTTGTGCATCTTCATTGTTAGCGTACTGACTGTTTACTATTACATTATTTTTCATTTTATGCATTTGTTATTCTGTTCTAACAAATTGCTAATGTACGCTGGTTGGTTTGGCAACCTCCAGAATTTCCTGTTGTTGCAGTCTTATTTAAACTGCACACAATTCAATAAACAATTGATCCGTTTTTCATTTCATGGCATCAGAGCCAGTTCTGAAATTTTTTTGGGCAGAGAAATTTTTTTGCGGAGGCAATTTTGTTTTCTTCTCACGCCGCGCGCAATCGTGCGACGTTTCGTGCAGGTGTTAAAAAAAAAAAAAAAAAAAAACCATTGCGAGATTTGCAGTGATTTCTACCTGCAACGAGAAAAAAAAAGTCCGTAGGACGCAACGCGCGCGCCCAAATTCTAGATGCAGTGCTGCCACGTCCGTGGTGGACGCAGTGCAGCTGGACGGTCGCAGGAAGCAGCACGCCCACCGCTGCCACGCTCGAGGAGGAGGAGACAAAGAGGCGCCACCCCCCCCCCCCCCATGTTGGAGGAGGACGCATTGGTCCGCAGGACGTAGCGCGACGAGCGCCGCTACGTCCGAGGAGGAGGAGGGAACACAGCGCCCTCCCCCCCCCGCCGTTGGAGGAGGACGAGAGACGACGTGGCCTGCGCGCATTGCCCCCCCTGTTGAAGGAGGACGCGGTGGTGACGTCTGCAGACGTCAGCCACAGGACGCAGCGCACCGAGCGCTGTTACGTCCAAGGAGGAGGACGAAACATTGTCCCCCCCGCGGCGAGGCGAGGAATTTAAAAAAAAAAAAAAATTACCGCACTCAACGCAGGCCCCCCCCCTCGTGTTGAGCAGCTGGAAACGCGCGGCCAACCCGCCTCCATTTTGCTGCGCGTGAACTTAAAAAAAAAAGGGAGAGCGCGGAGGAAGTTGCAGCGGCGAGGCCACGATTCGCAGAGGAGGAAGCTGCGCTCGGGCAGCAGCTCAAATACGAGGGGCCTCTTGATCCTTTTGGATCAGCCCGCTGGCTCACGTGGTCGTGAGCCGTGCGGTAAGGCTCTGGGAGCCTGCAGGTCGGGGGTTCAAATCCCGCCGACTCCCCCCTTGCAAAGGTATAAATTTTTTTTTCAAAGGTTTTATTTAATTATTATTATTTTTTAATTAAAATTTTTAATTTTAATTTATTTTTTATAGTTTTTAAACTTTATAAATTAAAATTTAATTTTTAATTTATTTTTTCATAAGTTTTAAAACTATATAAATTAAAATTATTTATTTTAATTTTAAATATATAATAATTATTAAAATGCTTTGTTAAAGAGATTTGTTTTAAGGGGGGATATTTTTTCAAAAAATCAAAGGGGGAATGTGAGTAATTTTTTGAAAAAGCAATTTGGCGAATTGTAAAAGGTGCATTTTCGGCTGTGACCGACACCTTGTGGGTTAATTCTTGTGGGCATTTTTTTTTGTTGTATGTTGCATATTTCATTTTTGCACTATAAAATTAAAAATTAAAATCAAAACACTCCCTAAGTCCCCGGAATAATTAAAACCCATCCGTGCAATTTATTGCACTGCAGCGTTCGATATTTGTGATACCTCTGGCCAGCACTTACAGGTAAAGCTATCATGATTTGGCTACTGTATCCGCCACCTAATATAGCTGCTACAACGATGTCTGAGCTTGTTCTCTATAAATCGTCGGGGAGAGATAAGTTAGCCATTTTTGCATTTTTTTACTCCATCCACTACCCTTTATCGCACTTGTGTTTAGGCGTAAATCCTGATGAAGTATTCTTCATAGTGTTTAGGGGAAGTTACGCCCCACGCATGAGAAGAATCTTCTATGGTAGGTGCCATCAACAAGGCGATTCCCTTTTAGTACCGCTTATGTTCCACGTATTGTATGATCTCTAAAACTCACCTATAGTCTCCCTCACGTAAGGGCGGGTGATTTTTGTTGATCTTTCTAAATACCTATAGTTTCCCTCACGTAAGGGCAGGTATTTTGTATGGTATAACGGCCTAGCAAAAGGTATATAGAAAGGGGGACCAATTGGTGATATAAGGAACCTTCACTATGGCCGTTGTTGCAAAGTTGATGACTGATCCTCATCAGTTATTGAAAGGTCCAAATTATACACCATGGAAACATAAGATGAAGGCAATTATCCAAATGGAAGATTTGTGGGATATTGTTACTGGAGCAACAACTAGGCCTTCACCAATAGCAGGATCCATAGGTCCTTCCGCAGATCAGATAGCTTTTGACAAGAAAGACAGTCGAGCAAAGGTGCTCATTTTGTTTGTTGTTTCAGATGAAGTGCAACCTCATATAGCTGACAAAGCAAGTGGTAAAGAGGCATGGGATGCCCTTAGAACCATCTATGAGGGAAATAATGATTCAACCATTCTTCATCTTCAACAACAACTTCATAACCTGAGTTTGAGACAGGGTGAAACAGTTGAACTCTTTATGTGCAGAGTGTCTGAATTGAAAGAGAAATTGAATTCTTTGGGAGATACTATGGACGAAAAGCTTCTCATTTCACTTGTGATGAGAGCTTTGCATTCTTCATTTGATATGTTGATAACCTCCATCCAGGTGTCTCAATGAAAAATTACCTACATCGAGTTGGTCAATCTGCTTCAACAACAGGAGGCACGCCAACTTCACAAGGATGATTCTTCCAATATAGCCCTATACACCAACAGGCAGGGTTCTAGGAAGAAAGGTAATGGGCAAAAAGGAGGAAACTTTCAGAAAGGAGGAAATTCTCAACAGGATACGAAAGGAAAAGGCAAACAACCTCAACAGAAGAAGAGGTGGTGCAAGATCTGTGAGAAAGACAACCATGACACCAATAGGTGTTGGCATAAGAACAAGCAAAAAGGCCAAAACAAACCATAAAATAAAAACAAACAACCCCAGGTGAATGTTGCTGTTGAAGAATATGACTCAGATTCTGAATGGGCACACAAGGTGCTCATGACTACCACAGATTCCACATAGAGGGATCCTGTTTGGTATGTCAATTTTGGAGCTAGCAAACATATGACTGGCGAAAGATCATGGTTTGAATCATTTGTGGCCAAAGATGGCAAAACTATCACCATTTCTGATGATAAAACCTACAGGGTTCAGGGAGAGGGTACAGTTTCAGTCACTCTTCCTGATGGCATGTGTCAGATTGACAAAATCCTCTATGTTCTGGGATTGGACAACAATTTGTTGTCAGTGACACAAATCCTGGATAGAAATATGGTTGTCAACTTTCGTGTTGAGAATGGCAAGAAGTGTTGTACTATTACCAGGAAGGGTAAGTAGATTGCAACAACTTCATATAAGCACGAATTATTTGCACTAGATGCTATCTCTACTCCACATGTTGCCATGACTGTCTCTACCAAGGAGGCAACTTCCCTATGGCACAAGAGATATGGGCATCTTAGTTCTGGCTACTTACTAGAGCTCAGTAAGTATGAGATGGTAAAGGGTCTTCCTTCCCTTTCTGCCACATTGCTAGTGTGCTCTGATTGCTTGGCAGGAAAGCAGCATAGAGTACCATTTGAGAAGAGCTCAACAAGAGCACAAAAACCTCTGGAGTTAATTCACACCGATCTGTGCGGTCCTTTCACACCCAACAGTTGTGGAGGGAAGAGGTACTTTTAGTTATTCGTAGATGACTACTCACGAAAGATGTGGGTTTTATTTCTCCAACTGAAATCCGAAGCTTTCGCATTCTTCCAGCAGTTCAAGAAAATTCATGTCAGCAGAGATGTTGTCTTTGATGAAGCTTTCACATCACAGAGCACATCTAAAGTACACCTAGATCTTGTGGAATCTAAGGAAGAGAAGATTCCTTCGTCAACAGAGATAGGAGGTCCTTCTACATCTTCTTCAACACCACCGAAGAAGAATCCAAAATGGTGTACAAATACAATCAGAGACGCAAATTTATCCACTCCTCCCAATTTGAACTTGGATAGACCTCGTACACGCAATATGGCTCAAAAGGAGAAAGAAGCCAAAGAAACTGGTGAGGTTGATGATCTTTGTCAATCTTTTGAGGAACTTTCTGTAACTCCAAGTACAGAAGTAGAAGATATGGATATTGATGATGATAGGGCATTCATGTCTACCATAGATGATATTGAACCTGCATCAGTGCAAGATTCTCTTAGTGAGCCTCAGTGGAAGGCCGCTATGGATACATAGTATGAGTCTTTGATGAAAAATAAAACTTGGAAGCTTGTTGATCCGCCGCATGGAAAGAAATCCATTGGCTGCAAATGGGTATATAAAGTCAAGTACAAGGTAGATGGAACAATTGATAAGCATAAGGCCCGTCTTGTTGCAAAGGGCTATGCTCAAAAAGAAGGCATTGACTATGAGGAAACTTTTGCACCTACTGCTCGGATGACCACAATTTGGGTTATGTGTGCTATGGCAGCACAATATGGGTGGAAAGTTCACCAGATGGATGTCAAAAGTGCATTTCTAAATGGTGATCTCCAAGAAGAAGTCTACATGACTCAGCCAAAAGGATTTGAAGTGGAAGGCCAAGAGCAGAAGGTTTGCAAATTGGTCAAATCCTTATATGGTCTGAAACAAGCTCCTCGAGCTTGGTATATAAAAATGGACAATCACCTTATGTAGCATGGATTTAAGAGATGTCCGTCAGATGCAAACCTCTATTTCAAGAAACAGGGTTTCGAGATAGTGTTGCTTGTACTCTATGTGGATGATCTGCTCATTACGAGGAGTTCAGAAACTATGATATCTATTGTCAAAAGAAACTTGTGTAAATCTTTTGAGATGACAGATCTCGAACTTCTCCATTACTTGTCTTGGTCTGGAATTCATCCAGAAGGAGCACTCCATCAAAGTGTCTCAGAAAAAATATGCCAAGACATTCTTTGGAAAAATATCGCATGATCGATTGCAAGCCAATGGCAACTCCGATGGAGAATGGACTTCGATTATCGTGATATGATGATTCACCTTAGGTAGATGGTACTCTCTATCGACGGTTGATTGGGAGTCTCATATATCCGACCAATACTATGCCGGATCTCGTATTTGCTGTCAACTATCTTTCGAGGTTCATGCAGGAGCCTAAGACCACTCATTGGAAAGCAGCAAAATGTGTTCTTCACTATGTTCGTGGTACTATGGAATATGGCCTAGAATACAAGAGGAAAAAAAAATTCTTCTTGCAAGGATACACGGACTCCGACTATGTCGAATCATTTGATGATCACAAGTCAACTTCTGGATACATTTTTCATCTGGGATCCGGTCCTGTCTCTTGGCACAGCAAGAAGCAACAGGTGGTTGCTATTTCATCAACAGAGGTAGAGTATCGCGTTGCACGTGAAGCTGTGTGCGAAGTGATATGGTTGCGTCACATTCTGACAAGTATGGGCCATCCATAAAAATCTCCAATACACTTGTTTTACGACAATCAGGGTGTTCTGAACCTTGTCAAGAATCCAGTCCATCATGAAAGAACAAAGCACATTGACACACAATGTCATTTCATTCGAGATGAAGTTCCAAAGCACCGAATTCAGCTTCAACACATTCCCACCGATGCTCAAGTTGCAAACATTTTCACTAAGGCACTTGGACGTGTCAAATTTGAATTGTTTCGCAACTCTCTTTGTATTGCACAATGATGTAAGGGGATGTTAGTATAGCTATTAGTTATTACATTACCCAAATAATGTAATAAAGGGGGATGTTAGCGTACTGACTATTTACTATTACATTATTTGTCATTTTATGCATTTGTTATTCTGTTCTAACAAATTGCTAATGTACGCTGGTTGGTTTGGCAACCTCCGGCATTTCCTGTTGTTGCAGTCTTATTTAAACTGCACACAATTCAATAAACAATTGATCCATTTTTCATTTCATTCATCACATTTGAACTTTTCAAGTTTAAGCATCTTGAAATGTGATGGGTATGGTGATGATGGAACTGATGGATTAAAAGGCTGATTGCTAAGCTACTTTAGTGTGGGTTTTTGATAAACCAAACTTTGAGCTTGTTTTTATAATGAATTTATCCGATTGGTTAGTACTTTGTATGCCCCTAGTAAGATGATATGATATTCCTGTTGTCGCCCTTGATTAGGTAGAGGGGACCAATTTTTATGTTGAGGTGGGTGATAAGTATAATCATTAGGTACCTCATCATAAATGGATTCAGGGTAGGTATTTACTTGTTCTTGATGTTCCCATTGGGACTCTTTATATGATTACTCCTCGTGTTGATATTGGTACTACTGAGGAGTATGAGGTTCTTTATGATAACTAGGTAATGACCTTTGATGTTGAACATGATTTTGGCATGGCTAAGGGAAAATATTTTGATATTGTATTGGGTGCCTTACGCGTTGTTGCATCGTAGGTGCTAGGTGTAAGCACCACTTCATGTAATTATTTTACAATTGCTCTTGTTGTATCTTTTGTTGTTATTGTATATTTCATTGATACAACCTTTGTAGGTGTGCTTGTTGTGGGTCCACCCATTGTTTATTTAACTATTGTTGATCCAACTAGAGTTGATTAGTATGTTATTGCCTATTAAGGTTTGGCCTAAGTGCATGATGAGTATGATTTTGTTGCTTAGTTGTATGGGGTCTATGTACCCTTGTATTTTAAATATGGATGGGTTTATCATGTCTTTCCCCCTAGTAGGATCTATTACTTGATTTCCAAACTCCCTACAGGTTCCATTGACCTAATACTCTAGTTTATGAATGGGCTTTATATAGTCTGGTGATGTAGAGGTGTAACATGGTTGCACCAAGTACTCTTCACAAGGAGGAGGATGACTTGGGTCCTCTTACTCATCTATGAGGAATGAATGATATTCAGGATTAGGTGTAAGCTCTGTATACTCAGGTTGCTAAAAGTGCAACATGTGCATGCAGAGTTCTCTCTGTGAGGAGTAGTGGGGTGACTTGCTCGATCAAATGGGGGGTTTTCTCATCCAGGCTAGGCTATGGAGTATACCCGTGTTCATGTTTTGATTTATGCATAGATAAAGTTGGTATGTTAACCTACAACATTGACCTACTAGTCCCCTTAGTGGATGGGTTGTTCCTTTTATAAAAGTCTATCAGGATATCCAATTCAAGAAGGTTTTCTAGAGGACCTATGCGTGCCTCTTTAACAGGTGTCTCTCAAAGGTCTGACCCCCTATGGATGGTACTGATGTTATGATAAAACCTGGGATGCCATTCAGGTATGGCCATATCCTCTGTACTTATTTGGAGATGTTCGTTGGTCATGGATCCTGATTCTCTCCCTAGTTTGGAGGTCTTGTTTTCAACTGCATTTGGACCAATTCCATGAAAGGGGGGTCCCTCAACCATTTTTTGGGTTTTAGAAAATATTGAATTTCAAAAATAAGTTGTGGGTGTTATATATCAAAATGATCAGTGTGATGAGCTGATCACAATGAGCTAGGACTCAAAAAAATATTTTTCGAATCAAAATTTGTATTTGTGGAATATTTGACCAACCGTGGCTTGTGGAAAAATGACCAAATTGAGGAATTTTGAGAAAATAAATAATTAGGACTCAAAAAATTTTGTGAGAGGTGTATAAGGAGCTAACTTAAGACAAAAAAACAAATTTGACAATTTTTAGGGTTGTCTAGGGCTTTTTATGATAATTTTAGTGTTGTTTTTCCCTATTTTTGGCTTAAAAATTACTCAAAATAGAGTAATAATGAAACCAATGTAACTTTTTCGTTATAGCTCTAATTTGCATGATTTTCAATTTGCTAGATGCAGAATCAAAAAGTAACAATTTACATTTTTAGGGTTTGGTCCTAGATCGGATGGTAGGATATTATGTTGATTACATGAACAATAAAGAAACACACAAAGTAGACAAAATGATTATCTCGTATAAATATTTATTTGTGTTTCCTAGTCTTGTGTGTTTTGATGTGTTGTATATTGTGCCACTTTCTCATGCGAGTTTGAAAATAGTTGATGTAAATCTCAAATTTTCAAATGTTTTCACCTATACGCTCTCACACGCTAACCCAGTGATGAAGTCCATATTGTGAAACCCACTAGGGTTGGACCAATTCCATGAAAGGGGGGTCCCTCAACCATTTTTTGGGTTTTAGAAAATATTAAATTTCAAAAATAAGTTATGGGTGTTATATATCAAAATGATCAGTGTGATGATATGATCACAATGAGCTAGGACTCAAAAAAGTTTTTTTCGAATCAAAATTTGTATTTTTGGAATATTTGACGAACCGTGGCTTGTGGAAAAATGACCAAATTGAGGAATTTTGAGAAAATAAATAATTAGGACTCAAAAAATTTTGTGAGAGGTGTATAAGGAGCAAAATTAAGACAAAAAACAAATTTGACAATTTTTAGGGTTGTCTAGGGCTTTTTATGATAATTTTAGTGTTGTTTTTCCCTATTTTTGGCTTAAAAATTACTCAAAATAGAGTAATAATGAAACCAATGCAACTTTTTCGTTATAGCTCTAATTTGCATGATTTTCAATTTTCTAGATGCAATCAAAAAGTAACAATTTACTTTTTTAGGGTTTGGTCCTAGATCGGATGGTAGGATATTATGTTGATTACATGAACAATAAAGAAACACACAAAGTAGACAAAATGATTATCTCATTTAAATATTTCTTTGTGTTTCCTAGAAAACTGTCTTGTGTGTTTTGATGTGTTGTATATCGTGCCACTTTCTCATGCAAGTTTGAAAATAGTTGATGTAACTCTCAATTGTTAAAATGTTTTCACCTATACACTCTCGCACGCTAACCCGGTGATGAAGTCCATATTGTGAAACCCACTAGGGTTTGGACCAATTCCATGAAAGGGGGATCCCTCAATCATTTTTTGGGTTTTAGAAAATATTGAATTTCAAAAATAAGTTATGGGTGTTATATATCAAAATGATCAGTGTGATGAGCGGATCACAATGATCTAGGACTCAAAAAAGTGTTTTCGAATCAAAATTTGTATTTGTGGAATATTTGACCAACCGTGGCTTGTGGAAAAATGACCAAATTGAGGAATTTTGAGAAAATAAATAATTAGGACTCAAAAATTTTTGTGAGAGGTGTATAAGGAGCTAACTTAAGACAAAAAAACAAATTTGACAATTTTTAGGGTTGTCTAGGGCTTTTTATGATAATTTTAGTGTTGTTTTTCCCTATTTTTGGCTTAAAAATTACTCAAAATAGAGTAATAATGAAACCAATGTAACTTTTTCGTTATAGCTCTAATTTGCATAATTTTCAATTTGCTAGATGCATAATCAAAAAGTAAAAATTTACTTTTTTAGGGTTTGGTCCTAGATCAATTCGTTGTATGTCACTTCCAAATCCTTGATGTTAAAATTAGAGCGTGAGGTGTGTGTGGTTCATTTTACTTTATGCAAAAGCAAAGATGCAAGAATACAACACACCATGATTTTTCACTACATGCATGAAAACAACATTTAAAATTTAGAAATATGCATGTATGATAGAAAATTAAGTGTGTAATTTAATAAATTATTATTAGTTGTAAGTATTAAGGACTTCGTAATCATTAAATGCACCCTTATCCCAAAAATATCATGTAATGCCTATTTATAGGCATATGTTATCAATGAAAAAAAGCTAAGTTTTTGGGTTTATCATATTTTCCTCGTGCTTGGATTGTCATTCCATATCATTTGGTATCAGAGCTGATTGCAAAATCAAGACTAGTATCC